>CM069861.1:137358363-138745029 GCA_036172795.1 Pelodytes ibericus
CTCGCACTAGCCCTAATTCTAACCATAATTAATGTAATTCTGACCCTAACACTAATTTATTATAACCCTAACTCTAGATCTAGGGTTAGTAAAT
The DNA here is from genome assembly GCA_036172795.1 of Pelodytes ibericus. Lineage (NCBI taxonomy): Eukaryota > Metazoa > Chordata > Amphibia > Anura > Pelodytidae > Pelodytes > Pelodytes ibericus. The sequence goes on from CM069861.1 coordinate 137,358,458, forward strand.
CTAAGGTTAGCCGTTTAATTTTGTTAATGTAATGTAAACTTTTTGAAGGGCTAGTCAAAGATACCTTTTTAACATTAGCATGCTTATGTTTATTATTCATATTTTTCTTCAAAACAAAATATGCCAATAGGCATGGTCCAACCACTGATCTATTTTCACAATTCTGAGGGTCTACCATATATTAATTTAGTTACATGTTTATTGAACGTATCTGAGTCCTGGTCTGTTTTCACCACAGCAATCACTTTTCTGTCATTTATCTTTAGATCTTTCCATATAATACATTTTTTTTTTAAAGTACTCCATTAATGCTCAACGCAGCATGCAAAGTAACATAAATGATACTTAGAGCTATATCTATATTCTAGGTACACAAATGCAAACAGATGAGACATAGGTAAAAAGTGGCCAACAAATGCCAAATGTGAGCCATGATAAAGAGAAATACATTGCTAGCAATCATACAACTGTTGGTGAAGGATAACCACAGTGGTAACGTGTACTTTTTCATATCTCGTGGTGCCTATAAAAAAAGCAGGACTCCGGGCAATCAGCCCGACTGCCATAAAGGAATCTGCACATGATTGTACAAAGGACATAAAATAAATGATGGGGATCACTGGGAAACAAAGACCCTTACAAGGTAAGGCGGAAGTCTGGTTCATCTGTATCTATTTGTGAGTTTCACCTTGATTTTAGTAACATGTTTTCAATGATTTTATGCTTCATTAAAAGCAACATTTTCCATTTTAATATTGGTCCAGCCTCAATGTGAATTGTACCTGTGATTTCTTTCAAACACGTTTTAAATTTATACTTAAAGAAAAACCTGATACTTTTTTCATCACTGAGTGCTCAGTACTTCCCCTGAACCATGCAAAGCAGATGGTTATTGGGAAATTCCTTCAAGTTCCCCACTTAGTTTATTTTTATAAAACAGTACATAAACAAACATTTGCCATTAAAGGGGCAGTAAAACCCAATTTGTTTGCTGAGATAATTGGCCAGCATTTTTTAATGATCTGTGCAGAAAGAACACATATATCGCTAACATTCCTGCTCTGTGATAGCGCTAAAAAATAGGTTAATTCAGATGCTTCATGCCCCTATTGTCCTGCATGGCAGGTTCAAAAGCTGGCAGGTATTATGTAGTGAACACATACCATAGTTGCCGACATCGGCCATGTTTCCAGGGACACATATTTGTTCCACATGTGCACAAAGACCATGCAAAGTGCAGCCCGGCAGTATGTAGGATGCATATACACACAGACACAATCCAATTAATTAATCATGGTAGCTCCTATGAGATCTCCACCCTGATTAATTAATTGGATTGTGTCTGTGTGTATATACATCCTGCATACTGCCGGGCTGCACTTTGCATGCTCTTTCTGCAGCATGTGGAACAAATATATGTCCCTTGAAAAATTGGCCAATGTTGGCAACTATGAAATACAGAGAAAAAGGTGCACTAAAAAGCATAAATATTTATAAATACTGAAAACCCCTTGGGTGATTAACTTTTCAAATCAACCAATATACTAATACCATGCAAAGTGGAAAAAGGTGGCAATGAAAAATAGTAAGTTAACTTTGTACAGGAAAAAATTGAACGGCATGTTTTGATGTATACTTTTCAGTTTATAAAAGGAAAGGGAAGAACATCTAAAAAAGCTTCATAGTGCAGTATGATGCATTAAAAAAAGCATCCCATGACTTCTTCTTCCCCAAAAGAAGCACACTCACATGTATACGAGCCTAACAGATCCTGGCTCATGGATATCAGGTATAGGATATGTGGATGGGGCACAATCTTATTTTCCCAGAAAGTTGCAACAAACTAGAAGCCTCACAGAGTAGATTTGCACATTTTGAATATGTCCTTGTTTCCTAAGACTGCCAGTGCTTATACGCATGCATTTAGCATTATTTTCCAACTAGAAACATCATTACTATTTACTTATATTTGTACAACGACTAAATAAAGCACATATTTGCTTTTGAAAGGTGGTCAAAATACTCCAGAATATCCCTACAAAAAAAATGTACATTCAAACTGTGAGGCAAAGGACATCCTCAGACTTTATAAAGCCAGACAAGTGCTTTCTAATCCTCTGCCCAAGCATTTAGATTTATTTTAGATGAGTATTAAACTTCCTTTGCTTGGTATGTGTGGAGGCTAAAGAGCTGACAAGAAGGCGTTTATGAAGACTGATTAATATTGAGACAGGGATTATGAGTGTGTGTAGGTGAGCTACCATGCAACTTAGCCTTAGTCATGTGTTATGACCATATGCCTGTGTAATCATGTATTCTATTTTTTATAAAGAATGTATATGTTGCTGTCTAGCACTCTGGAGGTTAAAATGACCTTTCGAAGAAGGAAGTTAAGAATTGGCAGTCCGTTGTTCACTATTTGTTTTTTACTGTTAGACCACAGTCTTGTAAGTAGTTTTTAGATGCGCTATTAAATGTTGTCTTTTACTTTACACACTATTTTCGTCTTTGTCTTTTCCTTTTAGGTTACAACTTTGGAAACAGTCATCGACATTTTTGGACTATTTAAACGTTTATTGTTTGTTTTTATAACGAAAACTTGAAGATTTTTTGTTATTATATTTTTCTTTTCTTTATTCATCACTTTATTTTTACACTTGGTTTGTGTTTATTATTACTGTTGTTTATCACTGCATATATTTGATTTGCACATTATTATCCATTTATTTGTTGATATTTATTTGCACACTATTAATCAGTGTTTATTGCACCTTCCAGTACCTTATTCATAATTGCACTAGCGCTTATAACATTTAGTGCAATTTGTTTTCTTTTTTGGTAGCCTAGGAATGTAACCAGTGTTTTTACGGAGATCTCTCTGTTTATACATTTTTGCCGCATTACTGAAGACTGCCTTTATTGTGTGGTTTTTCGGTATCTGTGGTGTCTGGCAAGTGTTGTCTTCTTCTGCAATTGGGGTTCCATCTGAATCAAGGTAGTGTCATCTTCAGCATTACAGGCTACATATAAGCCCTAATATTATATTCCAGACAAATATCCATCATTAGAATATTTGTTCAAAAGATGATATTTGGACATTTGGAACTATGACCATGTAAAAAAAAAACAGCTCAAAAGAAGTGTTATGCAGCAAAACACATGGGCAGCGCCAATAAGTAACCACAATTAAAGGGAAGGATTACCCACGTAGAATGATTTCACACTGTGGAAATAAAAGGGTAACATAAACTGTGGATGTGTGTGAGGTGTTGATTTACAGACACAAAGAGATAAGTTTAAATAATAATTTTATTTTTCATTTCAAACTTCTTTCATTTGAAAATTATAATTTCATGTACTTTTTTATTATTTACAAACCCAGGCCCATAACTTGGGATTCCCATTCACAAATCCATGCAATTCCACTTTTTAAATGCACTTACCTTTTCTTCACCACCTCCTTTGTCCTGTTATTCCCACTAACTACGTTAACTGCATCCACAACCTCTTGCCATAGGTCATTCTTTCTCCTCTGGCTTGTCCTCTTTGCTGCTGTCGCTATCATCCAGTTGTAATTTTGGCACAGCTTGTATACAATTGCCTGGTTCTCGTCCACTGATACATGTGAGGCCTGACTTTCCCATCTCCTGCTACCAATGTCCTGGCCCCCCCTGCCATGACCCTTTGCTTGCCATTGTTTGGAGTTTTTTGTTATTTTTATTGCCTGCTGACTTCTAAAATGGTGGTCTTGATATGTGCTCATTATTTATGAACACATTCCTTGACAGTGATTGGTTTTCAGTTGATTACACCAATAATTTGTATTGATTTTTTTAAACCTGGGCCTATTTTCTATGGGAGTTTCTGTTTATTTTGTTAGTATTTCAGGTGCTTATAGTAGTTTTTAAGCTATTTTTTCTGTATGTGAAATCCTCCATAGGATGTAATGGGGCTATGGAGGGTACCAATTCAGTTTGATGAGTTTTGGCTGTGTTTCAGATTCTTGCGGTGTGGAATAGCCTATGATTTCTGAATTGCAGACCCATTCGGAGGTACATCGGAACTCCGAATATTTGCGGATTTTGGGGGCAGGATTTCGGCTCTGAAAATACATGAGTAGACCTTTAGCTGTGCAAAATACAGTATAGGAAATTACGTAACACCCCACACAATGATACAAAATAAATTATCTTTCTTAAAAAATCTAGCAATGTAAGGGGTTTTCACGTAAAACAGAATATACATAAATTAATAATAGTGCGGCATGTCAGAAATACATAATGGTAGATAAAACGCAGCCAAATGTACACTCACTCATTCATAAGCAGAATAATGTTCTTTGTGCATCAGAGCTCTTGGGTTTCTGTGGGTCAGTGATGTCAATTTCCAAAAGGTACTGTTTCTCGGGTAAAGCAAGAAGATCAGCAGTGTAAGTAAACAAATAAATATTAAAACATGCAATAAAAATAGCTACATTAAAAGAAAGTAGTAGAAGGCGCCTGTCTACTGTATATATACGTCCCACCTGCCGCTCTCAACTAAAAGCCCAGTCCTTCAGGTAAATATAGTGCCACAAATACACTTGTAGAATGTGGTGTCCTTATACACAACCCAATTCACTGATGGACCCGGTAACCTGGAACCCATATTGGAAACAGATAAGATACTTCTTACAGGACCACACCCTTGAGAGGGACTAAATTGAAAAGCAAATACTTAATTTGCCAAGAAATCATCTCAGGAGAAAGAGAGTGAGTGAACAATTCCCTGTACACATGATGTTCTAGCTGTTATGGCAATAACCAATAGCCATAGTTTGTTTGTGCTCAGATAAAAACTCTGAGATGAGCTCAAGTTATAACTTTGGATTGTTTACATTAAAGGGGAACCAAGTTTAATCTATCAGTGATGGAATTCAACGTATTGTTGCATACCAGTGCTTACATCTGATAAATGTAATGCAAGAATATTTTAACTTGATATTAATGTCAGGAAAAATTGTACATAACACATGTAGCACATTAAACATGTCATCATGTAAACAATACATAAACATGTGCTTGTATTACTGCATTTAGTTTCCCATGAAACATAACTCTTATATGTTTATTTATTTAAAAAAATCAAAGCAATAGATGTTTGACTTTTTCAACTATACTGAATATATTGAAAAACAAAATGTAATGTCCTGGTAAGTTCTAAAGCCAATTAACAACGCTATAATTAATTTAGAAATGGATCCTCTCTTTTTGAACCATATATTTTCTTGCAAGATACCCATGTTGTCATGCAAAGTATTTCAGTTGGCACTTGTTCAAGACTTCAAGTTTATTGGATTCACAATTCACAGATGTTCGGAACTATCAAGCTGACTGTGGGTGGAGAATGTCAAGTTTTAAATAGCATTGGGACCACTGTGGCAGTGTACAGCAAAGTTTAAAAAAAAAATCACACTCAACACCTTCTAAAAATCTTTCTAAGAGAAGAAATATAAGATCTTCAATATTGCAGCATTTTTTACAAGTTTGGTATTTGTGTTGATGTCATTAGTGTATATGATTGGAAAGGTTAGCTAAGGGGTCACTTCTGCTTAGAGATGCAAATCTTCGGTTGCATAGATACTCTAAATCTATTTTTTCCTCTTGGAATCTGTTTTAATTTAGAACCTGATTCAGATTTCATTCATTCTCCAAAACCACAAAACACAGATAGGTTTACAGCTCATACTATTTGGGTGTGAGTCTCTGTAGGAACAGATAAGTAAAGGGAAACACTCTGAAAATGGTTTGTATCCTGCTACTCTCTATGTGATATCAAAGAAAATCACTAGGATGACTAAAGTGTACATTAAGTGTCGGGATTAAGGATCCTTGTGAGTACCAGTGTGAAAAAAAGTAATGAAAGAACTGCATGAGCATTATTATTAAGTCGAGAAAGTATTTATTTCCGTAATACTGGCTTAACATTTGATTTTTAATAATGGATGCTGTTTTAACAATATTACTGAAAATGTATATGTTTTCTCCTTTTTTTCTCTTCTGATTCCAGGGAAAACCATTATAACAAGTCCATAGAATAAGAATTGTTTTTGAAGAAATCATAAGATGTGATTATAAAATTGGATAAGAGGGCTCTCTATAATTGATGCTGAGGAATTTCCCTACATTCTGTTTCCTGCACTGAAACGGTGACCACAACAGGCTGTTGGTGTGCATTGGAGGACAAACAAAAATTCCCCTGACTGAGATTGTGATACATCATCAGCTTCTAATGCAGCTACGTTCCACACAGTAGGAAGACCAGTCATATAGTGCAAATGTGCTCAACGGTTAAAGAACCCCCAGTGTTTCTGAAATTAAACTCTGATGTCATTTACCAACTGGCCAATCACCTAGAAGTTCAGACGTTTACACTACAACAAACTCCCCAGCAGCAAATGTGACTTGTATCTGCCAAGACTGATACAGATACTAAGCAAAACAAATAAATAAATGAAAAAGGTGTCCAGTTGGTAACAAGCAACTCTCCTGTCACTTACTGAATTTGATTGGCCAAGCCAGTGAGAAGTCCCGCCTATTTTAAATGTCAAAAACTTCTATCTCTCCTAGCAGTTGTCATTATAGTTTAGGTCTTCATACTTTCTATCTACATGTGCTTCAATATTTCATCTTTATTTCTCTATTTATACCAAAAGAAGTTAAAGGAAATGAATTTTGAACCTTCACCTTGCACAACTTTACCATACTGCCCAGATCCACACATCCAACGGTAAGTGTAAAACCACGTTACGATTTTATGATTGGTATGAAAGGATAATTTACTTGTTACTTGTTATGTATTCAGAATGTTACAGATCTTTTTTTTCCTATAAATATTTTTAATCACTTTGGAATGACATCTGTTACTAGCTTATCTGTTCCTAAAAAACTACATTTTCAAAATATTGTGTAATATGTAACTCAATTGATCTGCTCTGTGAGTAATAGTAGTAACATTAAAAGCACCATCAAGAACACAGGTCTTCTCTCTTTAAATAAAGCCAGGTATTCTGAATGTACTGCTCTGCTGCAGAAGATACCTCCATTATTTCATGGCACTGCTTGTTTGCCTGCCTCATCTCACTGCTGAGATAGTGCTGCTGTTTATTCTTAACAATATATATGTATTTTAAAAATGCAGGATGGACTTAAGACTGCGATTGTGTTTTAATTACAATGCAGGATTAAAATGTGTGAAAAAGTATGCCTAAATATTAATAATATCACACACCACATTTACATGTCTCTATATAACAAACAAAAAAATGAATTATCAATTGGTAAAGAACATTGTTTTAAATTAACTGGTCATAAAAACAAATTGCTAAGCTATATATTTATATATATATAGACACATTCACACCTTATGTCAAATATCTCACCATTTACTATTATCTATTACTTGAATCTAACGCTACCATTCATGTCACTACGGGGATATTTAATTACAAATGTGAAAAAATGGCTTGTTTTGTGTACTGGGAAGTCCACACTTAACTAAATATTACATTACATTTTACCTATGATATGAAATTTTTCTGATTACAGCAATACAAAAAGATTACAATGAGAGAGAAAATCCAGCACAGTGATTCATATTTTTTTCTACATATGTTGTAATATTTCAGGATTTAAAGTTCAAATGAACCATAATAAATGTAGGTTGGTACATCTGTTGTTAATTCGGAATGTCTTATATTTATTTCACCAATATCTTTATATGTCCATGTAGAACCAGATCAGTTATACAAATTGTATATATTAGATAATGATTGAATGTATTTTTTTTGCTGCTTACTGTTTCAAATTAGGGTTTATTGGGTATGAGCTCCACCACATGGATTGACTTCCAGGGCTGTTCTCACAACTTTAAGGCCAGCCGTAGAGGAACATTGGTGTAAATGGAAAGAGAATGAGAAGTAAAAAAAAAAAAAAAAAAGAAGTTCACTGGCAGATTTGCTAGTGTTTAATGTCTTGATGCTATTTGAAATAGAATCATATAGATGTTTCTCAAGATACATGTTCCATCAAATTGTTCTGTAGTACTGATTCAGTGTATACTACTGGCGCTCTAACTTTCCAGCTTCTCATATTCAGTATATAATGTTTATGTTTAAAACTTTTGGACATTATTTATGGATTCCAAATGTCAGGACATATGAACAGGTGGTCTCTGTATGTAGACAAGTGGATTGATAAAACATTTCTACTAAAAAAAGACATCCATTTAGATCCTTATCCATTAAAGCCTGTACTGTTGTATGTGATCCATATATCAGCATATCCCGCGTATGTGTTATATCAAGGACCCATGTATTGTTTTGTGCTATGGAAAAAGTAATGGTCTTGCTCATGTCCTGTTATAATTGCAAGATGCTTACCTTTACATATGTTCACAAATATACTTAACAGAATAACTTCTGGAAAAGTTGTTCTTTTTAGATTATATCAAAAAAACAAAGTGTGATAATTCACTGAAGGCTTGCTGGATTCCGTCTATATCTCTGAATATAAGTTTTATCACTCCAGTTACTTTATCCAATCATTTTATATAATATAAGATAGGAGGAGCCATTGACACAGGCTTCAAAATTCTTGTAACAGAGGGATGAATTTGGACTGCTAGTTTTTTTAGAGAAAATAGTTTAGAGAAAATAGTTACATGGTCAATTAATGTCATCTTTGATGATGTCAGCCTTCTCCAATAATGGGGGATCAATATTGGAATTTTAAGCAATAACATTATCTAAATCCACAGGCTAAGACAAAGTACATTCAATAATGGCAGTATATTCGCTGATCTGTTAGGCCTTGTGAGATAAAAGGCAGAGCTAATTGGAGCTTATTGTTGTCTGTAATTCCCTGGTCTAATGCTATTTTAAAATAATGTGATATAAGGTCAGCATTTAGGGCAACTCCCTGAAGGGTCTTATTAAACACCTTGAAATATCATATTATCCATAATAACTTGTAATCTATCAAATCTATAAAGAAGGACATATCACACATTAAGTAATGTAACATTGGAGTCTATTCACTAAAATGTAGTTTGAACATTTCATCAAACCAACTTAGCTAAAAGGACAAACCTGGTAAGTATTTTAAAGGTTTGCATTATCCATGGTCAGTTAACTGTTCCTGCAGGATAAACTCAACAAATATGTCCCAGCACAATGTATATTTAAATCAGTTAGATTAAAAGCTCATTCGACCTTGGTTCACCTGCAACTTACCTTTAAGGGAACAGACCCTTAGGTACGCTCAAGCTAATAAACCTAGTTTGAATTTAGAGGTTCTAGATTATCTGCTGTCAAGTTCTATGCTTCCTTATTAGCAAGAGGTGAATGGGACAGTCTATCAACCTTGAAGTGGGTATTTCTTAAATGTATCTGTCATCTTATATTGTGGACAAGCGTATGACAATAATTGCCTATTCCTCCTCTCTAAAGTTATTTGTTCTGGGGCATTTAATGCCCTATCTGCACTTATACAGCATATGAAAATAAATGCTATATAAAAATTATGAAACTCAAAATTTGAACAAGACTGTTATGCATGAAAGAACTCAACACAGAGACAGATCTATATAATTTTATTATTTTACACACTGCTGTTGTTTTACCTTCCCATGATAAATCAGATTTCTGTATGCCTGCACACCATATGGAATTAACACTAGCACATTGATTATTTGAAAACATCATCTTTATGCATCAGAACTATTTCACATGCATGTGTAGCAGACATGAATTATTACTAGCTTTCTATCTTGTTCTGAAACCTTAGGGCACCCGGATTAGCCTCACTCCTTATGTACATAGTCTTCTCAAATCCATGCCTTTGGGCTTTTTAACAGTGGGAAAGATACGGATAACTCTACTTGCTCTTATTACACAGAAAAATAACTAGTAGTTACAGAAGTAGTGTGATCACAGCTAGATTAAGGAGCATGTTATATTGAATGTCAGGACAAAAGTAAAGAGTAAAAATTAGAATATGTAGCCATTTCTAAAACACAGCTACATTTACTCGTTTTAAGAGAAGTTCTTAAAAGCCCACTAAACTTTTTTTCCCCACTTGTGCTACTAAAGTAGTACAAATTAAAAATGTAATGCCCCTAATATGAGTTTGGTGACTGTTTCTGTCTGCTAGTGAAGAGAGCGACCCACGTTTTCAGAGAGGATAAACAGAAGGCGGACTTGCACTAGCAGAGTGAGACCCCATGAATGCATGCCATGATCAGATAATCTCTAAAAGATACATATCAGGTTTGCTTGGGGAAAAGGGATACTTTTTTTGCTGTCTCTAGGGAAGCAAGGGTTAAAAAAAAGTTTAATTGTCCTTTAAGATAATGGACTGTAAGAGTTAATGTATGTTTGCAAAACAGTTTTTTTAATGATTCGGTGTTTATACTACTACCCATCTAAAGAATCATAGGTCATGTGAGTTAACCTTAGATAAAAGGTCAAATACACTAAACAATTCCTTGTAAAAGCAGCAGATTATACGTAAAAGGTAAAGCACTTCCTTAATATCAATATATTTCATATGAATCAGCAAACAGATTGAAGGTAAAAAATACTCAGCTAGTAAAACCCTTGTTTATGCCTCTGCAAGAAGCCCAGAATTTTAGGCAAAGTCAGCTAAGGTGATATAAGAGAAAAAAACAAACAAAATACATTTACACATTTCAAATGAACGCTGTATTATGATAGTGTCTTAGGACATTCAGAACAAATGTGTTCATCTACACAGTATCTCTTTCCAGGGAGTGTAGGGTTAATGGTAAATGTTGTGCATGTATTTGGAAGCTCTTCCAAGCCGACTGCATAACAGCTGAATGCTAGCCCTCCAGGTCACTGCTTTCTTTGGTGAATGATATTGTGCTCGTCCACTCTTTGCCTTATATATAACAGACTCACTTCTCATCATTTATTTGCATGTGACTTGCACTTGATTTTTTTTTTTGCAAGCAAATTATGAAGTCTTTTAAAAATTGGAAATTAAACCAACACCATTAGAGAAAACAAATTGGTCATATAGATTTAACATATGCTGTTTAACGCCGGTACATGTAAAACAGTTCTGTCGCTTTAAAATTAATTTCTATAAATCTGATTGCACTAATAATGTTTTTAAAAAAAACTTTTGTAAATAGTCCAGTCTATGTAATGCAAGCACCTCAAAAAAACTTTTTGCAGGTAGAACAGAACCATCACTACTGTTCGCAAGATGCTGTATAGTAGATTGAACTGCAATTATCATTTGAGAAAATTAAATTTGAACTGAAAATGTTCAATCTTAGAATTGCACACATTTTAAAGTAAGGCTAAATCCTCAATACACATAAAATCAAATAAAACTGCCTTTTGACCAATGCTCCTATTGTGCACCATTCAGGAAAGATTTAGGGACTGTTCCTGGGGAGTGGGTGCATAAATTGCAATCAACAGCTGCTAACTTAAATGTGTGTTAGGTAGGTCAACACACCAATACCTATCCTCATGTCAGCATGGAAGTCTAAATAAACATATATAAATTACATACAGCAATCCATACACACTGTTCACACATGCTGACACACACACACACACACACACACACACACATGCTGACACATATACACAGAGATGTTGATACGATATATAATTATACTTGTAGCACATGGCAGAATCTCTGCACGTCAGAACATTCATCACTGCAGTGTGTACAAGCTAGCTTCTACTACTCTCTCCTTTAGATCCTGGTATTAGAGGCATGATGGGGTCACTGAGTCTCTCCTCTTTCATCCTCAAGTCCAAGACCAGTGGCTGTAAGGAGTACCCTACACTCCTCATAGGCATTTCCCACTGCTACATCAAGTTCTGGTGACAAACAGGAAGTAAAGGGGAGGGCGGAATCTGCAGGCTGCTCTCTGCTGTTTGTGTAACTGCAGACTCACTGTTATAGGACAACTGTAGCAAAACCATAAGTACTGTTTAATTGAAAGATTGCAACAAGTGTAGAAACTTTATATAGAAATGTTTTAATGAAAGAATATAAATGATGTCTGTTACTGAGCCCTCTTTGCTCTGTATAGCTCTAATAGGGAGCGGACATGTTGTTTAGAATCTTAGGACAGTTCTTCATTCATCTTGATTCAGATGAAGAAAGATCTGACTGATCTGACCCAAGGTTGTAAACAACATGACCACACCCTATTAGAGGTAAACGGAGCAAAGAGGGCTCAATAAGTTACATTATTTATATTCTTTCATTAAAGCAATTCTATGCAAAATATCTACACTTGCTATACTTTTTCAAGCAAAAATGTGTTCGTTTTTGCTACAGTTGTCCTTTAACAGCATGTTCCGGGAGCTAGGAGTCAGATTCTAGTCACCATGATGACCAGGCACCTTGTATTTGATTAGCCCTTACATACAAAATATACAAAATGCAACTCATATATTGTATTAGATAAATACAAATACATCGGTGGTAAATTGTTTGATATTCTTTTATTATTAAAATAAGAAATAAGAACTCATGACCAAAGAAGCAATGCTGGAAAAAAGAGATAATACCTACTGTTGAGAAGTTAAAAAGTATATGTTTTTTTCTGTATTAATTTGATGTATTTTGTTTTATGAAGGCATGGTCTCTTCTCACCAGTCAATCTTGTTTCATGGTCATTGCTTATCTTCCATGACCTGGTTGAAAAAAAAACTCAGCACCTGGTAGTGATATGGATAGGTGAGCAAGGTATGTGCAAGGATGAGTCCACACTCAGTGTCAAAAAGAAGTATTTCATTTTAATGTGCGTTTTGTTGATCCTTTTCTTTAAATCCGCAAGTATATTTGTATTAAATATTAAAGGTTCTGAAACTATAGACTGCTATCCACTGAATTATAAGAAATGCCATATATATTTGTTGCTGTAATGAGTAACATAATGCCATTGGAGATTAAATTAAATAAGGACTTCATAATTACTATAGAAGTATAATACATAAGGGACAATACCTATGCATGTGCAGAAGTGTGACACTGTGAAAATTCTTGATGTCAGTCTGTGTTGGCCTGAAAGTAGAGCTGTCCTCTAGTGGTGAAAGCCAGTTCCAGGCATAAACAACATATTTTAGTTATGTCGAGATTTACTAAGCAGCTTTTATCGGGAAACAGTTACTTTCATGATTGCATACTGCACATCTTTGATTCTTAGCATCTCTCTTTTGCAGCTCTATGGCTCATAAAGCATGTTATATTTAACTGTTTTTATGCAGAACCTCACTAATCCCTGTCTGACAGGTCTGTGGACAGCTATTCTACATACACCCAGGAGCCAGCTCCTGATGTAACTGGACACAGTTACTGTCACTATTTGTGGATGAACACACAGACGGTCAGTGCATACAAAACATCTAGAATCCTAGACAAAAATCACTTGGGATCAATAATTGTATACCAGCCCCATAGCATTGCGTCATTATACCAGCCCTATAGCATTAGATTATTTTCTTTTATAAAAGGGAAAACCGTGCATTTCAAAGCATATATGTAAATCAGTCTTTTATTGAGGTTTTACAATAATATAGGTGTATTACTAAATATAAAAACAGTGTTATATGGATACAATATTAACTCAAAACATAGGATTTTTGTATTATAAAAATTATAATAAAGGTAAGAAAATGGAAATGAAGAGGAATCTACAGTTAGATAGCAAGGAGATTACAAATAAAATAAAAATTAAAGAAAGGAAAATAAAATAGATATGTAGAAGAAGGAGGTAAGTATGTTAAGCTGGGGGAAATAAATTACAGAGCAAGAAAAAAAAAAAAAAAGGGGGGAGACAGACCACCGACGGCTAAAGTGCGCAAATAAAACAAGGCACTGATCAAAACGTGTGAACCCCGCTCCAGCAATGCTGCCAACTAGGGTGAGCTGGAGTGCCTGGGGGTAAAAGGAAGCCAGCTGCCAGATGGCTGGCTAGACATTAAGGCGTGACAAATCCAACAACTTGGGTAAAAAGTGAGGGTCCGTGAAAACCACACTATTCATTATGATAAACACTGGGACAACAGGAGAAAAACATGTGGGGGTGTGCAGGGCCTATTGCGAGAAGTGCAAGGCGAGAACTGCAGCCCTGATGAACTTTAATGAGATCCATCGGCTTCATTGGTGTAACGAACAATAAAATATTAAGGCCAGCGATGTCCTTATCCAGTTAATGGATGTGAGTGCTTCACATACAGGCATTACCGCAAGACCCAGATTGCACTCATGGGATTTACCCAAGCACCCAGGACTTACCCCAGCACTTAAATTGCACTCACTGGACTAACCCTAGCACTCACAGGACTTGCCCTGGCAGCCAGGACTTAACCCCAGCACGTAGATTGCACTCACTGGACTTGCCCTAGCACCCAGGACTTACCCCAGCATTTAGAAGACTTGCCCCAGCACCTAGGATTTACCCCAGCACTTAGCTTGCACTCACAGAACTTGCCCCAGCACTGACTTTACACATCACCCAATCAGGATTTCTAACAGCGACTGGAGGGAAAAGTAAACTTGATCTCATATCCGGCAAGGCGACATCACATTGGGCTCTAGAATGTGAAAGAGCATTTTAAACATTTGTGTGCGGCCCACACTGGCTCAGAGCTGGCGCGAATTTTCTTGGTATCTTGGGCCAGTTCGGCCCCGCTGGGAATTTGCTGTATAAAATTGTCATTGTTTTTAAAGGCTCCGAAAATGAGAGAACGAAACTAGGCTGGCAATGAATATTTTTTATATGGTCTATTTAAAAGTTGTCACATACACAACTTGTAGATTATTATTCCTCAATACAGATGTAAATCCTCTCTTTCTAGTTGCATTATGCACTGGGTTCTGACAGCTACAATTAAGAGCCCACCACAGCATCGTTAAGGGTGTTTGTGAAATAACAGTCTGTCAAACATTAGTCAACAGGTAGCACATTTTCTTCAAATCGGTATAAAAACGTGTTAAGACTAAGTGACAACACATTAGTACAAGCACTAATATTTAATCTAGAAAAGAGTGGCTTATTCACCATTAAATGTACAACTGTCAGAAACGACACATTTCATTCACACAAGTCATTAAAACAATGCATGAGCAGCTTGCACAAAAACCATAATCAATATTGTCAAAAATAATATACATAACTCTTTCCCACTGCATTACCTGACAATAATTAGTATTACATTACATGCTGTCAATTTGTTCTGAGCTATTGATAGCAGATAATGCATTTTTATAATATGACCCAAGGTAATATTTACTACTTGGTGGAATGCCATTCAAATCAGTTGTATTTCTCTAATACGTCACCTTGCAAAACTCTACACCATAGAACTAAAAAAAAGTGCCTTTCTGCCTCTATACACTGATAAATTCCATAGTATTGAAGTACTGTGAATTTATCCTTAACTTTAGTTTCTTGTGTTGTGTATGCGTTGGTCAAATCACAAGTAAAAAAATAATAGAAGTAGAAGTAATAAAAATAAAATATGAAATTATCCATTGTGTCAAGCAAATTGCACAAAATAACAGGAAAATATGGATTAAATGTGACTACAGTGTCTTCTGTTTATGACATCACCTCTGTCTTGATAAGCAAATTAACAAATTTTCAATGTGTAATTTGCATATCAAGCCACAAGGTGATGTCATAAGCAGTAGACACCACGGATTCATTTGAACCACATATTTCACTTACATTAGGCATTTTCTTGAAATTTTTCTAACACAATGTATAGATCATTTTAAATATTTTTTTTTATTCTCCACATTTACAATATAAGTAATGTTTAGGTTGACAGTCCATTTAAGAGCATTGGTACTTTTTGTCTCAGAAAATCTTGTTCAATTGTTCTTTTGTAATGAAATTTACATTTTAATATGAAGGCAACACAACATATCATCCTAAATATAATAAAATCGCCATTAGAAATAAGACTTAATTTACTAAGCGTATTGTGTTAATTGGGTAAAAATGAAGCATACCTCCTAACATGTCAAAATCCCAGAGGCTAACTTTTGTTTCCGTATAAGTAAGTAAGAATTTTTAGTTATTTTTGTAATTGGGCAAGTCATTTGTTACAATAAGTATTTTATTTGCACTAAATCATTAGTTAACCAATAGCAATATAAAAAATAGTTGTATTGCTGTGGCGCTTTGTATAGAGAAGAGGTGCACCAGGGTAGGGAAGAGAGCTACAAAAATACACACACTATGCACTGTACTTTCCATATAGGGATACTGAGAAGTTATGGAAAATGTGTTTGTAACCTTTGTACAGGGGTATATAATATGGTTACCGTTTAGTATTAATTCAATGTAAGGTAGGTTAGCTATGTCTAACTGT
The DNA here is from genome assembly GCA_036172795.1 of Pelodytes ibericus. Classification (NCBI taxonomy): domain Eukaryota; kingdom Metazoa; phylum Chordata; class Amphibia; order Anura; family Pelodytidae; genus Pelodytes; species Pelodytes ibericus. The sequence goes on from CM069861.1 coordinate 137,374,872, forward strand.
AAAAATGCAACTACTACAATATTTCTTGTGTACAAAGTAAAAAAGACAAAACATTTTAAAAGATAAGAAGCTATGTCAGAAACATAACGCTGTTAGAGAGCTTTCAGCGTAGGAGCGCAGTGTACGAGAAAATGACGTCATGAAGCAGGTACTAACCGGAAGTTTGTGTACACGGAAGTGGTCAGGCTTGTAGACACGCCCATTAAGAACAAGCCCCAGCAGATCCTCTGCCTGGATGACATTTCTGCTCCACGTTTCTCCCAAAGGTGGTTGTGAGCAACAAGGAGGCAAAATACAAAGCTCCTTCCTGCGTTGAGCACACAGGTATTAGTCATCACGGTGTTAGCTCAGCTGACAAACTTTTCATGGAGCCATGTTTCCAAAGGGCACGTGTACAGGAGCTTTACAGCTACAAAATAATCTGCTATCAGATCTATTCACTCCCTGCCTCCTATATACACACAAAATGCACACGTATAGTTTAAGTTCGGATTAACTATAGGCTACTCTAGCATATGCACTGCTGTGATAATATACAAAAAGCTCAAGTACTCATTGGCGTAGCCAGGCACCAAAAGGGAAGCTAGACTACAACTTACTTGCATTATTCAAGGTGTTGTGAGTGCAGTTAACTCTTAATAGTTAACAAGGAGTTATGGCCAAAATGTATGTTGCATTTTCTTACACTGTTGTGCTTATTTTCGTTTTTGTAGGTATGTTTATCAATTATACACCATTATCAGTTACATGGAAAGGTTTTGCTGGCAGTGATTATCATCGTAATTAATAGGGTGCTTTTTCATGAATAGGAGCAATCACTTTCTCAATAACATAAATAATATAAATATGTTTGTGTGTGTGTGTGTACATATATCACATAAGTATGTTTGCACCTCACAAGCTGTACCTTTTTTTTTATTTTTATAACTAGTAAGAATGTGGTACATTTAAAAGGAGGGTGTTTTTGGTACTAAAAGTAGCTTAGCAAGTAGGTCACGGAGAAGTGGCTACTTAGCATTTTTTTGTACTTGAGGTTAAAGGACAACTGTCGCCAACAAATTGAAGTTATGTTTAATTGAAAGATTGCATCATTTGCAGGCATTTTGAAAAGTGCTTTAATGAATACGAATATTTCACCTATTAGCGCTATACGGAGCAAAGAGGGCTCAAAAATGTACGTTATTTAGATTCTTTCATTAAAGCATTTCTATTTAAAATGCCTACACTTAATGAAATCTTTAAACATATTTTTTTTGCCGACAGTTGTCCTTTAACTTGTAATCCATGTCATCCATATTTTACCAGCTAATGACTTTCCTCATGTAGACGAATCTCCATACACATCTGAAATGCACTTGTTGAATCCTCATGGATGTTTGAAGTGTCTTGGCTAATCCGTGATAAAAGGTGGATCAGTGGATTGCACAATGACTTCTTGGCTGGAGGCACCCATAGATAGAGCTTTGAATTTAATTGCAGCTGTAAACAGCTGGGTGCAGCCAGGATGTAATTAGGAATAGGAAAACTGATATGTAGCTTTTGAAGCTAATACTTTTCTGAAAGATCATAAAGCTGTTGTATTACTTGTTCAGTAGCACATTAAATTGTGTTTTTGGTAAATCTCGAATACTGTTTCATGGATTTCTTTTGGTTAATGTGATCAGATTAGCTACACTTAATTACAAATATTTTTTTCACATAGAATTTAAATGTGTCATTGCATTTTGTTCTAATGTTGCTATATGTACTGCAGCAGGGATTAATAAGTTATGCAACCTCCTACCATTTCCACTTTCTTGCCTCGTTTTTAAATATTGTATTCATTTTGTATAGGTGCTTTATTGTTGTGCATTTGCAAACATTTCTGTGTTTGATATATCTATGCATGTATTACATGGCTACTTATGATTATTATGCATGTATTACATGGCTACTGATGATTATTATGCATGTATTACATGGCTACTGATTATTGAAAAAGTCATCATACTTATATTTTAATGCAAGTACTATTTGATTTAAAAAAACGGTCTCCAACCTTTTAGAGATCACACTCATCAGTCTCATGCCACAACATCTTTAATATTTTGAATCATATTGGTTCTTCATGATCATTGACTTGGACACTGATGGGGCTGTATTGCCCAAACATTGTTTTTACTTTAAGTTTAGAGAATACAAAATGATCTATACATTGTGATAGCAAAATTGCAAGTATATACAAATTAGGAGTAAAATGTGTTTTTAAATGTGTCTGTGGAGTCTGCTGTTTGTGACATCACTTGTGGTCTGATATGCAAATGAACTGCTTTTCAGTCTGAAATGTGTAGTTTGCATATCAGGCCACAAGTGATGTCACAAACAGGAGATTCCGCAGACACTACTATCTACACTATGTATAGATAATTTTTAATACTGGCTTTGCCTCTACATGCACAGTAAAAACAATGTTTAGGTGATGCAGTCCATTTAAATATGTCTAGCAGTTGGTAGAGGGTATGTATCTGTTTGCTATTACACAATAACGGATCTTAACCACCTCTCCATGATTTACTCGCGTGCATCAGATACACAGCTCCCACAGGCACCTTATTTATTCAGGCGCGATGTCTGATCCTGGGGCCCTGTATCAAAGCACCATGAGGGAGCTGTACATCAGATCTGTACTAGTGTTCCAAGTATCACTTGGAATACTTAGCTTTTTTTCCTTTTTAAAAACAAACATTTAAAATGATGCTCTGCCGTGAGTAGTAGCATAAACCTGGTATTTTTGAATAATCCAAATAATTTTTTTAATGCAAACATTACAATTTTAATAGTATGGAAAAAAAGTAGGTATAAAAGTCTCAGTGGTCCTTTAAGTAACACACTGTAAATTTTAGGGCACATTGTCTTAAATTTTTTTTTTTTTTTTTTAACTCAAATTTAATTGAACACTACCAAACCTTTAGACTGAGGGGTTTTTTTGTTGTTGAGGTGGGGAGGTGATATAGCCATTCTGTCAGAATTGCATGTAACATACTGAAAATCCATGTGCATTATGAATAAATATAAACCTATATGTGTCTAATATATGAATACTTAAGGTTATTAATATTGCACAGTATTTCTTCTAACTCTTTAGGGACTGCACTCAATTTATATTAGCTCACTAAACAACTAAATTGTATGTTTTTAAAATTACCTTTGAAAAGTGTGCCCTAAAGATCAGGGTGTGGAATTTGTCAGCCTGTCTGCCTCAGGCAGGTGCAAAGGTGTTGACTAATTTTAAAGGGCAGCATGTCCTGTACTAATGGCAAAAAAAAAATTAAATGTATTTTAAACCTTGTGAATTCCGTTTAGAATCTTAGTCACCTAGATATGTTTCTTTCTATTGGGAATATAGAGCAGGAACATTATCTGTGCATTGTGTTAGCAGAATTGCAAGCAAACGCATAGATTGAGGAAAAAATGCATTTAAATGTCTGTGCAATTTCTCAATATAGCATCACCTTGGGTTTATGGACACAAATATATTAGTGCAATGGAAAATATGTAACTTGTATACCAGGCCACACATTGGTGTCATAAATAGACCACATAGACAAATTGTAAACACATTCTTCTTGAACTATACGTGTGCTTGAAGTTCTATTAACATGTGGCTGGGCTTCTAAAATTCTTACAGCAGCTTTTTTACTTTGTTTTAGAACTATGTGTACCATTTTAGGCTCTCTTATACAATGTTCAAATGCTCCAAGGGGTCCATGTTTTAAAATATTGAGGTCATTGACCAAATTTGCATATGCCTTCCCAGAATCCCTTGCAATGGTGGTAGCACTTTGAATGTGTGAATTATAAATGACAGATACAAATGTTGGCAGGTTTCTCCAGTTATTTATTGCAGCCATTGCAGAGGCCTCATATGGTATATGACTCACAAGTGCTGTCACTTGGATTTTCCATCCGTACATGTGTAGGCAATGAATAAAATTGAGTAATTTTTGGATGCACGTTGGTTAGCGAACAACTCCAAAAATAGTATCCGATAAAAGTCAGATTTAAAAAAAAAGATAGGTTTTATTGAAAAAAGTTAAAGTGGAAACAGAGTGAGCAATATATCTGTGAAACGCGTGAGAGTTGCCGCCTCATGCTTCCATTTTTTAAAAACTTATTTCAGTAAAACTTATACTTTTTTTTTTTTATCGGACTTGGGTACTATTTATGAAATTACTCGTTAACCAATGTGCATCTCAAAATTACTCAAATTTAGACATGATTTATTAATGACAATGTAATATTTAGAAACATTTATACCTTAATAAATCCCCCTAAAGAGAGAGTGTGAGATAATGTGTGACTTTCTGTGGGGAAAAGCAGGCTATCTGGATTGTTTAGTGTGTGTGGAGATTTGTGTTTGATAATGCCTCTGCTACCCACTGAATTTTAGTTGGAGGGGTTTTGTCAATTACCTTAAATCCACTATTGCTTGACTACTAAATGGTTGTCTCTCGAGTTGGTTTGTCTGGCTCCTAAAATTAAAACATATGTGCTAGTATAAATAATGTCATTCATTTTAGTGCAGACATACTTTCTATATTTAATGCTAAGAGAAAGTAATATGTCTGTGGTCAGCATCTTTCTAAGATCTGCTAGTTCCTAAAATTGCTAACTTGTCTGTTTTTATTTTTGACCTAATGTTATTGAATTATGTATACTATGACAGATATTTTTTGTCAAAAAGAGCATATTTCAGATAGAATGGACCCTGATAGACCATGCAATCTTTCATAATGTTGGACACATGCACAGAGGAGAAATTGTCATGTTAGAGGCCCCACTTTTAAAGGGAAATTCCAAAAGGTGCCTTTTGCCAAACTATTGCTTATCCTCAACAATATTATGCTCCCTCTGCTCTCCCTTCACAGCTGTGCCCTCCAATATGGTGACGGGTGCATACCTCTGCAGCATTACACTGCAGAGTCGGGGAATTCCAGCCCACTTGTGTCTGCCAAGTTCTTGGAGTTGGTTAGCATGCTAACAAACTCTCCTCCTCTGTTTTAAAAAAACAAAACAAAACAAAAAAAAAAAAGACTAAATGCTAAATGTTTTAATGATCTTCTCAAGTGATATTTTTTTTCATTGGTTCAAACAATAGATTGGCGTGGATTGTAGAAAATAAAAATGGTACTAATTAGTTAAAGCAAGCTTTGTTAGAATGATCCTTCTCTTTCCAGGCATTTGCCATCACTCAACAGCACAATTTAAGACTTTAATTTGTTAGTTGTAGATGAAGATAAATACTTTAGTCCTTCGGGTAAAAGAGAAAATGTTAGGCAAATGTTCCAGACCTTCAATCTTTACTGTAGCTCAGGGCTTGACAAACCACAGAGCAAATGCTCCTTAAAATTCCTACTGCTGCCGCATACGTTTTGATTATTTTTTTACACAATGGAAGTTCCATTTTCCTGGCTCCTAAAAAACAAAAAGATTCTGTAGTATCACATCAATTTTGGCAAGTCCTACTGTAGTATTGCTGTAACATGTTTCAAATAAAAAGAACCATTTGTGGTTTTTAACAATTGTTCTAATTTGTTTTGAACACATGTTGATTTCACCCCTTAGTGAAACAAGGGCGGTTTTGACATTTCTGGGGTGTTTGTGTTTAGATTTATTTTTTTGTTCTTTCTCACATACTGTACCCACTCAAATTATATGTTGGTTTTTATCATCATAAGAAGGTATTTCATTAGATACAATTATGTTCATCATATCTTATACTTTACTACATAAAAATGATAAAATATGATGGAAAAAACACTTTTTTTAACGTTGACCTAAAAACTAATTTACACACATACAATCATTAGAATGGACCCAGTCTAAATGTTGTCCTGCGTTCATGAATAAGCTTGTTTCCATTTTTTTCTGCAGTGTTTTGCAAGTTATAGGGCAAAAACACTCTTTTAGTTTTTTTTCCTTTAGTGACCTTTTGACCCCACCCCGAACCCTAAATTTAACCCCAACTCTAACCCTTATGCTAATCCTTAATATCCTCTAGTTTTAAATGTAACCCTACCCCTTATGCTAACCCTAATTTAATTGTAACCCTAACAACTCTTCTAACCCTAAAGTTTAGGTAATGTTGCTGACTACCTCTAGGGGCAGTCAAGCAACAGATTCAGAACGTTGGATGTGAATTGTTTTTCACTTCCGAAGCTCTACCCGCGAGAGGGCACAGCCCCAGAGCTGAAATTTCGGTGCTGCGTATTTCTTCAACATCGAGGCAATAGAACAGCACAGTCAGAGTGGTTTTCGCGATCGTTGATCATGAAAACCGCTCGTTCCACCGCAGGACTTTTCAGGCACGTCCATTGTCGGCAACAGAGTTGCCGGCTGGACGTGCCTGACATGTTGACTGAGGATTGTGGCGGTTTCCCTATGCCTGTGTAGCCTGAAGTGACTCAAGCCTGCTATAGAAAAATCAACCAAAAAACAAACAATTTTATTAGTTCATGAAGTTGCCATTTTTTGTTTATAGTCTATCCCAGGACATTTTAATATTGTTTTGGGAGCTAGCAAAACAAAATCTAGGAGCCTAGACACAATTACGCAAACGTGCAAACCCGGACAGTCACACACAGACACAAGCCACCAGCTTTTGTTTTTTTTTTTCACACGTAATACCATTTCCAGGCCTCCGTAAAAGCAAATGGCAGCGTTTGTGGGTGTCAATAAAAAATCAACTTGGTTGCATTATTACTTTATAGCACTTTTCACACTTGCCTAATACTTTTGCGCAATACTGTATATTACACATGAAACATACCCAAATGAAAAATAATTAAACGTTATCCTGCTGAATTAAATGATTTTTGGTCAAAACAAAATGACAAATAAGAATTAGACATGTAGAGGAGTCATTGCACAAATCAGTTTAATGGGGTTACTGTTTGTATTGTTACTTGCAGGCTTCTTCAGCGATGAAAGAGTCTAATTGGGAATTATTCTTGTACAAAGCCTTTGGCTCTCTGCCTACCACGATTAGTAGGCTCAGAGTTCAGGCAGTCAGGTCAGAGTGCCTGTTTCTTAGCCAGAGGCTGTCTAAGGCCAAACGGAAAGGTCATCTAACCAACACTCTTTCTAGGGAGGATTTAAGTTGCCCCAAGACAAACGTCCAGGAGCCTGGCAGTTTACCACCCTTTAGATGACATTTAGCTACACCCAGTTTATGACCGTTTTTAGGCCTTTTTCCTATGAAACGTGGACATATTTTTTGTTGTGTTGCCGTTTGGCCTTACATTATCTAGTGCATCAGGATGGTTATTATTTTGTGGATTGTTTTTAACCTTCATAAAGGAAGTTGGGTGTTCAGGTCACTGCTGTGTAGTTAACCAGTTTTTGTCACTGAAAGGGTTTTTAGCCAAATATAAACTTGATTTACTTGTTTATTTGGCGCAGCCACTCACATGATGCACAAAGGGAACACGTAAACATGGTACATCATTGTTATGGCTGCAGCAACTAGTTGTAAGGATTCAAGTGTGATCCCTGAGTGATCCAATCCATTTGCATGTAAAAACATAAATTACTCAACAAGTGTGTAATCTTTAGCGAAATGGTTTTCTTTGTATCGTTTTGACAAAAGTTGTTTCTTTGTGAAGAGAATCCAACAAAAGCCCCTTATTCTATGAATACATTGATAAATAGCAATTTATCTGCATTTGCAAAGGAAGCACTTTCTATTCCCCGTTGTGTGATCTGTTCTAGCCGTTAACTCCAATAGTAACATTAATTCGTGTTTGTATACTGATTGATCGCCCTAATCATTTAAGAGGTCTTTATATATATTGCAAACTCATTCAGACCAAAAGAGAGAAACCGATAACATTTCCCAAACTTACATTGGAAACATTCATCATTTCAACAGTTCTAGATTGTTTCAGCTGGTAAAAAATGGCTACAAAATAGTACATAATAAACCCAGCTATAATACTATGAGTTAAAACAAGGTGCTTTGCTTTAATGTGGAAGTGAGAGCGAATTCCAGACGTTTAGTGGGTTCTCAGGAGTTTCATCGAGATCCTACTATTTTTGCAATGTGAGTCTGTTAAAGCAGTTTTTTCTACCTATCTGTTCATTTCAGTTCTCTACACTCCTCCAGCATCTTGTGTGTTTTCTAGACTTTGTCATTAAGGCAATACCAATAGAAATTGGGACTTCCAGATGTGAAAAAATTATACCAGTCAGGCTGCATAGGTATATTATCATGAGTAAACCGAGTAGACAAAGCAATTTATTTGTGTGGTCCCATTTATTCAGTATCCATCGGATATTAAAATGTTCTTTTTTTAGTGTTAGGAGGGTTAAACGGAATTATTATTTTTGTTAAAGAAAACCTCATTGGGTCTCTTATGCTCTAGTAACTTTTTGTGGGTGGATAGCCACCAAAGGTGTGGATGAGTAGCTTTGCTTCAGATTTTTATAAAAAAAAGAATTTTACATTGTTCTGATGAAATCTCAAGCAAATGTATAGGTCAAATCATAAAATGCATCTGAAACTCTCTCCTGCCTTGTTCAGGACGACCTAGCAAAAACTGATTTCCGTTTCTATATATTTCTATTCATTTATATTCATCAATTTCCCTTTAGAATTGTGATACCATGTTAAGCTTGCATGACATTTTAATTAAACAGATTTGTTAATATATTGCGCTCGGTAACCACCACAAATTCATGTTTCTTTTCAGGATTGTGGATACATCTGCCCATTTTTCTTGTAAAGAAAGATATTACCGTGCAGCCATGTCTCAGTCTTCCCAGGATGCTGATATGCGAAACCCTGATGTCTTTGAGCGCCTGTGGGAGTTTCTAGGGTAAGTCTTCATGAAAAATGGAAAGTTTTTATGATAAGAAATTACTTCTTAAAGCTGACTGAAGTCAATCTGAAACCTAACCACACATTTTAAAGAATATGTATGTGCTACCTTGAATACACGTAAAGGGTCTTCTTCACCTAAACATTGCATGTACCATGCATTAAAACATATATTACACATTTCCTATTGTATAGCAGTTGCATATCAAGACAGATATATATATAAAGTCCTATAAAACCAGGAGACACATTTTAAACATATTTTTCTCTTTATGCATTTACTTGCGATTATGCTTACATAATGTCTAGATCATTTTTTATAATTTGCTTTTCTCTACATTCACAGACACCTAAACATTGTTTATACAGAGTCCCTTTTTATGTCTTTTGTCCGAATTGTTTTTTTACACTTATATTTTGTAATGTTCAGGAGGATCAGCTGTGTGAAGACCAAGAGTGAGCTGAGAGGTGGTAGAGGTGAATGTAGAGACTTAAAGAAAATGATAAAACATGATCTATACATTGTGTTAGCAGAATAGAAAGCATATGTGTAAAAATGTATATTAACCCCTGACTGTCCTAGCATGTCATGACAGGTGGCCAATTAAAAAACAACAACAATTTTTTACTTTACAAAGATAAATATGGCATCATGAGAAAGCTATAAATTTCCTTAAAGTTTTATATAGTTTGAATGAGTATACTACACAGAGAGAAATGACAGTTAATCTAGGAATTTGCTTGCACTCTGTTCTCCATTATGACCAGCTGTGTGATTGGACACAGTTTTATATATGTCTGCACTACACATTATGTTATGATGACCAGGATAATTATTTTAGTAGACTTTCAGCATCTTTAGCACTCAAAGTATAGTGATTTGTTTCCCCCCCAGTACTTGGTGTTGAGCAAATCTATACACCTGAGATTTTTCTTATATATAACATGTCTATACTACACTATATTTTATTCTTTTCTCTTAGACCAATGCATTCTGTTCAACCAATCGACTTGAATTTTACTAGTGATCCAATTGAAAAAGGGTCTACAAATAAGATTGAAATTAGTATGGACTGCATCCGGATGCAGGACTTTGAACTGGCTGATCCCATGTGGGTGAGTGGAATATAGAATGTTTATACACCCATAGAGGTAAAGTACAATTAAGGTTACATGATACATGGCCAAATTATATTTCAACCATTACTACGTCAATATATAGATTTATTACCATGCCAATAAGGACCCTATCTCTCCAGATTCATGAATTTCCCATTGTTCACAGAAATAATGCTTTTTGTCCATGTTGGACATAAGCTGTCACTTTATGAGACTGTTTTCCATGGCTAATGAAATAATTTTGCAGCTATTTTGCTGCACACCTGCAGTTTGGACACGAACTGTTCCAAAGAGGTCAAATAGTCAGTTTCCTCATGTTGCTTTGACATCTCAGTTGATACTGCTAATTTTAATATCTCCTTTATACCTGACACATTTGCACTGCTGTGTGTGTATATGTACATAATCCATATACATGTAGTAAATATGGGTGAGACTATAGAGATGAGAGAGTTAATGTTCCTGAGCTTCATCTGAATCCTAGCATAAACAAGAAGTGAGTTACATAGTGAAGAGGTACATCATATTTTTTCCTGTTTGCCTTTTGTTGACCTGTCTGAGGTTGTAATACAATAGACACATACACGCAATGTTTCTCTAAGCTTTATCCGGTTTGCTGTTGTACTGCTGCATTATTGGTACTGTGTACATAATCTGTAGGATCGTATAATATATTCTACATAGAACAGGGTGTGATATTTTTGTTGAATAATCGTGACAAGGGCTCGTTTTCTTCTGGAAGCAGTTCTTTGGTTTATATTCACAAAATATTCCGGCACACAAACATACCCAGAATATGAACAACAAAAGCTTCAAATCTTTTTTACCTCTGTAAATGTTAATTCTGATTTTACAAAAGACTTTCATATTGCAGTTTTCAGTAATACCGGAAATAATGCTTTCAAAGCCCTTTATGACACTTTGTTTTCTTTCCCCCTATTGGTTATTGTTTCTTTCATACGCACAGTGGAGTAGGAGATACCAGTAATAATAACAGCAGCAAGCCTGGCGGAGAACACAACTCTGTTGGTGTCATTTTTCATTTATCTTTTTAATAAATGTGCAAAGGACAAACCATTACTCCATTCATACTCCAGGTACAAAGCTGGGACAATTAACACTCGTTACTGTTCTTGAACTCAGCTCCCAAAAGGCTTGGGCATCCAAGATCATCATGGGTAATTGTAGTCCAGCAGCTAGACTGCCACATTTTCCATGTCTTCATATCAGTATATGCGTTGTAATAACAAAGAAAACCCAAGTGACCGCAATCCCCACTTTAATAGCACACAGTTGGACCCAAAAAAGATGTGTTGGAGTTCGCAGGTCCTTGAGGCAATCCTGAGCACTTCGTTTTTATTTTTCAAATTTGATTTATTGCACCATTTGGAGCTGTGGTGTTTTTTTTTTTTTATGCATACAGCGGCAAGGATCATCCACCCTATGAACATTGAGTACTCTGAGTATTGCGTCTTCGCCTTGCTAGTTTAGTGTATGCAGGGTATAAGGAAATGCTGGGGGATTTACAGAGCCAGAATAAATGCCAGTTACGACAGGTGTTGACAAATTCCAGGGGTCATGACTCCTAACGTTCGTGATTGTTTTACATAGATGTCTATAAAGTAACATTTCCTTGGCTCCCAAAAATAACTAGGCTGGCTCCTAAAGTCTACAAATATTTGTCAAGACCTGTGATGTCAACACTGTTCCCCTGTTAGTTTTGGATCCAAGAAGTTTACCGAAGTATGTCTGCTATATAAGTATTGTCTCGGGTTCAATGTTTCACGGTCAGTGTACTCTCTTTCTACCCAATTATGCATCATCACTTTATGTACATTTTTTACCTTGAATTTTTTTTATTTCTCAAGCCAAATCTTTATAGATTTATATAACTTGCAGTTTAACATACCGGTGTATCCTCTGACTGGCAGCTGCCATGCTAAACAGACAGCCCAGTCAGGTGGCGACTGGAGTGCAATTGTGGGTTACTGGGGCAGAGTGCAGTGAGTGCAATTGTGGGTTACTGGGGGTGAGTGCAGTGAGTGCAATTGTGGGTTACTGGGGCAGAGTGCAGTGAGTGCAATTGTGGGTTACTGGGGCAGAGTCTGGGTGCAGAGGAAGAAAAACAAATGCACTTTTTTCAATAACCTTGTTATTGTATATGTAAAAAGTTAAATTATAATTGTTTTCTTTGGCCTGCAAAACTTTGTAAAATGTACAGTGTGGCCCTTGTACTGAAAAGTTTGGAGACCCCTGCTCTAACTACAGTATAACAAATAATTGGCTACAATTTATGTGTATTTAGAGAATGTGTAGCATTTCTATTGTGAGCTGATGGAAAGAGGAGAGCCAGGAATAAGTTAAATTATGTTATCTTGATCAAGAGGGGGTAAATGTTGATGGAGATATCAATGTTGAAGATTAGAAGGACTTGGTGACTGAATGAGGACTGAAGACATGACATTAGGCCAGATTGTGTGGACAGGGAACAGTATATCTGCATATTTACAAAATGTCAACTGCGCACCTTTTTTGATCATTTGCTTGTTTTAGATTAAACCAAGATTTCAGTTGTGCAAAAAAACAAAAACATGTGTCAATCAGATCTCCCAATCTCCCCCTCGGAGCATAGTTTAGATAAGTGCAAGACATTCCCAGCCATGGGCTGTTGGGAATGTTCCAGCTCTTCTTACATGTCTGTGACAAATAATGTGTAATCATCATTGCTTCTACTCAGACTCTGCATAATGCTATGTGTGCTCATCTGCCATTTTGTTTTATTGGCTGCATTGCTCAAAATGAGATTTGATGTATGTCCACTTTGTGCTCAGTGCCCTGCTATCCTTCTCTTTGATGGCTGCCATTTCCTGTACCTGCCAAGTATTCCTTTATAAAGGGACAGTTCCTCCCTCTAAACTCTTCTCTCTGCCCTTCATACTGTCACTGTTTGTTACGGATTACAACAATTCGTATGTATACCAAAGCGCCTCTGCAATAAAGGTGAATATATACGGTATGTATTACTTTGTATAAACGTAATAATCTGTTGATGTTCACTTCACTTAAAGGGACTCCATCACCTAAATGTTTATAATGTATATGTAGAGAATAGAAAATAATCAAAATGTGTTAGCAGAAGTGCAAGAAAATAAATAAATGAAAAGAAAAATATGGTTTAAATGTGTCTGTGATGTTTCCTGTTTTTATGACCTCACCTTGTGGATTAACCCCTTAGTGACAAGACATTTTCACCTTGACTTTCCTTTGGTGACAATGGCTGTTTTGACATTTCTGGGGTGTTTTGTGTTTAGCTGCAATTTTCTTCTTTCTCACATACTGTATCCACACAATTATATGTTGTTTTTATCGTCATAAGAAGGGCTTTCATAAGATACCATTATGTTCATCATATCTTATAATTTACTACAACAAAGATCATAAAATATGATAAAATGTAAACCCCCCCACTTTTTCTAAATTTGACCTAAAATATAATTTAGACAAATACAATCATTAAAAAAGACCCCATCTAAATAGTTTCTAAATGTTGTCCCGAGTTCAGAAATATGCATGTTTCCATATTTTTCGATATTTGTTTTTGCGAGTTATGGGGCAAAAAACAAAGTTTTTTCCCCCCCCCCTATATTGAACTTTTGACCCGAACCCAAAATTTAACCTTAACACCAACTCTAACCCTTATGCTATCCCTTAATATATTTTAATTTAATTTTAACCCTATAGGCTAATCTAACTATATAACCAGTTTTTAGTTAAATATTTATTTTTATATTTTTACATTGCTATGCTACTTAACAACCACTAGGGGCAGTCAAGTAGCATATTCAGAGCGACGGAAGTGAAGTTACTTTCACTTCCGAAGCTCAGACCTCCAGATGGCATAGCCATATTGACGGAGTATGCATGGCTCCCACGATCGCTCCGTGGGGCAATCGTGGGTGCCCCAGAAAATAAATTTTCGGTGCTGGTCTTTTCGCAGTCGTTTGATTCACTTGATTTTTGATTCGCTTGATTCACTGCAGGACATGCCAGGCACGTCCATTGTCGGGAACGGAGTTCCACTTTCAATGGAAAATTTGTATATCAAGCCAAATTATGTCATAAACGGGACACACTATAAAGACATTTATAAAATATTTCTCTCCTATTTTATACATTTGACCATTACCCATCAGGCACATCAGACACCGGTCAGGACTCATAAAACAGAAACCGTACCCCATCACACACAAGCAACAGTCCAGTGATGGCAAGCTTGGTTACCCATCAAGGCCCTAGACCCAGCTTTTAATAATGGCATATCCTACTGTTGTGAAATATAGTTCCCAACCTGTATACCACAAACGATAACCACTCCCTAGCCAGGCGCCAGGTCTCGTTTCTGTGATGGCATGGCTGTTGTCGAGCCTGGTTTTATATAATTATTTATATTATGAATGTAGTGAATTAAAATGTTTCGGTGACAGAATAATTTGAATAGTTATGTATTGGTTATGAAACCACCTAAAAATGAATAAATGGAATTTAACTGAAACCTGTTACCTCCTCCTCCAACCGCACTAAAACCCAAGTGCCCCTCTTTGGAAGTAACTGAGGTGAGGGATATGTACATTGTCTATGTGAATCAGAGAATGAGTCAACATTTCAGAACAGCCAAGCTAGTCAGCAAAACGGCTTTACCCACAGATGTTTTTTTTTTTTTTTTTCTCCCTGTGGCACTCAAATTACGTTTAGTGCATGGCCTCGGGATGAAACAAATGACCAGCTGATATCCCTAGTGAAGAGCACTCATGCATTTACAAGGGATCCTGGGTAATGAAATGAAATGGGGTTTCTCATTGTATTAACTCTGCCATAACTGTCCTGTGTTTTTAAGTCACGGCAGGGAGTGAGATCTGATGACCACAATCCAGTTATTGGGGTTTAATGGTGCTGTTCCACATAAGGGTCTACCAAATATAGACCAATCTAGCCAGAAATGGAGCCAGATGGGTCAAAATAGATGAATTTCAGAATGTTCTGAAATTTGGCTACTTAATATATTCAGCCTGAAATTGTAAATTTTCATCCATATTTGGTTTGGGGATTTTGGCCCCTGTGAATCCAATAGATTAGTCCTATTCAATATGTGCCAAAATCCCCACAAAAGAACCCAAATAATTGAAACATAAATCTTTAAAAGATAAAATACATTTTTTAAAATGCCCCTGTTGGGCAAGTGTAAATTGAAAAAAGCCTAAAACTCTGACTACTATTCATGGGGGGGGCCAGAGCAAATAGCCGCGGCGTTTCCTAATGATAAATGAGGTTAGGAGTTGGCCAAATTTCTCCCAGCTCGTTTGCACCTACATAGGGGGCCAGGGCAATTAACCCTGCCCTATTCCCCCCCCCCCCCCCCCCCCCCCATGTAATAAGAATTTTGTCCCTAAGTTCTGGAGGCTGATCAAGAACAAAGCGCGTGTTTGATCAATCTTTTATAATAAATTATCTCTACAGGTTCAGGGACAGCCCAAATACCCCTGAATCACTTATTATAAAAACAAATGCCCCTTGATATGAATGCCTCCCTTGTGGTTCAGGGACTGACTTCATGCTTATATTATAAAATAATTCCCTGAAAAAAAACTGGCTAGTGAGCAGCTCATTTACCATGTTTTTACAGCAGAATACAGCTCCTGTCCTTCTTACCCATGAACCTGATAATCGTATAAAGAAAACAACTCATTGGAGACTTAGTGGGTATGTTGGCTATTGCACTTTAGGATGCCACTGATCAAGCCAGATATCCTAATAATAAGTATCTGTTCATTTTTCACTTGCTGTAAAAATTGTCATCAGCAGCTTTTATCTGGCTGCCAAATGACCTTTGTTTCTGTGCATCCTCATCTCTTTTAGTAGTGTCCGTATTGATTTACAGGGAAAGGTTCCAGTGTCAAGTCCAATCTCACTTACTGGAAAGTTTCTAAATGAGTTTTTCAGCTGTGAGGACTACTATTACTTTTCATCCCTGTTGTGTTTAGTTTAGCTACCATAAACAAGTTCTGCACTTAAGCTTGGGATTATTTCCTTTAACCACTAACTGCTAGGCAGTGTTAATTTTGACAGCAAGTTTTGATTTCGTTTTAGTCAGTCGTTTGATTAAAATGCCATTTTAGTTTAGTCGTATTTTAGTCATCTGAATTGTTTTAGTCTGCTAAATCTCAAGTAGATTTTAGTCTCCTAAATCTTTAGCAGGGTGGGAGGGAACAGGTCTTAGAAGGCTGTTACAGTGTTGAATTAACTGGCTTGGGAGATAGGAGGGAAAACACTAATGTACCAGGCAAATCAGATGGCGTATCCTCTTGCAACGCGCTTTGTTCCTGGTGGTAGACTGACACAGGGAGCCTGTGTCTCTGCCAATCCAGCTGCAGATAGTCAGAGGACTGGGCTTTGGTAGAGATCCAAGGGAACCAGAACCCGAATTCTAAATGGATAACTTCAATAGTCCCTCCCTAACATTTTATTTACATGTTAGTCAGAAAATTGCAATGGATTTTAGTCATAGTTTTAGGCATTTTACCTTATTATTTCGTTATTTTTGTAGTCACTGAAAACATGCAGTTGAGACAAACTGACGAAAATGTTTAAAAAAAAAAAAAAAAAGTCATGTAGATAAGGACTTGACAAATATTAGTAGCCTTTAGTAGTGAAGTAAACCAGTTCAGGAGCCGGTTATTTTTCGGATAGCGTTACTTCTATTTAAAATTGTCAAAAAAAAGTTAGGCCCCAATACTAGGAACTTTAGGAGCCATGGCTGTTTTACTTTTGGAGTTAGGCAAGCCTTGACATCAAAAGCTCATCAGTCAACACATTATATTTATTGTGAGTCACAAGGCTGTTATATGTGCAAAATAAATCTGTAAGCAGAGATTCTCTAAAGTCTTTTAAATACAGTGCCTAGAAATTACACTTTATTTTTTTCATAGTCAATTCTTGTCCAGCTTCATTGTGAGAAATATGACCGGTGGATATTGTTTTGATGAAAAAAGATGAACCTCTGATTTTATGTCCAAGTTTATTAAAGTAGACGGTTTTTAATGTGTGTGCCTGTCCTCTGAGAAGAAGCTGTATGTTCTGACGGCAGTACTTTTACATTGGATTATATCTGTGTATGTGGAGTGTGGCACCCATACGATGAGTTCACTTAAAAGTGAAAGTGTCATTATGCAAACCTCTTTGTAGTGCCAATTGCCATGGGACTTAGTATGTAATTAGGTGGCTCTGATTCATGGCCTCATACTCATGCCCTGAACATTGTTCTGTGGACAGGTGCGTGGTGAATAGAGAGCAAGCATTCCACGTTAATTAAACATTACCAATCAAGTGCAAATATTGTCCGACATGAATAGTATTACTGTTGGCAGACAGAGCTTCTGTTTTCAGTTAGTTTTCACTTCAAATCCATTAGTCTGTAACAATTTAACCTCTTTCTTTGTCTGTTGCAGTTCCTTTACATTATATAGGCATCTGTTTAGCAATCAGCAGATGTAAAAATATCCCCCCTCCCATGCTTTGTGTACAGGAATGCAGAATATACGCTACAACAATAACCATATTCTATTCTTCCCTTTTAGTAGGTAAAACCATGATATCCTACATGTTAAAGCAAAACATGTGCCGGATGGCATAATAAGCACTGCTCTCCTTTTTGTTGTGGGGTTTAAATTGCTAGTAATACTTATTACATGCCCATTTTACAGCATAGCAGAATGTCTTAGCATCTAAGCACGCAGTTAAGGTCCACAATTTTATTCACTGTCTGTATCGTTCTTAAACCATGATCCCGATATACGTTTATGATCAAGATGGCTTCATTCAGAATGCAGCTAAAGGAAATATATAATTTCAATTTGTTCACCTCTATGAAGAATTACATGATTTATGCAGCAGTGCCCAAAATAGTCATACATGTACTGGAGGACATAGTCCAAGAAAGATTAAGATACTCTGGAGAGGCTTCATTAAAACTGGTGCATGGATTGCAGGGATAAATTACCAGGAAAGGTTAATGCATTTTAACATGTATAGCTTGGAGGAAAGATGTAATGGGGGGGATATGATGGAAACATTTAAATGCATAGAGGGAATCAACACAGTAAAGCTGAAGAATATATTTAAATGAAGAAAGAGTGTTAAAATATAGAGACTACCGAAAGTGATCAGATTTATTATTTGGAAGACTAGATGGATGCTATGGTTCTTATCTGACTTCACATTCTATGTTATTTTCAATAGGGGAAATGCAAATACATGTTTCGTCACAGTTGCTGATTACGTGGCCTTTAAGAATTCTAGTTCAGAGTGGACACACACAGTTTCTAAAAAAGAATAATGTATTTCAATTCATGAAATTGTAAAACAAAAAGTTTGGTTACAATTTTTTTTTTTTTTCAATGCATCATCATCCTTAGATAAGTCCATACGTTCATTTTTAGAGACTAATTGTACTTATCCCAGCATTATTCAGAAAGAGCAAGATTACAAACTGGACTTGAGTAGCTTTAATTTTAAATATATGCATATACCATCTATACCTAAGAAGAATTGAGCCTTTATTAGATAGGTACTCTAGAACTCTGTGCAGTTCCAAAACTCACCACCAAGGGGTGTCTAGTGATGATAACTTTCTAGTATGATCCTTGGTGTAAAACTCAGGGTTGAAAATAAATATGCATATTTATCCTGAAGGAAACAAAATCTTGTGATTTTTTTTTTTTTTTTTTTTTTTTTTTCTGTGCTTGTTATTGTTACCTTGTCTTAATTTAACAGCTAATTGTAGATATTGTAGAGTGTCCTACAATTTCATTTTAGTCTAGTAGGCAGGTGATCGAATGTGACTTTTCTACCTTTTTCTTCTTTCTGTTGTGGTTTGGTGACCAAATGTAATTATGAGAAAAGCATAATACATGGTTGCCTACAAGAGCAACTTAACTTTATTTTCCAGTTGTGCTTCTCTTAGAAGCACAAGAGAAAAATTAGTTGCACCTAGAGTGTGCATAAACTGGCATGTACGTTTTTTACAGTACATGCTAGTTTACCCTCTGACGGCAGCTTCCATGGGAAGCAGGCAGCCTGGTAGTGCGTGCGTTTATTGTATGGATCAGCAGAGGCGACCCGGAGAAGCAGGGCAATATATACTATTGCATTCACATTCCCATATACAGTCATGTGATCTTGGTTTGTTTGCTTTTCTTCAGGCAAGATGTGAAACATATAGAGGACTATTTTTCCGATTAGGCCAAGTATTCTGTTAATAAGCATTGGATTGGCGTCATCTTAGTGAACGTGATTAATTTGCCTATCCTACTCTTAAAATGAACTGCTTATGCAAAATGACATGGTGTCACGTAATTGAGAATCAATAACTTTCTGCCACCTATTTGTAAGTGGTCGGATGCACACACCCACAGTGCACAGGGTACTGCGTGATAGGCCTTGAAAAATTTAACTGGTTTTTGGAGTGGACATGTGTACCATCTCCATAGCTGTTCCTTTGGAAGGATTGTCCATTTTATATCTGCGTCTGTAGCCCTGTAAGATTTCTCAGACCCAATATTATCGGACTCCCTCCTCACCATACATTATAAGCTTGAAGGCAGGGCATTCTTTCTCATGTATTGGTCTGGGGTTTTTTTTGTCTAATATTTGTGTTCAATTCTGAGCCTAGCTTTGATTGATTAACCCTTTCGAGACTTTGTATGTGGCAGGCACGTCCAGGCAGAAACTTTGTTGCCAACATAGGACATGCCGGCATGTCTTGTGGTGGAATGAGCAAAGCTGGTGATCAATGTTCATTAACTCCAGTCAAGTGGTGGTGCTGTAATGCCTTGATGTTGAGGCATTCAGCAACACTTACATTTGCTGCCAAATTTACTCAGTAAATAATGATGACTATAATGGTATCTAAAGAAAGCCTTTCTTATGTCGATTAAAAACAAAATATAAAATGTGTGGTTATAGTAAATAAGAGAAGAAAATTTACAGGTAAAGACAAATGAAAAAGAAAAGTTAAAACACTCACCTGGGGGTAAGACATGGCCACCAAGTCATGTCACTAAGGGGTTAAGGTTGCCACCCAGCCGGTATTTCACTTGCAAACTGTTAAAATTAGCTTGAGGCCAATGTTAGGTGTATGAAGGCATTAGCATGACTGGTACAGTATTTGCTTAATGAAATGGTGGCAACCATAGCCATCATAGAGAAATCACTGTATCAAGCTATGTGTCAGTTGTTATACATATTCCATGCACAGTAATTGCTTGTGCATTTGCACTCTTCTAATAGAGTTCTCACTTATCAAATAACTTAATTGAACCTATTTGTTTTTGTATGTGACTTACTTTATACTTTATTTCATTCATGCAAAGGGTGAATGTTACATCTTAATTGCATTCCAGACAATGTAATTTGTGACACAACTGAGTCAAGGGGTCAGGAATAAAAGTAGGAGGGACTGGAGACTCCCATTGTATAAAATATGGTAAGCCCATCCCCCAAAAATAAAAAGTTAATTATTGAGTCAAAAAAAGTTTTTAGTTTCCTTTAAACCTATAATGCCAGAGGAAGCCAAAGGCAAGTTCAGTGTTTCCAAGGATAACTTGGAATAAAAAAAAAATCCTAATGTAGATCCCCCTACTGGGATGTAGGGTGACAACTAAGTTGCATCCTAAGATATGGTAATACCCCAAGGCTAGGAACACACAACTGCACCATACTTTCATCTGAGTGACTAAACTAATAAGTAAATATACATGGTTTCATAATGTAGCATAGTATACAGAAATGTTTGAATAGTGCTGCAAATCATTATTATATTTGATTATCCATGAAAAATGGAGGGAAAGTTAGTACACTTATGCAATTGAACAGTCTACTAACCTTCTAAGTTTAGCTAACCTAGTAAACTTTATTTTTTAAATAGTTATTCATTGTTTAAGACAGTGTCTGTTATTTCTGTACCAATTTACTGTAAGAAACAACGATCCTCATTGTGGTTAAGGTGAAGAAAACTATGTTTGCCTTCCCTGTGGCAATGTTTTTCTAAAGTTTACACTGGCAGAGAGCATGTCCTGAGGGGAGGGGGTTGTAGGTTGTAGTGCGGTGTAAATTGAAAATACCTTTGCCTTGTGTTTTGTGCAGCCCCAGGGCATCTGTTCCTCCAGCACCTGCCTTTAAGTCTAAATGATGTCCCTTTAAGATGTGGCACAAAGACTGACTTCAGGGAGGGGTGAGAGGGCAGATCTACATGAAGGAATTCAGTAGTGAAAGCAAGGTTATGTTACAGTAGATAGGGATCAGTCCCCGTAGTGAGCATGAGTGTATTGACAGTACCATATCGGGCATGTAGCCTGATCCAGTTACAACTGTTTTAGAAAGTTTAAAGATGTGATTGCATTGTTACAACCTGCCTTACACTCACATCAGTGTGTACCAGACCAGAATTGTAGTCTTGCTAGAGTGCTCACTTGGGTGTGCCCAATCAACTGTAATTAATCTGTATTTTAAATAAGTTGAAAATGTTTTGTCTAGTTTTGTTTTTTTATTAATTTTAAATTGGGATATTCAGCATACAGAAGTGTTGTACAGTGTGGAGAAAGATAATACAAAATAATGCAGTACAGTATGAAAATCTTGTTACATTCTGCAATAGTATTGTCATACTTTTTTTTTTTTTTATGGGATGGGCTGTATATACTTCTTTTTTTTTTTAGTTGCCCATTAAACAATGATGTTTATGAAAGGCTATTGATATGCCAAACAGAGGGGGAGACGGTCACTTTCAGTTGGGTAACCCTTCACTAGAAGTAAGTGGTCTATTGAACCAGCTGGTCCCTCCTCCCCTCTCCCTCTTCTAGGGCCAGTTTTTTATCAGACTAGATAGATCGAATGGTCTTACCTGCTGACACATTCTGTTTCAGTGAGGCACTTGCAGTCTAGTATTTCAGAGGATTTTGCAGCATTTCAAACAAGATGCTACGTTTCTGACCGTTCTGCTTACTTAACTGCTATGGATAACATCATATTCTGGTGCATGCATTCATTTGATACAAAGTACTATAAGTTTTCAATACTTTGCTGATACCACTGGGCCATTTTTGATGTTGGCTTGGCAGACCCTATACTTACCATTCAAACTAGTTTTTTTTTTTTCCTGGTGGCCGGACTCCTCAAATTAAAGTACACTTTAAATAAACCCCTTTCAAATAAAAACACTTTTTTTGTCCTAACCCTAGAGTTAGGACTGTTGGGACTGTCGGGTGTCTTCTAGGGATTAAAAAAGTGGGTCCAGTGCTACTGAATGAGACCGTATTCTCACTAGGTGATACTAAGAGATGAATATCCCATTAACCCCTTCGTGACACATGGTACTTGTGTCCCAGAAGATGCAAGCAACAAAATTACTTTTTTTTTTGTTGTTGTTGTTCTTTCCCCTGGTTGGTAGCCAGGGACATGGTTGCAGAGACCTGATTAGGGTCTTAACAGACCCTGTGGGCCACTGCCAAAAAATGTAGATGCCTTCTGAAATCATGGAGGCGTGCCTGAAACCTGAAGATCGTGCACGGCGTGATTTAGTAAGATGAAGTAAGTGCCCGCTTTGAGCGTTGGCTATTTTTTTCCTTGTCATACTAAGGACACTCACAGTGGCCTCATCTGAAAGGTGGGATCCCGCTGCAAGTCCCTGCAGTGGGATCCAAGCACAGGTCATTCATAATTTCTTCTATCCGGACAAGTAGATTGGGATACCACTTTAGTCTCTTGGACACACAGTTTAAAAAAAAAAAATTATATTTACACACCCTTGTATTAATGTGAAGAATACAACATTATGAAAAATGATCTATACATTGTATTGGAAAAATTGCATGGAAATACATACAAATTGAAATGTCTGTGATGTTGCCTACTTATGAGATCAGCTTTTTAGCTTGATATGCAAATTACAAATTTCTCAGTGAAAACTAGTTAATTTCAAGCCTTAAGGGGACTGTATGGTGCCCCAAGTGCTTATTCCAAATATTAATGCATGTTAATGTGCTTTCAAAGTACTTCAAAATGCTTGATGTACATTGCTTAAACTATAAAATAGTTACAGCTCAATGAAATTGTGAAATTACAGCAAGACACAAGGACTGCCCACACTAGCTGAGTAAAAGTAAATCTTTTTTTTTTTTTTTTGCTCAGAAGCCAATGAGAATGTCATTCAAATGAATGGAATTACCTAACAATGTGCTGCATGGTCAGTAGCACGTTTATCACAGTCCACAAAATGTATTCTATTCCAGGAGCACTGGAAGTGACTAAATAAATGAAACAAAACTTTATATGCTCAGTGTCTATATAATCAGGGCTGCCGCACATGCAGCAAACATTTAGAGTAATCACTGGGGGAGGGCTTGCGTCAAATATAAACAAATTGATTTATGCAGAATGCCTGAGTAAAATCTCACTGGGGGGGAAAAAAAGCCTGTGCCCTATATAAGCAGTCATCTTCAACTTGCTCCAAAATGAGTTTGGGGAACAGACGGTCCAATTAATTAATACTTTCCAACTTTCCATTTTGCACGATTGAAAAACACCTAGGAGCGACCAACTGTTTCTGCACCACCGTCTTGGTGATGCAAGATCTTCACAAAATGATTTCGCCTAAGCTTTTGGACAAAAGCCATGAAATATTTTTTGAAAGAAATGATATATAAAGCAGGGCGAAATGACCTTTAAATAATACATTTTTAAATCAGTTTTAATGTGTTTAACCTCGCATTGCAGATACTGCACAAAAGGACATGTATGAGAAATAAAGAATAGGTTGCCTTCCTGTCTTTCCTTCCTTCTTTTTGTGTCCCTACAAATCTAACCATCTGTGTGTAAATACATTGAGGAATAAATTATAAGGAACCAAACCTTTGGAGATAATCTACAAGGAAATTCAGGGTTGTGAATGAAATCCTTTGCAACCTGATTATTTGTAGGGTGGATAAGGAAACTGTCCACCCATTCCTGAAATACAACTATAAAATGCTCTGTAGTGGCCCTAGGGGATTCTTCCTTATTCATGTAATCAGGGAGTGTCCCAGCTTCATCTCTAGGCAATCAAAGATGATATATTCTATCTTGTTATGAGGAACTGCTGCTAAAAATATGAAAAGTAGAGATTTTTTTTTCTCTTCAGCACAGTTTTTATTTTTTATAAGTGCAAATACATGTGTAACTTGCTGTTAAATGCCAAATGCAAACATGTGGTTGCTAGTGTTAAATCCTCGCATATCGGTTCACATGCCTCTGTGTGTGATGCAAAGCATTTGACCCCTTTCATTCTCACGGAACTAAGCCCTTTTTCGTTTCCCCCACCATCAGATTTGCAGCTCCTCTTGTCGTGACCCCTTGCAAGTGGAGTTTTTCTGGCGCCTAATTTTAAGTGCCATTTTTTTTGGAGTTCTTCACCCTCATGTTTGGTCCTTACTCCAATTCTGTTTATTATGGTTCTGTTATTTGCTGTTTGGCTCCTGTTGTGAGCTTGGCTGACTACACCATTCCGGATTCTCAGCCGGCTCTCGGCTGACTTACCAGTTACTATTTTTACCTGACTATTATGATTTTATTCTTTGTTCTATGTGCAACCTTTCGGAATAACCAATTTGTCTTGTGCCATTTGGTCCATTGTTATTGACCAACATGACAACTGTGCTGCTTGCAGCCAAATGACTGTGGATGTCTGTGCAAGAAATAAGTGGGAGAAAAATAAAAAGTTGGGAACTTTGCATTATCCCTTCTATTGAGATTATCTAAAAACTAGGGTGTTTCATTGCAGGAACAATGGGTGACTGTGAACTGATTATCTTGCATGCTTCATGTTAAAGCTTACAGGTTCCATGTTTGAAAGAAAAGTATGTTTTGTTTTTGCCCACTACTAGTCTTATTCTCAAATAAAAATAAAGGTTTAATAGAATCAACCTTTAATCTTAATGGGCCTGTATAATAATTGTATAGTGTCTTTCTCATAGAGTGACTTAAAGCGCTTTTTAGAGCATGCTCTTGGAATGAATCGAATTGGCAGCTATAATAATCAATGTTACCTAATTGATGGCACTCCTTTATCAACCTTAGAAGGATGATGGGCTGAGTTGACCCAGCTGGGATACGAACATGAGACCTTAAAGTTTGAACAATTTCCACTGTCAAGGAATTTACCAACTGAGCTATCTCACCTAATCACCTTAAAACCTTTTTTTTTATTATTTGTTCTTTGTGTGCGGATTGGGCACATTGACTCTAGATGGACTACAACTTCTATTGCACTCAACCAACCAAAACTGCTGTTGTAGACATATACTGTTTTGCTGTAGAGTGACTTTATTCATTTAAATATTGGCTGTTCACATTTTAAGTATTGGTAAATTGCTTTCAATGCTGGAACTTGATAAACAGTTGTACAAAATATATTAAAAGGAACAAGTTTATCTTGTGGACGGACAAACCCCATCATGCCATGGACTGAAGTTAGCAGAGTTTTAACTGAAATTGCAAATGCAACTATGTATTTGTCTGGTATTCTAAAGAATACATGATTTACAAAGGTTGGACTAAGTGTAAAATTCCTGTCTCTGTTCTTTGATGTCTACCCTGAGCTACAGTGGGTTTTTTTTTCTTTCTTTTTTTTATTTATAATTTTTTAAATTGTGACTGTACAAACTAACAAGGTATAGAACTGACACAAAGCGTGTAAGCCACATCCAGTGAGGAAAATAATTTTGTTCATTAGGAAAGGTGGGAATGGACACCAGGCATGAAACCAGGCATGTGTAAAAGAGCTAAGAGTTTCATTTTGAAACATAATGAATACAGTTTGTTCCATCTTAAAGATTTGGTTAAATCTTTGGTATTTTTTTTTCTTTTACCATAGTTTATGAATATAAGTAAGGTGTTGCATTGTTTTTTTTTTTTGTTGTTTTTTCTTATCCATACAACAAGCATTTGTTTTCTTTAATTCTGTTTTTTCATTTGGAACACATTTTATTCTTTCTCATGATGCTGACCCCTTTTCCAATCCGGGTTGCTCTTTTGTAAATGATAATGTTTTATTAATAGCATAACTTGTGCTGGGTAAGTATATGCATTATCAAGAAAATTGACACTAAACACTTCATTATGTTTACAGTTGCAGACATTTGACTCTGTATTTTTTAATATAGCACTACAGACAAACAAAGTCCCTTCCTGACTATCCTTCCTGTCTAATGTTGGAATCTGCATTTGTCTTCTGAACTCTTTTCCAAACACAATATTTTACTGCCATACTTAAGCTTATCTGATACCTGGTCTTGATTGACAGCCTAAAGCCCAGGGAAGAATGTTTAAATACTTAGGAATCAATTCTAGCCAACCCAGAGCAGGACACCCGTTCCTTTTACTGCATCCAAGCTCTCCAAACTCGCCCCTTTTAATCTTTGCTTCACAGTCCAACATTCCTCTTTTTTTTTTTCCATTCCTTCACTGGTAATCTGAATACATAAACAAAACAAAAACTTTTTTGTGCAATCCCATGTTCTGCCTTTTTGTATTCAATGAAACTTGCTATGGCTATGTTTATTTTTTCTTTGTATGTGCTTTATTTATGCCTTGTCTAGGCATTTATTTATTTATTAACATGTATAGCTTGGAGGAAAGACGTAACATATTTAGATACATAAAGGGAATCAACACAGTAAAGGAAGAGAGTATATTTAAAAGAAGAAAAACTACCACAACTAGAGGACATAGTCTTAAATTAGAGGGGCAACGATTTAAAAGTAATATCAGGAAGTATTACTTTACTGAGAGGGTAGTGGATGTATGGAATAGCCTGCCAGCAGAAGTGGTAGAGGTAAACACAGTCAAGGAGTTTCAGCATGCGTGGGATAGACACAAGGCTATCCTAGCTATAAGACCGGGAACGGGGGACTAATAAAAGTACACAAAAAAAAATTGGGCAGAGTAGATGGACCGAATGGTTCTTATCTGCCGACACATTCTATGTTTCTATGTTTGTCTTTTTAAAAACAAATGTATTTTTTTTTTCTGTTCAAGGACTCTGTGAAATATAGGTTGAAGCAGGCAGTCCGGTCTGGTTGGTGACTGGCTCTGCAAGTGCAGAGAGAGATCCTTCCCGATCTGCAGACCCCAATCAGACGTGTGGGTTGAGCCCCTGCTCTGGCTGTGTGGACACTGCCAGCGCCAACCAACCTCCAAACCTGCTGTGTCTCAGCTGTGAGACACAGCAGAAAGTAAACTCCTATATATCATTTAGGGAAGCAAGGGTGAAAAAAAAGTTTAGTTGACCTTTATGAACTTTGTTGCAACCATTGTATAAAATTAAAATAGTTGAGAAAATATTTTGATTACTCTACTGTAGTACAATAGACCATATTATTTGGATGTGATCTGTAAAATGTAAAGACCGCTCATAATGTCCTGACATCTTTATGCATATTTATACATACTATTCAGACATGGAAAAAAAAATAGACAAAGGGGAATATAATTGGTGTTCTAAATAAAACCTTTAATCATATATGTCCTTATTGTGGAGTTTCACTTGTAAAAATAATGAATGTAAAACTGTTTACTGAAAGCTATATAGAAGTGCTCCCAGATCTATAAATTGCTGTTTTTTTCAGAAGTGCAGTATCTGTTTTTTACCTGAAGACCCCTCAGGCGTCTTCTTTATAAACCATTCCCAGTCTAACCAGTTTTTTTGGAATGTTTGTGTGAAAACAGAATTTTGAATAAATCAAAATGCTGCAGGATATAACCTTGCATTAGGATGGAAAGTGCTCGCATCTGCTGAAAACCATCCAAAACAGATTTCAAACTGAAACCAAGTGGCACATAATGATTTTGAACATTTAAAGTTCAACGCCGAACAAAAATAATATATAATATATAATATATATATATATATATATATATATATTTTTTTTTTTTTTTATTTGGTGCAGCATGAGGCATGTTATGTATAGTTTTTGTGTAAGGAAACTGGAGTGGATGCCACTCATTACAGATGGACTCTTTTTATTGTAAGCTTGCGAGCAGAGCTCTTTACCTCATGTATCAGTCATTCTTGTTGATCTAACGCATGTAATTCCCCTCTATGCTCTGTACCTAGCACTGTGTAAATTGTTAGCTCTGTATAAATAAATGTTAATGTAATGTACCTGTGCCCCAAGCAATCCTGAGGTCTTAGTAGGAGTTGAACCTTGTTTAAATCTGAGGTCAAGCTAAAGACATGTGTACTAAGTCCAATGCAGATTACATCCTAGCTGCTAAAGGTAGCAGACGCTCTTCACATTACCCTCGCAAGTATCTGGCTACCAATATGGATCATGTTAAGGCAGAATTCACTCTGCATTCGACCAAAGGTTCTGCCGTAGGAGGTCCCAGTAACCAAGACAGACTGAACTTGCCTTGTCACCTGGTTTCTCTGCATGATTGGCTATCCTTCTCAAATTGCCTGTATCTTCTCACACTATTCTGCCACTGATGACAGAAGAACCCTTCCAGAAAGGGCTGGAATGTGGTCTATTATCAGCTAAGCAACGAGAAGGGAATGAATCTGTGCATGTATGGTAGAGTTGCTAGTCATAGGGCAAACGGAAGACTGCTTTCCAATCTCGGTACAACTACTAAGAGTACTTGGTATTTCTTTAAATATCTATTTTGTGACATGTTGCATATGTGTGGTGTTGTCAAACCCTGACTGTTTGTTTATCAGTCATGTATTTGGAGACCATCTATCAAGATCAAATACCACCACCATTTAGTTCCTTAATTACAAAATAATTCTAGGAAAACTAAGGATGGGTCAAAAAAATTGGATTACCAAGTTGTGGCCCCAACATTGGTTAATGCAGTGTGGAGGTTTGTGGTCTTTGATTAACTTCAACTGGAAGTTCATGAATCCTTTTTTTTTTTTTTCTTTCATGAGTCCTGCAGCCTATAATCCAATCGGCGAAGCGCCAATACTCATGTTTTTCATTATTTAAGACTAGATGTATCCATGACTCTTTACCAGAGCTAGAACCCCCTTAGAGTACCAGCTGTTACTCTAAATAAAGTATGGGTCCTATACTTTTTTTATTTTTTTTATTTAAGGAAGCCATATAAATTATAGTATTATGGTCATTTATATTAGTCTAAAATGCCTAAGTCCGTTTTAAATTAGTTATAGCCTTGTGTGCATTTTCCTGTTTGTAATATCCTGCTATGGGTGTTGGCCAGACAGGCCTCTGGCATTATACATTGTTTTATTCCATTAGTAAATTGTTTGAGTCACTCTGAGAACAGAACATGCTGACGATTATTTTGTATAGTGCGCCAAGTCACCTTTATGTGTCTGATCTGCAATTAATCCAAATACCTGTCCTTTAGGAGCATTACCTCCACCATATCTGAGACCAGATTAAAAAAAATATATACATATTGAATTTTTTCCACACAGTATTCTTCCTTATAAATTAGCTGTCACCAAATATTTTAAGATACACATGACATTCAAATTTCCTGAAATTAAGAAAGATCTCCATTTTTGTACTAAATGTGATCATTACGGTGATCTTGTATACTATAGTGGGTTCAGTTCTTACTGGCAGAAAAATAAATAAATTTGTCTTGTTTTGGAATGTAATTTATGAGAAACTTCCGTTCTAAATATCAATTGTTGCTGCTTCTGCTTTTTCTTTATTTTTATTCTATTTTGTTTTAATATATATTTGCGCCAGATGGTGCTTTGGTCCTTAACGACCAAAGCACCAAATCGGCATCTTTGTGCTCCTGGTCCCGATCACTTCGTGCAAACAGGGACCTGATCAGGGTCTCTATAGGCCCTGTCTGTCCCTCCTGACATCCCGCGATACTCCTTGACATCACGCATGACGTCGCGGAGCCATAAATGTAGGGGATGCTTGGTTTGAACATTCGCTACATTTTCTATGTCCGACTGAGGCCTACCAAAGTGGCTTCATCTGACACCAGGGATTCTACTGCAAGTCCCGGCAGCGTGATCCACAGCACAGCTCAACGCGGGGAGCCACGAAGAGCTGTTACATGCAGGATGTTCTATGCCATCCTACTAGCCTTTTAGGCAGTAACAAGTAGGACAGCATAGAACGTCTAACAAGCGGGAAGGGGTTTACAAAACCATTCGACTTTTAGTGCTTGTCGAATTGACAACAGAGTGAGCGACTCTGTTGCCGAATTCACAGCTGCAGTCTGTCTCCCGGATGTATTTATGGGGTTTGTGTGCTCTCTGTTCAGAGCACACTAACCCGGGAAATACACAGCACGGGCACAACTAGCACATATGGAGCATTCTCCATTGATAGTTGGCAGACTCCTCCCTACTACATTCTTTACACATCAGAAGCATTCTTGCATTACCAATGGAAACATATCTTGAATAAAGAATGGGTGTGCCCCTGATTCCACTGGCAATATTTTTGTTGAAATCTGATCCTTAAATGATAACCCTTTTCTCTACTAATATGTCCTAATGTAAAGAAATGTCATGCTTGGCAACTGTGTTTTTTGGTATTTGGATATTCAATAAAAAAGGAGGGCCATTTTTGGTTATGCATGTCCAAATTTTTGAAGGTTTGCATAAAACCAACGTGAGAATCCCCAATTTTTCCTCCTATCCCATACAAAAAAGAACCACAATGCCCTTTATGAGCTTTAGTTTTTAGAAGTAGCACAACAATTTTGATTGTATATGTTTTGTATTTTAAATATAAACTCCTCCTTGGAACATGCTACATGCTTCTAGGTTGGTACTTTGATCTTACAAACTCTGAATATGCTTTGAACTTACATTGTGGTGTTAGATATAATAATACTGTATTGAACCCAGATGAATGTTCTTATACAGGTAAACAATGATGGAGGACTTTTGGTGAATTCGGTCACTGGGCAATCTGATTCGTGTAGAATTTTTCTAAATAGAGATATTCTTGTGTCCTTGCAGTAGAATGAATTCAGTTTTCCATGCACCATTTTGATTAGAAATACATTTAATTGTATTCTTAGCATAGATTCTATAAGCTTGCAGTACAGTGGATTGCTATGTGTCAGGAGCTGCTAGCATTTTAATTACTTTGCCATTGTGCTCAAACAACCCAAACCATAATCTGTGTTCAATGTAAAGCAATTTAACTAATTATCCTGCCTGATGGTGCCAAAAAATAAAAATTATGTTTAAATAATGTTTGTCCAATATTCTGATTTGTAAGCTTGTCTGTGTGTTTTGGTTTTCAGCATTTAAACCCCTTTCTTTACCTCCTTGCCCTTTCCCTAGCACTGTACTAGTAGGAGCCTTCCAATCTGTTTTATCTGCGCTCTCCTCTTATCTGCCTGTCCTCTGTCTGTAAACATTTTCTTTGCTTGTATTTTTCTTTTTAACATTTGTCTGGTTAGAGTCCTTAAGTGATAATCCCTACACCAGCCTAGGGCCATTATGCTTCCAATGAGCCATTAAGTGTGGCCGTATACAAATAATGGAACCTTGCCTTCCTTTTATGATTGAGTCCTTTTATACCTTGGTTAAAACATAGTATCTAAATAATATTTTTTAGCAAACATCCCAAAAAGCTTATTTTTCCTGGTATTAAATTTAGTTGGCCATCTATATCCATACTCATTCTACTACTATTACTATTACTATTACTCATCGTTTTGGCCAGTCTTGTGCACCATGACCTAAACAGAGTATAGATTGCTAAGAAAATAACTTGAATAAGTTATATATGTGTAAAAGGCTACAGTCAACTGATGTCTTTGATATGAATGATATGTCTGATGAAAAAAATCTCACTACATAGAAGAGTTGGCACATGCAATTCAGAGACATTATGCCTATTCTCTCTATTGCAATACATTATTTAGCCAAATATTTTTAATTACATTTTCCACATGGATTGATAAATTGATGCAACAAGGTCTGTGCGTGAGCTAAGGAAAGGGTCTTAACCATAAAGGATAAGGCCTATTTAATTACATCTGTCATTATAACTTCAACACAGTTTGTGTTAGACTATGTAACTTACTCCTTTTTGTATTAGGTTTTATATTTGACTATGTGGTGTCCTATTAATGTTATCACTTTAAAATGTATTCATTCTAATTTTTAGATTTTGTTTCAAGAACTGAAGTTTGGGTAGCAGAACATTCTCTGAAAATGTGTTTATTATTGGCATGTGAAAAGATCCCTCAGGTAGTTAGGTTAAAGGTCAGCACGCAGTTCTTTGAATAATAATTTTAATTTAAAAGTTCCTGCCACCCAAAAAAAAAAAAAAACAGCTGAAAGTACCTTGCCCAAGACCTGTGAATATGTATTAGATTCACCACAATTATGATAATATAGATCATAGGAAAAAAGTATATGTACCAAATCTGTTTTTTTTCCCCCTTCCCAGCTGCAGAGGTCAATTTCACATTTGAATTTATTTTTAGGTAGAGTAGGGAATGGTCTTAAAGGGACACTCCAACCAAAAAATGAAAAGGTTTAATTTTTATTTTGTATTGATGATTTCAGATATTTCTTTTGTCTTTGTTATGTGACTGTATTTAATAAAATATGTAACTAAACAAGTGTGACTGGGTGCTGCCATTTTGTGAAATATAGTGTAATTGGGTGCCACCCCATAATGAGGTTGCAGCACAAATTTCTCACTTTGGAGCTGGGGATACAGAATGCAGTCTATAAATCAGAATTCTGATCATAGACTTGCATTGAATGGGAGGGTAATGTAACTATTACATCACAAGTGGGCGGAGTTATAATCCTGTTTGATCAGGTCAATCTCCTCTCTTTGTGTTGGAAGGCAGGTCAGGTAAAGAAACGTTGTACAGTACTCCAGTAAGCAAGGTATCTTATGACATCATCATGCAGGCTTTGACCACAGTTGTAAAGGGAGACTGGCTGGAAGCTTTTGGATGATGTTTCATCATGGGAAATATTCACAAAATGGAGCCAGGAGATAAACCACTTTCGTATGTTATTTTTTAAAATTTTACTTCTCACATTTTCTATTTACTCCTTAACACATCTAGCCCAGATCACACCACGTGTGATGCAAGTTAGTTTTATTATTATTATTATTATTATTATTATTATTATAGATGTATTTTAAACAGAATGAGATAACAGATGATTTAAATTGTACATAAGGGGTGCCAGATAATCTCCACTACATGGGAGGTCCTGTTGGCATAGAAGTTATAGGTGCAGTAATAGCTTTATGTACATTGGTGAAGATGTCTCCTATTCACTACTTAATACAGTAATTTAGGTAAAGATTCATAAAGTTCATGTATAGGCATTATTCAGTAAGATGCCACATTTGTGCATCTAGTAGTTACAATATGTTGTACTTCACTGTTTTCTCAGTGTATATTACGCTTTAAGCTTGATCACCTTGGGATTCAAACACACTGCTTAAGAACAAATTACAAGTCTTCCAGCTATGCATTCTGTTCCTCAAGGAGTACACTGTTACTATAGCCCATACTTCTTTGTGTGCACAGCTACCTTGTAGAAGGATTTCTCCAAATGCTGGGTGGAACTCTTTTGTGTTTTTCTTTTGTTAAGAAAACTTGTACATCTGATAAGAAAAGTGACCAGCTTCAAGTTTTCACTCTTTCTCCCTCCTCCTTTCTGTGTTATCTGTAACATGCACATCATTAACTCTCTAATTAGGCCTGAAGGCTGCTTGCAAAGATACAAGACAGGCACTAAAACTGCTGAAAGAGACGGCATGTGCAGCTGTTTATAGAAGGTCAGAGGGCAGACCTATTGTGACATGCAATGGATGCTGGCACACTCCTGTTTGGGTGGGACACTGGCTGACTGGGTTGAGGTATTCAGAAAAAAACAAATATTTTAAAGCTACAATAAAAAGTATGGTTTGACTGCATCAACAATACTCATGACTAACACGGAGGCCAATCTTTGTCAAATATAGTGACCCTTTTTATTATTTTTGTTTTGGTATTTACTTTTTAAAACTTGGGTAGACGTGTTGGTTTGGTACTACACCTTGTTTTCATTGATACATGGAATGATATATCACAGTGCCCCCTGTCTGTAATTCAAAGTAGTATAGAGGAAGTAGGGAAGTGGTATTTTTTTTCTTTCTTTCTTCCATAACTACATCTGCTTAATGAATTACTCCAAATAGATGGAGTCTCTCAGGAGGATTCCAAGCCAAATTTTTAGCTGAACAATTAATATCGGATGATTGTGTGCATGCATATTTCTGGTGCTTTCTTCTCTTTTCAGATGGCAACATCAGCTCTTGAGTTCAAGCAATGTGACAGATGGAGAAGTTGGCAAGCCTCGCTACTAAAGACTTCCTTTCACTCCTCTGCTAAATTTATACTAAATTGCAGCTCATCCATTGATTATTCCAGAGTGTGGTTCACTACGGTGGTCAAGTCATGCATAATGGTGAAACGGTTGTGAAAAAGACATGTGCCAATCACTTCCTTCACTAGTGGTCTACTTCCTTTTATTCATTCCCAACCACCACCTGTGATTTTCTTCCTCCTAATGCTTTGCAACTGAAAGATCTCAACTCCTACCCCAACTTGCGGATGTATCCCTCCCTAACACTTTTAGCAATGTACAATTACTCCTTTCCCTCCACCAGAATAGACTTTTTTTTTTATGCTAAAACTAGTGATATACCTTTCCACCAGATGTCGTCTTTGCTTCCTCTCGCTCCGCTCTACTTAGCGGGTGCCATGGCATGATAGCCTATATATCCTATATTTGGTGGAGTTGGGTGTGTATACCAGAAATACAAGCCAACTCTCCATATAGTAGTCCTCCATCAATACTGTAATTTCCCTGTGTGGAAAAGTTTACATTTCTTTAAAAAAAGAGAAAATCTCTCTGAAAAGTAGCAGAATGAGCCTTAATATGCAAATTACATTTCCTGTGGTATTCACGATTTACAAGATAACGTACTGTGAATGTGTGATAGTGACATTTTACTCCCTCATAGCACATACATCAACCACTATAAATTTACTAGTGTGATTTTTGTGTTTACACATAACAGATTTTTATATATGAAGCACCTTGAGTTGAAACAAAGCAATTCTGGATTAACCAGCATGATGTAGTGTCCAGATTGTGAGATTATTCAGTACCCATGAGACCGATATGTTATATAGGTTGAAGAATGCACATAATGTTAAATAAATTGCCCTGTGCAGTAGTGGTGTGAGGTATATTCTTGTGCACATACTGGGGGCATATATTAACTTACCCCAGATTGCACTCATAAGAGGGAAAATGTGCCAGGCATGACTATAGTATCCCAAAGTAGTCCTTTTTATTTGTTTTATTTTTGTCTTGTCAAGTGTTAATTTTAGTTTGCCTCATTACTCTCCTTCTAGGACACTGTATGTACTGCACATACAAAAGTCAAATCTATCTTCTTACCCCAGGCAGTGCATAGTTTCTCATAGATGCATCTATGGGACAAAACGTACAAAAGCAAACCTTTTATTGTATAGCTGAATATCATCAAATTATTGTTTAGCCCCTTTAGCTATATATACTAACTTGCTTGTTGATATTTAGTATCTTGCCACCTAAAGCGAAAGCTTTTTTAAATGCCTCAGTCTCCTATTTCCAGTTAATGCCCACAAGCAGTTCTCTACATACGTTAGCAATAAAGCCTCAGAAATATGTCGGCTGTCAGAGGTTTCCAGCTAGCAAAATTACCTAACTTTAGTACTGTGACTTTGCTTTAGCAGGTTTCTGTTGGTTACATGTCAGATTACCCATTTTGTACTGGTTGTCTCCAATGGTGTATGTTGGTTTTAAAATATAGTTTTGTATGTTTTCTTAAATAAGATGATCGTATCAGTGGTGTATTTTGGTTTGATGTTGCCCTAGGCAGACTAAATTCAGGCACTCCATTGACCTTGTAGACCAAGGAGGAAGTGCCAGCAGACACATGGCTGGGGAGATTAAAAGATCTCCCCTCACCAGCATGGGGTCTGCTCAATGCACAGACATCCTTACATGCTGCCTCTATCACATGAAGCGTGCACTGATCTGACGTCAAATCGCCAGGAGTCACATGACCTTCCGGTGCTCAAACCAGATCAGTGCACGAGAGACACAGCATGGAAGGCTGCGGTCTCTCGCAGAAGACGGGAGTACACTGGAGGGGGAATTGCATGTGGCATATTGATGAACAAACAAGTCTTGAATGTGCAGTGCGGGTAATGGGGCATGTCCTGGGGGACATTGGATGTGCAATGATGCATTGGCATGAAATACAAAGACCAGGATCAAAAGACTTTGGCAAAGGGTGATATGGAGCACCCAAATTGCACATGAATTACCTGCCCCAGCACCCAGTTTCACACCTCTTCAAGATATCCTTTTAGCTGCATGCCCAGACCTCGGTGATCAAGTGCAACAGAAAGCTAGATTAAAGATATTTAATATAAATAAATTAACACACAAAACACAAAGCAATTGGCTAGATAAAGGAGTCTATTCTTAAATTATTAAAATGAATAAGTTGCAAGTGGAGATGAGCAGATAACATCAACAAAAAGTTGATTTAAATGTGGTGACTGACACATTGTAGCATTTGTGGCAGCAATAGAATTTTGCTGTATACACTCTACAATCCTAGGAACATTGAGTGTTCCAAGCTCCTTGGTAAACTGCTTGGATAAAAGTCCATCCAAATAGTTGCCAGGAACTCAACTCCCTGGTGCAGGACAGGAGCTACAGGCCTTTCTAGATATGGCTGAACCTTGGGCAAAGCAGAGCCAATTTAACCAAGGTCTCTGGGCTTGCAGAACTCCTTTCCTCTAGGTATGGTGTCTGGAAATGCAGAAAAGGGGACTGTTCCAATGGCACATTGTGTTTGCTAATCCAAGTATATCATTTTAAAAGCGAATTAATAATTAGAAAACGTTATTGCAATTAGGACAGCTGAGAACTGTTGTGCCGATTTAAAGAAACTATAAAACTGTACTTCTTTAGACTAGTATCTGGAGGATATGTATTTGTGGCTTCAGTTATAGGCTGTGAATGGCCAGAAACAAAGAACCTTCTTCTGAAACTCGTCAGTTTTATTCTTGTTCCAATTTCCTAGAAGGCTTTTCCATACAGGAAATTGGAAAGAACTGGAGATCTTGTACAATGTGGTGTACAACTCCTTTCAAATTGGCTATAACCAGAAGAGAGAGAGTGTGAGGCCTTAGTACGCATCTGATCAAGAGGGCAAGTACACGCTTCTAGTTTGAGAAACCACCTCACAGGTCCTCAACTGTCAGCTAGTACCCCCCAAATTATCTCTCTGAAAGTCAGCAGTGAAGAGGTGAGTCCGTGACACAGGCCATCTCTAGTTTAGTTATCGTATTTAACGAGTAAAATCACTCCACCAACTAAGAATGGCCTTGCACCACCACCCATAAAAACAAGAAAGTCTTTCCAGTCAATTCTTTCCAAATCTGGACTGTGTTGAGGTTTCCTGTGTTGTCTATTTTAAGCCACAACACCTGGTGATGCCCTTTCATCAGTTCCTTTAAGTTTCAGCTTTATAACCATACTCTTACCCCCCTCCTATCAGAATCCAAAGATTTTGATTTTTTTGGAAGCTGTGGTCGGTAAACCATGGGAATAATGCTGCCAGATCGCTATTCGGTGTAGTTTACAATTGGAACTATGACAGTATTTGACATCTTGGAACCTCCAACTTCCATTCTTGCCAAATGCATTCAATTAGGTTTGACTTGCGTCGGTCCAAGAATCTCCCCTCTAGTGGCACAAGCCCTCTTCATCCCTCTTGTCAAGGCCCCAGTTCAGCAAACCAACAACATAGATCTGGGGTCCTATTCAGTTATTCCTAGCTGAAGTATTAAGGCAATTGGCCTGCTTTGAAAACACTTTTTTTTTTTTTTTTACACACTTCGTGACACTTGGTCAAGATCATCAGTGAGGTGCAGAGAGGCAGGGGCTGGACAATAGCTTGCCTCGTTGGACTGCCAGCTTAATCCCAAGATCCAAAAATTTGCAAAGAAAAACCATGTCTCAAACTGACCAATAAAAAGAAAATATTAAGATGGGCAAAATAACAGATATTTGACAGATTAAGTTTGCAAAAAAAAGTTTTATAGACAGAATCTAAGTTTGAGGGCTCAGATCACAAAGAACATTCCGCTTACTATTTGTACCAAATACTATACTATATACTGTGCTATACTGTGTTTGTATTTGTTTATTTTTCTCTTGTAGATCACCACCTGATTGGAGTTTGTGGTATGAAAAACGCATAAGATACTACCTAGATTTTACATTACATCCAAGGTTATGCTGGATATACTATTATTGGCTGTGGCACAATTTGTGACAATATAAAGTGCAACACATATTGTTTTGTTTAGGTTTGTCCTTATGTGCCTCTTCTCTCCTGGTACAAAACTATAATATGTTGTGGTTGTCTATTTTTAAAGCATGTACTGATGTACACAAGTACTACACCTGTAATGTATCACCTGTTGTTTGACAGTTGCAATATGAAAGCAGTAACCCCATAAGTCATAAATAGGGCCAATCTCCTCGTAGTACCTTTTTTGGTGGTACATTCTCTGTGTTATAGTGGGCAGATAAGCAGGTATATTAACGTTCACAAAGCATGTTGGGGTGACAATGGAAGGACCTTTCTTGGACAACAAATATGCACAATGTTTCTTGACTTTGCTAGATGTATTCGAGATGCAAAATTTAAAAAGAATTGCAGAATCTTGTAGTAGATAAAAATCTGAGGCATAATTTAATAGCAAAAATACACAATATATAATATTACTCACAAAAAGCCTCTAAGGTGTATACAGAGGATGTAGATGCCACACAGGAGCATGTGCAGGAATATAAAAGCAGTCCATACATATTTTTTTACTAAAAAATATATACATATATATGCCACTGGATGTAGAAAAATGCAACCAGTTGAGACAATAAATGTTTAGATGAAACCAAACACAAGTTTTATGTGGTTTGTAGCGCTGCTACTTTATCAATGGTGGTGTTTTTGTGAATATTAGAACACCTGTTTTTTGTAACCATAATCTTTTTCAAGAGCCCTCCCTTTATAAAGTCAGAAACCATTGATTGCAAGATTCTGCAATACTTTTTATGTTACATCACTAGACTAATACAGCTACCAAAACCACTGAACTCTAGATGTTTTAACAGTGTCAAACTCCCATTTCCTTGTACGTCTCCAAAAATATCTTTCAAGTCCAATGCAGCATCAAAGATCTGTTTTGTGAAGATCTGCATGAAGTCTGTGAAACCAATTAGAACCTGTAAATGGAAACCTTTCTCTATGACATATAAACAAACTCTATGCAGTTGAAGGGAAACCCTCCAGTAGCATAAACACCCCTCACAATGCAAACACAGGTTTTTCTTGAATACCTTTCTGATACCCTATCACCCACACAAATGCTACCATATCATCTTTCACTAAACTTCACAGTCATTGTTATAGTGACTAAGGTGGAACTACAAAAATATCACTAAATTAAGCTATCTCCTCCGGTCTCTTGTATTACTATGATACAGTACCTCAATAATTATACCTGTGTAAATAGTTTTTTTTTTTTTTTTTTTTATTTTTTTATTTTTTTTTTCCCTCCCAGTTATATGGTGCAGAAATTCACTTTGTAGATCATATAGGTTTGTTTCATTCTGTGTCCTGCAGGTTTTCATTTTTGAGATTTAAGTTTGGGCATTATTGTGAAATGCATTGTTAAAAATGCTTTCTATATTTCCGGGCCTTTTGAAAAAATGTAATTTTTTTTTTTTTTAAATCGGGACCATTTCTGAATACTCCAGGTCGTTAAGGTTTTAAAAGTTGTGTGTTGGACCCTGTAGTAGTGAGGGTCCCACAACTGCCAGCTAGACAAAGCAAACCAACTTCCACTCATGGTTTGAGATGGTGCAATAGAGCTCTACCTCCATTACCACAGATCTAAATTACACCGCGTTGCCTCTCTGTGTGGGGTCTAAAAATGAAGAGCGACAACATATGAGGTGATATTCCAGCAGCATTTAAAGACCACACACAGAACAAAGCGGTTACTAGAAACAGATGAAGTAGGACATTAGAGGGTTTTAACTACTCAAGTGATGTAAGACGATCAATATAAGTATAAATGATTTTATTTACAAAAAGATTTAAACAAGGGTTTAATTTATTTTTTTCTTTCCTATGAAGAATATAAACTAACTGTGAGAATTGTTGTAGATGACGGTTTTGCCAGCGATTAGCTGAAAGTGGCAAAACATTTTATAATGTCAAATGCTTAGATGGTCTGTCATAAGTACTAACCACAGTGGATACCATATTTTCCGGCGTATAAGACGACCCCCAACTTTTCCAGGTAAAATATAGAGTTTGCGATATACTCGCCGTATAAGACTACCCCTCTTCCAGCGCGCATTTTCTCCTACAGTGACATTTACACACACACACACACACACACACACACACACACACACACTGACACCAATAGACGCATAACCTGAGACACACTATTTTGCCATTCTTGTGCCATTTAATATGCCAGGATTTTTCCCCTCAATATCCCAGGATTTTTCCCCTCAATATCCCAGGATTTTCCCCTCAATATGCCATAATTTTTCCTCCAATATGCCAGGATTTTGCCCCTCCATGCCATTTAATATTGCAGGATTTTGCCCCCCTCCTCCCCCCTTCCCAGTACTTACCTCGTTGCTGCTCAGCAGGTGCGTGCGGCTGTGAGGGAAGCGTTGTGCGATCCCCTCCAGCCGCGCGGCTTCAATAAAGTTTGTTTAAAAAAATTGTTTAAACAAACTTTATTGAAGTTACGTAGCTGGAGGGGAGCACACAGCTCTTCCCTCACAGCCGCGCGGACCTGCAGAGCAGCAACGAGGTAAGTAAAAAGACAACACCCGGCGCATAAGACGACCCCCGACTTTTCTGAAGATTTTCCTGGGTTAAAAATTAGTCTTATACGCCGGAAAATACGCTATATATGTACCCACCAAGATGAATATTTGGTAGTGAGTATTCTGCAAAACATACGTTATCAGCTACACGCAAGCTGATTATTTTACAGCAATTCTATAGATTATCCCCTTTGCGCTTCTAGGATGTGGTCCTAAATTACAGGTGCATAGAGGATGGCATAGAACTTCATGATTTTAACAGCTCATCATACTTTGAGTGGCCTCACTCTGACATAAGAAATGTAGCAGACGCTCGGTTCTGGCACACGTGACACATGAAGTATCGTGGGATGTCTGCAGGGACCAACAGGGTCTGTAGAGAACCTGATCGGGTCCCTGCTTGGATGTTCCTGGCTGCTGATCACGAAGTTTGGTGCTTTGGTTGTTAAGGACCAAAGTACCATCTGGCTTGAAGGGGTTAAAGACTTAGAAGCTGTAGTTCTAGGTACCAGCAGGTTGATATTCTCTGCCATTGGTGTTGATGTGGCAATCCACCCCCAGCTGCTAAAATATAATAATCTTCTCCCATTTCATACATAGCAGCAGTCATGTCATAGAGCAGAAAACGTGTTCAGTTAGGGTCCCTGAAATTCCTGGTGGCGGCCCTGCGCGTACCTCCCAGCATTTGAGGGGATCCCAGAGAGGGATACCAACCAAGTGGCTAGCTGAGTATCATGACAGCTGGGGTTTTAACAGATTAGCCTACTTTTGTTATTTGTGGTAATGGAGAGGTTGCCAAACACAGCTTGATTGAGGTTTCCACCACTGTTATGGCTCTGTTTTTTAAATTTTTATTTTTTCATTGTACCAGTGCTCAGGACGCCATAACAACTTAGATACGTGGGACTGGAGCATATAGCACAAACTCCCAACATCTGTTCTATTCGGTGAGAATCCATCAGCACCATTTTCAGACTTGATCCCTACTCTGTGTAGAGTTGTTTGCAGAGTCATTGACTGGGCCTCCACAAGAAAAAAAAAAAAACCCACACAAAACCTTTCTGAAGACCTGTTCCTATTTATCATCTCGCTCACCTTCAGCAATATATCTTTTTATCAAGGCACTAAAAAGGAAGATCTATTCAAAATAAATAGATTTCCTATTTAGTAGTTATAAATTGTAGCTGATATTGAATAATTTTATTGTATGAATAGCAACGGTCTAACTATTAAAGACAAGTGACATCATTGCATATTTCCAGGGTTAAGTAGGTAGAACAATTTTACTACTGACTTCAGATTTACTACTACTTGCTTCCTTCTGTTACTTAACTGTTTTATTCAGCTTCACTCACATTAACATGTTTTTTTTCATTGTAACTGGTCACCATAATCTATTTAACAAGTTCACCTCATTATGCTAGTTTTCCATTTTACATACTACAGGTTGAGTATACCTTATCCAAAATGCAGAAATATTTTGGGTAACCGATTATGTTCACTATCGCACATGAAAAACAGTATAATCCATGCAAATACTGTATAGAGCAAATCACTTTAGCTGTGATGTGAGATATTGTTGGGAATCTGCCGTTGGCACATCAGGCCTGCACACTTGCCATTTTATTTTTACCCTTTGTGGGAATGGGGTAATCTGAGCGTGCATGGAAAGGCTAAATTGGACACTGAATAAACTGGTGTGTGCTTGCATCCTGACAGGTATGGTATTTGCAATTTGTGTCAAAAATTTAATTTGTGGAGGATAATTAATCCTTTTGGAGAATGGATTTGTGGATAAGCGATAATCAACCTATTATGATCATAGGTATGTGAGAAATGTGTATCTTTTTGTTGGGAGTATAAATATGTTCACAGATTTGCAATTGCCATGAATCTGGCTTGTTTTTCATTTTTCTTATTGGGAGGAAGAGCAAATGGTATATCTTTATGGCAAGGTCTGAGCATGAGCATTTACTATAAATGAGTAAACAACTGCACTAACCATATAATGCACGTCAATAACTTAATGTTGTGTATGTTACATTGCAGCTTTTTACTTTGAAATGATTGATGTAAATGATGATAAAGAACTGGATATATAAAGTAATGTCATGGTGGTTACACTAGCAAAAAGAAAATACAATCTCTCTATTCAAATAATTAGTTCCATGAAAAATGAACCAGTTTGCCAGGAGTAGCAAAATATGAAAAGCATTTAAAGATTGGACAAGTTTGCATTTTGTTGCAATAATGTAAAATTCTGTGCAATCGTTAGCAAGATAGATAATTGCAGGCTACCACATGAATGACATTATACACAGTTAACAACAGTTTGTTTGAGATGGTTTTATTATGAGGTTCATGGTTGTATCACATTCAGACATTTTTATATTTTACAGGTTAAAGATCCGTTAGGATAAAGTTCTGCAAAAAATAAGTTGCTAACTTTTGTCCTTTAGAGGTTACATGGCTATGTATAAGGTGTTTGTCATAAAAGTAGTGCAGTTGCACTCGTGTGTAACTATGTATAAAATGATGAAAAAGCCACAGCGTGCCAGTCATGGGTGTAGGAACCCCCAAAATTCTGGGGGGGACAGCATTTTTGCTCGCCGGGTATAGCAGCAGTAAAAATAAAGCTTGTCACAGTGTATATTATATCACCAAGTTTCCACCAACATTACCAGGATCCTTGGTATACAACAGATACATTCACAGCACAACATCTGCATCAGGCAGGTGCATTTTATCACTGTTACATGAAATATAGTCAGCCA
Organism: Pelodytes ibericus; assembly: GCA_036172795.1. Taxonomy (NCBI): domain Eukaryota; kingdom Metazoa; phylum Chordata; class Amphibia; order Anura; family Pelodytidae; genus Pelodytes; species Pelodytes ibericus. Next base: position 137,418,679 of record CM069861.1, read on the forward strand.
GCTGTGTGTACACCATAAAACATACATCAGTATGAACCTACCACTTCTGCTGGAATGCCATTCCATGTATCCACTACCCTCTCAGTAAAGTAATACTTTCATTAGTCCCTGACCTTATCTTATATCTAGGATAGCCTTATACCTATCCCATGCATGCTTAAACTCCTTCACTGTATTAACCTCTACCACTTCTACTGGAAGGCTATTCCATGCATCCACTACCCTCTCAGTATAGTAATACTTTCATTGGTCCCTGGCCTTATTTTATATCTAGGATAGGCTTATACCTATCCCATGCATGCTTAAACTCCTTCACTGCATTAACCTCTACCACTTCTACTGGAAGACTATTCCATGCATCCACTACCCTCTCAGCAAACAAACATTACATTTCTGACCAGAAAAGAAACTGTAAAATATTAAATATTTCCAGCATTTCCAAAAGCTTAAGGTGGACCCCAAATATATGTATATAACTAGTAACATTTATACCAGGGCTTGACAACCTTAACTAAGTTTTAGGAGCCAGGAAAAAAATCTAGGAGCCAGACAACAGCACATACACACAATCACAAGCAGTCATATACAGTCAGTCACATAGACACATATACTCATACATACAGCCTGTCACACATATACATACTGTCACATAGACACACACTCATACATACATACATACAGTCTGCCAGGCACACACTCACACATACATACATACAGTCTGTCAGACACACACACACTCATACATACAGTCGTTCACAGACACACTCATACATACATACATACAGTCTGTCGCAGACACACACTCATACAAACATGCAGTCTGTCAGACACACACTCATAGATACAGTCTGTAACATAGACACATACACTCAGTCAGTCACATAGACACACACACTCATACATGGTCTTTCACATACACTCATACATACAGTCTGTCACAGACACACACACTCATAATCAGTCACATATACACACAAACTCATACAGTCAGTCACAGACACACAAACTCATACAGTCAGTCACAGACACACAAACTCACACAGTCAGTCACAGACACACAAACTCACACAGTCAGTCACACACACTATATCTCATTGCAGGGAAGGTGGGCATTTCCGTTCCAGGTTTGTCTGTGCCTCTTACAAAGGCACAGACCATCATTACTTATTAATTACATTATTTTGCCCACATTCATTTGCCAGTGTTTTTTTTTTTTTGCCCAAATTCATTTGTCAGGGTTTTTTTTTGCCCAAATTCATTTGTCAGGGTTTTTTTTTTGCCCACATTCATTTGCCAGGGTTTTTTTTGCCCACATTCATTTGCCAGGGTTTTTTTTGCCCACATTCATTTGCCACGGTTTTTTTTTTTTTGCCCACATTCATTTGCCAGGGGTTTTTTTTTTGCCCACATTCATTTGCCAGGGTTTTTTTTTTTGCCCACATTCATTTGCCAGGGGTTTTTTTTTTTGCCCACATTCATTTGCCAGGGGTTTTTTTTTTGCCCACATTCATTTGCCAGGGTTTTTTTTTTTTCCCACATTCATTTGCCAGGGTTTTTTTTTTTGCCCACGTTCATTTACCAGGGGTTTGTCTTTTTTTGCCCACATTCATTTGCCAGGTTTTTTGTTGCCCACATTCATTTGGGCAGTAATATTGTGCCAGCCAGATGCCCAGTAATATAGTGCCAGCCAGATGCCTGTATTATGCCAGTCAGAGCCCAGTAATATAGTGCCAGCCAGATGCCTGTAATATTATGCCAGTCAGAGCCCAGTAATATAGTGCCAGCCAGATGCCCAGTAATATAGTGCCAGCCATATGCCCAGTAATATAGTGCCAGCCAGATGCCCAGTAATATAGTGCCAGCCAGATGCCCAGTAATATAGTGCCAGCCAGATGCCCAGTAATATAGTGCCAGCCAGATGCCCAGTAATATTATGCCAACCAGATGCCTGTAATATTATGCCAGCCAGATGCCTGTAATATTATGCCAGCCAGATGCCCAGTAATATAGTGCCAGCCAGATGCCCAGTAATATAGTGCCAGCCAGATGCCCAGTAATATAGTGCCAGCCAGATGCCCAGTAATATAGTGCCAGCCAGATGCCCAGTAATATAGTGCCAGCCAGATGCCCAGTAATATAGTGCCAGCCAGATGCCCAGTAATATAGTGCCAGCCAGATGCCCAGTAATATTGTGCCAGTCAGAGCCCAGTAATATTGTGCCAGCCAGATGCCCAGTAATATTATGCCAGTCAGATGCCTGTAATACTGTGCCAGTCCCCCCACCCCCCTTCCCTAGTACTTACACTTCACTGCTCCGTGTCCCCCGCCGGATGTCTCCTCCGTGCAGTCTTCCCTCTTGCACGGAGGAGGGAAACAGTCATCGGATGCGGCTTGCCGGAAAAAAGCGTTCACAAGCGCAATGCTGGGGGCCCCGTTTGCCTCGCGTTCTGGGGGGGATTTCACCCTACCTGTCCCCCCCACATTTTTTCCTGGGGGGGATCCGTCCCCCCCATCCCCCCCGCTTCCTACGCCCATGGTGCCAGTTGTTCCAGAATACAAGTGATCTAATTACAGTTTTAGAATTGTTTATTAGTCACAAAAATGTGCTCCTTTGTAAATAAATAATTGCACTACAATTCTTTACCGTACCAATCTGGCATCGCCTGCATTTAATGCTGTTGCCGTTTTATGCATTTAATGCTATTGCAGTTTTATACATTTAATACAGGCATATGTGCAAATTTCTGACTATTATAGGGTGTAGTAACCCCCCTCTCCCATTTGTTTAACATGAAGCAAAAGCACTTCAGAGGGCACCTAGCATGTCATTAGGTACTTATCCTTATATTAGTGCTATATGCAGACTATGCATTTGATTTGCTTGGTATTTCACTTGATAGAGATAAAGATGAGCATCTTCTGGCAAGTCGGGTTGCCCACCATAGTATGTGCAAAAACCCCAGGGACTTTGTTTCTTTAGAGGGTGGTAAGGAATTTTAACTACCTAAGAAGTGGGAGTGGCTATTTTCTTTTGAGATCAGGGACCCAGGTGAAACTTTTGACAGATTGGATAGGTAAAGAGTAGACTCCCCGCCCTCTCCTTGCTTAAATCCAGGTGTATATATAAAGTGAATTTTAAATAGGATGATGTGACAGACAGAGAAGCAGAGAAACTTCATGATTACTGTTGCCCTTTAGCACGAGTTTTATCTGTCTGGGGTCAAACAGGGGGGTGCAGAGAGAATCCTGGAGCCAGAAAAAAGGACAGCATCTCTGATTAACTTCACAGCTAAGATGTTGTATCTGGAAAACAATGCACAAGCTCAGTATAATGAGGTAAGGTATTGCAATACTGTCAAAGTTTAAAGAAAGCAAATATTGATTACAAACATTAAAACATGTAATGTAAAAGCTTAACATTTTTTTTCACAAATTTGTGGGAATCTATAGATCATTAACAAGTGATACAAACTTAAATAATTTGACTTCTACAGCCCAATTTTCTTTGGTCTGTTCCGTTTTTTGAAGTTTTGCTACGAATTTTTATAATTCAGTCACTTTTTATGTAATCTTTATATTTTCTCCTAGCATAATGTTCTGGTTTTGTATGAATGCAATGGGTATAATTTGTGGGCTGTTATTTTCTTTCTTCTTAATTTCTTTAGTATAGATATATATGGATACCGTTCTGGACAAAGATATATATATATTTTATTTATATATATATATAAAGATATATATATATATATTTTATTTATATATATATATATATATATATAATATATATACAATTGTAATTCTTAATATTGGTGTGCATCTGTATTTACATTGTTCAATGTCCTTTTGGACTTTTTAATACAAAATTCATTTTTTTTTTTTATTGTAGAAATTGAACTTTGTTTTGTTAAATAAAGATTATTAGTTGACATTCCAGGTAAAAGGCAGCTGCTGCCACAGGTCACAATAGGCAAGATTTCATAGCACTAGATGAAAGCACTTGTAGCTTAAATAAAGCCTGCTCTACAGACTGGAGATAAGGCATTAAGAAGCCTATAGTGTAGTTACAGTGAGATATTTAAGTAGGTATTGTCACTGGAGAATAGCTTTGTCACCTGAGGAGTTTATTTTTCCTAGCTTTGTCACACAAATATGCGGTTTTGCAGGCGTATGGTTTAGTTGTAAGATAATCAAAAAGGCTTTTTTCCTTCTGTAGTATTTTATTGACCTGGATAGTTTCCAAAGATAATGTGGAACTTGTTTACCACTTACTTGACTTGTTCTTAGCTTTAGCAAGAAGTGTTTCATGGCATTATTATAAGGTATTGGGCGGTATATGCAATGCATGCAGTAGTAATAGTCGTTTTCAAACTTGAGCGACTGTACTAGTTAACGTTTTAATAGTGCAAAATGATGTCGCTCTTTTGTGGTTCATTTTTATTACCTCTTTCTTTTTGGAACAATGTAATAACATGCTAGTTTTGATTTTGCTTATAAAAATGCCAGAATCCCTCTAGTACAATATAGGAATGCACTTCAGCTGAGTATCTCCATTTAGGGTAACAGATTATAATGGCCAGGATTTTTATCCCAATCCCTACAGAGCATTTCTGAAGCTGTGTGGTTTGTTAGAAATGTGGTCCGTGCAGAATAAGGTCCAGCTGACAGAGTACCATTTTGTCATAGTGTGTTGGGTATGATTCCATTAAGGTCTGTGAACTGCAATAATCAGTTAATGTATGATCTGCAATACAAAGTGATATTGCAATCTATGAGGATTATTTTTCAGTAAAAACGTAGTTGTTTGTAACCTTCAGTCATATATCTGAAATGCAGTTGGTGTAATAAATTCCCCAATCTGTTGGCGTGAATGGCAAGCTGCAATGCTGTGAATCTTTTCCCTAGAATTGCTCATATCCAAGTTACATGGCTCTGCCTTGAATTCTGGACATTTAAAATATGAAGTTCATCTTCTGAAGTAAACAATAAAGTTAACTGAGATGGACTGATAAAGATTGGAAAATATTTTTACAAAATCCTGATTTATTTTTGTTTAAAACTTTTAATTGAGAATTTAGCACCCTTTCCCTTTTATTGTACATCATTTTGAACTTTTAAGTCTCTGTGCATAATTTGTACTATGTACAGGACTACCAGTATCAAAGTCTTTCACAATAAACCTTAATGTGCAGTCGTTTGGAGAATATTCATGTTTATTGTAATCAAATGTTAAGAGCGTGTTGTTTTTCTGATAATTACATACCTTTTTTGTTTGGTTTGTACTGGTAGAAGTACCATTGCCACTCGTAAATTTGGATAATCTCAGACAGGCTTGGGGCACAGAAAAGCCCCATTGTGCCACTCCCTGCCTTTAAGACTCTAGATATCCCTGGTCTAATCCATCATTACCAATTGATCATCCACACATCTAATATAGGGTTTGTATAGGATATAGGACCTCGTATTCAGTATAAACAAAGTAAAAAATCCTGAACAAACGTACGGTGTTCCACTTTATTCACTACAGCTAAATTTATTTTGTAGTCTGTGTTTTGTTTTGGCCTGTTAGTCAAACAAAAAGTCATCAATCCTTATTTATCTTCAACAACAAAAAAAACCCTAATATATCCAAGCAAAGTGCAAACCCATTTCCATGGGTTAAAACAAGGGTGTTGAGGCTTTATTTTAAAGGTGTTCTGTAAGATGCATTAGAGTGAGCCTTTGTGAATGAGTATGGTTAATGGATCAGTTTTTAAAGATGAGAGGAAGCCAGGGATAACCGTGGGATTAAAGTTGTAATAGTGTCCAGAGGGGTGGGAGGAATGGAATTTGTATAGTCAGAATTTCCCCCCACCCCATGGTTTTCTTCAGTCTCCTAGCATGGGATGAACCAGCAATCAGGATAGTGATCTAAACATACCCTTATGCATTCTACCCCTGCCATCATGTGGGTGCCCCTGTTATTGTTCCAGGGTTCAAAATAAATTGCCAACAATTCAGTCTGGTCAACTGTTCCAGACTAACTTGGGACTTATTGTGCAGTGTGATGGAACAAAGCTCAGAAGTTATATTGTTTGTTAATAGTTTTATACTACTCCTTTTTTCTTTAATAGGTGGTGGCTTTGTGGTTTTACCAAATGTATATCGTTTGGAATTGTATGGCTATGTGGTTTTATGTATCCTATTGTTACTCCATTTGAATGAATTTAAGAAATATATGTGCTGCCAGGAGTCCTACCTACATTTTCATCTCCTCCATACATCTCGTTTCTTCCGCTTCCCATAACCATTTTGTTTCTAAATTATTATTCCTGTTTCATAACCTCTTTACTTTGTTTGTCAAAGACAGTGGTTCAATTACTTATTAATGAAACTTTGATGCTGTCTCCCACAGATTTCCCACCCCTAAACCTCAAATACTCATTTGAGGTTTAGTTCAAGCTTCAGCAACATTCTATAGCCTTTTAAAAGGCTGTAGAATGTTAGCTTAAAAAATTAGAGAAGTAACCAACTGGAAATGGATATTGTAACAATAAGCAATCTATAGCAAGTCTTGCTAAACATGCAGCATATGAAATATCCACACAATATTTACACCAAATATGATGACTCTAAACGAAAATAAGTCAACGTATTTGTTTTTCTCTTAGTGGACACCATTACACTGATGCCACATTCTCACATCCTGTCATTTGTCTCTTTGTCACCAAATAATCATTTGGCTGATACCAAAGTTGATCTTTTAAAGTTTGCTGAAGCAAATCCTGGGGGAGATTATAGATGTGGGCGGGTGTCTCTGGGTGAGTTGACCTGCTTCTTTCAAAGAGTTTCCTTTTTATTATTTGGGAAGTTATGGGAAAAGCTTGTGAACCAAATTGCAGGTGGGAAACCTTTCATCTCCAGTCTCTTGTTTCTCCTACACACTGTGTTTGCACATCACAATGCTTCAGTGCAGTTCCAGAGCTTGGTACATTTGCAATCTATAGTGTAAGTTTCAGACTTATTTTTATATACAACGGTATTAGTCACTATTTTGAGGCCATACACACATGCTCATATGAGATGACCCTGATTGTATTTTACCCCATGTATTTATTTTTTTCACTCTATTGTGCAAAAAAATAAAAAAAATAAAGCAGATCATGGAAAAGGCCTTCCTTCCCTTTGTGTAAAGCAGTTACAGCATTGGCCAGTTAAGGAATTTTAAAAGGAATCTAATGGTAGAATATCTGTTTCAGGTATGCTTGCAAAACAGTATGTAGATACCCACTGCAAATGTGATGAGTGATCCCCAGTGTGTTCCTGACTGCCCATCATTAGAAAAGAGACATTAGATTTTTTTCGAGCAAAAAAAAAGTGAATGGTGGCCCTGGTCTTACTGAAACCTAAACTTTTAGTTGTGCCCTGCAGGAAGATTTCTCTTGCAGGATTGTGAAAGAGAGAGTCTGGCCTTTGCCCTTTAAATTCCAGCCTTTAGGCCACTAAACAGGACCAACACTGACATACACAATAGAGAGCAACCTATATGAATATAAACCAATTAAGTACAGTTAGTTTATTGTGGTTTTAAATTCATTACAGCTGTATTGAATAGTCACTAGTAGGGTATAGACTGAGCACTTGGTTCTTCAGGGTGTGCTGGGCTGTCAAGAGAAATTAACAAAAATATTGAAGCCTGTCTAAATACAAAGGACGTTTTCAAATTGATCTTGTCCAAGGTTTCAGTTAAAACCTCAATTGTCTTGCTACATGGGTGTTCTTTTGTGTAGAGGGTGAACATGTCTTCTTATTAACTCATTAACATAACACGGATAATCATTTTAAAATGTTTTCTTGTATATGTATATATCTATATTCTCTCTGAATCTAGGCATGGTCAATATATGTCTGTTATTAATCAACCCATCGAGACTTATTCTATTAGTTAAGCTGCCTTCCTTTGCATTGCGGTGTAGTCATAATATTCCTAGACTCTCCAGCAGCTTAAAGGTTACTTAAGACCAGACATTTGTTTGTTCTGTCATCAGATCTTTGCTCTTGAATTTGTTCAGGTTTTCACCTGGTTCAGACTTTGGGTTTTGCACTTCCTGCCCCTAGTATCCCTGTCTTGTTCACATTTCTTTTGTTCACTACGCAATGTGAGAGCGTCTGATGCTGGTCTCCTTGCTAAGCATGAGCCTTGTCTAGCATAGGTGTTCATGTTGGTCTGTTGCAAACGTTATGTAACTTAAAACTCAAGAATTTTTTTTCCAGAGAATCTTCCACATTGCTGAATTTCAATTCAAAGCCTAAGAATGTTTGCATGTCTTCAGTTTTGCTTTGATGCTTCGAACTGTGGGTAAATTTCAGAGTACTCGTTCATCAGGATCGATTTCCTCTGTAGCTGCTTAACTTTAAAGCACTTATTGAAAGTGTTTTTACAATAATTTCACTATAAACACTATCGTTCAAAAGTTTGGGGTCACTTGGAAAGGTCCTTACTTTTGAAAGAAGAAAAAAGCAGTCCGTTTTCTAATGATGGACACCAAATAGATCAGAAATGTAGTGTCAACACTGTTTTTGTTATAAATAACTTGTGTAGCTGGAAATAGTAGATTTTTAATTGAATTTCTACATACATGTACAGAGGCCTATTATCGGACATCATCACTCCTGTGTTCCATTTGCACGTTGTTGGCTAATTTATCATTTTAAAAGGCTAAATGACCATTAGAAAACCCTTTTGCAATTATGTTGGCACAGCAAAAAACAGTTGTGCTGATTAAAGAACCAATAAAACTGCCCTTCTTTAGATTAGTTGAGTATCTGGAGCATCCGCATTTGTGGGCTTGATTTGCAGGCTCAGAATGGCAAAAACAAGAACTTTCTTCTAAAACTTGTCTGACTATTCTTGTTCTAAGAAAATTAAGGTTATTCCATGCGAGACGTTGCCAGGATACTGAAGATCTTGTGCAACACTGTGTACGATTTTAATTTCACCACAGGGCAAATTAGCTCTAACCAGAATAGAAAGAAGAGTGAGCTGCCCCAGTGCACAACTGAGCAATAGTACAAGTACATTAGAGTGCCTGATTTTTAAAAATGCATCACAGGTCGTCAACTGGAAGCTTTATTAAATGGTCCCCGCAAAATATTGGTGTCAAGGTCAACAGGGAATCTGGGATGCTGCCTGCCTAGGCAGAGTTGCAAAGCAAAAGCCATATGTCAGACTGGCCAATAAAAAGAAAAGCTGAAGATGGGCAAAACACAGACACCGGACAAAGGGAAAATTGTAAAAAGTGTTATGGACAGACAAATCAAAGTTTGAGGTACTTTGATCTCAAAAAATAGTTTGTGAGATGCATATAAATGGCAAAAATGCTGGTGCCATGCATGACTGAGGCAATGTGATGGGCTGAGGGGGCTTTGCTAGTGGTAAAGTGGTAGGTTTGTGCAAGGTAAAAGGTATCTTAGAGAGCAAAGGCTATCCCTCCATTTCACAACGACATGCCATACCCTGTGGATGGCATTGATTGGAGCCAATTTCTTCCTACAACAAAACTCCAAACTATGAAAGAACTATTAACAGAATTAGCAGTCAGCTGGTATGCTGTTTATAATGGAGTGGCCAGCACAATCACCGGATCTTAGCCCTTTTGCGCTGTTTTAAGCCGTGCCCATAAAGTCAGTCCAATTTGTGGTAGGTGCTTCAGGAAGCATGGGGTGCCATAGTTTTAGATTGCCAATCTAGTTGTCAATTTGTTTAGGTAAAGATCTGCAAATGGAGGATATTTCAAAAGCAGACATATGAAGGATACAATTATTGTTGGAATTAAAAAAAATTATTTATAACTTTATCAACATCTTGACTATATTTCTGATTTAATTTTACAACTCATTTAATGTATGGTTTCATGGAAGTCAAGGGCATGTCTAAGTGAACCCAAACTCTTGAACATTAGTTTAGATGTGTATGCGTGTTTATGTATGTATTTATTGTGGGGAGAAAAGGTTGTAAATTATTTGCATTGAGATGCTCCCATGTTATAAAACTAGAACAATGAAACTCTGTGATAATGTGATCTTAACCTGAAGTCTAAAACCAGTTTAACCCCAGGTATAAGACTGAAAAGCAATTGCGGCACTGCTTAGGCCTCTCATTTAGGTTTTAAGATGGGCTTCAGGTAGGAAGGATCTGGATTGCAATGTGGCCAGATTAGTGTAGTTAGTCTACAATTCATCAACATTATAGAGTGTTTGTGTTTAACAGATGTTATGTTTGTCTAGTATCTCTAAACTAATTTTAAGTGCCTTTAACAATATTTTATATTTCGGACTCTAATCTAATCCATAATGGGTGTGTGTGCGTCTTTGGAGATGAATTGAAAACTCAGATTCCTGTGGCAATTAATTTGAAGCAAGACAAAGATGCCTTTAGGGCAGAAAGAAATTAATAAACTGTATGACCTAAGTGTTTTTTTTTTTTTTTGGTGATGTGTGGGAGACTTTAGACTTTAATTCTATTCCACAATAGACATTTTGGAAAGCCTGAATCATCTTTCATTAACAAATGGAGGCTGATTGCGTCTTCCTATTAAGCAATGCTGGTTCCTTATGATCACCACAAACGTAACTTCTGGAGGCAATATATTGAGTGCTTCCTATATAAACTAATGTTTTAATGTCTAATATGTAGCCAAATGTAGGTACACTCCACTTTCTTGAGTGGTGATATATTCACGATTTATATTGATCAGCCCTCATAGTCGGGATAATATATTTGCTTTTAGTATACAATATTTGATCTATACATTGTGTTCAGACCAGAAATGTGGTAATCGCTCAGTCTCTCTCCTATACTATGGAATAGGAGGCTCCAATACATGCTTAATGCGTTTTTGAGATTTACAAATAGTCCATACACACTGCACAAAAATGTCTATCTTAAATTCTAGATGAATATATAGTCTTTGTTCATGAGTAAAATATGCTGTATATTGTGTGCATAATGAAATGTAAGCACAAACATAACGCTTGGGTCCAAATATTTTATGATCTAAATTTTCTTTCTCCATATAAGAAAATATAATTATGAATATATGCTGTCACAAAAAGGGTCTTTCAGAAAATTCATAGATTTACGTAAATTGACAAAAGGGAAGGATTTAAAGTTTTATATTGGTATTTTGGAAGGCAATGGGAAGCAACATAGTCTTTAACATATTTGATGGTAATGTATATTTGCACAGCATTTGTTTCTCTTTTTACAAATGTGCTAGGTGCCTCAATGTCATTTGCCCTTCAAGTTCCAGTCAGACACATCTGAAATTAAAAGCTAATCTGTCCTTTTGAGATCAATCATGTAGTTGGGAGTGTCCTAATGTGCAGGTTTAAAGGTCTGCCTCAGTTGAAAGTTCTGTATTAATGATGGCCCATTTGTTTTGTATTTTAATGTGTATTCTTTGTCAAAACAGAGTGGCTGTCAAACTGGTTCATCTTATTAACGCTCTCAGTACTCAGGTCTTGCAGTATACTGCAATGATTACCCCAGCACACAAAAAGAATGAAACCAAAATATTATATTAAACTCCTTCTAAATATATTCCATTATAGCCTCATCTAGTTTTTCATGACCTTCCTGGTAAGGAATGAAAAAATTAGGAATTATTAAATTTACTAAAGCATTGGAAATATAGTGGAAACTGTTTTTTTTTTTTTTTATTGTTGTGGCATTTTATGTGTCTTTATAAATCATTTTAAAAAGCATATATGTTATAATTGTCTCACATGGATGTTCTGTTTTTGTTCCAGCCGCAGTACACAAACCTGGGTCTGCTCAATAGCATGGAACAGCAGATCCAAAATGGATCTTCATCTACCAGCCCTTATACCAATGAGCACGCTCAGAACAGCGTCACCGCTCCATCTCCTTATGCACAGCCAAGTTCGACCTTTGATGCCCTCTCTCCCTCTCCAGCCATCCCATCAAACACAGATTACCCTGGGCCTCACAGCTTTGATGTCTCATTTCAGCAGTCCAGCACAGCAAAATCAGCTACATGGACGGTAAGCCACATTCTAGCATTTTGCATTTAATGCACAAATATTGCATGTAGGAGAGTTGCTCAGTTTCCTTTTGTCTTTTTATGGACCAGTGATTGCCCATGGCATTCTCAATGCCATCATTCTGGTCTTTAGAGTCCATCTTTTGACATACTGTCCTTTTCAAGCACTGTTATCAGCCCTCTGTAGATGACTTACATCAAATAGGAGGTTGAATGGTAATGTAGGATTTTAAAATACACATTTTAATAATTGTGTTTTAATAATAATCGCCTGGTGGTGGGGATAAACCACTTTTTAATATCCTGTACGGCCATTCTTTGTTGTGCAATTTTCAGATGTCTGATAACATTGAGGTAGGAAGAAGACAAATTTTGTACTAATCCATGCTATTTGCTCAAATAGCATGGATTAGAAATGCTATTTTAGAAATATCTAAATTTAAAAATCCCAGCACATGTTTCACCCAAACAAAAATTATTTAGTTTAGAACTTGCTAAAATTGTCTTATGTACATGAAATTGTATGGATCAGAATCTGCTAATGACAGTAGGAATAACACATTTTGTAGTAAAAAAAAACTATAGCTAATTTGCTTGGGTTTTTTTTAAAGACACTTTTTTGTTTGTTTTGGGGAAGAGGTCTGTGATATGCAACCTGACTTATTGCACAGACTTTTGGATTTGTAGGTACACTTAATGTTTATATATATATATATTTTTTTTATTTTTTTCTTCTTCTGTATTTTATACATACATATATTCTACAATTTATAAGTGCATTTTCTTGTTTATAAAGTGTTTACCAGTTCAGAAACTGCTGAAGAGCCATAGCACAAATATTCAAGTATTTATGCCTTTCTAGTCATGAAACCTGGTAGAAAAGGTGAGCTAAAAAAGTTGTAATAAACACCATTTCTAATGGGGCTTTGTGTAAAATGTTCATGTTTTTCTTGCCCAGTTTTATCAATGCTATATTGTTTGCTTCTTGGCAGAATCAAAACAGTATTCAAAATATGCACCATTATTTTTAAAGGTCTAAATTATTGCTACATTTAAGAAAGCAAAGTACTTTTTTTTTTTTTAAGCAGTGGTTGGAGCCATGGTGACTGGAAAGTATTACTGTATTTATGTTGCTTAGTGCTGTAGCGTGGAATAGTGGTTAAGAATTTAATGCATGTTATTTGATAAAAAAAAAAGTCCTTTGAATTTCATGTGTTAGAGAGACATGGAATGAGCAGATATGAACCATTCCTCCTTCCTCCTGTATTTCTACCGGTTTGGCCTTTTGTATTCTCTTATGTTAAAGATATTCTATATATATTTAGTAAATTAGAAACTTTTTCTGAGAACTGAGATTTTCAGCATAAATGTTTGAAAGGATTGAAGGGGAAAACACATTAACTATATTCTCATATGTTATGATGTAAACTTAGTCTTCAATTAAATCTTCTGTAGCATCCCCCCCCCCCCCCCCCCCCCACAGTACAAACAAATCTGCCTAGTAGAGGAAAAATACATTCTTTGAAATGTTAAATACATAATTATAAAATAGCGTTGAGATCGTCAGAAGAATTGTGTGTCATTATCTCAGTCTAGTAAGTGAAATTAGGAAGAACATGTAAACAGCGATGAATAATGTATGTCACCCAGTGTATTGTGAGATAGTGACACTGCCTGGCTTCCCATGTACCACGTTCACACCATCTCCTCCCATCTGGAAGACAAAGATGAGACATCTCTGATACACCTGGGATTGTTCTGAACTCACTGGCTAAAGTAACCCGCCCACTGTAGAGAGCGTAAAGAGCTCCTACTTTTTCATTTATCTTTAAACATGTGTTATAATCATATGTGAGTTGTGGGACCTGTTCCACGTGAGAGGAGCATACATAAATAAAATAACGACTGTAGCTAATGCCTGGGTATTAATATGTGGACAATATTGGTATACCTCTCAAAGCTTAATCAGTGTCAACTTTGACACATTAAGGTATTGAGAAATCTTTCTATAAACTCGGGCTCTGGATTTAAGCCAGCATCCTAAAACCCACAATTCTAGTGCGCTTCTGGATCCTACCCAGAAAAAATGACTTTACCTCTGCCTAATTGTACCAGTGATCTAAAGTGCTGTATGTGTAGAAAATGTGCAATTGACACACATGTAAAGGCCTTAATTATGTGGTCTGACATGTTTGTAACACTGACACAGGAAGCATGTTTATTTTAGTTTTTAGTTTTGCTTTCAAAATAGGAGGTGCTAAATGGCTCGCCATCACCAGATAACCGCTAATATCACACGGGGAGAAGCTATATCCTGCTATTTGATACATCTTTTAAAAATGATGTATAAGACCTATTTACTAGCTCATTATTTGTATATAGATGTTAGATTTTGATCTAATGCAGTCTAGTTCTTTTTAGGGGCCAGAGAGATTGCGACTATGAAGAAATATCGCGTTTTAAACTTCTCGATTATCCTTTCTTCTGACTTGTTGATAGGACAAGCAGACCTTTAAATATAGTTTAAATTAGATTTTGAACTATTTGTCGGCCGTTTATGTATTTGCATTTTCTAATAACATGCTAGTGGAAGGTTGCATGCAGATAGTGTAGCATGGCTTTTTATTTTTTTTTTAATTTAAACCTATCAAACTTTAGATGTCATGGTGTCTCTATTTTTAAACAAATAAAGATTGGCAAATTAAAGGAAGGTGGATCCATTTGGCCAAGATTACTTATTTTCCAGTTAATCAGGTATAAACTAGTTATTCGGGTGTACAGTCGGTAAACTCCTAATGCATTGTTCTCTTTAAATCTGATTGTGGGAAATGAATTACAACCCATTTTATTTATTTTTTTAAGATAGTAGTGAACTTGCATTCAAATCTGCCACTTGCAAGGTTGTTAGTTATATATAATATGCCACAGTGCTCTTCCTGGTGCATTTGTCCTTCCTAATGCTTTCTCATGTTGCCTGAGCTTCATAGACAGGATATTGTTGGTTATATATGTTCACTGGGTATTTTTACTAGTTAATGACTTGTTAGTATACCAAGCAGGGGCATGCCATGGCCATCCTTTTAACATGCATGCAGAGTTCCAGTTTCATCTCAGAACTGGCGCTGTGCAGGAACCATGTCATTGATAAGAACAGAGACAACACATTAGGACAATAGGTTTAACGGTCAGGCATCTCTAGACTATTTTGGGACGGTTAGTAGCTTTGACTAGATTCATGGTTTTTCCAGGTTTGGTCAAGTTACGGGCAGCATGGCAACGGGTCAGAATTGGGATCTTGGGTAATGGTGACCAAGTTAATGGTTGCTGTTATAATCTTACTAAATATAAGGGTCCGTTTTGATTTTGGTAACGTGGGCGACTATGTCCCAACAGACGCATCCTCCCGATCCCCAAAATAACTCCCGTTTTATTAATAGCAGATATTTTCTAATGGATTATTTTTTTTAAGCGTACTTTTTATTTTAAGGTGAATTTGACGCATATTATAATTTTTTTTTTTTTTTAAACCAATGAGCACCTGTATTAGGATAAAAAAAAACTGGATGTTAATTAAGTCTAATTGTCGTGTATTCTTTAGAAACCCCACCCTATTTCATGAGAGAAAATGCATCTAGAAGCCTGGATTAAAAATGCTTTCAGCAAAAAAAAAAAAAAGTATAAAATCACCGTGTGAAGAAGTGCAATAAATATATTCCAAGGCCTGTGGCAATATTACCTGGAGCTTCAGGTTTACAAGATGCACGCCAAGTGTAGACTGCAGACAGAACACATAAAAATCCTCCACTTTTGTTAAAACTGATTGGATTACTAAACTTGACAGAAGTGAAAACTTGGTTTGCCCAGATCACTAGCTCAATAAATGTGTGTTTAAAAAAAAAAAGTCTGGCAGTGGCATGTGTGTTCTACCTGCTTTTTAATTTACTCGTTTTATGACAGATTTTTGGCTATTCACGTTATGTTCAGCTCAACAACTTTTTTTTTTTTTTTTTTGGTTCATATACAGGTGGTCAAAACATCACCTTCCTGCTTTTAACTTGCCGTAAAACTTTGAGCACCTGCTTTTTGCTGTTGCAAAGTTATAATTTACAGATTTACCACCTACCTTGAAGATTCTCACTGTCATTTTAAAGCCTTAATTTCACCCATTCTCATCATGTTAAAAAAAACAAAAAACAAATCTATCCATATATAGCAACATCAACAGGTATTAAAGCATCATAGTTTGTTCCTCTTCTATGTTAAACAAATAAAGAAATAGAGAGAGAATTTCCAAAATCACAGTATGTTAAAAAATAAAATATATGGCAACTATTTCATAGTATACCGTTTAAAATGCATGCGATATATACATTCACACTGACCACCCTGTAATATACATTAAGGTAAGCACAAAAAAAAGTAATTTATGTAAGTTATAATATAAAAATATACATGCTTTCATTGGAGAATTTGAGGCTAAAAAAGATGTTGATTTACAGAAACTATACAATTATGTAAAACACTTGGGTGCCTGATAAACCCCAGTAGATTTCTGGAAGTTGATTTTTAATTCGTGAGGTCTGTTAAAAAGTCTAGGGTTAGCCAGGTAACTTTCCATCTGCATGAAGTTTAGAGTATAATGCCTTCTACAATTAGGGTTGCCACCTGGTAAGTTACCGGCAGGCCGTTAAAAAAAAATATCTGGTCAGAAAGATGCCCTCGAGGAGCCCTCAAAGAATGTTTTAGATATTGGTTTACACATATATGTGTTTGTCTATATAACTGTGTTTGTCTAGCTTTGGCCCTTTTGAATATGTGGATAATATTACTAAAATCCTCCTTATGTAAAGGGGGATATGGGGACATAATTATATCCAACAAGATGCTCTATAAAGTAAACCCCGCTACCACCTATATAGAAATTGAAACCCCATTATACTGTTTATCATTGGGGCCGAATCTTTCCGCTGCTATGTTTGTGTATGTTAGTCTAACATGTATTGTGTATGTTTTTGTATTTTCTAATTTTCCAATAAAAATGTAAAAAAAAAAACAAAAAAATATCTGGTCTGAACACAATACCTATTCTGATCTTTTAGGATTTTGTCCTAAGTTTTTTTTATTTTTTTATTTATTTTTTTATTTTAAGACGCATGTCCCTTGTGCATTCAACCATCAGTAGAGTAATGTTCCTGTACCGTAATATTTAGGGCATTAAGATAACCACTCCTCATTTCAACTGTGGGCAAAAAAGAAGAAATGATTTTGTTTTAGAGATGAATGTTCTTGCACAAGACAAGATGTAGCTTGTAGGAGAACATCTGCAGCCAGCCCATTCTGAAGGAGATGGGGCCAAGACTTGTTTGCATCCTGATGCCTGTCATAACATGTCGAGAGAAGAAAAATTGTCTATAGTCACAGAGCAAAGAAATACAGTGCATATTTATTTATGTCTTGAATTGAATGTTCAATCCATTAATCAACACATTTAGCAATTCCAGTTGTGTTAGTAGGTTTTTTTCCCCCCTCTTTGTATTTGAAGTGTTGAGAGGTAGATTTGTAAACACTGCTTTAGAAGAAAAAAAAGCGGTAGAAATGTGATTTAATATGTATAGACTGCTTTTGAAATGGTTGATCTGAAATTGTGGTTTTTCATAGCCCAATGGTGTAGGATCTCTTTCTACCTGTGACCTTGGCATATGAAACTGATAAACTACTACAGTGGATAAGCAACGCTAAGGATTACAAATTTGCTGCATAACTAGAATATCAAATATTGGTTACATAGTTTGAAGTGCAAGGACTTTATTACAAAAGGAAGACTTCTGTATGAAATTAAAGATAAAAATAGAAAATTGTAATTATCTAATGTTTTTCAAGAAATTGATTTACTTCAGGACTTGAAAAATGTAACCGAGAACTAGGAGGCTTCACAAAACTTTAGGAGCCAGATGTAAAACTAGAGAACTTGGCATCTAGTTTGAAACACACGGCACATGCACTTGCACCATGCACCCGCACCATGCACCCATATTAAATACTTGGAGCAGTGTCGTTAACAACCCACATTCCCTTGATGGCTAACCTTTGACAGTCCAGCTATTGTGAACTACAGATCCTATCATGCCCATCCAACCATTTGGTTGTCTGAGCTTCATGGGAACTGTATTCCACAAGTGTCCATCCAGAACTTAGTTCTGAGGTTTTAGATCTAGTGCATTTATTAGGCAACATTTATTGTGTGTGGTTACATGAGCAAAACTAGCACGCCTTCAATATTATGCCAACGGAATAAACAAAAACATGAGATACTTCTCAGGTTATCTCATTCCATCAAAGTGATGGATCACAGTGTTACCATTTTTAGATGGATTAATTTGTGCATATAAATTGTCTTGTTGGCGTGGAATTATTTCCAAAAACACCACAGGTTTTAAGGAGTTTTTCTAAAGATTCCTTTGGCATTATCCACCCCACACCCCAAAGCACCTATTCTCTTGCTTTATACAGGATTTAAGGAGAATGAGATATATAGTTTCAGGTTTTTTATTTCCACCGTCACTACACACAGCGCTTCTGGCACGGTAGTGAAACGCAAAGCCACTTTGGTCCAGTTTGCAATATAGGGATATGTGTATTTGGCTTCCAGCTTCCTTCAGCTGCCTATAAAACCTCTGTTTAATCCAGCAGTGTTACTTATTATGCTTTATCTAAATACAGCTGGAATCTAACTCAAACAAAGGGTTGTTACCATTGCATCCATTGTGACCAAACTTTCTAAAGAGAATTAAAAAGCTTAACGCTTAACTTCTTTCAGTATTTGTCTTCCAAAACAAATGGCTTTACACATCTTATTCCTTAAAGTGTATTATACAAATGAACAGAAGGTTTCCCCCCTCCCCTTTGGAAAATTATTAAATTGTTGATTTCAGGGTGTGTACTGAATGTTTGTTGTCACAGGGTGCTGGCGTATACCCTTACAGGAGAGTCTTCTCCAAATAAACTTAAAATGTTTTAAATAAAATAAATGTAGTGAATTTTGAAAGCCAGTTGGCTGACTTTTGGACATTAAGCCAGAAAGCTGACGTTATGCCCTTGTGATCTTCAAATACTGTGTGTGTGTGTGTGTGTGTGTGTCATGCTTGTTTTCCAGACTCTTCTGTAGCTAGCATCAGTGCAGAGACATGACATTCAGTCTTGAATCTTATTGAAGTTTTTTGTTTGTTTTTTTTTTTTTATTTAGTGCATGTCTAAAAGTATTGGTTTCTATAATCCTTGCATATGCACAAACGAGCAAGCAGAACCACCTGACACTTAACGATAAATGGAGAGTAGTTTGCCAATACATAGTAGTCTTAGTTGTTGTGCCACTTCACTATAGATGCTTCAGTGTGGCGTCTTATTATTGAGCATAAGCTTGATGCCCAGGCTGGAATACACGGACCCACCTAGTACCGAAAAATCTGCAATTGTAACAGAAACTCAAAGATGGTTAAAAAAAAAAAAAAAAAAATGATTGTCTCTTAAATGCAAGCGCGTAAAACCTAAAGATGCATATTTCTGTGTGTATTGCAGATGAGAGATTTTGGAAGACATGACGATGCTTGTAAAATATGCACAAGGCAAGACCAGAGGCGCCGTGAAGCTTGATTACTGCATAAAGTGCAGTTGAGACTTGTCTTCATGTGGTGGCCTGCAGCATTATGTAGAAATGGGGACGCTCTAACTCGTTCCAAAGCTCTACCTGATCAGACCTGCCCAGTCTTATGTTGGGAAAAAAAAAATGTTTGAAGTAAACAGGGAAATTACTCACCTTAATGATGCGTTTTACTGGCAGTGGCAAAACTGATTTTAGAATTGATTTTATCCTATGATAAATTGTATAAAGGTATAGAGCTGGAATTTTTCCTCCACACCCTGTGGAAAAAGATCAGATCATTTCCACAGAATTATTCATTAGGGGGGTTTCTTTCACCCCACACAAACTAGTAACACAGAGGGGAAAAAAACACACAAAATGCTGACCAACCTTTTGTTTCTTAAAAATTAAAAATAAATGCATATGTTAATTTGTTGTTTCATTGTTAACAAACTCTCCATACAGTTCATATATAAACCATACATTTATTGGATCCTCTCGTGATTATATCTTGGGGAAATTCGTCCAACATTGACAGACTACAACATAAAGTTTCTACCTTCCCACTGACTTCTAATAAGAGTAGCAAGGCAATGTGCAAGCAATGTATATTTACAATGGGGCCTGTTTTTTTTTAAAAAATTTTATGTAATTGGTTCCTTGGCATTTTTATACATAGTCATATTCTGTTTCAAAACAGTCTTATTTTATGGAAGGTGAACAATGGGTGGGTAATCTAGTCTGCAGAGTAATATTTGCCTGTATCCATAATTTCATATCTGCTGTATTAGCCCTTTACATGCCAAGAGCACAGTAAGCAGTCTACACATGCCACCAACATTCATAAGATTAAAGAAGTATCCCATGTAACAATAAATGTTGCTTCTACGTAACAATTAAAGTATGTTGTAACTTTCACTTAACAGAATTAATGGAATTTTACATTTAATTGCTTATGTTTTTCGTCATGCATTCATATTTTGTAGCAGTTTTTTTGTTTATACTCTGTCAGGTTTGGACCCACATTTGTCCATTCAGAAAAGAAACCCACTGGGACTCCAAATTTTTTCTCAAACGTAAAAAGAATCCTTCACTCCAAAACAGCCAGGCTCACTGTAGCTAGTCTCTCTTTTTTTTTTTCAATTCATTTTGCATTCCATTTGAGGTTAGACATGAATTTGAAACTTCTATTTTGCACAACCAGTCCCACTTTCTAGTTATTAGGCCCTTAGTTGCCCCGGATATTTACACAGTTGATACTACATTTTATGAACGTTTTTATCAAAGCTTATAACATTATTGTTAGTCATTCCGTATGACCTTGCAGACGGATTTGGAAGTACAATGATTTTTTTTCCCCTCTGTCACGTGGAAGGACTGGATATTTTGGGATCTGTCTTTTTCCCACACATTTGTTCTCTGAGAAACCCATAATTACATGTAACCTGTACTCACCATGTAAATTATGTGCAAGCTAGTCGGTGAATGCTAATTTAATATTTTACAGTAATGTTTGAGATCTTATCCAGACACTACTGACTCATTTCACAGTTCAGACACAACAATTGTACCCGACAGCCATCTATTATAAATTTAAATGAAAAGTTCACCTGTCATTGCAACATGCACCTTTTTTATCCAAAGTCCTCTAAAATCAAATGGAAATGTTACTAGACATGAGACAGTTGGGTCTTCCCAATTCACGATTTATACCAGTGTTTCCAGATTTAACCTTTTAGTACATTAACTATACAAAGTGTCCAAACTCTAAACTTTAATTGGATACTTTCTCAGCCACTAGTGTTGGATAATGAAATATAACAATATATTAATGTCAAGCACCAAATAATCTTCGATTCTACCTCTTGTTTAAATTGTGATTTAGTTAGTACTGAGGATCAGTCCGGATTCACAGTGTCTGGTCCTTTGTTCACCCTCTCTGTACCTCACAATTTTTGCAGAAACGTGTTGCAAAAAAGAAAGTCTCATACATTAATATTATTCAGTCAATCAGCCCCAAACAATTTCTTGAATAAATCCATGAATTACTCTGAAATTCACTTGGTAGCCTCTGCCTTTCCCCCTTTTGGAAGATATTTTTTTTAATATACTTTTTGTATTTTTATTTGACATGGCCTCATGCTTTTTGTACCTTCTGTGCTTCTTATCAAGTCAGCATGTCCATAGAATGAACTAGGTGGCAGCAGGCACCAATATCGTTGCTCACCCTTCCGGCCTTTGAAGGGTTAGGCATTTATTTTATGGATACAGGTGAGTCAGTCAGCGTGACTAATGATAGACTTTACTGAATCAAGGCTATCCATAAGGCAGGGAGCCTTATGGATATTTATCCTGTTAATCGTACTTTAAAAAGTGTTTTAAAATGTCTTAATATTAACCAGAAATTATTTACATAGCTTACTTTGACGATATCTCTGTCGCATGGAAGTGACTGGTGGAGGTTCCCATACTCAAAGGGAAAAAAAATCTACCAGCAGCCTTAACTCTAAGTTTTCCAGGGTTGAGGTAATTTAAATTCCAACATTCCAGTCATCCAGAGATGTGTGGTGCACAATGCGCACTGTGCAGAAATTTACAGAAACTATATATTTTGTGAAACATTTTTTTTTCTTTTTTCAGATTTAATAAAGAAAACTGTTGAAAGGGATCAATGCGAGCTATATGCAGTTTGAAAGTTTCTTTGCACTAGCATACAATATTTTTAAAACGGACCACGTTTTGGAATCCTCAAAGCAGTGTCAAGACTGTAATCACCACCAGGTGGAGCTTATACGGTCTTGAAAGCTTTAAAGCATTGCTCTCATATGCCTAAACTGCATTTTATTTTACAGTTGTAATTTCCTCCTTATAAACTAACTTTATGTACAATATATTTACTGAATACACTAGAATAATGTGTATAATTTTCTAGAAAGAAATTGAAAGGGTATTGGTAGAGTCTTGGCTCTCTCCGGTCCTTTCCTGAACAGCTTTATTTAATACAAACAAATAGAAATATACTGCGTCTATATGTGATTAGGATAGCAGCACCGAAACCAACTAGTGTTTCACTTCTAGTACAAACAATCTAAAAATAGGAAAAATGTGAATCAGTGCTCTTCTCCCATACACTCCACACTTAAATTACCCTTTGAGACAATCTTCTCCATGTTGTACAAAGGGAAAAGAATATATAAAAAAAATTCTAGTGTAGTATTTAGAAAAAACAATGCTGCTTTATATAATAATATAAGTAGATCCACTCACATATTACTGAGCAGTAACCTGCTCAGTGTAATAGGCATCCGGGAGCCCCCCGTGGGGTCTTAATTAAAAGTATTGTTCCTGGGAAGAACCTCAGGTGTCGATGTAGGGAAAGAGTTTATCTTATGTATGACACATTTATTGTGCAAAAAAACAAATTAAAATCTTACATTAAAAAAGGCAATTACCAGCAAAGTGCATGTAGTTCAGATAATGTAGAAAGTGTACAGTGTCTTCATAAGGTGCCCTCCATCCATACACTGAGGTTCTTCCCTGGAACAATACTTTTAATAAAGACCCCACAAGGGGCTCCCAGATGCCTGTTACACTGAGCAGTTTGCTTCTCAGTAATACGCAAGTGGATCCACTTATATTATTATATAAAGCCACATTGTTTTGTCTAAATACTACACTAATATTTTGTATATATTATTTTCCCTTTGTACAACACTGAGAGGATTGCCTCATTTAAAGGGTGATTTCAGTGTGCAGTGTATGGGAGAAGCGCACTGATTCAAGTTTTTCCTAACTTTATTTAATGTATTGACAAGATGTCAAATCTGTGGGCTCTTCATCATACTGCTCTTGTGTGTTTTCAGTGATTTTTTTTTTTTTTTGTAAAATAATTGTAGTCCTTTGTTCATGAATGGGGACAATAAGCCCCATGTCCTATGTAATGTCAATAGAGTAAGTTTAATCTTGGAAACTGAACGTCATTTAAATATGGTGGTCTTTGTCAATATCATAATAGAATTTTAGCTTTATACCAACATTAGAGCAAGGTGTGAGGTGATTGTTTGGCAGCAGTGTCCCATACAATAATAGTTTCATGCCCTGAATATTTTTTCTGTCCCGAGTGTCTCCAGAGAGATTATTCTTGTACAGTTTTACCATGTCTCTGTTTGTTTAGCTGGTTGGTAGTAAGCAGAGCCCCCCTCCTGTATTGTAAGTAAGAGTGGGACGCTTTCTGACTTCTTGGGAGACGCACATTCCTCTTGCTTAATGGAGTGATTGGTCTGCTTTTCAAAGCGTTCCCTTTATTTCTCTGCTCTACCATATATGTAGCCTGAAGGCATACATGCCAAAGAAGCTAAAGAAATACCTGTACGCAGTCCCCTCCCTCCTACTTTTTTCCTTTTAATTTCTATGTAAACTGAACTATGTTTGACTAGAGGTAGTTGTCAGGTCTTTCTTATTATACTGCCTTTTTATTTATACTGGGGCAGCGTGGCTGGAACGTGGCCCGAAACATAAGAGCAAGGCAGAGCCCCCAGGGCAAGGAGCCAGGCGGGAGATGTTGCAATTACAGGCACACGACAGCCCAATCCCTCCCTCCTAACTCACACTCAGGACTCTTGTGAGCACCACACTTAATGACAGAACAATGGAGGCTTTTATATCAAGTAGTGGATGGAGACTGGGTAACTGTATTTTTCTGTTCCTCACTTTGGTACCTTTATCAAAGACTGTATACATACGAGATAATTGTTTAACTGGCATATGCTGGGCTTTGGTAGCCATTGTGTGAACTGCAACACCAGTCAAGTGAACACGGTTAATAGTATGTGTATATTTTTCATAACTGTGACTTCTATATTACATCCTCTTAACACATGACATGATGGGGGGTGGGGGGGGCACTCTGAAACTTAGATTATGGTACAATTTAAATCCTGGTTTGGGTAGAAACTGGTAAGTCTTGCAAGAAACAGAATTAACACTGCAATTACCTAAAAGTATTCCTAGCTGTCGGCACCATGTATTCACGTGGGATCTGTAGAGATAAAATATGTGCAGAGTAGACAACAGCACTTTAAGATCGGTTCAGTCTGTGCCTGGGGTTGTCTTTCTTCTTTCCCTTGCCTTAATCACAGCTGAGTGAAGATTGTGTTTCACAGTTACAGCTATAACGTGGAACTATACTGCTCTCACATTCTGCCTCGAGGGTCACACATTATAGGGTGGGGCCCAGTCTGCACAGTTTTAGGAGGGGGCCTCACCTGTCTGATGTCAACACCTTCTGGGTGCGGTCAGGCTGGAATGCGCCGCTCCCAGCACTGGCCGCCCAGGTAATTAATCTCTTTTGACTGACGGGTGGCAGCAGGCAGCATACTCCATTTCTATGTAGACTTCCACTCCACTTTGTAAGACTGACACTACACTTGCTGTTTAGATGTATTTTACCACAATCTATTAAAGATGTCTGGTATGTGAAATGCTTACTACTATGGCACTCGAGAGGAATATGGATCAGTAGTGAACACCTTTCAGTTTTTTTCAGGGATGGTTATGAAAAATACAGTCTGGACAAAAGACTGGAGACTGCTCTACTCAGTGTTCACTTTTTACAAACTTCCTTGAACTAAACAGTCATGGAGGTCACCCAGTGAATATACTCTTAAATGTAGTATACGATAATGTTAACAGAATTGTGCATTTTCTTGCTGAAAACTTAGAGAAGGTTCTAACATTGTTCACAGTGATTATTTAGTGGATGTTGTGATTAAACAATTTAATGATGATCTGATTTCATAGACTTTGCACAAATACTGGTGTCTTTATGTGGACAAGTTGTCTGCTGCAAACGAGTTCTACACCTCTAATTCGGAAACGTATAATTCAAAATTCATGTACCAATTCAGATTGCTCTTTATTTCTGAGAAAGGAGTGTGAAGTTTTACCGTTACATCAAATGTCTGTATAGCACAAACAATTCTGCAATACATTGTTGTGTAAATTTCTTAGCGTGGAGGGCTATCGGAAAATGGAAGTTCCATTGAAAGATAAACTTGAACCACAAGAGACCTTCAATGTTTATAACCGGAACTTATTGCTCTGTTTCCAGCACGAGCCCCAACATGTTAATAGAGTTTATGTAAGCACTTAACCTCCACAGGACCGGAGCAGTTTGATTGCAGTGCAAACACATATTATAGACTTTGATTGTATAAACAGAAGATGCAGAGTAGAGTCAGAGCATCTAATGGCACTGTGTGAAGCCATGTCCAGTTTTCTACTGATTGCACAGCATTTAAAATGACACTCGCTTGACCTACATTCTATTTACTAGTTTTTAACCTTCTGCCAATACATTACTTTTTTCCCCCCATCTCTTTGAGTGCTTGATTTTTGCAGTTCTCTCAAAGTTCACTTGTCTGTTGGCTTTAGCAAAAGTCCCAATTTCTGGTGTTAAAACAAGGTAGAAACCGAAAATACACAAATACAGTCTCGCCCACAGTGTCACACAATCAAAAACCAGTGCCCCTGGTCATGTGCAGTGTACAGCCTTGTGTACTGACACAGACCTCTTTCACTGTCCCTCGATGTCCCATTCAACAGAATTCTAGCACGTTACATGACATATCAGTGCTCAAAAGATATTGGGCCTTTGGTGTGAAGGGCAAAGTGTTTAAGGTTGTCTGGGATGTGGGGGTTTTGCTTCAGTTGTGGGACATTCTCTGGCATTCAGAGACATGTGGTCACCCAAGTAAGGTGTGGTTAATGTTCATCATTTAACTACAATAATTATCTTGTATTGATATTTGATATTCTCAAAGTATTACGGAATGAATGTAGAGTCTAAGCAAAGCTTTTATGTTGGAAAAGGCTTGATTTACTCACCTTCTATAACCTACTGATTTGTGTGAGGGGCAGGGAACTAATGACAAAGGTTGGGGGGAGCTTGCTGAGAAGGCAGACAGGTGTCTGGTGTTGATAGCTGGCATGCACGCATGTTGCAATACAAATTCTCAAATTGTAATGCCAAAAGCATGTAATACAGTATGTCAACTGAGGCAGGTGGTGAGGGTAGAGTCATATTCATTGGAATGTTCTTTTAAAACATGTTATTATGATAGTACCCAAATCTGCCCACCTGAAGATTGCTTATTTAAACATGACATTGCTGGTGAACCTGAAAAAAAGGTGATGAATGGAGATTGCATGCTAGGTAACGTGATACTGGATTGCTGTAACCGAAATGCTGGATATCGTTTGCAAGATATACTTCCCCAGGCTATTTTTTTTTTTTAAACTATTTGTTCTTACTTTCTAACACACATTGGGTAATTGTTAGGGACTGGTAATGGCATTCACTGAATTGTTTTATTTTGGATGACTTCAGTGAAGGCAGGTGTAGCTGTGGAGAAATGTCTGAGGCCATTTTAAATGGTCCTTTCACCACACAATGTACACTTAACCTTATGTGGGATGACTACAATGCAGATTAGCACAGTTCTGCTGCCTGCTTTTAGAACTGTTATGATAGGCCTTTGGTGTACAGTCAGTAAACTATTCTTCAAATATTTTATCCTTGGTTTGTTGTGCTTTGGATAAGTCAGTACTACCCATACACATACTGTGCACTTTGCTCCCAACTCTTAGTTAGCTTGTAGCACAGCAGCATTCTAGATATGAGCTAGCATGAGATGGTCAGACTTTGATAGAAATCTGTGTCGTATCGTATGCCATTGGCAGAGGTTTAATGAAATTGGTATTACACATTGGATGTATGCATTTTATTTAACCACTGTGATATTTATGCTTGTATGTAACCACAGTTTTAGGTTCAGCTGTAGGCACTGAGCTAGGTTAGTTGGTCATGTGCTCATGCATGCAGGCGAGTGTAGATAATTGCTATTAATTGAACTCTGCAAAGACCCAACTGCTCATGTAGAACAAGCTTGTGTGCTGACATCATAAAATGGTGCAAAGCTCTAAACAGTTCATGTAGAACACCAGAAGTAACTTAACTTTAGCTCATAGTTGTAATGTTGGAAAATGATAGCAACAAATAAAACAAATCTTATATTTAGATGTTTCAAATGATAGTTATAGCATCTAATGTATTAAAGAAACCCTGAATGAAATGTATCTATTGTGGTCACCTTAGTGGGCACACAACACAAATTGAATTCACCAACCTATTTAAAGCCACATTATTGAAGGGTTAGTGTTCTTTATGTGTATCTGTGACATATGCAAAAGATAATCATTGCCTAACGTGTGCTTTTATGAAGAGACAGCAATGTTTGAGGTTATGTTTGCTTAATAAGCAGCCCATGAAATAACCGTATTAAGAGAACAAATTAGTCGTATGTGTTTTTTAAAACAAGAAGCTTCGACGTTCCAGAACGTTTGTTTATTTTTAAGTCCCCGTTTTCCCCAACTATCTAATGCAGCCCCCCTTTGCGCCACTGAGGCATGGAAAATAAATAAAAAGGGTTTGCGCAACTGGTATTTAAAAGTTCTATTTATCTTTTGGCATCATTTGCTGTATCCGCAGGCTACTTGAAACTATTGTGCTTTAATCCCTTCCCTCAGGGCATAGAGACTTATTGCACAATGTTTCCAGCTTATTTTGAAAGATCTTGTACATTCCCTTTAAACGTCCGCTTTGATTCCTACACTATTACCTCAGAATATTGACTATAGCAGGATTAACGCCTTCATAGCAGATAATTAATGCAGACCTTTCAGGTGTAGAGTAATATTTCAAAATCTTCATAATATATGATCTTTTCTTTTAAAGGTCTGGTTCAAAGGTAGCGTTTTTTATTCATGTAAATGTTCTTACACTGATATAATTGCTTGATGGCAAAAGGTATTTGACATGTCAGCCATTGCATATA
Organism: Pelodytes ibericus; assembly: GCA_036172795.1. Classification (NCBI taxonomy): domain Eukaryota; kingdom Metazoa; phylum Chordata; class Amphibia; order Anura; family Pelodytidae; genus Pelodytes; species Pelodytes ibericus. The sequence goes on from CM069861.1 coordinate 137,447,253, forward strand.
TTTTTAAGTAAACTTTTCCTTAAGCATGCACTTAACAGAGTTTTTTTTTTTTTTTGTTTCTTTTTCTACTTTTTTTCTATGAGACTTACACTAGCAGAGAGGTATTTTCTTCATAGTATTTATACAAACTCCCTGAAAACTACTGCAATGTGATGGTTGCGATAACCCCTCTTAAATATCTCCATTTACTCATTTTAGGAAAGTGAATGACTGGACCCCTTGATTAATATTTGGCATATTGTTTTCTCAGTATTCCACAGATCTCAAGAAGCTTTACTGCCAGATTGCCAAAACCTGCCCAATCCAAATTAAAGTGATGACTCCACCACCGCAAGGAGCGGTGATCAGGGCAATGCCTGTATACAAGAAAGCCGAGCATGTTACAGAGGTTGTAAAACGCTGCCCTAACCATGAGCTGAGCCGAGAATTCAATGAGGGTAAGATCAAATGCTATGATGACAGCACATAGGCACCAGTCTAATAACACTTGGGTTAAGTGTACTATCACAGATTGTTCCGAAATATTGTTCGTTCCTGCCCTCAGTTAAATTTTATTGTGCTGTGGGGATGCGCACTACCACGTAATTTGTCATACATGCTAATATTGCAATGGCTCTGTTCCAATGTCTAAAAAACATTTAGAATACCTTAAATGTTATGCACAGCCAATCATTCAGGTATATGTTTTCCATTATTGAATGCTCTGTCTCTGTGTGGTTATATAGAATTATTTACTCACTGCAACTGCATAGTAAGTTGTCAGTCAATACTTGTTTATAATCTTTATTTGTATAAATAGTTCACCACATTGACTGAAACTTCACAAGCAGACTTTATATTATTTCATCTGTTTGCATTTTTGCTCCACAGGACAAATAGCTCCCCCTAGTCATCTTATCAGAGTTGAAGGCAACAGCCATTCCCAGTATGTGGAGGACCCGATAACTGGTAGACAGAGTGTTCTAGTGCCCTATGAACCTCCACAAGTGAGTATGGAAAAGGACCATTCCTACCTGTAATGTATAACTGTAGCATGATCAGGACTTGGCAAACACCTGACGGAGACTGAAAAACATTTCTTAAACTGCTAGCTTTATATTTCTATAAATTAGGCTTTAGACAAGTTCCTCCTTATTGGCTCTTTTATACAGTTTGTCATGTTCCTTAATCCGGTAGACACTTGTTAAGCTTTACTGTAGACCAATTTATTGCTATGTGTTTTAGTTATTGCACTGTAACAAAACTCTACATAGCAAACCGTGACATGGCATATATTTAATCTACTTGGTATTAGTAAAAATGAACAAAACAGAGTGTGTTATGTTTTAACACAAATGCACCTGTTGTAATAAAATTGTAAAAAAAATCATTTCTTGAGAGTAATTATTCTATTACCAAGAAATTAAACTTGTCCTTTCAATTAATTTATCAAGCTTTCCTTCTCTTTCATAGGTTGGTACTGAATTTACAACCATTTTGTACAACTTTATGTGCAATAGCAGCTGTGTTGGAGGGATGAACCGGCGGCCTATTCTGATTATAGTGACCCTGGAAACAAGAGAGTGAGTATCTATTCTCTTCCGTCCATTACACTATATTATATGCAATTTAAACACCCAAAGCTTACAAGCATTGGTATGTACAAACATTGCATATTTTCCTTTTACTTGCAGTGGCCAAGTGCTTGGGCGGCGATGTTTTGAAGCTCGTATTTGTGCTTGTCCAGGGAGAGACCGCAAGGCTGATGAAGACAGCATTCGGAAACAGCAAGTGTCAGATAGCACTAAGAATGGCGAAGGTATGACTCAATGTAAGTGTGTTCAGTGCACATCAGGTCAGCGAGCTTGAGAGAGAACTGCTCTAAAGAGTGTGAAGAAATTCTAGTGAAACTTGCAAAATGTAAACCAATTAGTAGCATGTAATTACAGCAGCAAAGCATCCAAAACAATTTTAAAATATATTTTGAATTGTGTATTGTCAATGCATACTAATGATCAGTCCAGCATTGCTTTGTAGTGAACATGCCTGCTACAACAATTTTTTTTTAATTTTTTTTTTTTTAACTTGTGCTTGGAATACATAAGCACAAGTAAAAAAAACTGAGTGACCTAAAATGAGGGTGAACTAGCATATATTTTTGATAGTACAAGCCAGTTTATCCTCTCCCCGCCAGCTTCCATGGGAAACGGGCAGCCTGCTAGTGCAGAGAGACCCTTTAATGTGTAGAGCTGACCTTAAATTGCGGAGCAGTAGAGCTGACTTTAACTTGGTCTCTGCACTACCAGAGAAAGACGCCCACTACATTCAGACCTCTATCAGACGTGCTATACAAGCCCACAAACTGATTGGCTGTGCATGTCTTGAAACTGTCAAGGGAACAAAGGTTAAAAAAAAGTTTTTAAAGTGTCCTTTAAGAATCTGCTGAATAATGTAGTGGTATATTGTTTTAATTGTCTTATTTATATTTTTATGTATATACAGCATTCCGGCAAAGTACACATGGAATTCAGATGACTTCTATAAAAAAAAGACGGTCGCCAGATGATGAGGTGTTGTACCTGCCTGTAAGTCTGATAAATTATATTTTTTTATATCCTATAAACATATGCACTAAGTAAAAACAAACCCAAAAAATGGTGTATCCATGTGATTGGCACTCTTTTCAAAGTGTTTATCTCACAGTTCTTCAAATGTTCTTGATTTATACGCAAAGCTTAGTGTTTTGAAGTCTCATCACATATTTTTAATGAGATGGTTTTTTCTAAACTCTATTCCTAATGGAACTTTGAAGCAACCTTCATTCTGGTTTTATCATTTGCTTTTTGGCATGTAGGTAAAAGGAAGGGAAATTTATGAAATGTTGTTAAAGATCAAAGAGTCTTTGGAGCTTATGCAATACCTTCCCCAGCATACTATTGAGACGTACAGACAACAGCAGCAACACTTGCTACAGAAACAGTGAGTATACAGTGAATTATTTCTGATTTCCATGTAATTGATCGCGTGTTTGGAACGCACACATGCATGCTTCGCAGGTGCAGTTTCTTTTCTGTGTTAACATTGCTTTGGGTATTACATGTTTAAATAGATGTATGTGTAAAAGAGTAAAAGCATAGTCAAAACTTACATACCTCAGACTGTCGATATATTATATTGAGTACAATTTGGAGGTTAATGTGTAGCATAGGAAGTGCATTTTAAAATGTAGTTTAGTAATTGTTTGAAATGTTTATAATTAAAACATGACCACAAAATAGTTTATGCTACTACAAGTTAATAAATGTAATATGTTTAGGTATAGCTGGTCCTTGAGATTGAGGATCTTACAGTAGTAGCATTAGGGTTCGCAAATTTGGCTTTAAAGCTTTTAATACATGACATTAAATTGCTCAGGGACAGAAGCCTACAAAGCAACTTGACTGGCCCACGAAATACAGGGAGGAGTGACACCTTCTCCATACAACAATGGCAAAAAAGAATGCAGAACAGCCCCAACTACATGGAACACAATCTAAAGCATTCTCCAATAGAGCAAGATGTCAGAGATGAAAATTACCTAAATGAACGGTACTACTTCAATACAATATTTTAATTCCTCTTAAAATCTATGGTGCAAGTGACCCATGTCTACCTTGTTTCCGCTGGAAGAAACCACAATGGATTCCACAGATCCAACAATGATTCTCCAGCGGGGAAGGCGTGGCATAGAAACTACATATTGTAATATTACTACATCACACTGCTAGTGACATCACCACATTTGGGTACAATACTTGAGCTACATTTATTTATAATTAGTTGGATTTGTAATAAGGCCACCTTATGATTTAAATTAAATGAGGTTCTTATCTGAATACTGACAGCAGACCCTTAATACGTTACCCCATCAGATGGCTGAACCTAGGATTTTATTTGTTACTAAAAGTAAATCATGTAAAATTTGAGGGTTAACATATCCATACATAAGTGTTTTATATAGAAAGAAACAGGATTGTTGCCTTGTTTAGCTGTGCTTTTCCTATTTGTGTAATTTACAGATTTTAAGGTAGTCAAGCAGGGATAAATGCTACACTGTGCCTATGTAGTTATATACACATATACCCACTTAGATGTCACTTGGACAATTACATGCTAAACGTTCATTAACAATGCAAATGCAACTCAATGCTTAATGCTATTGTGTCTTTAAGAACAAACTACTGATTTTTTTATTTTTTTTTTAAATTTTAAAATTTAAGAGAATTTAGAATGGTGTAATAGTTGTAGAAATCTTTATAACCTCTTAGAAACACCATTTTTGTAATTGTATATAGCAATGTAATAGTAGAACGCCTGCTGTAGGATGTTTCATTGTGTGTCTTAACACTCTAAAGTAATTTTTTTATATAATAGTAGTTTGATTCATTTTCAGTTTTGTGTTTCTGACTGATGCATTAGTTACTGTGCGTTACAAAGTATTAATGTAAGGATTGCTTATCTTGTTTATTTACAGACTGTAAGTGTCTGTATATATGGATTCTTCATGTAATGCAAATATTTATTCTTAAAAAAGAGTTATATGGAAAAAAAAAAAAAGATTTAGGGAAAACTTTTCCTAAATAATGAGACCAAATTTGGATTTCTAAAATGTATTGTCTTAATTTTAGATGCATTCATTTTTTTTTGACCTAGATAAACAAAATTCTTTGTATTTGAAGAAAGTTTTGGTATATACATTTTTGGTCACTTTGAAATCTTGAGTCAATGATAACACCTCCTAAATACCATTTTATGATTTACATCATGAATACATATTTATTCCTAACCAACAAAAAACACATGTACCTGTTGTGTGCATGAACAGTAATATGGCTGCTCCTATCATTCATATGTTTGTTATCCAAAAGGTTTTTTTTTTTTTTTTTATTGGCTTGTTCACTTTTTAAATTTATAGTTTTATAATGTTTGGTTTCAAAGATTTTTTTTTTTTTTCCCAATGAAGCACAGAAGAAACCACTTGTTTCCTCGAATATCTGGTTGTGGACATGGTCTTTCTGTCTTCTCTACTATTGATCTGACAAGCAATAATGTATTAACTGTACTCAATGAATGAGGGCTTGCCTGTTTGACGGACACACCAATAGGTGTGTCTCTTTTTTTTTAAAAGGCCATGTCTATTATCACAGATTTGAGGAAGTAAATCCAGTTTTTAGTGTGCTCAATTACTACCGGTTATATCTTTTAAACCACACATGGCACAGATAATCAGGAAAACAATTTATTAAAAGGGTGGCTTGTTTCCATCTTTGACCACCCTATAATAACATAAAAACCTATGTGCTAATGTGTACGCAACAGGTCTAGCTAGTCCTGCCAATATTGAATGAGTATAATATTTTGTGCTGGTTTGGGCTTCAAGGACATTTTAGCATTTGAAGGGGATTATTATTACACTGGATGTACAGATTTTGCATTTGATTACATATATTGGTTCATGCAATCAGCAGAAATATTGCACCATTATATTTCCAGGGCTGATGTAAATGGTAACTCCTTTTGTTATAAAACCACCCATCTGTAGTGGATATTTGTACAGATTATAAGAATTACTTTTGCAGTATGTTCTTTGTGCCTCGCAAAAAAACAGAATGACAGGCCTACAACAACGCTGCACACAGAATTTACATTGAATGTTTTTGCAGAAACATTGGGTGTAATTATACTACTAGAACTCTGCTGTGTAATGTAATTGCTGTTTTCATTGCCCTGCTTGGCATCAGAATGCTTTTATTGGAGAGACAGTAGATCTGCTTTCTTCATTGCATTTCTTTTTTTAATTTTTATTATTGCCATGTATGAAAGTCCCTTCAATCATGCTATTGCCCACTATTGGCAAACTTTCCGTCCCAGATCTGAGGCCCTTAGTGACACATACAGCTTTCCAAAGCCTTTTGATGGTATATTTTTGGTATAAAAGATATACATGTGGAAAATCGTGTCATTAAATTGAAAAATTATTGTTAAACTGCAATATTCCTATGTATCAATAGCAGCTGCTTTCCCAACAACTCACAGCCGTTAATGCTTGTATGGATTACCTTTTGTAAGAGAAAATAGAGTTGTTTCAAAATGACAAATGTAATTTTTCAGAAGTGCTTTTTTTCTAAGTAACTTAGGAGATGTTTATCATGGTGGGGGAGGTATAGTAGTTTTAATACACACAATCTAAAGAGTTGCTGATAATCTTTTCCAGCTTTCAGTGTAATGTTTGTATTCTTTCACTCTTTCATGTCGTTCATTTTGCATGTCTGCTTTTCTTTTAATGTTCTTTTTGTTTTTCATTCTAACCCCCGCACCTCTATGATCACAGTGTGCCTGCTCAAATTTCAGCTCACCCACAAGTATAGCAAAGCCTGTATCACTCAGTGTACCATTAAGGTGTTGAGTTTATAATACAGGAAGAAGTCTGCCATCACATGTGAGCTTGCAGGATTTATGCTCTGCTGTGGGTTATGTGGGTGTGTCCAGCCATTCTCCACGACCAAGCAACTTACTGAAAGAAAGAGCCTATCTAACACAGAGCAACGATCTTGCAATCAAATGTAGGAGACATTTTGGAAGGAAAATATTGTAAATAAAGGGTAGGAAATTGTCAGGTAGACATTACTCAGTAAGAAGTAGAACATATGCAGTAGAGATAATGGCTAAAGTATGGACCATAATTACTTGTGGTAAAATGTCCCATGTTTTCCAGGTAAATGACAGCCTTGTGTAATGTTATGTTTGGCTTGCACATAATTTAAAATCTGGGCATTAAAGATAATTTTGTTACTGGAGACATATCAGATGGGAAAGTTGAGGAAGCATTAGGTTTCATTCCACCTTAAGCTTGTCGCTCGTCCTGCACTCCTTGAATTGGCTTGAGTTTCAGGAAATTACAGAGCTGGCACGTGTTTTTATCCCAACATTGTAAGCCTTTGTTTTTAGATCTTTGTGGTACACTTGCTTCCACACGTCCAACTTCCCAGAAAGGAAATATTGTATGATTTATTTATTTTGTGTATGCAAGTTCTCTCAGTCGGCTTAGAGATGTTTAATGCAGGTCAGTGGCTACACATGATGATCTGCCATTCATGTATGGCATTGAGGGTTTTATAGCTGTTGGGATTGTTTATACAGCCGATAACCATGTGGTGTGCTGCAGATGGTCCACTATGTAGTGTTCTGTTTTGGGGTATTGTACCTCCTTAAAGTCACACTATGATCACAGAGGTGTCACTGCTTCTGCAACTCTTCATGGTCTTCATCTCTTGTTCTTTTCTTCTTTGGTTTCTTCTTTACAGTCTCCTAACGGCCTGCTTCCGGAATGAACTCATGGATCCCAGGGGAGATCTTCTGAAAGACAAAGATACCTTCCTAAAACATTCCGTATACCCCAACCACGCAATGTATTCATGAACTTACTAAGAATGTATTTGTTGCTGAAATAATGTATCGTCCTGTGGATACTCCTCGTATGGTGAAACAGGAGTAAAATTGCCATGCTGACATGAACCTCTCTGGTACATGAGGACCCGCATATTGCAGTATAGCTTTATTTTTCAGGCCAATATCAGCTCTTCCTTGGAATCATGCACTTAATATTTTCTTTACTGTGGTTTCAAGTGTTCGGTTAAGGAAAGTCACTATATTACATACTAAAGGATATTTTCGTCTGCTGCTCAGTAGACTCCAGGTACAAGCAATACAGCCATAGAGGTTTAACATTCCATAGAGACCCTTATTGGCCAGGCATAGGTACATCTTTGTGCTATTCTGTGACGATGGCATGATCTGTTTTGTTAGACTGTTTTCATAATGTAGCATTTTCTGAAGGGACTAGTCACTCTCTTATGTAATATTTTGCTGGTCTATACGTGTTGGTGATTTGCTGTTTTTGAGCAGGTCTCAAATATAAATGCGGATTTTCTTCTCTATGTTGCAGTGTATACTAAAAAAAATAAAAAATCAAAGGCTTTTAAAATGCTGGTCATGAAAGGATGTGAAATTTTATTTCAAAATAAAATGCTTGCCTGCTGGACGGATATATATTGAACTCTATTTTCTATGTGTACGGCTTTGTGAGGTTTTTTTAGACAGGATTATGAGGTATATTTATCCACAATTTCAGTCTCACAACTGTGTGACCATTTGACATACAGTAAACATTAATTGGTTTGAGCCTTGTGCCTTACACTATTTTACTGTTACATAATCTTAGCGTGTGAATTGACTTATATGTAAAAAATAATTTCTTCAGAAAACAAAAGGATATCAGATTAAAAGACATTGTTAAATGTTCACCATAATAGATTTTGGTTCAGAATTTAGAATAACTATATAATGTGCTCTGAAAACAAAATTGTTGTAAATATATTAATTTTGTTTGGAGGAATTCTGCTGGGTTTTTCCTTGGCACCCTTTTAAAGTGCTGTTTCAAGTAGCTGCATGTTCTTAATTTGCAATAAATATTTATAAAAAATGATATTGGACATTGTTTTGTTTTTTTTCCCCTACATTTTGTTGCAGCTTGATTTTATGTTTTTATGTGCATGCTTGTACACTGCACATTGAGTAAGGTGCACTAGATGGTCACTGAAATAACCAATATTTAGGGCCACACGATCACTAATTCATGGGCATTCGCAGGATTTTTCCATGGTTGGAAGTAAGGCAAGATATGCTCCCCATCATTCCCATCATCCCAATACCTCCCTTTGGCTCAGAAGAGGGGTTTCATGGTGAGAGGCAAATGATAGTTACCCATTAATAGGAAAACTTATATGACCTTGGTTGTAGTAGCAAATGCATGAGAACGAACCTGTGTAACATAAGAACTTTAGTTTACAATAGCTGGGATGGTAAAGATTAGCCACAACTACCGCAATCTACAATTCCTGTGGTCCTCCAGTAATGACTGACTATATATATCATGGAGGCTGCAGTCAATGACAACAACAAAGTTAGTGTAAGCCACCTCGTGTGATGTTTAGCTAGCAATATGGCCGGGTGAATATTACTGTGGATGTAGTCCCAAAAAGTTAGTGTTTGTACTGAAGACTTGGGGCTTCATGTGAGAATTGCAGAGAATTGCAAACTTAAAGCAGCACTAAACTTTTGATTTTAATCTTTGTTTCATTTATTAGAAGCTCAAGTGAAAATTCAACTAAATTGGAGACTTTTTATTAAACTCTGCTACTTTGGCCTTACATGTGACATTCCCCTTTTAATTCCCTCTTTTATGAATAAAGCCCTTAGTGTAGTCCAAACCCTAACCCCAAAAGTGGTTAGCTAATATTGCCATAATAATCAACTAGCACTGTTTGCTGCTCACTATCATGGTTATTGCAGTTGGCATAAGTTGATGTTGTGTAGTGTAGCGCTGGGATGCACAGCAAACATTCTTAGGTATAAGTGTGTAGTTGTCACTCCAATTGTTGAGTACTTCCTTTCCCATAATGCTTTACAAACCAGACTGGCTGAGAGTAAAGGGAAATGTAGTCTCAACATCTGGAGTATTAAATAACTTTTATCTAAAAACATGTTTGAAATAAAGTACCTTGTGTCTGCAACATTCAAGCGGTTTCTCTGCCCTCACTCTATGCATGTGAAGTAGTAACAGCCAGATCAAATGGAGAGGAGACCAAACCACTCTGAGAGCAAGGGGGTGTTTAGAATTTTTAAAAACATGTTTTACTACCTGCCTGCCAGGTATATTTTTTCTGCTTTCTATGTTTTGTTAACCTACTCCAAATGCCCTACTGCTTCTCTCTTCCTTGCTTCTGCTCTATTGGGACTATTTGAATCTCCTGGGGGCAGAGGGGCAGCCAGTGCCCTCTTTTTCCCGCTCACCTCTAAACTCAAATGTACTTGGGTTTTGTACATATTGATGTACAAAAGTCTTTTAATAGTATTCGGTTAGAACAGAAGTGACAAGCTTGTACTTTTTAAAATGGTCCTTTTTAATAAGAATGTTTTAATGAAGTGAACACATGTCCATGTTCGACTCATTTGATTCTGTGGCTCATTTTCTGACGGACTGAAAGCTTTTGGATAATGAATCTTAAACAGTTTGGCTAATTAGAGTGACATCCCTGCCTCAAATGCTTCCAATTAAAAGTAGGATAGCCTAAATTGAGGAATGGAAATATTATAATTAAATCCTAGCTAAAACACAACAAAATAGTTTGTAACAAAGATTGTTACACTGTATTTTGCATATATAATTGACTGTGCAACAATTTGGTTATTTACCCTTAATGTATTGTTACAGAACTCCCATTATTAGCAGAAAGCAGTGATATATAACTTTCATGATGATATGATTGAAAAAATCGCTCACATTTTTGTTTGTTTAGCATTGCTTGTGACAGGTTTACATTGCATCAAAGTTTAAAATGGCCTCTTTTCATTCAAGAACAGTAAAGCAGATGTGACTGGTGAATGCAGTAAATTTTAAACAATCATACACCACTGAAAGTAATGCACAAAGCAAACCAGGAGGTTTATATTACAATGTCCTTAGCAAGCTGTTTTGTGTGGTTTTGTATAAATTAAACATATTTTATGTGAAGATGTCTGTATTTTGTTTTGTGGACCTGGCCTACAAATTTAAGCTAGATTTTCACTTTCTCTACACACTCAATCTGTTAACACACATTTCAGATTGAAATTAAACTCTGGGAGGGGGATTTATCAAGCAATGTTACCTGCAAAAACAAAATGTATTTTATCGTCTTTCATTGTCAACACTACAGAATAACAATGAACTTGTCATCAGTGTCAAATATTTCATAATCTCCATTGCCTCATAATCTTTCTCCTTTCGACAAAATCTTTCGAACTTTCTAGTACAGCCATCAACACCACTGTTCAAACTGATGTTTTTATAGTGTAGATAAAAATTTCCTTTAACTTAATGAAAAGCGAGGTGAAAGGGAGTCAGGAATTTGAGATGTGTAATTGTATCTGTATGTCCTGCAGTCATTTAGCTTACCAAACCTGAGGGTTCATGCTTATCATATTCTACATTTGGCTCGCTGCCGTATAACTGGAGGAAGTGTGCAATTGTATCTCTTCACATACCTGCCGAGAAGATGTATGCATTGATACTGAAATGGTGGAGGGACGGTGCAGAGTACAGCGTTTTATATAAAATATTCCTTGATGCAGACGTTTAATGAAAATTCAGGAACCTGGTGTGAAACATTCACAGGCCAAAACCGACATATTTCCTGACATAGACATATTACAATAAGGTTAGATGTGTAGCAGGTCAGGCTGTATCATAGAAAATAGTGACCAAGGATTGTCTCATGGGAATGTAAATGCAAAGACTGAACACATCAATAAATGCAACATGATGAAATCGTTCAGCCACATCTAGTTGTCAAAGGCGGGAAACCAAACATGATTTTAAGACCGGAGACTGCTAACTTGAACTCATTCTTTTGTTAGCTAAAATCTCCCATAACATTTAGCCTGCAAGTAGCCAGGAGGGAATAATGGAAAAATTTACAGGAATTTTAATGGAAGTATAACTGATTATTAATGGTTACATAGCATATTTTTAGGATTTAGGACCATGTTTATTTAACAGTGCCATAGAACACTGTTTAGAAATGTCATTTGAACTGCATATTCTAGAGTTGACACATTCATCTGTTTGTAGATAAAACCGACAGACAGACAAAGACTAGTAATTTCTTTTAATTGAGTGTTCTGTTTTCTCCACAGATCTTCATTACAAGTTCAGCCTTCATTTGGATCGCCCTCTCCTCCTCTTGGCAAGATGAACAACATGAACAAGCTGCCTTCAGTGAGCCAGCTGATGAATCCACAGCAGAGGAATTCACTCACCCCTAATGCCATGTCTGATGGCATGGGCGCTAATAGTAAGGACACTTCTATCCGCTTGATAAAAATAATCCAAATATTTGGTATCCGTCTTACTGTAAAACATTTTTATTCACAAACGATGACCTGAATCTCCCTTTTAATGCACTTTCAGTCGTGGAACAAATCAATTTGTTTAAATGTGACCCTGTTTTTAAATGACTCGAATACATTTCTCCATACCTGACTTAGACTTCAATATGCTGGAGGCACGTAGACATGCATGTTAAATAACCCTTATTGTAACAACCTATTGTACAGAGAGTGATAAGCGTATTACCATAGAGAGCTCCAAGACAAACACATGCAAATATACACTAAAAGCTTAGAAACAGTTTTAAAAATGTTTATTTAGTTTCAGGCTACTTGTTCTACAGGTGGGCATTACACACAACCAGTTGTACGTTTGTTAGGACTACGATAGGGTTTATTCACTTAACATTGACAAATGTTGTGCAAAATTTGAAATGTTTAGTGAATGAACCCCTGCTTTTATTTGTTTAGTGTTTTGCCAGATCTGTATTTCTAAGCAAGACCTGCTCATCGTTCTAATGGATTTGATAGATTAATGTTTTATCTGTTTATCAGTTGTTGCAGGACAAAATGTTTCTTGACAACAAGAGTAAACTGGTTTTGCCTCTTTTTATCACTGTTGTAGATCCAAGTGAACTGATGTGACTCCCAATGTGTGAGTCACATGCACCGTGCGAGTATACACAAATGATGTTTCTCTATATGGGGCTCTATTATAGATTGGATTATTTTGCAGTGAAATACTTGTGCTTTCAAGGAAAATTGGGTTCTTGGCCCCCAAACTCATACACTAATTAAAATACACCACGGTGCATTGTTAACGTAAATGGCAAAATGATAGTAGTGATCCTTTTTTATTTGTTTGCTTAGAATAAGTAGTGAAAAACATAGCCAATGTGATCTAATATATTAAATGTGCTTTAGACTGCAGCCTAGCCAGTTTCCCACAAAAACACTTTTGGCCTTCATCCAGTGTAACCATGTGATTTAGAAATTAATAACCTCTATTTTAGTTGTCAACTAAGTGCAATATATGGCCTGGATAATTCAGTATCTAGCACAACCAGAAGTGAATCTGCATTGCCCAACCCTGAAAGCACCATTATTCCATATGTTCATAGCAATGTTAATAATTTTGAACACCAAGCAAAAGACCAAATCTATTTTACAACAAAAAAAAAAAAAAAACAGATTTCAACTCAGTAACTTCTGTTCAAATTAAACATTCTGCTTTTTATGTTTGTTCAGCATATTTTCAGGAGCTCGGGTATAAAATGTTAAATATTGTTCTGCATCTACTCATGGCAAATATGATGTCCAGTGGCACTGTCTTTCTTTAGCGCTCCCCGTTTTATAATGCTGTTCTTTAAGCCATCAGTCGTTGCTAAGAGCAGATCATTTTTCAAGCTTTGCGTGGGTAGCTTTCTCTGAACATTCCTCAGTTTTCTCTAAAACTAGTTGTACTTTGCTGTCTGTGGAGGAGGACTTTAACGTGAGCAGAATTTTCTCTAGGAGTTAGATTTACAGTAAGGCCTGTAGCCAAAGCATTTGCCAGATGTGGCTATCTACAGTAGAGACAGTGTTCCATGTTCAATTTCATGGCCAGTTTTCTATTGTGCACTATTGAATATTGACACCTTTTTTGTTTGTTTTACCTATTTTATCCAGATTTTTTTTTTATTGTTTGATGGAACTAGCCGATAAGTTTATTTATTTAGAAAGTGTTTTACCAGGAAGAATAAATTGAGATTTCTCTTGTTTTCAAGTATGTCCTGGGGACCCAGTCCAGAATGGAATTAGTTACATATTTAACAGTAGATTAAAAATACATACATACATACAAACACGTTGGAAGGAGAACATACAGGGTAAATCATAATGGATGCAAAAAAGGAACAAAAAAAGTTTAGAGCATTTAGTAATTGTTAAGGACGCCAGGAAGAATTCCAGCAGAATTTCCCACATTCCCACCCGTACTTCACTAGAATGTGCCCTTAGGTCGTCTCCCATTTCCTCTTTATTGACTTCTGATTTTGATATCCCATAATGCAACTATCTACCAAGATTGTATGCAGTCTATTCATGATTTATTTCTAGGTAATATTAGTTTGTAGGAAACTAATCAAAGCAACAGTAAGTGCAACAGACTACTTCTGTAATAGGCAGCTGCAAAGTGACATATAAAAGGTGTTTGAGGCAATGGGGGTGGTGCATTATTTAGAAAAATCAATTCTCGGCCATAGTTCTAAAATTTGGAGCAGTCACCGTGGAAACCACAACACCATGGAATTGTCAGACCTCATTTTAGAACTTTGCCCCCAGTTTTGTGGATCATTACAGCCAGGATTATGACCTGTATTCTGTAAATTAGTGTATAGAACAGTATCAGTAGTTTGTTAATAATAAATAGCTACTCTTTGTGTGTTCCTTTCTTTCAGTTTCCATGATGGGCACGCACATGCCAATGCCTGGTGATCTCAATGGACTTAGTCCATCTCAGACACTGCCACCCTCTCTTTCAATGCCATCCACATCACATTGTACTCCACCCCCACCATATCCATCGGACTGCAGTATTTCCAGGTAAGCAATGCAAAATGGACTATTATCAGTTTGCCAATTCCATTTCCGACTACCTTCTATACGTCACGCTTTTAACAATAAACGTTGCAGATTGCTACTCCTGTACATACAGGCTATGTATAAAAATTACACAGCTCCTACCTCAAAGGGATTTAATGAGCAAACCTGTAAAATCTCAAGAGTTTTCCACAGTGCACATTATGGATTAGAGAGGGAAAAGCCAAGACTATTCCAAGAATTTTGATGTAAAAATGTTTTTTTTTACAAATTGACATTTATGAAAATTAGTCATCTACTTCGAGATACTGTGCGGCAATCATGAAAACAACTTTAAAAAAAACAAATTACCAGACCTCTTTATTTGTTTGCATTTTATGTAAATTAACACTCCACCATTTGTAAACTAAAGCTAGTTGTATATGTTAAATCTGTTTTTAAAGCCAGAAATCTAGACATGGTGCAAGACTATTGTATATATTTGACTTTGTTTAATATTGTTAGTGTCAGCCTTGACTGAGGAGCTCCAATTAGTAGATTGAATGCTTTTTAGAGTGCCTACTGCTCAGCACCTATAGTATACATGCATTTTCCTAGTTACCAAAAGCTTAAAAAAAGCATAGGTTTTCTGTATTGACCTTGAAAAGTAAGGGGTTGTATTTTGCACCCCCTTACAGTCACGTGGGCTTGGATCCATCCCCCTCCCCTAATCAATTTGTGCATGCGTACGGACAAGTAAAAGAAAGACGAGAGGTGAGATAACATCCTTGCCTTTACCTCTACAACCAAAGTCCTTTCATGTAGTCTCTTTTCCGATTTGCATATGGCTAACATGGCAGTGTAGACCTTTGGGTATTATCTGCCAAGAGCAGGCACTTAGATATACATGCTTATTCATACCCATTGTGCTTCTGCTCTGCCACTTTTAGCGACATGTGATTGTTGTGTAGGTGCCCATTTCCTTCTTCTCTATACTTGGATGGTATTTTGTTAACTTTAAGTTTCAGGTGGTAACACATGAGGGTCTATTGACAGACATATCTTCGCTTCATTGGAGAGCAGATATTTTTACAGTGCTTAGAGAATTCACTGTTAATAACAAGCATCCCTAGGTTTATCAAAATTGTGTAGCCTTGGCGAAATCTCACCAAGTACTGTTTGCAAACGAGCTTCCACAAAATGTAGCATTGAGCTCATTGGGTCGAAATTGCAAACCTCCTTGGCAATTTAATTTCGTGAAATTGGCACAGTTTGCAATTTTGTTTTATTAAGCAAATATATACATATACAGCTCAGTGTTTTGTGAATATACCCTCAGTGTATCTCTGGTACTTAAAGAATACATGTCATTACCCTAAACTCTCTCTGCCAAATTATCCCTTTGGCAGTAGAGTTTTTCCACACTTCCCCTACCAATGATCTTTATTATCAAACTGGAAGGTAACAGCCCATATTTGAATCAAATTATTTGTTCTGGAAATGTTTTTCTGAATTAAAGAAATACTGAAGATCAGGTTAGATTGACATTTAAGCTATTAAATATCTGGTATCAATAAAATAAAACATAATTACTGTAAAAGGCCCAAAAGATTAATATACTAAGCTTCTATCATGACTACTGTGGTTCCTTGGTGTACCTTGCAAATGGCTTTAGTTATTGCCACAAATGGTCAATAAAATACACATGAGATTTCTTATTCTCCTAGTTACGAAGGAACAGTAACAGCTTCATGAATTGCTGTCCAGTAATAGAACCGAACATATTCCACACCTGTTGTGTCTGTGACTGCGGCTTATCACCACGGTTCTACGCATTCACAAATCCTGTTTTGAACATGGCTCATCAGAGGGCAATGTGATTTTTAAAGGGCCATTATATTTTTGCTCACTGTGCTAGTGCACAGCCAGTACCATAATCCCATAAAAAATGTTTTTAGAGATAATCATGTTTGTGTGTTTTTCTTGTGCTTAGCATGTTTATTTTGTAAATCTGTTGCTTCATCGTCACCTTCTGTATTCTCTCTAGTTTTTTAGTGAGATTGGGATGTTCATCTTGTCTGGATTATTTCACTACCCAGGGTTTGACCACAATCTATCAGATTGAACATTATTCCATGGAGGTGAGTTCTGTTTCATAATGCATATGCAGTGTTGTTCAACTTTTTAGCACGCTTTATGAGAGCTTTATGTTTATGAGAGGGACTGGCTTAGCAGCCGGATGCTATTTATGATGCCAATCAAACAGATGTGATGATGTGGCAAATACATACCATTTAGGAGATTTTTATCAACTTGATAATAACATTTTTGGTTTATCTAAAAAAAAAAAAAAAAAAAAAAATTCTTACAAATATTCAGGTGCTCAAAAAAATGTTTTGAAAGTTTAACCGGTAATTCATAATGATCAGTTGAATCAATAAAAGGTAACTGTTAAGTGTTTTTGAAATATATAATTTGATTGTTCTCTGTAGGTCATTTTATTCATTTATTAACATAAACATTCCATTATGATAGTATTTAGAGATACGTAGCAACACTCTACTCTGTGCAGTGTAATAGCCCTCAATAGCTTCCGTAATGCTTTCTATTGTAGATAGGCATCAGCTGAATTTATTTTGACTGGCTTGGTTTCAGGGATAAAGTTTTTGCTCTGGCTTTAAGCTACCCTATAGTGATGCAAGGTTAAAAGTCATTGAACAATGTTGAAATTGGATTGCACTGTATAAGTAAATTTTCCTGAAGGATTATTTGTTTTGTGTAAAATCTAGTTACTGACAGACATTCCTAAACTGTTACATTTTTTTTATGTTTAGGACTTGGCCAGCCTGAAGATCCCAGAGCAATTTCGCCATCCTATCTGGAAGGGTCTTATGGAACACCGACAGATACATGAGTTTTCATCTCCTCCTCACCTGCTCCGGACCACTAGCAGCGCTTCCACTGTCAGCGTGGGGTCCAATGAATCCCGTGGGGAGAGAGTAATTGATGCTGTTCGCTTCACACTACGGCAAACCATCTCCTTCCCACCTCGGGATGAGTGGAATGATTTTGGTTTTGACATGGACAACCGCAGGAATAAGCAGCAGCGCATCAAGGAAGAGGGCGAGTGAAGTGCTCGTCACGTGTACTTTCAAATGTTCCTAACTGCCATACAGGACCACCATCAAGATATTTAGCCTGGGGCACCAATCAACTACAATAACTATGTATGGGCATATAGTACAAAAATGTATATATTAACTTAAGAGATTCCAGGAGAATAAGGGGCAGAGATATGTTACAAAGATGTATAACAAGAATACAAGCAAAATGTACCAAATCTAAGTATGTGCTTTACACTCAGACATATATATAAAACATTATAATAATTTCAGTTAATCAAAAAACAACTTATCTTAGTAGACATTCAAGCATTTCAATGAACATGTCACTCAATCTAGAATTTTAATTGCAAAAGACATGGACATCCATTCCCATCTCCACCTGGTCTTCTCTTTCAATGTACCAAAGACTCCACCCACATTTGTCCATTTTGTAAAGCTGATTACCTTGTCTTGTAAGATTACGTCTCTAGATGATGGTGCCTCATCCATATGTAACCTGATGGTGGCCCTGTTTCCCTTTGAAAACTGCCTTACTAGTTTGCTTTTTTTTTTTCTTTTGACAAAAGCCAAGATATGGCAACCAATCTGCCAGGCACAGAATTGCACTTAATAAATGTTTGTTCATGCAGTAAAGAGTCTATCAAGCTTTACAGCATATCTGCTAGCTTTGTTTTGTAGATGCAAGTCTTCCTATTTCCGGCTTGGAAGCTTTTGATCAATAACAAAAATCCTGAGGTTTTGGCTGTGGTAGTATGATTTAATGAATATCGGAACTTAGACCAACACAATGGCCTAGACAAATTGCGGTTTAAAAAAGAAACCTCCAAAACACTCTCCAAACAAAACACACCCATGGCTCTGCAAGATACACATCAGATATAAAAAGATGTTCCTGCAGCAAAGTAGTGATCCATAACTCCTTATATATCAAGAGATAGGTGCCTGTGGAGACTGAAACACCAGTGGAAGCACATCAAGTTAACACAGATCACCACAGTGTTGCAGGAGCATATTTTTTTAAAATAAAAACCAAAGGATTAACTCTGTAAACGTGAATTGATTAACTGGTAATGAAGTTGCTCATCATATAGCAAAAGAGATGGGGGAAAAAAATATACAATTTTGTTTCCAGTTCTACTCTTTTGAACAAAGCTTGGTTGTCAATTTACCCCAGTTCACTGTTTTTGTTTTATAAGCCCCAAGAGTTGAATAAATATTTAGTTTAATTGAATTTGTATTTAATATTTTGATAGTAGTAGACAAGAGTAGCTTTATTGTCACTGCTTCATTTAAAAAAATATTTGCCGTGATTTTTTTTTTTGATTTTTTTTTTTTTTACTCCTTTTGTTATTTTTAGTCCCGAAATGTTTGTAGGTGCTCTTGATACATGCATGTATATCCATGGACCTGCTTTTAATAGGTGGCTTGTGTTCTACAACCATAAGAAGCACTTTGGTACACGGCAGTACTAAATAATTGGTATGTTATTCTACTGTTTGTGGCAGTTTAGAGATTTTGTTCCCTTTTTTTAATGCTTCACTGAAGATGACAACACATGAGGAAAACATTTTTTTTTTATTGCTTTGAAAATATTAAGGTTTTTTTTCCATGGTTAATTTTATACTATTCTATTCTGGCATTGAAACTACTGTGTATATTAGCAGCATTAACATGCAGCAATATTTACTAAATAAGCACTTTGAAGATCAAACACAGGGACTTTTTTTTTTGTTGTCTGACAGCTGGTTCCATTGTTTTTCTATACAACAGATACAAAATTACTGAACTAACCATTTCATTTGAAAAATATACAATATAGCTGATCTATAAATATAGATTTACCCTCTAGTATTGCCTTTTGGAGAATTTAGAGCTCATTTCTATCCATATACAGAAAATGTAAAAATACCGCTTTTTCTATTGCCCAGCCACAAACCACTGTTACTATGGACTACTCCAAAATTGTTTGACGTTTAAATTAGGCCACACATGGCAGCCTTCAAGCAGAAGGAAAGCTTTGCAATGAAAAATTATATCGGGTTTGATAAAGATAAACAATAAACGCATGTATGTGATATCCTCTTAACCCTTTGTAGTGCCAGGGGTGTGTAATATTTCCTCATGGCAATTAAAAGTTAAACATCATTATCTTTTTGCAGACACATTAAAATTGCTAACTCTTACTTGGCCCACACAATGCCTTGTAGGCTTGATATGTGGTAATCAAACTTGTATATCAAAGATTGAACTATTTCTGACTATTCCTAGGAGACAGTACTTCTTACCTATATTCCTTTTTTTCTGTGCAACGGGCATGTTTTAACCATGACTAGTCTCAATTAAAATAAGCTTACAAATATTTTGCTGTGAAGTGATACACATGTCTCTCAAAGGCCTTCACGGACTTGGCTATGATAAGCCATTCTGACCTACATAAACTGCATTTATAATGTGTGTTTGGAATTATGCTGCTCACTCTAAATCTGTATGCATTCACCTTAAAATGGCTGTCTGTGTTAGGTGCAAACAGTGCCTTTCAGTCTGACATCCTTACATCCTTGTCCTAGTCACACTATTTCACTCCAATAACACTCTTAACCCATGATGCTACTTATCCTGGTATAAATTGTAAAGTGTATATACCTACTGTGTATAGTTGTTTTACCAAATGTGTTTTTTGTATTTTTTTTTTTGGTGATAGCAGGTCTTCCAAACCTATGCCTTGAATCAGATATATTAATATAATTTGTTTAACTTCAAATTTAAAATGTTTTTGTTAAAAAAAGTAAAACCATTTTTCTAATGTTTTATTTGTTTTGTACATACAGAGTCCAAGATTTCAAGCCAATGTGATCTCTTGCAGTACTGTTTCTTAATATGTAAAAGGAAAACATGTATCAAAATAGGGGACAACCTACTTTAGTCATCCAGCTGCTGTGGTCTGAAATTCTCATGATCCACAGCTGCCTCTTGAGTGTTTCAATGCTTTGGGAATGGTATTCCACATCCACTTGGGTACCACAGATTGCCTAACTGAGCAGTACTATTACTGGCACATTTGTTCAGTCATGGTTTTCTCCCTCATAAAATAACTGACTATGGGGCAAGTTTCCATATAGATTTCAAAATATGCACGTCAGTTATACTGGAAAAGTTTTTTTATGTTTTTGATGTAAATACTTGTTTTGTATGGTGAATTGGCTTATATTGTATGAATTATTTCGATATTCTTAATAAATGTTGGAAAAAATATTTGTGTTATCTCGGATGATCACTTGTAACGAGTACTGTCTATATTTAATATGCTACAGAGGTTTTTAAATTTTTTAATTTGCTTTATGGTGTCTTATTAAACAAGCATTTGCCCTCTCACCAGTCAGAAGTGGAATTTCCAGGTCTCCTATCTAAAACCTTTAGCATTGGGAGTTACTTGCCATTCTCAGAATTGAGAAAAGTGAGCCCTATAACTCCAGAGCTGCTTTATATCAACATAGTGGGAATACTGGCAAAATGGAGCACTAAAAATAATTACAATGTATAGGTTTTAAAAAAAATACACCGTGGGAGAGACTGAATTCTGTCTTTAAAATAAAAATGTACCTTTGAATTTTAAACATTTGTAAACATGTTTTTATATGTAAACTATTGGGATATATGTGTCTAGGAATAAATGTGCCCATTATGGATACTTGATTTAAAAAATAAAAAAAAGTGAATGGGTTAGTTTAGGGGGGGAAATGGCATCCACCAGAAAAAGTGTAGCTGATACTTGCATGCTGGCTGTTGTGATCTGGCTTCTCACACTGTATCATACCTCAGAGTTAAGCTCTGAAGCACATTTATTTTGTGGTTGTATAATACAGAATATCAAACGGCTACAATTCTTGAAGCTGTGAAGCAGACCACTTTCTTCTGTCGTTATTGCAGTCACTAAAACTATTCCAAGTTCTGATACCTATCTTACATGATAAACCTTCCACCTAGCCCACCATCATTTGTGTTTACACATTTTTAGAATATTTTTCCTGAGATCTATGTCTTCCAACTGAAATGTGACACGTCTTATTTTTATAGCTCTAACTTTCAAGGAGCATGTCGATAAGTAAAGACAGTTTAGACAAAACATGGAAACATGATTTTTGTTTGTTTCCTGTCTTTTGCTTTTTCTGTATTTTTTGCGCCATCATTACATCTTGGGGAAAAAGTCACAGTGAATAGTTACAAACATTCACATCTGGTTTATTTTATTGACTAGTACATGGCCATCATTGTTCAGAAATATACCTTGGTCTCCTTCCTTTGAAGCAGATAATTACTTGGTTGCAATCTTCTCATGTAATGCTACACCTATTTACCGGTTTCAACACTCTAGTAAAGTGTAGCTTCTATCCTGCCACACAAAGGAAGGTGTTACAACTGTCTGTCAAAGTTCTTCAACTCAAATCCTTGAGAGCCATTGACAAGCCAGGGTGACACATAATGACTTTGCTTATACGGGTATATAGATCAAAGATACTAAATGAATCCTAAAACTCTTATAGATCAGGAGCCCTTGAAGAAAGAGATTCATGACCGTTTAATCTTGGATGGCAATTAAACAGTGTGTGAAAGAAAAAAAGAAAAGTTTCTTTTTTTTGTATCTTAACCCCTTAGTGACATGACATCATTTTTTGGCTTGTCCGGCGCTTGGTGACATGGGGTGTTTTAACATTTCTGCGGTGTTTGTGTTTTGCTCTAATTTATTTCTGTCTCACTTAGTGTACCCACACAAACTATATATCATTTTTTCGTCATAAGAAGGGCTTTCTTTTGATACCATTTGTTTGATAATAGCATATAATTTGATTTAAAAAAGTAATAAAATGACAAAAAAATTAAAAAAATATATTTTTTTCTGACTTTTATTTGAAAAATCGTATACTCAATCGTATACATACAAAAAAATCACTGCTAAATAGTTTCTAATATTTGTCCAGAGTTCAGAAATAGCTCATATTTTATGTTTTTGTACTTTTTTTTTATTCATGTTACAGGGCCAGAAGGAATTTTGACAATAGTCGGCCTGCACCCATGTTCCATTTGTGACACTTTTGAAGCCTGTCAAAACCATATATTTTGGAAAACTAGACATCCTAGGGTATTTAAAATTGTGGTATTTTAACACTTTCTATGCATGTCAAAGGGTTGGGATGTCATTTTTTTTCACACGCTTAGTTCTGGCATGAATTTTCAGATTCTAGTATTTGCCACTGCCAACCAACACCTCAATATGTGTTCAGCAACATCTCCTGAGTACAGCGATACCACCCATGCATAGGTTTGTTGGTTTGTTTTGGGGCAACGTTTTGGATGTGCGCATTTCCAACTTGGAATTTTGACATGTAGTCAGCCTGCGTCCATGTTCCATTTGGAACATTTTTGAAGCCGTCCAATGTATTTTACCCCATCAAACCATATATTTTTGCAAAATACTAATTCTACCACCAGCCTTTGTCAAAGTGGTAGTACATTTTTGGAGTTTTGTTTCCACATTCATTTTACTTCAGGCATAAATTCACAGTTTCTGGTATGTGCAAATGCCAAATAACATCCCAATATTTGTTCAGCAACATCTCCCAAGTACAGCAATACCATCCATGTATAGGTTTGTTTTGGGGATAAAAGGCAACATTTTTGAGGTGCGCATCTCAGTGTTCCAACTTGGAATTTTGACATGTAGTCAACATTTACAGAGCATAGGAAGTGATCAATTTTGCTTCCTATGCTCTTTTTACATGCCGTTCGTTTTAAAGGCACTGCGCCTTTAAAACCAGCATTTCAATCGCTATTCAGTATTGCACGATGCTTCCACACGGTAAAAAAAAACGCTTTCAGTGCTCGTTTTGATGCAGGACTAAGTCCATCCTGTGTCATTAACGCCTCACCACAAAGGACAGACCTAGGGGTTAAAGGACAACTGTAAGCAAAAAATGAAGTAATGTTTCTTTGACAGATTGCATCAAGTGTAGGCATTTTAAAACAAATGCTTTAATGAAATAATACAATAAAGTACCTTAATGAGCCTTGTATACTTCGATAAGGGGACATGTTGTTTAACAACTTGGGTCAAGGAAGGTCTCTGTAAACCATCTGACCTAAGATGTCTGCCTAATGGTTCTATTTAAGCAGAGATTGCTCAGTAATGTACTTTATATTCTTTCATTAAAGCATGTCTATATAACATTCTTACACTTCATGAAATGTTTTAAATACACATCTTTTTGTTCTCTCAGCTGTCCTATAGTACCTAGCATTGTGTTTTTCACTAAACCGCTCCTCACTGCTTAACAGCATTCTTGATTTAATGTGTATTTAAAAGTTTTATGTTCCATTGTACTTTAATTACAAGTATAACAAACGTTATAATTGTACTCTGAACTCCCATTGTGTTCAATTTATATAAATTAACACATCTTGGCATTTATTTTAAATTCACATGAAGCTAGACACATCTAAGAGGAGTGATGTGTAGCATGATTATGCTAAGGTAACTTAAATTTGTGTCTGTAACGTTTTTAAACTCTGAAAATTACAGCCAAACAGATAGTACCATTGAGTGGGACTACCCACTTAAACTGTGTGCTGTATGTGGCTTATACATGATTACATATACCCAGTTTTTGCATATGTGCTCTTGCATCAGAGTGCATGCTCCACTAACCCATATGCAGAGATTTGTAAAGAGACTAAAAAAAATAGTATTGCTACTCCTTTCCAACATGTCAAACCCATTTATACCACCCAATACATAATGCACAGACACAGACTAAAATACTATAATAGATATCTAAGTAGACCGCGCTATATAAATAAGCAATGCAATCACAAGGAAAATACAAAAAGAAAAATACTCCACACCAATCAATGGATAATAATAAAGAAATTTAATACAACATAAGACAAAAAATCAATATATAAACAGACAATGTCTTTGATAAATATTGGGATATATAAAATGAGCACTAGGCAACTCCAATTAAAATTACCCAGACATGTAAATAACCATGGGAGGCTAATACAATGAAAAGCCAAAATCAACAGGGATACAAACATGTCATACACACCTTTGTTGCCCGAATTGTGCTGAACTTAAATGAAGAAAACCTGGCCAGGTTCAAAATGGGACGCATTTTAACAACTTCCTCATTCTGAAAAATGGCGTCCAGACGACTAGCAGCTATCCCCATTTAAATACATTTTCCTACAAGATTCCTTGGTACTACCTGTGGATTCCATCCAGAAACTCTTACTCCCAATGAGCAATTGTATTTGTTTTGTTGGGGTTTGTATTTGATTTAACCCCTTCGCGCCAATCGACGTGTCTGAAATGTCCTGCAATGAAACGATTGCACAAACGTGTAACTCTGTTCCCGACAATGGACGTGCCTGAAACGTCCTGCAATTAAACGATTGCACAAACCGCTCTGACGGTGCTGGTCTATTGCCTCAATCGAGGCAATAGTCAGCACCGAAATTCGGGCTCCTGCAATATGGCTGTGCCCTCTTGTGGTCAGAACTTTGGAAGTGAAAACAAATTCACTTCTGTCGCTCTGAATATGTTGCTTGACTGCCCCTAGAGGCAGTCAGCAACATTGTAATGAAAAAAAAAAGACAATTAGCTAAAATAAAGGAATAGGGTTAGATTAGCTGTTAGGGTTAAACTTAAATTAGGGTTAGCATAAGGGATAGGGTTAAAATTAAATTAAAATATTTTAAGGGTTAAATTTATGGTTATTTTTAAATTTAGGGTTGGGGTTGGGGTCAAAAGGTCAATATAGAAATTATTTTTTTTTGATACTGCCCCTTAACTCGCAAAAAACTGCAGAAAAACATGGAAACATACTTATTTCTGAATTCAGGAGAACATTTAGAATCTATTTAAGGTCCTTTTTAATGATTGTATTTGTGTAAATTATATTTTAGGTCAATGTTAGAAAAAGTGTTTTTTTTTTAATTTTTTCATCATATTCTATGATCTTTGTTGTAGTAAATTATAAGATATGATGAACATAATGGTATCTAATGAAAGCCCTTCTTACGATGATAAAAACGACATATAATTTGTGTGGGTAAAGTATGTGAGAGAGAAGAAAATTACAGCTAAACACAAACACCCCAGAAATGTAAAAACCAAGGGAAAGTCAAGGTCAAAATATCATGTCACTAAGAGGTTAAATTACTATTTATTATTATTGTTAGGCGCCATGTATTTTTTTTTTTTTTTAATAATATAATACTTAGAAATAACTAAGAAATGATTTATTCATAACCCATGTTGAATCATCAAAGGTTTTTCTGCTCTGTAAGAAGCAGATATTTTCCATGTTATTGAAACAGTTCCATCGTGTGGTGCAATGTAGTACTACAGCAAATCAGATTATTAACACTCAGGAAATAAAACCTTGGGGAACACAATGCTGTTCATCATTTTACAAAAGCATAGCCCATGACCAGCCAGCACCCCAAAGCATGGTTTATTAATCAAGTTAGATGCCACTTATTTTGAAATGGATCAGAATGCAGATCCATATTTCTGTCCATTATAACCAATGACAAGATACTAATCTCCACTCCCTGTACATATGGATCTTCACAAAAATCTCATGTGCGTGACAGCTCAGTAAACCCAGGATAAGCAGCAGTTGATCTATGCAGATTGCACTGTGGGAAATAAAGTTAGGGTGACTCATTTTATTTGTCCAGAACTTCACATCATTCTATTGTGCTGGAAACATGATATTTAGGGATCACCCAGGCCTGAGGCAGGCTCCACCCAAACCTAAAGTAAAGTTAATCAAGGCAGCCTGATGTGGACAGGTTACCAGTTCTGATATGAATGCATATTATTTTATAAAGAAGAAAAGTGTGATTTGTAATTCATTATTTCACCTCACAAACAAATCCAAAATATTTTTCTCCTGTTTGCCTTAACATGATATCTATCTGAATAGGTTAAGACACAGATGAACATTACTGATTAATTGACCTGTGTACATCAAGAGATAACTGTAAACTCCAGTAAAGTCTGAAGCTGGACAGTGAGGTAAAACAGTAGACCATAGTGCTAGAACAAAAGGGGCCATTTCAGTCTACTACTGAAATATTGGGTGGCATTGTGTGCAAAAGGCCAAAACAAACTTTCCCACTGTCTGGATGAGAATATATCACAACACCTACTGCAGAGCTAATTTAACTAGTAACTCCACATCAGTATCATAACACTAATTAAAGATAATTATTTCATCTCATAGAAACCAGTTTGTAATCATTGTCAGACTGGATCAGCATTTGACCCATTTGTAACCTATGTAGTTGCATATGTTTTCATTATTTGACACATGCAAATTTACAGTTCCCAGTGTTGAAATGTTCTAGAGATGCACAGTTCTAGTCCCCAAGAGGACAGAGAATTCTCCTGCAAGTAGGGTTGCCACCCAACCGGTATTTTACTGGCAGGCCTGTAAAGAGTAGGCTTTATGCCAATGTTCAGTCTATGGAGGCACCAGCAAGGCCGGTATTTTTTTGTAGAAAAGGTGGCAACCCTACCTGCAAGTGACCTTGTAACTAAGCAGTTTCAGGTGAGATGTAGGCTAAGTTTGCCAGCATGTTACAGGCTGACCTTATATAATCAAACAGATATGAAAAATGCATAGTGTTCATAATGTCAGGCAATCTCCCTCTGCGCAAGAGATCCAGATGTGCATTTCAGATTATTGTAGGCTTATTTATGCTTAGAAACCTTGAAACCTATTCCTCTGCATATTTAACATTTGACTTCTAGAGAGCACAAATTCTCCATCTTGTTATTTGTAATGGTGTTATTTGTAGTGTTGAGCGAACCCGAACGGCACTGTTCCAAATTACCAAATTACAAATCCAGCTGAGCCATAAAATAGCACTAGATGGAATCTTTGATTTTAGCTTTGGAAGAACATAAATCTAAATCTAAAGCATGGCTGCCAGGAGGATCAACAGAATTATCCATTTGAGAGAGGGTCGGAGTGCAGGGTATTCTCTTTCAGTTTATACTAAGTGACCCATAGGTTGAGGAGGCGGTGACCGGGGCGGTGTAGGTGGAAGCGGCGCTGGAGAAGGAGGAGGAGGAGGTAGCCAGAATTTTTCAAAGTGCGCTGTAAGCACAGTATTGGACTGTTCTATTTGACTCTCAGACATAGGCGTGCGCAGCCTATTGCATTAGGGTGTGCACCCTAAAGCACAAACACACACGCCGCACACGTGTGTGTGTATAGATATATAGATAGATATATATCTATCTATATATCTATACACACACACACACATACACAAATGCACTCTGCATACTTACATACAGACCCGCATTCATATAATTATCAATATAAACAAACATTTAAAAACTGTATTAAAACTTTTTTTTTATTAATTAAGCATTTAGCAATGTAAACAAACATTTCACATTTTTTAACTTAAAAAAACACTTACTTAAAGTTTACCAGCCAGCCGGCCGCCCCAGAACCCCTCCTGGGAAAAAACGATGTGCCTGTGCTCCGCTCTGCACCCTCTCCTCTGGCACTGCGGCTGGGCCTCACCCTTGCGTTGCCGTGACTCCGCCTCTGCGTGACGTCACGGAACGCGTGTACGCGAACGCGTACATTACAGGGGAGGTCTGAGGGAGGAGAAAGTCCGTCCTTCACTATGCGGCG
Source organism: Pelodytes ibericus (assembly GCA_036172795.1). NCBI lineage: Eukaryota > Metazoa > Chordata > Amphibia > Anura > Pelodytidae > Pelodytes > Pelodytes ibericus. The sequence continues at coordinate 137,475,604 of CM069861.1, forward strand.
CTTCCGCTCGCATAGTGAAGGATCGGATTAGGAGACAAACTCGGGCGGCAGACGGCAGTGCAGCACGGAGGCAGGGCCGTCTTTAATAGTGATTGGACCCCGGGCAAGCATTTGCTTGGGCCCCCTGGATCCTGCCCCCTCCCCTGCATGCAATCCCGCCATCCATCGCGATGTTACCCCCCCCCTCCCACACACACTTATGCCATAATTGTTGTGCCATTCAGATGCCAGTAATATTGTAACTTTCGGATGCCAGTAATATTGTGCCAGTCAGAGCCCAGTAATATTGTGCCAGTCAGAGCCTAGTAATATTGTGCCAGTCAGATGCCTGCAATATTGTGCCAGTCAGATGCCTGCAATATTGTGCCAGTCAGAGCCCAGTAATAATGTGCCAGTCAGATACCAGTAATATTGTGCCAGTCAGATACCAATAATATTGTGCCAGTCAGATACCAATAATATTGTGCCAGTCAGATACCAGGAATATTGTGCCTGTCAGAGCCCAGGAATATGGTGCCTGTCAGATGCCTGTAATATTATGCCAGTCAGATGCCTGTAATAGTGTGCAGTCAGAGGCCAGGAATATTGTGCCAGTCAGATGCCTGTAATATTGTGCCAGTCAGATGCCTGTAATATTATGCCAGTCAGATGCCTGTAATATTATGCCAGTCAGATGCTTGTAATAGTGTGCCAGTCAGAGCCCAGGAATATTGTGCCTGTCAGAGCCCAGGAATATGGTGCCTGTCAGATGCCTGTAATATTATGCCAGTCAGATGCCTGTAATAGTGTGCAGTCAGAGGCCAGTAATATTGTGCCAGCCAGATGCCCAGTAATATTGTACCAGCCAGATGCCCAGTAATATAGTGCCAGCCAGATGCCTGTAATATAATGCCAGTCAGATGCCTGTAATATTATGCCAGTCAGATGCCTGTAATAGTGTGCAGTCAGAGGCCAGGAATATTGTGCCAGTCAGATGCCTGTAATATTGTGCCAGTCAGATGCCTGTAATATTATGCCAGTCAGATGCCTGTAATATTGTGCCAGCCAGAGCCCAGTATTGTGCCAGTCAGAGCCCAGTAATATTGTGCCAGCCAGAGCCCAGTAATATTGTGCCAGTCAGATGCCCAGTAATATAGTGCCAATCAGATGCCCAGTAATATAGTGCCAATCAGATACCCAGTAATATAGTGCCAATCAGATGCCCAGTAATATAGTGCCAATCAGATGCCAAGTAATATAGTGCCAATCAGATACCCAGTAATATAGTGCCAATCAGATGCCCAGTAATATAGTGCCAGTCAGATGCCAAGTAATATAGTGCCAATCAGATACCCAGTAATATAGTGCCAATCAGATACCCAGTAATATAGTGCCAATCAGATGCCCAGTAATATAGTGCCAATCAGATGCCAAGTAATATAGTGCCAGTCAGATACCCAGTAATATAGTGCCAATCAGATGCCCAGTAATATTGTGCCAATCAGATGCCAAGTAATATAGTGCCAGTCAGATACCCAGTAATATAGTGCCAATCAGATACCCAGTAATATAGTGCCAATCAGATGCCCAGTAATATAGTGCCAATCAGATGCCAAGTAATATAGTGCCAGTCAGATACCCAGTAATATAGTGCCAATCAGATACCCAGTAATATAGTGCCAATCATATGCCCAGTAATATAGTGCCAATCAGATGCCAAGTAATATAGTGCCAATCAGATGCCCAGTAATATAGTGCCAATCAGATGCCAAGTAATATAGTGCCAGTCAGATGCCCAGTAATTTAGTGCCAATCAGATACCCAGTAATATAGTGTCAATCAGATACCCAGTAATATAGTGCCAATCAGATACCCAGTAATATAGTGCCAATCAGATGCCCAGTAATATTGTGCCAATCAGATACCCAGTAATATAGTGCCAGTCAGATACCAGGAATATTGTGCCAGCCAGCCCCCCCCCCCCCCCGTACATACATGAAGCTGCTCCGTGTCCCCCGCCGGATGTCTCCTCCGTGCAGTCTTCCCTCTTGCACGGAGGAGGGAAACAGAAACCGGATGTGACGCGACGTCACATCCGGCGTCAGTTTTTTTTTTTTTTCGGCCGTCGCATCCATCGGATGCGGCTTGCCGGAAAAAAGCATTCACAAGCGCAATGCGCTGTGAACGCGGCAGCAGGGGCTGGGGGCCCACGGGACAGCTGCCTTGGGGCCCCCCAGGAGTAAATGGGCCCAGGGCAGCTGCCCCGTTTGCCCCGCGTTAAAGACGGCCCTGCACGGAGGTGAGAGAGCCTCAATTTTGAGGCTTGATTAGGGTGTGCCCAGGCACACCCGGCACACCCCGTGCGCACGCCTATGCTCTCAGATATGAAGTGCACCACAAGATGCAAATGTACTATTTTGCACCCAAAACTATTAGAATTTTTCAAAGTGTGCTGTAAGCACAGTATTTGAAGGTTCTATTTTACTCTCAGATATGAAGTGCAGGACGCAAATGTAATATTTAACACCAACAAATTGCAGTATTTAAAAATGCCTAGATGTTGCCCACTGAGCTAACAGAACACTCTCTGTGGCACTGGGCTCAGGGCAGGGTACAAATATGTAGTATAGCACCCACTAAAATAATCACTGTAATTTGAATAATCGCTGTAGGATTATGCCCCTCAAAATGCCAGGATTATGCCCCATAATATGCCAGTATTATGCCTCTCAATGTGCCAGGATTTAGCCACCCAATATGCCAGGATTATTCTGCCACTCAATATGCCAGGTTTATGCCCCCAATATCCCAGGATTTTGCCCCTGAATATGACAGGATTATGCCCCTCAATATGCCAGGACTTAGCCACCCAATATGCCAGGTATATTATGCCACTCAATATGCCAGGATTTTCCCACACAATATGCCAGGATTATGCCCCTCAATATACCAGGATTATTATGCCTCTCAATATGCCAGGACTTAGCCCCCCAATATGCCAGGATTATTATGCCACTCAATATTTCATAATTTTCCCACCCAATATGCCAGGATTATTATGCCTCTCAATATGCCAGTATTATACCTCTCAATGTGCCAGGACTTAGCCACCCAATAGGCCAGGATTATTATGCCAATATCCCAGGATTTTGCCCCTGAATATGCCAGGATTATGCCCCTCAATATGCCAGGGCTTAGCCACCCAATATGCCAGGATTATTATGCCACTCAATATGCCAGGATTTTCACACACAATATGCCAGGATTATGCCCCTCAATATGCCAGGATTATGCCTCTCAATGTGCCAGGATTTAGCCACCCTCTTCCTCCCTCCTTTCCTCTTCCTATCTCCTCGCTGCTGCTCTGTCTCCCGGTGCTGCAGGCTCGTGGCTGTGAGGGAAGCGTTGTGCGTTCCCGTCCAGCCAATGCGCATTAAATAAAGTTTGTTTACAAAAAAAGTTAAAACAAACTTTATTGAATCCGCATCGGCTGGAAGGGAGCGCACAACGCTTCCCTCACAGCCACGGACCTGCACCGTGAGACAGAGCAGCAGCGAGGAGGTAAGTAAGGGGGAAGATTTTTTTTTTCACAGTTCCGGCGCCCCCTGCTATGTTGCGCCCTAGGCGGCTGACTAGGTCGCCTTACAGGTGGCGCCGGCCCTGCCGAACCCCGAACTCCAACACGAACATACAGTGGAATGTCCGTGTTCTGGTCCGGGGTCCAAAAACCGTAATGTTCGGTACGAACCCAAACAGTGCGGTTCGGGTTCGCTCAACACTATTTATTACATTACATATCTAGCCTCTGCATAGTTACAACACAGGAGCTTAGGCCGCACATGCATTATGTCAATGTAGATTACAAAATCAATAGCACAGGAATATATATTTTATTAAATTGGCAAAAGATAGCTTTCAAATGTGAACTATTTTATACAGCCCCTATGGTAAGTATGAGCAAAGAAGGCTGTGAAAAATGTTCTTTATTGTTTAACCTTTTGATCTCTTATTCATGGATCTCAAGAAATTGCAATTAAGATAAAGTACTGGCCACTCAGGTTCTGGGGGCTGCGCAATGGCCTATAATTAGTAAAAATAATAAAATTTAAATTATCCCAACCTACTCCTTACCTCTACCTGCCCACCCCCTGGCACCCAAAGGTTGCCCTGTAAATAAAAAAATTACCTATATCCAGGTTCCAACAACAATGTGACACCCTCGATCCTCATCTTTGGCCCAGGGAAAGGGGCCACAAAAAATAATTTTCCCTGGGCCAAGATGAGCATCGAGGGCGTCGCAGATCGTTGCTGGAACCTTGATACAGGTAATTATTTATTATTTGAATTTTCTTTCACTTCCCAAGCTCAGACCACAAGAGGGCATAGCCATATTGACGGAGCATGCTGCCGTTAAAGAGGTTTGTCACCAGCTTGTTTCACCGCAGGACGTGCCCGGCACGTCCATTATCGGGAACAGAGTTCTGCCGGGACGTGCCTGACACGTCCATTGTCGTGAAGGGGTTAAAAGCCTGAATATAAGACTACCCTATAGGAAAAAAGTTTAACTTGTATATATTCACATGTAAATTGCTTTTTCATATATAATAAAAATTATGATATACAAAAAATGCATTTCTTGTTTGTATTTACTTTTATGTTCCAATGCTGCCTCTACCCCACAGACTTGCCCAATGCACCCCCCCCCCACAGACTTGCCCAATTATGGCTCTCTCCCCCCTCCCTTCCCCAACATTGTCTCTCTCCCCCTCCCTCCCCCTAATGTTGTCTCTATCCGCCTCCCTCCCTTCCCCCTAATGTTGTCTCTCTCTCCCCTTCCCTCCCTACCCCCAAACATTGTCTCTCTCTCCCCCCTCCTTACCCTAAAACGTTGTCTCACTCCCCTCTCCCTGGTGGCTAGTGGGGGCAGCCGGGGCATGTCTGCACGATAGTCATGTGACCTCCGGGCTTCCGTCATAATAGACGGAAGTGTCAGGCAGCATGGAGGATGTCTGCACGCCACTGGCTGCCCCAATCTCACTGGTGGATAATGGGGGCAGCCGGAGGATGTCTGCACGATACACGCAGACATCCTACACTGCTTCCTGGCACCTCCGCCCTGGACTTCTATGATGAAGCCGGAAGGTCACATGACCTCCAGGCTGCCGTCATAGAAGTCCCGACGGACGTTCCGGGCAACAGCGGAGGATGTCTGCTCGCATTGCTCAGACATCTACTGGGGACCTGGATCCCAGTCTTATAGTCACACCTCGATTTGAGGTCAGACTATAAGACGACCTTTTATTTTACTTTTATTGGGAGCATACATTTAACTTTATTTGCTCTAATTTTATAATTATGGGTTGTTAACTTCTTACATTTTGTTTATATACATTTTTATAATGCTCGAATATGATTTATTTTGTGTTCTCAATTATTTATAAAATATAAAGATAGAAACTTGTCCATCTATATAGCATTGTTGCTAATTTACTTGTATAGTCTGCTAGATATTCAGCAATCATAACACTATAGAGCAGGGGCATCCAACATGCGGCCCGAGGGTCAAATGCGGCCCACCGGGCACCGGGGTTCTGCCAGCGTGAGCTCTGCAGCTCCAGCTGCTGGCAGCATGGGAAGGAGCGTCGGGGAACGCTCCTCAGAGTCTAGTGCGCATTACCCCTCCTCTACCCTGTGTGTCAGGTCAGGGCCGGTGCAAGGATTTTCGTCTATACAGGCGAAGGTGCATTTTGGTGCCCCCCTCCTCTGACCCGCCTCCCACATCATTAACCCTCCATACATTATATATATATATATATAAAAGTATAATGCATAGTGTAAAAAATAAATACATCTAAATATTCAACTTGCATGCTCTAAATCTGTCACACATTGAAACCCTTAAACACAAAGACACCCTTGCAGTCACACACAGTGACACACACAGACACAGTGACACAATTACACACACCATTACACAGACACAGTGACACACTTACACAGAAAGTGAAACACTTACACACATAACCTGAGACACACTATTTTACCACTCAATATGCCAGTATTTAGCCACTCAATATGTCAGTATTTTCCCCTCAATATGCCATTTAATATGCCAGTCTTTTGACATTTAATATGCCAATATTTTGCCCCCCAATATGCCATTTAATATGCCAGAATTTGTCCCTCAATATGCAAGGATGTTGCCCCTCCAATATGCCATTTAATATGCCAGGATTTTGCCCCTCAATATGCCAGGATTTTGCCCCTCCAATATGCCAGGATTTTGCCCCTCACTATGCCATTTAATATGCCAGGATTTTGCCACTCAATATGCCAGGATTCTGCCCCTCCAATATGCCATTTAATATCCCAGGATTTTGCCCCCCAATATGCCATTTAATATGCCAGGATTTTGCCCCTCCAAAATGCCATTTAATATGGCCGGATTTTGCCCCTCCTATATGCCCGGATTTTGCCCCTCCAAAATACCTGGATTCCCCCCCCCCCCCCCCCCCCCCTCAGTACTTACCTCTGTCCTGCTCTGTCTCCCGGTTTTCTGTTGTGCAGGTCTGTGGCTGTGAGGGAAGCGTTGTGCGCTCCCCTCCAGCCGCGCGGCGTTAATAAAAAATTTGGAAAAAAAAAGTTTAAACAAACGTTATTGAAGCTGTGCGGCTGGAGGGAAACGCACAGCACTTCAGTCACAGCCGCAGACCTGCACAGCAGCAAGGAAGGAGGTAAGTAAACGGGCCTGGGGGCATGGGCGATTTTCCCGCCCCCCCCTTTTGGGGCCCCCTAAGGCAGCCGCCTGTGCTGCCTTACGGTAGAGCCGGCCCTGTGTCAGGTCAGCGCAAGGGTGAGAGCAAGGGGAGAAGCACACCAGCAGTGTGTACTTTACGCAATGAAAAGCGGAGGTCTGAAGCTCTCAGCCCTGTGATAAAAAAAAACCTGGTGGTTGGGCAGGTAAGTGTGACTGTGTGTCAGTATGACTCTGCGTGTGTAAGTGTGACTCATAGAAACATATAATGTGTCGGTAGATAAGAACCATTCAGTCCATCTAGTCTGTATGTGTGTGTAAATGTGACTCTCTGCGTGTGTAAGGGTGACTGTCTGTATTTATGTATGTGTGTGTGTGTATTTATGTGGTGTTTTTTACTGTGTGTTTTATTGCTGTGGAGTGTGCATTATTGTTATATACAATATATAATTTTATCTGAATGTTAAATTAATTCAGCCCATGCACACATACATTTTTGGTGAAGTGGCCTACCACAGAACAAATTTGGACACCCCTGCTATAGAGGAAATAGGTGTACCATAGCGGGTACTGTAATGAATGGGGTCCAGGTGACATGAGACTCTGAGCACCTGAGTTCAGGAGCTACGGTGCAGGGGTGGAGACACCGGGCCTGGTGTTGGGTAGCTGCACTTATCTGCTAGCTTGAAGATCCAGGTTATGCGGCCACATACTGAGGGCCTGCGGAGGAAGCTTCTGTATCTAGTATACCAAGGCTAGGACTGGAGATACACTGCAGACGTCTTGGAGCAGGCATGGCACATAACTGACAGGAATTCAGGATGTTTCAGGCACGGAGAGGCAGATAGACCAAGCAGAACGATGGCAAAAAAGGCAGAATAGAACTGGATACAGAGTGCAGGGCTACAGGACTGAAGCAATATAAGCATGATAAAGCAGAAACCAAACTGAGGATAAAGACTACATAGCACATGGTTACAAATAATAACATAGAGAAAGACAGCACAGACCAAAGGCACTGTAACAGAACTTAAAGGGACAGGCACAGATATTACTAAGACTACATACAAAGGACAGGGCTAAGGAACACAAGAGAACATACAAACACATATAAGATATTGTCATAAACAGGAGATTGCACCCAAAAATGCTTTTTTGTTTCTCTTTTGTTAAGTGTTCACTTGGAAAATCTCTGTCCCATAGACATTTAAACGCAATTCTACGATATGCTCTTCCACATTGTCAGCATCAAAAATATAGTCACTGTGAGAAATCACCAAAAAGAGATCCTACTTGCACAGCCCCACTGACTTTGTAACACTTCACCAAGTGATAATCAATGAAATAAATAATACAGTGGAAACAGAGATAGTACACGCATACACTCAGTCACACAATAAAGAACAAGTACAACATAAGTAATAAAAAGAAAGAAAATCTTACAGGAGCCTTGCATTTGGTACAGCTCCTAACATTACCAACTTATAAGCAAATATCCACACAAATTTTGCAAACGACTTATGATAAACTAGCTTTACCTAAAAAGATAAAACGAAAAAAATGGATGCCCATCATGCCCCTATAGCAAAAATCGAATACATATACAAATGTATATACACATTGAAACAAACATTATTATAGTAAGCCACACTATGTAAATACAAGGAATTAACCCAATTCCAATTTATACCTGACCAGGTCACTTGGACAAATACATATTGATAGACAAGACACCACTCACAGGACTAACCCCAGCACCCAAAACAGCCTGAAATCATAGTATCTTTACAGGACTTGATCCAGGACCCAGATTTGCACTCATAGTATTTACCCCTGCACCCAGATTTGCACTCATAGGAGTTACCCCAACACTCTCTTTGCACTGAGGGTCTGCTCCAGCACCTACTTTGCATTCAGGAATTTCCCTAGCACCCAGTTTGTTCTCAGGACTAACCCCAGCACCCACATTATATTCACCACACTTTTTTTACTGAGCGCCCAGTGCTCAGATTCCGTAAGTACGGTGCGAATGGGCAGAACAAGCAGTCTGTGCCAGTGGGACTGGGGAGCTGTCATCAAAGATCTGAGTAGAAGAGCCTTCAAACGCAGTCTGTCCAGGCATTTTTTCCTTGAACAAGAAAGCCGTCTTATCTGCCAGAATGTTAAATTGGACCATGATGTCCAGAGGTACATCCTAAAGAGCTTGTTAGGGATTTCTGATCTGAAACAGGTTGGCCAAATACCCTGTGATCCGCTGGCTTAACATCAGGTCTCAAGTATGTGAAGAACTTAAGCAGATAGGGTAGTGGTGCTGCAAGCCCTACTGCCTCTGGCACCACTCTAATGCGAATGCTGGCATAACACAATTTGGAGACCTACCAGTTGATACTATATACTTGGAGCTGGAGTTCCATTAATTCTCCTGTCGGTGTTGTGTGGCTTGCTAGGCTGTATTAAGAACAAACACTTTTCCCTTCAGAATGGAGACATCCTTACGGATCACCTCCATGTCTTTTTACAGATGCCCTGGAGCTCATGGACAAGTTTATTTATATCACCCTTGGTAGAGGGAGCTTCATCAGGATTGTGTTGCAACATAATTTCATGCTGTTTACTCCATGGAATGACTCCTCAGAGGAGGTCTCCAACTCCTTTCTTGAGGTAGTCTTAACTGCCCCAGGCATAGCAGGCTACCTTTGAAATAAGTCAGTTTGTGAGATTTCATCCCTTCTAGATATTCCAAGGTCAACTGTAAGTGGAATTTCTGGAAAGTGGAAGTATTTAGGAACAGCAGCAACTCACAAAGTGGAAAACCACATATAGTCACAGAGCTGGTTCATGGGGTGCCTGGGCACATGATGCGTAAAAGTCACCAATGCTTTGTTGATTCCACAGATGAAGAGTTCCAAGCTTCCACTGGCATTAATATCAGCACAAAAGCTGTGCAGTGGGAGCTCGCACTCCTTAGTGCTTCCATAGAACTCAATGCATATCTCCCAACATTTCTGCTCTGCAGAATTGAGTCCCGGACACTAGAGAATGGAAATTGTGACTGTCCCTCATGAGGGACTGTTGGGGGGCATGTCAATGGATGTTTCTTTACACAAGCCTCTCTATTTGCTTCTGTGCAAACAGCCCTCATATTCTCTCCTCAATATTTTCCACATTTCTTGACATACTGTACTGAATTCAAATGTGGAGAGAGAAAAGGTGAGCATTGTTGTATCCTCATGGAAAATAGTAATTGCTTAACCTCATGCCAAAATAAGGGCTTTATTCATAAATGAGAGAATTGCAGGGAACTCACTGGGATTGAGATGGGCGTTTCAATCTTAAACCCAAAGTAGTTGAGTTGGAAAAATTCTCCCATATCAGAGTAAATACAAAATACAAAAATAATACAGATGTTCCAGCTGGTTTGTCAGAAGCAGTAACTGTGATCTTGTTGATGGATACATAGTAAGACATTTCCAGAAGAACCAGTTTTGCACAAATAATCATTGCCATGCTTGTTAATTTGTAGTGAACTATTTTCATCATAATATTCACATACTAGAGGTAGGGTTGCCGCCTATTTTTTTTTTTTTTTTTTTAAACAGCCATGCTTTTGCCTCCGTAGACCTTATGTTGGCCTCAAGCCAATTTTTTACTAGCCTGCTGGTAAAATACTGACTGGGTGGTAACTGAAACTTCAGGCACAAATTAGTTTGGTGGACGTTGTAAAATTACAGCAATCACATGTAAAGTCTGAATTCTTATTTCCCACAGTTGGGCCTCACTTGAAGCTGGTGATTGAAGGGACTAGTATATTATTAAGCATGTTTTGGTATCCATGTGTAGCTGGTTTTTGAAGAACCACTGGGGCTTTGATCAAAAAAATGCTTATTTATAGTATTTAATTCAGTGCAAAAATAAGATAAGATTGCCACATATTGGGTATTTTACTAGCAGGGCAGAGTTAAATAGACTGTATTGTCTAAACCATTGTTTCGCAACTGGTGTGTCCTGATCCAAAATTGAGTCACGAGCTAGTGCGGAGTGAGTTGGGGAAATGTGCTTCAGCTTCGTCAAAAAGGTCTCACTTTTAATTTGGGGGAGGACGATGATGTTGCAATGCATGCTGAGAAGCCCACCAAGGAACCGATGGTGTTGTTTTAATAGTGCCACTGATATATCTTTCAGTAATCTCTGTTTTAAGAAACAGCCATGGTTTTTTACTTGGGGGATACAATTTAAAAAATTCACCCATTAAGTGAAGTTTGGGTTTGATGTAGCAGTGTGTGTTTGATGCCTTTGTGACGCATGATGCTTGCGTCACAGAACATTATGACAGAGACCCAATCAGGGTCTTAATTGACCCTGTGGGTCCCTGCCAAAAGATCGCGAAACCTCCGGACGTCATGTGTGACGTCATGGAGGCGTGCCCGAACCCGGAAGTTCGGGCACAGTGCGATTACGTAAAATGTAGCCGGTGCTTGCTTTGCCATCCTAGTATCTTTTAGGACCACTAACATCAAAATGGCATAGAACGTCTTAGCATCAGGAAGGGATTAATTTATCTTTGTGAGAGTGGTTTCTCAGCTCTGTTGTAGCTGAAGACAAAATGTAGGAACAGAATGGACATAGAACTTGTCCTCATATTTGCTTTGTTTACCATCACCCCAGACTTTGAAACGCTTATCAGGAGCAAAACACATCCCAGTTGTCCCATTAGTTCTAAGTAGTCTTACATGCTTTAATAGCTTTTTAAATTTTCACCCGCCCTGCAATAACTGCTGTATTCATTTTGGGAAGAAGCCCTGCTTTTTGTTTGCTTCATTGTTTGAGCAGTGCACATACACATTGTGGAATACTGTACGAATTGATTTGTGGAATAAATTATGTTTTAGAAATTAAATTATTTTTGGGTCATGACTTAACCCTTTAGTGACAAAACATTTTGACCTTGACTTTTCCTTGGTGACAAGGGCTGTGTTTACATTTCTGGGATGTTTGTGTTTAGCTATAATTTTCTTCTCTCTCTCAAACTGTACCCACACAAATTATACGTTGTTTTTATCATCATAAGAAGGGCTTTCATTATATACCATTATGTTCATCATATCTTATAATTTATTACAAAAAAGTCATAAAATATGATGAAAAATAAAACACTTTTTCTAACTTTGACCTAAATTTACACAAATACAATCATTAAAAAATACACAATCTAAATAGTTTCTAAATGTTGTCCCGAGTTCAGAAACATGCATGTTTCCATGTTTTTCTGCAGTTTTTTACTAGTTATGGGGCAAAAAAAGTGTTTTTTTGTTTTTTTTCCTATATTGACCTTTTGACCCCAACCCGAACCCTAAATTTAACCCTGACCCTAAATTAAACCCAAACTCTAACCCTTATGCTAACCATTAATATATTTTAATTTAAACCCTATCCCTTATGTTAACCCTAATTTAATTTTTTTTTTTTTTATAAATCATACTTTATTGAAATTTTTTTTGGGTAATACAGAAAAATACATCGGGAAAATAAAGAATGAGAAAACAACATGAGAAGAGAAAAAAAAAAGGGGGGGGGAGTGGGGGGGAGGGGTAAGGATATTGGGGGCAGAGTAGGGAAGGGTTCCATACATTTCAACTTCGGACCCCGCATTATTATACGAATTTGTGCATATAATGAAGTCAACATAAACATTCTGTGGAGCTGTCCCCTCTTGTTCCCTTATCATTGGTAATGTCAGATTTCTAGCAAAATAACCAGTTCTAATTGATATAGGTTTGAGAGGATCACCCATCGTGAGAGCTCCTCAAACCGCATACTTTCATCTAACATATTTACAGTGTACAAAAACAAAATCAGAACACCACCCAAAAGGGTCTTACGCCAGAGCGTGTAGATACTACCAATCCGTAGATCTATATTTTAAGGCCATCAATAAATTCTATCCAGTAAAACCACATCTGGGTGTACCTCTCTTTTTGGGCAGTATTTTGAGAGACCAGGCTCTCCAAGGTCCTGATTCCCTCCACCCTCGACAGCCACTCCTTGAATGTAGGAGGATTGCTCTCGCCACAATGCAGAGGAATCAGGGCCTTAGCTTCATTTAACAAATGTTTGATAATGGATTTTTTGTAGACGGCCAAAGGCTGAGACGTATGATGAAGCAAATAATTCTCAGGGCAAAATGGCGGAGGTGAGTCAGAAAACTTCGGAATTATGTCCCGGATCCTGACCCAAAATGGTACAATCAACCGACACTCCCACCAGATGTGAAGCAGAGTACCTGGGGCTTCTCCACATCTCCAACACAACTCCGATGTGTCAGGGAATATGGCATGTAGCCGGCTAGGTGTGCAATACCAGTGTGTTAATAATTTTAATGACATTTCTTGGGTCTTGGTATTGATCGAGGTTTTCTGGGTAAGTGCAAATATTTTTTCCCACTGTGGCTGTGAGAACGTATTGTGCAGGGCGTTCTCCCACTGTCCCACGTAGGATGGGAGGGGGTCTGTTTCTGAGTGGATCAGTAATTTGTATAGCAGGGATATTCCATGTGTTGAGATAGAATCGTCAGTAAAGTAGGTTTCGAAGAATGTAAGGTCCCTGTGCAGGTTGTGCTTCTGTGGGAGAGTCTTGAAATATGATTTAAGTTGTAAATATTGCATTAAGTGTAGTGGCGTCGGCACCAAATCCTGCAGTACAGTACTCAGTGGTTTAATGTCAGAGCCTGTCATAAAACTGGCAATTGTAGGTCTGTCAACACGTGCAATATTCAAAAAATCTCCTTTGTGTCACCCAGTAGGAAACTAAGGGTTGTCTCGTGTTGGTGTCAGTGGCGATGGGAAGGTGGTTAGTTGGTGGGTTCGGTATAGGCTATGAAGGACCGCCAGAGAGGCCGATGCAAATGGGTGAGAGCTTACAGCTCTTCTAGTTGTCTGTGGTTGGGTCCACATTATCGTTTGTAGTGGGGTGCGGAGTATGTGTGCTTTCAGTGGAATCCAGAGTTTATGGGATGGCTGGTGCAACCACTCCAGCAGACGAAGGAGGTGGCATGAATTATAGTACGTTCTAGGGCAGGGTAAGCCTAAGCCTCCATGCGACTTCGGCTGTTGTAGTACAGCAATAGCTAAACGAGGGGGTTTCTGGGCCCAAACATATTTAAGAAAAATCGTGCAAATAGAAGAAAAAAAGGCTCTTGGGGGACGAATAGGGATGGTCTGAAAAAGATAGAGAAGCCTAGGGAGTACATTCATTTTTATAACACTGACCCTTCCAGACCAAGATATGAATAAAGGGCCCCAAGCCCCTAGGTCCTTCTTTAATGTCGCTAAAAACTCCACAAAATTTTGTTGGTAAAGTTGCGATAAATCGCGTGTAAGCCAAATACCTAGGTATTTAAGCTTGAAACCACACCATTTGAAAGGAAGGACAGGAACCAGAGTTTCAGTCTCTGTAACCGGTATGTTGATGTTCATTATTTCAGATTTAGTAAAATTAATCTTTAAATTGGAAAGTTCTCCGTATGTACGGAATTCCCGAAGAAGGACAGGGAGCGATACCCGGGGTTTAGTCACTATGAACAGTAGGTCATCAGCGAACCCCAGGACCTTGTGGTGGGTGTCCCCAGCCTGTATCCCCGTGATATCTGGTGACGTTCTGACTGCTTGCAAGAATGGCTCTAAGGATAGGACAAATAGCAAAGGTGATAACGGGCATCCCTGTCTGGTCCCATTGTTTATTGCAAATGAGTCTGATAGGGCTCCGTTGATCCTCACTCTGGCCCGGGGTCGGGAGTACAGCGAGGTCACCCAGGTCAGCATGTGTGGACCAAAGCCCATAAATCTGAGCACCTCCATCATATAGGTCCAATCAACACGATCGAACGCTTTGTCGGCGTCCGTGGACAAAAATAGAGATTCAGTAGAGGTTGTGTGTGCTAGATGGATCAGATTTAGTGCTCTGAAAGTGCTGTCCCTGGACTCCCGACCCGGCACAAATCCCGACTGGTCCGGGTGGACCAAACTCGGGAGGAATACCTGCATACGTAGAGCCAATATCTTGGCAAATAACTTGATGTCTGCGTTGAGCAGAGATATGGGCCTGTAGTTTTCACATCTCTCATGGTCCCTGCCCTCCTTTGGGATCACTGCTAAAGTTGCAGCAAGCCTGTGGGGGTGGAACGCGTCTCCCTTTAATATGGAATTAAAAACATCAATCATTCGGGGTTTAAATAAAACACCAAATTGTGCGTAGTAATTAAGGGGTAGTCCGTCCGGGCCTGGGCTTTTCCCTGTCTTAGAGCATTTGATCGCCCATGTCAGTTCACTCTCTGTGATCTCAGATTCCATAGAGAGTGATTGGTCAGGACTCAAAACATGTGTAATATGTGTAGAAAGATAGTCACGTATTTTAGTCTTAAATGACAGTAATCGTTCTGAGTCAGTCAGAGGGGGTGAATTGTTGTATAGTTTCGTATAGTAGGCCACAAATTCTGCCGCAATGTCTGTCGGCAACAGTTTGGAGGTACCCGTCGGATGTGTGGGATGTACGTCTGTTGGCGTCTCTTTTTTAATGCCCTTGTCAGGTATTTTCCGGGTTTGTCCCCGTGTTCATGGAAAATCGCTTTTAGTCTCGTGTAATTTCTCTGTGTTTGTTTATGTAACAGGTCAGAAAGGTCTTTGCGAAGACTCAGGAGTTTACAATAGTCTGCTTCACCTAGGGTGCGTTTATGTTGCTGTTCCACATTTCCTATTTGGGTACATAAGGCGCTGAGTGCTGCAGAGCGTTCTTTTTTGTGGGCAGTGGCTATTCGTATCAAAGTTCCTCTGATTACGCATTTGTGCACCTCCCAGACAGTTGGGAGAGAAACGTTAGGGGTGCAGTTATTGTCAAAATACTCGTTCAAGGTTGTTTCAACCGAGGAACATACCTGCGGATCAGTTAACAAAGCTCCGTTTAATTGCCAGGTGCGTTGTGCCGGTTTGGCGTACGGGGTAGTGAAAGTGACACTTAGGGGGGCATGGTCTGACCATGTAATGAGTCCGTATGCCGCCTTGGTCATATGTTGTAGGTGGTAGTGCGTTGTAAATAGATAATCGATGCGGGTGTATCGGTTATGTGGGGCAGAGTAGAAACTGTAGTCTCTATCTGATGGATGGAATGCCTTCCAGCAATCTACAAATTGCAGATCCTGCAGAGTTTTCCTGATTTTCCGTGTCACATGTGTCGGTGTCTGTGTGGTGCCTGATGAAGTGTCCACAAGAGGGTCTAGGGCAACATTCAAATCCCCTCCGAAAACCTCCATACCTTCTTGGAATTGTCTTAGCAACAATAAAATCTTACAGAGTGAGGCACTCTGGTTCACATTGGGTAAGTACACGTTCGCGAACGTATATAAATGTCCCGCTACTGAACCCTTTACAAACAGGTAACGGCCTTCTGGATCCGCAACATGTATAGTGTTTGCGAGAGGGAAATGCTTTGAGATAAGTATCGCCACCCCTTTAGATTTTGCCAGAGAATTATTGCTACAGAAAACAGCGGGGTAATCTCTATTCGATAAGTTAGGAGCAGCGTTGTTTTTAAAATGTGTCTCCTGGATGAACGCAACCGATGCCTTTTGGCTCTTAAGACTTCGCAGTAAATATGATCTTTTTTCGGGTACATTCAGACCCTTAACATTGTGGGAGACAACATGCATTATTGTTACGGATTAGTGATACAATATAAAACAGTAAATTTCGGAACACTTCACAGTGCAGAAATATTCGACCCCTTCAATAAGAAAAAAAAAAAAAGTGAGATGGAGGGGGGGGGGGGAGAATTGGGGTTGGACAGGTCACAGGTGTGGGAGAACAGAGAAAATAAGTAAGATGAAGTAAAATGGGAAATAGTATCAAAAACTGCAAGGGTGAAGGGTACAGAAAAAGGAACAGAAATGACTGAAGGGAAGAGGGGGGGGTTAGCACACTGGTGGGAGAAAAGGAGAGCGGGGGGGAGTATAGATAGTCAGCTATCAACTATCTCGAAGTACCTGTGGCGTCTACTGGATAGGTTGGAATAGAGGATACCCACGGCCAGCGGGGGCACCCTCTATTCCCCCTCAGTATACAAAAAAGGACGCCTGCGATACGAGGGACAGTGGTAGCCACCCCGAAAAAAAGTCCGCCTGTCTCCGCACCTCTCCACCACCCGGTAGGTATTTCTGTGTAAGTCGGGAAGGAAAATATCAGGATCACATCCTTCCAAGTCCCAACCAACACAGGAACACAGTATAATCAAACTAAATAGGGCACAGATTATAAACCTATTATTAACATGTCAACAGAACAAATTATCGTTAACTTCAATGTGAGCATTAATACTAAAACGGCATAAGTAACACCGTTTGGTGATGCATCAGTCTAACTGCCATCAGCAACATAGACAGGGTTGTGATTACATGAAGCCAGTTCAAGGGGCCAGGCCCAGTATAGTATACATTACGTATATGGGTGTTCTGGGCTTCTGAGGCCGGATCGGTCCTCTGGATCGAACCTCTGTAGACGCAGATATAACAAAAAGCATCGAGTTTTTGCAGACAGTAATCCTGGTCATATCAGCTGCAGTCATTATCCATAGTAGTGGTCCAAGTAGCCTGGGGATATGAGGGCCAAACATATAGCGTGGCTACTGTAATCACTTTACAGAACAATGCTGCAGATCCGGGTGTATGAGGACCAAGCAAATATCGACAGCTTGGTTAGTATGCAGCTCACTTGGGTCTGAAATGGACTGAGATCGGAAAAAATGAGGTTGTCTACTCCTCTGGCCTAAGTGGTGCCTCCAAGTAAGTTTCTCTTTCTTCCCTTGGAGTCGTCATGCGAAAGGGGAGGTTTCTCGTCGGGCCTCCTCGCCTCGGTCGTTGCCTCGGGGCTCTAGATGGGCCTGTGGGACCTGATCGTGCATCAGGGAAGTTCCAGTCGGGAATGTTAAGGTCCGGTAATCCCAGCTTGCTCAGAAAAGCCGCCAACCCGTGGTGGTATCGGAGTGTAGTCGGGCCATCCTCCAGGGAAACAGTAATACAGTATTGTAACCCAAGTCGCCTCAGTTCAAGGGTGAGCGGCCTTAAGGCACTATGGGCCTGGAGCGTCAAGTCTGATAGGTCCTGATAAAAAGCTACTACCTGGCCTTCAAAGCTCCACGGGGTAGCTGCTCTTGCTTTTGCCATCACCTGCTCCTTGAGTTGAAAATCGGTAAGGCGGCAGATAATGTCTCTTGGAGGTGCCGAGGGGGGGCCGCGGTGCCTCAGAGCCCGGTGTGCTCTGTCCATGTGGATAGCTGTATATCTCGGCCGGCCCAAGAGCTCATTGAGGACGCAGGTGGCCAGGACCATGGTGTCTTCAGTCTCCCGTTGAGTTTGCTCTGGGATCCCCCTCAAACGGATATTGTTCCGTCTGCCTCTATTATCAAGGTCCTCCAGCCTGCGACGGTAATCCGCCAGGTAGGTAGCATGATGTACGGTGGTTCTGACTACATGGGTGATTTTTCTGGCATGTAGTGCAAGATCTTCCTCGTGCTGCAAGACCTTCGTTTCCACTCTGGTCAGGTCTGCTTTCAGGCCTAGCACCGCATCGGTCACTGTTTGTTTGAGTTCCGCTACCAGTAAGCTGAAATCAGCTCGCCATGGGGCTGATGAGAATAGTTGTCTCACCTCCTGTGAACAGTTTTGGGCGTCCAGCAGGTCTGAGGTTGGATCTTCACCGTCGTGATCGTCAGAGTCACGGGAGCCCCTCGGTGAGGAGGAGGCCTCGTGGCTTTCGGAGGACTGAGGCCCCATGGCCGCCGGCGTGCGGAAGTATTCCCTCAGGGATGAAGAAGGTGCTGATGATCGACTCCTTTGTGGTCTGGGGTCAGGTGCCACCTTTTTATTTTTGCCCATGTTGCTTGGGCATATGGTTTTGTGCCGTTATAGGGTTGGGTAGTGGAGGAGCTCTGCAACTAAGCGGCCATTTCTCAGAGCCTCTGGCCACGCCCCCCTAATTTAATTTTAAACCTAACAGCTAGTATAGCCCTAATCCTAGATTTAAACTAATTAAGTGTTTTTTTTCATTGCAATGTTGCTCACTGCCTCTAGGGGCCTCTGTCAAGCAACAGATTCAGAGCAACGGAAGAGAATGTTTTTTCACTTCCGAAGCTCTGACCACAAGAGGGCAGCAGCCATATTGCAGAAGCATGCTGCTCCTGCAATATGGCGCCCACAATCGCTCCGTGGAGCGATCGTGGTTGCCCCAGAGCGTGAATTTCGGTGCTGGCTATTGCTATCGTCAGAGCGTTTTTCGCGATTGTTGATCACGAAAACCGCTCGTTTCACCGCAGGACATGTCAGGCACGTCCAATGTCGGGAAACGCAGCTCCCGGCTGGACATGCCTGACACGTCCATTATCACGAAAGGGTTAATGAGCAAGGAATAATATGGGTTTTGATGTTAGGTTGAGAACATGATGTGAGGCTCATGTAATTTATAATGGGTAAGGTCATTTTCTTTTATTAACCCCTTAATGACAGAGCCTTTGAAACATTTTTGTCCTTTCTGGACAATGGCTATTTTAACATTTCTGTGCTGTTTGTGTTTAGCAGTAATTTTCTTCTTTGTCATTTGCTGTACCCACACATATTATATATTGTTTTTATGGATGCCATCTTTTTGATCATATCTTATCATATTATTAAAAAAAAAAAATATATATGGTAAAAAAAAAAAAAAAATACACAAATTTCCTGACTTTTATTTGAAACAACTTCTCCTCATCGACAATAGCGAATGAAAAAACATGCTAAATAGATTCTACTATTTCTCCTGAGTACAGGGATACCACCCATGCATAGGTTTGTTGGGTTGTTTGGGGGCTAAAATGCCAAATTTGTGAGGTGCAGTTTTTTGTTTTCCAACTTGAAATTTTTACATATTTGAAGCCAGCTAGTGTATTTTACCCCATCAACCCATATAGCAAAGCTTGTACTTCAGACATGAATTCACAGATTTTGGTATGTGTCACTGCCAAATAACACCCCAATAAGTGTTCAGCAACATCTCTTGACTACAGGGATACCCCCCATGCATAGGTTTGTTGGGTTGTTTGGGGGGTAAAAGGCCAAATTTGGGAGGTGCAGTTTTTGGTTTTCCAATTTGAAATTTTGACTTGCAGACCGCCTGCACCCATGTCCCATTTGGGACATATTTGAAACCAGCCAGTGTATTTTACCCCATCAACCCATATATTTTTTTAAAGTAGACACCCTAGACTATCTCAAATGGTGGTATTTTAACACTTTCCATGCACTAATTCTACCACCAGCCTTTGTCAAAGTTTGTGGTAGTAATGTTTGTGTGTTTTTTTTTCAAAAATATTGTATTTTAGACATAAATTCACAGATTTTGGTATGTGTCACTGCCAAACAATAACCCAATATGTGT
The DNA here is from genome assembly GCA_036172795.1 of Pelodytes ibericus. NCBI lineage: Eukaryota > Metazoa > Chordata > Amphibia > Anura > Pelodytidae > Pelodytes > Pelodytes ibericus. The sequence goes on from CM069861.1 coordinate 137,495,791, forward strand.
TCAACAACATATCCTGAGTACAGGGATACCACCCATGCATAGGTTTGTTGGGTTGTTTGGGGGCTAAAATGCCAAATTTGTGAGGTGCAGTTTTTTGTTTTCCAACTTGAAATTTTTACATATTTGAAGCCAGCTAGTGTATTTTACCCCATCAACCCATATATTTTTTAAAAGTAGACACCCTAGGCTATCTCAAATGGTGGTATTTTAACACTTTCCATGCACTAATTCTACCACCAGCCTTTGTCAAAGTTTGTGGTAGTAATTTTTTGGTGTTTTTTTTTCACAAAGCTTGTACTTCAGACATGAATTCACAGATTTTGGTATGTGTCACTGCCAAATAACACCCCAATAAGTGTTCAGCAACATCTCTTGACTACAGGGATACCCCCCATGCATAGGTTTGTTGGGTTGTTTGGGGGGTAAAAGGCCAAATTTGGGAGGTGCAGTTTTTGGTTTTCCAATTTGAAATTTTGACTTGCAGACCGCCTGCACCCATGTCCCATTTGGGACATATTTGAAACCAGCCAGTGTATTTTACCCCATCAACCCATATATTTTTTAAAAGTAGACAGCCTAGACTATCTCAAATGGTGGTATTTTAACACTTTCCATGCACTAATTCTACCACCAGCCTTTGTCAAAGTTTGTGGTAGTAATGTTTGTGTGTTTTTTTTTCAAAAATATTGTATTTTAGACATAAATTCACAGATTTTGGTATGTGTCACTGCCAAACAATAACCCAATATGTGTTCAACAACATATCCTGAGTACAGGGATACCACCCATGCATAGGTTTGTTGGGTTGTTTGGGGGCTAAAGGGCCACATTGTGACGGTGCGTATTTTCAACTTGGAATATTGATGTGTAGTCAGCCTGAGCCCATCTTTCATTTGGGACTTTTTTTTAAAGTAGGACAGTGTATTTTACCCCAAAAAGTATATATTTTGTAAAAGTAGACACCCTAGGCTATTTTAAATGGTGTTATTTTAACACTTTCCATGCACCAATTCTACCACCAGCCTTTGTCAAAGTTTGTGGTAGTCATTTTATTGTGTATTTTTCCCCACATACATTGTACTTTAGACACAAATTCACATATTTTGGTATGTGTCACTGACAAACAATACCACAATATATGTTCAGCAACATCTCCCGAGCACAGGGATACCACCCATGCATAGCTTTGTCAGCTTTGTTGGGGGCTGAAAGGCTACATTTGAGAGGTGCGCTTTTTGATTTTCAAACTTGGAATTTGAACATGTAGAGCAAGGAAGGGGTTAATAGCTCTTATAAGAGCCTTTGTAGTACTGTACAAAAAAATTAACCCCTAAAAATGCACAGACAAGAAAAAATGTTCTGCTGTGCAGTGATCAGTGGCAGGGAAGGGGTTAATACACTACACTATACAAAAGGTATGGCTTTTATAAAAGCCCTTGGGACTCACAATTTTTTAACATTTTATTTAATTTATTACAATTAAAAAATTATATTATACAGATCTGTCTCTTTCCCTCACTAAAACTCAAGTGAGGAGAGGGAGGCAGATCCATATGGGTCAGAACAATATTTACCAATATTGATCGAACCAGACGAATGGTGATGCTCATCTGAGAAATCACCAAACCACCTTTGCCACTGATCGGCTGTTACTGATCGCTATACACGCGTTCATACAGCTTCAAAAGGAATACACGTAATCCCCTAGTGGGTATAATTAACCCCTAGCGAGTGTGACAAAAAAAATGCTGATAGCAAAAAAAAATCCTTCTGCGACTACATTGCTCCATATGCGTTGCTTAGGCAGTGACCATATGCACTGCTTAGGCAGTGACCATATATGCTGCTTAGGAAGTGATATACGGCAAGGAAGGGGTTAATAGCTCTTAGAAGAGCCGTTGATATACTGTAATAAATCAAAGTAAAAAAAATTAACCCCTAAAAAAATGCACAGACAGCAAAAAATGTGCTGCTGTGTAAGATCACTGCGTACACAGCGATCAATTGCAGGGAAGGGGTTAAATACTGGAAACGGCTTTTATAAAAGCCTTTGGGTCTCAATTCTATTAAATATATTATAATTAAAAACTTACATTATACAGCTCTGTCTCCCTCCCTCACTAAAACTCAAGTGAGAGGGAGGCAGATCTACACGGGTCAGATCAAATATTTACAAATATTGGTCTAACCAGACGAATGGTGATGCTCTTTGTCACTTATCAGCTGTTACTGATCGCTATACATGCGCTCAGACAGCTAAAAAAAAAATTCTTTACGTTAAACGTAGTCCCCTAGCGGGTATAATTAACACGTGACGGGTGTAATAAAAAAGTTAAAAAAAAAATAAAAATGCTTCTGCAGCAAGATTGCTGCATTTGCGTCAGATTGCTGCTTAGGCAGTGATCTACAGCAAGCAAGGGGTTAATCTCTTTAATTTATAAAAAATTTTTATACTGTAATGAACTGCGTACACAGCGATCAGTGGCAGGGAAGGGGTTTAATGGCTTTTATAAAAGCCCTTGGTGTTTAAAATTTTATTAAATATTTTTTTTATTATTTTATTTTATTTTTTACTTTATCTGATCTGTCTCTCTCCCGTACTAAAACTAGTAAGGTGGGGGAGGCAGATCAATACTTGTCAAAGGCAATATTTACTAATATTGCCTTTGACAGTATGGTAAGTGCTCATCAGAGCACTTACCATACATGCCTGCACACAGATCACACAGATCTGTTGTGCCGGCATCGATTGGCTCCCCCTAGAGCATCGGAAGTGAAATACTTTCACTTCCGATGCTCTTGCCATTAGAAGGGAAGTGCTGACTTTCTAAGCACGTGTGCTCCGGGAGTGATCGTAGCGCGCCCCTGCACTTTTGGGGGGTGTTGCACAATGCCTCTACCTAGAGGCATTGTAGCAACACCGTTAGAGTAAAGAGAGCGACCGCTGGTCGCTTTCTTTACTCAATTTAGTGCATGACGTGCCAGGCACGTCACCTGTCGGCAAGTCCTCGATTTGCCGTGACGTGCCTGGCACGTCATCTGTCGCCAAGGGGTTAAAGAGCTTTAATGATTTTATTACAAGGGGGAATGTTTCTGAGACCAACTTTCTTTCCCCAGTGAAATGAATGGAAGGCGAGTTTAACCTCCATTTTGCATATCTTTACCACAAGTTTGTGATGGGGATATGCAGGGGGGGTCAAATCTGCTTGAATCCGGAGTATGAGATAAGCTCTCACCTTGATCACCAAACTTGGACTTTAGTGAATAAACCCAAATATCTTAAGCTTGATCCTGAAAAAGCACCTGATTTGTGTCGGTGAACCTCCAACAAACACAGTTTGACGGAGGTCCTTCTTTCCTTCACTGCGAAGTGTCGGGAGTTATAAAAAACACAATCGCCACTCTACATATAAAACTCACAACACATCTAGTGACATTCAGGGCCGCCATCAGAAATTTCAGGGCTCCTTACTGGAAAAAAATCCCCCCCCCCCCCCGATAGTTTATCAATTAACATGTGACTAAAACCCCTTGGGTGGTTAGACAGAGGCAGTGTCAGAGGCATTATCCCTTTGGGTGACTAGACAGATCTAGGCAGTGTCAGAGGCGTTAACCCATAGGGTGGCTAGACAGAGGCAGTGTCAGAGGAGTTAACCCCTTGGATAGCTAGACAGATATAGGCAGTGTCACAGAAGCTAACCCCTTTATCCACACACTCCATCACACACACATACAGACAGTCTGTCACTCACACTGACATCCACACACTCACTCACACTGACACACACACACTCTCACAGTCACACTGACATACACACACACTCTCATTCACACTGACATAGACACTCACTCACACTGACACACACACTCTCACTCACACTGACATACACACTCACACTGACATACACACACACTCACACAGACATACACCCACTCTCACTCACACTGACATACACCCACTCTCACTCACACTGACATACACCCACTCTCACTCACACTGACATACACCCACACTCACTCACACTGACACACCCACACTCACTCACACTGACATACACCCACACTCACTCACACTGACATACACACACTCTCACTCACACTGACACACACACACTCACACTGACATACACACACACTCACTCACACAAACTCACTCCCACTGACATACACACACTCTCACTCATACTGACATACACACTCACTTACACTGACATACACACACACTCTCACTGACGTACACACTCTCACTCACACTGACATACACACTCTCACTCACACTGACATACACACTCTCACTCACACTGACATACACACACACTCACTCATACTGACATACACACACACTCACCCACTCACACTGACATACACACACACACTCACACTGACAGACACACTCACTCTCACTCACACTTTCCATCAAGCTCCAAAAAAGAAAGAAAAAAACTGCTGCACTGAGCAGCAAGGTGCTGCCTGGCCTGGCGGGGGCCCACGGGCAGCTGACATGTGGCCACAGGAATGAGTGGGCCCTGGCCAGATGCCCCGTTTAAAAAATATATATATATATATTTTTTAAAGGGCCGGGGCTCAAGTGGGACCCCTGGGCCCGTGACAGGTGTATCGCACCTGTTTTCTTAGAATAGTGGTGCTTTATTGTCACAACAGAAAAAACAAACATGGCTATTGAACATACATTTCAAAACCTCTCGCAGTGTGCTAATTAAAATACTGATCTCTTAAAGGTTTTATTACTGAAGTGCACATCTTAGAGGAAACACTGGCCTATGTGCTGAATAGACATACTGCTACTCTTGAAATACCATATGACATGCGATTAAATGATTGTGGAAAACTGAAGAGTCTGAACATGATATGTGCATAAAAAGTGTTTGTCCCAATATGTATAATATATTAATTTTGAAGACAGGCCTTTACTAATTACTATTTTTTTTCTCTAATACAGAACATAATTCACAATGTAGAATTTCTGAGTGCATGACTACCTGTGTTCAGCTATCTGGACATTGAAGCAGTTGTATTGTTTTTGGGTTCACTCAAGGTGGGCAGACTGTAAATAAAGTGATTTCACTTCCTTAGGGTGTGGTAAGTGATTTCTCAAGCTGAACAAGCCAGACAGGAAAGGGATCTGTATTTTTCGGTAACTTGTAAGGATTTCATTCTAATCTCAGGGTTTTATGATTGAGCAAATTCTCAGGGTCAACAGGGCTGTCTTTACTGTAATGTAAAATGTGCAGTTGCCCCATACCCAGGCATTCTATAAAGAACTATATCAGCTAATCCTTCTGCACAACAATAATTTGTTTAACCATTAAAAAGGGACAGTCCAGGCACAAAAGTAACTTTAGTGCAACTAGCAGTGTACCACATGTACAGTGAACAGCTTTTTTACTGCATCCAAATACATGCAGGGAATCATTCCGTTTTCTGCTCAAGCCCTCGAACTAGCAACCCCTCGACTGTATGCAAAAGGAGGATAAAAGGCTCTGTCTTATCAGTGACATCTGTTTACTCCCGGATTTGTTTACTAAAACACTGAGCAAAGGTTACACAGATAAAGCCTTGAGTATTTTAAAAAAATTTTTTGAACAAAGTTCCGCCAATATATCAGTTTGAACAGCATTCATTAACAGTCTAGTCTCGGCAGTTCCTGGGAGGGACAGAAACACATAGCTCTGCAGCTAGCACCTAAAATATTAAAGTATATTAAAGTATAGGTAATGCAGTCTATAAGTCAGAATTATGATCATAGACGTGCATTGAATGGGAGGGTAATGTAACTATTACATCACAATTGGCAGAGTTATGAGCCTGTTTGATCAGATTAATCTCCTCTCTGGATACACAGGAGCCAGTAAGAGAGCAGGGGATTATTATGACATCATCATGCAGGCTTTCGCCACAGTTGTATAGTGAGACTGGCTGGAAGATTTTGGACAATGTTGCATTATGGGAAATATTCACAAAGTGGAGCCATGAGATAAACACCTAATTTTATTGTTCCTTTTATATGCAATTTATTCAATCATATAAAAAAAAAAACATAACAGTGGCATGTGATTTATATAGGTGTTTGTTTTAACCCATTAGTGACATGACTTTCTTGGCTTGTCTGACGCTTGGTGACATGGGCTGTTTTAACATTTCTGAGGTGTTTGTGTTTTGCTGTAATTTATTTCTGTCTCATTTAGTGTACCCACACAAACTATATATCTTCTTAAGAAGGGTTTTCTTTTGATACCATTATTTTGATAATAGCATATAATTTGATATAAAAAAAAATAATAAAATATGGCAAAAAAAATGAAAAAAATCTTTTTCTGACTTTTATTTGAAAAATCATATACTCATCTACAAGAGACAACAAAAAAAAAACCTGCTAAATAGTTTCTAATATTTGTCCTGAGTTCAGAATTAGCCCATGTTTTATGTTTTTGTGCTTTTTTATTCATGTTACAGAACTATAAGTAGTGCAAAGCTATTTCAAAATCCTTTTTTTCCCCCTCAAAATTAACGATAGTGATATTGTAACACTGATATCTGTACTAAATCCATGAATGACCCCCCACATGTACATATTTTTGAAAACTAGACAACTCAGGGCATTTAACTTGGGGTATTTTGACACATGTCATGTAGCCATTTTACCACCAACCTTTGCCAAAGTTTGCAGCAAAATCATTTTTTAACATTTTTCGCATAGATTGCAATTTAGATAAACATTTCCTGAAAATATGAAGGGGTATTTCCAAACAACACCTCAATATGTGTTCAGCAACATCTCCTTAGTACAGGGATACCACCCATGTATAGGTTGTTTTTTAAAACTAGACACCCTAAGGTATTTCAAATGGTAGTATTTGAAATTCTACCACCAACCTATGTCAAACGGTTGGGATGTCATTTTTTTCACACACATTGTAGTTCAGGCATGAATTTACAGATCCTGTTATGTGTCAGTGCCAAACAACAACCCAATATGTGTTCAGCATCATCTCCTGAGAACAGGGATACTACACATGTATAGGTTGGTTAGGTTATTTGGGGGTTAAAAGGCCACATTAAGAGGTGCGCTTTTTGGTTTTCCACCTTGGAATTTTGACATGCAGAAAACATTCGTCCATGTTCCATTTGGGACATTTTAGAAGCCAGAATGTGTATTAACCCACAAAACCATTTGAAAACCACATTTTTAAAAACTAGACACCCTAGGGTATTTCAAATGGTTGTATTTTAACGCTTTCCATGTACTAATTCAACCACCAGCCTTTGTCAAATTTTAGGTATGTAATTTTTTAATGTTTTGTTTCCACATACATTGTACTTCGGGCATGAATTTTCAGATTCACTGCCAAACAACACCCCAATATGTGTTCAGCAACATCTTCCGAGTACAGCGATACCATCCATGTATAGGTTTGTTTGGTTGCTTGGGTGGTAAAAGGCAACATTTGTGAGGAGCGCATCTTAAAATTCCAACTTGGAATTTTCACATGTAGTCAACCTGCGTCCATATCCTATATGGGATATATCTTTGAAGTCAGCCAATGTAATTTACCCCCACCAAACCATATATTTTTTAAAAGAAGCACCCATGACTCCTTGTGGCAAGGGCTCAGCAGCCACCATCAGGAAGCTGACCAGGGTCAAAATCGAACCCTGAGTAAGCGACTCAGTGCCTAAGCAGTGATCTACAGCAAAGAAAGGGTTAACTGCTCTTAGAAGAGCCTATCTGGTACTGTAATACATTACAGTACAAATAAATTAATCCATAAAAAAGTGCAGACAGCAAAACATACTGTTCCTGTGCAAGATTACAGCATATACAGTGATGAATAGGAGGGAAGGGGTTAATACACAGGGAATGGCTCAAAATTGGTTGGATCAATATTCATAAATATTGGTCTGACCAGGCGAATGGTGATGCTCATCTGAGCAATCAAACCGCCTTTGCCACTAATTCGCTGTTACTGATCGCTATGCACTCAGACAGTTTAAAAAAAAAAAAAAAAAATATTTTACCCATAACCCCTTAGCGGGTGTGTGTAAAAAATAAAATAACAAATATGCAGACAGATAAAAATTGCAAGATCAAGAGCAGGTAAGGGGTTAAATGCAGGGAATTGCTTTTATTATTTTTTTGTTATTGTTTTATTAATAGTGTGTTGTGTATTTATAATTTTATTGTACTTTAGCTTACTTTTAATACTTTGATCTGTCTCTCTCCCTCACTAAAAAAAAAATGTGAGGAGAGGGAGGCAGATCCTAAGTGGTCAGATCAATATTGGGTTAATATTGATCTGACTAGGCATCCCAACTGACTGTCAGTCTGCCTGGCACTCTGTGATGAGGCAATCGTGTGACAGCCACAGAGCACAGGAAGCAGCTACTTCCTGTCTCCTACGCTCTTGCCCTTTGAAGGGCAGCGCCATTTGGTCACACAGTGACCAAGATAGTGAGTTTTTGTGTGTGTTGCTGATTGCCTCGACTTGCGAGGCAAGTCAGCAACACTTACAGAGCATAGGAAGCGTTTAAATTCGCTTTATATGCTCTTTTTAAATGCCTTCCGGAGCGATCGAAATGCCGATGGGCATTTTTTTCAGCAAGGGGTTAAATTACCAGGTTATCTAGTTACATCTTATTTAAGTGGTAGTGTCACTTTAAGTAAATGGGACTGACCAAATATTTTGATTGGCTCCTTTTAGGGACCAAAACTCTTTTCTACTAAACAAACAGAAGAAGTGTTGCAAAGTCCTGCAAAACTTAGGCCAGATTGTGGTTTGTAGCCGAGTTTTTTTAATTTTATGGAAATTCGGCTACTCGGTATGGCTGATTTCATGCCGGAATCAGTCAATTCTATTCAATAAGCCTCTGAAATGCTCCCCAAATTTGGCAAAAATAGTCACCAGGCTGATATTTCATTCTGCATCTGTCCTCCCCTGAGAGCTAGTCATGCACGTTTTTTTCTTTTTCTACTAATAGGTGGATTCATTTGATTGTTGAATGGGCACTTTGCACTCAGGATCTGCCCCAGTACCCAATTTGTACTCACAAGACTTGCCCCCGGCACCCAGGACTTACCTCAGTGATCAGGTGGCACCTAGGATTCACCGCAGCTCTGGAGCTTTCACTTTGTGGTTCCCACGAAGTGTGGAGTCTGAGCTTTGGGAGGTCATGTGACCCCCCAAGACTCTGACATGTGGGGAGCACCAGGAAGTCTCAGATGATGTCTGTGCACCTGGGAAGCCTTCCCTCCACTCTCCCCCACTCTCAAAGAAGGCTGGTGAGGGGAGATCTTTAGATCTCCCCAGCCAGTGCCACTGGCACCCCCAGGGTGTTGTGCCATCTGTGGTCGTGCAGGTCGCACACCCAAAAGGCTGACTCTGCTTTAAGGAAACATATGGAATGAGAACTCTGATACTGTATAGGTGAGAGAGGAATGTAAACTATGATGGTGCAGAGGATAAGCCAGGTGTGGGAAGTGTGATCTTTTGGGATAGAAGAGAGTGTGACCTTTTATGGTGGTGGTGGTGGGGGGGGGGGGAGAATGAGGCTGGAAACTCTAATGCTGTGGGGTAGGGAAGATGGTAGTGAGGACTGTGTTGCTTTGGGGAATAAAGGAGAGCGGGGGCAGTAATGCAGAGATAGAAAGTACTGGCTTATGACCCTAGAGAGAGAGGACATTAGGTACTGTGATATACTGAGAGCAGTGAAAGGGGACTTTGATGCTGGATGGAAAGAGAGATAGATGAACATAGAAAGTGAATCTGTTAGGGAGAGGGAAATAAGTATAATGATGCTTAGGATACAGGGACTGCAGAACAGAGATGAGTTATGTGACTGCAATGCTGGAAATAGAAAGGGATGTGGATAAGGGTAAGGGATACGATACTGGGAACAGGCAGAGGTGCCCAAAGCAACATTAACAATGACCATGATGGTCACATATGATCTAAAATTTACTGTTCTATACCAATTTGATCTGATGATAATTCAGCCTCTAAATCAGTGCTTCATTAGTGCTTTCATTAAAATGTACATATAGATAAGCCTTACATAACAAAGGTGATCTGCTGTTTGAGCTTCTTTGAAAAGAAATTTATGTAGAACTTGATTTAACACCAAATATATGCAAAGGTTTTACAATTTTAACATCAGGATTATTTAAGAGATGGATAAATTGTAAGTGAATAAATACATAAACATGGGATTTCGAAAGTATAATTGGGTTATAAAAATGGAAACATTTAAACAAAACAGCTGTGAAGAAAATGATTACATATTAAAAAGAGGCATGACAGAAAAGGAAACATAGATGTGTAAATTAACAGTTCATGCCTCCCAAATGTCCCTATTTTGCACCCAAATCCCTCTGTCCCTCTCTCCTCTACTGTCCATCTTTTCACATATCTCAGAATGTTTGCAGTGTATGAATGTATGATAAAGCTCCACATCAATAAAACTCACCATAAACATCATTAAATGTGTTTATTTAATAGTTATTGGTAACACAACACTTCACTGTTATTCTAAAAGGACTCAACAAATTATTTAAATAAATACCAATTGGCCATCAAGTAAACTAAATGTGTCCCTCTTTGGCCATTTGATATGTTGGGAGGTATGCATGTTTGATATGAAGCTGTGAATCCACATAAGATAACAGACCAAAGACAAAAGAGGAATGGGGAACGATAAGGATACACTATGTTATCATTAATATAGTGATATGTACACTATGGTGCAAACATTTTAGGCAGGGGTGAAACATTCTGTAAAGTAGGAATACCATTAAAAATAGACATGTTAATAGTTTATTTTTTATCATTTAACAAAATGCAAACTTACTGACTAGAAAAAAAATCTAAATCAAATCAATATTTCGTATGACCACCCTTTGCCTTCAAAACAGAATCAAGACAATTCACAGCACCGCTCTTCAGCTTTGTGGTGAACAAACTGTTTTCTGCTATCGCTACATATTTCCATTCATCAGTCAAGAGCACTTGCTGCCATTCTGCTACACCCCAGTTTCTTTGGTTTCATACATAGTTGAAATATTCTGTACAGGAGCCACTGCTGGCTGACACACTTTTCTCATTTTCTTGACCTCTTCAGGAATTATCTTAAATTTGACCTCCTTACCTTCAGAATTCAACACAAATATCCAAGGACCAATCATATCACATATCTGGATTTACTAAAATTCAGTGGATGGCATTACTTCACAGAGATACAAGGTGGATTGAAATATACTTGAAATAAAGTATTACTGCTCAGAAGAGATACCTTCCCCAGGACACACAAACAAGGTACATTAAAAATACAGCTGTGCCCTACTGCATCAGATGTCAGGCACCCAAAGAAGACTGCATGGGGCTTTCTTTAAAAAACTTGCCACTGTACAGGGCTCAGGTCATGTGACCCCGCCTTGGCAGTATAACGTCGGCACGCAGAGGACGAGGCCTAGCCAGACAGGAGAAATACGTGCCCTTAAATACACCACTAGTCTACATAGATAGGCTTGTTCTGGTGCCCCAAAAAGGATTTAAAGTATAGTAACAGTTTAAAAAAAAAACAAGTTAAGACAGGGAGCTGGACTGGTCTGCATTTCCATGATACTTAGCCAGCTAAATGACTGAATGATCATCATGGGATAGGTAGTCCACTATGACAGTTCTGCGATAAGTCCTCCAGAAATGGACCCGAATTAAAATTAAAAAAAAGAAACTACAATAAAAATAGAGTAAATAAATGAAAACCATTAAAATAAGAAAAAATAAATTACAGAATAAAACTGAATATTTTAAAACATATAAAAAACAATTAATAATAATATAAAGAAATATATTAATGTATGATATACCTCAATATAATTATTAAAATCATAATTTAATTATATACCATAATATAATTTAAAAAAAATCATAAATTAATTGTTCATTGCCATGAAAATTGTAACAAGATTTAAAAAAAAAAAAATGCTTTTAATTTCTTATTAAAATTTGCTATCACGACATAATTGGTGCAATTACCACATCAATCAATATGGCCTGTATTAAATAATACACATATCATATATGCCACTTAATAACCCCAATAACTGTTAGGGAATGGCCACGTATACACCATTTATCCAGCGGCATAACAGCTCTTAGTATAACAATACAGGTGATGTCATGCCAGCTAAGCTTGTCATCAAATTACTGTGGTTAACCATAACAGAATTTAGGTTATATGTACCCTTCTGCCATCATGCCATGTGTATCACAGTACCATTTCATGCCCAATTTGTGGATGGCCACATTGCCTGGCAATGCACCTTGTCCATGGTGGATATGAAAGGGTACTATAACACTAGGCAGTGGCATCAATAGAAACCTCTGTGCCCCTTTGTTAAGATTGTCACATGTCCCTCTGACCACTTTGCATATCACCACACGATACCACCATTGCAATACACTTCCACAGGCCACACACCACTTTCAAGTACAGTGGTCGCAGGGGTCATCTGGGCCACCTAGGGGGGCTGGTCCAGTTGCAGTGACATCCCCTGAGAACATTGTATTTACAAGTGGTGTGTAGACAAAGCTAGTATGTGGACAGTGGAGGTGTATTGTAATAGTGGTCTCATGTGGTGATGTGCTACATTGTGAGAGGAACACAGTGGTATTATGTTATTTTTTTATATTATTTTTATATTTATTTTATTTAAATTCATTTAACATTTTTTCATATTACATATTATAATTAATTTATTTTTAATGAATTTCCATTTCCTATTGCAAGCTATAATCTTATTTTAGCTATATTCGGTCCAATTTCAGGATTTTAGGCCCTTTTAGCGTACATGGACTACATAGGGTTCCCCCATCCAGTTCCGAGAACCAACTATGGGCTAAAATAATCATCAGAAAATCTTCGGAAATTGTGGATATTGGGTAGCTGAATTGTAGATTTTGGCCAAGATCATGGCATAATGAGTAATATCTTCAACTGAGCACTTGCACTAACCACCAATTATGAACCTCCAGCCCCAAAAAGAAGGGAATCAGAAGTGGTGCATTGCTGTTGAAGTAGCTGTGGACCACATTACATATGATGCTCAGCCAGCAGCATGGCAAGTATGGTACACAGCTTACTTTTGTCACCTTAGTTTCTGTGGACAACCCTTCATATGATGCTCAAGTCCAGATCCTAGGAGCTTTTTGGCTTTACCACGCGCAAGCAGAGAGCCACCATCATAGTCTTAAATTTGAGGGGTAAAGATTTAAAAGTAATATCAGGAAGTATTACTTTACTGAGAGGGTAGTGGATGTAAGGAATAGCCTTCCAGCAGAAGTGGTAGAGATAAGCACAGTGAAGGAGTAAAAGCATGCATGGGATAGACGAGGCTATCCTACATATAAGATAGGGAACGGGGGATTAATAAAAGTATTTCGAAACTTGGGTAGACTAGATGGACCAAATGGTTCTTATCTGGCGACACATTCCATGTCTCTATCATTACAGACTTTAAAAAAAAAAAAAAAAGGTTAAAGACTCTCCCTTTAATTATGCATTCAGTCAGCTCATTTGACCACCAGGGACTCTCAATTTGTATGTCTGTTTATATATTTGTAAAGTGCTCTATCTATTGTATGATTTCTGTAAGTGGCATACCATACAGGTAAAGACAATCCGTTATATTGGACTTTTTCACAGAAACGAGTGAATAATATATAAAAGTGATATTAGGCCATATGCAGTTAAATATGTTTTAAGAATCTATTTGCATACTGTTTGCAGTGTTTTTTTGTTGTGGTTGTTAATGTGTATGTACGCAGTAATCGTTAGCCAGATGATTTGTATAACATTTGCAGCAACAGTGTCAGCTGAAGAAAGTCCTTGTACAAGTAGGGTGTAGTGAAATCATAGTATGACCATTAGCAGAATATGGCTGCCCATAAAAAAATGGAATTCACAATTTCCTGACTCGTTGTCTGAATAAGACTGTAAATATGCTATCCTTTGAAAATAAAAACTACAATAGTAAAGTATCAGTAGTAAATCATGATAGTAAAATAAAACACACTACAAGAGATTAGGAGAAATAGTCAGTATTTTTGAGCACATTGTTTCATTTATCATTTAAATTACAATTTTTGCTTTGTACAAAAATAAAACTGTTCTAATAAGATTATTAATAACTTATAAATACTTTGATAAATATCCCTGTTAAAGCTCATCCCTGGGGTTAATATTCAGTTCTTCATTTACTCCACTTCCATGACTTTCCTGGTCTAGCGTCCGTATTACTTCATCAGCCTGGAGCCGCTCCTGGAATGAGGAAATAGCCATTCAGATAATCTATGCTTGGCTCATGTCAAATATAATTGGAGATTTAGCAGCAGTTCCACATGTAGCACAACAGGAGATGGAAATGTCTCAGGACACAAGTACTACAGATATTAGCACTGTGATTGGGGCACAGTTTAGGTTTACATCATGTCAAAGAGTAGGGAGGTGTAGAAACTGAAGTGTTCTCTTGATCATGGGAAGATTAATATGAATTGCATAGTTCTGTTTGATTTTGACATAATACTAATATAGCCTTGTTCTCAACAACCATGTCTGATTACTGCGTCAGTCACTGCCTTCTCCAATATGTCATTTTCACCTCATCATGTTTTTCTTTTTTCTGGTCATAAATGATTAATCATGGATCCCTTGATATTTTCATTATAATTCATCCTTTGGCAAGGGTATTCTCATGGGTATCCAATGACTATTGTGACCTATCTGACAGCATGGCATGGTCCACTTGACCAAACTACACATTTCATTAGTTCTAAAAATGGGAAGTTTTGTTTGACCCTCTAAATGTTGTTTACACTGTAAATATAGAAAAATTATTATCTATACTTCGTGTTAGCAAAATTGCAAGAAAGAAAAGTGGTATAGATGTTCCTTGGTATCTACCATTTATGACAATATCCTGTGTCTTGGTATGCAAATGATGCATTTTATTTTCACATAAGTCACAAGAGTATGCCATAAATAGGAGACACAAGCTTTGTAAAACATAGATTTTTTTATAGGCTATCCATGTATTGGCAATTATGCTAACACAAGGTATATATCTATTTTTCTCTACATTCTCAGTATAAACTATTAAGTTAAGGTAGTCACTTTAACCTTTTTATCCAATGGCACCAAGAGTCAGGATGATTTCTCACAGGCCTTTTAATGCTGTTAGACTATCTTTCCCTTTGCAGTTAGTGTAAGTTGTTGGATCTGATTTCCAAAGCTGTTAATAGGCAATACCTCCAGGTGCATATCTTAGCTTTTCTTTGCATGTGCCCCCAATGGGCTCGTGTCCGTGCTCATTACTTTCATTCATTCTAACTTACACATTTTTTAACATATTACACATGTTTTATGGAATCTTTAAAGGTAATATCCCCTGAAGAATCTACTCTTACTATTTTTACCTAAAGTGTAATGACCATACTGGATCCACATATGGCATAATTTGTCATATTCATATATCAATTGACCTCTACTATTAGGAGCAAAACAACTTTTTTTTAATTTTTTTTAGGTAGAATGTTAGACTGTGCATGATGTCTCTGCACTATAGGTTGTAGTTGTTATTACAATTCATGGAATAAATTGAATGTCAGATATTATTTCATTAATTGTTGCAGCCCTGATAATATGATTATTCTGTCATCTAAAATATTTAAATCCAAGGCAATATTAATATCACTCCACACTATCCTTCATCACCTCTCAAGTTAGGGTCAATGTAACATTTCTGTAGTGAAAGAGATAACCTGTGGAATAAGTAAAATGACACACTAGCTGTAAGGGAGTAGTTTGCTGTGTTGCCTGGGTCTGATGTTGAAATGCTGCCTCTCCAACTCTCCTGCACACATACACACAGCTATATTCATGAAAAGAGAATTGCAAGGGATTGAGAAGGGAAATTTAAAGATAAAGTAGCCATGTTGGAAAAAACTCCTATTCAGCTGAATACATTCACATATTGAGAATGTGCTCTCCTACCTCCTCTCCCTGCAGTTTTATCTTTCATGGCAGGGAGGGCAGTATTATTGTTTTCCAGTATGGTCTCTGTCCAGAAGAGTGACGGGTTGTCATGTGACACCCGGCGCTGCGGCTCTATTTCAAGCACAGAGTGCAAAAGGTGGAGTTTACACTCTCTTTCTGCCCTCACAGCCTCCTTTTAAACTGGGAGTGTAATAATAGAATAAAAAAACAGGTTCATGGTTTATTGTAGAGCTGGCTCTGGTTATTCATAACTATTTACTCCTGATTGTAACCTTTTCCTTAATAAAACAATAAACATATAAGTGCAATATGTATAGTATAAATCCTGATCATTGGACAAATGTAGATGCACTTCCCACAATAGAATGCTGTACAAGGAATGGATTTAAGATAATATAGCCAGAAAGACAGAAGAACACCTCACCAATTCTCTGTTCATTGGATCTAATGTGAACCACAGAGCGACAGCACATCTTTGTCCTTTGGTTACAGCTTTCACCCCATGGGGATTCTCTCCTCCTGAAGAAAACCCAACCAAACGACCACATCTAGGCTTTATGGAAGCCTGTAACAGAAAACACGCGCTTTACATGGAAATATAAATACCTCAAAAGTTCTTTGTCATAGAAATTAACTAGGCCATATGTAACATTATGTATGGAAACATGTTGTGGCTGAGGGAACAGAAGCTTTCCATTTGGCTAGGAGGCCTATCTGGGTACTTTATTCAGTTATGGCACACATATCAAAGGCAGTATAGAATTATTATTATTATCATTATTTCTTCCCAACTTGTATTTATGCATATAATAGATCACATAATGACATATAACATATTGTTTAAGTCGATATATAAGCTATGTGATTTTAATAATAGATATATATTTTACAGTGTGTCCCTCCAGGATGTTTTGATGCAGAAAGTTGTTCTACAGTGACCAGCAACATACAAATCAGTCATTTATTTCAGCTCATAATTTAGCTGCATAGTACAAATGTAAATATTTATTACAGTTTTCAAAAGTATAAAGTGAAAGGCTGCCATCAACTGGCAATTCAAAATCAGGCATCAACCCTAAAACTTCAAATGAATGCAGTTTAATGTACAATTATAATCAGCGTCCACCAGGGGGAGTAAGACATTTGTTTTATATGAAAGTACATGCTGGATAAATAACTGGGAAAGAGATATCCAGGTCAGACATACTACGCAGGTTAAGAAGATGAAGAAGAGAAAGAAAGCTCTAGACTGTCCAGCAGATACACAAAAAACTCACAGTGATGGTTTTGGCATCCATTTCCGTGAAAACAAATTCTCCACCTTCAAAGTCTCCATTCAGATACAGCAGAGCACTGCAGCAATGTTGAAAAAGGTTTTTAACAGATAAGTTAAGATATAATCATATACTATGTTATAGATACCATTTGTACTGGGCATAGAAGGTACTGCACAATTGCTATATTATACAAGCACATTGTTTCAATCTGGACCAAATTGTCTTTTTTGCCTCCTCTCTTCCCTTTCTGTCTCTTGATATCCAATGAATTTTTTTGTGTGTTTCTTCTCTCCATATTTACCTTAACTACATCACTTTTTCCTATCCATTTTTTACATTTCCTCCCCTGTGTATTTGTTCTCTCCAAATCTCCCAAATCTGCTTTATACTGATGAAATAATAACTCTATTTTTAAAATCATTGGCAATCTATGGTAACTTTTCTGAGTGCTATGTTGGGCAATAGTAATATCACCAAGACATACGTGAAATGAGAGAATATTTCAATGTACTTTTCCTGGTTAAATATTTAGTTATTATGTGAAACATACCTGTAATCTCTGTAGGTGTAGGCTGGAGCCTCCTTCCAACATTCATGGGCCTCTGGATCCAGCAAACAGTTGTCAGCATGAATTGGGTGACTTAGGTCATTCCTGTTGTCCTGCTGACCTATTTACAACATCATTTATAGTAGAAATCAATAAATACAGTATCAAGTTTAGCTGGGTGTTTTCAATCTAACTTGGTTTTGTCCTAAATATTGGTCATCGTACGTTCCGTTCATTTTCCTTATATAGATTAGTAGAAATAGTGGAGAGGCTTCCTTAGCTGGACCTGTTACTGACAGGTCCATAGTAACATTCCAGGTACCCTAGCTAGAGAGGCTACACATCCCTTATTTCCTAAAGCATGTAACCTGAGTTTGAGCAGACAGGAAGGTGCTATCTTTAAGCCCCCCCAATTTTATACCCTATAACTTGCTACCTCAAGCAAGTACCAAACCTGGTTTATGAGGAGCCCACCCCTGGATGATGGTTAAATAAAAAGTCATTTTTACAAATTCAAGTAAACAAAGTCAAAAGCCTAAAAAAAAAATCCATAAAATAAATAATACAAAATTAAAGGGTTGACTCAATATGCCCCGATTGGCATATTTTGGGCAGTTCAATTTGAGGACTACTTGGATCACCGAAGCGATGCAATTGGGTCCAAAAATTGGAACTACTTGATCCTAAAATGTATGGAAAGTGTGTCTTAGTCAAATACATTTCATTCAAATTGTCTTCTTGTACACATCCTTTTTAAAAAGTATAAAATGTGTAAAAACACATAATTTCAGTAACAAGTATTATCCATTTTTGTATGTATTTAATCTAATGCATTTAAATGTAGGATCCATTTTTTCTTGGCAAGTTGTGTTAGTATTCAAATCAATATTCATTAAAGTATTTTTCAAAGGTGCCCCCTGAATTCATAAACTCCATTGTTTATATATTTTTTTATTTTTTTTATTCAAATATTCAGAATATCTACCTTTATTGCATTGCTCTGGAAATGTTTTAATTTTTTTTTTAATTCACAAATCTTTGTCTTCCCACAATATCTCACAGTTGGTAATGTTTGGGATGGAAAGAGGAAAAGGAAATACTTTTTTGGTACATTTTTTGGTGGGAGGAGGCTAAAGAAAGACTTTATGGTAACTTTTTTGGTGGAAGGAGGCTAAAGAAAGTCTTTATGGTAACTTTTTTGGTGGGAGGAGGCTAAAAAAAGACTTTATGGTAACTTTTTGGGCAGGAGGAGGCTAAAGAAGTAACACAGAGTTCTCTGGCATGGACATGAAGCATAATGTCATATAATTGTATAATTACTTTTCTAACTTACCCTGTAAGGCTGTCCTGCAAACAAGATGAGAGTACGAGAAAAATAGTGTTGTGTTCAGCATAAAGTACGACTGTACAATTCTTCGGGCCTTTTCACTGACATCATAAAACATGCGGGCTTTCTTCATTGGAACGTGGCCATCATTACCAAACTTGCAATAGGAAAAGACAAAACATAAACAAAGAATTAATGTTATTCATGGTTTTGACCATTGTCCATTTTATACAGTGTAAATTATGTTTTGTGTGTGCTAAAAGTGCATCTTACGAGGAACAAGTAGTATTAACATACTAATCAACGTGAATCAAAATTCATATTTGTTGGTAAATATTTACAAGCACGCTTACATTACTGTTTATGTTGATTTTGAAGATCTTACAAGATTAATGCTGTACTAAATTACATACAGCACACCGGTGATCAATAAACACTGGAAGCATAGGATCTGTTGCTTTTAAATTATAATTTTTATCAGTTAATACAAATGGGATGTCTTGATACTTAATCATCAGGTACTGCTTTGTTATTTTTAATTGTCAAATATGTGTTGCAGGTTTTAGAGTGTAAAAAAAACAGACATGGTGCTTTGGAGAGACAAACAGACATTGGGGTAAGTATGGTAGAGACACAGGTATGAGGGGAGAGAAACAGACATGAGGTAAATGGGGGAGATAGGCAGTCATGAAGTACATGGGGAAGAGAAACAGGCATGTGGATCATGGGGTAGAAAAACAGACATGGGTAGAGCAATAAAGACATGGGTAGCATGGGGACATGAGGAGGAGATCAACAGACATGAAATGCATGGGGGTAGAGAAACAGATATGTGTACCGTGGAGGGAAGAGAAACAGGCATGGGTGAGAGAAAGAGACAGCGGGAGCATGGGAAGGAGAGACAGAAAAAAGACATGAAGAGCATGTGGGGAAAGAGAAAAAGACATCGGAGCACTGTATACTAAGGTATTTTTGGGGAAGCAATGTAGCACCATATGTATGTGTCTTGTACACTATATTTATAAAAGAAGGGGACGTGGGCATGAGGAGGGTGGCGGGCAAAACACCCGCCATGGGCCCGGCGGACCAAGGGGGCCCACTTGGGCCACAGCCCTTTAAAGAAATAAAAAAAAAAAAAAAAACTGTCACGATTGGGTCCAGCGGATGCAGACCAGGCTTTTAGTCACAGTGCCAGAAATGACGGCACGTTATATTTGGTGGCTGTATTTCCTGCATGTAGCGTGCGTTCAGGTAATTACTAGGGAAGGGGGGAGGATTGGCAGTGACATATTAATGGGCAAATTATCAGTGGCTATTACTGGACAAATTACCAGTGGCTATTACTGGGAAAATTATCAGTGGCTATTATTGGACAAATTATCAGTGGTCTATTACTGGACAAATTATCAGTGGGCTATTACTGGACAAATTATCAGTGGCTATTAATGGTCAGATTATCAGTGACTATTACTGGACAAATTATCAGTGGCTATTACTGGACAAATTATCAGTGGCTATTACTGGACAAATTATCAGTGTGCTATTACTGGACAAATTATCAGTGGCTATTACTGGACAAATTATCAGTGGCTATTACTGGACAAATTATCAGTGGCTATTAATGGACAAATTATCAGTGGCTATTACTGGACAAATTATCAGTGGCTATTACTGGACAAATTATCAGTGGCTATTAATGGACAAATTATCAGTGGCTATTACTGGACAAATTATCAGTGGCTATTAATGGACAAATTATCAGTGGGCTATTAATGGACAAATTATCAGTGGGCTATTACTGGACAAATTATCAGTGGCTATTAATGGACAAATTATCAGTGGCTATTAATGGACAAATTATCAGTGGGCTATTAATGGACAAATTATCAGTGGCTATTACTGGACAAATGATCAGTGGGCTATTAATGGACAAATGATCAGTGGGCTATTAATGGACAAATTATCAGTGGGCTATTAATGGACAAATTATCAGTGGCTATTAATGGACAAATTATCAGTGGCTATTAATGAGAAAATTATCAGTGGCTATTAATGGACAAATTATCAGTGGGCTATTAATGGACAAATTATCAGTGGCTATTAATGGACAAATTATCAGTGGGCTATTAATGGACAAATTATCAGTGGGCTATTACTGGACAAATTATCAGTGGCTATTACTGGACAAATTATCAGTGGGCTATTAATGGACAAATGATCAGTGGGCTATTAATGGACAAATGATCAGTGGCTATTATTGGACAAATTATCAGTGGGCTATTACTGGACAAATTATCAGTGGCTATTACTGGACAAATTATCAGTGGGCTATTACTGGACAAATTATCAGTGGGCTATTAATGGACAAATTATCAGTGGCTATTACTGGACAAATTATCAGTGGGCTATTAATGGACAAATGATCAGTGGGCTATTAATGGACAAATTATCAGTGGCTATTACTGGACAAATTATCAGTGGGCTATTACTGGACAAATTATCAGTGGGCTATTACTGGACAAATGATCAGTGGCTATTACTGGACAAATTATCAGTGGGCTATTAATGGACAAATTATCAGTGGCTATTACTGGACAAATTATCAGTGGGCTATTAATGGAAAAATCATCAGTGGGCTATTAATAGACAAATTATCAGGGGCTATTAATAGACAAATTATCAGGGGCTATTACTGGGCACATTATCAGTGGCTATTAATGGACAATTATCAGTGGCTATTAATTGACAAATTATCAGTGGCATATTAATGAGCAAATTATCAGTGGCATATTAATGAGCAAATTATTAGTGGGCTATTAATGGATAAACTATCCAGGGGGGAACCCATCCTTTTTTAGTAAGGGGCCCTGGAATTTCTGATGGTGGCCCTGGATGTGGGGTGTATAAAGAAATCTTGGTTAGGGTGGGATGTCAAAGGTAGGATCCACAATGGCAAATACATAAGGTATGCCCTTACTAGCAGTAAATGTTAGAAGTTTAAATCTTCAAAATGACAGAGCAAATATACCTTTAATGCTTTTAGAACTGTGGCCCCTTCAAATTTCTCATTTGGCGTATGAGGTGACGTTTTCCCTCTGTATCCATCTCCAGCTAGTGTTATGACCTGGACAAAATGATTTACAGTCAGACATAGCAGGACATTACATTTCCAACACAACAATATACAAACTATTCACTGAAAATTGTCCCCCCATTCAGTAGATGGTACTGGTATAAACATGATGATAAATGTCCACTTTTACTGATTTCCTCACCATCCCTGATGGATGGTCATTATACACAATGGGAAACAACTAACAACTGACATTTCCAAGCCACACAAAAAAAGACAAAAAAAGTTCAAGCATCATGTGGACCTACTTCAAAATATATAAAGGTATACAGCACTATACAATGAGTAAAATTTCATATTATCATTTTAACTCTGAATATTAACCTGTGCAATTCAATGACATGACAAGACCGGGAATACGGAGCAGCCAAGAGGTGAGCACCAGGAAAGGGGGGGGGGGGGGGGAATTTAATATAATGAGCACAAGAACTCTGGCATATTAATGGCAAAGCAACACAGGCAAAGTATTGGGCAAATTGGCTGTGGCATATTAAGTGGCAAAATAAAACAGGCGTAGTATTTGGAAAATTGGCTGTGGCATATTAGGTGGCAAAATAACACTGGCGTAGTATTGGGCAAATTGGCTTTGGCATATTAAGTGGCAAAATAACACTGGCGTAGTATTGGGCAAATTGGCTTTGGCATATTAAGTGGCAAAATAACACTGGCATATGATTGGGCAAATTGGCTGTGACATATTACATGACAAAATAATACTGGCATATTATTGGGCAAATTGCCTGTGCCATATTAATAAAAATAGAAAATAGTCCCAGATCCGCACAAGATTTAAAGTCCCGGTGCACGGACTTTAAGATGTCTCCCAAATCTTCAAATAGCAACAAAAATGAAAGACCAGCACTCGGTTGTAAAGTGATGAATTTTTAATCACACATAGGCAACGTTTCAATCCTTGCAGATCTTTCTCAAGCCTGTGAGAAAGGCTTGAGAAAGATCTGCAAGGATTGAAACGTTGCCTATGTGTGATTAAAAATTCATCACTTTACAACCGAGTGCTGGTCTTTCATTTTTGTGCCATATTAATGGCAAAATAACACTGACATATTATTGGGCAAATTGGATAACACTGGCATATTATTGGGCAAATTGGCTTCGGCATTTTAAATGGCAAAATAACACTGGCATATTATTGGGCAAATTGGCTATGGCATATTAAATGGCAAAATAACACTGGCATATGATTGGGCAAATTGGCTGTGGCATTTTAAATAGCAAAATAACACTGGCATGTTATTGGGCAAATTGGCTTCGGCATATTAAATGGTAAAATAACACTGGCATATTATAGGGCAAACTGTCTGTGGCTTATTAATGGCAAAATAACGCTGGCATATTCTTGGGCAAATCACACAAATACTGAAAAATGCACTGGCAGATATGTTTTTTCCAGTCTCAGATATATGATGCAATCCACTCGTGCACGTCAGTAAGAAAATAAGTATCCCTGAATTGCAGTTTGGAAATGTGGTCACCCTAGTTGGGAGACATGGATACTATAACTCACGTCATTGAATATATTCCATGGGCTTGAAATGCAAATCAAATACATGATATTATAACAAAATGATACATATCTTAGTAGTATAAAAGGCGCAAATGTCCATAATGCAATGCCCACAATAACTGCTCCACGGGTAAAAAAGGTAAATGTTTTATTGTATACAAAAAGTGCAAAGCAGCAATAACAAAATAAACAGGACACCAATTAGTCTCTTGCCTCTCCCCCCATATCTGTTGTCTCTCTCTCCCCAATGTCTGTTGTCTCTCTCTCCTCTCCCCCCATATCTGTTGTATCTCTCTCCTCTCTCTCCCATCTCTGACCATAAACCAGATCTTCTTAAATGGGTTAAAAGGTTATTGGATACATCAGTTCCGTACCACCCAAAATGAAGTATTAAACCTTGTATTACATTGGTCTGTTTTATTGTAAATAGTGTATATAATTGTTTATATGCTTCTACTCTAAGGTATTAACTATGCTTAGTACAGGCTCAGGTAGATTTAGACAGTAGGATGAGCTTTGGATCTGCTTAAATCTCGTCATGTTAGCATGCTCCAACCTTGATAATAGTGTCGGGTATGCAGAAACCAGTCAGATTGATATGCTTTAAGAGAGCCTTGTTTGTTATGACTGCCATTAATATATTATGCCGGCAAATCACTTGTATTATATTAACTTGCATAAATGTGGAGTGGGCATATATTTTTTTTGAGTGGACCTGATTTTTTTGTCAAAGGATCTAACCAAGTGGAGCTGGTTACATGTGAATTCACAGCTACAACAGAGGGTTAACATCATGAATACAGTTAAGTGAAATTTTAAATTGGTATTTTGCCTCAAACCTTTGCAAATGATATGGATACATGAAATAGTTTTTGTTGCACAACTAAGTCTGTTAAATACAGCTGATTTGTATCTGCCATTACCGTGTTTAGTTGGCATTGAGAGATATCCAGTATACTGTATACCATATTGGAGGCATCTGCTATAAATATCAAAAATTGTAAGTTATTTTACCTTTTTGGTAGCACTCACTATTCCAGTCAATACTGCCATGATGCGCCTGCATTTGGGTCGGAACTCTAAGGATCCGGCCAAGTCCATCCTGTGCACTAATTCACAGTCATCGCGCAGCAAGCATACCTGTAACAAGGCTGCAGGGGAGATATCTCTCTTGCAGCCTTGTTTGATAAAATGGAGGCCTATTTTAACTCCAGTTCAATCAGACAAGGCTGTGAGGAAGAGATCACTCCCTGCAGACTGGTTACGGGTATATAAGGTGCGCAATGTGATGTCATGCGAGATCCCACACGAGGCCGAACTTCCAAAGGATTGGTTTGGATCATCAGAGTTCTGACCTAAGTGCAGGGGCATCACAGCAACGCTTGCTGGAGAGGCAAACAGTGCCAAAATGTACAAAATGTACAAAAACATTAAAAATAAATGTCTATGTAAAATTGTAAGGTTTTTGACTTTTTTGGCAGCAGTATAGCCAAGATGCCCCTGCACTTAGGCTGGAACTTTAGTGATTCGACCCAAGCCTTTGGAAGTCCACCCTCATGTGTGTGGTCTCGCATGATGTCACGCATGAGCAGCTAGTATACCTGTAACAGGGATGCCGCGTGAGATTTCTCCCTCGCAGCCTTGTGTGTTTAAACTGGTTAACACAAGCACCCTGGTCAAACAAGGCTTAGAGAGATATCTCTCCCTGCAATCCTGTTACAGGTTTGCTACTGCTTAATGTGGCGAGATTACGTGATATCGTGCACATGAAGACGGACTTCCAAAGGCTTGGTTAGGCTCATCAGAGTTCCAATCCAATTGCAGGAGCATCATGGCAGGACTGGCTGGAAAGGCAAGCACTGCCAAAGGAAAAATAACTTACAATTTTAGATATACATAATTTATTTTGAAAGTTGCAATGGATTAAGGGTCAGCCAATTTGTTTAGAAAAAAATATTAGAGGGGTGACAGTTCTTTAACAGGAAACAGACATGCAGATTATAACGTAAACACTAACTCTCATAGCATAAAAAAATTTCATAGGCTTGTAAAATCTACTCAAGAAAACCTATTTACTTCTGAAGTTCCTGGAAATCACAAAAAGAACATTTTAACCCCAGGCATGTGTCATTGTACCACAGAAGTGCAATGTTCCATAATTCAAATAAACTTGTAACTATAGTATTTTTTCATTTTCTTGCATTTGTTGGACTCATTTGGACTAGTTTGTTTTTTGCAAGTATGAAATCTTACAGAACACAGTTTTTATATCATGTATGATAATAAATTTGACATACATTGGCGACCTCTCGGAGTTCCTCGCATTCCTCCTCTGAGATAACGTTGTCCAGCTGAACTCTTTGTGTACCATTGAGAAATGCAGAGTTGTAGACAAGTTGCACACCTTCATACAGTAGAGAACCTCCTGCAATGAAAAAAAGTTATACATTATGAGTAGTAATACCTCACTAATGTCTCTTTAAAAACAATTAATTATTTGGTGAAAATGTCAAAAAGAAAGGTACAGTAACATAGCTCGGTATCTGCAATGTGGGTGATGGGGCATGTCCTGGGCTGGGTGTGCAGTGTAGGTGATGGGGCGTGTCCTGAGGGGCTCGGGCATGTGATGGGTGTGCAATGTTGGTGACAGGGCCGCCATCAGGGGTGACAGGTGACTAACCTGTCACAGACGCAGCGGGCCCCAGCCCAAAGCACAGACATACTTCCATGCTGCCTCTCTCGCACTATTCGCTCAATGATCTAACGTCAGAGCACCAGGGCATACATGACCTTCTGGTGCTTAGATCAGATCAGTGCACAAGGAGCGCAAGAGAGGCAGCATGGAGGGCTGCTGTCTCTCAGCAGCAAGGTAAGTATTGGGGAAGGGGCAGTAGGGGGGTCGACTGTGCAATATTAATGGGGTACAGTGGCATATTAATGGGCATTATGGGTGTGGCATATTAATGGGAGAATTGTCTCTGGCAAATTAATGGGAAAACAGTGGCATATTAATGGGCAAAGAGTGGCATTTAATGTAAAAACTGTCTGTGGCATATTAATGGGAAAACTGGCTGTGGAAAATGAATGGGTAAACTGGTTGTGGCAAATTAATGGGAAAACAGTGGCATATTAATGAACAAACTGGCTGTGTCATATTAATGGGCAAACAGTGGCATATTAATGTGCCTACTTGCTGTGGCATATTCATGGGCAAACTAACAGTGGCATATTAATGAGAAAGCTGCGGCATACTAATGGACAAACTGGCTGTGGCATATTAATAGGCAAACTTTGGCATTATAATGGGGTAAGTCTTGGATGTGCAATGCAGGTGATGGGGCATGTCCTGGGGTGCATTTAAATCATTTGCATGATATACATCGACCTGGATAAAATTACTTTGGGTGGGTAGGGGAGAAAGGGGATATATGGGGGGCCCTGAAATTTCTGATAGCGGCCCTGGTTGGTGATGGAGCATGTCCTGAGTTACTTGGGTAAGTCCTGGGTTTGTAATGTGGGTGATGGAGAATGTCCTGGGTGTGCAATGTAGGTGCTGGGGCATGTGTTGGGTGTGCAATGTGGGTGATGGGAGATGTCCTGGGTGTGCAATGTGGGTGCTTCATTTGGTAAGTCCTTGGTGTGCAATATGGGTGCTTGGGCATGTCATGGGGGTGCTATGGCAAGGGATGGGGGGCAATAATGAAAAGAGTGCAGGAGAAATGGAGAGGGGAAGGTGGGGGCACAGACCATTTGTTCTGTAAGGGGACCCACAATTTCTGATGGTGGCTCTGTCCCCAAACACCCACTCAGATGCCCTTGCAAGTTTAAAATGCTATTGCATTAACCGCGATGCCCTCTAAAAAAAGTTTAATACCATTCTGTATTTTTTTAAAATATGGTTCTATTTATCCACCTTATCAGCATGGTGGAATTCAAACCAAACAACGTGGATAAACAGTACCATTTATCAGTGCCATAATATAGTTATGCCCAGGGCAGAAATACACCACTGGTTGTACTGAGCTGCTGCCTGATAAGAGGTGAGTGACACCAGCAACAGGAGCTTTCCTCAACCTGTATTAGGATTTCCTTTGGAATTAGCAGATCAGTTGTTTCAGCAGCTTGTGGCCACCAGATGGCACTAATTAACAGTAGGTTTAGAAAAGTTCACAATACACTACATAAGATTTGTACAAAAGATTTATGATGAAATGCTCATCTAGTTTCTTGGAAATGCTCATACAGTTTCTGCTAGTGCAGAGAAAGATCTTAGTTTTGCATGGGATCAGCAGGGGGACCTTAACTGCTAATCCCATGTAAAAACGAGGGTCTCTCTCTGCGCTAGCAGAGAGAGACAGTCGCCGACCAGATGGCTGCCTGCTTCCTATTGAAGCACTACTATCAAAAGTACATGCCAGTTTATCCTCATACTAGGGACAACTAAAATTTCACTTGTGCTTCTACATTAAAAGCACAAGTGAAAAATAACATTGAAATTAGTTCATTTTTCTTTTAATCTATGCATGTTTGTTTTCTTAATCTGTGCATTTAATTCTGCTAAAACAATGTTTTGTATTGTCTAACTTCACAGATTTAAAAACGTTTAGGTGATGGAATTTTGATTATGTTACGCAAAATAGGTTCAAGGGAAACCTATAATTTCTCTCTTTAGCCTCAAATCTTGTATAATATGTTCACAAAAAAATGAATTAAGTTAACAGGTCAAGCTGATAGTTTTTCCTCAAAATGTCAAATACCTTTTATGATAAGAAGAGCTTAAGTACCCAGTTATGAGTTTCTGACTTACTGAAAAACTGTGCTAAGATTGAATATATACATGTGTAATACAAAGTAGACCATGCAAACTGACTTCACAACATAATAAAAGGAGGTTCACTAAAATGATTTATGGGCATTTTAACAAATCATAGATCACAAAAAAATAAGAGCCCTTGGGGTCTCTGCCAAATAACACATGTGTTTCTGTGTGATCAACGATGTAATGTTAAGAAAGAGGTGCAGCATCCAGTGGTGTTCAAACCTCATAGGGAAGCTGAATCCAAGAATATAGAAAAGAAAATATTTACAACATAGTATAGGGTTAAGCCAACTGAGTGAAATGCGTTAGGGTTTTCCCTTAGTTCAGCTTTACACTTTATATATTATTTTGATTTATACCAGTACTGTGCATATGTTTTTCATTTATGCATTGTTAGTTTCAGTTATTAAAAAAACATTAGAGCGAAGGCTTCAACATCTAGTGATAAGGAAAAGACAGAGGAGACATGCTAGATTTTAATGTAACAAGGAATTAAATAAAGTGGAAAAGGCATTATTGTCAAGAAAAAGTGAAGCACTGGAAATAAAAATTATGATTTGAAGTTACAGAGTATAAAATGGACACGAAATACCACTATAAAGAAAGGGATGTAGATAGAAGCAATAAAGGTCAAAACTGTAAAGCAATTTAAAAATGGTTGGATTGTGTATAAGAAACACACAGACTTAAAATGATATGATACACTGGATAACAGAAAAAGTTACTGAAGGTTTTAAAGGCCAAGTTGCTAGGTTACTACATCTGGCATTAATACAAAGCTAAAACAAAGCTCCCAATTATACACATACCATACACAGACAGAGAGAAAAACAAAAAGTAAAACTAGGTATTATTTTCCCAACAATAAATTAGTCAGTTAGTGATGATCTAATTGGCAAGTTCAGTCCAGACAGAGATTCTTTGATTGGTCCTCTGTCTGGTTAAAGAGTGCCTAAAACCATTTTACACATTCCCGATGAATGAATGTGTTAAAGGTAGTCTTGTCATGAGATAATGTGCTTCGCAGTTTCCCAACCACTCTTTCTAAAAAAATGTTTTACATTTCTTAAAGTTATAGTGAGAGAGGAAGTCACCATCAGTGAGGTATTAGAAAGATATATCAGTTTCACCTCATACAATTTTCCATGGCTTACACAGTAATATCCTTGTACAGATTGAGTATCCCTTATCTGAAATTCCTCAGACCAAGATATATGTTGACTTCAGCTGGCACTACCTCTGTTTGTTCCTGTTGTCTGCCTGGGGTGTGAGTAGACCCTTTTTTTGTGTTACAGCACCTGGAAGTTAATCTTACTCACTCCACTGTTACTTGGGGCTTGAGCCGGTCAGAATCTGCTTGGAATTCCTCTCAAGATATATGTTGGACAACAAATAATTTCAGATAACTGATCATTTTACCAATAATATATATTAAAGCCTCTCAGCCATTATAAAATACGGTAGTATCCATGCAAATACTGTATAGAGCAAATAACTTACTTTTACTGTGATTTGAGGCATCGTATGGAATCTGCCGTTGGTGAATCAAGCCTGCACATGAGCCATTGTTATACCCTTTCTGGGGGGCGCGCTTACATGGGGAAATCTGTGTATGCATAGAAAAGCTACATCGAAGCTTAATAAGACTTTTCGGGGAATAAACTGTTGTGCGCTTACATTTAGACGTGTGTGTGGAATTTGCAACTTGTGGTGACATTTTTGGTAATAATGGCTCATTTTGGATAAAGGAATTTTGTATAAGGGATACTCAGCCTGTACCAATAAGTGACCCAGAGGAAGAAGTAAACAAGATATGTTTAGCCAATAAGTCATCTAATTGATACATCATTTCAGTGCCCCTGTCTATTGCCCAGCTTTTAGTATCACACCATTACATAGTCTTCTCTTTTGTACTCTGGCGTGTACTCTGTCAATTTTGCCTTACCCTCTCTTAGTTCCCGGTCAATCTTCTGTACTGCCTTCTTCCCTGATAAGAGTCCAGTGACATCTGTCAACTCATTTAGAGTTCCTGATGGAACCCTGCATGGACCAAGAAAAACAATTACCCATGAGGAACCAAAATAGAGAGTCAGTCAAAACACTGAATTAGTAAACTATTATTAGAAGCAAATTATACCTATAAGGAGTAACATTGTAGCAAGTTCTGCCATTGTTTTCTGTTAGAGACACAGTTAAAAAGGTTTGATATCTATCAGAAAAATTAGAAAGATATTGTTAAATAATGAAGCCAATTTACATTTCTGTGAGAAGACTCCATGTGATGGGACATGTAATCTGCCTGCATTAAATGCATTAAATGCAAGTAACCGATACAGTCCAGGGGTATCCAAGTTTTTTCTGCAGTACTTACTTCACCATAAATATATTTGTCCTCATGTTTGATGTCCCTGATTAGCAACTTGTGTATAAAACCCCTCCAAAAAAACTCAATCAATAAATCCTGGACTGTTAGGGAGTCGTGAGGACTGGTTTAGGAACCACTGCTCTAAAAAGTTCTCCTATACATATGAATATAAGGATTTTGATATTCTCGCACACAGTCTATTGAGATTTAAAAAGTAGCATCATTATTTAGTACTAGTGAATATGCCCTCCAAAAACGCCATATATATCAGTGTTTCAGTGTATGAGGTATAAATGTCCAATGACATTGTAAGAGTGGAGCAATCGCCAAAGAAACCAATAGAATGTTCCCACTGAGTGGACCACATTTATCAATGTCAGAATAATTGTTTACAAATAACACATGTATATCTGTCTAGTCAATATGTTCCATGTACTTTGGAAAAAATATAATCTGCTGTAGAATAGTTAATGCTCATGTACTTTCAGGCCAGTTTGCTAGGCTTGGCTCCTGTGCTGAAATCTAACCAGAATTTAACTATGGTTAGTTCCGCGCCTGCATATAATTGTACAAGACTACATTTAAGTAATCAGCTATATTTAATAGTTCCTGGGACTAAAATCCATTTAGTAGGTTTTAAGCTAATCAAATAATATATTCATCACTACTAAATAACCCCTATGTATACCCACATCATTCTTTTGTTTTGTTTGAACACCAACATCAACAATATTTAGATCCCCACTCAAGTAAATTATTGTAAAAAAAAACATGAAAACACAATTCTCTAATTGTTTTTTTCATAGTACAATACTGTTTTTTTCTGATAATATCCATCTATACACATACCTGTTTTCATCTTGCCGATCTCCACCACTAATCCAGAAATCCTGTAACAAGATAAAACAATTAAATGTTGCCTGCCGATATAACCTTTTCAGTACATTTCACTGTCTGGCTGCAACCATCTCTATTTGAATATTTAGAATAAATGATTATTTAAAATTCTTCCAAAGTACCTGCATTTTACTAGACCAGTTGTTGCCATAGATAGAAGCTCATCCTCCTTCAATATCCAATATATATCCAATAACAGTGTAAATCTGAATGTAGGCCATCAAGCAGGAGGATCTAAATTTGACACCCTCTGTTTCACTATATACAGTATGATGATATTTTAATGTTGTACGAATATATATGATATCATTAAAATAGTCATGTGAAAAATAAAACAGTGCAATAATAGTAAGTGGAATGGAAGGGGGTTGGTTTTACGTTGAGTGCTCAAACACACAAGGAAGATGACAACATGATGTAAATGCACAGCTGAATGATGTTAACACAAGTTTCAGAATCAGAACAATTTAAGGGCATGATGTAAGTGTGAATTGTTGAGGACAACATACACATTCACAGCATAAAGAAAATGCTGTTCTTTATAGCATAAAGCAAAACAGAAGCATGTATGTCATTATCACACACATTCTTCTTCCAACATCTATTTGGAATGTATTTTTTGGCATTGGGTGAAATAGTTATTAGGACCATGTGCTATTATTTTCTTTAGCACACATTTTGAAATTTGTCAAAATCAACATTCGTAAACTTTTAAAATAAATAAATTATAGTGTTTTCCAATTACAGGGTGATGTTGCTCTCACCCCCAGGAGGTTGGAAAATTTAGAGCTTACTTTTCAGAAAACGAGTGATTCCCTAGTTATATTAGAGTAGATAATCCTTTAGCTACTGGGCTTTGTTTACTTTTGGACAAGGAAATGGAAAACCACCCACGTTGTCAACAATTTATAGAAGTATTCACCGTGAGTGAAAATGTTTGTGATTTTTGTTGTTCTTGTGTTTTTATTATAGTCTCTTTTCATGGTGGCTAAGTTAATGTTCAACTCACAATTTAAAAAAAAATAAAACACTATAATTTATGTTGCATGATGTTTTAACAAATTGGTGTCAAATGGGGAATATGATAGATGATGAGAATTGCATGCAGGGAAGTGACAACATACCCATGATCCCCTCTTGCAGTATGCATTTTGTCATCTATGTCCTACAAGAAGATGGAAAGTTTAGCCACCAACTAGAATGTTTACCAAGTCTGGACAAATGTGTACTCTGATAATAAATTGTACTAATGTTAATAATGAAATGTTATATGCCATTCAAATAATCCATCCTGGTCAATATTGCTGTGACAGAAAGTATAATGATGTATCAGAAACAATACATACCCATGATCCCTTGCTTTTGTGGAGACTTCACACCTCATATGAATTACACAGAATGAACTTTGTGGAAGCTGGTTCAGCTCTAAGCTAATTCATGCATTAAACAGAGGGGCCCCATTTTCACCTACATTCTTTAACGGTAAATACATTTTATTAATTTCTATGTGACTTTACTGTGGGAATGAATTTAACTTGTTTTTTTATCATCCTTTTCAATGTATTGCCATCAAAATCATAACAATATACACGTTATTTTACTTAATAGTTTTAGATTATTTTGTTGGCACTGCAAATCTGATGGTTCTTTATAAATAAATAATAATAATTATCCAAACCTGTGGTGGCTAATAAAATGTTTTATGCCTTCCATTTACTCTAAACAAAAGTGACGGACCCCAAAGATTATTTCCCTACTTTACGCTGCAGTTAGCGTTGCCAGATCAGTCATATTTTGTCTGGACTTATAATATAATGTTTACATGCTTCCTGCAGAGTATATCATTTATATGTTTTCAGAGGGAAATCATAAGAAATTATAAGATTTTAGTAATGAAAAAGAATAGGCAGTGTTGATCCTGGGTGGGGTGCACCCAGGAGCACGGGAGAAGAGGCGATTCCACAGGGAGGTCTCTCCCTTGTCCCTCCTCCTAGAGGTGCAGCCCACAGGTGAGCGCCTGCGGTCAACACACCTCCTTGTCTTCTCTAGCAGAGCGCGATGGGTGTAAGCTCTGCCCCGTTGCATTCTTAGATTGCCGGATGTCAGGTGGCATCTGGCAGAATACCTGCATGGCGGTGTTCTGCCTATGCAGACACTGTTGGAAATGTCCTCCTCCCTGCAAATTAAGTTAACTAAGCAGGGAGCGGGACAAACAGCATAACTTTTTTTTTTTTGTAAAAAATAAATAAAAATGAAGTGTAAGTGTGTGAGTGTGTCGTGTGTCTAAATGTGGGTGTCTGTGTATAAGTGTGTGCATTTCAATATGTGTGTTTTTCAATGTGTGTAAGTGTGTGTATTTCTCTGTGTGTGAATCAGTGTGTGTTACTGTCTGTGTATGTGTGTACATAAGTGTGTCTTTAAGGGTGATTGTGTGTCTAAGTATGTAAGGGTGTTTGTGTAAGTGTATATTTTGTGTGTGTGACAGTGTGTATAAGGGTGTGTGTAAGTGTATGTATGTGTGTAATGGTGATTAAGTGTGTGTCTGTGTAAGTGTGTATAAGTGTCACTGTATGTATTTATGACTGTGTATGTGTATAGGCAGGGCCGCTTTAACCGATGCGCAAAATGGGCTCTTCCCAGGGCCCACAGGTGAAAGGGGCTACCGATGGCATGAGGGTATGTGTGGAGATAGAGATATACATGAGGGTATGAGTGGAGAGAGAGATGTGCATGAGGGTATGAGTGGAGAGAGAGAGATATGCATAAGGGTATGAGTGGAGAGAGAGATATGCATAAGGGTATGAGTGGAGAGAGAGATATGCATAAGGGTATGAGTGGAGAGGGAGACATGTATGAGGGTATGAGTGGAGAGAGATATACCTGAGGGTATGAGTGGAGAGAGAGATATACCTGAGGGTATGAGTGGAGAGAGAGATATACCTGAGGGTATGAGTGGAGAGAGAGATATACCTGAGGGTATGAGTGGAGAGAGAGATATGCCTGAGGGTATGAGTACAGAGAGAGACATACATGAGGGTGTGAGTGGAGAGAGAGATATTATATTATATTATATATTATGGCCAAATAAATATCTTTATTTAAAATAAAAGTCTGTGTTGGTCCTTGACTTAAAAATCAGGTTTGTGCCCCCCTCCCCCTCCTCCCATAATTAAAAATTGGCATGTCTGGAACAGACATGTGTAAAGGGGAGGAGTTTATAATATAGACATGCCCACCTGGGGGCGCCAAAAAAAAACCTGCACCAGGTGTCCGTGACCCTAGGATCGGCCATGAGAATAGGTTCCAGTATCCTCAAATTCTAGAACACTTTTTTTCTGTTCTATATTATCTATTGTAAAAGAAATGCTGATGTACAGTGTAGGTGTCTACCACTAGAAAAAAGTTTAGTTCATAGATGTAGACAATTCTTACAGGCTCATGATATGTAAATCCCAACCCAGTTGCTGCAGATTGGATGACTTCAGATTCAAAAATGTGACGGTTGACAAACTGCATGGCATCCTGAGGAGAAAAAAAAAGTTAGATGATCATCATCACTCAAAGATAAAAAAAATTCCATCATGCTTTAAAACGTCACTTTATAAACTTGTGACGTTATGTGGAGAGCCCAATGCTCTTTGTAACATTCACAAATATACTGTGTTTAAAGTACTCCAAATATTTGACATTTCAAGTATATCTTTTTAATTGGCTGGCGGAATAATTTTTTTTTTTGTACAGGTAGTTAGTTCTGTTAGAGCAGGTTAATGTTTACAAAACATATGAGTGCACCTTCCTTGGATATATATATATATATATATATATATATATATATATATATACATTTTGAAAATACTTTGATTATCCTATAGGCGGATTGGATAGATAATAATGTATTCTATTCACAAAGGGATCAACATAGTCACTAAACAAGTTTTATTATTGCTACATTTTCCCTGAGAGTTCCAAAAAAATTAAATAGCTACTGGAGATGGAAAAATTGGAGATTTAGCCACAAATATATGGCCATATCAGGCTCAGCCTACCACTGTGAATTGTTTATGTATTATATCTACCTACCTTCTCCAGCTGTTTCGGAACTACAACTATTGGGATTTATTGGGTCACTGCCCTAATAACAACTTATAGGTGATGCTGGAATCCCTGTACAAGTATTGAGAGTTCAGTATGCATACTATGTAGTTTGGTTTTAGAGCCAGTTCGTTACAACATTGGTCAGAGCTGAATTTACACACCACACTAGAAACCTTTTTGGGGACATAGCTGGCACTGGAAAGCTGCTTGGGGACAAAGATGGCACTGGGATGTTGATATCTCATGTGTCTCTGTGTTTAATTCTGTGTGTGTCGACATAATGAAAAGTGGTGAAAGCATGCATAAAAACAAAAAAAAGTGGTGTTTGTGTAAAATGGATTTATGACCACAGTAAGTAG
Organism: Pelodytes ibericus; assembly: GCA_036172795.1. Taxonomy (NCBI): domain Eukaryota; kingdom Metazoa; phylum Chordata; class Amphibia; order Anura; family Pelodytidae; genus Pelodytes; species Pelodytes ibericus. The sequence goes on from CM069861.1 coordinate 137,532,203, forward strand.
GGCAATCACTTCTCTGCCTCCCAGAGTCTGAAACCGACCCTACCTATAGTCAAGGAGGGCGCCGCCTGCTGAAGGCCCTCTGCCAGAGCAGCAGCCCATACTGCCTGGTGTCTAGTAGCAGTGTCAGTGGATATCTGTACACTGTGCATATGGACAGGATTTTTCGACAGAGTTGGCCCCAAAATATTATCCCCACCTTTGGCCTCTCCCACCCCAACTCCTTTCCTCCTCTTGATTGCCTACCTTTGTTGACACAAGAGAGGGGTTTCCTGGTGGGAGGCAAATGTTAGTTATCCCATTAAGATGAAAAATTACCAGTGGTAGTAGCTAACAGATCAGCATGTACCTGTATAATATGGTAACTTTAGTTTACAGTAGCTGGGGTGGTTAAGATTAACCACACTTAAGCCTGCAATGGTGTTCAGTCAGTAATGACTAGCTGTATATCATGGGAGCTGCAGTCAATAATACAATATTTAGTATGTTGTGCAGACCGCCATAACCCCAGTCTTTGACTACAATTTCCATGAAGATCAGCTAGCAATATGGCTGGCTGAATATTATTGTAAATGCAGTTAACAAAAGAGAACAGTCCAAACCACTGTGAAAGCATGGGGGTTTATAGAATTAAATAAAAGCTTTTTATCTGCATTACCCTGCCTGCCAGGTGATTTTGCGGTTCTCTGTGTCTAGTTAACCTACCCTAAACAGCATACTGTGGGGGATGGTGGGAACAAATGCCCTTTTTGCCCCCCCCCCACCCCACTTGAATGCGCATGGTTGCACACAGATACCTTTGATGCTGCCTAACTTGGCAATCACACTCAGAAGATTTGGCAGAAGCTGACACTGGATATCTGCTTGAGGACAAATATGTCACTGGAAAGCTGTTTGGGACAAATATGGAACAAGAAAGCTCTTTGGGGACATGTATATGTTATTTGGGGGCAGGGCTGATACTGACTAGGTGTTTGGGGACAGAGATGATACTGGCCAGCAGTTTTAGGCTGATATGGCACACTGTTTGAGGACATAGATGGAAAATGGGTGTTGCCAAACATAGGTTTCGCCCCCTATGGTGGGGACGGGAGACATGGGACGAGGACAAGGGGGCAGCAAATCCTTGCACCATCCCTGCCCAGAGTGCACCTAATACAAATGATGAAAACTGTGCCTGTAAGTGGCATGTAACTGCATAGAACAGGGCTTGACAAATTTATTTTGATTTTAGGAGCCAGACATTTTTTTTAGGAGCCAGACAATCACGCAAACATAAACACAATTCATAAACACACACGCCTACTTCACATATATACAAACACACATACTTTACATATACACATATATACACAAACACCTCACACACACATATATACACAAACACCTCACACACACATATATACACAAACACCTCACACACACATATATACACAAACACCTCACACACACATATATACACAAACACCTCACACACACATATATACTCAAACACCTCACACACACATATACACAAACACCTCACACAGTCATATATACACAAACACCTCACACAGTCATATATACACAAACACCTCACACAGTCATATATACACAAACACCTCACACAGTCATATATACACAAACACCTCACACAGTCATATATACACAAACACCTCACACAGTCATATATACACAAACACCTCACACAGTCATATATACACAAACACCTCACACAGTCATATATACACAAACACCTCACACACACATATATACACAAACACCTCACACACACATATATACACAAACACCTCACACACACATATATACACAAACACCTCACACACACATATATACACAAACACCTCACACACACATATATACACAAACACCTCACACACACATATATACACAAACACCTCACACACATATATATACACAAACACCTCACACACACATATATACACAAACACCTCACACACACATATATACACAAACACCTCACACACACACATATACACAAACACCTCACACACACATATATACACAAACACCTCACACACACATATATACACACAAACACCTCACACACACATATATACACACAAACACACATATATACACAAACACCTCACACACACATATATACACGCAAACACCTCACACACACATATATACACAAACACTTCACACACACACATATATACACAAACACCTCACACACACCCACCTCACACAGTCTTTTCTTGGGGTTTCTTCTTGATGTGTCCACCTCCCAGCTGCTTTACCTCACTGCAGGGGAGGGGGACATTCACGCTGCAGCTTAACTCCGTTGGTCGGCGTGCTGAGTGCCAGGATGTCACGTGACGACACCCGGCACTCAGACACGCGTTGCGCGAGGGGGCGGAGCTTGCAGTCTGTGCCATCGGCCATCGGCACAGACTTTACCCCCTCGCCCTGCGGAAAAATCGGATGGCAGCGGCAAGGGGACCAGGAGGCTGACAGCACCCAGGCGCCAGGTCTAATTTCCTGGTCGCCATGGCGACCTGGCGCCTGGGGTTTGTCGAGCCCTGGCATAGAATCACATGCTCTTTATGGAGGCAACCCTGCCTAAACAGTTATTGCTCTGGTTCACCCGATACGTTTTACAATCAGGTCTAACGTCAGACTGTTGCAAGTGTTAAAAAGGATATAACCACACATATAGGCGTCATTATTTTAATTGTTATTTAATTAAAATGATATTCTCAATACTCACTTTTCTTGGTTTAATGTCCTCTGGACGCACATACTCCGGTAATAGACTTTCATAAAAGCTCACGTTTTCAGACACATCTATATCATCAGGATGGAACAGCAAATAGGACTTGGCACACTCTAAGGCTTTCATATGATCTCCAACTATAAAAAAAATACAACATAGACACATTGATATGAGCCCAACAAACTTTGGGTAACTACTACCATGGGCAACTGGCAAGGGATACCGTTTCTCATTTTCTTAGCAAATGGATAAAGTTTGCAGTCAAATTTCATATTGTCACTATAATACAAAAGTAAGAACACACTACAACCTTGATTCACTGAACTGACTGGAATATAATACAGGTATGTGTGAACACACAACACTATACATATTATTAGCACATTTATTTGAAATAGTTGTATATATATATATATATATATATATATATATATATATATATATATATACATATATAAAATCAGTTATTTGACTGTACATATGAGGAAAGCCAGTAAACACAGTAAATAAATATGGGTAAATTGTAGTTCCAGGATATTTATCTAAAGTATAGTGCAGGTTCATACAGAATAATAAATAGATATATTGTTATGTATCATTGTGTTACCTCTATAATAGCTGAACTGCAGGAAGTCATAATGTAATGGGAGAAAATTTTCAACAGGTGATAATCGACCAGGGCGGGTGGCAAGTTCCCTCACACACTCGTGTTCACAAGCCAAAATCTGGATGTAGTGATCTGAATTTGGACAAATATCACATTTTAGAATTAGTAATTCACAACACTGTGCCATAAAGGAGCACAACAAATCTGCAAGAAGGTGTATGAAACATAATGAATAACAATCCACAATAAGAATCACCAATAAGTATTCGCCACAACTAGAGGAAGTTAGTTAGAATGAACAAGCAAGTCTATCATGAGCTCCTTATTTTAATTTCGACTTGGCCAGGAAACAGCACACAAAGAAAACCTGGGAATCATTTGGGCAATCCATCATATTTGTTATTACAGTCCAATTGGTACCTCTTAGTGTTATTTGAACATTATATTTAGGTTTCCTATGGCAGTGTTACAAATAACATATTTAACAATGACATCAAAATTGAGCCACAATCTACATTCTGCAGACTTTGTCTGCCCACAAGACACCTCAATTAAGAGGTTATCCAGATAATAGTATCCAGATGGTAATTTCTATGCGTGTCAGAAATCCCAGGTACAGCTGGAAGAAATCCACAGTATGGAGATAATAGATCATCTGCTGGGGGAGTTATACTGCCCAGTACACACTTTACAATGCTCTACTTGCCATAAATCACTGTGATCTGTCCCAGGTGTCAGTATGATACATATTATAGTTATGTATAGCAAGATATGATTACATTATAAGCTACTTGAATCAAATTATAACATATGAGTAAAAAATGTGAAACATGCATACTATATGTCCTCTGGTTTTCCATCACTGACTTTAGCTGGCAGATTTTTCCCTCCAGGCTGGCTGAATGTCCCAGGTGCTTGTGTAATGAATCATTTGGAACCTACTAGTAGCTATATACTGACAAGTTGTGTGAGGTAATTTTTTTAGTGGCAGGAATTAGAATTGGACAAGAATGCTGTCATATCCATGTCACCCTTGCAAGATGGATATTTTACTAGTTTCAGGTCAATGTTAAAATCATTGGCGGCACCAGCCTTTGTTTTTTGAAGGAGGTGGCAATACCATCATGGACCGGGGGTTTGTGCAGTAAAAACCATATTCTCAAAGCTTATTAACAGAAGACAATAAGAATTAGGAGAATAGGACAAATGATGCTGAGATGCATAAGAAGAATAACACAGTTGAAAGATAATATTATATTATATTTAAACCAATTGGTCCCAAAATGGGATCAAATTGGGCAACTCTGGAATGTGGATACTCTATACCACAGTCCACTTGTCAGTTCACAGTTTACATTTCAGTGAAGTAACTGTCGAGTTCAGTCAGAGGTAGTTCTATAGATGGATAGCTAAACATTGGAATTTGTTAAACAGGATTCAAATAATAGAGTCCACATGCAGCAAAATCTGACTTATCCCTCAGGCACTTTAATGGTTTATATCAAGTGCATATCACTTGCTGCCTATGCCTGATTTATTGCTCCACAGGACCCAGACAAAACACATTGGGTTAATATCTGTTGTGCTCCTAGTGCATTTTAAACTCAATTAAACAGAAGTTTGTGTGGACTTATTTTATGTATTCATTTTAAGCAGTCAAGCTTTGAACACTGAATCCTCTGTTGTTTTTTTTTATATGTAAGGAGGGCACATACATGGAGCTTCACAAAATAGGATCTTTTATTATAAAACAAATGTTTATAAACAAAAGGGCAGGTGTTACATGGTAGAATAGTTTGATCCTGTATGTGATTAAAAGTGTGAGGAGATGACCAGTCTATATTAAACTAAATATTAATTGTAAAACTGCAAAAATGTTGAAATAACAAAGTAGCACTCATTCATGTCTCCAGACTGAAAAACACCATGAAATTCTAAACAAGAGTGAAAGAAAGAAAACATTTGCTAGTTGTATTTACTTCTATTGCCAAAACAAAGCGTTTTGGATGGAAGTCAAGTCTTACCGTGACCATACAATCAAGATTCCTGAGAAAAGGATACAGAACATCTGTGGAAACTGATATAAAACTAAAATGCAATCGCTGTACCATTCCCTTCATTGCATGACTCACTTAACAATTTGCTACTTTTATGCAGGAGAGTTTGCCGTCTGTCTAAATAATCTACATAGAGCAAAACTGAAGAAAGTAAAAACACAAAAAATAAAAACAAAAAAGGAAATGTAAACACATATGTCAAAGGCAGAATTTAATATGCAACACGATTAGAGACTATTGTGGTTCTTGGGAAGACATTTCCATTTATGTAATTGATGCAAAAATCGATTTACAACCACATGAGGATCATAAAGGCTAGATAACTAATCAACATTCCCTTTACTTTTTCAGTCTTTTTTCAAAATCTCACATTCTTCCAGAATATGGACCAGAAAAGCCTGTCAGGCTATTCCCACGATGAAGTGAAACAATTCTCTTTTATTTAAGTGGATATTCCAAAGGTTCTGAATCTCCTACTTCTGCCAAAAAAGTGCTATATGTTGTAATGCAGCATACATATTTTTTCAAAATATATAGCAGATGATGATGCATAGACCCACACTTTTGGAAACTATGCCAACTAGCGTCCTCCAGCCAGCTGGCTTGTGACAGCTGCATTTTTATGCTTCTGCCATTTAAGTACAATTCAGCTTATGGGAATAAAGGTTTTGATTAGTAGTGTGTGGGCTCAGGACCAGCTCTAATACTCCACTGACTTGGAATACACAAAGGCTAAGCTGTATGGAGGAAGAAATTAGTACTGATTCCCATTTGCGTAATGAGATAACTTTCATCTTCATTTGAGTTTTTAAAAGGCTTCCTGTTATAGCTCTCTCCAGACCCTTTATTAATTTTAAATAGGGTTTTCACTTTTATGCCAATGGAAAAATGCCCTCAAAACACAGAATCCATACAAATGAAATTACTACATTTGGCTCAATGACAAGAGAAGCATTTTGTTACTGTAGCCCTGGTTTATACAATTCCAAACATTTTATTTTAGTTCACTGAATAAACTAATTGTGAAGTTTGGCAGATTTCAGAAAAACAATTTACTTTCAACAGATGAGGTCACCTGTTGGAATTTTCTGCTCCCAGTCAGAATCCCTTAACTCACAGGCAGATGTATAGCTTGCAGAATGGTTGCGCTCAGTTCAAAGTCTATAGCAGGGCTTGACAAATTTAATTTGATTCTAGGAGCCAGCAAATTTTTTTAGGAGCCAGACAATCACGCAAATAATACACGCAATTCATAAACACACACACACCAACCCACTACACATATACACACATACACACACATCAACCCACTTCACATATACACACACACACCAACCCACTTCACATATACACACACACACACCAACCCACTTCACATATACACACACACACACACACACCAACCCACTTCACATATACACACACACACACCAACCCACTTCACATACACACACACACCAACCCACTTCACATACACACACACACACACACCAACCCACTTCACATATACACACACACACACACACACCAACCCACTTCACATATACACACACACACACACACCAACCCACTTCACATATACACACACACACACACACACCAACCCACTTCACATATACACACACACACACCAACCCACTACACATATACACACATACACACACACCAACCCACTTCACATATACACACACACACCAACCCACTTCACATATACACACACACACCAACCCACTTCACATACACACACACACACCAACCCACTTCACATACACACACACACACACCAACCCACTTCACATATACACACACACACACACCAACCCACTTCACATATACACACACACACACACCAACCCACTTCACATATACACACACACACACACACACACACACACACACACACACCAACCCACTTCACATATACACCCCCCTCATCACATATACACCCCCCACTTCACATATACACCTCACATATACACCTCACACATACACATATACACCTCACACATACACCTCACACATACACATATACACCTCACACATATACACCGCACACATATACACCGCACACATATACACCGCACACATACACACCTCACACATATACACCGCACACATATACACCGCACACATACACAAGTTGTTTTTTTCCCCCTTTCTTAACTTGTGAGTGCTGGGTGTCGTCACTTGACAACCCAGCACTCATCAGAAATAGCAAGGAAGAACGGCTGCAGCACGAATGTTCCTTCCCTGCTGCCTTACCTCATTGCAGGGGAGGGGGAACATTCGTGCTTCAGCCAATCTTCCTTGCTCTTTCGGATGAGTGCTGGGTTGTCAAGTGACGAAAAATTCAAGACACACGAAGGGCAACGGGGCCATGAAGGTAACGGCACCCAGGTCGCCATGGCGACCTGGCGCCCGGGGTTTGTCGAGCCCTGGTCTATAGTATATAAAGAACATGACTGAACTTCTATTAAGTCATGAAAAATGGGGCATCTGCCCAGGTTGCAGAAATTTTACACGGGACCAGAACACATGGGCCTTCTATAAGGATAAGCATAACAAAGACACCAGAGTAGCCAGTTGAAATTTCCTACAGCAAATTGCCTATTGTTAGGCTTCTCTCTAGCTCTATAGCTCCTTTACCAGTGGTAGGCCCAAACATTGTTCATGGTGGATATTTACTATCCTTTTTAACGATGTTAAATGATGTTTTATGGACCTTCACAGACCATGCCATGGACAATAGTGTCCTTGTATGGATAATTTGCCTGTCTACATCCTCTATAGCAGATAACCAAGAGAAGTTATGTAAGCACAGAAGTGAAAGAAATGTAAGAGTCATGCTGTGAGGATGTGTTCCTGCAGAGATCTTCAAACAATGCTGATATTTTCTTTATAAACTACATGGGAACCCCACAAAAACTCTCCAAATTGCAGCCTCATCGACTCCTTGAGACCATGGGCAAATGGTGGAAAAAGTTGGACAAACAAAATACCTCTACCCCGCTTAGATATCGGCATATTGCTTACCGGGCCAATGAAACCCTCACTGCCGACAACCTCGATGAGCAGCATTCTGGAGCAGGAAGACACTGACTCCTCGTATGAGGGGTCGGATGAACCCCGATATGCTGACCTGCTGGTTAAAAAGTCTGTGACAAGGCCACAAGACCAACCAGCTACTACAGGGGACATCCAGCAACTATTAAAGGGCTTGCAAGAAGTGTGGAAAGACGATGTGGCAGGAATTCGCCAGGAGATTGGATCCTTGCAACAAAATATGGCGACGGTGAAGACTAGGACAGAGGAACTTCAGTCCCAAGTAACTGACTGCAGGGATCAAAATGAGACCCTGACTCGTCTATGTCCTGCAGTGGCAGATGCTGAACGTTGACAGCAGACTGCGAGAGTGAGAGGGGTACCGGAGGAGGTAGGGCCCGCCAACCTCCGTGCCTATCTTTGTAAGTTAGCTGCTCATGTTCACAATAAGCCAGAAGTGCCAGAACAGGTAATCGCTGAAGTATTCTGGGTCAAAAAGGCCACTTGAGCCCCTAAAGATGCTCCGAGAGATCTAATTGTGAAATTTCACTTGTTGCCTGAGAAGATTGGATTTATGACAGCTTGTCGAAAACTTGTCAAAGTCCAACTTGATGGAACCCCCTAAGCGTATTTGACAACCTTCCCGCTGCAACAGTTCTATGGAGGAGATCACTAGCTCCACTTACTGAACACCTATGAGAGCTGGGAGGTAATACCGATGGAAACAGCCTTCCACGCTCCAAGTTAAAAAGGATAACCGCATGCTCACCATTGAAGACATCAGTGAGGCACCTGAGCTGTTGCAGATGCTGGGTATGCCCATTTTCTGCCCCGAGCAGATGGACCATCAAACACCACAACAACCAATGAGGCACCCAAACCCTGTGAATGAATGAACTGACTCACCCTAGCTCACGACTGTTTATCAACACGAGCACTTGGAGTGGACATATTCTTTTTGGCCTTACCTATGCAGAACACAGCCTCCCTTAAATCCTGGACTGTCTTGCCTTTTCTACTGGATACCGAACCGGGAATCTGTCAGCCCCAAGACCCCCCCCCCCCCTCCCCCGCAGGAGGTTGACCAATTGTGGCCACTAAAAGTGGTTCCACGAGACCACCTTTTTTTGGCAGTGTGCTCTATCACTGCCGGTACTCCCGTTCTTGGGGTCTTATTTTTCTTGCTTTTTTTCTCTTTCCCTCATTCTTCCTCATATATCACTTTTCTTCTTCCCCTTTAAGGGTTGCAGTTCCCGAGCCATACAAGCTTCTACCGTTACACAGCCTCAACAGCTCACAGAATCTCATGTATATACCGTATATTTGTGTGTTATATGTTTAAGTATCTTGTAATGGGTCCCTAGTATCCCTGTGTGGATTTGTTCTTTCAGTTTCATCTATAACATAGTTGATTTGCAAACCTGCAAAGGTAACGCCATGTTAGGCATTTAGGGAGAGCTGCCCATTCATTTTGATTTACTCTTACTTACTGAGAGGTACGTGAAGGCTAACTTCAGTATCTCAAATGCCTATACTGTACAAAGGCTTGCTATACGTATAAGTATTTTGTTATGGGGTAACAGCAGAGGCGTTGCTAGGTTTCCAAAAGATCTGGGGCTATAGCCCATAAGACTTTTTTAGTTTTTTAAATGGAACCATCCGGGCACTTACCAATATATGCTCACCGCTCTGAGCTTCATGCCAGTTTTGTAATTTAGGAGCCTTCACAGGGCCGGTCCTTCAATGGGGCAGCTGCCGCAGGCGGCACCCTGGCAGGGGCGGCACTTTGCTGCTCTATGCAGCAGTCTTTTTTTTTTCTTGTGTCCAGGGGAGCTTGTTTAAAGGAGGTCTCAGCCAATCAGGTGAGACTTCTCAACTCTCCTGATCGGCTGAGAGTTCCGAAGCCACCCATGATTGGCTAAGACCTCCTTCACACTGAGCTCAAAGCAAAGAGATACCTGCAGCAGGTAAGTTAAAAACCTGACAGTGTGTGAATGAGTGTGTGTATCTCAGTGTGAGTATGTGCATGTCAGTGTGAGTGTGTGTATGTCAGTGTGAGTATGTGCATGTCAGTGTGAGTGTGTGTATGTCAGTGTGAGTGTGTGCATGTCAGTGTGAGTATGTGCATGTCAGTGTGAGTGTGTGCATGTCAGTGTGAGTGTGTGCATGTCAGTGTGAGTGTGTGCATGTCAGTGTGAGTGTGTGCATGTCAGTGAGAGTTAGAGTGTGTGCATGTCAGTGTGAGAGAGTGTGTGCATGTCAGTGTGAGTGAGTGTGTGCATGTCAGTGTGAGTATGTGCATGTCAGTGTGAGCGAGAGTGTGTGCATGTCAGTGTGAGCGAGAGTGTGTGCGTGTCAGTGTGAGCAAGAGTGTGTGTATGTCAGTGTGAGCAAGAGTGTGTGTATGTCAGTGTGAGCGAGAGTGTGTGTATGTCAGTGTGAACGAGAGTGTGTGCATGTCAGAGTGAGAGAGAGTGTGTGTATGTCAGAGTGAGCGACAGTGTGTGTATGTCAGTGTGAGTGTGTTGTGTGTGTATGTATGTAACTGGCTGTGTGTGTGTGTGTATATGTATGTAACTGGCTGTGTATGTGTTGTGTGTGTATCTTTGTAACTGTCTGTGTGTGTATGTAACTGGCTGTGTATGTGTTGTGTGTGTATGTATGTAACTGTCTGTGTATGTGTTGTGTGTGTATGTAACTGGCTGTGTATGTGTTGTGTGTGTATGCATGTAACTGGCTGTGCATGTGTTGTATGTGAATATGTATGTAACTGGCTGTGCATGTTACGTGTGGGACACATTAAGGAATTATTTTTTTATTTTAAAAAAAATAAAACTTGCTGACTGGTGTGTGTGTAACTGGCTGTGTATGTGACTGACTGGATGTCTGTGAGGTGTGTGCATGTGAATTTCTCTGTGTATGTATGCTTTTCTGATGTGCCATTGTCTGGCTCCTAAATTTTTTTGCTGGCTCCTAAAACTAAATAAAATTTGTCAAGCCCTGATATTAACATAAATCCTTCCTATGCTGTTTGGCAGTCCTGTAATAAAACATGTCACACATACACATAACACACATGTGTGACGCTATTTATTACAGGACTGCTAAACAGGATAGGAATGATTTATGATTTTATATATATATATATATATATATATATATATATATATATATATATAGTATAAATCATTATGCATATATAGCATAAATCACTTATTTACATCCACCTTTGTGTATTTAAGCTATATATTGTTGGTTTGAGGTTCCTTATTACAGGACTGCCAAAGAGCATAGGAAGGATTTATGTTATATATATATATATATATACACACATATGTAACATGAATCATTCCTATGCTGTTTGGCAGTCCTGTAATAAGGAATCTCAAACCAACAATATATAGCTTAAATACACAAAGATGGATGTAAATCAGTGACCCCCAACCCTCCCTTCTCTCCACCATACCCAGAGCTTACCTGAATGGGAATAGACCTGCTCTGTATCTCCCACATGGTGACAGCCAGTAATGTTATCTTCAGAGCTGTCTCACTGTCCCACGTGGAGCTTCCTTCACATCCCTGTGATGATGCTGTGTAAAAGCCCTGCACTGATAGGAGGCTCAGTGATGTGTCAGCCAATCAGTGCAGGGCTTTCACACACAGTAATGATGCTGTGTAAAAGCCCTGCACTGATTGGCTGACACATCACTCAGCCTCCTATCAGTGTAGGGCTTTCACACACTGTCTGTGTGATGTCAGGGGGCGGAGCTACACGGAGCTGCAGAGACTCAGGGCTTTGCTCGTTACATTCGGGGCTTCAGCCCCCTTAGCCCACCCCTAGCGACGCCTCTGGGTAACAGAATCCCTAAATCAGTTCCCTCATTCCCATTTATATTGAAGCTGGTTTATAACCTGGCAAAGATATCCTTATGTTGGTTATACCTGATATTTAGCACTGGACAGGGGCGTTGCTAAGTCTTCCAATGATCTGGGGCTAGAGCCCAGATGAGCTCTGTCACACACACTGCGTCTCTTTCTCACATACACCGTCTCTCTCTTTCTCACACACGCTGTCTCCAGTGGTGTATCTTGATTTTGTGCTGCCCTAGGCAGACAAAATCCGGGCACCCCCCTACCCAAGCTGCACACCCACGTTACACACCTAAGACATGCCCCATCATTCAGACTCACATCAAGCTCACACTCCCATCACACTCAGTCACACACTCCTACTCCCATCACACTCAGTCACACACTCCTACGCCCATCACGCACACTCTGACTCCCATCACACTCAGTCACACACTCCTACGCCCATCACACACACTCTGACTCCCATCACACTCAGTCACACACACTGTCTCCCATCACACACACTCTGACTCCCATCACACTCAGTCACACACACTGTCTCCCATCACACACACTCTGACTCCCATCACACTCAGTCACACACACACTGTCTCCCATAGCACACACTCTGACTCCCATCACACTCAGTCACACACACTGTCTCCCATAGCACACACTCTGACTCCCATCACACTCAGTCACACACACTGTCTCCCATCACACACAGTCACACACACTGTCTCCCATCACACACACTGACTCCCATCACACTCAGTCACACACAGTCTCCCATCACACACACTCTGACTCCCATCACACACACACACACACACACACACACACAGTCTCCCATCAGCACTTACCTTTCCCTGGCAGGCAGCATGGTCCCTCCATGCTGCCTGTTCGGCTTCCCGGCGATTGTGCCGACAGGTCACGTGACCGGGCGCGCGTATGACGTCAGCTCGCTCGTCACGTGACTGTCGGCACTTCCGTGTCGGCATACTGCACGGGGAGCTGAACAGGCAGCACGGAGGTTTCTCTGTGCTGCCTGTTCGGCTCCCCGTGCAGCCTGGCAGGCAGAGCGATGGTGAGGGGGGATCTTCCGATCCCCTCTCACCTCTGTCTCTGCCTGCAAGCGCGGTGGGGGTTTTTTTTTTTTTTTTAAAGGGCCGGATTTTATTTTATTTTTATTTATTTTTTTTCCAGTGCTGGGGGGCGCTGCCGCCCCCCAAAATTTGCCGCCATAGGCATCCGCCTAGGATGCCTCGCGGTAAATACAGCACTGGCTGTCTCTCTTTCTCACACACGCCATCTCTCTCTGTCTCTCTCTCTCTCACACACACCGTCTCTCTCTCACACACACACACACTGTCTCTCTCTCTCTCTCACACACACACACACACACACACACACACACTCTGTCTCTCTCTCTCACACACACACACCGTCTATTTCTCTCTCACACAGTCTCTCTCTCTCTTTCTCACATCTCTCTCTCTCACACAGACACCCTGAGACACACTCACGCACATACACTTACGCAAACACCCTTACACACATTGAGACACCCATACACACACATTGAGACACCCAGACACACACTGAGACACCCAGACACACACTGAGACACATATAGACACACACTGAGACACCCTGACACCCACTGAGACACACACTTGCACACATTGAGACACCCACATACAGTCACACATTTCTTACATTTTTTAAATTTTATTTTGTATTACCTTACCTTCAGCTTACTTGCATTTTCGGCGGTGTCTTCAGGAACTTCTGCCAGATGCTGATCTCACAGCGCGACGGGGTGGAGCTTGCACCCGTCGCGCTGTTTCTGCATGACCAGGAGGTGCGGACACCGCAGGCACTTGCCTGTGGGCCGCACCTCGACGAGGAGAGGCTAGGGAGAGAGCTCCCTATAGCAGCCTCTCTTCCAGATCGGCGATCACCCCCGCGTGAGCTCAATCCTCTGATTCTGGGACCATGTCCCAGACGGAGGAAAGCTCAGCGGGGGATTTTTTTTTTTTAACAATTACAGCCCTGGAGTCTCGGGGCTAAAGAATACTTTAGCCCCAGAGTCTCGATTCGGCTATAGCCCCAGTAGCCCACCCCTAGCGACGCCTCTGGCACTGGAACTTATTTTTATGTCTATGTTTCTGAATGATTATGTTTTCTATACCTGATATTTAGCATCTGTTTAATTCAGGTCAGATGTGCATCTATCCCACCTCGGCCAATTGGTTCTCAGTATAGTATTTCTTGGGATGTCATCTCTCCTATGTTCCTAGTTTGGTTTTATGTGTTTACGAAAATGAAAATATTTGCATAATTTGTATTATATGTTTTATCGGCACAACTCTTCTCTCTATCATAGTGTTGAAGTAACAAGCATACTGTATATGTTGTGTACGTTCTATCTGTGACGCAATAAAAAACTATAATAAAAAAAAAAACCTCAGAAAGCAGTTCATCAACCATGGTTACAGTCAGGGCTGTATTCAATGTGATGTAAACAAGGCAAGTGCCTTAGGCAGAACTTGTCAGAGGGGGAAATAAACAATAACAACTTGCCCTGGGTCTGCAGTGTGGGTGATGTGGCCTGTCCTGGAGTGCTGGGATGAGTCCTGGGTCTGCAATGTGGGTTAAGCGGCATATCCTGGGTTTGCAATGTGGGTTATGGGGCATGTCCTGGGTCTGCAATATAGGTGATGAGTCATGTCCTGGGGTAAGTCTTTTTCTTACAATGTGGGTGATGGGGCATGTCCTGGGTCTGCAATGTAGGTGAAGGGTGGGATTTCCTGAATTTAGTCATGCATAGGGCAGCACAAAACCAAGATAGAAAATCTCCTGAGATACCAGCAACCACAAAAAGGAGTTTGCGTACCATTAGTGGTAACCAACAATCCAGAAATGAAATTCTGCGCAAGATATAGGGCAAACTACAAAAATGTTCCCACACAGATGAAAGACCCCAGACAATATTCCAACACCCCTTCCCCTCTCATTCAAGCAGCCTGACGATCTCAAACAAATGATGGTGAGGAGCACCCTACACAGAGAGGCGGTTTACGGTACTTCTCCCAGCAGACAAAAGAGATGTGAGATGTGAGAAATCAATGGCTGCTTTTCGTGCAAATCATCCAATGTAGTATACCTAATTATTAGATCTTTACTATACTGGCTAATTTATTGCCGAGAAAATTCTTCACTAGCCCTGTATGTATTTTGCCTTTTTTTTTTTTTTAAAAACTGTTAACAGTGCTTTGTTGTTAAGTCTGTTTTAGCTTCATTAAAGAATGAAGTAAAAACCTAGCAACTTGGTCTTAGAAGCTTACAGCTTGTTTCCTATTTTTTCACAGCAAACACAGTCCAGCATTATTAATTATCTTAATGCAGTCAGTACTCACTTTGAATTGGTTGACACAGGGTTCTCAGGCACCTGCTGTGGTTACCTACGGCAGGATCATAAGCTTATAGCATAACACGGGGCTGTGATGTGCTGCTGTTTGCAGGATGTGCTCAGCCATCCGCATGGCTATTTGCACCCTGTCTCTGAGTCTGGAATTGCACAACTTAATGTTCTTTAGGGATTAAACAATTGCCCCTTGCACAAAAAGTGAATATATCGCTTTATATATTATTATAGTGATTATAGTGATTAATTGACATTATGCTTGCAATAGCACTGCAGAAATGTAAAGGCCATTTACTAGAAATTAATTTCTACTGGATTCTTATAACTTTCTCTCCCATAAGAATACATTTATGCATTCAATTTCTAGTAACAGTATCAAACATTATAGGGGATTCATGAACAATTTTACCAGACTTCCTAAATGTTACGCTTTACATGGAGCAGTCACGATTTTGGGGGGCTGTCCCACTGTCCT
The DNA here is from genome assembly GCA_036172795.1 of Pelodytes ibericus. Taxonomy (NCBI): domain Eukaryota; kingdom Metazoa; phylum Chordata; class Amphibia; order Anura; family Pelodytidae; genus Pelodytes; species Pelodytes ibericus. The sequence goes on from CM069861.1 coordinate 137,548,406, forward strand.
ACCAAGCACTACCCCTTTCCCACTTTTTGAGACAGAGGGATTCAGGACCACAATCCGGCACTTCTGATATAATTTTTTTGTCTGGGACATTGGAGAATGCATACTGTGCATGGGCATAATTGTGTGAAGTTGGGAGGTATGCTTTTACTCTTGGCAATGATAAACTTTCCAAAGATTAACAGATACAAACATGAATTATGAGGAGCGATAATTTCAGATACATTGGTCACATAATCCATGCATTCCTAAGATATTATTTAACTTACCTGCAATGGCTTCATAGAGAGAAGCACTATAGTCCACATATTCATATTCATCAAACTTTTGTGGTCCACTGCACAATGCTCTGCACTCAACATCTGCTTCATAATATCCTTTTAAGGCCTCCTCAAAGTGTTCAATGGCCAGCTTATATTGCCCACTGTCATACAGTTTCATCCCTGCATAGTAATTCTCCTAAGCACAAAAAAGCAAAAAACAAAGAGTGGTTAAATATAATGGAGGCAGCAGCCATCTTGACCAGAATGCGGTTTATGATAAATGTACATTTCCTAACACAACATATTGGTTATTACAATAGCTTAAACAAAGGTCTATCGATTGGAACAGAAAAAAAGACTGAACTGGCCAAGCTAGTCTGCCAATAACCCAAGCTCACATATATTTGTTCTTTTGCATAGCACATCTCTGGCATTCTTGATATTCACACTGTTGGTTTACTTCTACTAGAATGTTATTCTATTTACACTGTGTATTATTTATATAACCTGCAATGATATTCAAACCACTTCAGAAGCAATCTTCCTGCTCATTTGCAAGACGCCAACCCCCAGTAACCATATATACAAAAAGGAAGACACTGTTATAACATATTATTTAAATGTAATGCTAATTTTCCATCAAATTTCCCTTCATTTACTTCAGTATCAGAAAAACCTCTAATGTGGGCCTGGTTTCCAGTAATTATTGTATAACATTATATATTTTTTTATTCTAAAGCAGTGTTTCTTAACCTGTCTAACCTCAGGACCCACATTTGTCCTTGGTCATTAAGTCAATATCCAAAAATGTCATTTCCGAAACATTAGAATTTATTCCCTCCAGTCCGCCCACTAAATTTGAATGTGTGTGTATGTGTGTATGCTTCACCTACGGAGAAATGATGTCCTAATTTTTTTTTGTATAAAGATATATAGTAATAAACTTAAATTGTTTTGTTGAAGGAAATTTAGATTTTCACCGTCATGCTTTAAAGAAATGTAGCATCTCGACAATATACAGGGTATGCTTGCTGTAGCTAACTAATGTTGTTTACTGTGCCTCTTTATTTGCATTTAAAATTGTATAGTTGATAACGCTTAGAGTTCTGTAACAATTGCACTTTGTTTTCCTGCTTTTCTTTTTGTATTGTTTGTTAATGCCTTGTAATGTTTTATAAAAATGTAATTAAAAATGATAAAAAAAAAGAAAAAATAATTTATTCAACAAAACAAATTTTACAATATTCCACAATGTATATATGAATTGTTTAAAATATGAAACAAACAAAAAACAGGACTTTGTCATAAAATGAATAGTGCAGCAATCGTAGTGCAAGAGAAAATACAAGTTCAATTTGAAACATTGAGAAATCAAGAGCAAAAGCATCCCCAGCTTTCCTAAGTCTGTGGTGTTGTTAGACAAAGTATCTCTGAGATCGTCCTCAATGTCCATTCTGTTTCAATATTTAGTCTTCAGCTGGACCAGAGATGAGAAGCAACTCTATTGCTATATAGAGGTACATTAAATTCTCACTGCCATATATTTGCCTCATCAAACCAAAACTTCACTTGACCCATCTCAGGTGAAGTTTGAGATTGTATCCCCAAAGTAAACAGTGAAGTCTCAGCTGTTTCCTAATCCTGGGGGAGTTACTGGCAGCAATATCAGTAGCACTTGATAACCATCCATCCGTTCCTTGGTGGGCTATTCAGCTTCAGACAGTGAACATAGCACAAGTCGCTAAGTCATAGTTCTTCCCTTCAATCAAAAGTTATACTTTTGACGACGCCAAAGCACACTTCTGTGTCCTACTCAACACCAGCTCGTGACACACTTTTGGTTTGGGAACCACAAGTTGAGGACCACTGTTCTAAAGCATACTCTGGATTCCCATATTGTCCAATTTTCCTTTTTTTCTGTCTTGCGGTATAATTTCTCAAAAAAAACATGCTTCAGTTGTTTGTTTTTCCATTTAGTTTGCAGAAACAATTTCAATAGGAAATGTAATTTCCATCTGTTAAACCAATCTCACAAGATGCATTTTCAGAGCAGTAAAAGTATTCTATTGCATGAAATAGCAGAGTCAGCTCTCAGACTATATTATGCTTCACTTCACTGCCTGGTTCAGTCTGAGATCATGTAATGTTCTAATAGCATGTAGGTAATTTTTCTTGAATGGGAGTCTAGCCCATGACTCTCATAATGTAGGAGTAATTCGATTAAAGAAAGATGGACAAGTAATAAAATGGATAGTGGCATTTTTTATGTATCTAAACCACCCTAAATTAATAAACAGAAGGCGTTTGAGGAAGAGTTTCAGGAGAGTGAGCTAGATAAGACAACAAGAAATTACACAAAATGGCATGACATGTCAATCTTCGGCAACAGTCATATATACATCTAACATCATTTAGTACTAAAGGTCTATCAATTGATATGTTTAATTGTGTATAACATGTATGAACTCTATATTATCTAATAGTGTTTATATATAACAAGAGATAGTATATATGTTGGATTACATGACATGTTTACTGACGCTTACAAAACCTGTATATATCTAGTAACCTCTACTGTAACTTATCAATTAACCTACAACTGGATACAGTTTCTAAGGATGTGGTAATTTTGGGAGTATCCATGACTTAAGTATCCATAACTTAAGATCCCAAGGCTCAGGCTTCATATTTTTGTTTTTAATGTGGGTTGCTGCTTTATTTATTATGTATATAATATTCGAAGGTGGGTTGGTATTATATATTTACCATTTACACTATAGCACATCAGATATTAGAAAAAACATCACGTAATATTTTACAAGGTATTACCGTATTTGCTCGATTATAAGACGAGGTTTTTTTCAGAGCAAATGCTTTGTCTTATAATCGAGGTCTCTTATAATCTGACCTCAAATTGAGGTCAGATTATAAGACATGGATCCAGGTCCCCAGCAGAGCTGCAGGGGACCTGAATCCCCCTCTCTAGCAGCAGGGGATGTCTGCGCAACGAGCGCAGACTCCACTGCTTCCGCCCGGCACGACCGCCGGGGCTTCTGTGAAGAGGCTGGGTACTTCCGCTTTCGTCACAGAAGTCCCGGCGAGCGTGCCGGGCGGCAGCAGGGGAGGTCTGCGCTCATCGCACAGACTTCCTCTGCTGCCCCACTAGCCACCAGGGTAAATCGGGCAGCTGCGGGTTGTCTGCACGATACGTGCAGACATCCTCCATGCTGCCCGTCACGGCAGACTATTATGACAGACAATAGTGCCCCCACTAGCCACCAGGGATTGAGGTACAGGTAAGGGGGGGGGGGGGACAGAGAGACAGGGGGAGGGAGGGAGGGGGGCAGAGAGACAGGGGGGAGGGAGGGTGGGAGGGCGCAGAGAGACAGGGGGGACAGAGCAGGACGGGGGGGGAGAGACAGAGGAAGGGGGGCAGAGAGAAACATGTGGGGGGGAAGAGACAGGTGAGGGGGGAGTGGGGAGTGAGACAAAGCTGGGGGCAAGGGAAAGAGAGAGGCCGCATTGGCACATAAAAAGAAATAAACACAAGAAATGCATTTTTTTTTATATAATATTTTATTAAAAAAGCAATTTACATGTGAATATATACAAGTTTAACTTTTTTCCTATAGGGTAGTCTTATATTCAGGCTTTTAGTTTTTTTCCTAAAGGAATATCCAAAGTTTGGGGGGTCGTCTTATAATCAGGGTCGTCTTATAATCGAGCAAATACGGTATGTACAATAATGCAGACAAACAAATAGCATTCCGGTATGTTGTTATGGTATACAGATTGGATCTTGGGTTTTTTTTTAGAATTTAGGTCATGTACCAAGGTGAGGTTTGAAAGGCTTGCTTAATTTTGTTTTTGTTTTTTAGGTCCATAGACAGTGAGTTGATGTATAGGCTACAATGTTTAAAAAAAAAAGTTCTATTTCCCCATTCTTATTTTGTTGGGTGTTGAGCCAAGTCATACAAAACATATACAAGAGTTTTTCTTTGAAGATTGTTACGGAAGGCTTATCCAGAATTGGAAGATGGTTTTGTTTGTTACAGTAGAGATAATTCTTGTAAAGTGGGCATGTTTGATGATTAAGCTAGAATAGCCAAAGAGGGTGAATTCTAGGGTGTTGACCAAACAAATGCCAAATGTTTGTTCCACATAGCACTAGACAACATTCCAAAACTGACATATCACCTTACATTGCCGTATACAATGAAGCCTGCTCCTGTCTGGTTGCATTAACAGCAGGAATCATTTTGTGCTATATTAGAGAACTGGGGATATATAGGCTCTATGGAGTATTTAAAAAAAAAAAAAAGATCTCTATACATGGTCGATTTAATTGTGAAGCGAGTGTTTTGTTTGCTTTTAAAATAGTATCAATTGATAAATGGGGAAGATGTATAGACCACTTTATTAAGCCAGTATAAGTTTTAGAGAAATCCAGTGGACTACAAAGCCCCTTATGTATGGTTGCCGTACTATAGCAGGTTCTATTTATGGAATCCTTAAGAGTCAACCAGGGTTTTCCCAAAAAATTATCTGTAGATGTATTGATTATATGATTTATATAATTCCGTATCTGTTGATAAGTTATGAGTGTGATGTCTGTGTCTGGGAATCTACTCCTGAGTGTATCTAGTTTAAACAGCTTATGCTGGGAAATATTTACAAATGGTTGCATGGAGGTAATTCCTTTCCTTGCCCACTGTGTAGGGGTATTCTGAGAGTGGAGTTTTGAGCCTTTTTTTAAAGACTACAATGATCGTGCCTCTCTGACTGAATCATGCAGAAAGTTTCAGAATGCAGAAGTGGCATTGCTCAATACCAAGAAACCTGATTTTGTGTTCAGTCTAGGCACTGTCAGAAGCAACACACTTGCTCACCAAAGGGAACTAAATGGAACATATGGTATAAAGAGCTCTTTGAGGTGGTGTAGATGTTGATTGTTAAAGCTGCAAAAATTAAATATAGTCTCATTTTAAGGATGGACCAAAAGTGTAGGTGTATCTTAAATAACTTAATATTTGATTCATGAAATGTGATATTTAAAATCACATCTACACCAGACTACATAATTCAAATCAAAGGTATAAAAAAAAAACTCTTTATGCTCACCATGTGACTGTGTCTCTCTCTGTCAACCAAATTACTGTCAGAAGTTTTTTGATAGTCCTTCAAATTTTGCTTCATTTCCATATGCTCTGGATTGGCCATGAAGAAAGTGTGGGCAGCCTCGGCAGCCTTATCCAGCTGGTTCAACTAGAAGACAAAACACACAGAATCATGAAAACCATAAGCAACTTTATATTCTGTAGCTTTATGTAGCTGAATATGTTTATTCTTTGTAGTTATCATATTGTTTTTGTGTAGTGTTTATGTGACAAATGGGCTGTGGTATGTAGATTAAGCTTTTCACTGGCCTCTCTTAAAATCTGGACAATGTATTGTAAGAAATAACTAGTTGGTTCTAATAATCCCTTTTGATATATGTAACTTGATCTGTGTGTTTGTTAAGGTTTAAAACGTCTGCTACTGCAATTTAATGTAACTGTGTCGGTGGCTAAGCACTAAAGCAACCAACCACAGGAACTTGAATCAGTCATAGCAGAAGGAAGACAACTGTGTACGAGAAAAAAATTACATATGTTCTCATATTTATTCATAGAAAGGGGATATTTGGAATTAAAAACCAAAATGAGCACTAGTACTAATTTCAAAGTTACTTGGACATAGGTGAGCCAATTTGTCCCAAAAAGCCTTTTCCCCATCTAGCCGAATATATCTCTGTAACACTATTATATTGTATTAATAGAGTCCAGCTCATTTGTGAACAAATTGTAATACAAAATATTAACATTCTCGACTCCAACCAGACTCCACCTTTTACTCTTGATAACACTGTATGTATTTCTAATCTAGAAAAACATTCACACATTTTGAATCAGATAAAAATATTACAAATGGCAGTATATTGCACAGTCGTTCTAACACTAAAGAACACTAAAGAAACCTTGTCTATTTTTAAAGGAAGACTTCCACTTATATAAGATGTAACTAGATTACCTGTCCATTTAACACAAACACATACATTAGACAAATGCCACTGTTGTTTTATATGTTTGAATTAATTACATATAAAAGTAAAAGTAGCGGTCTATTTCTTGCATACATTTTGTGAATTTTACTCATGGTTACTTTACAACTGTGGGAAGAGCCTACATGATCTCTCTAGATGGCTCTCTCTAGGACTAGGTGGCTATGTACATCTTTCAGGAAGAGAGAGGAGATTGACCTGATCAAACAGGCTCATAACTCCACCAAATTGTAATTTAATAGTTACATTACCTTCCCATTCAAAGCTAGTATATGCTCAGAATTCTGACTTATTGACTGCATTCAATGTCCCAAGCCCCATAGTGAGATGCTAGTACTGTAAACTCACTGTGGGGTGGCACCCAATAACACTGTATTTCACAAAATGGAGGTGCCCGGTCACACTTGCTTAGTAAAATATTGTAATAAATAAACTCACATAACAAAAACAAAAGATATCTGAAATCAACAAGGCAAAATTTAAAAAAAAAAAAACAACTTTTCATTTTTTTGTGTCCCTTTAAGATGAAAGCGCCAATCTTAAGGTGTGCCCATGTATTGTCTGGAAAATACAATTTATAAAGTGATATCCAAAAAGATCTTTGTATTGATCTTGAAGGTACTTTATCATATCCACAAAGATATATTTTCTCCAGAACTCTTCTGTAGGTCAGGTTTTACAATAAGCAGACTATGTACTTTCCTATAGTAGAATATTGTTCTATGGCTATTGCCACACAGTATTGTGGTTAAGCATCAGCTTTATCCACTTTTTCTTTTAACACACTAGACAATTTCGGTACCTGCCATATGTACCGTACAACTGTTCCTCACCAACTATATCTTTTCATTTACTAATGACTTATTTTAGTTGTTATTTTACGAATACATCTTGTTCATATTGCAACATATTACATTTACCAGAAGCCTCCATAGGTATATTAGACTATATTTAATATTAACATTAACTGCATATAATAGCTTTTAGACTCTCCATCATCTCTGATTTTCAGGAGATAGCAGCAAAACACTTTTTAAATAATGCTTGCTTTTCAAACCAATGAAAGGAGAAATGGCAGATCATTTCAGAAAGTTAAGAATTTCATGATATGACATCATCATCTCCACACAATACACTATTTGTTCATGAGAGACGATGTTTAGTTAAAATAAAGCTTTTTTCTCTTCAGCTCTGCATTCCATTGCTATGAACTGTTATGTATCACTGTTCATCTGTGTCATTCTGAATATGGCTATTTGACCATATTTGTAATTTTTAGAGAATTGCTTTAGGGCTGAAATGTTTCTCATTCACTCTAGATTGTAAGCTTGCGAGCAGGGAGAACCACTCGCCCTCTCTACAAGAGAATTGGCGAACATATGAATAACATTCGAAATAAGTACATGGATCACAGCGTATCTGCTCATTTTTCTATACATCACAACGCAGATCCAAGTAAACTACATTTCATGGGAATAGTTCAATTAAAACGACACTGGAGAGGAGAAGATTTCATTAAGACTATTGGTAAAACAGAAATGAAATGGGTATATAACTTAAAGACCCTAGCACCTATGGGACTCAATATAGAATTTGATTTATTTAATTTTTTATAAATTATTTATAATTAATTCACAGAACTTTCTGTTAATAATCTCTCTTTTTCTTTTCTTTTTTTTCTTTCCTTTTAGTGTATATTATCCACCATTTTTCTTTGCCTATTGTTTTACAATTAATTCATAGATCCTAGTTATTCCTGTTTTGTCTATTTTTTTATATATGTTTAGAATCTCCCTATATTATATGTATTAATAGTGTTTCTCCTTTTTTAGACCGCTTCTCCATATGATTCCGCGATATCTTTTACATATGTTTTTTTACATTTTGTATTAAACTTTGTATAACTATTTTGTACATTTAATGTTTTTTATCTATTTGTTTTTAATTTGTTTCGCTATAGGGATCATTGCAGTCTTTTTATATATATTTCTGATGCAGATGTATAAAGGGATTAATAGGTGGATGTAATAAAATGAATGCATTTATATAGTTCGTGTAAGAGAACACTAATACAATAATATAATTGATTTAATTGATTACCTTTTTTATGCAATGTAAGTGATTTTAACTGTCAATGCTTTTATTTGCTAACAAATTAATCCGTGTATAACATCTAACATAATGTCATCTGAATTATTACCATCAGAAAATAGATTGCTAAATTATACATAGACAGAGATATAGATCTAAAATGCTGCACAATTTTAAACCACCTTATTTAAATGCAACAATGTAAAGCAATTTATCTATTAGAGAATCCACCAATCACGGAACTGCTGAGAGGAGGTGTGTCCATTCAGAGGTGGATTTAAGAAGGACACTGAGAGGAGGCAAGCGTACACTTGAAGAAGCCCCGCCCGGCGAAACGCGTCTGTGACACGCCCCTCCTCTCTGCATACTCTCGCACTCTCGTCGGATCACTTGCAATCCTTTTCTGAAAGACAGATTGAACCATTCGGACATTGTCTCTACTGTGGTCCACGGACACTATCGATGCTACACTGGTAGCTTAAAGCTCCCTTACCTAGGAGAAAATCATCTCACTTGCCGCTTGAAGATATAGCCGCCGTTTTTGAATATACCAACGCCTCCACACTCCAGGTCCAGGTGATGTTCATCTAAAAGCTTGGCATTTCCATGTTTGTTTGTGAGTTGAAGAGATTCTAACTCACCACTTTTTAATTAATAACTGAAACAAAGACATGGGTTCTACACATATACTGTGAATTGCTGACGCCTCCCACGGTCCTTGGAGATATATTCACCCTAAAGCTTTAATATAGAGCAGTAATTACTGCTCTCAAAAGGGTGAGTACAACACCCACTATCCTCACCAGTTTTATTATTGTGCACATACAGAGAGCACTATTTTTTCTATTTTTCTTGTTTTCTATGCACCGAATATCTTCCATTAAGAGAATTCTACAATCAACAGTCTTTATTTAAAATATAAGTATTTTTACGTTCATCACTTGTTCACCATGGAAAGTTAATATCCCTCACTTATATATCACTTATAAAAAAAATTCACTTATATATTATCTTGCGCTCCTCTCATTTTTCCCCTTTTAGGGCTCTCTACCTCATGTATCAGTTTGTTTTTGTTCATCTAACAGTATGTAGTCCCCACTCTACTACTAATGCTGTACCAAGCGTTACATAAATTGTTGGCGCTATAGAAATAAATATTCATGTAATGTAATAGCCTCACAGACAGGCTTCCATTCGTAATAATATATACGGCCGATAGAAAAACAAGGTACAAAAAATAATAATAACATAAATAGGTCTAAGATTATACAACAGATTATAAAATTACTTCTACCGAAGGGCACAATTTTCATCCTTTCCTTCAGAACCACATGAAAAAATGCAGATTTGGGATTTGTTAAGTCTTGCATTTTTGGTTAAAAGCTGTCATACTGGCCTCTTGACATCAGACAAAGTGAATCATGGTAATGATATTATGCCACACCTGTGGAAAACAGATGCCATAAAAACTATACAATGCTGACACGATCAACACCATACGTCAGGAGTGGAAATTCTGATATTTTAGAGACTCACTAGGAAAAAAAAAAAAGACAGAAAAAAAAAATAAACCAACAGATCTGATAACTTAACATTCCAGCTAATCTGTATATACAATCTCCTGCCATGGTCATCATGGCTGGCAGAGCATACCAAATTGCTATAATTCCACGGAATAATGTTTGCAATATCTTGCACTTTTTATATTGTTACTTGTCATAACTATAATGACTAAAGGTATATCGTTCTCCCATTTTAGTTGTTAATAGTGAAGGTATTTTTTAAATATACACCTGTATTCACTTGTATGTGAATGTAAAGAATGTAAATTCAAAACAAGACATGTAAAAATATAAAGCAGAACATATTCCCAGTATATGACTATAACTTACTAGAGACGGGCGGCTGTATTTAAAAAAGGATGTCATGTTAAAGCCCCTTAATCTTAGCATTTGCGTTTGTGTGTCTATTTTCTAAAGCTGCTATGATTGCTTAATAAATAGCAAACATGCATATGGAAGCAGTGTAAGGTTCCTGACACTTCAGAAATAAATATAACTGCAGCCAGACATGATGTCAGCCTACAACCCAGCCATATATCTCCTAACACACATCACAGGATGCTGGAAAGGTTCGGCTAATTTCACTGGATAGCCTGAGATGTCTCCTCACCTCATTGCTCTATAGTATTTTAGCATTTGTTTCAATTTAAACTTAATAAGTAACTGTTGCTAATTCCCATGCATTGTTATATATATATATATATATATATATATATATATATATATATATATAATTATTTTGCACCAGGGTGCTTGGAGTGTCTAGAAAATCAAAGAAAAACAAGCTATCAGGACTTAATAAATCAAGTACCGTATTTATCGGCGTATAACACGCACTTTTTCTCCCTGAAAATAGGGGGGAAATGGTGTGTGCGTGTTATACGCCGAAAAAAAAAAAAAAATCTAAAACTTACCTCGTTCCTGCTGTCCCCCGGTGCTCTGAAGGTGCGTGCCTGTGAGGGAAGCGTTGTGAGCCTCCCTCCAGCCGCGCGGTCAACAAAGTGTGTTTTTTTAAAAACACACTTTATTGTTCCGCGCGGCTGGAGGGAAGCTCACAACGCTTCCCTCACAGCCACGCAGCTTCAGAGCACTGGGGGACAGAGCAGCAAAGAGGTAAGTACTGGGGTCTGGGGAAGGGGGGGGGGAGGAGGGTGGCATAACGAGCATGATAAGGGGCAATATCCTGGCATATTGGGGGCAATATCATGGCATATTAAATGGCATATTGGGGGCAATATCCTGGCATAATAAATGGCATATTGGGGGCAACATCCTGGCATATTAAAATGGCATATTGGGGGCAATATCCTGCATATTAAATGGCATATTGGGGGCAATATCCTGCATATTAAATGGCATATTGGGGGCAATATCTGGCATATTAAAATGGCATATTGGGGGCAATATCCTGCATATTAAATGGCATATTGGGGGCAATATCTGGCATATTAAAATGGCATATTGGGGGCAATATCCTGCATATTAAATGGCATATTGGGGGCAATATCCTGCATATTAAATGGCACATTGGGGGCAATATCCTGCATATTAAATGGCCTATTGGGGGCAATATCCTGCATATTAAATGGCATATTGGGGGCAATATCCTGCATATTAAATGGCATATTGGGGGCAATATCCTGGCATATTAAAATGGCATATTGGGCTTCAAAGTTCTTAATTTAAGTTCTTAAGTTTTTTTTCCTGAAATTTCCTTCTTAAAATTAGGTGCGTGTTATACGCCGGCGCGTGTTATACGCTGATAAATACGGTACTTTTTTTTAAATAAAACTGGATAGGAAATAAAAATCTAAACTCCTCCTGTATAGACCAAAAAACCCAAGTAAATCAGAACAATTAATCAAGCCTCTGTTAAAACCATTAATAATAATAATGATATGGGAAGCATTATATATATATATATATATATATATATATACACAGGTAAAATGGCAAATGGACATAGATAGATAGATTTAGATATATGTAGATTTACACACACACACATAGTAAAAGGTTATTTTCTTAAATATGAGCCAATATATATAACAAAATAGAATTTTTCCAGTAATAGACCGCAAACATTCTCTAGTTCTTGTTTTACATGATCTTGATGTTCTACCAACATATTGAATATTACATGTTTTGCTCATGATTAACTACATAACAAGTTAATGTACTGCCTTGTGGAATATATCTTACCAATGACCAAACTCACAAATGTATTTCCAGTTAACAGATGATCACGTGATACACAAACTGGAGCCACATTTATAACAACCCAAATAAGTCAGCTAAGTAGAAATTGGTTTAGTCTTTTATTGAGAGGGGAGGTCACTGGGGCTCTTATTGAAGGAGCCCACAAAGCCATTGCTTTAAACCCTGTTTCTACAACTAAAAAGACATCTTATTAAACTGAGGACTATATTCAGTCATAAATAACACTGTATCGTCTAAATTCCTAGTTACATTTTTATTGGTAGTTAGAGTACACCTGGGCACGCCAGACAGCTCCAACATCAGCACTGATATATAGCCTCAAAGCCCTATAAGGCAGAGCTGGGCAGTAATATATTGCATTAGACCTCAGTGCACTATAAAGGAGAGTTGGATGATACCAATGTTTACCTGTGGCTAGGGTTGCCACCTTTTCTTCAAAAAAATACCTTGGTAATGTCTCCATAGACTTAACATTGGCCTGATGCGGATTTTTTTACCGGCCTGCCGGTAAAATACTGGCCTGGTGGCAACCCTACCTGTGGCACAGTAATATATTTGATCTGTATACTACATAAAAATGGACAGTGGGTACAGGAGAGTATACAATGTTACTAGATACTTGACAAAATCTGGAATAGCTATCTTTAAAGCTATGCCAATAAGTTCAAGCTCTGAATACCAATATTTATCAAGTGTAATAACACAATGTACCAGAGGATACGGTTATTCATTAACTTTATTATTTAATTATCAAGCTTTCAGACAAATATGTTAAAAGCATAACAGTTCTGAACAAGTCTGGTAACACCCTAATGAATATTTGCTACCTGAGGTTTATCAAGCATTGTTCTAGTTATGAAGGGTGTTGCAGAATAGAAACAACATTTTATGTATCCCTTCAGCGATGTATTGCAAAATGTTTTATGCAAAACATAATGCAAAATATATGTGGGAACTAATTACACAAATACCGTAGCAAATAAGCAACAGAGCAAATAAATACATTAAAAAGATACAACTACATAAAAAAAAAAAAAAAAAAATAGAATATATATATATATATATATATATATATATATATATATGATTAGTGAGATTAACTATAGAAAATGGAATGAAACAGAGCCTGCCTTTCTCATGATAGTACTTTATTATGCATAAAACAATAAACAATATATAGTCTTACCAGCTCCTCTTGACCAATAATGATATTTTCCTTTGTAACAATCTGCGGGGCTATATAAAGCTGTGTATGTTACATAAATATGCAGGAATTTTATCTTTCACAACTAGATTGTGATGGCAGCATGTTGTGTCTTTAAGGTTTAAGCATTTAAAGCTGAAAACCTGTACAGTAAAAACCCACCAAAGCATTCACACCTCATACACCTATACACTAATCTACTATGTTAACTACAGTGAAATTATGTTGTGGGTGTGCTGTCTGGACTGGAATGCAAAGGCTAAGATAGAGGAATAGATAAAAACAAAAACTATTGAAAAATGTGTATCCCCCGTGGGTGGGCACATAGCTACAATCTGCACAAATAGAAGGGTTCCCAGAGTCTACATGCAAAGTTAAATCATATTCAATAGTGCTAATGGCTTTATTCATCGTGCCCAGTGTCAAATGGACTCAAAATGTTCAAGTTTTGTTTTTAAAGGAGCAGTTGTATATGTTATTAAGTTGTGTCCTTCTAATATATTGTGTGGAGTTTATGCTGTATAGTCTTTGACTACAAAGTACTGATAATTTCCATGTCTTTTTTTTAACACTAGAGAAGAAACACATATTCTTGATTAATTCTGTATGGAGGCTTAGATATTAATCGAGTAATGTAAACATGAAGCACATAAATGCATTGAGGTACAAGTTTCAGAAATTCCTAGGGTTGTTTCAAAATGGTATAAGTCAGAAGTAAGTTGCAGTGATAGCTGGATGGACTCCAGCTGTATTAGAATATGGCACACTTATCATTAGCACATGTTAAGATTAGAAGTAGAAGATCCACAAACGTTATGTTTTTCTTCATGCATGCAAAACACTTGCCTTAGTACAGGTATAAAGTGACATGAACTGGTTGATATACATGCCATTTCATATTTTAATGGACAGTTGCCAGCCAGATCACCTGCATGCTTCACAGTGAGGGATCCTCGATTTCATATAAAAACAGAGGGGACCTAACTAAGCCCACCATGGCCTTCATTTAAGATATCCGTAAGATTCGATAAAGCCTTTCAGATAAAATGTGTCCAGGATTGAAATCCTCACATGTGCAAGAGGTTCTAAGTTTTTTTGGCATCATCTTACATGATTCTGGAGATGACATCACAGAAATCATAAAAAATAAACAGTAAAAGTGTTAGGCCAAATGCTGGCCTTGCTTTTTGACCTGTTGATCTCGCCACAATATAGTGCAATAGGCTGTTATTGGGCAAAAAGACTAAGGTTCTATACTTAAAGTAAGATTACTATGGTACCATACTTAAAGAAAACAAAGTCCACAGGTATTATTCCTGTTTTACCTGCCTTTACTTATTTGTCTTAATTAGTTAATATTTACGTAGGCAGGATTATTTAAAATTATGTGGTGTAATGTATGAAGCTCAGACCTCTTATCTGTGTCCTCGCTAAAAACAAACAAAGAACTTGCTATGTATTTTACATGGTTGTTTCAATGAGTCTATAGTCTATGTATACTGAAAGGAACATTGACTGAGCATAGGTTGTTGCTGTTTTTTGGACTTTGGAAATTTTGATTGAGTTGATGTCACTATCAACAGAATGCGATCCTCTTGTATATGGCCTCATGAATTCCAGAGAAAATATAAATATTTTTCCCTGCAAACACAGTATAGCAATCCTTTGACGGGAGTGTAAAGTCCTCTGATGTCTTATAAATGCAATGCCTGACAGCTGGAGACGTGAATGGAAAATAAGCTGCAAATATTTGTTGCTTACAATGCATGGTGCACAAACTAATTGAAGAGTGCAAATAAGAGGGTGGGGGTCGGAAATCATCTTCCAAGTCTGGAGTTAAATCAACTTCTGTGATGTGATGTGCCCAGTCTTGAGTGAAGTAGCCCATCCTCTAAGGCTACATTTTGAAAGGCTTATTGATCTGAACAGAAGAAAGATGAATGGAGGGGTGTATACCGCAGGCACTCTTTAATAGCTCCTATTGGCAGAGAGGCCTGTTTTTAGCTCTGAGTATTTGGAGAACTTAGCATAATTACATGATATAGTGCAGAATGCCAACTTTAAATTAAGTTATTATATCTATAGGTCACAAACAGGGGCATTGCTAGATCTCCAAATGATCTGGGGCCAGATCACAGGATCACACACAAGGAGCAGAATGTTTTAAAAATAAATAAATAAAAAACATAGCAGTGGCAGTGAGGGTGGCATGTCGCCTATTAAAGTACCCTGCTCTGCTCTCATCCCTGTGAGAGCTTGAACCTCCTGACCCAAGTCCTGGAAGGAGGGAAACTCAGCGTGCACGGGGGAGATAAGAAAAACATACAACAACAGCCACAGAGTCTTGGGGCTAAAGTATACTTTAGCACCGCAATCTACATTCGGGGCTATGCAATGGGGATTTGGGGGCTACAGCCACAATAGCTCACCCCTCACCAACAAAATGTGCAATGCTTAATTTTACTACTAGTTAGGAAAATTAATTCTTTAAAATTTATTGTATCAAATATACATAAAACTGGACATAAAGGCTTCTCCATGACATTAATTTATGTAAGTTAATAAGTTAAAGTCCAATCCACCAGCCTAATTTTATGCGTGGTGAATGTCCCACCAAATTAAAAAGTTGAACAACAGTGGTTTAGACCAAACTGTATTTTGGCCTCTTATTCATACTGGTGCAACATTGTCAAGGAAATTACAGGATTTGTAATAATTTCATAGGGATTATATGGCACAACATTAAGATATGCAGGGCTGAGCTGTGACTTGCTGTTGTTCTACTGTGCTCTTATTCCATGGTGATCTGGTATTTGGAAGCAAGAACTAGTGTAATGATCTAGTGCAGTGTTTCTCAACTGGTGGTCATGAGATGGTGTGGAGTGGGTCGCAAACATCTGCTTTGGCTTCGTTAAAAAGTCTAACTTTTGATTCTGGGGAGGAACGATATTGTAGTGATGCATGCCGTGTTCACCAGCTGACAGAGAAGTCCACTAAGGAATGCATGCCGTTGTTTCAATAGTGTCACTGATATCTCTTCCAGTAACCCCCATAGGTTTAGAAAAAGCTTATAAATTGTGCATACAATTTCAAAAATCGCCTGAGATGTGTCAAGTGACGTTTGGATGGGACAAATATACAGCAGTGAGTGTTCAATCTACCTACGTTTGTAAGAGTGGATTCTTAGCACTGGTCTAGCTGAAGACAAAAAATGTAGGAAGAGGTCTTCAGAGTTGCTTAGTCTTACCATCAACCCAGACTTTGAAAAGCTTATCAGGAGCAAAAAGCATCTCCAGCTTTCCCATTAGTTCAAATTAGTCTCATATGACTTTTGGTTTTATTGTATTTTTAGCTTAATAGCACTTGCACTCGATAATTGCACTATTCATTTAGCAAAGAAGCCCTGTTTTTGGTTTATATCACGTTTTGAACAGTGCATATATATACATTGTGGAATGTACAACTTGTTTTGTGGAATAAATTATCATGTTTTGGAAATTAAATTATTTTTTGGGGTCAAGACTATAATGACTAAGGACAAATGTGGGTCCTGAGGTTAGACAGGTTGAGAACCACTGTTCTAGTGTTTATTGCTGCTGAATGAGCGTACAACAGAACAATGAAAATGGCTTTTAAGTGGATCAAATCTTGAAAACATAGACACTATAAAAAGGACTACACTAAAAAAAATAAAAAAAAAAAGACGTTAATGAGAAAACCGATTTCTACTGTACAGAGCTTTGAAAAGTTGAGGAGGAAAAGAAGCTGGTTTTGACTTCCACTTGTAAAGTGGAATGTATTTTCCAGCTCTAGGGCTTTTAACCTGCCAAGTACTGGTAGCCAGAAATAACTTAGAACTAGGAACAGAATCCAATGTTAATCTGTGATACAGCCTCCAAGCTCCATACTAAGGATGGAGTGGAAAATACACAGCACAACAAAGAACAAAGCAGAAATAAGAGGTGCAGTATGCATTACTTTCTTAATTCCCCAATGAAACCTGAATTTATATTCTGCAGGTCTTCCACAGTTTAAAATCCACCATTAAAATGTAGGATTATTATATTAATCAGTAACAAAATATCAAATACAATGCCTTGTTTTGAGGATTTTGTAGACCTTGGATCTTCATTCATGAGGAAGGCTAGTTATAAATCAATAGGTTGAACAAGAAAAGCTATGTAGAATACATAGGAGCTCACTAATTTTCAATTATATAATGTGCCTATGAAAACATCCTCTACCCTGTGACAATATGTCTATAATTGCTTTAGAATTTCTTCAAAACTTTAATTAAAAATCTGAGTAAAACAAAACATTTTTAACTTTGGTATTTTTCCTTGGGTACACACTTTGCCTTGTGGAATGCTGGGAGTTCATCCGCTCAACTCAAGGAATTACTTGTCCTGATTTGCTGCTCGCAGCACAGGTTCTGCTTGCAAACTTTTTTGTTTACTAATTAAAGCAGATTTTTTGTTGTATACTAGCAATAATTTCAAAAAAGATTAATCAAAATAGTGAGGTGGTATCATTGCTTTGTTATGTAATTTTAGATGTATATGTATGGTTAGATTTTAAGCGTATCTAACAAATTTAGTAAAACCAATTGGATGAGAACCAAAGATCAGTGAACAAAGAAAAGTATAAGTCTATTGGATACAATACATTTAACACATTACATGAACCATATCCATACACACCATATGTTTCGGGATAAAAGTAATACTTGGCTATTATACATTATTGCTAACAAACATATTTAGCATTTGGGCACTTCCTTTTATTTGTGGTTTTATTTTTGTAGATACACTCCTGATGATACACGAACAAAGAAAATACGATAATGTCTACCTTAATTTGAGGCAAACAATATTAGATACTTGATGACTGAATTTCATTGCATGATAAACAAAGCACCACACAATAATATTAATTATACATATACAAATACATATTTTTGCTGGACCACTGACATGTCAATTAAATGTACCTTGTATTAGTCCTTTAATAGTGTATTATTTCTCTATCAACACCATTTAGAATTTAATATAGAATGTATTGATATAAATGTCAGTAGTGTGATTTTTTTTTCATGGAAGGTCTTTTCTACATTACTAAAAGTGCTATTTAAAGTCTCATATATGATAGGAGCTGGAGGCAAGATCAGCATGATGTTTGGCAGTTCACATCTGGTCATAGCTGCTTGAACTGTCATGACGTAAACTATATATTATGTCAGCACTTAGCTTAAGGGCCTTTCCATTTGGATTTGCCATAGGCAAAGCAAATATGTTACTGAGCACATGTTTATAAATAAGAATCCTGAGCTAACCGAAGGCACCACTTGTTCATGGAAAATATCACTGAATGAATTCCCTGTACAGAATATATTTTAAAACAGTTTTAACTTATTAAGAGGCAGGTTTTTTTTATATGCGAAGTAATGTGCCTAAGCTTAGAAATGGCATGATAATAAACACATTTCATACATTTGATTTGTTATTTGAATATTTTTTTTTTCATTTATCTACAAAGTAATTACACATTTTGTGTCAGATACACTTTAAACTGATACTAATTAACATACTTCTGCAACAAATGTGTGAATGGGAGATTTTCACTGAAGTGAGATGAATTAGTAACAGAAATTGAAAGAATCTCCAACTATATTTACAACTCGGCCATAGTTGCCAACATTGGCCATGTTTCCAGGGACACATATTTGTTCCACATGCTGCAGAAAGAGCATGCAAAGTGCACCACGGCAGTATGTAAGATGCATATACGCACAGACACAATCCAAAGATGCATATATCCATCCTACATACTGCCGTGCTGCACTTTGCATGCTCTTTCTGCAACATGTGGAACAAATATGTGTCCCTGGAAACATGGCTAATGTTGGCAACTATGATCGGCTATTAAGGTGTGATTATTGCAGTTGACTTCTCTGAATAACCCCCATTGTATTTGCTAAGAAGACTAGAATTTGTACTCCTTTAAGAGTACTTACTAAAGGAGGCAAAAGTACAATTACAGGTGTCATAACTGTAGCGCTATCCCCTATTGTTAAACCATGACCATTTTGATAGCTTCCAACTACAGTACTTTTGCTATTTTCATGCCAGTTTTCTGACTTACCCTGAACAGAATTCTATTTAGGAATCTGAAATCTGTTTTTGAATGGAGCGCGATGTTAATTTGTATTTTTTTGTGACATTAGTATGTTCTTTGATCTCCATGAATAGTTCAGAGCTCCATACCATCATCGAATCCCAGTACACTGCATCAGTGGTGATTCTGCCCATGACTGGTTTTCAGATTGTAACAATGCAAGTGGGTTGAACATTCAAATATCCTTACGGACCCAAAAAAAACTTGAGATCTCCAGACCACCAAGCTACTAATGTTCCAAGGAAAACCCCCACAATCTCACTAGACTGTAGTTAAGAGTGTATTGCACTTAATAGACATAGTTCTATTTCATAGGGAGAAAGGGTTAACAAAAAGGAAAATTAAGACATTTGCTGTTAAAGTTAGAATTAATCAGGAATGAGGTGAATCAACGATTTATAGCTCTATGCAGCATTATGTTGTGGTCTGAACAGAAACTAAAGAAGGGAACTTATCCGGTAAAATGTTCCAAGTAAATTAAAAGGCAGTATATTTGTACGTCTGCCAGCAGTATAGTAAAGGGCCTTTGTGATACATTGCCACATTTTTCCACCCATTACAAATGCATGACATAATTTCTAATCTACATGCAAACGTCATACTCTAAGTAATGCTGTTTCATTAGCATTTTTTTTATATATATCATTTGGTGGAATTTCCATGATTCCTTTAGTATAGAAAGCTGAGATATTAACGTAGAGGAACCATATAGAAAAATAATATATAACTGTGATTTCTACCCATGTTATGGTGAAGATATTCACCCCCCCCATTATCACCAGCATTTATTTTCAGCACCCTGTAGCCACCTTCTAACAGGGTGCTTCCAAACTGCCAGCAGTAGCTATTCCTGTCCTTTTTACAAGCTGAGCAAGACAATATGTGTGGTGCCCTCATGTGTGCAATTTCAGAGGACATGGCACCAAAATGCATGCCACACTGAAGTAATACCATCCACATTATCAGGACCAATTCTAATAAGGGCCTCAGTGACACGCCAGTGCCCTTTTAGACTTGCCAGCATTTCCATTTCACACCTTGTTGAATTTGGGTAATCTCAGGAATTCAATTTAATTCACTGGCCTATTTTTTTTTTTTTGCTTCTCTTTTGCCCAATATATGGTATATGAAAGGGGGTTCGTCATTGAGTATCAAGCCTAGAGTAGGCGTGAGGCGAGTGGAAGGTTAAAGTTCTGTCCCACTTCTTTTTACTGCAGCCTTCTTTTATTAGGGCTTAGTGTACCAGTTTCCTGAATTCACAGCAACATAAAATAAGGCCGTTAGGCATATAGGACTGAAAAGGAAAAAGGATTTCCCCCACATCGGGGGAAAGCAAAAGCCGGCTCCACCTCAAGAATAAATCATACCTTTTGCTGGAATACTCGGTGATGAGGTGCTGCGTCCGGCTGTGCAGACAGCCAAATGTAAAAGACGAAAACAGAAAAAAAGGAGGACGTTAGCACTCTCCAATCCGAGTGTAAATAGAATGTTTATTTCCAAAGAAAACCGTCATATAGGACTGCCCTTATGGGTGGGACCAGTCTGATATGCTAATGAAGAGGTTTCCTCTGTAATTGTGCAAGCAAACAAAAACGGTGATGCTCCTCCTGAGTAGGTTACATCCTATAGGGATGGCTATAGGTGCTTTTGTCTGCACTCAGTGGGGCTCCCTATTCTTTGTTTGTCTCTGCAAGGCATATAGGCAATGCCTGGTTCTGAAGGGTTAGTAGTGGTTCTGAAGGGTTAACAAAGTATAGCTGCAGTAGCTCGGCTTACCCTGACTCCATCATATTGGTATTTAAGATTTCTCTCACTGTGGCTCTAGTCACCAGAGTAAAAAAATTTTTTTTACAAAGAAGACAATTATCCTTTACAAGAATGGGCAGGAAGATTTTCCATGAACTGTCAGTATCAATTTAATTGAATCATGTATTGGTTAGTTTCATCAAACTCTGTGTTCAAGTTGAGTTATATACCATATGGAAGCCATTGTTTGCTGCAAAATGTTTCGGTTATTCTATATACTCGTTCAAAATAATGAGCATAGCAATGACTGCTGAAGTCTAAATAATGACTGCTGAAGTCTAAATAATGAGTGTCTTCTGGAGAGAAATTTGAACGAGATCAAATACTTTTTTTGAAATGATTCTATTGCACAGTGTTACTACTGGAAAATATGTTTAAATAGAAGCTTCAGTATGGATACAGATGTCAAAAAAATACCTGGTATATCTTAGCTTTTGACATGCAGTCTCTGGGCTTTTACACAAATGTCTGGGTCTTATTATTCTACACTAATATGATGATAGGCCAGCCTAATAATTGGTAGTGTTACTAACATATGACACAATTTAAGACATCTTCTGTTGAGTTTATAAACACCAAGATTAGATCCATTTGGATAACATAACCGGCAAGTGATAGCTACACTGAAACCTTGAAATGTTCTATGAAAGGATTAATATTATGAAAAGGTTAAAATTATGAAGAGTTTTAGGCCCAGCTCATTTATGCTGTTTAGAAGGATCACAGACCAATTGACTCCAACTAAACCATTCAACGTCCCCTGTGAAATGGTCATATAATGCATGCGATTTGTACTATGTGTCCTTGGTATCATCGCCACCTTTATAATTGGGATGCTTATGGGTTTTAGGGTTTGGAATTCACGTAACCATTTCAAAAACCAACTGGCTTGGTAGACAAAATACTAGTGGAGCCTAGACAATAAAATGAGACCACATGTAGCATATAGCTCCGATTTATAGAAACCATTTAATGGAACCTAATGAAGTCTACAGGGTTGGCGCGTCGAACCCAATCAGATCCCTTCTGAATTAAATTTTCATGCCGACATTTCAGCAGCCAGTCTCCTACTGGAGTATGGCTGAAGAAGTGGTAGCATCGGTCCTTTCTATAGTCTTCTATGAGAAGGAATTTGGCTTATTTCGGGGACATTTTGGGAGTACCTCAGCTATTTCAGAAACAGCTGAAGACCTCCCATACATGTCAGTATGAATTTAAATAAAATAAAAAATAAATGTAAAACAAAAACTGTTTATAAAATAATACAATCTAATTAAAATAAAAAACACATAAAAATAAATTCATAATATAAAAAAGGAGTATATAATATATATAATATAATATCATTTGTAACATTTAAATTATGACTAACTGCTATAACAGTGCCGGGGATGTCATTCGAGCTATATGTTGGTATATTGTTCACCATCAACAGCTGTTAGGTTAGATGTTCTCTTCCGCCATCATGCCACGTGTTTCATGGTAGCATTTTATGTCCATAGTGGAAAATGGTGCATTACAATATGGCTATAGACACCATGGATGTGAAATGGTACCCAGGACCGATCCTGGGCGGGTGCACGGGGTGCACCGCGCCCAGGCGCACCGGGAGGAAAGGCGCTCCGATGAGCACCTTTCTCCCTCATTCTGGAGGTGCGGCCCGCAGGTGAGCGCCTGCGGTCACCGCACCTCCTAATCTCAATGAGTACAGCGCGACGGGTGCAAGCTCCGCCCCGCCGCGCTGTCTGATTGCCGGATGTCTCTGCTGACATCCGGCAGAAGAACTGAATGACGGTGTTCTGCCTCTGCAGACACCGTCCGGAAACGTCCTCCTCCCTCCAGGGAGGGGGACCAATAGTAAGACGTGCTTTTTTTTTTTTTTTTTTAAAAGAAAAGAAATGTGTGTTTCAATGTGTATGTCAGGGTGTAAGTGTTTGTTTCAATTTGTGTGTGTGAATGTATGTGTGTGTGTTTCAGTGTGAATGTGTGTTTCACTGTGTGTGTGTGTGTGTGTGTCACTGTATGTAAGTGTGTGTGTTTCACTTTGTGTGTGAATGTATGTGTGTGTGTTTCAGTGTGAATGTGTGTTTCACTGTGTGTGAATGTATGTGTGTGTGTTTCAGTGTGTGTGTGTGAATGTGTGTTTCATTGTGTGTGTGTGTGTGTGTGTGTGAATGTGTGTTTCATTGTGTGTGTGTGTGTGTGTGTGAATGTGTGTTTCATTGTGTGTGTGTGTGTGTGTGAATGTATGTAAGTGTGTGTGTGTGAATGTGTGTTTCAGTGTGTGTTTCACTGTGTGTGTGTGAATGTATGTAAGTGTGTGTGTGAATGTGTGTTTCACTGTGTGTGTGTGTGTGAATGTGTGTTAATGTATGTAAGTGTGTGTGTGTGAATGTATGTAAGTGTGTGTGTGAATGTGTGTTTCACTGTGTGTGTGAATGTATGTAAGTGTGTGTGTGTGAATGTGTGTGTGTGTGTGTGTGTGAATGTATGTAAGTGTGTGTGTGTGTGTGAGTGAATGTGTGTTTCACTGTGTGTGTGTGAATGTATGTAAGTGTGTGTGTGTGTGTGTGTGAATGTGTGTTTCACTGTGTGTGTGTGAATGTATGTAAGTGTGTGTGTGTGAATGTGTGTTTCACTGTGTGTGTGTGTGTGTGTGTGTGAATGTATGTAAGTGTGTGTGTGTGTGTGTGAATGTGTGTTTCATTGTGTGTGTGTGTGAATGGATGTAAGTGTGTGTGTGTGTGTGAATGTGTGTTTCACTGTGTGTGTGTGAATGTATGTAAGTGTGTGTGTGTGAATGTGTGTTTCACTGTGTGTGTGTGAATGTGTGTTTCAGTGTGTGTGTGTGAATGTGTGTTTCACTGTGTGTGTGTGTGTGTGTGAATGTGTTTCACTGTGTGTGTGTGTGAATGTGTGTTTCACTGTGTGTGTATGTGTGTTTCACTGTGTGTGTGTGAATGTGTGTTTCACTGTGTGTGTGTGTGAATGTGTGTTTCACTGTGTGTGTGTGTGTGTGTGTGAATGTGTGTTTCACTGTGTGTGTGAATGTATGTGTGTGTGTTTCACTGTGTGTGTGTGTTTTTCTCTGTGTGAGTCAATGTGTGTGTTACTTTCTGTGTAAGTGTGTGTACATAAGTGTGACTGTGTGTATTGCTCTGTGTGTGTATAAGGGTGTCTGTGTGTAATGGTGACTAAGTGCAAGCCCACCATCAGGGGTCCAGGTCACAACAGAAAAAAAAAAAAAATCCCCTGTGTTTAGCAGGTCCGCGGCTGTGTGGGAACCGTTAAGCGCTCCCCTCCAGCTGGGGACCTGCTAAACAGAGCAGAGCACCAGGAGACAGAGCAGCAAGGAGGTAAGTACTGGGGAAGGGTGCAAATAACAAGCATAACGCTGGCATTTTAAATGGCATATTGAAGGGCAAAAGAATGGCATATTAAGGGGCAAAATATTGGCACAGTAAATTGTAAAATACTGGCATATTGAGGGGCAAAATATTACTGGCATATTGACCAACTGCTCCCAACCACCCTCCATATTACACTAGAATGGGATAACATGCTTGTTAGAGTAGGTGGGGCGAGTGGGAGACATTGTCGGCGGGGGGGGGGGGGGGGGGAGAAAATGTGTTCAGTAAGGGGCCCTGAAATTCCTAGTGGCGGCCCTGACTAAGTGTGTCTGTGTAAGTGTGACTGTGTGTATTTATGCATGACCCTGTGTGTAAGTGTGGGTGTGTATGTAGGCAGGGCAACTTTAACCGGTTAAAGGGGCCACCGCTGCCCACTTGACAGTCCCCATCCAGTCGGCGGCTATTTCCCGCCTCCTGCACGGAGTGTGCATAGACGGAAGACTGTGCGGAGGAGACACGAAACAGCAGCAGCAAGGTGAGTACTGGGGAATGGGGGTAGGGGGTAATGCTTTTCTTGGGAAAACTGGTGGTGGCATATTAATGGACAAAATGACACTGGCATATTAGTGGCCAAACTGACACTGGCATATTAATGGTCAAACTAACTGTGCTATATTATTGGATAAACTAACTGTGGTATGTTAATGGGCAAGCTATCTGTGGCATATTAATGGGAAAACTATCTGTGGCATATTAATGGGAAAACTATCTGTGGCATATTAATGGGCAAACTGGCAGTGGCATATAAATGGGCAAACTGGCTGTGGCATATTAATAGGCAAATACACAGGATTATGAGGAGGGAGAGACATACATGTGAGTTATGAAGAGAAAGAGACAGCAGACATGGGTGTATAGAAGGAGAGACAGACATGCAGAAAAAAAGACCACCATGGGGAGCATGAGGAACAGAAAGATAGACATGGAAAAATATATGGGGTATGAAGGGAGAGATATACATGAGGGTATGAGTTGAGAGAGAGTTATACATGAGGGTATGAGTTGAGAGAGAGAGTTATATATGAGGGTATGAGTGGAGAGAGAGTTAGTAACCGGGAACGGGGGACTAATAAAAGTACTCCAAAAAAATTGGGCAGACTAGATGGACCGAATGGTTCTTATCTGCCGACACATTCTATGTTTCTATGTTTATATATGAGGGTATGAGTGGAGAGAGAGAGATACATGAGGGTATGAGTGGAGAGAGAGATATACATGAGGGTATGAGTGGAGAGAGAGATATACATGAGGGTATGAGTGGAGAGAGAGAGATACATGAGGGTATGAGTGGAGAGGGAGAAAGACATGGCGGTATGGGAAGAGAGACAAGTGAGAGACTGACTTGGTGGAATATTATTTATTGCTCCTTGTGTACTTCTTTTCCAATGATGCTCAGCCAGACTAATAGGAGACTTTGGCTGGTTGGACATCATGGGAACTGTAGTTAAAACTGCTAGCCAGCAAAAAGTCTCCCATGTTGCTGGCTGAGCATCATAGACATAAATAAAACCACTACACTGTTTTACGGCCAAATAAATATCTTTATTTAAAATAAAAGCTTGTGTTGGTCCTTTATCTAAAAATAAAGTTTGTGCTCTTCACAAGAATCCCCCCATCCCAATAATGAAAAAATGGTATGCCTGGAACATACATGTGTAAAGGGGAGGGGTTTATCATATAGCCACGCCCACCTGGGGCGCCAAAAAAATCCTGCACCCAGGTGCCCGTGACCCTAGGATCGGCCCTGATGGTACCGTGATACATTTGGCATGGTGGTGGGAAGGTACATATAACTTGACAGCTGTTGATGGTGAACAATAACCGGTGATGTGATGCCAACCTACAGCTGGCATGACATTACTGGCATTGTTATACCACAAAAGCTGTTATGGCGGTGTATAAAATGAGAGAATGTCTTCCTTTACAAATATGCATGCACTATCATATAACATTTATTAGGGTTACCAAGTGACATATGTGAAGAGTTTTATATTACATGATATGTTCAATGACATGGTTATTGCACCATTTATGTCGTAATAGCATGTTTTAATAGTAAATTACAATGATTTGGGTTTTTTTTACCTTTTTTACCTTCGTTTGTATCAAAACTGGAAAGGTTAGGTAGAAGAGTTGAACTTGAAGGAAGTACCTAAATTACTATGGTACATTGTAACTAGTGATACATTACTATTACCATGCCAATGAAACATTGATTAGTAAAGTTCTTATTATATTACTATTTATTATATGCGGAAGCATTTTATACAAACTTTTTACAATTAAACTGCAATTTCATTTCTATACTTATTTTTAGCAATGTGTTTCTGCTCAACCACTGGGCATTGAGGGGTTAAATACAGCTTGAATTAAATAGCGTCACAAGTTGGGGTTGAACTTGATGGACTTGTGTATTTTTTCAACCTAAATTACTATGTTACTATGTTATTAAGTGGCAAATAAATATCTATCAGGCGACATAAAGGCATATTCTCCCATGACATATCCGGTAAGCATCTGGGAAGAATTTTCTCTTTCTCCATCTCTTCTTTCCATAAACACCAGGGTACAAGTTTTATATGGCTGACAAAATAGATCAAGAACTGTCAGAAATCTTTTTCCTAACTATTTTATTATCCTTCTGTTCTTAGAGTGTGTATCGCCTCAGACATCTGTCTGCCAAATTGGCAGAAATAGACACACTTCTAGTGACTAGATATTGCAATGGAAAAAACAGTGATGGGGCGAAAATCCAGTCTCTTGCATTACAAAAGGGGTGAGATCATTTCTGTGGATGTTCATTTTTCACCTTGGATCATGGATTTCTGATGTGTTGTACAGATCATTTAATTTGAATACAGGCAATATCCACAGCTTGACTTTGCAGTGATTAACAAATTATTAGCACCCTAAAATACAGGACACAGATGTTGAACATTTTTGTAACACAGTTTATAGCAAGTAAAAGAAATTGTATAAACCTAAGAATAGTTCAGTCAAGTAGTATAGTTACATATACGTATTCACCATCATGGAATTTTCATGTATTGCTTTTGCAGACTACATTTCCTGTCATGCTCAGCCAGCCAAATGCTACCTTCAAATCATAGGAAGTGCAGTCTATGGACTGACTGCAAATACTGTCACACCAATGGTACTAAGAAAGCTATAGTCTGTATTTGCCCCACATACAACTGCTTTGGGACAGGGAGAGACTATAGCTGTCAAACCAAGTACTGTCTTTGATGGCGATATACATCTGATCACTGTGATTGGCAGACACAGCAATCTGATGTGTATCCAGGGGCCTCTGCAGACATGGCTGCAGAGGCACTCCACTTACCAGCTTGCCAGTGGGCATACCACGATCGGTTCTGTGTGATGCAACACATCCATAGCCATTAATCGGATTTTTTCTCTTTGATGTGCCTGGCACGTTGATTATCACAAAGGTTAATTTTTCTGGATATACATGCATTCTACAGGACAGGATTCTGCAGGACAGAATGGGTACGTTATTTGAGCCAAGCAAAAAACTGGCAAATCTGGCAAACCTACCTGTGCACCACATGAAAAAAACCTGCGGATGCATACTCTATATTCTTTATGTAGAAGCACTTTATACATAACCTTAATGTCTATATTTATGACTAAACTAAACATATTTTAAGTCAGAGCAGTCCTTTATGTTTTTAAAGTACTTTTTTTATTTTATTTTTACTGATTTTCAAGATATGTAAATTTATTTTTATATAATAATGAATGAACAAAGATTGTGTAAAATAATAATAACATTTGACATGGATTCAGTGGGGGAAGGAAAGGGAAAAAATGTAACCTTTCACTGGAGTAGCGCTACCATAAATCAACCATTCCCTATTTCCTATCATACGTTCTTGAATTCTCATTTTTCATTGTGAAATTCCCATTCAGAGCAATTACAGAGACATATGATTTGGTATGCCAACACATGTAACTTATGTTGATTGTAACATGATGGTTTGTAGCCTGAAACATCCAGTCCAAGTTATTAAGAAATTGCTCTTTGAAAAGGTTAAAGGTGAATTCATGGGAGAATTATTTAATGCAAACAAGTACCACTTTTCTTGGAAACATATCTGTCAAGTTTCCAAATAACTGGAATCGGATGGAAATTTGAGACTGTGACATATTATTTCAATGTTGCAAATGATAATTGGACCTCACTCCAGAAGTTAATAACAAAGTCACTGGAAGTCACACTATGATTACAAAACTCCTACTTTTCATCTTTTAAACTAATTTATGTGTGTAAGTAAGTATAGAAAGGAAAGAGCACTACACAGCACATAAATATTAATATAACACTTGATAGCATGCTTGAGATATTAGAGTATGGGGTAAAAAAAAAAAACTCCAATGTTTTGTAAAATAGAGAACATATAAAAACACAATATTTCATAGTATATTAAAACACCATTAACAATAAATAGGGAGTGTTTCCTAAATGTTCACTCACTTATTAAAAGAGCTCCCTCTCCAAACTCAAAAAATAGTTATTTATGCACACATTAAGGACAGTTCCTGGGTTTCTCCACACTTGTTCTAATGGATTATCAGGGGTCCTTTGGGTTTAAATGTACTTCCCAACTTTTCAAAGTGCCAAAAAAGGACATTTTCTGGGGGGAGGTGGCGGGCAGTGTCTGAAGATATGTCTATGGGTGGGAATTAAGTGAATTTATGGCCAATTGTGAGCTATTTTTTTAAAGTTTGATAAGCTCTTTAGAACAAGATTAATGCATTTTACTTACAAAAACCATCATTAAAACACATTTACAGCAGGGGCTCCGTGATACACTCATACCCATATAAAAGTCTATGCTCATAGAGAATTGGAGAACAAGATTAGGAATGAGGGACAGAGGTACATGGGGCAAAAATTGTGATTTTGCTTCCAAAATAAGAATAATAAGGAGGTATGTTTAAAGCATTTAATATATAGAATGCAATGAGGTCATTCTGCAATTTTACAGGATGGGGAAGTTGAAGAATCCTCAATGGGTCATGGAAAACGTGATGTATGTCTGTGCATCTGGCTGGTTCTTTCAAAAGTATGCAGGCTATTCTATTCTGGAGTATGAAACCTCATCATTCCCAGGAGAAGGGAAATAGTAAGCTCAAACACACACATGCTTCCTGTTCCCTGGAACAGAATCTGCAATTAGCATTACACATACAATAATGAAATAGAAAAGAATTCTATTTTGAAAAGTGGAACAGTTAATTTAGGGGAAAATTCAATTTGTTTCTCGTTATGTTGTGTCCAAATTTACTTCTGTGAGTTATGAGGGCTATAGGAATAATGCCAGCAAAACATATAGAGAACATTACACTATTTCCACCTGGAAAATGACATGTGGGAGTGCTATGCAGCAGACTTGGCCTGCTTGTCCAGAATCAGAAAAAGTGACCAGCACACTGATGTAATGTCAAAAGACAAGAAATAGCTAAAATAGGGTCTGCTGCACAACGTGGTATGTGATGAGCTAACTTAAAGATATTTAACCAGGTTTAAAAGCACGACCGTAAATCGCAAAATAATATCATTATATATCAGCATAATTATTCTTCCTTTACATATGCATGTAATTATAGGAAAAACACTGAAGGAAAAAAGGACTCTCACACCCCTGCACATTAGCAGGAATTACTGGATGTCTGGGTACTATAAATAAATAGGACACTTAAAAGGAAAGGTCATGCAAAAAAACAACAACTTTCTACTAAGATCACTAAATTAATACTATATGAAATTAAAATAAATTTCCCCTTTTCCCCTCAAGGTTTTATATGGGAAAAAGATGTGTATTCCATGATACCTATATCATGCTATAGGTTCCATGAGATGATCAAGTTCAACCTATCCAACTACCCATTTTTTTTAAAATTGAGAATGTATGTACTGTATGCAACGGAAGCCTCGGTACTCCGACTGAGTACCTCTGTTAAAAGATCTGCTTCCCTGCTCAGAGCTGCTCTTTCAAGAGCAACCTATTGTGGTAATATCACAAGATTGGGGGGAAGGAGAGATAACGGGATAACAGTTATGGGGGGAGATAACGGATATTGGGAGGCAGGAGAGAGAACAGATATGGGGGAGGAGGAGGAGAAAGAACAGATATGGGGAGGAGAGATGAGAGAGCAGATCTGGGAAGGCAGATAACAGATATGGGGGGATAACAGATGTGGGTGGGGGGGAGCAGGAGAGAACAGCTATAGGAGGGTGCAGAGAGAGAACAGATATGGGGAGTAGGGCTGCCACCTAGCAGGTATTTTACCGGCAGGCCGGTAAAAAATTGGCATCAGGCCAATGTTAAGTCGATGGAGACAGTACCAAGGCCGGTATTTTTTTGAAGAAAAGGTGGCAACCCTAATGGGGAGGGAGGAGAGAGAACAGATATAGGGAGGAGGAGGGATATACATGGGAAGGGAGAGGAGAGAGATACATGGGAAGAGAGAGGAGACATACAAGGGAATGGACAGGTAAGACACATGGGAAGGGAGAGAGATATAAATGGAGGGATAGGAGACAGACAGACATAAGGGTAGAGAGGAGGGGGGGCACCATGAGGGTGGCCTGCAGAGTGCCCCTACACACTTAAGGCTGACCCCAAATGTAATGTCCTTTTTTAGGTTCAGCTTTCTCATATGGGTATTGTCTTCTTTTCAAAATATATTACTAACTTTTAGGCCATATTGATAAGCATAAATGAACAGTCGTGACCACATTTCTATTGTTGATGGAGGCAATCTGAAAAACTATCTAAAACTAAAAGCATGAAAGAACTCCCATGTTCCCTAAAGGCACAATTAATCCCAAAGGAGTTTAGGACAAAGCAAAGTAACATTCAACATAATGTTCAGAACCTTGTCTGATCATGTTCTTAAGCTTCTATTATGTCTCCTCCCTACTATATGGAAAAATACCTAATTACACATGTAGGAAATTATGTGCATTGCATTGCTACAGGATTCTACATGATCAAAATAAATACAAGGAAAATTGGCAGGAAAACAATGCTTGGAAAATGCTCTGGTTAGAAAAGGCAGCATCAATAGGATGTTTTGCAGTAAAAAAAATCACTTAAAAAGTTAAACATAAAATAGTAATTGTTGAAGGAAATACTTTGGACACATATACAGTCTTCATTACTATTATAAACATTTAAATCAATATCCTCCTTGTCCCGAGTAAACCTGGCGTATATCTTTATAGATACATGTGGATTCACTCTCTACTGTGTCTCACAGTGTGGTCTCATCAGGGTATCTCTCTCTGTTAGCGCAAGGGATCAGCAGGGGGACCATGCTGACCGCCTAGGACAGTTCTTCGCAGCCATTTCACCGCTGACAGTTTGATCTCTGAACTGCCAGAATTGGAAGGCAACATGGCCGGTTCACCGTAGAGTGTAATCGCTGACAGTTCAGCGCTGAACTGTCAGCGCTTAAAATCAGATTAACCCCCCTTAATAAATTAGCCTCCCCTAATACTAACCCCCCGAACCCTAATACTAAACCCCCTAAACCCCAATACTTACCCCCGAACCCAAACACTAATAGCCCCTAATACTAACAGTAACCCTAATACTAACACTAACCCCTAATACAAGAACTAACCCCTAATACTAACACTAACCCCTAATACAAGAACTAACCCCTAATACTAACACTAACCCCTAATACAAGAACTAACCCCTAATACTAACACTAACCCCTAAGCCAAGCCCCTATGCCATTATACTAACACGCAATACTGCGATGAACTGTCCCCCAATCACGAAGAACCGTCCTATCCCCCATGCTGATCCCATGCAAAAAAGAGGACCTCTCATTGCTCTAGTCGACCAGACTAGGCTGCCTGCTTGCAATAGAAGCATGGCAGCTGCCGGTCAAATGACAAACTGGCATATGCTATCAAAAACACATTGACCTCAAGCCTAATTGGCCTGCCAGTAAAATACCGGCTGGGTGGCATCCCTACCCTCAACTTATCTTAAGACCATACAAACTATTTGAGTTGTTGGTTTTGGGATGTAGAGTTGAGGTTTATGTGGTGCTTCTCATAGAGAAGCTATACAGAGCCTTGGAAATAAAGGAACAAAAAAGGTACACAAATTTGGCTCTTCATGGGAAAAGTTTGATTTGTGGAATATTTACAGTAACTATAGCAGGTGACGTTACTTTCCGCTGTGATGCGAAAAAGCTTCTAAGGACAAGGTAGACATCAAGATAATCATTACAATGCTGGTTATGAAACTAGATGGACAACATATGGCTACATCCAGCACCACATAAACTGAACGCAGAGAACCCAATAGCTAGAAACAGGATTTCTAATAAAGAAATAGAGGTGGGCTCCAGCAGGTAGTTTCCTTGTTTATGACGAAAAGACTTAGAAAAGACTCATTGTAAGTGGTGGTGATAACTTTTCCAACTCTACCAAAAGGGTACAGTGTCCCAATGCGAAGTTCCAGATTATTTTTTTTTCCAATGAAATGAAAAATGCTAATTGCAATGTGAGGCTAAATTGCTTCATACTTGAGAATATATGCTGCACAGTCATGAATATGTACTTAAACATCAGAGTCGCTAAATGTTGCTTTCATTGAAAAATGATGGCAAAAGCCCACACAAATAATCAGCAATGTCCGTTTCATAAGCACATGGAAATGCTTGAAGTTGTGCCAACTTGTACAGCAGTGAGAGAGTGCTAAGTCAGTAAGTATAAAGTAGGGGGCTGTTCCATTATGTAAATCTCCCCAAGGAGATGCATGATTACGTGCATTCCAACACATAGTACAGGTCTTGTAAACATATATTACTGGATTTTTTACATACATAGTCTGCCGAGCCAACGCAGTGGAAGGAATCCCTGGAAAATATGAGTAAACTGTATAAAAGCACAGATGACAGATAGTGGAGGAGTGTAAAAGATGAATAGCAGCACAGATTCATTTGATACTAAATGCCAACTTTATCTTTGAAGATTTTAGCTTTGCAGAGCACTGTAAAGTAAACGGAAAAAGTACGGTTTTACATCACTGACAAAGTCCAAATATGTGTCGGATATTTGTAGATACTATAAATTACGTCTGCAGATCCCTTAATTCAGTTTGCTGTCATGTAGAACATTCTAGCATCAAACATTTAAATAGAACTTATTTATCAACAGCATCGAGCTGTGATAGAACTTGCTTAATAAAAAAACCTCAGTGTAGACAATTTGATTTAACCCAGAACCACAGCAGATTTATCACTTGTCTGCATCTTCTGTGATGTCACAGTATTTTGGACTACATTTGCATGCAAAGCCGGTCCTCGAGGATGATGAACAAGCAAGACTTTAACATATGTTGATTGCAGGGTACTCTTAATAAATCGAAAAATTGGCAGACCCAAACATTGCCTCACTTGTGCTAATAGCAGAGATATTTTCAGTTGGACATCCATGTATTAACTGTATACACTGTAAAGCATGGAGCAAATTAAAATAAAAAGGAAAAACAACTTTGCTAATAGAACTGTAAGTAAATGTATAGACCTGTATAATAAAATGACTTGAACAATGTTTAGGTATCCAGATTTTAGTTGCAATCGTAACAAAAAAAAAATGCTAATAAGGCAACTGAATAAATGGTTCCTTGATAATACAGATTCGCAGTTATTTAGTTGTCATCTTAAAAGTATGAATTACAACTAAAGGGTATAATATTAGAGCACCACAAGTTAGAATCTGGTTCTAGCAGATTTTCCATGAAACTGATGCCTACAGAACTTCCTGCAGATATTCTATAATACACTCAGTAGGGACACAAGACCCAGGCTGTGATCTAGAATTTGGCTTAAGCAGCTGGCAGCATAACTACTCTCACACAGAGTGTGAAAATGACTCAAACCATTTACAGATGAAGACTCTAATCTGCTCCCTCTGGGCTAGAGCCCCATTAAACAGTTATGTTCCAGAAGGATAAATAGCTTTCTCACACTGATCAATTTAAATAATGTAATACACAGATTTGGTAAGTCACCTACATTTGCTTCTGGTATTATTGCCACACTAAAAAAGTTAACATCTACAACAAACTACACTTAAAGTTACAGTGAGGATTATTTATTGTGGACAGTTTTGAGATAAAAGTTCTTCTGGAGCAATGGTAGTTCCAGCTACTTCCATCAAAGCTCATGTTTTCTCTTATTCCACATTTTTCCAACCATACTCAATGCACCATAGATTTCTTCCCATTGTTTTTGAAATGATGGGTATAAAATATTGATATTTACAAATTTACATTAAATTAATACCAGACTTTTTTTTTTATAGTAGTTACTATAGTAACAGGCAATTTTAGTGACACAATACTTTTTTGATGTTAGGATAAACAAATATGGTACATTCTAGACTAAAAGTGCCTGTCTCCAATTCTGCACATTTAAGAAGCCACAAATGTTGTATTTTAGTTTGTACGTCTCGTCTGACAGAAAGCTAATTCTTACATTATTTTTACTAATATATGTCTCAGTGGTTACAGAAGTTTGTAATAACCAGTTTAACCACAGTCTTGGAGGAAGGATTAGTTTAAATGGAAGTCTGCATGCACAGGCTATGATGTCATTAACAGCAAGTTTAAAGGAGAGATCGAATGCTCTGCTGAGAGGTAATATAGAGGTAAGCTTAAATTAACAATTTCTTCTTTCTTGTTTATGCATATGTCCGGTTGAAAGAGAAAATAAATAAAACAATCTCTGGGACTTCTAGAAGAGTATCCAGGTGCAATTAAAATATTATTTATAACTTTATTTAAAAACCAACCTACATGAAAGGGAGGTTTAACTTTTTAAAGAAAAAGGCAGCGTCCTTAAAGGCAAGTTTGAAGGAACTTTTTGAAGGGAGTCCGAGAGATGGGGGGCATCTCAGGCAAAACCTTGCAGGTATGAGTGGGAAGAGGTGATGAGGGTGGAGTCTGTTTGAGGAGCACAGAGATTGTGCAGGAAAGCAATGTAGTGAAGGGCTGAGGAGTGGAGGGCTTTGTAGGTTAAGAGATAGAATTTAAAATGTTATCCTATGGCAGATGGGAAGCTAGTTGAGGGTGCTGCAGAGAGGAGCAGCCGAATCAGAATGACGAGCAAGAACACTATTAAATTAATTTTGTAAACTTTTCTTTTTCAAGTAGAGTGTGAGTTGCACAATGGACTTAAATAATCACAGCTAACAATGAACATCAACGTTTACTTACACAATGCAATAAAAATTATAGCAGTAAATTCCAGTATGCTATTTAGACCACTTGCAGAGAGAGAATTATATAATATTTAGAAATATTCCATCTGGTACAATTTAACAAAAGTCTCTCCAGGTGGTAATGAGGTAGTCATATCAGGCATTACCAAGAAGCATTTTGTCATGCTTAATAGAAAATAAAAATTGTTGGTACATTTTCCCCCATTGCTACATTTACACATATGGATTAATAGTTCTTAATTTACATGTATCCAGTTTCCTTTCCCAATAGAAAATCGTAGCATCGGTCCTTCTATGTGCCATAGGCTTCTATGGGGAGGTTGCTGGCTTATTTTGGGGCCATTTAGGTAGATGTAAATATCCAAAGTTCTCCCATAGAAGTCAATGGGAGGACTTTAATTATAGCTGAAAGTCCTCCCGAAATGCGCCGAAGTTTAATAAACTAAAAACAAAAAATAATTTAAAAAAATGCCTACATTACATTAATATATAATAATTGTATATGAATATTTTTCTGTTAAACACATGTTAACTTTATTTATTGCACACTTTGATGTTCAATTCCCCAACTAAAATCTGGAAAATTGAAAATCTGGCAATTAACGTCAAATTCCAGCCATTTTGGTGGCCTTTGGCACTTGTTGAGTAGGGTCCAGACAATTTTCCCTGAACCAAACATGGCAGAAGATCGGACTGAAATTTGCCTGACTTTACCATACTGAAAGCCAATATATATAGAATAGTGTAAGAGTGGAGTGCGTCTCAAAATGGCCATATCAACAGACGCAAATAGCCATCACCATATCCAAACCATTCAAAATACCATGGAGCCAGATGTATATTGTTGTTATTAATCACAACCACATTTTTATCTGTGGTTATAGATGTGTTTCATTATAAAAATGTTTAATTTATTTCAATAAATCAATACAGGAATGTGTTCACTTACATGCAGCGCAGCATTGTTTAAAATGTAAACCACAGTCCACAGTATATACAAATTATGAGTCCATATTTGTA
This sequence comes from Pelodytes ibericus, assembly GCA_036172795.1. NCBI lineage: Eukaryota > Metazoa > Chordata > Amphibia > Anura > Pelodytidae > Pelodytes > Pelodytes ibericus. Next base: position 137,585,531 of record CM069861.1, read on the forward strand.
CACAACACTCTGGTACACATGTCTACAATTCTAGAATGATTGGTTAATGATGTGTGTGGGTTTTAATTGGTAACAGAGTAGACACTTCATATTGCTCTCATTATCTATCTTACAGGCAGAATCCCGAAAAAAATTCTCCAATACAAAGTGACAAAATACAAGTACACCTCTATTGAAGTACAGGGAGTTACCAGAAGAAATTGAGCTGATGGTCTTCCTGCCTGAACAGCAGAACCGTATACTACTACTGACAGAGTATAACACCAGTATCACTGAAGACTACAATACATTGCCAATAGTTTTTTTCTTGGCAATCAAATATGTTAGAAAGACTTTACAATTATCAAAAAGCTGAAAACTCTTTATTAGCTTCTGTGTTGTATTTGAAATTATTCAAGAAAGAATAATAACAGGCAATTTTCCCAGTATACAAGAACGTTCAGTCTCTCTTTTGTTTGTTTAGGTGGAATAGTACCTTAAGTAGTGCTTTTTGCCAAGATAGATAAGCAACTGTGAAAGTGTATTGTATTTGAGAGATGGAGAAATAGCGGTGAAGTCAATTTAATCATCTGCCAAGTCCATGTACTATTTTCCTGTGGCACAAACTAAAGTTGCCTCCTCACTGTGATTTTCTAAGGGTGTTTTAAACGTACAGACCTGCCTAGGGCTCTACAAAAATTCAAATTCAAATCTGATAATATACTTCCATAACCCACTGTCTACCAGATATGTATGCACTCCATGCTCTTTCTAAAGAGGATAGTGAAAGTGATAGCACCTAGAGGGTATGTAGTCCAAAAATAAATTCTATATGCTCTATACACATATCAATACACCTTGGGGCTTCTGTGGATTATCAATAATTTAAATGATTTATTCTGTCACGCACTTCTCACAACCAATTTCTAAAGAAGGATGCTTTTATTTTTATAGGAGTGGCTGAGGTTGTGGCTATTGGCGGGGCACTGCTAAATATTATTTGGAATAGGAATAACGTATTTTATTTACAACATTTAATATAAAAACACATTTACTGCAGTTTAAAAACACTTTATTATGAGTTGTATTGCTCTGGAGTTCTGTGATACAAACCAAAAACTAAGACCTCACAGAAAAGAGGGACAATAGGGGAGGAAAGAGGCAAAGGGGAATTTGGGTGCACAATAGGGACAGTCCCTCCAAAATAGGGACACTTTAGAGATATGGTAATGTAGTATTATATACTCCAATCTTGTGAAGTCCTATAACCTCAGATGACTCAAATCATACGTAGTGAAACTGGTAACACTAACTTATTCTTCATGTCGGCAAAGAGTCCAAAAATGTACAGCCAAGATTTTACCTCAGTAGTGGTTTCAGGAGTGCTTCTGAAGTATAGTTATAAACAATCTTCAAAGTACATATTAAATTCCTGTACTAGGAAGATGAGGACAGAGGAATACTTTTACTGCCCTATTAAAACAATACAAAAACCCAATTAAAGTAAATACACATGGATATTAATAAAGCGAGTATATTAAAGTGTAACTGTTATATTGGATATTGAAATATGTAAAACCCAAAAATAAAGAATTTTTAAAGTGTAACTGTTACATTGTGATACATTTAATAAGTGCAATGAGGGAAAAAATATTTGATCTCCTGCAGTTTTTGAACCTTTTCCCTCAGACAAAGAAATGATCAGTCTATAATTTTAATGGTAGGTGTATTTTAACAGTGAGAGAATATCAAAAAAAAAAAAGTCCAGAAAAACGCTTGTCAAAGAAGTTATAAATTGATTTGCATGTCAATGAGTGAAATATGTATTTGACCTCTTTTAAACTTAGTACTTGGTGACAAAAAGTCTTTTTGGCAATCACAGAGGTCAGACATTTCTTGTAGTTGGCCACCAGGTTTGCACACATCTCAGGAGGGATTTTGACCCACTCCTCTTTGCATGTCCTCTTCAAGTCATTAAGGTTTCGAGGCTGATGTTTGGCAACTTGAATCTTCAGTTTCCTCCACAGATATGTATTTTACTCATTGACAAACTTATTGACAATTTATAACTTTAATGACATGCGTTTTTCTGTATTTTTTTTTGTTATTCAGTCTATCACTGTTAAAATACACCTACCATTAATATTATAGACTTATCATTTCTTTGTCTGTGGGCAAACGTTCAAAATCAGCAGAGGATCAAATACTTTTTTTCCCTCACTGTATTCAAATGTTGGAGGGTTACATCTACTGTGCTAATTTATGAAGATCATTCTTTACAATGGAAGCTTATGTAGCATCCCACCTTCATTTTTGTAAATGCTAAAAAAGAGACAAATATGTTTATACCATCACGATTTATTATTACAAATAAAAAATGAATCACCCCAGGTAGTTTAAAAGGACTATAGGCATGCAAAACAAATAAAATAGATAATAAAATATTAAATTAATAAAGTCTCTCCCCATCCTTTTATTAAATAGTACATAAATTACCTTTTCACCTCCCAAAGGAGTTTTAGGACTTATTGGACCAGAAGGCATGAGATCACCATAATTAATAAGGGCGTAGAAAATAACTAACTCATATGTGCTTGGCATTTCTTTGGAGCATCACTTTAAATATAGTGAAGCCATGTAATGCACTTGACTTCATAATTATGTTAAAAATGTTAATTTATTTAGCAGTGTGTATGGAGCATTTGAACTTGTAAAATGGCTCAATTTTCTATGGTTTTTAAACTACCTAGCAGAGCAAGTATCGCACCTAACACTCCCCCATGATTGCCAACTATACCCTTATGGATACCCCATCATGTTTACCAGTTGGCATAGACATTATGGGTTGAACATATCTCCACACATAAACCTATTTAGATGTAGGATATAGTTCTGCCCCTTTACTTTGACTATGCTTCCTGCCCACAAGTTCTTAATTTATCTTTTGACCATTTTCTCAGTATATTGAGGGAAATACGTGGTGATTATAGTTTCTTTCTCTAGGCCAATATATAAATCAAGCTGAACTTCTAGTCTGGTCTTAATAGACATTTGTTCTTTAGTGTAGCAATAAAATACATCAAGTACTAGAAGAAGAGACTTAAAGACATGGATAAACGCTTCATTAGAACATCATACACGTAATTATATACCATGGGAGTACCTGGCATCTGACTGCTATATCACTAATCCTATGCATTCAATAAAGGAGTTCAATACTTATTTTGAGTTGTTGCCCTTTGTATGGCTCATGCCTATGTTTAATTCCTATAGGTTGTTAGTATGAATTTACTCATTAATTATGACACTTTGTTGTTAGCATTTAGTCAATATGTTATTCTATTTTCTAAGAAAATACACCAGTCTGTTTTATTTACTTGGAGATTACTCTGGGAAAACAGCTACGAGTATGCCTTTGTTTCCCCTAAACATATGAACCATTCATCAAAAACACTCCCAAAAGAACAGCAAAAAAAAAAATGACCTATGTTGGATCATGCATGCTGGATCTAGCCAAGATGCCAAATAGTTCATGACCTTAAATGTACTTTCTCAGTTAAACTTTCAGAGTTTTTAAACAAAAAACGAATGCTCATGTTGTGCAAATTCTCAGATTTTAAATAATCAATGTACAGGAGTGAAGTGAGTGCTTTTAAAAATTATATTTTGAAATATAAATACATATTTGTGACATAAAATGCATTCTTGTAGATGTCATCTTCTAATGTATTTAATTTTCAAAGTAAGCTGCTTGTTTGTGGCAAGAGGGTTCACCATACTATAAATAAATACAAATATTGAAAGGTGGTCTTTTTTGGTGTGGTATATGGGGTTAGTATAGAATGCTTATGAATAGGTCACACACATGACCAAAGCCACTACCCAAAACTTCCTGGCATCATACCCCAAATACATACAAAACCATGACTGTTCAGAATCCTGAAGGGAAAGGTTTTAATGAATATACTAGTTGTGTTACAGTAGTGAGTGGGTGACTAAAATTGAGTCATCGCTCTCTGTAAACCCAGTACAAGGTGACTCTAGAGGTAAATAAAGGCAAATCTTTCTGTTAGGCCATCTACTGTAATATCCAGACTCATTTCACTTCAAGTAAAAGCTTCATTGTTCCATAACATTATTTTAGTGCCATTTATCTAAACCAATAGCGTGATAAATAATGAACATAAACATTTGAAACCGCTAGATTTAGAGTGATTTAGAGTGATTATCACACAACCAGTAATTCCAAGTATTATTGTTCATATCTATTCGCATATTTCAGCAAATTCATCTTTTCTGTGGCTTAAATAGGTTTTATCACCGAACCTAAAAGAAAAGGAAACGGTGGGGGAGGGAGTGAAAATGTTTCAAGCACCAGAAGTGTGGTTTATACCCTCTGGCAAAGTATTGCCCTCTGGTAAAGTGTCACCCTAAGCGAGTGCCTTGTTTGCCTTGTTGACGATACACTACTGGTTGTAGCACATAGGTGTATAGATTGTGCACCATTCAGAAACTTACCAAGACTTATAGCAGGCTCTTGACGACCATCACAAGATGGGAGTAATTGTTTTTTTTCTCCATACTTAGGAACTATTCACCAAACAGAAGACTTGTATCATCTACAAATTTTATTTACCTCAGAAATGTACTAGTTTTCGCTTAAATTTACTAAAATAAAACTATCAGAATTGTATAGCTTTCCTCCAGCACACAAGTGAAATTGGACACCAGAGTAGGAACCAGGGATGACTGCACTGAGGCCTCATAATCATACCCAGCATAGGAGAGTTAGTTGTGTATGAATTCATGTAAACCTAAAAGAAGCACAAATAAAAAGGATGTTTTTTTTGTTTAAATTCACACAGTAAGGTCTTTGTTAAATTTCACAATGCAACATTTTGTACACAGTACAAATAATGGCAAGACATAATCTAGAATATATGGTTATACTGTACTCTTATGTTCAATAAGGAAAACTATTTTAAACAAATTGGTTTGCTTTTTACTTTATAGCTTCTGTACGTTTATATGGATATCCTTTTAAACATATCTGCAGACACTAACAGTGTCACAATTGCAAAAAAACTTTTCTCACACTGACACAAAGTGCAGATATATAAAAGTGTCAATGTGTAAATGCTACTTTCGCACCCCTAACATGATTTAAACGCAGGCTGGCTATTAAAACAAAAGGGCTGCAAGGAAGTGGCAAGAAAATAGAGTCAAATAACAGGCAGCTACTACGATTTCAAATGAAAACATTGAGCGATAGTAAAAAGACACACATTACGTGCTACTTTTTGGCATATTTTCAAAGACAACTGGAAGAAAAACATTCAATACAGAATTCCGAAATGTGGGCTGTAACAACATTATTATTCTTTGTAATGCAGTACCAAATTAGAATCCCCTAGTGCGGACAGAAAAGTCCCATTTCATGTTTTGGGCTCAGCACCATATGATTTTGATTAAGCTTACTCTGGGTTTATGGATTCCTGCTTGTCTGCATGCTTTACTAATGTGTATTCTCTGCCCCCCCCCCCCCCTGCCCCCATTCATTCACATCTAAAAGCCTGATTTAGGTACATTAAAATATGTGTTCCTGCTGCTAAAGAATGTGCTTTTAAATGAATGTTGTAGTGGCAGCATATGGCTTGACGTTGTAGTCAACTGGATGTCTAGACTTCACTTCTTGGATCAATTTGTATATAAATGCATATAACTTGTCAAGGCATTGGTAGCTTGGGCCCTCAGGATGGCGGGTACGACATCCACATCATTTTTTAATGTACTTTTCATCCCTATCTCTTTATGTACAAAAACAACAGAAAAAAATACATAAAATGTAACTTTATGTGAAATGTATGTTACGTAATGCCAACAATGGCAAGTGTAAGTTAATCAAGGATAGCCGTTTGCACCAAAAGGTAACATATATAATTACTGGCCAGTATTCCAATTTGAAGCACTATTGGAGGGGGCCATATCAGACTCGGCATCTTTGACTGCTAGAAGAGGCTGGAACCTCAAAAAAGTTCTTAGCATGTACTCTCAAGAAATTCCACGTGCATGGCTCAATCCAACATCAGGGTGCTACTACTGAAGGAAATGTAAAACATGCAAATATATCCTTCCATCCAAAGGGGACACATTAACCAACAAGAAGTCCCTTAATTGTAAGAGTAGAGTACCTTTGTGGACTACATTATAGAATGCCAATGCGCTGTCCAGAGCCGTCGCTAGGGGTGGGCTAATGGGGCTGAAGCCCCGAATGTAATGAGCAAAGCCCCGAGTCTCTGCAGCTCCGTGATAGCTCCGCCCCCCTGACATCACACAAACAGTGTGTGAAAGCCCTACACTGATAGGATGCTGGGTGATGTGTCAGCCAATCAGTGCAGGGCTTTTACACAGCATCATTACTGTGTGTAAAAGCACTGCACTGATTGGCTGACACATCACTGAGCATCCTATCAGTGCAGGGCTTTTACACAGGGATGTGAGGGAAGCTCCACGTGGGACAGTGAGGCAGCTCTAAAGAAATCCTTACTGGCTGTTACCTTGTGGAAGATACAGAGAAGGTCTATTCCCATATATAACATAAATCATTCCTATGCTGTTTGGCAGTCCTCTAATAAGGAACCTCAAACCAACCATACGTAGCTTAAATACACAAAGGTGGATGTAAATAAGTGATTTATGCTATATTTGCATAATGATTTATGCTATATATATATATATATATATATATATATATATATATATATATATATATATATATATATATATAAAAATATATATAATCATAAATCATTCCTATCCTGTTTAGCAGTCCTGTAATAAATAACGTTGTGTGTTATGTGTATGTGTGACATGTTTTATTACAGGACTGCCAAACAGCATAGGAAGGATTTATGTTTATATCAGGGCTTGACAAATTTTATTTAGTTTTAGGAGCCAGCAAAAAAATTTAGGTGCCAGACAATGGCACATCAGAAAAGCATACATATACAGAGACATTCACATGCACGCACCTCACATCAGTGCTGTATTTACCGCGAGGCATCCTAGGCGGATGCCTATGGCGGCAAATTTTGGGGGGCGGCAGCGCCCCCCAGCACTGGAAAAAAAAAAAAAATCCGGCCCTTTAAAAATAAAAAAAAAAACCCCACCACGCTGGCAGGCAGAGACAGAGGTGAGAGGGGATCGGAAGATCCCCCCTCACCAACGCTCTGCCTGCCAGGATGCACGGGGAACCAAAAAGGCAGCACAGAGAAACCTCCGTGCTGCCTGTTCGGCTCCCCGTACAGTGTGCCGACACGGAAGTGCCGACAGTCACGTGACGGGCGCGCTGACGTCATACGCGCGCCCAGTCACGTGACCTGTCGGCACAATCGCATGGAGGGACCATGCTGCCTGCCTGCCAGGGAAAGGTAAGTGCTGATGGGAGAGTGTGTGTGTGTGTGTGTGTGTGACTGAGTGTGATGGGAGTCAGAGTGTGTGACTGAGTGTGATGGGAGTCAGAGTGTGTGTGATGGGAGACAGTGTGTGTGACTGAGTGTGATGGGAGTCAGAGTGTGTGTGATGGGAGACAGTGTGTGTGACTGAGTATGATGGGAGTCAGAGTGTGTGTGATGGGAGACAGTGTGTGTGACTGAGTGTGATGGGAGTCAGAGTGTGTGTGATGGGAGACAGTGTGTGTGACTGAGTGTGATGGGAGTCAGAGTGTGTGTGATGGGAGACAGTGTGTGTGACTGAGTGTGATGGGAGTCAGAGTGTGTGTGATGGGAGACAGTGTGTGCGACTGAGTGTGATGGGAGTGTGAGCTTGATGTGAGTCTGAATGATGGGGCATGTCTTAGGTGTGTAACCTGGGTGTGCAGCTTGGGTAGGGGGGTGCCCGTATTTTGTCTGCCTAGGGCAGCACAAAATCAAGATACACCACTGCCTCACATACAGAATCACATAAATACACAGTCAGTCACATACACAGCCAGTTACACACACACACCCACACGTCACATGCAGAGCCAGTTACATACATATACACATACAACACATACACAGCCAGTTACATACACACAAAACACACACACAGTTACAAAGATACACACAACACATACACAGCCAGTTACATACATATACACACACACACACACAGCCAGTTACATACATACACACACACACACAACACACTCACACTGACATGCACACACTCTCGCTCACACTGACATGCACACACTCTCGCTCACCCTGACATGCACACACTCTCGCTCACCCTGACATGCACACACTCTCGCTCACCCTGACATGCACACACTCTCGCTCACCCTGACATGCACACACTCTCGCTCCCACTGACATGCACACACTCTCGCTCCCACTGACATGCACACACTCTCGCTCCCACTGACATGCACACACTCTCGCTCACACTGACATGCACACACTCTCGCTCACCCTGACATGCACACACTCTCGCTCACCCTGACATGCACACACTCTCGCTCACCCTGACATGCACACACTTTCGCTCACCCTGACATGCACACACTCTCGCTCCCACTGACATGCACACACTCTCGCTCCCACTGACATGCACACACTCTCACTACCACTGACATGCACACACTCTCACTACCACTGACATGCACACACTCTCACTCCCACGCACACACTCTCACTCACACTGACATGCACACACTCACACTGACATGCACATACTCACACTGACATGCACATACTCACACTGACATGCACACACTCACACTGACATGCACACACTCACACTAACATGCACACACTCACACTGACATACACACACTCACTCACACACTGTCAGTTTTTAACTTACCTGCTGCAGGCATCTCTTTGCTTTGAGCTCAGTGTGAATGAGGTCTCAGCCAATCATGGGAGGCTTCGGAACTCTCAGCCAATCAGGAGAGTTGAGAAGTCTCACCTGATTGGCTGAGACCTCCTTCAATCAAGCTCCCCTGGACACAAGAAAAAAAAAGACTGCTGCATAGATTAGCAAAGTGCCGCCCCTGCCAGGGTGCTGCCTGCGGCAGCTGCCCCGTTGAAGGGCCGGCCCTGTGAAGGCTCCTAAATTACAAAACGGGCATGAAGCTCAGAGCGGTGAGCATATATTGGTAAGTGCCCGTATGGTTCCATATAAAAAACTAAAAAAGTCTTATGGGCTATAGCCCCAGATCTTTTGGAAACCTAGCAACGCCTCTGGCGCTGTCTAATTTGTTGGCAAAACGATTAGAGAATTCCGCAGGAAGGTTTTAGGACAACTGTGTTTCCAATGAATTGGACACTCCAGTCTCCCGACACGTTATAATCAACATAATGCCAATACCAACTGTCTCTGTTTGATGGGTATTGATCAAATAAATACCATCCCTAGAAATGGTAATACAAATTCTAAATTGCCACACATGGAATCCAAATGGATATACCGGTTTCAAACATTAACGCAACATGGTTTAAATGGGGACTTTAATTATTCTTCATTTATTTAATAAAAGTATTTTTTTAATTATTTCTTTTGTATACCTGCATGATTACGGATATGTTTATCTTGGGGTATATCTATGCACAGTAATTCATGATGTGGCTGAATGATTATACATTGCAGCATATATAATAATCTGTGTTTTTCGGCTTAAAGGACAACTCATTAGGTTTGTTTAACTGAAAGATTACAAATAAAGTACCTTACTGAGCTCTCTGTGCCCGTATAGCTCTATCAGGGGGATAACTTTTGTTCAAAATCTTGGGTCAGATGAACGATGATCTAACCCATCTGACCCAAGATGTCTTCCATCCTGAGTAATAAAAGCAAGAGGGCTCAGTAAGGTGCTTTATTTATAGTACCTACCCTTCATGCAATATTCCACTTAAATAGTACTTCATTTTTTTCTGACAACTGTATCACTTATGCAAACTTAAAGAGCCATTTATAATCTTTATATGTGTAGAAATCTCTACCATTATTTAACTCTTTATATGTGCATACCTATTAACCTCGTGCATGCTCTATAACTGCTCATATCTACTTACCCGCCTATTATCAGCTCATAGGGATTCAGGCATACAAATTGTTTATTTTTGTGACTTTTTTTATTATATTTCTCCTTTCTTGACATATATATATATATATATATATATATATATATATATATACAGGGAGTGCAGAATTATTAGGCAAATGAGTATTTTGACCACATCATCCTCTTTATGCATGTTGTCTTACTCCAAGCTGTATAGGTTCGAAAGCCTACTACCAATTAAGCATATTAGGTGATGTGCATCTCTGTAATGAGAAGGGGTGTGGTCTAATGACATCAACACCCTATATCAGGTGTGCATAATTATTAGACAACTTCCTTTCCTTTGGCAAAATGGGTCAAAAGAAGGACTTGACAGGCTCAGAAAAGTCAAAAATAGTGAGATATCTTGCAGAGGGATGCAGCACTCTTAAAATTGCAAAGCTTCTGAAGCGTGATCATCGAACAATCAAGCGTTTCATTCAAAATAGTCAACAGGGTCGCAAGAAGCGTGTGGAAAAACCAAGGCGCAAAATAACTGCCCATGAACTGAGAAAAGTCAAGCGTGCAGCTGCCACGATGCCACTTGCCACCAGTTTGGCCATATTTCAGAGCTGCAACATCACTGGAGTGCCCAAAAGCACAAGGTGTGCAATACTCAGAGACATGGCCAAGGTAAGAAAGGCTGAAAGACGACCACCACTGAACAAGACACACAAGCTGAAACGTCAAGACTGGGCCAAGAAATATCTCAAGACTGATTTTTCTAAGGTTTTATGGACTGATGAAATGAGAGTGAGTCTTGATGGGCCAGATGGATGGGCCCGTGGCTGGATTGGTAAAGGGCAGAGAGCTCCAGTCCGACTCAGACGCCCGCAAGGTGGAGGTGGAGTACTGGTTTGGGCTGGTATCACCAAAGATGAGCTTGTGGGTCTAATCCCTTATTATTTCCTGTTTGCAATGGCAGCTGTTGCCAGTGGTTCACTGTTTACAGACCATTAAGTGTTGCTGGTTACAAAGTATCCTACATCTGTACAGTGTATCTGCTTCCTTAGCCTTCAAACTTTTATTTAACAGCTGGGAGGAGTGCATACACTAATTGATCTCCCATACTCCATGCACCTCTTGTTGGTCCACAATAGTCCAGCCCCCGTTTACCACCGGCATTTAAAAATGTAAAATCCATGACTTTTTTGCAATGAAGTTTTGCCAGCAAAGCAGGATTTTGGATGTTGCATATAAGAAAAAAAGTGATGATGATAATATAGTGGGGAAGAATGCAAGTAATTAGAATACCTAGTTATTTGCCCTCTCTTCCAGTAATATTACTGCATGTCACAAGCAATTCATTTGGAACTGTGCTGGAAGGGAACTTTGATTAGAAGTTCCATCACTGTATATTTGTTGGCCAAAGGCTTATGACTGGTGTAGAACCAAAACATTTGACGTTTTCTTCTCAGGCAAAATAAACTATTAGACAGTTTCTTCTCAGAAGAACACATCTGAATACTCAGTTCAGAAATGTTTCAAATGTTTACTATGCGGTTCTGTATGATAGTTGTAGTCCTACATTTTATGGACAAATGATGAGCTCATGTGCAATTATAGAAGCCGAATTCAAGATGTTTCTGACAAACTATTTGTTGACATGGTTGCCATGCAAAACAAATATACTACTACTATTATTTAAGCAGTTGTTCCCACAGTATGGCCTATATATATTTTATATAATGGTGGCTAGCCTGAAAAAAAAGTATACTCTCCTTATTTATGTTTTCACATTTTGTTTTTGTATATAGACACACAGGATTTAATTGAGGTCAGAATCACTCATGGCAGGCATGTGATAAATAATGTCTTAAACAGGAAGCTTTTTCAGTGCTCTGTGTGGTAAGCGGTAGGTACATCTATATAGTGACTGTATAATACGTATATTTAGCACCTGCATAAAACAATGATGATCAGAAAGAAAGCAATGTCTGACATCTCCTCTGGAAAATGTGCAAATGTTGCAGAAAGAATTAGAGTAAAGTGTGAAGAGAAATACACACTGTTGTATGCAGATGCCTGCCACTTTAGGGGACCCAGGCAATCCCTGTGTGCACCTCTTTCAACCCGCATGCAGGTGAACAATCTTTTAAAACGGCTAAAACTACTATTTTTTTTAATACTATACTGGTCTGCACATTATATATATAGGTGCCAGTGTCTTTTTTAAAAGGTATGCAAGGAGCATTATTTTTTGTAAGAAAGTGTCACATATATTGGCATGTTAGTTGTGGTTATCACAATGGTACTGTGGTTTTATATTTATATATTTTATTATATTTGTATATTCTGTTATTATTCGTTTTGGGGTCGCCTGTATGGGTATATCAAATAAAACAGCTATTTTTATAATGATTTATTATATTGTGTGGGGTATTTTAGCGCCAAGTCTCACTGTTCCAGCATGCAGTAAGTTGACGTCAGTTCATGTTCAACACTGGATAAGTATGCAAACTGAAATAGACAAGCTGGCGGCAAAGAAAGCACAGGTAAGTGGTTCAGGGCAAAGATGGCATATGCAAGCTGTTTTTGGGTAAAGATGTTTGGGAGCAAAGTGGGCACTATGGAACATGTAGCTTGGTGCAGTTGGGGGGCCTATAGCAATTTCCGCACCAAAGTCCTGTGGTTTCTAGTTACAATCCTGCCAAAGCGTGAAGAAATGAGCTTCACTGCTTACTTTAGCTCTACCCGCATCACATTTCAGAGCCATATCAGTATTGCGGTTTAAGAAAAGATACATAAGAATCAGCTTATATACACTGTCATCTCCACAAATAATACCTCTTAAAATAAACAAGAAACAATACAAAACATGTGAATAAAGACCTGGTATTTGCAGAGCATAAATAAATAACATTGTTGCTACTAAGCAGATAACTTAGCAGGAGACAGATGACGAATTCCACCAAGATGATGCCAGGTAAATTAGCAAACAATGTGCCAGATTTCCTAATTAAACACCATGATTGAAATGTCTGCTCTCTCTGTAGAATTTATGTTGGCAGCAAAAGGTCACACTGCTGGCTTAGACCTAATTACATATGAATGATTTCTAATTAAACTTCTATTGTGCAAGTGTTACAAATACATTTCGTCTAAAGAAAACCATATGACCAAACAGTTGGTCTATATTTTGAGCTTATTATCTTTTTCTGAGTTTATCAAAACTCCTAAAATGCACCACTGGCACTAGGGATGCTTGGGAGTGCGGCTTAGAAGGAGTGCCAGTGCTATTGTTCACATCCAGTAGTGCCATCACACACAATGGCAAATCAGCTGTGTACGCACAGTATTCATTTCACTATGTTATCCCAGAGCGTTACGACATCAAAAGGATTACAGCAGGATGGCAGGTTTACAATCCCAAATAGGCACAGTGCTTCACATAAGGCGGGACAATGGGGAAGGTATGGTTTATTTATTTCTTATACTCATTATAAAGATACAGTAAAAATTCTTCTTCAAGGTCAGTAGTCAGGAAGAAAAGCAACACCGGCTCCAATCACAGGAACAGAAGTGCAGGAGGTGGGTGGGTGCTCCACAACACTGATTAGGCACCACAATTAAGCATCAAAATAGAAAGAAGTGTGCACTCCACTCGCCAGGCAATGAATGAATAAAAGTGCTTTAATGGTTTCAAAAATCCAGACAAACAGGGTAAGGTACAATCCACGGATGATGAAGTAACAAAAGAGGGAAGGCCTTCCCCCTTTTGTTACTTCATCATCCGTGGATTGTACCTTACCTTAGTAGTCAGGAAGGGGCTTATTTAAAAATGTATGGGCAAAAAGAAAAGTAGAACACTACATGTACAACTGTTTCTGATAAGTTAGAAAATAATTATGCAGTATGGAGCCACATACAGGAATAGTGGGCTGGAACAATATGACCAGTGCTTGCTCATATTGCCTGCTCATAGGTAATAAATATATTATATTTGACATCTCCCTGAATGGGCAACTTTAATGAGAGGCATTATAGGGTATTTAAACGTTTTGTTAAAAATATATATATATTATGCACAATTGGCAAAGAGTAAAACTGGGTGTAATGGGTGTAATGGCTAAGATTGTAATAATCACATATAATCGAACAATCCCCAAATTATATTATATTATCTTCATATCTCCAATACTATATGCTGACTTGAATTCTTTTCATTAATGTCCTACCTTTTATTGCCAACTGCCTTTTTAATAAGATAAATAAATTAAGGTATCATTTGAAATAAAGTTAATATTATCCAACAAACAACTGGAAGGTCATTTTTTCCTTTCATTTTGCAATAATTAGCCGCAAAAAGGCATGCGTTCTTCAGGTTTTCATTGCTTGTTTGATGAAATTCAGTTCTTTTTCACAAATGTGCCCTGGGATTCACATTACCTTTAATTAATTAACCCTAGATCTAGGTTTAGGATTAGGGTTGCATTTAGGGTTACAGATGGGTTAGGACTAGAATTATGGCTAGGGTTAGTGCTAGGGTTAGATTTAGGGTGATGATTAGGGTTGAAGTCAAAAGGCCACTGTAAGAGAAAAAGGTTATGAAAAAAAAAAGCGCTACTTTTGGTTTTTGCCCCAATAACTTTCAAAAAGAACAGAAAGACATGTGAACAGAGCATATTTATAAACTCATGGCACATATGTATCAACTATTTAGAAATGGTCTTTTTTACCCTTTGTAATTGTGAAAAAAAAATTCAGGTCAAAATTAATAAAACTGGTTATTTTTTCTTAAATCTTTTCATCATATTATATTGTTTTTTTTTATAGTACATTTTATTATATGATGAAGATAATGGTATCCAAAGAAAGCACTTTTTATGGCAATAAAAACAGTATATAATATGTGTGGGTACATTAAATGAGATAAAAATAGGAGGTTCATCCACAAAGAATGTTAATTATGCTCTAGAAGTAGCTTTTTCTCCTAATAGACTAATATAGATTAGAAAGTATTGTAGACAACATTGATAAATACACAAGTGAATTTCAGAGAAAGATACCAGTAAAGCTGTCAAATATTAAATTTAGAAGTAATTGTATATACATTTTTTGTAATTGAACTATAAATTAAATATTATTTATTTCATTAATACATTATGTATTTCTACTACATAGTGACGGGTCTATAACAGAAACAGGTTGTTGCAAGTTTCAGTAGCCAGGCTGGGTGAAAAATCAGTTACACATCATTTAATAATAGTACAAAATAACACAAAAATAAATAAATGAAATTCATATTGCAAAGCTAAATGTAATACTTGAACTAATCCTTCAGAATGATCTTTTCATTTACTGGCTCCTACATTCACATGAGTAAGCACCATATAAACCATGCAGAATTACTTTCATCCTTCCACATTGGTTCAGGAATGGCATGAAAGTGGTTTATTGCAATGGGCTTTACATTAGTGACCTCGACCAGTGAGCCATGAAACTATTAGCCCATGACATGGAGGTTACCATGGCGATCTGGTATTTCCATTGTCAGACAGTGCTAAAGAATTCACTGTTGGTAGTCGGACTCTAAGCAGACAGAATTAAGGCACGTTATCATATGTGGAGCAGACGTGAATTGAACAGAAACATTTAGTCTGCTCTGGATTCCATCTGAAATATATCAATTTTCTATATTTCAGCGTGCCTCTGAAAGCTACAGAATTGCTTCCTCTTAAGTGCCCTATTTTGTTTTAAAACATAAAATGGTAGATAAAGTGTGAATGATATTCATTTGTTATCTAGATTAGCATAAGCAGCAGCTATAAATTAAAAAAAATTCTTCATTAATAGACTATATTGTTACTTTAAATCTAGTATGTAGAAAAACATTTTTAAAAATGGGTAGTTGGGTACATGCCATACCCAGAGCCTTTATGCTTCAACTTGTCATTAAAGCTTCCCGCAGTAAATTATACTGTTTTAGGGTGAGTAGGTATTTTCTGCAGTAGCACTATGATCTACTAAAGTAAAGTTTTTTCCAGGCCTGGTTTTTGTTCCCAGTGCGGCCCTGGATCTCGGTACCAAACATTTAAGGCTGGTCAGCTACTCATCTTCTAGGGGAAAGGCAAGAAAATATAGGATTCCGCCAATGCTGTACTGCCCTTCCCCTATATTTTAGCAGACTGAACTTGATTGTACACAATCAAACGATAACTACAGACTGACTTCCTTATCTAAAGAAATCCTTAAATTGGCTGCAATCAGCAAAAACTACAGCTGAGGGGAGCTCTCATGCTCTGTGGGAGAAAAAACAGCATTCAGCTCAGAAAGAGGGGAAATCCACCATTAAATTAAATGGAAAAATGAAGACCAAAACGTTCAGTTTCCTCGAATATGACTCATGTTGGATGCTCTTCAATTTTTTTATCCATTACATAAACATTTACAGATAAAGGGAATCTCTCAGCCCCTGTTCACTTCCTGTGCAAAATTAACTATAAGTCACAGAGGATCGAGAATAAATTATACATTTTGCTACTAGTTAAAAGTGTGCCAAGTTCTCCAATATGTTTATTTGCTAACATTTACATTATATTTTTCAAGCTTCTTGTGCAAAGATATGAAAGAGTATTACTGTATTTTTGTGAATATAAGACAAGGTTTTTTTTTTAGAGCAAATGCTCTTACATTCGAGGTTCTTATAATCAGACCTCAAATTGAGGTCTCACTGTAAGACTGGGATCCAGATCCACCTCGGAGCTGCAGGGGACCTGGATCCCCCTTGGAAGCAGCACGATACGTGCTGACATCCACTGCTGCTGCCCGGCACTTCTGCCGTGACTTTTATGACATAAGCCGGGAGGTCATGTGACCTTCAGGCTGTGCGTCATAGAAGACGGAAGTGTTGGGCAGCATCGGAGGATGTCTGCATGCATCATGCAGACATCCACCGGCTGCCCCCAATAGACACCAGGGATATTGGGACAGCCGGGGATTGTCTGCACGAAACGTGTAGACATCCTCTGGTGCTGCCCGGCACTTCCATCGGGACTTCTATGACGGAAGTCGGGAGGTCACCTGACCTTCCGGCGGTCCGTCATAGATAACAGAAATGCTGGGCAGCATCGGAGGATGGGGGAGGCATTGGAAATATCAGGGGGCAGCATTGGTAAAGTCTAGGGGCAGCATTGGTAAAGTCTGGGGGCAGCATTGGCAAAGTCTGGGGGCAGCATTGGCAAAGTCTGGGGGCTGTATTGGCTAAGTCTGGGGGCACATGGCTGCCTGGGGGGTAGTATTGGCAACATCTGGGGGCAGATGGCTGTGTGGGGGGCATGATTGGCTAAGTCTGGGGGCAGATGACTGTGTGGGGGGATCCATTGGCCAAGAAATGCTATTTTTTTTCTATCACAATTTATATTAAAAAAGTAACACTTTTTTTTCCTATAGGGTAGGCATATATTCAGACTTTTTCTTATTTTCCTAAAAGAATATCCAAAGTTTGAGGAGTCGTTTTATAATCAGGGTCGCCTAATATTCGAGCAAATATGGTATTGACTACCATTTTCAAATTTTATAAATATATTTTATAGCCAGATTTCAAAATTATTCCTTATATTAACAGTGCAGAGACACTCTTCAAATGTGCTTTAAAATGGTTTCCCTTTTATAAACAAGAAAATAAATGTTATGCTATGGGCATGGTATAATGACGTTACTTTAAGGGGCTTGTATACAGCTATTTTAAGGCCTGCTTGTTCCCATTCTGGCACTGGGTATCAGCATAGGTGGGGTGGTTCTGCTAGGTGTTATGTGTTACTATGAAGTATCCTACTAGATTTCTGCAGTGGTTCTCCTCAAAATCATCATTGGTGATAAAGTATTAACTGGATGGAGCAGCAGGTCTGTTGCTTTTTTAGCACATTTGCCTTGTCAATTGGAAGGGAGCATGGGAATATTACATCAAATTTGTATAGCACCAATAATTTACGTAACAGTAGGTCCAGAGCATAGACAGGAACTGCATACTTGATTAGACAAAGCGAAAAAAAAAAAAAAATGTTAATAGTCTACACCTACAAACTTTTACATTCAAAACACTGAAATTTGAACAGAGGAATTGAAAAGAAAATTTGATAGACCTTCATCAGAATATTTGCCTTTTGTGTTATTCTTTATCTTTTCAATTATGCTTTTATTTGTTCTGCTCTTTTAACTAACCCAGCTGATGAAGATAGTGTGCCTTTTAAGAAAAAGAGAAATAAGCAACTTGGTCTTTTTTCTAACAAACATTTGCTGTAAATGGCTAAAAATCTAAATAACTTCAATGATCACCTTTAATAGGTGCCAAATTACCAGCAGAATTATTGAAAGTGTTGCCTCTTATAATTAAAATCCAACTTAAAGAAACGCAGGTGTTCTTTACAGATTTATTTCGGTATTTGGCAATTCTGCAAATGTGTGAATTAACGGTGTGGTCATAAAACACAATACAATACAAATATAATTCAATTTGAGTAACAATTTAAGTTACTAAAAAAGTGAAGAAAAAACCCAGCTCAGTTTTATGAGAACGGTGTTACCCACAAAAAAAACCATTTGATCTTAATGTGCAAGCAAAGCGCTAATCCATATAGAAAATAAAATAGTGGTTTAGGAATGACCTCAGGACCTTGATGTATTAAATGAATGAAAGAAGATAGACATCAAAGTAATCTGTGAACTTGCTTACTCAAGTGAAATACTGCAAACCAACAAGTAGAGCATGCAACAAATGTTCCTTATCCCTTGTTGACAAAGGTTTTGCAAAAACAAAAAGGTTCATTCTTTGGCAACTCAGCCGGTCATGCATGTAGCTACAAACCAGGGTTTCATTTCACTTTGTCATCAGAGGTTCTGATTTCTCAGAAGAATATATAAATATTTAATATACTGTTAATAGTGTCCTGGTTTTTGTTTCTCTTAGTTTTCTGCTATTAGGGGACACAATGGGGGTTATGTATAAAAACTCATACACTTCACACTAACATCATCCTTTGTTATTTATAACAGTGATTGCACTTTTTTTTATATCATTTATTTATTTATTAATCTTTATTAAATTTTCCATTTCATTTCATGGGAACACATAGTTTGGCATTTAACAAGCTAATTGCAAATTGTCATGGACATATTAATTGATGTTTAGGGCAGTATCAATCATAACAATATAATAATATTCAATCAGACAGTTTTAAATTCTTCTTATCAATGGCGGAAAAGGGAAGCCAGGGGAGGTGATAGAGAAGAAAAGAGAAGGGAAAGGAAAGAGAAAGGGGGAAGAAGGGGGAAACGGAGGGGGGGGGGGGGGGAGTAGCACGTTACTATCTGAGTTTTAAGATTCCAATGCCATCCTATCTGCTCTACTTTGTCCCAGTTTAAATCCATGTCATTATCAAAACAACCAACATTCAAAACAACACTCATATCTATGGGCCAGGCGGGGGAGAAGGGGGTTAGCCGAACGGGGGAGGGCCCTTAAGCAGGGCAGTCCTTCCACAGGTCACTTCCGATGGCGAGGATTGCGCTTTTTTTTAATCATTCTCAGTACTTTGCAGTGTGGGAGAGGTTCTCAGACACGAATCATGCGCTTTTCAGTGCCTCATTTTTTTGTACATAGGCTGTACAAAATCAATGTATTAGGTGTAGATAGAGCTTTATACATTGGCGCACACGCTGACTGTGCCAGTATTTGGCGCAATCTGCATGTGCGCTGTGTTTATGCATGACTCCAAATGTATTGCAATAAGTAGGTTTTATAATGTCAGCATACCCACAAACAGCTATACAACCTATGACTAAAACTGTCTTTTTATAAGGCTTTTTAATACTGTTAATCTGCCTATGCATCCTATAATATGTTTAAATATGTTTTAGAGTTTATTTAAAATTGACAACAAAGTTACAAAACTTATTGGCAAGTAGCAAATTGAGAAAATGAGCAGAGGTGAAGTTTTCTTGCCAAAAAGTTAACCAAAGTGTTGTGAGTTCACCACAATTTACTGTTTAGTGTGTATTGTAATGTGGGATATTTTTTATTGGAAAAACAAAATACAACAGCTTGTGCAACCAAATACCAAGATCATTAACTGTGTGATACTTCTTGTATTTCCTAGTTAAGAGCCACACACTCATGCCAGTGACAAGACATTTCCCTTTCCATTTCAGAAAGTATGGTCAAAACATAACACGGCCTTCAGCCATGGCCGAACCATCATAAATCACAGGGGTTGAAGTATGGAAATTCTAAGGTTTCAACAGACTTGGGTATTTAAAGTTCTCCAGAGACCTTTGGCATTCAACATATTTTCTCTCTGTTTTCTCTCTAAACTTGACAAAATATTAAGATTATGCCTTGTGTTGTGTCTTTAAGGAGAGGTGCGGACTAGGCAAGTCCAAAGAATGTTGCAGCAGTGTGACTGACTCAGCATTGTGTACCAGCTGGATGCTGGCAAGTCCAAATTACTTCCTCTGTAGACTGCCAGGAACATGAACAGGCACAGCAGCAAAGTCTCAGATGGGTAAAAGGAGTAAACGCTAATCTTTCAGAAACTCAAAGCTCCATGGAAAATGTATCCAACTAAATCAAATCACATTACAGACATCAAGAGATGTAGTAATTTGGGCAGGAAGACATACAAGAGAAAAGAGACTTATCAAACTCAAGAATCCTGTAGATTTTTTCCTCTGCTTCTGACTTTTTTAGTTTGCACAGTTATGGTGTTAGTAGATCAAACTAATTTGAGTCATCATTTTCCCAATTATAGTTTTCCGCTTTCATTTGTTTTGGACAAACTCAATCTATTGGATATATTGGTAATAAGAATGTAATATAAGCAAATTACTGAAATGTGCTAAATAATCAGTTGAGGTATGAGCACAACTATAAAAAAGGGATTGTGCCACCTAAACATTATTTATGCTGTGCATGTGTACAATAAAAATGTATCAAAAATAATCTACACTATGTGTTAGCAGAATTGTAAACAAATGCATAAATCATGTTTTATTCTCTACATGCATAGCAAAAACAATGTTTGGGGACTAATTTTAGCGAGGCCCTTTCACCAACTAATTGCATGGTCTTTTTGTCTTTTGTATTGTATTGTGGGATATCCAGGGCCGCTTTAACCAATGGGCAAAGTGGGCACTTGCTCAGGGCACACTGGTTAAAGGGGCCCCACTCATGCCCCCCGCTGTGTCTGTGACTGTTTCACAAGGAGACAGTCACGTGACAGGCAGACGGTAGCCACATCCAGCGATGTGCTTCGGCTTAGTCTTAGTGCTACGGGATATGACAGGAAGTCATATCCAGTAGCTGTTTGTCCCTCCTGCGTAGCTGTTTGTCCCTCCTGCGTAGCATGCATATAGTTTTTTACATTGCGACTTTAGAAAATTTGGGTTGAGGGGGGCCCACTGCCAAACACTTTGCCCAGGGCCCACTAGGGTCTTAAAGCGGCCCTGGGGATATCGCAAATACTGGAAATATTTTTTCATAGTCATTTAGGTGGAAGGTAGTACATTTTCACTCCTGCTGTTGTGGACTACTGTCCTAACTATGTTAAATGCAAAGGTTGTATTTTCAGATGTTGTGGACTATATTTTCCATAATGTTCAGTCAATCTGCACTGGTGCTTCAACTGTCTTGTTCCACAACTGTGCCATACAAAACAAAATCAGCTAGAGTGTGGGTAGAGCATAGCTCTATAGGTTACAGCCAATTGTTTTGATATTCACTTATCCCCTGTATGCTGTGTATATACCAACATGCAAAAGAGGCTGTTAACCTGAGATATAATCAAGAGCGAAAGAGAAAAAAACTCCTAAAATGTAACTTTTATTAGTGCCAACATTTAAGAAGGTCTGGCCAAGACCATATCCAAATAATGTGCTACCACCAAACAATATAAAAACAAGGAGCAAGTGATAAATTAGCATGAATCCCACAATCTTGTTTTTCCCTAGCAGGGGCTGTGGACTCAATGAATAAAATAAAGTAACCCCCCCCCCCCCAAAAAAAAAAAAAAATACGTTCACTTAATTTAATTATTGACCCAGTGTTGAAAAACACGGAGTAAGAAAAAAATGTTTAGTTGTCCTTTAAGGGGAGGCAGAGTGGCTGTGACCCAATCACAGTACGGGGGGCAGAGGTAGCAATAACCAATCATCAGCATTGAGCACTACCCAGTCGTCAATCATAGTGAAGATACAGTCAGTGGCTAGGGAAGCAAATTGTCTGAACATTATACAAACAGGTATGATGAATGGATACTTTGTTGCTGCTTTCAATCAGAGCACAGAGTGGTTCCCATGAAATGAGAAGACCTGAATAGATGTTAAAGACATACCAGAGGAATGAATGTTGTAATGTTCTCAATACACTACTATGGTATAACTGATGGACACAAACTAAAAGTAGTACCCATGTATTGAAAACATCCTTTATAATGCTGTTCCAAGGCTTATGGATATGTATATAGAGAATGACAGATTTATTCAAAACAAGTATAAAACAAAAAAGCAATTCTGTACTCAAAGTGGCCTTCTCTGACACGTGGAGAACCACGATGAGCTGTATTAGTCAGGATGCTCCATGCCATTCTGCAGGCTTTTTAGTAAAATGTAGTAGGTGCTCACTCAAAGTAACCTCATTTGACAGTGCTTTTCGGCACTGATACGTAGGATGGCATAGAACATCTTACAGGCAGAAATGGGTTAATAAATGTGTAGGATGTTGTGGTGAGACCCATAAACAAATGAGAGATTAATTTAGGGCTATCAGTAGATAATGAGTGATGTAATAAGTAAATATAACCTAACATCCTTAAATGTTCAATAAAAATACATTATTAGGCTAATGTCCAGATACACTATATTGAAAAAAGTATTGGGACACCTGATCATTACACCAACAGGGACTGTTATGACATTGCATTCTAAATACATGGACATGTATTTAACAGCTTCCACTTTTCTGGGAAAGCTTTCCACAAGATTTTGGAGTATTTTTAGGTTCGTTTTTTCCCCCATTCATCCAGTAGAGCATTTGTGAGGCCCGCACGGATGTTTGATGAGAAGGCCTGGCTCGCAATCTCCATCCTAGTTCATCCCAAAGGTGTCCGGGTTGATGTCAGGGCTCTATTGCAGCCAGTCAGGTTCTTCAACATCAAACTCATTCAACTATGTTTTAATGGACCTTGCTTTGTGTAATAGGGAAATGTCATGCTGGAATAGAAAAGGGCCTTGCCCAAACTGACCTCAGAAAGTTGGAAGCATAGTATTGTCATAAATGTCTTGATATGCTGAAACAAAGATTTCCCTTCATTGGAAGTAAGCGGCCTAGCCCTACCCCTGAAAAGAGCATCATACCATTATCTATCTCCATCTAACTTTACAGTTGGTACAATGCAGTCAGACAGATTAAGTTCACCTAGCATCTGCCAAACCCAGACTTTCCCATCAGACTGCCAAACAGTGAAGCATCAGGTCTGCATAGGTGTGCACAAATCTAATGTATACCCAAATATTGAGCATTGTAAAATCCATACCTACATGGTAATATCTCATGGATGGTTATTGAAAACCAAAATCAGTGGGTATTGAATATTAGATTGAATTTTAATAGTTGAAGCCTTTATTCAAACCATCTGGTGACAGGGTTTGCAACCAGTAAGTCAATTTGGATTCCATTTGTATGAGTTTTGAATTATGTTTCCCTTGAATGGGGTTTTATTTAATTGATCAATTGCTCTGAAATGGAGACATTTAGTGTTGGGGTTAAGTTGGTTGATGACATGTCTTAAAATAGGTGTGTCAAACTGATTTGTCACAAAGCTGACATGTTCAAGTACTATGAAATTCCATGATGGTTTTACCACCATACTGAATACCACACTGACAGTCTATAAAATATACCATAAAAGCACTCTTTCAGTTTAAGAACATAAGAATGGTGAAGATATCCCCTCTAGAGTAACTAGATAACATTTTGGAAGGAAGGAATTGTTTGCATGCCTTATTGTTTGCATGCAATATTAGCCATGGATAGGGTTGAGCCATTTACCTGCCTATCCATTTGAGACTGATTCTTAGATTTATGTCCTTTTGGAGTGGGCAAAGGGTTGAACTTAATAAACTTAAAAAATAAACTACCAACTTAAATGATGATGTTACAGAGTGTCAAACCAAGAAGAACCTGCAACTCAAGAAGTCATGAATCCTTCCACTGCAAAATTGTATCAGGTTTTCTTTAGATATATTTTATGATTGATTCTGCCTTCATATCAATAAATATCATTGAATTTGGGATTTTATTTTAATCATGACTTTTCAAAAAACACTTTAGTTTTGTTTTTTAGACAAAAGATAAATATTTTAAAGCACCATTGGAGAACTCATTTTCATAGTCAAACCACCTTGTTAGTATTTAGACATTAGAGTTAAAATATCAAAAAAGGAGTTTGAACGATGGGTCTAAAGCACCGGATATTCGCTTAGCAGAATCATTAAACACAAATTGAACTCAGAAGAGATATGAAACAGCAGAGCCTTATAAACAGTAACAAGGGTCACTAAATAAATAGAAGCGAGAGAAACATTTACAAACATTTATGGGGGGGGTGGAATCAAAGAAAATTTGTGCTTGTAATTTAATTCCAAGTGAAAGTCACATTTTCCATCCAAGATTTATTTTGTTATTCATGATTTGTTTGCTCATAGACAAGGGAGGACTGAAATCGAGAGGGAGGGGGATAATTGCCTTCCAGGACACTCTACTCAAGACAGGTTGCATCAGTTTTCACTTGGATAGTGGTTAAAAATGCATATACTGGTCTATTTCTGAATGTAATGGGTAGGCTGGTGAAGTTGCTCCATAGGCCACTACATTGTTTCTGCCCATCATAGTACAATCATAAAATAAAAAAAATAAAAAAACATCAGACACAATTTAAAGGTTGTTTCCATTTTTGTTTTAGTATGTGCTCTAATATTTTTTTTTATATAATCAAATACCTTCTCCTCCAGGTAAAACAGTTTCAGGTTTCTCTTTTTCCACCTATAAGAACTCATGGAATGGCAACGTATCACTTAAAGACTTTTGTTATAGGTATAAATAAAGTTGTTTTCTCTCCAACATTTTGCAGTTGGCAGATTAAGTTGTAATAAATCAGTGGCTGAACGATCTTGGCAAAAGCTTTGATTTTGAAACAATGAGAGTTAAATCTGATTTTGATTTGTCTATATAAACCTCCACTTGTCATTATAGATGTGTCTGTCATCACTTAGCCATTTTGTTCCACAAGTGCCATTTTTATATCCAGTACCCAAATTTCTCAGAAGCTGTTATTGGATTGTTTAGAAAAACAAAACAAAAAGGAGAAAATGTGTAACAGATCATGTGAGAGTTATTATTCTTTGTCACATTCTTACCTCATGAAAATGTTCCACTCGGATAAATATACAGTGGGTGAGAACTTGTGTTTTAGATTTGGTGTCCCTTTAAACAACCACGTTTCTTATTACAAAAGTTAAATGGATATTTATTTACTCAGACTGCAGAGCATCAAAAAGGCATTTGAATTTGTAGAAATGCAAGGAAACAAATTCAGGGAAAGCCTTTTTAAATTTAACTGTGATGCCTAACACAGTATATAGAACTTCACGTTGTGGTACATCCGTTAAAATACCACTGCTGCTACAAAAGAGAATAACAAATATACATATGGTTCCACAAGGTGAAGCTATGAACAACATGTTATAAATGTGATCTTAAATATCCATACATTTAATTGTATTTCAACCCAAACCATGTGTAAATATTTCTTATTCTCTGCATTGCTTTGGTGGACATTAGCACATGAGCAAGAATCACCAAGCACAGTATTCAGCTTGGTGATTCCTTTTAAACTTCGCGCCAGGTGATGTCATGACGCGCGTGCCGGCTTGGGCGACGCTGCAGAGAGGAGGGGCGCGCGCACCGTCATTGGTGACGCGCGCTTGAAGAGAATCTGCTGATCTGGAGCACAGGTCCCCCGCTACTCCGTGACACCCAGCGAAGGCTGGGTACTCCGGAGAGGCGCTGCGCGGCGGGACCTGACAATTCTTGAATTTTAGTGAATAGACCCATTAGGGTCTCACCTAGCAACTGCCTTCAAAGTCTCCTTGTGAAGTCTAGATGTGAGGTGAGAGTAATTATATCCCTTTCCCAAAGACCTCATAGCTGGATCTACCTCTTGTCACCTGGGACTATCCCTCCATGACTTAAAAGTACACTTTCACTGGCTGCTGTGCCACCAGTGGTCTCACAGTCTTCCCCACATGACACATCTCACTAGCAGTGAGTGACAATTGATGACTAGATCATCACGTATGCTTCCCAGTAAAGCTTGCATGATGCCAATGAGAGATTACATTTGCAAGTCTAATTGTATGCTCAAGAATCCACCAGAGCCACCAGGCAATTTTTAGAAACACCTTAATAACATTGGTGTGCACAACCCAAGCAGAAATATAAGTATGGTATATTAAGCCTATCCCATAGATATATGGAGAGAAACGTTGTTTTACATGGTGCATTCTAGCCTATTCAGTAATGTGGTATACAAAATCCCAAACACACAAGTTTCTATTTTTTAGTTTCTATTCTAGAATGGTTTATGGAGAACACAAAATTATATAGAAAAAAACCTGGAAATTAGTACTTTGTATTTTTAGAGCAATTGGCAAGTTTCAATGAATAGGTAATTTGCTTACTCAGAAACCACAAACTAGCAAATTTAGTTCATGGCTCCAACTGCATGTCTTTGTTCGTAGATATAAATACTGGCAGACACATCCTTTCTCTTCTATTTAAACATCACAGTTCCTCTCACTTGTTCCACCTGCTCTCTGAAATCAATCCCCCCTGGTGGTTTACTAAATTGCCACTTTGACTTCAAAACACACAGCAATGACAGAGTTTCCAAAGGCAGGAATTACATAGCAAACACAGCCGAGGTTTCAGACCATATGTCCCAAATGCTATCGCTCACAGTTAACAACAGGAGGTTATGATGACTGTCCATATCTGAACGCCTATGATTGCATATTGTAGAGTGCTTGAAATGTTTCCTTAGAAAGCTTGCTAATCATCAGCCCCAGAAGAAACAGCAAGTCATGTGATCTAGCATTCATTGCGCGTTGTACCTTTCATTTCCCATCTGTACCATTGCAAAGCCTACATTATTGAGAAATTAATATTATGCACTTCTTTGGAGCTAAAATATTTAAAAGGAAAACCTGAGTGTTTTATTGGTTTAACCATTTAACATGGAAAATAGAATTAGGACACTGTAAGCATAAAATAAGTTAGTACAGTTATCTCCAGTCAATCTTCATTACAATTTCAATTTGATTTAAATAAATTAAAAATGAAAATATATATCCGTACAGCTCAGTTAATTGCATCGTATGTAGGAATTAGGATGATGGCGAGACTTGATTTATCATTAGACAAATCTACAAAACATGTATACATGTTTAAAATGATCTGCCAGCCAACAATGGTTGACAGTAGATCACTGAAATGGTATTTGGATAGTTGGATGATAGACTTTTTGAAGACAATTAGTAAAAGCAATATCAAATGTTTAATGGACACAGAATGACCAATTAATAGAGGTTACATTACATATTGGGGACAGGACCAGAAGGATTTATAAATATGAATGCCTAGTTAAAACCTGCCCTTGATGAAGCATATCATAAATAATAATTTTGACATAGATTTG
Organism: Pelodytes ibericus; assembly: GCA_036172795.1. Classification (NCBI taxonomy): domain Eukaryota; kingdom Metazoa; phylum Chordata; class Amphibia; order Anura; family Pelodytidae; genus Pelodytes; species Pelodytes ibericus. The sequence continues at coordinate 137,613,350 of CM069861.1, forward strand.
GTACCCAACCCCTGTATGTTTACAGTACAACTATGGACTCATCATATTGCAATCTACAGGGTTTTTGGTAGTATTCTATTCAGTGCCGTCCCAAGTCCGACAATTTACTGTAATGTTGCCTCTAGGGGTAGTATAGGAATCTGTCCAGTAGAGGTAGTCTGATCAGTGATTACATCAGATGCTCATCGCCACAGGCCATGGAGAGTGATCACATTGTGTTCTAGGGTCGGATTTAAGTGTTGCTGAATGCCTCGATATTGAGGCATGACAGCAACACCAGCTTAGCATCATTTTCTAAGCTTGATTCCCCTGCAGGGTGTTCAAGGTATGTCCTTTGTCATAACAGCAGGAATTTCTGTGATGTACCTGGTACATCCATTGTCGAGAAAGGGGTTAACAGAACAATAAAAAAAATGTATGTTAAATTATAATTTCTCCTTGAAACCTGTGGTGACATCATGTCTAAAGGATATTGGCACAATCCTGTTAGTCCCCAAGACACTGAAGTAGTTAAATGTTTGAAAGCATGTATGTAATAGTGAGCTCTCATTTAAATGTATCCATCTGCATTGAGATGAAAGTGATTTTTCCATAAGGAGAAAAACATTTTTATATATTGGAGTCTTGTAAAAAAACAAAAAACAAAGCAACCCTTTCTCCTAAAAATAGGGATATTTTACTCTTTTGGTTTACGACATTTTTGAGATTCCACTGTCCAGTTTGCAGTGACATTTATGGGGCCCACATGCACAGCTTTAAAAGTGGGTATGACGGACCTGTAAATGTTAAGCTATACTTCTTTCATGTTTAAAATTCGGTGATGTGAATATTTGTAGAGTCTGGTTAATGTGTGCCTAGTATAGGCTAATACGTTCACATTACATGTAGAAGTGGTAAAGCAGAGCCCCTTTAAAGAGGCCACATTCAGTGGACCACCCAACAATTATGAATTCATCCTCAGAGGAAACAGGGGATTTGAACATTTTAGCTCTGGCACTGTGTTTGACACTGTCTTAATTATGCCAAATACGGTACAGATACCTCTGGGATGAATCTCCTTGTGGCAGCACAGAGTTTGGATTGTTAGTGGCATTCTAATTTGCAGCCAGTGCATAGACATATGCCTAATCTAGTGATAGATAAACTTTAGTAGCAAGTGCTGTGGACATGACTTACATGGTGTTCCCTTTTCACAGTGTCACATCTATTATAAATCCAAAGAGGGATATCTAGTCTTTATCAGGGTATTAATTGCTAAGTGGTGAATTTACTAAAGTTGACCGGAGATTAAAGTCTATTCATGTAGTGATCTTGGGTGAATTGACACGGATTTTGCAAAAATCATGTAAAAATAGATAAACTGGAAAGATTCTCCAACTTCACTATTTTTCAAACTGATGTTTTCGATTCCGTCGTCAGTTGATGTTTTACTGAAGATATCCCGGTATGATTCTTGGGTAACAACCCGAAAATGATAGCATTTGGTATAAAAGCTTTATAAAACAAATACCTCCAGTGATCCAAGAGTTTTTACTTTTGAATTAGTTAGATTTAAAGTCAATCAGTACACAGCCAAAGTTGCCCTTAGTGTTGACAGATTGTCCATTTCTCCTCTGGACACATAGGACATAAAAAGGTTTTGCGGGGAAATTCGAAGTGGTCTAAACAGCTAGAACATTCCATTGGTTTCCATGATGATTGCTCCATGTTTAGAACTTTACCCCAAGATGTTATAAATAAACACGATATACAAATCTTAATACCCTGCTTTCACTTTACAGCATTGTAATGTGCTTAGAAGGAAATAAGTTAATTAACCAAGGTGGATCACCTACTTTATTACACACACATAAGAGTTTTGGATATTGCATGACAGTGTGTAAAAATTGTGTCCAGAAAAATAAACACATCTGGCAACCTAATCTATTGTTAGATGTCTAAGTTCAATTGTCAATTAGCAAATATAACACTGGTCATACCTTGTAGAGGTTTCGTGTCAGTGAAAATGCCCACATTATTCTATGACATCAGGGGGACATGTACTAAACAAACACAGTGGTCATACATGGCAAACACATTTCATATAGTGTAATGTTAACCCTAGTGGTCTTATAAAACCTACTTTCTTTGATATGTTACTAACTGGTAATTAGCACTGGTTGTGATGTGTCGCACTTGTAACATTATAACACTTAATGTAACACAATGTATTGCACATTCACACATTTTTGTACAATTATAATGGTCAGCTCCCAGAATATTCCTTGGAAAGACAAATAAATGAAAGAGCACCTCATGGGTTAGAATGCCTCCCATCATGCTAAGCACACCTATGCTTGGCTGCATGTGATGAGAGTCATAGTCCATATTTGGGCTTTTGTTTGCAGAATGTGGAATTAAATTTCTAACGTCATTTAGAAGTTTATGTACACATAACAAACCAAGAATACCTCAGATGAGCTAAAACCAATACTAATTTTATTGGGGAATTGTTAATAATATTTTTTGTTCGAACTAAGTAATAGGATCATTAAAAAAACAAACACATTAAATGCTTGGGGTGCCAGCAGGTAATAGAAGCAAACAGCATTTTGAAAGTGCCCTTTAACATGATGCTTAATAAAAAATAAATTAAATCATAACACAATATACACTGTAACCATTCTAGTAGAACAATGGGTCAACAATGTTTTCTTAAGTGAAGAGGGTTCATTTCTGTTAGCCAAATTACATATATATTTATTTATATTTGTGTGTCTGTTTACTACGCTGGTATCATATATCATAGCATGCTGCTGCTACAAAAGTCAGTGTAAACAATAATGCCCTTCCCCTCCATACTACCACATTACATACACTGATGGTTAGTTATAGCCACTTGCACTGCAGCCCCCATGATGCTCATCCAGTAGAGTGGTTACTATCCATCATACGTCTAGTATTCCCAGTTAGTATGATAACATAATAAAGGCACTGGCAATGCAGGTAAATGAGCAAAGTATTGGAGGGCCTCAGCTGCCCATCACAGAAGGACCGGGTCTTACCTTAAAGTATGCCCTCTGCAGGAAGTTGTATGGGATCCTCCTGGAGAACTCACTCCTGATGTCCTCACTGACCCGGTGACTTGACAGTACCCCCAGACTGCTTTCCTCACACTGCTTCACACAGGCTGCCCTAGAGAGCATGACACTGAAAAAACTTAAATCCCAGTATCTGGGATGCCGCTCCAAAGAATATCTCTGTTTACAGTCCAACCTGCAGCTGATTTTAGTCTGCTTTAGTTTAGAGTAGCTGCTGATTGCTTTTTCCATATAGTAAACTACCTTCTGGTAATCATTCCTATAATATGCCTCAATCCCACTATCATACAATAGGTCATAGGGCTCCAGGCTCTGGGTGCAGGAATGCAGGAGAGACAGCAAGAACGGGACACACAGCTTCTTCCAAATCATGTCTGCTCAGATCCCACACTATTTGATTCCCTTCGTAAAGGGTCTGTGCTTCTACTCTTAGCACCATGTGCAGCTCTGACTCACACTGATCTCAGACAGCCGGCAGTTCTTAAAGGCATATGAACTGTTTTAGGAGGAGTCCAGAATAACAACTATCAGGGCTGAGCACTAATCCAACCGTCCAGCAGGGGGGCAGCTGCAGTCAGAAGTGTGCTCAGCATCAAATAGAATTGAGGATGTGCAATTCGAGAGATTTTCTATTAAGGATGTATATCAGTTTGCTCAAACTTTCTGTTTCAGTGAAAAAATATACATTTTCAGCTTTAATTCAATTTTTGGATCAATGAAAAAGTTTTCAGATTTTTGTTGTTGATTAATCTTTACCTTTATATTTTTTAATTTTGCAAAACCAAAAATTATCTTTATTTTTTGCTTGTCGACTATAAGTACTTGAACCTTATGAATGTAACCTTTTCTCTTTATGCAATAATTACATTTATAAAAAATATGCAGCTACATTTACCTTGGAAAATGTGTCACTTTGCCAACACAAACGTCAAGGAATCTTAAAACTCCTTAAAATCCTCATCAACACGTTTGTTTGTGAGAAAATAAGGAATGTTCCATTGTTGAAAGAGTACAATAATAATAACAACAAAGTGTTTAACCAGGAAAGCAACATTCAGATATTCTCTGGTTTCCAAGTACCTCATGGGGATGTTACTTTTGTCCAAAATCCAGAGGATGTTACTATTACCAATGTAATGGTACTCATTTGATCTACCTTGAAAGGATGAAGGACTGAGTGAACCTTGCAAGGAATTGCACCTGTGACCCCCAATTATTGAACAGATTCTACTGTTGCGTTAGCCCACTGAGCTATCTCACCAGCATTGAGCTGCTTTAATGAACATGCATTAAATACATATTAGAAACTTTTATCATTAAAAAAATTATTGTTTTTATTATTTCCACCAGCATGTTAATACTAACATTTACAATCAACACCATAAATGTATCTAGCCATAGATTGTGGAATTTATGTCACTGTTTAAATTGTCTACAGTGCCCACATTTCCCAGCTAGATTATGTGCAAAAATATTGCTTGTAGAGAGGGGAAAGGCAAACATTTTCTTTTTCTTCGTAATGAAAGGCTAACTTATGATGAGAAAAATGCCTTTTGCAATTTATTGAACTTTTACTGCAGAAATTTCCAACACTAGGGACGATATTTTTTTTTCACTTGGGCTTTTAATAGAAAAGTCCAAGTTTAAAGTCTAATGACATTAGAATGAGGAATAAATGGGATGTACTTTTTAAAGGGAATCTGTCAGCCTAAGCAGTACTTATATTAGGAATGTACAAAATAAAACATGATCAAAATTGATCTATTAAAAATTGCAAGCAAATGCATAAAATAAGAAAAATATATGTTTAAAATGTGTCACTTTGCGGCTTGATATTTAAAATTAGTTCATATCAAGCCACTGGTGATGTCATCAACAGGAGGCATCACATGCATTTTTTTGACATATAGATATTTTTTTTTTCATATTTTGTTTTCTACTCTTCACGGTATTAGCAACCTTTAGCCATTTTAATCTCCAAATAGCATACTTTTTGCTTAACTGGGAATCATGGAGACTGATCCAGCCTCTGACTGTCACCCACCGTGAGAGACCATTGTTTTAACATGCAGGCTATCTCTAAAGATACACGTAATGTTAACTTTAGACATTAGCAATATTTGTGTACAGGATACATTTGTATAGGCTTTTCAGATGAAAATGGGTCTTTGAGTTGTGGTAAATATTGCAGTATTGGAACTGTAAAAGTTCACTTAATGTGGGAGGTCAGCAAATTATCTGATCAAGCAGTATTGTTTTTAAAAAAGGGACCTGTGACAGAAGTAGGTGATTAAGTAATATTCTGAAAATCTTATAAATTCTTTATGATAGAAAGAAACTTGAAACAAAAAAACTTAATGTGTTTATTTATTTTTTGTTTTTTTGACTTTATGCTAAACATCGAAGGACTCATTACATAAACAGGAATACAACAACAACAATTAACACCACCAAAGAAAAATATTTTGAACTTCATTTTGCAGTGTCCTATCTTCAGTTTAGTGAGGAGAGACATGCCATGCTGCTGTGTATTGGTGTCCCTTTGAATGATAAAAACATGATGTGGTGTTATGGCAAGTATTCTTTATTAGGATGTTTCAGAATAGACATGCTTTTGTTTACTGTGGGGATGTGAAACGTTGTCCTTAATAGATTGTAATCAATAAAAATTGTGTCTGACTGAACAAGGTGTCATGTTCCCCGTGTGGCTGTATTTTCTGACAACCCTTATTTATATAGTAAAGCTGAATGTTAGGTTTCCAGTAGGCTTTCTTAGCCTAAGAAGACATTAAACACAACCAATATGAATCCACACTCAAAGTCCAGGAAGAGTAACAAAAGTAATAGGATGGCATTACAGGGGTTGGTTAGTGTGACAAATCAACGTGTGTGCTGGCCCATCCAGGCTGTATCCAGTCTTTTTACTGTCACACATCAACCCATGTGCAGGCTCATCCAGACTATACAAAATACTGGATACAGCCTGGATGAGTATGCACATGGGTTGATTCAGACAATTACGTACATGTCTGTATGTAATGTGACTAGATGCAAATATTTTAAATGCTCTATGGAGTATATACATTATTTTAATATTTGTGTAGAGAAGTGAATGGGTGAGTGACAGGTCAGCATGATTTTGAACATGAATATATCATTTTACCCTTTTCCTCTGTGACATGTCAACCTTTTTCTTCATCCAGACATTTTTTCTCACTTGTTTCTATCCACTTGTCTATTTTTTCCCTTAATGGCCCTCATAAAATAGTGATAAAGAGCTTTTTGTTTGAGTTCACCTGCAAGGCCTCTACATTCTTCAGTTTACCTCCTCCTCCCTCATCACCTCTTCCAATTGTGCTTGCAAGACTTCTCCCTAACTGTCCCCTTGTGTTTTGGCCTGTTTTTTTTTTCTTGCACTATTAAAAATAAACACAAGTAAAATATTTAAATGACAAAAGTTTTCCATATTAATTTAGCATCATCAATACAATCACTTGTGGTATTTAAGTATAAATCCATGTGCTTAATAATTTCTCAGAGCAGTCAGAGCTTTAGAAAAACACATATTAAGCTTTGATTTACATCAAACAACCCATAGTGAAGATGTGTACACCTGGGAATTTAGAGGTGAATGTGTTCTCCTGAAAGAAATGACTGTAAACAGGCTTCAGATAGATGAATGTTTATTTTGGAATATCTTAGTAGTTTTTTTTCCGTGCTGATGAACTGACCAAACAACCTTGGATTACTGAAAGATGAAAAGTAGGTTAACCCTTTAGCCACTAGAGGGAGTCACAAAATATCTTTGTACAGTAAAGCTCTAGTTTCTTTGACAGGAAAGGTCATTCAAATATTCCAGCTATTATTATTGTTACTATTACAAATTTAATAATAACAATAATAATATTTACACCTCTATATTGGGCCAGATCTGTGCTTGTCTCCAGTCTTACCTTTTATTATTACGTTTTTTATATAAGCAGATCATAGTCTGAAACCCATTGGATTTGTCCCCTGGATTGCAAATAGTAACACAGAAACGCAGAATGTGTCGACATATAAAACCATTAGGCCCATCGAGTCTGCCCAATGGCTGGCAAAAAATGGGATGCTTTCATTAGTCCCTGGCCTTATCTTATTACATTACATTACTTTACCATTTATTTACATAGCATGCTAGCAAGCTTACTGTGATGGGAGCATGACCGGGACAAACCTGGGATAAGAACTTGGCCACAACCCTATGGAACTTTAAAGAGGTGTCGCTCGGGCCCCATTGCCTGACTGGGACAATATTTGGACTAGAGATAGTATGGCATTGATAAGTTGTTGTGAAAGAGATATGGCACTGACAAGCTGCTTAGGGACATATAGAGCACTGACAAGCTGTTTCAGGGCAAACATGGCACTGGCAAGCTGTCTGGGGGTAAATATGGCACTGACAAGCTGTTGAGCCATAAAGGAAAAACATTTTTGCACCACTTTAAATTTGTTTTTTATATTAGAAAAATTAAGTGAAAGAGAGGGCCCACTACTAAGGACTTTGCTCAGGGCTCACTAAGGCCTTAAAGGAACATCATACAGGTGATACTCGAAAAATTAGAATATCGTGTAATGCAGTACTGCAATGTAAAAGGGGAAACTAATATATGAGATAGACGCATTACATGCAAAGCAAGATAGTTCAAGCCGTGATTTGTCATAAGTGCGATGATTATGGCTTACAGCTCATGAAAACCCCAAATCCACAATCTCAGTAAATTAGAATATTACATGCAATAAAACAAGGAGTGTAGATGGAACAATATCGGACCTCTGAAAAGTATAAGCATGCATATGGACTCAGTACTTGGTTTGGGCCCCTTTTGCAGCAATTACTGCTTCAATGCGGCATGGGATGGAAGCTATCAGCCTGTGGCACTGCTAACGTGTTATGGAAGACCAGGATGCTTCAGTAGCGGCCTTCAGCCCTTCTGCATTGTTCGGTCTCATGTCTCTCATCTTTCTCTTGGCAATGCTCCATAGATTCTCTATGGGGTTCAGGTCAGACGAGTTTGCTGGCCAATCAAGCACAGTAATCCCACGGTCATTGAACCAGGCTTTGGTGCTTTTGGCAGTGTGGGCAGGTGCCAAGTACTGCTGGAAAATGAAGTCAGCATCCCCATAAAGCTTGTCTGTGGAAGGAAGCATGAAGTGCTCCAAAATCTCCTGGTAGATGGCTGTGTTGACCCTGGACTTAATAAAACAGAGTGGACCAACACCAGCAGATGACATGGCTCCCCAAATCAACACAGACTGTGGAAACTTCACACTGGACTTCAAGCATCTTGCAGTGCGTGCCTCTCCAAAAGAGATGCAAAAGTTGCTCTCATCAGAAAAGAGGACTTTGGACCACTGAGCAACAGACAAGGTCTGTTTTTCTTTAGCCCAGGTAAGACGTTTCTGACATTGTTTGTTGTTCAGGATCGGCTTGACAAGAGGAATACGACATCTGAAGCCCATGTCCAGGATCCGTCTGTGTGTGGTGGCTCTTGATATACTGACTCCAGCCTCAGTTCACTCCTTGTGAAAGTCCCCAACACATTTGAATGGCCTTTTCCTGACAATCCTCTCCAGGCTGCGGTCATCCCTGCTGCTTGTGCACCTTTTTATTCCACACTTTTCCCTTCCACATAACTTTCTATTAATGTGCTTTGATACAGCACTTTGGGAACATCCAACTTCCTTCGCAATTACCTTTTGAGGCTTTCCCTCCTTATGGAGGTTGTCAATGATGGTTTTCTGCACAACTGTCAGGTCAGCAGTCTTCCCCATGATTGTGATTCCTACTGAACCAGACTGAGAGACCATTTAAAGGCTCAGAAACCCTTTGCAGGTGTTATGGCTTACTTAGCTGATTAGAGTGGGACACTGTGAGCCTTTTCACAATATTCTAATTTACTGAGATTGTGGATTTGGGGTTTTCATGAGCTTTAAGCCATAATCATCGCACTTATGACAAATCACGGCTTGAAATATCTTGCTTTGCATGTAATGCGTCTATCTCATATATTAGTTTCCCTTTTTACGTTGCTTACTGAAATAAATGAACTTTTGCATGATATTCTAATTTATCACCTGTACATTGTTTAACCCTTGGGACATTTAAGTAAACCCGACGTGTATCTTAATACTTACACGTGGGTTTACTAACTGCTGTGTCTCACATGTGAGACACAGCAGTTCCTGGTTGTCAGAGCGGTCTGGTCCCGATCTGACAGCGGAACGTGAGGGTCTCTTGCTGCTAGTGCAGAGAGACCCTAGTTTTTTTGCATGGGATTAGCAGGGGGGACCTAGTTAAGGTCCCCCTGCTGATCCCATGCAAAAACTATGCTCTTTCTCTTGGCCACTCGCTTTGTGAAGAAATGTATCATCTGGTGCAGTAAATAATACTAATCTTAAAACTACCGTATTTAGAAAGACTAAAGGCTGTGTTTACATGTGTAGAGCCACCAAACTTCTATTGCAGAAGCAAAATTGACAAGTTCAGCTTTCCTTGTATATCAATAAAATGGCTTAAACCTCTTAAAATACATGCTATTTTAAATGTTTAACCTCTTGACCGGTAGACTCCATGCAACACTGTGAAACATGTATGCTGATCTGGTCGCAAACTATTATTCACTACTTTAGATTTTTTTTACATTTTTAATTTATAAATCGTAAATAACTCTTTTCAAATGATTATATGGAAAAATAAGCACATTCAGCACTAGCAAACGAGAGGCAAGTAACAAATGGTTGCTGTGATTGGCTAGTGTGGCACAGCTGAATTTAATCCTGATGTATCTATCAAGATAAATAACATGTTTACATAATACAAGTGACAAGGTGTTTTAACGTAAAAAATAAAGATAAAAACCACCTTTTAGAACTATTGAGGGGATTATTTTTATAAGTAATCGAAAGAAAGCGAAAGATCGTTTTAGTTCCATTGAAGTGTATGGTGTGTATGTGGAGAGAAATTTCATATATAAAGCAATTTGTGAAAGAATCCCCTAAATTGCCAAGAGTTTTTAACTGGGATGATGTATGAGAAGTACTTTACAGACAATGTTGCAATTGTCATCTTCTTGAATGCTGAATGAAGATAGAAAGAATCTCAAGTTTACATTCAGGTAATTTGGCATGGGAAAGGAAAATATGCAACTGTCTGCAAGTATAAATAAACAAAGACATGGGTCTGGAAAAAACCTGCATGCACATTCCTCCAAATGGCAAGTAAGCAATGCCTTCTCTCAACGCTCAATTTCTCCTCAGTACTATGTGTATGCAAATAAGGAAATGTGGTAGTACACACTTTTAGGGTACACTCTGGGTACCTGAAATTACAACTTGTCTAGAAACTGGTTGATTTTCATTGGCGTAGCAGAGACCATACACATGAACATCATTGTGGAGAAGGTTACTGTGGAGCAGGGAGGGACTAAAGCTGTCAAAGTCAGTCACTGACTGACATCTAAACACATCTTGTCACAGAGGTGAGATGTGACAGAGGGGGCCTCCACAGACATGGCTGGAGTGTTTCGGTCCCGAGGCACTCATCCATGTCTGATTGCAGTACTCTTGCTATCACACCAGAATTGGAACTGCAGGATGTGTTAGGCACATCCATTGTTGTTAAGGGAGACATCTCCCAGGAACTGCCTGGCACATCCTTTTTGAAGTCAGAAGGTTAAATGTGAATTTCCTTTTTACATGGTCTGCCTATTATCCACAATCCGAAAAGGTTACCAACAATTTCAAACCATCTCATTTAAATGGAATAAAGTTTTCTAAAAATTCTCGAGGCTTTTGTGGCCAAGTTAAATAGACTGTAAATAAGCTGGAACAGCAACTATTTGTATGAAGGAACTGAAGTATTCACACAGCAGAGAGACCTAGTACTGTCTTCTAGTCACCTCAAATTCTTTAATGTTTAACTCACATCAGATATACTAAAAACCACCAGTTAGCATATTGACACACCTTATATTAAAACACACGCCTTTCCACATAACTTCACAGCATACAGTGTTCCCACCTGAAATGCAAACGGCATGATACAACTTGTAGTGTAAACAGTAAGGATGTAATATAAATAAGAGAGAGTAGGCAAGTGCCAACTTACAAAAAAAAACTGAGGTTGTGCCAGGCTGTAGGGCAAAAAATACCCATGCCTATTCTGACTTGAGAGGAAAATAAGACCATTATCAATGGCATTCCTAATGTTCGCTAGATCACAGGCACCAAACATTCCAACATTTTGCCTGATGTCTGTTGTAATTCATTGGGTAAAAACTAATAGATACGGACCGCACTCTATTTGTTCGTTGGTGCCGAAGTCACAGGAAGTCTCCCAAGTCCTTTACTCATAAAAAAAAAAAAAAAATAGTATGAGACCCAGCACTCGGTGTCAAAGAGAGTTTTAATAAGACAAAGGCTTTCAACCCACTTGGGGTTTTTTTCAAGCCTAAAAAAACCTTGGCTTGAAAAAAACCCTGAGTGGGTTGAAAGCCTTTGTCTTATTAAAACTCTCTTTGACACCAAGTGCTGGGTCTCATACTATTTTTTTTTTAATGTTGTAATTCATTAGCCTGTGATCCGGGGAAAGAGCAAAGTCATGTCATAGGTGCTAATAGACAACTATGAGGAACAACATAATTTTGACCTAGATATCATTAAATAAAGACCCATTAATAGTACATTACCATTACAGTTCAGTGCTGCAGTATATGCTGTATGTTGTATTACATTTAAGAGAGTTGTGATTTATTTACTATTGTAATATCAACCTCATTTAACTGCTGACCAGAGTCTCATTTTCATTAGATATAAGGGCATTTTTAAGTCCTTTTTACATCATTGAAAAGGGAACAGGGGACAAAACCTTTATTTTCCTTGTTATGATGACTAAAATTATTTTTGAACTTTCTTTTTATCACTTGTGATTGCTAATTTATTAAACTTTTACTACAGAAGATTAATCTAACAATAGTGACAGCTTTGCTCTGAGCAGGAAAACTGCCAAGTCTGTCGACACAATATTTCATTCTAAATGTTTCAATATACACAGGTTTAGAAGAAGATACATGAGATCTCAAAGGTATGTTGACTTCAAATGATAACTTAACAGGCAAATGTGCCTGACAGCTAAACAAATGTAAATCTTTGTATATCACTAGAGAGTCTAAAAATTTAAAAAAGTTTTTGGACTGGTTGTGTATTTGTACTAAATAACTAAGCCTCTTATATGGCTATTCTTCAGAAATGGATCAGAATAAGAAAACAGACACAATGAAAAACAGAACAGGGAACAGGAGAGGGAGGTCCTCTTATAGGGCTCTAGGAATCAGGGCAGCCTAATTACTGGGCAGGAGGAATCATGTCAGCCACTAACAGAGCTTCAGGATACAGGGCATCCTCTAACATGGCTTCAGGATACAGGGCAGTCTCTAACAGGGCTTAAGGCTACATGGCAGCCTCTGACAGGGCTTCAGGATACAGAGCAGCTCTTAACAGTGCTCCAACACAGGGTAGGACCTAATAGGGCTCTAACACTGGGTAGGGATTCAGGACAAGGTAGCCCAGTTACAGGGCCCCAGGACAGGGCAACCTGATTATAGGCCTTCATGGTAGGACACAGATACAAGGATACAGGAATACAAGGAACATGGCAGGATCTGTTCTGTGGCTGGACTGGGCAGGTGCCACTCTGTGGCAGAGCTAGGGAAAGGTGCCACTCTGTGGCTGAGCTGGGGAAGGTGCAAGGTTCAGGTATAACACAGGAACAAGCATAATACAAGCAAGAAAGCAAAGAAAGGATGGGAACATGAAATGACTGGCTACAGCTTATACAAGCCTGGATGAGCCTGACACACAGTATGAAGGAATATTGCAAAGTCTTCCCTTAGCTGAAGTTTCAGTCAGAAATATTCATGTACAACTTTTTAGCTAACTATATTTCAGTTACTATAAATATGTACACCATGTATTCTGGGTTCTCAGTTTTTTTTATTAGATATAATTATACTGTGATATTACATTTTTGGAATCATATCCAATCAAGAGACTACTTTTGTTTTTTGTGTTTTTATCCATTAGCACAACATGTTGATCCAGTGGCAGATAGTTAACAAAGACAAGTTGTTCAGTGATATTGTTCCTAGTAATAGTTAATGTTCACTCCTGTAACCATTGTGGAACTAACATTTCCAGGCATTTTTGTCTATACAAATGTGGCCAATTTTCCTGTGTTTGTTTGAAGATAGTTACATCTCAATAATAGGAGTTTCTTTAAAAGAGTCTTAAATTAGTCTTAAATTAGCGGGGCAAAGGTTTAAAAGTAATACCAGGAAGTTTACTGAGAGGGTAGTGGGTGTATGGAATAGCCTTCCAGTGGAACTGGTACAGGTTACCACAGTGAAGGAGTTTAAGCATGCATGGGATAGGCATTAGGCTATCCTAGACCCAAGCTAAGCCCAGGGACTAATGAAATTATGAAGAAAATTGGGCAGCCTAGTTGTGCCTAATGGTCCTTTTCTGTCGACACATTCTATGTTTCTATGTTAATATGATTGTAGTTAAATGTAGAATGTAAAAAATTAAAATACCTAAAGCCAATTACATTTGACATGGTTTATAAAAATAGTCATATTATCTTTTGAAGTTATTGCTATCTGGAAAGCAGGATAATACTTTAAAGATTTTTTTTTTAAAGAACAACTATGGGTCACTATGGTCAAGTGTTTAGACCAACACATTACTTTTCTTATCACTTAAACTCACATTACCATGGCAATCACTGCAATTCAAGACGTTTGCTCTTTGTCATGGAAAAATACTGAGGTTTTGAAGTGTTTTCTAGCAGTGAGTACATTTCCTGCAACAGATAATATTCTTTCGTTTTGACGATAGCTTTGCAGCTTTAAAAAGGAAGAAGGAGTGTATTACTTAATACATAGATAAGGTTCATCAGAGTTATGGTTACCAGATGAATTTGAACATTATTGGTTGTTTCCCTCTTTTCACCAAAAAATGTGTGGTTGAAAAAATTATATGTAATTTAGAATTATATTTAATGTCCTGCATAGTAGTCTAGCACTCTATAAAGAAATCTATAAGGATAATAATAAAAACACTAGACACTCTTGAAAACAATTTTTTTAACACGTGGTTTGATTCAATCTAAGAGAAATAGGAAGATTCTGTGTTCATGTAAATGTACAAAGACCTATAATTAAATGCAGAATTTGTTTTATTTATTCTGCCACATTATATGTTTTGTTACACAAATGCCACCTTATTGCTCTATAAAATTTATGTTGCAATGGTAAAATTCAGTTTTAGTGCCAATAATAGACATTTATCTTTTTTTTCTGCATCTCATTGCTCATCATTTCACCAGTACAAATGTAATGAAACACTGCCTGTTGCTTGCACAATGGTTATTTTTCAATGTAAAACAAACACAAAATAATGATAATAAAAAGCAAACATTTAACTTTACTTCATACACCCCATGGAGGGGTATTATCTTAACAAGTAGAATACATACATTGAAAATAGTAATACGTTTAATGTAGACCTGCACCATTGTGTTTAAACGGGAGGGTGAAGGCCCACATGCTTTCATAAAATGTCCTACATCATTGATTTGAGATGATATGTCTCCCATAGCAAATACATATGAATAGGATGTGGCCTTGCATACAACACTTTATTATATATTAGACATGTGCAAAACTAAAATTTTCAATTCAGACGAAAATGTTATTTATTTCGTCTAAAACGAATTTCGTTCATTACTGAACGACCTTCGGTTTATAGACTTTCGGCTTATAGAATACATGTAATACTATTGGCTTTCTATAAACCGAACTAGAGTCCCCATTCATACGAATAGGTCAATTGACCTATTCGTATAAATGCGGACTCTATTTCGGTTTATAGAATAGCATTGTAATGCTATTGGTATTCTATAAACCGACTCTATTTCGGTTTATAGAATGCCAATAGCACGAATGGACGAATGATTTTCGTTTATTAACCATTCGTTCATTTGTCTTTCGTTAGTTTAGCATTTTCGTTATTCGTTTTTTGGACGAATGGACGAAAATGCTATTTTCGGACGAAAATGCATTCGTCCGAAAACGAATGCACATGTCTATTATATATAAAACTTGGCAGAAAGATTGAGTTTCACCTTGTTTCTCTTTTATCCATTACTGTGTAACTGAAAATGGAGGATCAGTAATTGGAAAAATGTTCAGAAGTAGTTGGTTGACTGAAGCACAAAAGTCAAGCATTATCATTGATTTTAGTGAGTGGATTCTCATTTTAGATGTTGCAAAACCAATCTAACATTTAGCAAAGAACAGTATATTTTCGACACTTGAGTAAAGTGGATAACAATGTGTAATGCTCCAAATCCAAAATGTGCTGGGATGGGGCTTTGCAGAACTCAACACAGAGATTTGGATTCTAAGCATGATAAATACAGTGAGGGAAAAAAGTATTTGATCCCCTGCTGATTTTGAACATTTGCCCACTGACAAAGAAATGATCAGTCTCTAATTTTAATGGTATGTGTATTTTAACAGTGAGAGACAGAATAACACCCCCCCCCCCCCCCAGAAATACACATGTCAAAAAAGTTATAGATTGATTTGCATGTCAATGAGTGAAATAAGTATTTGACCCCTTCAAATTAGTACTTGGTGGCAAAACCCTTGTTGGCAATCACAGAGGTTAAACGTTTCTTGTAGTTGGCCACCAGGTTTGCACACATATCAGGAGGGATTTTGTCCCACTCCTCTTTGCAGATCCTCTTAAAGTCATTAAGGTTTCGAGGCTGATGTTTGGCAACTCGAACGTTCAGTTCACTCCACAGATTTTCTATGGGATTAAGGTCTGCAGACTGGCTAGGCCACCACAGGTCCTCAATGTGCTTCTTCTTGACCCACTCCTTTGTTGCCTTGGTTGTGTGTTTTGGGTCATTGTCATGCTGGAATACCCATCCATAACCCATTTTCAATGCCCTTGCCAGGGGCGGGCTGGGCCGGGGGGCAGTGAGGCAATTGCCCCCCAGGCCGCCCTGATGCATGCTAAAAACGGCCGCTGGGCCATCTTTAACGCTGGGCGCCTCAGGGGGTGACGGCTGATACTGGCGTCCCAGGCCTGGCGGGCCCAGGTCACGCCAGGAAAAAAAAAATCCCCCCCACTTTCCCAGTACTTAGCTCCTTGCTGCTGTCCGTGGCTGTGAGGGAAGTGTTGTGCGCTCCCCTCCAGCTAATGCACATTCAATAAAGTTTGTTGAAAAAAAAAAGTTTAAACAAACTTTATTGAAGACGCTAGGCTGGAGGGGAGCGCACAACGCTTCCCTCACAGCCACATACGGGCAGATGAGAGCACTGGGAGAAAGAGACAGAGCAGCAGCAAGGAGGTAAGTACTCAATATGGTGTGGGGTATATTGAGAGTCAAAATCCTGGTATATTGGGGGGCAAAATCCTGGTGTATTGTGGGGCAAAATCCTGACATATTGGGTGGCTAAATCCTGGCATATTGTGGGGCATAATCCTGGCTTATTGAGCGTAAAATCCTGGCATATTGAGGGGGCATAATCCTGGCATATTGTGGGAAAAATCCTGGCATATTGAAGGGGCATAATCCTGGTATATTGGGGGGGAAAATCCTGGCATATTGTGGGGGGAAATCCTGGCATATTGAGGGGCAAAATCGTGGTATATTGGGGGGCAAAATCCTGGTGTATTGTAGGGCAAAATCCTGACATATTGGGTGGCTAAATCCTGGCATATTGTGGGGCATAATCCTGGCATATTGAGCGTAAAATCCTGGCATATTGAGGGGGCATAATCCTGGCATATTGTGGGAAAAATCCTGGCATATTGAGGGGGCATAATCCTGGCATATTAAGGGGGCATAATCTTGGCATATTGAGGGGAAAATCCTGGCATATTGTGGGGGAAAATCCTGGCATATTGAGGGGAAAATCCTGGCATATTGAGGGGGCATAATCCTGGCATATTGAGGGGGCATAATCTTGGCATATTGAGGGGAAAATCCTGTCATATTGCAGGGCAAAATCCTGGCATATTGAGGGGCATAATCCTGACATATTGAGGGGAAAATCCTGGCATATTGAGTGGCATAATCCTGGCATATTGAGTGGAAAATCCTGGCATATTGAAGGGCATAATCCTGGCATATTGTAATGGAAAATTCTGGCATATTAAGTGGCAAATCCTGGCATAATGTGGGGGAAAATCCTGGCAATATTCGTTATAAAACAAGGAAAAGATGGCCGTGGATGGGGTGGCGATTCGGTGGTGCAATGGGCCACTTGACTGGATTTGCCTCCCAGGCCTAAGGCTGCCAGCCCTCCCCTGGCCCTGGCTGAGGGAAGGAGGTTTTCACCCAAGATTTGACGGTACATGGCCCTGTCCATCGTCCCTTTAATGCGGTGCAGTCTATCCCCTTAGCAGAAAAACACCCCCAAAGCATAATCTTTCCACCTCCATGTTTGACTGTGGGGATGGTGTTCTTGGGGTCATAGGCAGCATTCCTCCTCCTCCAAACACAGCTAATTGAGTTGATGCAAAGAACTCGATTTTGGTCTCATCTGACCACAACACTTTCACCCAGTTCTCCTCTGAACCATTCAGATGTTTATTGGCAAGCTTCAGACAGGCTTGTACATGTGCTTTCTTGACCAGGGGGACCTTGTGGGCGCTGCAGAATTCTTGCTGATTGATAGGGGATCAAATACTTATTTCACTCATTGACAAGCAAATCAACTTTATAACTAATAATAATAATAATAACTTTTCTGACATGCATTTTTCTGGATTTTTTGTTTGTTATTCTGTCTCTCACTGTTAAAATACACCAACCATTAATATTACAGACTGATCATTTCTTTGTCAGTGGGCAAACGTTCAAAATCAGCAGGGGATCAAATAATTTTTTCCCTCACTGTAACATAATAAGGACAATTTTAACCACAGGAAACTGGGAGTTGGTAATCAGCCTCACTGAGGTCACAAGCAGTACACAATATATGCTAAGATACTCTGGGACAAATGTTAGGAAAAGGTAAATTCAAATCCTGTGGTTGGAGACTCAAAATTGAGCTTGGAAAGATAAAGTGTGTATGCAGGCTGAAATAGACTAGACAAAGGGAATTGCTGTTACAATATATAGGAGGTCAGTTAGGCTGGTGCACAGCGGGTGACCTGAGGAAATAGTGAAAAGACTTTAGTAATATGTAAATTTACCACACCAACGAATGCAAGGTATTTGAGGTAGGTAAACAACAAAACACCATTTCTTTGAATAATGAGCTGATTGTTGAGGGTCAAGTAATTGAAAGCAATTCAGAGAATGAAGATAAGAGGGTGAAGGCACTTTTAAAAGTGAAAATCAAAGTAGGGGAGGAGTAGGTATAAACAATTGAATTTATCAACCCAGAAATGTACCTAGTAAAAGTGTGGCAACTGTGGCCGATAGGATATTGAGAAGTAGCTTTGTAAAATATTGAGAACATAAGAATGGAATTTGTTGAGATATAAACGAAAAATCAGGTTTCCAAAGTTGTGACAGATACAAATAATGGAGAAGCTAACCAAATTGGTTGCAAAATAGCATCAAAACAAGGGAAAATAAATTAAAAACACACAAAACAGTGATGTTAATGGTAGATTGCATTATAAAGAGTATAGATGGAATTAGGGCTGGAATTTCTTGAGTTGGAAAATAGTAGATCTTATGATAAATAATATAGTTGGGATCAGTTAACTATGGTTAACTGAGTTCAAGACCAGTTATTTCCCACTCTCAGGCAGCGGAGCATTAATCATTTACTTATAAAGTAGCCTTCAATGTACACTCTTTGTATGATTATTTGGATCCCACTTTCTAATTATTGTTATTAGTCAATCAAATTTGGCATTTCCCGTTACTGTCCATGTAACCACAATGCTTTTACTAGTCGTCATTTCCCTTCCATTGGTTGGCATCTCATTTGAGTAATGGTGTATTTTATATTATAACTAAACTAGCATTCATGGTGCAGAAACAATTTGTATTATACAAGTAATTACATCATATTATAAACCGAAAGCATTTTCAAAAAATAATCCAAATGTTAAAAAATGTGCACTGTGAGTCAGAATTCTTGGCAAGTTGCAAAATCTTTAAAGGGATGTGAATATTCTTGCCACTGTACAGAGCATATGCCAAGTTAAAGAGACTGTTTGGTGCCCAAAATGCATGATTCAAATGTTAATGCATATACTTTCAAAGATCTTTACAATGCATATTTTACATTATTCCCATGTATTTGAATTGGATTCACTTAATGATGTCATGAACAGTGTGCAAAGCACTGCCAGGTTCCCATGTACAAGACAATGTAAAGTTAGTTCCCTGTTTCCCCTAGTTTCCCCTGCTGCTAACATTTTGTGGTCTCCAAGCTATGTCTGTATAAGAACATATTAAACAATGGCTGAGTGCTGGTTTTAGCCACCCTTTCCTCCAGTCCTGGCTGCTTGATGCTCCTGTGCTGCAGTGTGGTCATAATTCTGACACAACCTGGCTCCTGCTCAAGATGGCAGGTAGAGGGAGTAATGCAGGGTGCTGACAGACTAGTGATCCCTTGATTACAGTGTAGTTGCTCCTGTTCCAAGCGCCACCTGCTGGTTTTATTATCTCATGTAGCAGTAGTGGTTATCTCTGAATCTGTCCTCTCTCATTTGCCTACTGCTCAGGTGTGAGTTGTTTCAGTGATTAGCCCTGGGGCTATATAAACCCCATCCTCCCAGAAATCAGAGCTGGTACATTTTGTCTGCTGGCTTGCATCTTGAATTCCTGTTTGTATTGTACCTGACCCAGTGGTGTATCTTGATTTTGTGCTGCCCTAGGCAGACAAAATCCGGGCACCCCCCTACCCAAGCTGCACACCCACGTTACACACCTATGACATGCCCCATCACCTCCATTACATGACCCCACATCACACATAACATTCAGACTCACATCAAGCTCATACTCCCATCACACACACACTCCCATCACACTCAGTCACACACTCCTACTCCCATCACACTCAGTCACACACACTGTCTCCCATCACACACACTCTGACTCCCATCACACTCAGTCACACACACTGACTCCCATCACACACACACAGCCTCACATCACACACAGACTCCCATCACACACAGACTCCCATCACACACATCCTCACATCACACACAGCCTCACATCACACACAGCCTCACATCACACTCAGTCACACACTGCCTCGCGGTAGATACACTACTGCATCTCTCATTCCACTGGCCGTGCATCATGGGAAATACAGTCATAAACATCAGGAGTGGAATGGTTAGCCATCACTGTTCTACAATAATTTAATCTTATTTGAGATTCCCAACATATGTATATTTACTAGAACTATAGCGTTTATATTTCTGAATTATGACACTGCAGTTTTTATAATGACTGGTATTATTAGAACCTATGTGATGGCTGGCTGCTATATGTAGAAAACTGCAATCAGTCTTTGGTACATTTTATCACACTCAGTCACACACAGCCTCACATCACACACAGACTCCCATCACACTCAGTCACACACAGCCTCACATCACACACTGACTCCCATCACACTCAGTCACACACAGCCTCACATCACACACAGACTCCCATCACACTCAGTCATACACAGCCTCACATCACACACACTCTTCCATCACACTCAGTCACACACACTGACTCCCATCATCACACACACTCTGACACCCATCACACTCAGTCATACACAGCCTCACATCACACACACTCCCATCACATTCAGTCACACACACTGACTCCCATCATCACACACACTCTGACACCCATCACACTCAGTCATACACAGACTCACATCCATAGGCGTGCGCACGGGGTGTGCCGGGTGTGCCTGGGCACACCCTAATCCAGGGCCGGCGCCACCAGTAAGGCGACCTAGGCAGCTGCCTAGGGCGCATCTTGGCTGGGGGCGCCGGAACCCTGCTTCCAAAAAAAAAAAAAAAAACCCTCCTCCTTACTTACCTCGTCGGCGTCGCTGCGTCTCCGGTGCTGGGCCGCCTGTGGCTGAGAGGGAAGCGTTGTGCGCTCCCCTCCAGCCAATGCGCATTCAGTAAAGTTTTTTTTTTTAAACTTTATTGAAAGCGCATTGGCTGGAGGGGAGCGCACAACGCTTCCCTCTCAGTCACAGGCGGCCCAGCACCGGAGACAGAGCAGCAGCAGCAGCAGCGACGAGGTAAGTAAAGGAAAGAAGGCCTGGCTGGCATATTGGGTGGCTAAATCCAGGCATATTTTGGGGGAAAGTCCTGGCATATTGCTGGGGAAAGTCCTGGCATATTGCTGGGGACAGTCCTGGCATATTGGGTGTTTAAGTCCTGGCATATTGGGTAGCTAAGTCCAGGCATATTTTGGGGGAAAGTCCTGGCATATTGGGTGTTTAAGTCCTGGCATATTTTGGGGGAAAGTCCTGGCATATTGAGGGGCATAATCCTGTCATATTGGGTGGCATAATCCTGGGATATTGAGGGGCTTAATCCTGGCATATTGAGGGGCATAATCCTGGGATAAAGAGGGGCATAATAATGGGACATTGAGGGGCATAATCCTGGGATATTGAAGGGAATAATCCTGGCATATTGAGGGGCATAATCCTGGGGTATTGAGGGGCATAATCCTGGCATATTGAGCGGCATAATCCTGGGATATTGAGGGGAATAATCCTGGCATATTGTGGGGCATAATCCTGGGATATTGAGGGGAATAATCCTGGCATATTGTGGGCATAATCCTGGGATATTGAGGGGAATAATCCTGGCATATTGGGTGGCTAAATCCTGGCATATTGCGGAGCATAATCCTGGGGTATTGAGGGGAATAATCCTGGCATATTGGGTGGCTAAATCCTGGCATATTGCGGAGCATAATCCTGGGGTATTGAGGGGAATAATCCTGGCATATTGAGACTTAAGTTATGTTACTTATTCTCCACCATTCTTAATAGGGGGCTTTATTGCAACATGTAACTCTGTTAACTCTCTTTTAATTTAAATGCTGAGAAAGGGGTGGAACATGTGATGTCATGATATGGGAAAATAATATGATAATGGGGGGGGGGGGGGGGACGCCGTGTGCGGAGTGTGTGTTTGTGCTTTAGGGTGCACACCCTAATGCAATAGGCTGCGCACGCCTATGCTCACATCACACACACTCTTCCATCACACTCAGTCACACACACTGACTCCCATCACACACACTCTGACACCCATCACACTCAGTCAAACACTAACTCCCACCACACTGTCACACACAGACTCCCATCACACTCAGTCACACACAGCCTCACATCACACACACTCTCCCATCACACTCATACTCACAACCACCGGTTTCATTTTTCCATTTGAATCAGCTTACCTTCTGCTGTACTCTGATAGGCAGGGGGCGGAGACTTTACACTGGCACGTGTGACGGGGAACGAAGGGAGGGGAAGTGAGGGAGCCCCGAGCATGACAAGCAGCACCGGGTGAGGGGAAGAACGAAAGGAGCGGTGGGGGTGGGAAGGGGAGGGGGTGGGAAGAGAGAGGGAGGGGAGGGGAGGGGGTGGGAAGAGAGAGGGAGGGGAGGGAACAACTTTTCACACAATGAAGAACAAAGTTAAAATCTTCGCCGCACCAGAAGTGTTTAAAGCACCAGTGTGCTTTAACAACGTCTGGGAAAGTGCCGCCCTAAACAAGGCGCCGCCCTAGGCGAGCGCCTTGTTTGCCTCACAGTAGATACACTACTGACCTGACCATCCTGCTCTCTCCAGTCCTTTGACCTCTGCTTGTTTTGTGACTATTTTGTTTCCTAGACCATGCTTACACCCTTTCCTGGCTATGACTCGTGGGAAACCTAACAAGGCCTCTGCTTGTGGGTACTCAAAGGGAGGGGGCTGGGAACACAATTCACCGGCACGAATCCAGGTGTTTGAGCACTGGGGATGGACTTGAGCAGATAAATAGGAATAAAAATATATTGTGAATTGAAGCATATTTAACAAAAATGAAAATGACAGTCTTACTACAAGTTTGATGCCTGCAACTCATACTCTTTAACCCCTAACCCATTTGCACATATATATATATATATACAGGGGCGTTGCTAGGTCTTCGGATGATCTGGGGCTAGAGCCCAGATGAGCTCGGTCACACACAGGGGCGTACCTAGAGCATTTGGCACTGGGGCGGACCCTGAGTGTTGCACCCCCCCCCCACCCCATAATAAAAATGTAAGAAAACACCCACAAATTTTTCAGTGTTTGAAAATTGTACAATTATAGATACCAGGAATATTGTGCCACTCAGAACCCAGTAATATTGTGCCAGTCAGATACCAGTAATATTGTGCCTTTCAGATACCAGTAATATTGTGCCAGTCAGATACCAGGAATAGTGTGCCATTCAGAGCCCAGTAATATTGTGCCAGTAAGATACCAGTAATATTGTGCCACTCAGAGCCCAGTAATATTGTGCCAGTCAGATACCAGGAATATTGTGTCATTCAGAGCCCAGTAATAGTGTGCCAGTCAGATGCCTGTAATATTTTGCCAGTCAGAGCCCAGTAATAGTGTGCCAGTCAGAACCCAGTAATATTGTGCCACTCAGAACCCAGTAATATTGTGCCACTCAGAGCCCAGGAATATTGTACCACTCAGAGCCCAGGAATATTGTGCCACTCAGAGCCCAGTAATATTGTGCCAATCAGATGCCCAGTAATATTGTGCCAATCATAGCCCAGTAATATTGTGCCACTCAGAACCCAGTAATATTGTGCCACTGAGAGCCCAGGAATATTGTGCCACTCAGAACCCAGGAATATTGTGCCAATCATAGCCCAGTAATATTGTGCCACTCAGAACCCAGTAATATTGTGCCACTCAGAGCCCAGGAATATTGTACCATTCAGAGCCCAGTAATATTGTGCCACACAGAACCCAGTAATATTGTGGCAATCATAGCCCAGTAATATTGTGCCAATCATAGCCCAAGAATATTGTGCCACTGAGAACCCAGTAATATTGTGCCAATCATAGCCCAAGAATATTGTGCCACTCAGAACCCAGTAATATTGTGCCAATCATAGCCCAAGAATATTGTGCCAGTCAGAACCAAGTAATATTGTGCCAATCATAGCCCAGTAATATTGTGCCACTCAGAACCCAGTAATATTGTGCCAATCATAGCCCAGTAATATTGTGCCATTCAGAACCCAGTAATATTGTGCCAATCATAGCCCAGTAATATTGTGCCATTCAGAACCCAGTAATATTGTGCCAATCATAGCCCAAGAATATTGTGCCACTCAGAACCCAGTAATATTGTGCCAATCATAGCCCAAGAATATTGTGCCACTCAGAACCCAGTAATATTGTGCCACTCAGAACCCAGTAATATTGTGCCACTCAGAACCCAGTAATAGTGTGCCAATCATAGCCCAAGAATATTGTGCCAATCAGAACCCTGTAATATTGTGCCAATCATAGCCCAAGAATATTGTGCCACTCAGAACCCAGTAATATTGTGCCAATCATAGCCCAAGAATATTGTGCCACTCAGAACCCAGTAATATTGTGCCAATCATAGCCCAGTAATATTGTGCCAATCAAAACCCAGTAATATTGTGCCAATCATAGCCCAAGAATATTGTGCCACTCAGAACCCAGTAATATTGTGCCAATCATAGCCCAAGAATATTGTGCCACTCAGAACCCAGTAATATTGTGCCAATCATAGCCCAAGAATATTGTGCCACTCAGAACCCAGTAATATTGTGCCAATCATAGCCCAAGAATATTGTGCCACTCAGAACCCAGTAATACCCACACACACCTAGACACCCATACACAGTCACACTTTTTTTTTTTTACTTACCTTACACTTGGTCCGTCATCCAGGACCTTCTGCCGGATGTCCGTCCACCTGACATCCGGCAAGCAGCTGACACAGCGCGACGGGGGCGGAGCTTGCACCCGTCGCGCTGTGATCTCTATGGCCAGGAGGAGAGGCTAGGGAGCGAGCTCTCACCCCCGCGTGAGGTTAATCCTCCGATTCTGGGACTATGTCCCAGACGGAGGAAAGCTCACCGGGGGATTTTTTTTAAAATATTTATAGCCCTGGAGTCTCGGGGCTAAAGAATACTTTAGCCCCAGAGTCTCCATTCGGGGCTATGAAGGGGGGACTCGGGGCTATAGCCCCAGTAGCCCACCCCTAGCGACGCCTCTGTATATATATATATATATATATATATATATATATATATATATATATATATATATATATATACATCATACAAAGGTATGGTCCTCGAGGACCATGAGGACATATATATACATCCTTTGTTTTAATGTAGCGTTGTGCTCCTATGTGTAGCACATATGAGCACCGCGAATGTGATCGTATGCATTCAAACTTGAATAGGCAGTGATCAGCTGTCACTGCCTATGCGCTAAAGGTGTTGCAATGATGCCTCGATCGAGACATCATGCAACATCTGTCTCTGCCCCCCTGGGCATCGCTGATACCACATTGAAGAGGAGCATGCTCCTCCAATACGGCATTCCCAGCAGAGAGCGACTGAAGTGATAAAAAAAATTCTTCCATAGGTCTGAAACTGTTGCTTGACTGCTCCTAAGAGGCAGTCAGCAACATTACAGTGAAAAAAAAGCTAACCCTAGATCTACTGACCTTAGATCTAGGGTTAGGGTTATAATTAGGGTTAATACAAGGGTTAGATTAAGGGGTGGTGGTAGATTTAGAGTTAGGGCTAAATTTAGGGTTAAGGTTGGGGTCAAAATGTCTCTGTAGGAGAAAATGGTTAGAAAAAAAATACACTAGTATCGGTTATTGCCCTAATACTTGAAAAAGAAAAGATAAAAACATGAAAACAGTGGTTTTAATAAACTCAGGACCAATATTAAAAATCTATATAGATAGGTTCTTTTTTTTACCTTTTGTAATTGCGTAAAAAAAAAATCAGGTCAAAGATCGAAAAAGTGTTTTTTTGGCATATTTTCATCATATTTTATATTATAAGTAAGTTATATCATATGATGAAAATAATAGTATCAAAAGAATGCCCCATCTGTTCTTTAAAAAAAGTATATATAATTTGTGTGGGTGTACTGAACACAAAGAAATAAATCACAGTTAAGAAAATGTATAACAAAAGTAATGGGATTCTGGGCTTCAACGCATATCGAATGTGAACTCTGTCACTAAGGGGTTAATAGTCCCAGGCAAAAATCGTACAAAATCTTAACACGTTATATATATATATATATATATATATATATATATATATATATATATATATACTTGACAGGTGGAATACCAAAAGTATTAAAATGAACCACGCTAATCCAATAAATATTAAATCAATGCTTGGAACAGACAAGGCACTTGTCAGGGTTCTACACTGACTCATGCATTTAAAAGTCATCATTTATGGGCGGCTCAACTAGCCTGGGGAATGTTTTTCAGCATATCCTGAGACCCTCTGGCTACAGCAAGATTTCTTCAGCTAAGTTACTTCCTTAAAGTCTCTCATGCTCATTCCTCACCCTCTCTAGGGTGTTCTTACTGTTTAGCTACCCTTCTCAGACCTCGCCCTCTCTTGGGTGTTCCTGTTTAGCTACCCATCTCAGTCCTCATCCTCTCTTGGGTGTTCCTGTTTAGCTAGCCTCCTCTGGCCTCACCCTTACCTTAGACCTCATCCCTTGTTTTACTCTATCTACCCCTACCTCTGCTTTGTCTACAGTCCGTTCTATAGCTCTTTGTTTATACTGCAGTTCCTACTCAACCCCTTTTCTATTATACAGTTCTTTGCTAAAGTTCCCTTTTGTCTTTCCTTCGCTCCTTATTCCAACCCCTATCTCTTTGTTTCTTTATCTGTTCTCACCCTGTACAATAAATAACATGCAACCCGACACCTCCACTATCCCTGCACCGAAACGCTTACCTGACCTGGTAAAGGCCCTGACAGCACTAATGTTAGGAATTCACACAAGATAATAATTTTTGGAATAGCAATAACAAGACAAATATATCAGCAACAGATTGAAAATTAATATCTTTGCAAGGAAGTTACTTCATCTTCTGTCAGTTATTAAATGGCATCATCAATTGTTGTCCTGTGTTTAGATTAAACATGAGTGATCAGAAGGCTGCTTTAAAATATTTATGTCAGACAGAGGACATTGACATCAATGTGTGATTGGCCGTGGGGGCTCAGGCAAGTAAACAGAGACAAGAGAGGCAAATGGTACACATTAAATTTTAGTTAGCAAAGCTTCTTGAAAATGAAAAACATCTATCTAATTTGGTACAATAAAACTCACTGTCTGCCCAGACAATTGGACGTAAACAGGGATTAGATTTCTATTAACTGGAGAGAATACAACAGCATTTCCATCATCTTTAAGCAATGAATATTTTCATCACATTACTTGAATGATGTTATAGCATCCAGATTTATGCTTCTGTGCTTGTAGAGAATTTCAATTTTTATTCTATAATTCAATTTATACTTTATCTGAAAAAAATACTTTATTAAATAGTGTAATGTGATTCCTTCTTGTAATACTTGTTTCCATAACAATGTGACTGATATATTCATAGTCTATTTTCTGGGACAAAACTGCCAATGGGCAGTGAAATGATGAGTAATCTTATGAAAACCTGGTATGAATAATATAATGCTATGACACCAGACATAATAAAAGTTTAGTATATGCATGGTTACACTGCATATGTTCATTGTACACCCTGTTTAAAACCAAATAGTACTTGGACCACTTCTCTATTTTGGTAAAAGTGTAATTTGAGTGGTGCACTAATTGTGCACCATTTAAAAGATATCTCCCCCCCCCCCCCCCATGCTTTGTAAAGGACTTGGAAAGACTTGTGGATTATGTGAATATTTCCTGAAATGGCTTCCAAGACAAAGACTGTGAGGCCTCCATAACTAGGAAAAAGACTGTCTCTCTCTGTCATTGGTGTATATGGCTCAGTAATCGGTGCCGGCAAGTTGTGCAGAACCAATTGTGCGACATCGCAGTCTGTAAGTCAATGCCTTACTTCTGTATCAAACACAAATCACTTCTGAACTTTGCTCCACAGGAGCATTGTGCAGAAGCATTTTTAACCCTATGTTGACAATAGACATGCCTGGCACATCACAGGAAATTGTCCCATGAGTGACAATGTACATGCCTGGCACAACCTGTTGTACAAAGGATGTAATGATATGTACTCATGCTTATTCAAATTATAAGGGCAATAGCAGAGAAAGAACTCAAAGGTACAATGTAATATTCCTGGATCTCTCATTCTATACACTGAATACAAGAAGGTAATTTGCTCCATATATGGCCATTCTAAGGAAGGAAGATGTACAATATTCATGGGGTTTCTCTACTGAAGTTATCTTATTCTTTGAGGAAGAAAGGAACATTTTAGAAACACCACAGAAATTGCAGCTCTGGTTTTATTAGAATAATTTGAAGTAAAGCCTCTAACTATGAAGCACTAATCTGTGAGGAGAGAGTCGTTTCTTTAATTGATTAAGTGAAATGTACTTTTGGGATAGTTGTTGTTGGAAGTAGATCTAATACTAGAAATAAAGAGACTGAAGCTGATAGATAAGCTAAAGGAATGTTACACTAAGTACTACAAGGAACTGGACTTCAGCCTTAACCCCTGGTATGGAGTGTCGTTAAATAACAAGTTATTTATCAATTAAAAATGGAAGCAGGAATTGTAACTCAATTTAAAGTAGGAGAAGGGAAGCACAAAATTGGGCTCTCTGGTAACAAAAACGTAATGAAGAAAAAAATTGGCTAGCTTACTAATCTGTTATCTGATAAATAGTGTACCTTTTTCCCCCCACTATGTGAATTTTGTAAATGTACGTAGTCCTCCTATTTACCATAACATAAGTGGAGTAAAGGGATAAAGCTACATTAAGAAAAGTGATGATTTTTATATCACTCCTCAGTAAAACCGTGACCTCCTGTGACGGTGTATGTATTTGTCAAAATGTAAATCTCTTTATTGTATTTGTTGATGTTTTTTTTTGATTCAAAAGAAAAAAAATGTATAAATGTTAAGAAAAATAGCAGAGAATGGATGTTTTTAGCTGCGAGGCTTGATTAATGCCTAAAAATGAATAAAAATGCAGGTAATAAGTCAGCTTAAATATTTGCGTTATATAACATCTTCTAATAATAATTTATGTTGGCATCTATGTGAGAGTTCCAGGCAGACACTTGGTCCCCAAATATATCACAGCTGGCAGGGATGTATGTTGTGTGTTCATGCAGGAGGTATTTATAAAGTTTATGGCACGTCAGGATTCATCACTATATGAAGCATTGCCTTGTAATAGAAAATAGTTCTGTCATTTTTAGCCAGCAAGTTTGTTTTGTTTGGATAGTGAAATGCTATTCGGAGGTGGTTGCTATATTAGTTAATAGATCATTTTAACAGGATAGCTTACTGATTATGTAGTGTAAAACTAAAACTTTTAATAAGGTTACAAAACACAGGTGAGCCTCGCTATAACACAGGGCTTGCAATCCACAGATTTATATCTTAACTTGGGCGTTACCAAAATTTTCAGACGAAAACATGTTTGAGAGTGTGTTTGTGTGTATTAGTGTGAGAGAATATTAGTTAGTGTTATATGAGAGTGTGTTATTGTGTAATAGTGTGAGTGTATATTAGTGTGTGTGTTTTGGTGTATTAGTGTGAGAGAATATTAGTTAGTGTTATATGTGAGTGTGTTATTGTGTAATAGTGGGAGTGTATATTAGTGTGTGTGTTTGTGTGTATTAGTGTGAGAGAATATTAGTTAGTGTTATATGTGAGTGTGTTATTGTGTAATATTGGGAGTGTATATTAGTGTGTGTGTTTGTGTTTATTAGTGTGAGGCAGTATTAGTTAGTGTTATATGTGAGTGTGTTATTGTGTAGTAGTGTGTGTGTGTGTGTATTACTTACTGAGTGTTATGTGTGAGAGTGTGTTTATGTGTATTATTGAGTGTTATTTGTTAGGTTAGGTAAGGTTCAAAAGTCAAACTGTATCTGAATGGAAAAATGAACAAATTACATTTTCACTGATTGCAAATTCATTCATTCAATTCATTCAATTGGAATTTGAAATAATAGCTGATTCTTCACTGATATCTGCTGAAAGGAAATGCATCTGAAACATGTCCAAAATGTACTTATTATATCCTATGGCAGCTTTCACACACTAGCCCAGAAATACACAAAATAATTCAAAATGCTACCAAAAAAAACATACCGCCTAATGGAAATAGGCCCATAAAATGAATACAAATTCCAAGTACAATCAACTGAAACCAAATTACTGTCGATGAATGTGTGCATAACAAAAATAATGAGCTTTATTCCCTAAGGTTGTGGTACAAATAGGGCCCCCCAAGAGGGAAAACCAATCCTTGCCTTTCTCTGAAGTAGTTAGAATACAGTTAGAGCATCCTCAATGGTTGCAAAAACTTCCTTTTGTACTTTTGTTATTGGCTTTGTCATTGTTTTAGTTTTCATATCTATGTAAAACAAAATGGAACACATGAAAGCTGCAATGGTGTAGATGTTTTTAAGTATTTATGCTGCAATAATAGAACCATGATTAGGAAGTTTTGTTAATGTCAATTTTTTTTCTATATTATTAAACTGAATAAAGATTAATAAAAAAAAATGAGCACATGTCAAGACCATAATTTTAGAGAAGGATTTGCCGCTTACTGCAATGAAAAATAAGAAAAATAGAAAAATAAAATAAATAAAAGTCAGGGTTTAGGAAAGGGGGATACTGGGACAATGGTAGCAGGAGAGGGGGGGTGTAAAGGCCCAAAGGCTACCAGCAGAGTTTCTCAATGGAGTAGAACAAAACATTGGTACATAAGTTGTGCAAACATTACATTCCGGCAATAGGGGCAGCAGCAAAGAGGACAAGCCAGAGGAGTAAGAATGAGCTCTTGCAGCAGATTGTGGATGCTGTTAATGTAGTTGGTGGGAATGACAGGTCTGTGGAAGTGGTAAAGAAAAGGTGTATGTAAAATACTTATACACCATAGGCAGCATGTTATATTGCACACCCGTAGTTCATTTAACACATGGATTAACTTTGTCAAGGATAGCTAGGTGGCATGTTAAAATGTCTGCCACATATGGAAAAGCTGAAAGGGTTTGTAGAGAATTGTAGCTGTGCAGAGGATGTTACCTGGAGAGGAACAGGCAGAACATTGCAGCAATTAACATATTCATACAAATGCTGTAAGTAGCTAAGGGCCATGGGAGTTATAGTACAAAGTAGCAGTGCATATTAATGTCTGTGTATCAGTATAACTTTAATATGTCCATACATGCATGTAGCGATAGACAGATGTGGTATAAAACGTACAGATGATTAATGAAAGTGTGCCAATAGCAATGCGCCACTGTTATATTTGAAGTATCCACTCATATCATCCCTCTGCAACAAGATTCATACATGTTCCTGAGTTATACATCCTGAAAACATCTTTATTTGGACTTTTTGCTCATGTCTCTACAATATTTGTATACTATGCCCTCTGGTTCATGCAACTTGAAATATATCCCCTTTAAATGTATATCTATCAGTTTCACTCTTAATTATATCCTGAATATCTTTGGTCACCCTACAGTTGATTTCAATCTCCTCCCACATTCTTGCATGTGTTTTATGGGTTTTTTCTCACTCCTCCACTCAGATTTCTCCTGGACTTACTGTACATACACTCACATCATCCCTCTACAACAAAATCAGACTGCTGTTTAATGCCTTTGCTCCCTTCCCCACAACCCACCCACCCTCAGGTTACTTTTCTTTATGGGTCTGGTTCACCAAGTAATGTGACTTGACCTCTAATCAACCACCAGATATGCTCCCCCTTCTGCATATAATTAATAGAAATGTGTTAGCTGCCTTACACACATTACTCACCTGCAGTCTCCAAAGATTTTATACTTTCATGTGGCTGGAGTTTGTAGGCTTACAATGCACCCAACTAAATCACCTATTAAGTAACCCCTGGTGATTCACTCAGCTCTCACAGTTCCCCCACATCTTCCATTATAACAATCTACTTCTATTTTTACCTACCCCAGAGACGTCACTAGGGTTGGTGTCATCCGGTGCGGTAACTCATGGTGTCACCCCCCTGGATTTCCTCCAATACCCTGCCAAACACATCTAGTGCCACAGTAAAGTGTATATTTTAACTAATATATAGTTATATAAACAGAACTGTCATCATTTCGATTTCCTGCAAGTCTACTATTCCACCTTTAGATTTTGCATCCTACAGGGCAGAGGCGTCACTAGGGTTGGTGTCACCCGATGCGGTAACTCATGGTGTCACCCCCCTGGATTTCCTCCAATACCATGCCAAACATATTCCTTAGTAATGCCAGTCAGATGGCCCATTAAATATGCCACACACAGGAGCCCCATAACTATGACACACACAAGAGCCCC
This sequence comes from Pelodytes ibericus, assembly GCA_036172795.1. NCBI lineage: Eukaryota > Metazoa > Chordata > Amphibia > Anura > Pelodytidae > Pelodytes > Pelodytes ibericus. The sequence goes on from CM069861.1 coordinate 137,646,103, forward strand.
ATAAATTATGCCATAACAGAGCCCCATTATTTATGCCTCACCTCAGAGCCCAATTAATTATGCCACACACACAGATGCCCCTTAATTATGCCACACACAAGAGTCCCTTAATTATGCCACACATTGGGCCCAATAAATTTGCCACACATAGGACCGACATTAATTATGCAACACACAGAAGCCCCACGAAGTGACAATTGTACAATTCTAAAACAATACATATCTATACACACAGACATCTCTCTATCTCTCTCTCTATAACTAGTTGCATTTATACTTGTTTGAATTTTTTTAATATTATATTCAACTATTTTCATATGTAATAAAAATGTTATTGAAAAATTGCATTCCTTGTTTTTATTCCCTTCCTCTGCACCCACATTACACCTAAAGGACTTAACACAGCACCATACAGTACCCACAGAATTTGCCATGCACCTATATTGCACCCACAGCACTTGGCTTGCGCTCATATCGCACCTACACGATTTGGCATGCCACAGTGTTACTTTGCCCCACAGAACTAGCCAGTGTCACTTTCCTCATAGTACATGTTATTTTACCCCACAGACCATGCCACAGCATCACTTTGCCAATTAAAATAAACCAGCTTTCCCATTAATATGCCAGTGTTTTGCCACTCAATATACCAGTATTTTGCTCATTACATGCAATCCCCTCCCCCCTTACTTACCTCCTTGCTGCTCTCTCTCCCGGTCGTCTCCTCCGTGCAGTCTTCCCTCCTGCACGGAGAAGGGAAACACAGCCACTGGATGTGATGTAATGTCATACCCAGCCGCATAGACTTTTTATACTTTTTTTTCTGGCAGCCGAACCTAGCGGATGTGCTGCCAAAAAAAAAGAAAAAAGTTCAGCAGCGTGATGCGCTGCAGTGGAATGCCCAGTCCGCGCCCCCTCAGGACGCCACTGACCTCCCCCATCTTTTCTGCCTTTTCACCCTTCTTATGCATCTCATGTTCCCCATCCCCTACTAGAATGGAAGCTTGCGAGCAGAATCCTCTACCTCATGTATTAGTCTGAAAATGTTGGTCTAATTTTGATGCACATCACACAGAACCTACATAGTGAGTTCTATATATCTGCGACTGTATTAAAACCTGCATACTAACTGGATACATATAGATTTGAAAGAGAGGTTGAAGAGAGTTTTCTGTTTATAAAATGCTGATCCATAGATCCATGTATATACTGTAGTTTGAATTTTTGGTTTATACTTTCCTGCATCCTTGCAACTGTTCTGAAGTGACAATAGTGTCAGGGCCGGAGCTACCGTAAGGCAGCACAGGCGCTGCCTTAGGGCGCACCAGGGGGCGGGGGGGGGGGGGGGGCTGGAAAATCGCCCGCTCCCCCAGGCCAGTTTACTTACCTTTTTCCTGCTCTGTCTCCCGGTGCAAGTCCGTGGCTGTGAGGGAAGCGTTGTGTGCTCCCCTCCAGCCGCGCGGATCAATAAAGTTTGTTTGGAGGGGAGCGCACAACGCTTCTCTCACAGCCATGGACCTGCACCGGGGGACAGAGCAGGAAGAAGGTAAGTACTGGGGTCTGGGGAAGGGGGGAGGAGGGGGAAAAATCCTGGCATATTGGAGGGGCAAAATCCAGGCATATTGGGGGGCACAATCCGGGCATATTGAGTGGCACAATCCGGGCATATTGAGTGGCACAATCCTGACATATTGGAGGGGTAAATTCCGGGCATACTGAGTGGTACAATCCGGGCATATTGGAGGGGGAAAATCCGGGCATATTGAGTGGCACAATCCTGACATATAGGAGGGGTAAAATCCAGGCATATTGAGTGGCACAATCCAGGCATATTGGAGGGGCAAAATCTTGGCATATTGGAGGGGCAAAATCCGGGCATATTGAGTGGCACAATCCTGGGATATTGGAGGGGCAAAATCTTGGCATATTGGAGGGGCAAAATCCTGGCATATTAAATGGCATATTGGAGGGGCAAGATCCTGGGATATTAAATGCCATATTGAGGGGCAACATCCTGGCATATTGAGTGGCAAAATCCTGGCATATTAAATGGCATATTGAGGGGCAAAATGCTGGCATATTAAATGGAATATTGGAGGGGAAAGATCCTGGGATATTAAATGGCATATTGAGGGGCAAAATGCTGGCAAATTAAATGGCATATTGGAGGGGCAAAATCCTGGCATATTAAATGGCATATTGGAGGGGCAAAATTCTGGCATATTAAATGGCATATTGAGGTGCAAAATATTGGCATATTAAATGCCAAAAGAATGGCATATTGAGGGGAAATACTGGCATATTAAATGACATATTGAGGAGAAAATACTGGCATATTAAATGGCATATTGAGGGGCAAAATATTGGCATATTGAGTGGCTTAATACTGGCATATTGAGTGGCAAAATAGTGTGTCTCAGGTTATGTGTGTATTGGTGTCACTGTGTGTGTGTAAGTGGTAAGGGTGTGTGTAAGTGTGTCACTTTCTGTGTAAGTGTGTCACTGTGTCTGTGTAAGGGTGTGTGTAATTGTGTCACTGTGTCTGTGTAAGGTTGTGTGTGTGTAAGTGGTGTGTCTCTGTGACTGACTGGGTGTCTTTGTGTTTAAGGGTTTCAATGTGTGACACATTTAGAGCATGCGAGTTGAATATTTAGATGTATTTATTTTTTACATTATACTTTTATATATATTTATATATATATATATATATATATATATATATATATATATATATAATGTATGGAGTGTTAATGGTGTGGGAGGCGTGGTGGGTCAAAGGAGGGGGGCACCAAAATGCACCTTCGCCTGTGTAGACGAAAATCCTTGCACCGGCCCTGAATAGTGTACATATTAAAAAAAATCTATTTTTTAAATGGGAACTGTATTCATCTCCAAGATGTGTATATATAACTTTCTGTGCTTCTGAGGAAGCCTTTAGCCAAGGGGTGTCCAAGTTTATTCTGCAAAGGGCCACTTTGCTAGAAATGAATGTGGGCCGCATTCATTTTGCATTCCTTCAGAGAATAATATATATAATTATATACATATATACATATGTGTGTATATATATATATATATAATTCACACTAATGTGCAGTGGTCACATTAACTACACACACACACATTCACACATGCATACACAGTCACCCTTACCACACACATACTTACCACACACATACAGACACTTATCACACACCCACATACATATTTATACACACACACACTTACATACATACACCTACCCCCACACACATACACATTTATACACACACTCACATACATACACTTACCCCACAATCATATACACATTTATACACACACACTCACATACATACACTTACCCCTCACATATACACATTTATACACACACTCACATACATACATACATACATACACTTACCCAACACACACTTACCAAACAGTTTTTTTTTTAAACAGGGCTGTAAGGGTTAGCTATAGGAGGTCAGTATACGGGTACAGGAATATACATAGAGTAAGGTACTCACCAGGATGTAGAAACCCTTGGAACAATATGGCGTGGAATAGTCCAATAGATGCCCAACATCCACAGGGGCAAACAGCATACAGCAGCAAGCAGATAGTTAATAATCCACAAGGAACTGCAGCGAAGTCAGCAATGAGATGGTTAACAAACAGCATACAGCAGCAAGGAGATAGTTAATAATCCACAAGGAACTGCAGCGAAGTCAGCAAGGAGATAGTTAATCCGAGGTCAGGGGCATAGGCAGGCAGGTAATCGATGAAACAGTCCAGATCAGGGGCACAGGCAGGCAGGTAATCCAATAGTACAATCCAAGGTCGGGTAGGAGAAAGCAGGGAACACCAACAAACAGTCCAGGTCAATAACGGGAGGTAAGTAAGGCAGGTAAGGCAATATAGGCAACAAACGAGCATGAATCACCAAGCACAGTACTCAGCTTGGTGATTCCTTTTAAACTTCGTGCCAGGTGACGTTATGACGCGCTTGCCGGCTTGGGCAACGCTGCGGGGAGGAGGAGCGCGCGCACCCGTCTTTAGTGACGCACGCTTGAAGGGAGGCTGCCGATCCAGAGCACAGGTGCCCCGCTACTCCGTGACACCCAGCGAGGGCTGGGTACTCCAGAGATGCGCTGCGCGGCGGGACCTGACAGGGGCTGTGGGCTCCTTGATCCCCAAGGCTGTGATCTCCCTGTGATCTTAATACTGCAGGTGCGCTTCTTCCCTCCCTTTGACCCTTGCGCATGACCTCATGCACAGGTTAGAGGAGGGGTTATGCTCACAACAGCAGAAGCCCTATGTAGGGAACTTCGTTCCCCAACACAGCTTCACGTGCGGTGAGCAGTTGGAGGTGTGGCTACCGGACTAGGTGGCCCTTACCTCATGCTCGGTGGGCCACATTTGGCCCAAGGGCAGCACATTGGACGCCCCTGGTTTAGCCTATAGTTTGTTTTCTGTCTACCTATCCATGGAGCCTTCCAGCGGAAGTGGTAGAGGTAAACACAGTGAAGGAGTTTAAGCATGCGTGGGATAGGCACAAGCCTATCCTAGATATAAGATAGGGAACTGGGGACTTATAAAATTATTTATAAAATTGGGCTGACTAGATTGACCGAATGGTTCTTATCTTCCGACAAATTCTATGTTTCCTCCATTTTATCTGGTATTGGCTGGTGTTTTATTCTACACATCTCTTTGAGGAAGCTTTCTAATGTGGTTAAATGCATCAGGGAAATTCCGTTTTGATAGGACATTTATTTTCTGATGTAGAGCATTTACCATCTCATGGAGTAATATGTACATCATACTGTTTGTGACTATAAAGTGAATTTGTGTGTTTTGTTTGATATGCTATGTTTTGCTTTTATAAATCCATATATTTGTACATGACATATTTTTAACTTCCTGACATTTTTACAAAATCTGTTTAGATATGCAGGGTGCACTTCTTCTCCCCATATAGTGACTAGAGTTGAGCGGACACCTGGATGTTTGGGTTCGAGAGGTTCGACCGAACTTCGGAAAAAAGTCCGGGTCCGTGCTCGAACTTGACCCCGAACCCCATTGAAGTCAATGGGGACACGGACTTTTGGCCATTAAAATTCCTCTAAAAAAGTAATGGAAAGGGCTAGAGGGCTGCAAAAGGAAGTAAAATGTGGGTAAGAGTAGGACAAGTGCCCTGCAAGTAAATGTGGATAGGGAAATAACTTAAAATAACATAAAATACATACAAATTAAAAATACAGCTGAACCATAAAATAGCACTAGATGGAATCTTTGATTTTAGCTTTGGAAGAACATAAATCTAAATCTAAAGCATGGCTGCCAGGAGGATCAAAATAATTATCCATTTGAGAGAGGGTTGGAGTGCAGGGTATTCTCTTTTAGTTTATACTAAGTGACCCATAGGTTGAGGAGGCAGTGACCTTGGCAGTGTAGGTGGAAGCGGCGCTGGAGGAGGAGGAGGAGGAGGTAGCCAGAATTTTTCAAAGTGTGCTGTAAGCACAGTATTGGACTGTTCTATTTGACTCTCAGATATGAAGTGCACCGCAAGATACAAATGTACTATTTAGCACCCAAAACTATTAGAATTTTTCAAAGTGCGCTGTAAGCACAGTATTTGACAGTTCTATTTGACTCTCAGATATGAAGTGCCCCGCAAGACGCAAATGTACTATTTAGCACACAAAACTATTAGAATTTTTCAAAGTGCGTTGTAAGCACAGTATTTGATGGTTCTTTTTGACTCTCATATGTAATTCATGTAATGCTATTGCTATTCTATAAACCGAAATAGAGTCCCCATTCATATGAATAGGTCAATTGACCTATTCTTATGAATGGGGACTCTATTTCGGTTTATAGAATAGCAATAGCATTACATGTATTCCATAAACCGAAAGTCTATAAACCGAAAGACATTCGGTTTATAGAATTTCGTTTTATAGAATGCATGTAATGCTATTGCTATTCTATAAAAAGAAAGTCTATAAACCGAATGTCGTTCTGTTTATAGACTTTTGGTTTATAGAATAGCCAATAGCATTACAGGTATTCTATAAACCGAAAGTCTATAAACCAAATAAACCTCGAACTCCAACACGGACAGACAGTGAAATGTCTGGGTTCGTGGCACGGACACCGTAATGTCCGGTACGAACCCGAACAGTGCGGTTCGGGTTCGCTCAACACTAATAGTGACCCCTGGTAAGTTAAAAGAGAAATATCTCTTGGACAATTTGAAGTACTTCCAAACACTTCTAGCATACTAATCTAATCATTTGTTTTACTTGGTAAGCTCGTAATAACTTTACAAGGTTCGGGACTGCCACGGATCCTCTGCTCTTAAAATCAGCTGCAATCCGCCACACGCTCCAAAAGTACACCTGGATTCCGTTTTAAAAAATTAATCTTACTGCTATTCTATAAATTGATTTTAAATGTATATGATATTTGTTGTTTTGTATATCTTTGTATTTTTTACTAAAATGTACTAATAGATATGTTTTTTTATAAACTGTGAACACCGGAATCTCCATTCTCTGCCTTTTTCTCCAAAGCTCTAAAAACCCCATAATTGTTATTGGGAAACTTAAACCTAAAAAAAGGTCATTTTGAATGAATTCCTGCATGCATTTGAAACAGTTAAAAAGTGCATGGGTTGTACACTTCCAGTTGTATCAAAGTTCCTTCTCTAGGTTTTTTGTACTTTATGTGCATATGGATTCACACTAACAGTGATTACAACCTCCCTTGTTCCAGTATTAAGAATTTATAAGTTTATACATAATAGTTTTAATACACTCAGTCATAATTATTGTTTGGTGTCTCATAATAAGACAGAGTAGGTGGCTAATATGCATTATACAAATCAGATATCAATTTGAATTTATAAAGTGCTTTTCTCCTCAGAAGGATTCAAAATGCTTTAGCGCCCTCTTATGGCTGAATCAGCAGATGGTAATACATGTTGCTATTACCCAACTTAAAGAAATTAATTTCACCAGCCTCAGATGGATTAATGGCTGAATTGCAAATATGTGGGCAAGCAGGCACTTTTCCTGCAGCTCCAATGGCAATAAGAACACTTTCAAATATACTACTACAGTACATCTAGTGCCACAGTAAAGTGTATATTTTAACTAATATATAGTTATCTAAACAGAACTGTCATCATTTCGATTTCCTGTAAGTCTTCTATTCCACCTTTAGATTTTGCATCCTACAGGGCAGAGGCGTCACTAGGGTTGGTGTCACCCGGTGCTGTAACTCATGGTGTCACCCCCCTGGATTTCCTCCAATACCATGCCAAACATATTTCTTAGTAATGCCAGTCAGATGGCCGATTAACTATGCCACATACAGGAGCCCCACAAATTATGTCACGCACAATAATAATATGCCAGTATTATTTTGCTGTTAATAAGCCAGACAATTTGCCTAATATGCCAGTAATATTGTGCCATTCAGATGCCAGTAAGATTGTGCCATTAAGATGCCAGTAATATTGTGCCATTAAGATGCCCCAGCCAATTTGCCCATCAAGATGCCAGTTATATTGTGCCATTCAAGTGCCTGTAACATTGTGCCATTCAAATCCCTGTAATATTGTGCCATTCAGATGCCTGTATTATTGTGCCATTCAAATGCCTGTAATATTGTGCCATTCAATTGCTTGTAATATAGTGCCGTTCAAATGCCTGTATAATTGTGCCATTCAGATGCTTGTATAGTGGTGCCATTCAAATGCATGTAATATTGTACCATTCAATTGCCTGTAATATTGTGCCATGCAAATGCCAGTAATATTGTGCCATTCAGATGCTTGTATAATTGTGCCATTCAAATGCCTGTAATATTGTGCCATTCAATTGCCTGTAATATTGTGCCATTCAAATGCCTGTAATATTGTGCCATTCAATTGCCTGTATTATTGTGCCATTCAAATGCCTGTAATATTGTTCCATTCAATTGCCTGTAATATTGTGCCATTCAATTGCCTGTATTATTGTGCCATTCAAATGCCTGTAATATCGTGCCATTCAATTGCCTGTATTATTGTGCCATTCAAATGACTGTAATATTGTGCCATGCAAATGCCAGTAATATTGTGCCATGCAAATGCCAGTAATATTGTGCCATTCAGATGCTTGTATAATTGTGCCATTCAAATGCCTGTAATATTGTGCCATTCAAATGCCTGTAATATTGTGCCATTCAATTGCCTGTAATATTGTGCCATTCAATTGCCTGTAATATTGTGCCATTCAAATGCCAGTAATATTGGGCCATTCAAATGCCTGAATTATTGTGCCATTCAGATGCCTGTATTAGTGTGCCATTCAATTGCCTGTAATATTGTGCCATTCAAATGCCTGTAATATTGTGCCATTGAGATGCCTTTATTAGTGTGCAGTTCAATTGCCTGTAATATTGTGCCATTCAATTGCCTGTAATATTGTGCCATTCAAATGCCTGAATTAGTGTGCCATTCAGATGCCTGTATTATTGTGCCATTCAAATGCTTGTAATATTGTGCCATTCAGATGCCAAAAATGTTGTGCCATTCAGATGCCTGTAATATTTGCCATTCAAATTCCAGTAATAGTGTGCTTACAGTGCTCATTTTATTCCTCCCTCCTCCCCCCCTTCCCCCTGTTATTACCGCCTGGCTGATGCTCCGTGTCCCCAGACGCCTCCTCCGTGCAATCTTCCCTCCTGCATGGAGGAGGGAAACACTGACAGCGGATGTGACGTTACGTCACATCCGGTTGCAGGGACTTTTTTTTAAACTTTTTTTCTCCGGTGGCCGAATCCAGCGGATGCGGCTGCCAGAGAAAAGAAATAAAATAACACCCTGCACCCCCCTCGGGATGCCACTGCTACAGGGATAGCTTCTCCTAATATCAAGCTTAGACCCTTCACACAGATCAATCGAGCAGACATGGGGGGTGGGGGGGGGGGGCAGACATGGGGAGGAGGGGGAGAGGGAACAGAGATGGGAGAAAGGGGGAGAGAGAACTGAGATGGGAGGGAGGGGGACAGAACAGATATGGGGAGGAGGGGGAGAGAGAACAGAGTTGGGGAGAGAGAACAAAGATGGGGGATGAGAGAGAACAGAGATGGGAGGGAGGGGGACATAGAACAGAGATGGGAGAGAGGTGGAGAGAACAGATATGGGGAGGAAGGGGAGAGAGAACAGAGATGGGGAGGAGGGGGAGAGAGAGGGAGAACAGAGATGGGGAGGAGGAGTAGAGAGAGAGAACAGAGATGGGAGGGAGGGGAAGAGAACAGATATGGGGAGGAGGGGAAAACATAACAAAGATGGGGATGAGGGGGAGAAAGAACAGAGATGGGGAAGAGGGGGAGAGAGAACAGAGATGGGGGAGGACGAGTGAGAGATGGGGAGAGAACAGAGATGGGGAGGAGGGGGAGAGAGAACACATATGGGAGAGCAGGTGGGTGCCTGAGGCTCCCGGTGAAGCAGACGCTGTGCTGCTTCACAGTGTGGGGACAGACCTTTACGATTTCCCCAGCCAGGGCCTCTACCGGCAAACTTTTCTTTTTAAAGTGACACCCCCTGTGGTGTTGCACCCTGTGTGGTTGCACAGATCGCACACCCCAAAGGCAGTCCCTGTGCACAAACAGGAATTGCCCCAGCATCCAGGCTGCACACATAGGACATGCCTCAGTACCCAGATTGCATGTACATGACATGCCCGAACATCCAGTTGTCACACACAGGACATTCTGCAGCACCCAGATTCCATTCCATAGCACTTGCCCCAACACCCATATTGGTTCCACAGGATATACCCAGAAACCAGATTGCAAACACAGGACTTGTCCTAGCACCCAGATTGCATCAACAGGACTTGCTCCAGCACCCAGATTGCACACAGGACATGCCCCAGCACCTATACAGGACTTTCCTGGTATATAGGGCAGCACAATGTCTATGTATTGCCCAAGAGCACAGACATTCTCTCAGACATTCAAGAGTCCAAGAGTGTCCACCCCTCTAAATGTCTCAATATCTGTTCATCTCTCTATCAGTATTAATTGTCTTTATCTGTCAGGAAGATCAATGGAGCAAAATGCCATGTTTAAATGTGCTTTAGAAAGGAGTGCAATTATACAGCAATTGGAGTGCTAGGTTTGGATGGAGTCAAAATGTCCCTGTGGGAGAAAATTGTTAGTAAAAAGCATCTAGTTTTTCGTTATAACTTGCAAACAAAAAACAGAAAAACATGTAAACATTGGACATTTCTAAAATTCAAGACAAATATTAATGTTTTTTTTTATATATATAATATTATATGATATATCAAAATGATGATATCTAAGGAAAGTCTTTCTTATGCCAAAAAAAAACAGTATATCATTTATGTGGGTACATTTTATGAGAAAGAGGAAAATGACAACAAAACATAAACACTGCAGAACTGTTAAGACAACAAATTCAAAATTGCCTGGTCAAAGCAGGGTTATGGAAATAATAATGGCATCATAAAGCCACCCAAAAATGTCTTTCTCCTATCTGACCATGTCTGTCTCAGCTGAATTCCACGCTGAAGCATGGCTATATGTTGATAATTTTTTCCTTTTTATTTATTTTGGTCCATAACTTTCTGCAATAATTAGGTTTTTGATAGATATAAATATATCTCATCATTTTTTTCTGTGTTTTTGTATATACATCATTATTCTTGTTATTTATGTTTATGTGATGGTTTAATGTTCTTAGTTGACATTTTTGTGCCAGTAAATGAATTTTAGAAAGATAAACACTGGTGCAGCTTACATACTGTCACTGACTTTGCCAAATAGAGAGAGCAGAGATCTATGATGTAACTTAATAAAGCACAAACTGACTGTTTTATGCAGAATCATAGTTGAATTTATCATGCCTGAATGCTTGCTTCAAAAACACTTGCTAACTCATTTTGATCTGTAGCCCTGAATATAACGTTGATTAGTTATCATCACCTTAGGCTAATGCTAATTTTTAGGTTACTCCAGTTGTCCAGTTTTATCAAAACAAAAGTTTTTATTTCTGTAATGAAACCAATGTGGTCTGTTATAAGCTTATAAATCTTATGAACCATGCATGATATACACGATCAGTCATAACATTATGACCACTCACAGGTTGCAAGCCAGCAGAGGAAGTGTGATGCTTCTGGCAATGTTCTGTAGGGAACTTTGACACTTACCACCTACCTTAGTATTGTTGCAGACCATGTACACCCTTTCATGGAAACGATATTCCCTGATGGCATTGGTCTCTCTCAGTAGGATCATTTGCCCTGCCACAAAGGAAAGATGGTTCAGTAAAGGTTTGTGGAACACAACACAAGATCAAGGTTTTGACTTGGCCTCCCAATTCCCCAGATCTCAATCCAATTGAGCATCTGTAAGATGTACTGGACAAACAAGTCCAATCCATGGTGATCCCATGAATATCAAGGCATAAATCCAAATATATTGAAGACCATAAATGCAAACAGACCAAACAAAAAATAATACATATACATAATATATATATATCTATATAAACATTATTTCCAAAATACAAAAGAAATAATGAAGCAGAATTATATCCATTCGAGTTGTTAACTGTCGAGGACAAGCAGAAAACCCCTTTTTATTTGTGAATGTGCACATCTGTTTTTGAAAATAAATATTGTGTGGTATATTGTGTGCATAGTGGCTTTGGTACTTCTTTTGTGTTGATTGATTTACACTTTACTCTTTTAGTCTATTGTTATATACTTCCTTTCTTCCCCATTTTAACGATAGCAGCTTCTAGAATAATCTCTGACTGAATTTAGGCTGCAGTGTGGCCTATCTTATCTTCCTATCTTGAACAGCATATCTGTTTTAGCCATTGAAGTATTAGCTCCCCTGTTTCCAGTAAATAGAACACACCATGGCTCAAGATATTGCAGTTAGATTTGTTGTGCATTGTTTTTGGGAGACCCAAGAAGTGTAATTTTACCTCATAACAGAAATCCCATGTCTAAGATTTAAAAAGTTGTGTTCCAGCAACATGCTGGATTTTTATTCATCCCTAACCCTGAGCTGTATGTAAAATGTTATGCTTCATAGAAGAACCATGTAAACAGAAAATGTATTACCTATTGAGAATAATGTTATTTGTGCTACCCAGAATAAACATAGTGTTATTCTTTCTATGAATTTAAAATATATATTGTATAATCCTTCTTATGGTACCCTACTGTATGCCATGTGACCACTTCAGAGCTAGTCTCTTCACCAGATAATTGAATTTAGTCTGAAAATCTGTTTCAGTCCTGTTATCATTTTGCAGTGCTATAATTAACTGAATGTTGTGTATACAGTAACCAACCAACATTGACATATTATAACTGTATATGAATATTTTTACTTTGAGGGTAGGGGGGTTAAGGGGGCCCACGCTGGCCATGGGTGTCCGCCTCGCAGTGAATCTGGCTGCTCAGCTCACTGCACGGAGGAGACGACCTGGGACACGGAGCAGCCAGGAGGTGAGTACTGGGGAAGGGGGAGGAGGGTGGCATATTATTGGGCTAATTGGCTGTGGCTTATTAATGGCAAAATAATACTGGCAAATTACTGGGCAAATTGTCTGTGGATTATTAATGGCAAAATAACACTGGAATATTATCGGGCAAATTGGCTGGGGAATATTAATGGCAAAACAATACTGGCATATTATTGGCAAATTAACTGTGGCTTATTAATGGCAAAATAACACTGGCATATTGATGGCAAAAGTAATACTGACATATTAATGGACAAATTATACTGGCATATGAATGGGCAAGCTGTGGCATATTTTAAGAGGCAAACTGACTGTTGCAGATGTTAATGACAAAGTGACTGTGGCATGTTAATTGGTACCTGACAGTGGCTTATTTTAATTGGCAAAGTGAGGCTGTGGCATGTTCTCTGGGGCAAAACAACATGTACTATGGGGGAAAGTGACACTGTGGCTTTTTCTGCAGGGACAGTTCAGTGGGATAAAGTGACACCATGGTATATTCTGTGGGGCAAATTTACACTGTGACATGCCAAATTGTGTGGGTGCAATATGAGTGCAAGCCAAGTGCTGTGGGTGCAATATAGGTGCATGGCATGTATGGTGCTGTGTTAAGTCCTTTGGGTGCAATGTGGGTGCAGAAAAAGGGAATACAAACAAGAAATGCAAATTTCAATAACATTTTTATTAAATATACAAATAGTTGAATGTGATATGAAAATAGTTGCATTTAATATTAAAAAGTTTACATTTACATAAAGTTTTGTTTACAATGTGGCTTTAAAAAAAATTGTTTGAGGGGGGTCCACTGCTAGAGACTTTGTCCAGGGCCCACTTAGGTCTTAAAGCTTCCCTGTCCACCACCTATAGCACCTTTGGGCGCAACCACTTTGGAATAGTGATTGGAGTACAACGCCAAGAATTCTCTGCTTTCTGGATGATGTCCAATCTATGCTCAAGGTTTCCATTAAAGCATAGTCTAAATGCTACAGTTTCGTTTACATTAAGCCAGCTATGGCTGGTTAATATCGTACGGAGCCAATGGGTGTTAAAATGCCAGTCTAAGTATATACCCTCTATTTATATGTAGCCCTTTAATTTTACTTCATCAATTGAATGCTGATACATGTACACAAATTCAGCATTCTGAATTAATTTAGTAAAATTGTAAATACGGTAATGGCTTGAACACTCAATGGCATTTTTCAGGCAGCTTCTGCCAATCTGCATTAGCAACAAAAACCTTTTCACTCACTGTTAGTGAAAACCACACAATTTGATAATTTTATACAATGTACAATTTATAAATCAGCATATATGGCGATTTTTTTAAACTGAGGATCAGTTAAATTCTGTCCTCTAGAGGACGCTGTGATGGATTATAATAAATATACAGAAAGCCCCGGAGTAAAAAAAAATGCAATAATTAATCACAGGGGCAACCTGACAGGGTCTGTAAGAACTGGGAGTTCAGGGGAAGGTGAAGTTAATGTTTAACAGGTCACAAGGCTAGGGGAGGGACCAAGGGGTAAGCTGTAGGGTAAACAGGAAGGGTGGGGATTTTACAGTCATTCACTGAAAATTATTTGAACAAGTCAGAACTTTCCCACACTTTTATTGGATGGTTGGTAGGTCTGGTGGATGTCATGGCGTGGTTGGGGTTATTACTGTGCGATCACATACACAAGCTGGTCCCAGGAGGTTGGTAAAATACCAGATAAGGCTGGGAAGTGGTGAGGTATATGGAAACAACGCTGGATATATTCACTAAAAAATGAACGGCAATGAACTGACAAAAAGTGAACCCCAAGAATCAGGCATTATTAACTAAGTTGAAAATGTCCTCAACTTGCCATCGCTCCATCTCTGCCATTTATGTCTGACGTTTGCAGTTCACTTGTTGTTCACTTGTTATTAATAGTTTCTGATTTCTTATACAAGTTCCCATATGTAGATTGATTATAACTGGGAATGGTGAAGACAACCAGTGGCGTCCCGAGGGGGGTGCGGACCGCACCGGGTGACACCTCCAGCAGGGGTGACACCCATGCTGCCGGCATCCCCCTGCACCGCTTCTTAAAAAAAAATAAAATCACTGCAATGTAACGTCACATCCGGTGACTGTGTTTCCCTCCTCAGACGTCCAGCCGGGGACACGGAGCAGCAGCCAGGCGGTAAGTGATGGGGAAGGGGGGAGGCGGGAGGAAGAAAACGAGCACTGGAACGTCACAATATTACAGGGCTCTGACTGGCACAATATTACTGGACTCTGAGTGGAACAATATTACTGGGCTCTGCATGGAACAATATTACTGGGCTCTGACTGGCACAATATTACTGGGCTCTGCATGGAACAATATTACTGGGCTCTGACTGGCACAATATTACTGGGCTCTGACTGGTACAATATTACTGGGCTCTGACTGGCACAATATTACTGGGCTCTGCATGGAACAATATTACTGGGCTCTGAGTGGCACAATATTACTGGGCTCTGACTGGCACAATATTACTGGGCTCTGCATGGAACAATATTACTGGGCTCTGAGTGGCACAATATTACTGGGCTCTGACTGGTACAATATTACTGCGCTCTGACTGGCACAATATTACTGAGCTCTGACTGGCACAATATTACTGGGCTCTGCATGGCACAATATTACTGGGCTCTGCATGGCACAATATTACTGGGTTTTGACTGGCACAATATTACTGGGCTCTGAGTGGCACATTATTACTGGGCTCTGACTGGTACAATATTACTGGGCTCTGAATGGCACAATATTACTGGTATCTGATTGGCACAATATTACTGGTATCTGACTGGCACAATGTTACTGGCATCTGACTGGCACAATATTCCTGGGCTCTGACTGGCACAATATTACTGGGCTCTGACTGGCACAATATTACTAGTATCTGACTGGCACAATATTACTGGGCTCTGACTGGCACAATATTACTGGGCTCTGAATGGCACAATATTACTGGGCTCTGACTGGCACAATATTACTGGTATCTGACTGGCACAATATTACAGACATCTGATTGGCACAATATTACTGGGCCCTGACTGGCACAATATTCCTGGGCTCTTACTGGCACAATATTACTGGGCTCTGAATGGCACAATATTACTGGTATCTGAATGGTACAATATTACTGGACTCTGAATGGCATACTATTACTGGTATCTGAATGGCACAATATTACTGGTATCTGAATTGCACAATATTACTGGGCTCTAAATGGCACAATATTACTGGCATCTGAATGGCACAATATTACTGGCATCTGAATGGCACAATATTACTGGTATTTGAATGGCACAATATTCCTGGTATCTGAATAGCACAATATTCCTGGTATCTGAATGGCACAATATTACTGGTATTTGAATGGCACAATATTACTGGTATCTGAATGGCACAATGTTACTGGCATTTTAATGGCACAATAATGCTGGCATCTTAATGGCACAATGGTATTGGCATCCTAATGGCACAATAATACTGGCATATTAATGGGCAAATTGGCTGTGGCTTATTAAGGGACTCTTTTGTGTGGCATAATTAAGGGACTCTTTTGTGTGGCATAATTAAGGGACACTTTTGTGTGGCATAATTATGGGGCACCTGTGTGTGGCATAATTATGGGGCACTTGTGTGTGTGTCATAATTAATTGGGCAGAGGTGAGGCATAAATAGTTGGGCTCTGGTGTGCCATTATTTACGGGGCTCTGGTGTGGCATAATTTATGGGGCTCTGGTGTGGCATAATTTATGGGGCTCCTGTGTGTGCCATAGTTATGGGGCTCCAGTGTGTGGCATAGTTAAAAGGCCTTCTAACTGGCATTACTAAGGAATCTGTTTGGCATTGTATTGGAGGAAATCCAGGGGAGGTGACACCAACCCTAGTGACGCCCCTGCAGACAACACAAAATCGCCAGAAATTGCAGAATTTCAGACAGTTAAAAAATAAAAGTGTAGCAGAATTAAAGTAAACATATTTTAAACATCAAAATAGTTATATACAATTATAATACACTACTGTTATATGTTATCATAATGTTAGTGTTTACATTAATATAAGAATTTTTAAGTTTGAATAAAAAATATTATTTTAAGTTCATTTTATTTATTTTACTGTATTTATTTAATGTGTCACTTTTTTTACATTTTTTTTTACAGATTTTCATTTGATTTAATTCTGGGCCATTTTGAGAGGACTCCGCTATTTCCATAAAAGCCAACCATTTTGGCAGCCTAAGGGATATTGGTTCCAAAGTGTTGGCATGAAAATCAACCACATTGGCTGGTTTTCATGCTGGTTCAAGATCACTTCAGTGGTCTCTGAGTCGATCTTTTGGTGAATAGACCCGAGTGATTTGAAATGTTCATCCCACATCACTTCACCTGCACCTCACTTTAATGAAGAGATCCTTTCAAAGGCTAGGACAAAATAGCAGGGTTAGAGTTATTTTAAACTGAGCTATTCCTTTGTAGGAATCATAAACTGCACAGTTGTCATTTCACCAGTAGGTGGAGATGTTGGAGATTATTTCAACACCTCTCATTGAATTGTCTCTTCAAGTGGTGGCTGAACATTTCAATGAAGTTGCAGATACTTTTTAACCATTCATTTTTTGTCACAAAGTAAATTTATGATATACTAGAGATTTTTACATAATACCTTTGGGTATAATTTTATAAATGTTGCAATTTTGTAATTTAGTTTTATTTTCATTTATGTGCTGTCTTTTCAAAATAGCTACTGTTTCTGAAAAAAGGTTTTGGCCTCTCACCTGACATTCAATAGTTTCTCTATAGTGGTACAATTTCACAGGGCCTTGAAAAGACATACATTTAGTTTTTCTTCTTTATGTATATTTTTCTGTGCCAATGTGGAGTTGCATCTTATGGGGAATACTTAATCACCATAGATCCGCAGGGAATTGCAGGGAATTACATTACATCACATTACCATTTATTTATATATAGCGACAACAATTTATGTAACGCTAGTTACAGAGCATAGAAGGGAACTACATACTATGTTGGACAGGTAATGGGGTCCATAAGACACATAAGGGGTTGAAGAGGCCAGAGAGATTGAAGTTGTAATAACAGTAGCGTGGATGGGTGGCACTAGGTGGGATAGGCCAAAGATGAGTAGTGTGTGTTTCAGCTAGGTGGGAACTGCTAGAGGTAAAGTGACAGGTGTTCTAGTGGGTTGGGTAGTAATCTTCTTTAAAGAGGTGGGTTTTGAGGGACTTTTTAAAATTTGAAAAGGAGGGAGAGCGCTGGATGCTCTGCGGAAGGGAGTTCCAGAGAGAGGGGGCAGCTCGGGCAAAATCTTGCAGTCGTGAGTGAGAGGTGGTGATGAGGTTGGAGGAGAGTTCTAGTCCCAGTGAGGAGCGCAAAGCTCAAGCAGGGAGGTATCGGTTAACAAGGGAGGCAATGTAGAGAGGTGCGGAGGAGTGGAGGGCTTTGTAGGTTAAATTTTGAATTTTATCCTTGAGCAGACGGGGAGCCAGTGGAGGGCATTGCAGAGAGGAGCCGCAGAATTGGACCGACGTGCAATAAAGATGAGTCTAGCAGCTGCGTTTTGGATAGATTGCAGGGGAGACAGAAGAGTCAGAGGTAGTCCAGTCAGGAGGCCGTTACAGTAGTCAAGGCAAGAGATCACAAAACCGAGACAGGAATTTCAAGCTTAAAGCCAAAGTAGCTGAGTTGGAAACATTACCCCATTCAGCTGCATTGGAGAATTATTATAATTCTTATCTATTCCCTTCAATTCCCTCCATAAAGTCCTATAGAGCAGGGGTCCCCAACCCCCAGGCTGTGGCCCAGCACCTGTCCACGGCCTTTGTTCAGCCGGGCTGTGTGCTGTGAGGGAAGCGCTCTGCGTTCCCCTCTGGCCGGTTACTTTATCAAGTGTGGCAGAGTGCAAGCACCTCCCCTCAGCGCAGCCCAGGAACCTGCTACCCTGATGTCTGCCACAGGCTGTGTGGAGGGGGCGGGGTATGAATGACATCATATCCTGCTCCCTGTGTACCACACAGCATGGCTGGCACCCTGTGATGAGGCTGGGCTGCAAGACAGGACTCCACAGAGCCGGACAGCATGCTCCCTGGGGACCTGTAGGTATGTAATTGTGACTGTCTGTGTATGTATGTATGTCTCTGTGTGCATGTATGTAAGAATGTATGTATGTATGTATTTATCTTATCTTATCTGCATTAGAATAATAGAAAAACAGGATAAACGCAAAGAATGACCCGCAAGACCAGAAGCACAACCAATGTGCTTTAATAAAAGTACACTTACTGTGAGAATATAAATACAAAATTATATATATATATATATATATATATATATGTATACAAATACAAATGCAGGGTTTACCATATGAGATCCCAAAAAGACCACTATATCGAATGTATATGGTAATCTGGTATATCTGCAAAAATATAAAACACAGAATTTAGAATAATGCCTGAAACGTTTTTACACGATGAAATTATTAGTTAACAGGTTTGTGAGTCTGTTTTCATGGACATATCAATTTCATGGTGGCTGGCTTGATTGTCTTTTGTATTTCTTCACCAGCTCCAGGACAATGTTACTCTCACCACTTATTAATATTACTTTTTAATGCAACTTGCCTGTAAAGGAGGCAAATTGTGGGAGGGTGGTTGGACGTCAAAGCCCATCTCGCCTTCTAATTCGAATGCCCTTAAAATTTTAGTGAATAGCAATGAAAGGAGGTTGACCTTGGTGCCCATCTTTTAAAGTTAAAGTTGCCTGCCAATTCAACCTCCTTGCATTTATAGTGAATAAACCCAGAGGCTCCTCATAGAAACAAAGTGTACATGTAAGTAAATAAAAAGTGTGTTTATTGGTTCACTCAGTGCAATCCACCAGAATATGGCTGGATTAATTACAACCTAGGAAATATGTTGTGATGATGCAGTCAGGCTTCCAATATTTCAGTCTCCATGAATATAAAAAGAGAGCAGAAAATATTCATAGCATAATAATGTAAGACTTCAAAACTTGGTACTGTACAGTAATGTACTCACATATGCATGAAGATAAGCAGGCTCATCAAAGATAAGATGATTTTAAACATGAAAATCAGCATGTATAACTTTCAACAAATGTATTCGAAATAAAATATGTTACATTAAGATATTCAGTATCCATGCACAAAGATTCAAAACTAGGTCCCAGGAATGCAAAAAAAAAGCCAAAATGTTCCGAATATCAAAAATGCGGGAGTTCAAATCAAACATGCTAACCCTGCTCTACCTTCTACCTGTTGTGATTTGAGCAGCATCATTATCCCCCTTATCCCCCCCTTAGCCTGTTCTTTGTGATTGACAAAATTGTGCCCTTGAGGAAGTCCTACTGGATGAAAAGCGTAGGGCAGTACTCCTAACCTTTTCATTTTGGACAGAACTGTTGGAATCTCCCACCCCCTCCTTATGCCAGAACCAGGGCCGCCACCAGGAATTTCAGGGCCCCTTACTGAACAAATTTTCTGGGCCCCCTACCCCCCCCGACAATATCTCCCACTCGCCCCACCTACCCTTACAAGCATGTTATACCGGTCTACTGTAATATGGAGGGTGGTTGGGAGCAGTTGGTCAATATGCCAATATTTTGCCACTCACTAAGTCAGAATTTGGCCCTCAATATGCCATTATTTTGCCATTTAATATGCCATTCTTTTGCCATTTAATATGCCAGGATTTTGCCCCTCAATGTGCCATTCTTTTCCCATTTAATATGCCAGTATTTCCCCCCTCAATATGCCATTTAATATGCCAGTATTTTTCCACTCAATATGCCATTTAATATGCCGGTATTTTGCCCCTCAATATGCCATTTAATATGCCGGTATTTTGCCCCTCAATGTGCCATTTTATTTGCCAGTATTTTGCCCCTCAATATGCTATTCTTTTGCCAATTAATATGCCAGTATTTTGCCCTTCAATGTGCCATTTAATATGCCAGGATTTAGCCATTTAATATGCCAGGATTTAGCCCTTCAATATGCCAGGATTTTGCCCCTCAATATGCCAGGATTTTGACCCTCAATATGCCAATTAATATGCCAGTATTTTGCCAATTAATATGCCAGGGTTATGCCAATTAATATGCCAGGATTTTGCCAATTAATATGCCAGGGTTATGCCAATTAATATGCCAGGATTATGCAAATTAATATGCCAGGATTTAGCCCCTCAATATGCCAGGATTTAACCCCTCAATATGCCAGGAATTTGCCAATTAATATGCCAGGAATTTGCCAATTAATATGCCAGGGTTATGCCAATTAATATGCCAGGATTATGCCAATTAATATGCCAGGATTTAGCCCCTCAATATGCTAGGATTTTGTCACTCAATATGCCAGGATTGTGCCCCTCAGTATGCTTGTTATATACCACCCTCCTCCCCCCTTCCCCAGTACTTACCTCCTTCCTGCTCTGTCTCCCTGTGCAGGTCCGCGGCTGTGAGGGAAGCGTTGTGCGTTCTCTTCCAGCCGCGCGGCTTCAATAAGGTTTGTTTAAAAAAAAAGTTTAAACAAACTTTATTGAAGTCGCGCGGCTGGAGGGGAGCGCACAATGCTTCCCTTACAGCTGCGGACCGGCTTTTAACGGAGAAGGAGATTTTTTTTTTTTACCTGGCGTGACCCGTCTGGCGTGACCTCACCCCCTGATGGCTGGCCTGGCCAGAACATCAGGCATAAACGCCATACTACCATACACCAACGCTGTTTGTGTGGCTGAGGAAGTCAAGCCAGAAACACCCTATAACATCTTTGTGGAGCTCTGACGAAAACGGCATTTGTTCCAGTCTCACTGCAGTGTCCAGGGAGGGTGACACCACCACAGCTTAGGGGCTATTGTTTTTAAAGTGCTGTATTTTATGCATTTTTATTGTAAATGCAACTCGTTTGTGAGTTGATTCACTTAATACATTTTCATACCATATAATTTTAAGCAGTATTATACTATTGTTTCCTTTATTTATCTTTTCTTATATGAGGAGTTCCACTACCACAACCCAACCCTTTCCTCCGGCCTTCATTTCTACTGTCCTCCTTATAAATGCAAAGTCCTCATGCTCCTCCACATTGTGCAATTTCTTCACTGTGATGTCATCACATGATAGTATTGTGGAGGATTAAAGCTTTCATCCCACAAGAGTTTTTCATATGTGGTTGGCAATCACCTCTCTTCCTCTGACTTCCATATTAACTTTGTGTAGCAGTGCTTCAAGTTCTGGGTGATGGGGCAGGTCTTGAGTGCAAAATCTTAGTGATGGGGCATGTCATGGGTGCATAATTTGGGTGATGAGGCATCTCCTAGGGGCAAGTTTGGGTGCTGGGACAAAGTCTGTGAGTGCAATCTGGGTGCTGGGTGCAATGTGCGTGCATAGGAAGGAAATAAAAACACAACATTTATTTTTTTTCAATAACCTTTTTATTACATATGTAAAAAGTTGAATTATAATAATGTTTTCTCTTTGGCCCACAAAATATACAATGTGGCCCTGGTACTGAAAAGTTTGCAGACCCCAGATCTAGAGAATGATGTTTTTTCCTTGGTTTACAAGTATAGCTTTTCATAATTTTTGTTTTGTTATACTGGAAACTTCTGGGAGCATTGACTTAAAAATATAATATTTAAATAATGTTTGATATGATATTATAATAAAAAATAAGTGGGATTTTTTTCTGTTTATTTCCCCTGTAATTTATCTTTTATCATATTTAAAAAAAGATTTTAATATTTCTAATTATTTAATCAAGTCTCTTGTTCCATATCTGCTATGGTTTTAATTGTGTTGTCAGCCTAATTTTCTTTATAGCCTTTCGCCCATACTAGTCTGTTGTCGATAAACAAGAATGTCTGTGCAATTTCTTCTTAGATGTATGCATTGCCTTTTGGGAATACTCTTAAGCCGAAATAACAACTATCATTCACAATATAGTTTTTTGTTGGTGTAATTGGTGTGTGTTCTAGTTTCATAGTATATGTTTACATATTAAATTTTGACCTTTTCTGTCTTGTATTTACTTTAGGACCACAGTACTCTGTATATTACAATATAGCCAGTTGAGACCTCTGACGAAATCCCTGGGCAAAACATGTTCGGTTACTGGCATGAGATAGCACTGCGCTCTTTATATATATAATCTGTATGTATATTTTTTTGTATGATAGTTTTGTCTTCATTACATGTGCAAACCTAGTCTGTGATCCTAGATTTCTGTTCTTCTAACAGGTGCACACAGCAGTTATACCAACTATTGTCAATTTACCCTCCTTGAGTGTAAAGGAATACCACTCACTGGAGCAGCCATTTACTATCTTTTTTGTTTCCCTACCTCTTTCCTCTTCATCAGTCTATCCTTCTAAGCTATATATGGCACTGATTTGTATCTTTACCATAATCATGTAGTTTTTCACATCAGCTTTTTAAAAATGTGTTTTTCTTTTAATTGCTTCATTTTCTGCATATACTTCTAAATCTAAAAATGGGATGCTATCTCTGCTATGTGCACTAGATACAATAAGAACAATAAAAATATAAAAATTCCTGTAGGTAATCTTCTTCCCCAGTCCAAAAAAATAGGACCATGTTCGCCTCCTGGTCATTCTTCCATAAAGAGATTGGCATACCTGGGGACGAATATGGTCCCCATTACTGTCCCCACAAGCAGCAAATAAACGGATTAACTAAACCAAATAAAAGTTGTGTTAAAGAACTGTATAAATACCCTCTATTGTCTAGTCAATCTGTAAAGGGATTAGATGTATATTTTTGGAAAAAAATTTTTTTTAACTGCTTCACACCCTTGTTGACAGTCAGTAATAATGTACAGTGATGATACACCCTCTACCTCGGGAGTACAGACTGCAGCCAAACCTCCCAAGATGCCAGTTCCCGATAAGTACTCTGGAACACCGAAAGAATGCAGAGGTTTTCTCAATCAGTGCCTTTTGCATTTCCGTACTCAGCCTCTTACTTTTGCCACTCACTCCTCACGAGTTGCGTTTATTATCAATTTAATGAGAGGCGAAGCCTTGGCGTTGGCCTCTCCCTTACTCGAAAGAAGTTCTCCTCTCCTCGATGACGCAGATGCATTCATATCAGCATTTCGTGCAGTGTTTGACGCTCCTGGCAGACGTGAATCCGCAGAGTCCAATCTCATGGAGTTATGTCAAGGAAGGAAAACGGTAGCTCAGTATGCTATTGAATTTAGAACTCTTGCTTACGAAACAGACTGGAACGCCAGTGCCCTCAGGGCAGCATTCCGTAGAGGTCTCAACGACTCCCTGAAAGACGCTCTGACCTATAGAGACTTACCTAACGACCTGGAAGGCCTAATTGCTCTTTGCTTAAGATTAGATGCCAGGAATCAAGAAAGGATTTGGAACGTGACAGAGAACGAGATCGTAGACCTAGAATGAATAAACCGCAAAACGCTTATTTCCCACCTGCGGCTATCCAAGAAACCCCTGCCAATGCTGCCGAACCTATGGAGATAGGTCCAATTCTACACCTATCGGAAGAAGAGAAACAGCGTAGAAGGACAATGGGTCTCTGTTTGTACTGCGGTCAGAAAGGTCACATAGCTCGCTATTGCCCCCAGAACCAGAACCAGGGAAACTTAGTGGAGACTAGAGGCACTCCACTGAGCATTTCTACCCTTACGCCTCCTCCAGACCAAAGATTACTCGTACCCATCACGCTCCAGTGGACCAGTCACCAAGTGACCACACAGGCCTTCATTGATTCCGGAGCAGCCGGCAACTTCATAGACAGTTCCTGGGCCAAACGTCAAGGTATCCCTTTTAAGTTCAAGACTCAGAAGAACCCTATAACCACCTTAGATGGTACACCGCTAGGTACTGGCGTAATATCTGAAGAAACCCTACCATTGGGAGTCAAAATCGGGGTATGTCACATTGAAGAATTGGTCTTTGATGCCCTGTCTAGTCCTCATTTACCCGTCATCCTAGGTTTTCCTTGGCTCCAACGACATAACCCTAGTATCGATTGGATCCAAGGGGAGATCACAGCTTGGAGCGAAGATTGTAAATCCTCATGCTGTTCTCATCCTTTAAGGATAAACGTGTTGCTTGAACTAACCCCAGAAGATCCTCGCACTCTAGTACCCAAGCAATATTTTGAATACCTTGATGTCTTTTCTAAAGATCCTTCCTCCTCATAGGAGCTACGATTGTCCAATAGACCTATTACCTGGAACGACTCCCCCTTCAGGTCGAACCTATCCTCTTTCCGAACCTGAGAACAAGGCTTTGGCTCAATACATCGAGGAAAGTCTTCAAAAAGGGTTTATAAGACCATCATCTTCTCCTGCTGGGGCAGGATTTTTCTTTGTCGCCAAAAAAGAAGGCTCTCTCAGACCTTGCATTGATTATAGGGGATTAAACAGGATCACTATCAAGAATAAGTATCCTCTTCCGCTTATATCTGAATTATATGATCAATTGAAAGAGGCTACCATCTTCACCAAATTGGATCTCAGAGGGCCTATAATCTGATACGCATTCGTGAAGGTGACAAATGGAAAACCGCCTTTAATACTAGATACGGACATTATGAATACCTTGTCATGCCATTCGGTTTATGTAATGCACCAGCTGTTTTTCAGAATTTTGTTAATGATGTGTTCCGTGATATGCTCCTCTCTCACGTCATGATATATCTAGATGATATTATGATATATTCCAAAACGTTGCAGGAACACCGTATTCATGTCAAACAGGTTCTTCAACGTCTCAGAGACCATAAACTTTTCGCGAAGGCGGAGAAATGTGAATTTGAATGCAACAGAGTAAAATTTTTGGGGTGGGGGGGCGTGTCCAACCGCCGATGTAGAAGGACGCGTGTGAGAGCAGCTCCTGCCCAGCATCTTACAAACTCATAGGAATTCAGAGCCTCCTATCCCCCTAAACATGGGGAAAAAACAAAAAAAAACACCTCTACCCTACCCTCCATCAATAATGGGAAAAGCAGTAGTGAATACCCGTCGCTTCGTGACTTTCTGTACAAGCCGCAAGGGTCCTCAGCTGCAGGCTGCAACATGGCGTCTTTGCGCCAAAACTCACCTAGACTCGAGGAATCCTCTTCGGATGAAAGGGAGTCACAACCCGGTGATCAGAACCTCGATGACCAGGCTCCCCTTACCAAAAGCGACTTTGATGCCTTATCCAGACACCTATTACTCCAACTAAAAGATCACCAAACGGAGCTCGCATCCCACCTTAAACAGGTCGTTAAAGAACAGCTGGGCGAACTCAAAACAGAGCTAAGCCAACATGACCATAGGATCCACACTATTGAAGGAGACCTATTGGCAGTAAACAACACGGTAAAATCAATGGGAATCCGCCTGGAAGAACAGGCCAAGGCCTCTACACACCTATTGACGCAGGTAATGGATAACCGGGGGCGCAGGAGCAATCTGCGTATTCGAGGCATTCAAGAGAGCCCCTCAGACGAAAACCCGGGAGCTGTCCTTACTGGCATATTCCGCACCATACTAGGCCCGGAATACACACAAGATATCATACTAGACAGAGCCCACAGGGCACTCCGACCAAAGGGGCCACCTGACTCCAATCCCCGAGACTTTATCTGTTGTTTCCATTCCTACCGGCAAAAAGAGCAAGTACTCACCGCTGCTCGAAAAAACCGAACGCTCACACATGACGGCAAACCGTTTATTATCTTGCCAGATGTCGAATGGCTTACTCTCCAGGCTCGCAAGACACTTAAGCCCCTTACAGACGCCCTACGCAAGGCTGACATCCTCTATACCTGGGGATACCCCCTGAGTATTACAGTCCGCCAAAAGGGGAGAACACTTACCATCGCTGACCCGTCTGAGGCTCCTAACTTCTGCCAGGGCCTCAACATACCTGAAGTGAACCTTCTGGACTTCATTGCTCCTTCCCTCATGGGTCCTCTGACACACCAACTATCTACCCAACCTTGGCTGCCTAAACCACAACGGCGCAGACGAGGCAAGTTTGGAGAGGCATCTTCACAACGGATCTCGTTGCAGGGAATTGACCACAGATGAGTATCACACATGCAGTATACAGGCTGCCATCCTCCATCCCTGTGGAAGTGAAACTGTGCCTGATAAGACACTTCCTGACCCCTATACTTGCATACCCCACCATGACTATATGACTTAATTTTTGCTCACATGAGGATATCAATCTCTACAGACTATTTTATGTTTCATAGACATAACCACAATCTAATATGCGGGGTCTACTGTGCCGTTATCTTTCTCCAAGTTGCCTGATCCTGGACACCCCAGTTTGCTATGCTGAGCAGTTTTGGGAAAAACGATGGGGCAGGCATCCATCTTAAATTTTTATAGTAGGAAGATGTATATTAAGGGATGTGTCATATAGGCACCTGCACATACCTATACCCCACCACAGTTATTATGTATGTAAATAACATAATATACTTAGGCACTAATACCCTATTTTGTGGATGCCCCACACAAGATAATTACTTGGAAACCAACCCTAAATGTTTCTCCCCTTAAACCTACCCCCTCTTAACCCAACTTATTCCCCGACTTAATTAACCCTTAATTAACCCTATCCTCCCACCCTGTCCTTCCCTCTCTTGCCCCCTGTTCCCTCTCTTGCCCACTGTATTTTGGTACTGAAAGCCATTTCGGTGAATCTATTGCCGCAGGTCTTTCACCCTTGCATCATTTGCTCACTTTCTAAAAATAGAAACTTGTTTATTTTTTCCACATGTTGTGGAGTTCACAATTTGAACTATTTCTATCTTAATTCTGTTATGTTGCTAAATTCAATACACACATGCACTGACTACCAAGTTCCCAACCGGAATACTTACTTTAAAGGTCAGCCACGTCCACTTATGTATACTATACCTGAAATGCCAGACCGTTCTCCCTATACAACGGTTCAATCGCCTCTAATTAAGTATATTACACTTGAAATGCCAAACCGTCCTTTCTATATAACTCATGGCTAATATACCCCCACGCCCTATAACAGTGTACTCAATCAATGCTAGAGGATTGAATAGCCCTTACAAACGCTCCAGGATGTTCGGAGAATTACATAGGCTCAAGGCGGATATAGCTCTCATTCAGGAGACACATTTTAAGAGGAATAAAGTCCCCAAGTTATATGATAGGCACTATAATACAATGTTTTTCTCACACTCCCCATTCACTAAAGCAAAAGGAGTGGCTGTGTTGATATCTAAACACTTGCCCTTTATACTCCAGGATTCATGGTTTGACAATGAGGGTAGAGCAGTTTTTCTGAAAGGTATGCTGGGCTCGAATCTAGTAACTATTGGCAATCTATATGCTCCAAACGCTAACCAACAGCTTTTTCTCTGTACTCTTTTGAATAGATTCTCTACCTTTGCAGCTGGCATCTCCATTCTGGGTGGTGATTTTAACCTTCCACTCGATCCACGCATGGACTCCTCCACTGGGGTGGCCCATATACGCTACTCTGCAATCCGAAAGGTAAAAGCGAGACTACATGCTGCCCAGATGGCAGATGTATGGCGCATCACAAACCCGACACTAAAAGACTACACATATTACTCAGCTCCACACAATAAATATTCCCGTATAGACTATATCATGATATCCCACAGACACCTCCACCTGGTAAAACACACGAATATAGGACACATTACCTGGAGTGACCACGCTCCCACTCTCCTAAAATTGCAAATCCCAACTATGCCCCCATGTTGCCCAATTTGGAAGCTCAATGAGACGGTGCTTAAAAGCCCTACACATGTCACGCACTTAAACGACACTCTGATTAAATATTTCCAAGAAAATGACACCCCTGATGTGCAGGCCCCCTGTGATATGGGAGGCACATAAAGCTGTCATGAGAGGACACATCATCAGTCTTACTTCTTTTATTAAGAAATCATCTAGGGCCTCAATGACAAGCCTTTTAAACCAGATAGCGACTATAGAGCAGAGACATAAATTGACAATGACACCGGCGTCTTACCAGACACTTATTCAACTTAGATCACAATTAGCGACTTTATGTACTCAGAAAACTCAAAGAAACGTCCATGCACTTAAAAGTAAAATATATGAATTCGGAAATAAACCTAGCAGATATTTGGCCAGAGCGTTGAAAACCAAACGCCTTTTATCTTTCATCCCGAAAATCAAAGTTAAACAAGATACACTGACACACCAAACTGACAAGATAGCGGAAGTGTTCCAGAACTATTACAAAAACTTATACAGTCTTCCTACTGCCACAGCAGATGGAGACATAGACAT
Source organism: Pelodytes ibericus (assembly GCA_036172795.1). Lineage (NCBI taxonomy): Eukaryota > Metazoa > Chordata > Amphibia > Anura > Pelodytidae > Pelodytes > Pelodytes ibericus. Next base: position 137,675,023 of record CM069861.1, read on the forward strand.
GTACCTAGCAAAACATTTGCCGAAATCCCTCACACCTGAATATAAGGCCTCTTTAGACATGCCTATTACACGAGAAGAAGTCCTCTCCGCTTTAAAATCTACCCCAACGGGGAAAAGCCCAGGCCCCGATGGACTGACACTCCCATACTACAGAGTTTTTTCTGAAACACTTCTTCCCCATTTTCTCAAGGCATTTAACTCACTAACCCTTAACAACCCCTTACCACTGCAGGCACAAGAAGCACATTTTACACTCATACTGAAACCCGAAAAAGACCCAACAATTTGTTCAAGTTACAGACCCATTTCTCTCCTTAACTTTGATGTGAAATTGTTTGCAAAAATTTTAGCTAATAGATTACGGGAGATACTCCCAAATTTTATCTCTCCAGACCAAGTGGGTTTTGTACCGGGCCGTGAGGCAAGGGACAACACCACCAAAATACTCAATTTGATTCAATATGCACAAACCAATGCCACTCCGGCGGTACTGGTCTCAATTGATGCCGAGAAAGCGTTCGACAGGGTGAGCTGGAACTATTTACATAAGGTCCTAAAAAAATGGGACTTGGACCCAATATCATGAGTTGGATCTCATCCCTATACCACACTCCATCGGCTCTTATATGAGTAAATGGTACCCTATCGTCCCAGCTCACCCTGTCGAACGGGACGAGGCAGGGATGCCCCTTATCCCCCCTTTTGTTTGTCCTGGTGATGGAACCTTTTCTTAATTCACTTCGGTCAAACCCTCAGATCAGTGGGATTGAAATCGGACCGAGCCACTACAAGGTTGCAGCTTTTGCCGATGACCTCCTGCTAATTGTCTCCAACCCCAACATTTCATTCCCCAACATATTAGCTGAGATGACCAAATATGGACACATCTCCAATTTTAAAGCTAACTTAACAAAGTCTGAAATATTAAATATTTCTCTTCCATCATCCGAAGCCACGGAACTACGTAACACCCTCCCATTCCAGTGGGCTGACACAAGTATCAAGTATTTGGGAGTGATGATCCCCCGTAACCTGGACACACTATATTCGATAAATTTTGAGCCTTTTCTGAAACGCATCAGAGCAGACTTAACTAAATGGTCAAAGAAAACACTATCCTGGTTTGGTAGAGCTAGCTCAGTCAAGATGAACGTTCTGCCCAGAGCACTCTATCTCCTACAAACACTCCCAGTAGCTATACCCAGGTCATTTTTCAAGGATTTCAAATCCGCAATCACTAAATTTATATGGAACAATAAAACTCCTAGACTTGGATATGGTTACTTGGTCAACCCCAAACATTTAGGAGGGCTGGGAGTACCAGACCTTGAATTATATTGGAAGGCAACTCACCTGGCCAGAATCACAGAATGGTAAGGACCATCTAAGAAACAGTGGGTCTCGATTGAGCAACGCAATCTAGACGTACCTATTCCCATGGTGGCCTGGGTTCCGCACAAACAAAAGGTTAACCTTGATACCACACATCCCACAGTTAAACCTACTCTCGCAGTGTGGGGAAAACTCCGCAATAATGAAGGGCTTATAAATAATCCATCCCCCCTCACTTCGTTAATATTTAATCAGGAATTCCCCCCCGGTTTCCATGCTAGCGCCTTACGAACTATCTTACCTCCAGATGTTAAATACCCTAGACTGGGCCATGTTATGACTGATGACCATATTAAACCTTCTAGACTCCTCATCACTACCCCGCAGATCACTACAGCACAAAACTACACGTACACTCAACTCAGTCATTATATAACTTCTTTAATGACACGAAAACAATACCCAAGATCTCTTACACCGTTCGAAGCATTGTGCACTAGCACAGACCCACCTAAAAAACTAATATCATCTATCTATGCCATCCTCACAAATCTTACCTCGGTGACAAAACCCTATTTTATTAGGCAATGGGAAGCTGAATGCGCAATAACCCTTACAGACCAACAATGGCGCAAAATTGCGCTCCTTACCCACAAAAGCTTGATATCAGTCTTAGCCCAGGAAAATGCTTATAAATTATTGACCAGATGGTATAGAGTCCCCACAGTCCTTAAACAAATATTTCCTGCTCATAACGATAAATGTTGGAGGTGTCGGACACACACAGGCACTTTCCTGCATATATGGTGGCGCTGCCCCTTGATTACCCCTCTGTGGGATTCAGTTATTTCTACTATTAGGGAGGTAGCCGACCCTAGTTTCCCAAACGCACCCTTACCCGCACTCCTACACCACACCACGCAACCTGTAGGTAAATACAAGAAATCCCTTACACCCCCGCTGCTCACTGCAGCAAAAACACTTATACCCAGGCTATGGAAACAATCTAGGACCCCCACATTTGCGGAATGGGCTACCTCAGTGGAGGACATCCGGCGATCGGAGGAACTCATCGGAGCTTCTAAAGGTGAGGCGCTTCAAGCATCACTCCGGTGGCTGCATTGGTCCCTATTTTTGGAAAATCCAAAATGCCAGCAAGCAATAGGTATTCTCCCCCTACAACCCTAAGCTGCCCTGATATATGAAACTGCTCTCCCCTCGGGCCAGAGAATACAGCCTACTTCAGGCCCATGAGGCAATCCTATATATTTCTACACATTATAAGTCAGTGCTTTAATCATGTTTTATATTTCATGTTTATTGTAGTTTACATACCCATGTTTTGTTTATTTTATAATTTATTCATTTGATATACAGATGTATAAATGGACTCCGATTTGTAATTGAAAGGTATTTGATTTTGATATCGGTTTCATGTCACGAAGGTCAGTTTTCCAGAGTTCATGGCCTATACAAGATAGTTTAAACCTAGACTAGACACCATACCCACACCCATAATGAAGATATGGTTATGTTGATTTGTGATAACTCATAAGCCCACTTACTGTGTCGTGGGATACTGTATGTTACACCCTCATCAATGTGTTTGTTGGGAGCAGAGTGGAAAATACTATAAAAAGAAACTATCGAAGTATCGCACTGTTTAAAAGCTAAAACATACATGAACTACTGGAATTGTTCCAATGTGATTCATCAAAACATCAGTATAACTCTGTATTATGTTATATTATATTTTATTATTGACAAAACCAATAAAACAAATTTAAAATAAAAAAAAAAATGGGTATGTGATTTCCAATGGCGCTCTAGAGATGGATCCGGGTAAGGTGACTGCCATTAGCAATTGGGTGATGCCGTCGGACCTGAAAGGAATACAACGCTTCTTGGGTTTCGCTAATTATTACAGAAGATTTATAAGAAATTTCTCTAAAGTGGTAGCACCCATCTCAGCACTTACCAAAAAGGGTGCTAATCCTAAAACATGGCCCAACAATGCCATCAAGGCATTCCAAGATCTAAAAAATGCTTTTACCTCAACTACTATACTCAAACGTCCAGACCCTTCCCTCCCGTTCATTTTAGAGGTCGATGCTTCAGAGTCAGGTGCAGGAGCCATATTGTCTCAAAGAGATCAAGTCACTAACCGTATCCATCCATGTTCGTTCTTTTCTAAAATGTTTACCTCTGCTGAACGCAATTATGATGTAGGCAACAGAGAACTCTTGGCCATAAAGATGGCATTAGAGGAGTGGAGACACCTTTTGGAGGGTACTCTTACACCCATAACTATCTTCACCGATCACAAGAATCTCTTGTACATTGAAAAGGCTAAACGTCTAAATCCCCGTCAAGCTCGTTGGTCCTTGTTTTTCACACGATTCAATTTCATAATCTCCTACCGCCCTGGATCAAAGAACAAAAAAGCGGATGCTCTTTCAAGACTCCACGATCCTCCTGATCTTCCTCAAAAGGAGGAGACCATAATTCCTTCTGCTCGTATCATAGCTGCTATGTTTCCTAGCCTCATCTATCGAGTTTCTAAAACGCAGTATCCTAGACCCAAATGAGGGATACCTCCTCCTGGACGATACTTCGTACAACCAAGATACCGGAAAGCAGTATTATCTTGGGCCCATAATTCACCGATTGCTGGACATAGAGGAATTAATAATACCAAATTCCTTGTCAAGAGATTCTTCTGGTGGCCCCTTTTATCGAAAGGTGTTCATGACTATGTGATGGCTTGTGATCGTTGTGCACGCAGTAAGGTCCCTAGGAAGAAACCCTTTGGTCTTCTGTGCCCCTTACCTGTTCCTACACGTCCCTGGACCCACATTGCCATGGACTTCATAACTGACCTTCCACCCTCTCGCAATAAGACTGCCATACTGGTAGTTGTGGATTTGTTTTCCAAGCAAGCCCATTTCATTGCATTAAAAAAATTACCTACGGCCAAGGAATTAGCCCACTTCTTCATCAAAGAAATCATCAGAATCCATGGGGTTCCTCAATCCATCATATCCTATCGTGGTACCCAGTTTGTATCCCGTTTTTGGAGAACACTTTGTAACCACTTGGGGATTTCTTTGCATTTTTCTTCTGCTCATCATCCTCAGACCAATGGCCAAACTGAGCGAACTAATCAGGTCCTTAAACAGTATCTTCGGCTCTTTGTCTCTGAGGACCAATCCGATTGGACTGCATAATTACCTCTTGCTGAATTGTCTTATAATAGTTCTCATCATGATTCCCTTAAGATGTCTCCATTCTGTGCCATGTGGGGTTATGAACCTTCCCTATGGCCTTCAGTGACTCTCCCTTCAGACATTCCTGCTGCTGATACACAAGCTCTAGATCTGAAGCGCCATTGGGGCAGTATAACCACCCAGCTTGCAGTGGCCAAACAAAAGCAAAAACGATGGGCTGATGCTAAACGATCCACCTTCCCGGTACTCAATCCTGGCGATAAAGTCTGGTTGTCCACAAAAAATCTTCACCTCCACTTTACCTCGACGGCCCTTGGTCCCAAGTACATTGGACCCTACAAGGTTCTCCACAGAATCAATGAAGTTTCATACTCCTTGCACCTGCCGTCCTCCATGCGTATCCATAATGTTTTTCATGTCTCCTTGTTGAAACCAGTTGTCTCTAATAGATACTCCTCTGTCTCACGGACGCCTCACCCGGTTTTAGTTCAGGACCATGAGGAGTATTTAGTGCAATCTATTCTTGACTCCAGAATCCTTCGTGGTCGTCTGCAGTATTTCATTCACTGGCAAGGATACGGTCCTGAAGAACAGTCCTGGGTCGACTCCTCTGATGTTCATGCCCCTGCCAGGGTACGCTCCTTCCATCTTCGATTTCCTACCAAACCTGGACCTGGGCGCTCGTACAGCGCCCGTGGAGTGGGGGGTAATGTCATGACAGCACTGTCACAATGCCTATCACTCCCTCCTCACCAACCTCCTTACCTGCTCAGAACTCCCCGGAGATCTGTCTCACTGCAATCTGGTCTCCATTAACAGGTCTTTCATGAGTAATCCTAGGTTACTGTTCTGCACATGTGCAGTTCTGCGTTTGGCTTCCTGCCCTTACTCATCCTTAAAGGGCCAGGTTTAAACATTACTTTTCCTGTGCTTCTCATTGGTTGATTGTTTGGTAGGAGGGCTATTTAAACCTCATTTGTGCACTTGCTCGTTGCCTGAAATAGTGCTCCAAGCCTTTTCTAGCGTTCACAGACTACCTTTGACTCCTGTTGCTGATTTTTCCTGTTTTTGACCCTGCCTGTTAGCCGCCTGTCTTGACTCTTCGCCTGCCTCCTGACTCCGATCGTTTGCTGCCAGCCCTGATCTCTGCTTGTTGACCATTCTCTTGCCTAGCCCTCCTGTACCTTCGTTTTTGGTAATTGCTCCCGTGTCAGTTTTATTCTGGTTATTCTTGGCACTCTAGTAAGTGTCAGAGTGCCAAAGTCCTGGAGGAAAGAAACCTGAGGCTCAACCGTAGGGTGGAATTCCTTCAGGCAGAATAATTCTGTTCACTTGCCTGGGTTTGTTACGTATACCATACCTACTTCTGCACAGTGGTTCCAGCTCCGCATCAACCTTACAGACTAATTGTTCCTAAATTATGATTTTGTTTTGGGAGATCCCTGCAATTGGTGGCTTAATGTTGCTCCTCTCTTTTCTTATCTCTTTCTTATGTTTGAGTTTCCCTCCTCTCTTTCCTCTGCATTTATATTTTGTCTCCTTCTTACATGTTGAGTTTCTCTGGGGTTTTGGTAGAGGCCTCAAAGGGTGCTGATCTACATCTAAAAAAGTGGATGTTTTTCCCATTTCTGATTATTTTATTAATACATATCAATTTAAACAGATACTAAATTAAAAATGTAGTGGTATAAACATACCTCCCAGGGACTGCAGACGGTGTGGCCTTAGACTGGGCATGGCATGCTATTATGCCACTGTAATAGTATTGTTATGTAGTGTTCATTCATGTGTATGGCTGCACTGGCATTTAGACAGAACCTAGAACCATATGTTCAGTACTGTTGCCAAACCGGCCTCTAGATGCTGATTATACAATTTAGTTAAAATACATATCAACCAAATATTTTGCTCTGTTACCATAGAATACTGCAGAGAAGGGGTAAATCCAAACTGTGGACATGTGATTGATGCTTCAAAAGTAGGATAGGTGGGAGGTGTTTAAGAGACAGTCTAGTCTCAAAGCTCACTTGGAAGACTACTGCCTGAATAGTGCACAGGCTATTTCCAGTGGGATTTGATGCAGGCATTCTGCATGAATCACATTTTTAATTCTACTCAAGTCCTCCGCTGGTTCCTATCCTATTGCTGCACTGATTGTATGTATTCACTTAGCATGTATCAGTTTTGTTTCATTTAGTCCTTTCATCTGCTGCTTTACTGGTGTATTAGAATGCTTTGGGTGGAACTAAGTAAATTTGCTCTTGTACACTTATACACTTAGGATCTCTTAACAGTGCAACACATTGTCTGATATCACTGGAGAAACAAGATATTCCATTCATTTGAATAGCATTATTCTCAATATAAAAAAAAGAGGAAATTACTTTCACTCAGCTAGTGTGGGCAGTCCTGGTTTCTTGCAAACTGCTATAATTTCACAATTTCATCTAAGTGTAAGATTTTCAGATTTTAAGCAATGCATTGCAAAATGTAAAATAAGGATGATAAAGTACTTTGAATGTACTTTAACAATCATTAACATTTGTAAGATGTAAACTGGGCTCCAGACAGTCCCTTTAATAAAAGGGCCCAGATAACTGATTGTCAAAGATTATCTGTTTTCCATAGTAAGGCACATTTACATTTGATCTATTTTTAAAAAAAAACTTCACTAATGGGTGTTGTATGTAAAGGTAAATCATATTTTTAAATATATTTTCCCTTATAATGACTTTGGAACAAACTTGCTGATGGCTTAAAGGTCCTTTGAACTTGTACAGTTGTCAAAAAGAGTTTGTCCTCTTGTTGCAAAATGCAACATCCGTGTCCTACCTTGAAAGTAATAACCACTTCAAAGAAAATAATAGAGTCTGACATTTCCTTTATGTTGCAAAGCAAAGTCATCATATTCTCTCTTTAATGGCTGCTTCATAATGAGATCTGTTCTCTATATTCTGTACGAATGTCAGCCGGGCCCCATGCTGTCTGAATAGTGAAAACTTGGAAATTTGTTAAATAAATATGGATAGATTAAATCTAACTGAAAAAAAAAAAAAATCAGGATATTCAAAAAAGATGGGGGTAAGTAAAGCACATTGATTCAAGGGGTTTTTGCAGTTAAGATAACATGTTCCCACTTAGCTGTAACTGGTCTCATAATTTGACTTTGAAATCAGTGCTTGTAAATTATTATGTCATTATTAATTACATTACTCAACCTAAAGTGATACATGCTAACATTTCAAATGATTTAAGAGGGACACTGTTACCTTTGGGTAATGATCTCTGAGAGCTCTTAGTTGGCTATTTAGAAAGTTGAGTATTTCATTTAATCTATGCAAACTATTTTAAATATATAAGCTGTAGTTTAAAGTCAGATTTAATATGAGTTTGATTACTTTTGGAGCTCCGTCAAAAGCTTACACATACATTCTGACCATTAAGTTATGATGGACAATAAGCCAGGAAGGGACCGATTTGGGACTCAACAGGGGAAATCGTCTTTCAAAAACAGATACACTTGAACCTGCTCAATAAAACAAATTTAAACATGATCTCAGAATATTTTGCAAATGGGTGAGTTAAAAAATCAAGCAGGTTCATTTCACGTGCTGAAAGTGGGGTTCTACAATATATGCAGCTGATGAATGGTCAGTTATCTTTAGCACCACATCATTTATCTACTTTACTTGGAAGTAAAAAGGGAAATTCAAAGGCTCAGCAAATTACTGTTATCTTAATAATGAAAAGCCACTGTTTGAGCTTCACTATTCATGATTGGCATATATGCAACAAGAAGAAAGGAAGGGGCAGAAATAACCCAAACCCCAAAACAGTAAGAACCATATCCCAACCTTAGACCTTAATGGTAAAACAACTACAATTTTCTAACACTGATAAGTTATCTCCTTATTTGCTTCTGATTGAATCTGCTACATTGTGATTTCAGCATGTGTCACTTTAGCAAAGATTACCAAAAGTATTGCGTCAGTTCTATCACTGGCTGATACCTACTCATTATTGTTGAAGTCTATTCATTATACAGTAAACTGCAGTGAACTGACAAGTGAATAGGAAAAATCAACCATTAACAGGGGAGTTGGAAAAAAATATCAATTTACCAATCTTTCTAATTTCTGCTAGTACTGCCTTATTTTTGCTTATCTCTTGATAGTTCAGTTCAGTTTTTGAAGACACCATTGACTTTGATTAACTTCCCATGTATTGTTATTGTAATTACAACTGAACTGCTTGTGTAACCACAGCAATACTGCATACTACACAAAATCCCTGCTAATTTGTTCTGAGACATTAGTTCTGTCTTGACTGTATATTTATTCTTCATATCATAACATTTTGTGCATCACAAACATCAAAGACTTTCCTGGGAGATGAGGTCCTCAGTTCATTGTATTCATATTTTGAATATGAAGGTCAGGTGATTTAAGCCTTCACCACATGCCCTTGTTTTTTTCTCCTGTTTTCTCTCCGCTGAACATAAACAACACAGTCAAGGAGTGGTTTTAGAGAAGATTGAATATCTAGAGGTTAGCATCTGTTTATTCTGACCTACCTCTCACCCTAATGAAAGATGCAGGCTGGAAGTCAGAAATACTGCAGTGTCTGGACATTTCTCAGCATTCACATATTCCCTAATGGTAAATTCCAGCATCAATTTAAGACAGGTGGACAAAAGGATAAAACAGAAGCAGGCCACCCATTCAGAGGCCAAGTAACCCTTGGAGGGATAATGTGTTCCAAACATTAACACAATTAGTCAATTTTAGTCATTCTAAGATTACAAAGTATTAAACAAAAATTGTCAGTACATTTAGCTATCACAAGTGTTGAAAACATATAGATGTAACTAGACAAAACCATTATATATTTTATATATATATATATATATATATATATATATATATATATATATATAAATGTGTGTGTGTATATATGTATATATATCAGCCATCTGTTATGGTAAATCTAGAAAATATATTAATTTATTACACCGTGACAATCAACTATAATAACCATAGGAGCTACATCATAATATAAGATTGAGCAAATATCGACATTTCGATAGTTTGTTATCTCTCTGTTCTCCTGTCCTGCATGCTGACTGCTTACAAGTGTGATGTCACATTTTGGCATACGCTGTCATTGTCATTTCCAGCTGGTGTCTGACACACTTTAGTATTGGCTGGCTAAGCAACAATATACTCCACAACAGTAGAAGTGCTAAAGTATAGTCATCACTGCTAATGACACCCAAGCATTTGTAGACTACGCTTTGTTTCTGACTCAGTGTTTGGATTGCTAAGTGTCATGGGGAATGAATGGTGAGTGCCAACATTTAGCTCTCATTGGCTTTAATCCTCTTGTTATTGTGGACTAGACATGTGCATTCGTTTTCGGACGAATGCATTTTCGGACGAAAATAGCATTTTCGTCCATTCGTCCGAAAAACGAATAACGAATGAGGGAGCGGAGGATGTCTGCGCGATGAGCGAGACCTCTCCTGCTGCCGCCCGGCATGACCGCCGGGACTTCTATGATGAAGCTGGGTACTTCCGGCTTCCTCATAAAAGTCCTGGCTGTCGTTCCGGGCGGCAGCAGGGGAGGTCTCGCTCATCGCGCAGACATCCACCGCTGCCTCGCTAGCCACCAGGGAGAATCGGGCAGCTGGGGGATGTCTGCACGAATCGTGCAGACAACCTCCATGCTGCCCGACACTTCCGTCTATTATGTATAGTGCATACATCCCCCGGCTGCCCCCACTAGCCACCAGGGAGCAAGAAACAGGTGAGGGGGGGACAGAATAACAAGGGGGGGGGGCAGAGAGAAACAAGGGGAGGGAAGGGGGGAAGAGACAGACACAAGGGGAGCGAGGGGGGAGCCAAAGGGAGGGTGAGAGAGAGACAACACTAAGGGGGGGAGAGCGACAAATCTGGGGGCAAGGGAAAGAGAGAGGCAGCTTTGTCACATAAAAGGAAATAAAAACAAGATTTTATTTATATCATAATTTTTTATTAAAAAAGCAATTTACATGTGAATATATACTAGACATGTGCATTCGTTTTCGGACGAATGCATTTTCGTCCGAAAATTGCATTTTCGTCCATTCGCCCGAAAAACGAAGAACGAAAATGCTAAGCTAACTAAATCGAATGAACGAATAGTTAATAAAGGAAAATCATTCGTTCATTCGTCCATTCGTAGTACTATTGCATTATATAAGCCGAAATAGAGTCGGTTTATAGAATACAATAGCATTTAACTATACGGAGACAGAGTCTCCATTCATAAATTTATGAATGGAGACAAACGTATAGTTAAAAGCCGACAGCCTATAAACCGAACGTTCGGATCACAAATCCCATCAAGATGAGGCAGCCCTCACCAGGATGCTTGCCCCCTTATGTCCCGACGCCCCATGTTACTTACCACCTTAAGAACACAACAACGGACGCGCACATTCCCAAACGGCTGGATAGGCGTGCGCATGCGCTGTGTATCGCTGTGGTCGATGATCTGGTAAGAAGGGGTGTGCAGGGGGTGTGAGGGGGCGGGAGGTGGGTTGCGCAGCTGGCGCATGCGCGGTGGTCACAAAGTTACAGCTGAGTTATCAGCTGTAACTTTATGCGCATGCGCAGTGAGCAAATTCTCCTGCGATTGCGCAGGAGAATTTGCTCCAGAAATTTGTCAGAACACCGGCTTTTAACTATACGGAGACAAAGTCTCCATTTATAATTTTATGAATGGAGACTTTGTCTCCGTGTAGTAAAATGCCCACAGCCTATAAACCGAACGTTCGGTTTATAGGCTGTCGGCTTATGGAATACATGTATTCCTATTGCTATTCTATAAACCGAACGTTCGGTTTATAGAATAGCCATAGGATTACATGTATGATATAAGCCGAAAGTCTATAAACGGATCGTTCGGTTTATAGGCTTTCGGCATTTTACTACACGGAGACAAAGTCTCCATTCATAATTTTATGAATGGAGACTCTGTCTCTGTATAGTTAAATGCCGACAGCCTATAAACCGAACGACTTTCGGTTTATAGACTTTCGGCTTATATAATACATGTAATCCTATGGCTATTCTATAAACCGAAAGTCGTTCGGTTTATAGAATAGCAATAGGAATACATGTATTCCATAAGCCGACAGCCTATAAACCGAACGTTCGGTTTATAGGCTGTCGGCATTTTACTACACGGAGACAAAGTCTCCATTCATAATTTTATGAATGGAGACTCTGTCTCCGTGTAGTAAAATGCCGACAGCCTATAAACCGAACGTTCGGTTTATAGGCTGTCGGCTTATGGAATACATGTATTCCTATTGCTATTCTATAAACCGAACGACTTTCGGTTTATAGAATAGCAATAGGAATACATGTATTCCATAAGCCGACAGCCTATAAACCGAACGTTCGGTTTATAGGCTGTCGGCATTTTACTACACGGAGACAGAGTCTCCATTCATAAAATTATGAATGGAGACTTTGTCTCCGTGTAGTAAAATGCCCACAGCCTATAAACCGAACGTTCGGTTTATAGGCTGTCGGCATTTTACTACACGGAGACAAAGTCTCCATTCATAATTTTATGAATGGAGACTCTGTCTCTGTATAGTTAAATGCCGACAGCCTATAAACCGAACGACTTTCGGTTTATAGACTTTCGGCTTATGTAATACATGTAAACCTATGGCTATTCTATAAACCGAAAGTCGTTCGGTTTATAGAATAGCAATAGGATTACACGTATTCCATAAGCCGAAAGTCTATAAACCGAAAGTCGTTCGGTTTATAGACTTTCGGCTTATAGAATACAAGTAATACTATTGCCTTTCTATGAACCGAACGAGAGCCCCATTCATAAGAATTTCTTATGAATGGGGCTCTCGTTCGGTTTATAGAAAGCCAATAGTATTACATTGTATTCTATAAAACGAACGAAAAAAATTAACGAAACGAAAATAATGAACGAATTTCGTCTGAAACGAATGCACTAATGAACGAAATTCGTTTTAGACGAAATAAATAACATTTTCGTCCGAATGGACGAAAACGAAACGAAAATTTTAGTTTTGCACATGTCTATTGTGGACTACATTTTACAAGATGCACAGCTAGACTTTGGCTGTGCAATATGGGGAACAATTCACAACAGGGAAGTAAGCATTACAGCAATTCCTCAACAGTAGGAGTGCCTATCAGTTTCTTTTACACGTAAGGTGTAGTGGACACAGATTTTTTAAAATGGTTTTGTTCACTAGATTCGTGTATTAAAGGTTATTAAACTGAGTGCCATTTTGGAAAATATACCATTATGGGGAGTAGTAAGCACCTTTTTGGATAATTTCCTTTGTCTATTTTTCTACCAAGTGGCCAATATGGCTGCTTGACAGCCCCCATGCCATGGCACAAAGGGATTGGGTAATAAGAGTCACATGCTCAGTCTCTTTATAAAGCAAGCCATAAGCGTGAAAACATTGGAACCTTTTGAGAACACCATGAAACAACATCTGTCACCCAGTAGCGTAACCTGATAACAAGCTTTGTCCAGTGGTTCTCCTTGTGTCAGCCTGATAAGCAGTGCTGTATTTAGCGCAAGGAAAACAAGGCAAGTGCCTAGGGCGGCACTTGCATTCTATGCCTTTAAGGGGTGGCACAAAACGCAAAAAAAAGATCTGAAGATCTCCCCTCACCACCGCTCTGCCTGCAAGCAGGCTGCATGGGGAGCCAAACAGGCAGCACAGAGAAACCTCCGAGCTGCCTGTTCCACTAGGGCAGCGGTGGCGAACCTATGGCATGCGTGCCACTACTGGCACGCCGAGCCCTCAGCAGTGGCACGCGGCCAGTTGCAGGAATCAGCGTAATAGATTGGCGCCGCCGGTCATCTGCTTCTTCTCCAGATGATTGGCGCATGCGCGTTCTGTGAAGAAGCGTTCAAGTCGGAAAGCAATTAACTGTTTGCTTTCCGACTTGAACGCTTCTTCACATAACGCACATGAGTGAATCATCCGGAGAAGAAGCAGGTGACCGGCAGCGCCCGTCTATTACATTGATGCCTGCACCTCCAGGACAACGGAGCAGATAAGCGGTGAGAGCTGAACCTGCATGTGTGTGTGCGTTTGTGAGTATAAGTGTGTGTGTGTGTGTTTGTGTGTGCGAGTATGAGTATATGTGTGTGTATGAGTATGATAAGTGTGTGTATGAGTATGATAAGTGTGTGTGAGTATGAATATGATAAGTGTGTGTGTGTGTGAGTATGAGTATAAGTGTGTGTGAGTATAAGTGTGTGTGCTTGGGTGAAAGTGTGTGCGAGTATGAGTATAAGTGTGTGCAAGTATGAGTATAAGTGTGTGTGTTTGGGTATAAGTGTGTGAGTATGAGTATAAGTGTGTGTGGGAGTATAAGTGTGTGTGGGAGTATAAGTGTGCGTGTATGAGTATAAGTGTGTGTATGAGTATAAGTGTGTGTGTGTGTGTATGAGTATAAGTTTGTGTGTGTGTGTGTGTATGAGTATGAGTGTGTGTATGAGTATGAGTGTCTGTATGAGTATAAGTGTGTGTGTGTTTGGGTATAAGTGTGTGTGTGTGTGTATGGGTATAAGTGTGTGTATGTGTATAAGTGTGTGTGTATGAGTATATGTGTGTATGAGTATGAGTGTGTGTGAGTATAAATGTGTGTGTGAGTTTGCGTATAAGTGTGCGTGCGCATGAGTATAAGTATAAGTGTGTGTATGAGTATAAGTGTGTGTATGAGTATAAGTGTGTGTGTGAGTATGAGTGTGTATGTGTATGAGTGTGCGTGTGTATGAGTATAAGTCTGTGTGTATGAGTGTGTGTGTATATGAGTATAAGCGTGTGTGAGTATGCGGTGTTGGCACTTTGTGGTCTGTAAATTTGTGTCAGTCAAAAATTGGGCACTCGGGACCAAAAACGTTCGCCATCACTGCACTAGGGTCTTAAAGCGGCACTGTGATGGAGCATGGGATGGGGTGATGGAGGCATGTGATGGGGACAGGTTCTGGGGCATGTAATGTGTATGTAATGGGGTGATGGGTGCATGTAATGGTTGTGATGGAGCATTTAATGTGTGTGCATGTAGGTGATGCGGCATATACTGGGTGTGCAAAATGTCGGGGGTGTGTAACGTGGGTAGCGGCGGTGCCTACATTTTGTCTGCCTAGGTCAACACAAAACCAAGATACACCACTGCTGATAAGTATAAGGTATCTCTGTATGTTTTTTTTTTATTTTATTGTAATCAAAGTATTATTATTACTTAGTGCTTTGATTAAACTAAAGTATTTTGGATAACATTTGGGTGGAGCAAGATCATTTGATTCCTAATATAATGGTTGATGTCTAAATAACATATTATTGTGGCTTATTTTACAGCTGCTGCTGTACTAATCACGTAATAAAGTATATACCTTTTGTCCTCTGTTTTATTTATATATGTTGCCTGTTATATATATATATATTGTCATCTGTTTTATATATATATATATATAAAAACAGAAATATATTATATTATATAAATAACTTATAAAATATATCTATATATACACAGCCACTTAATGTGTAAATATGTGCAACATATCTGAAACCTTTTATATTTATTTTACACAACTACTAAAGTGTGTGCGTCAGTTTGGATGTTGATTTATGTTGAATATATCTCTTAAGTAGAGTTGAGCGGACACCTTGATGTTCGGGTTCGGCAGGTTCGACCGAACTTCGAAAAAATGTCCGGGTCCGTGCTTGAACTTGACCCCGAACTTGACCCCGAACCCCATTGAAGTCAATAGGGACACAAACTTTTGGTCACTAAAATGCCTCTAAAAAAGTCATTGAAAGGGCTAGAGGGCTGCAAAAGGAAGTAAAATGTGGGTAAGAGTAGGACAAGTGCCCTGCAAGCAAATGTGGATAGGGAAATAACTTAAAATAACATAAAATACATACAAATGACAAATACAGCTGAGCCATAAAATAGCACTAGATGGAATCTTTGATTTTAGCTTTGGAAGAACAAAAATAGAAATCTAAAGCATGGCTGCCAGGAGGATTAACAGAAGTATCCATTTGAGAGAGGGTTGGAGTGCAGGGTATTCTCTTTCAGTTTATACTAAGTGACCCATAGGTTGAGGAGGCGGTGACCGTGGCGGTGTAGGTGGAAGCGGCGCTGGAAGAGGAGGAGGAGGTAGCCAACACTGTTTTTTATTTGTATTTTTTAAGTTTTTTTGTTTATTGGACTGCAAAAAATGCACCGCAAGACGTAAATGTATTATTTAGCACAACAATTATAATTTTTCAAAGTGCGCTGTAAGCAAAGTATTGGACTGTTCTATTTGACTCTCAGATATGAAGTGCACCGCAAGACGCAAATGTACTATTTACCACCCAAAACTATTAGAATTTTTCAAAGTGCGCTGTAAGCACAGTATTTGACGGTTCTATTTGACAGACCTCAGATATGAAGTGCAGGACGCAAATGTAATATTTAACACCAACAAATTTCAGTATTTAAAAATGCCTAGATGTTGCCCACTGAGCTAACAGAACAGGATTAAAGTCATGTGCCTGGCACACATGCAGTTGCAAGTGCACTGCACTCTCTGTGGCACTGGGCTCAGGGCAGGGTACAAATATATAGTATAGCACCCACTAAAATAATCACTGTAATTTGAATAATTTCTGTAGTTTGAATAATTGCTGTAGTTTGCAGATTCAACACCAGAATTTTTTAAATCTGTCCCTCACAGCTGCATCATCCTCTCCCTACACTAAGAAGAGCTCATGTGATGTGCGTGTACGTGACTCCAGCTTATACCGTATTTGCTTGATTATAAGGCGACCCTGATTATAAGACGACCCCACAAACTTTGTATATTCCTTCAGTAAAAAAACTAAAAGCCTGAATATAAGACTACCCTATTGGAAAAAAAAGTTTTTTTAATATTTAATAAAAGATTGATATTATACAAATGCATTTCTTGTTTTTATTTCCTTTTATGTGCCAATGCGGCCTCTCTCCCCCTCACTCAGCTGTCTCTCCCCCCCCCCAGCGTTGTCTCTCTCTCCCTCCCCCCCCAAACTTCTCTCTCTCTCTCCACCTCCCTCGTCTCTTCCCCCTCCCCTTGTCTGTCTTCCCCCCTCCCCTTGTATCTCTCTATCCCCCCCTTGTCTCTCTCTATCCCCCCTCCCCTTTTCCCTCTTCCCCCTCCCTCCCCTTGTCTGTGTCTCCCCCCTCCCCCTCTTGTCTGTGTGTGTCTCCACCCTCCCTCCCCTTGTCTATGTGTGTCTCCCCCCTCCCTCCCTCCCTCCCCTTGTCTGTGTGTCTCCCACCGTGACAGAGATCCCCCAGCTGCCCAATTCTCCTGGTGGCTAGCGGGGCAGCGGAGGATGTCTGCGCGATGGATTTCTCTACACTAAAGCATGTTTTCTTTTTTGCATGACTAATTTTGGGAGCCAACCTTAAAATGTTAACAGTTACCAATTGAAATCATATTGGGTATTAATTTAGATATTTGGGAATTTAGTTTTTAGGATAATTACATTCATTATTACATATAATAATTAATAAATGAAATTTCATATTACTTTTCCAAGACACAAGAACTATGGAATATTTTTTCATTAGGATTGCACATAGTCTTGTTCTGATATTGTTCACTACAGTAATTATCATGGGGGAAGTAGCCAGTTCATGACAATTGACTTGCTGGGTACATCATGTGCTCAGAGATCGCTGTCTATGCTCAGCCAGTATTGCTGCAATGCCTAGATATGAAGGCATTCAGTAACACCAATGTAATCACTCTCCAGAGTGATCACACTCACCATATATGGCGCTGCCCTGCTACGGGTAAGAGCCTCAGATGTAATCAGTGTTTAGTTCTGTCACTCAGGAAGTGTTGCTAGACTGCCTCTAGAGGCAGTCAGCAACATATTGTTAAAAAAACAAAACCTAGGGCTAGTGTTATGGTTAGATTTAGGGTTACAATGTCACTATAGGTAATTGTGGAGAAAAATGGTTATTAAAAATGTGTTACTTGCCATTATTGCTCTTTAACTTGCAAAAAACAGCAGGTAAACATGGGGTATTTCTAAACTCAGGACAAATAGTAGACACCAATTAGTAGTTTTTTCCATTAGCTGTTTTAGATGTGTAACATATTTTTCAAGTTATAAAAAGTGGGTTTTTTCTTAACATTTTCCATCATATTTTTTTCTATAGTAAATTATGTGAAATTATCAAAATAATGATATTGAACCCCTTAGTGACAAGACATTTTGACCTTGACTTTCCCTTGGTGACAATGACTGTTTTTACATTTCTGGGGTGTTTGTGTTTAGCTGTAATTTTCTTCTCTCTCTCATACTGTAACCACACAAATTGTATGTTGTTTTTATCGTCATAAGAAGGGCTTTCATTAGATACCATTATGTTCATCATATCTTATAATTTACTACAAAAAGAATCATAAAAAATGATGAAAACATTTAAAAAAAACACTTTGTATAACTTTGACCTAAAATATAATTTGCACAAATACAATCATTAAAAAAGACCCCATCTAAATAGTTTCTAAATGTTGTCCTGAGTTCATAAATATGCAAATTTCCATGTTTTTCTGCATTTGTTTGCGAGTTATGGTCGATATTGACCTTTTGACCCCAACCTGAACCCTAAATTTAACCCTAAGCCTAAATTTAACCCCAACTCTAACCCTTATGCTATCCCTTAATATATTCTAACTTTAATTTAATTTTAACCCTTTCCCTTATGCTAACCATAATTAAATTTGAACCCTAACAGCTAATCTAAGCCTAATGCTAGTTTTAAGATAATTAAGTCTTTTTTTTTTTAAATTGCAATGTTGATGATGGCCTCTAAGGGCAGTCAAGCAACATATTCAGAGCGACGGAAGTGAAATTTTTTTCACTTCTGAAGCTCTGACCACAAGAGGACTGCTCCATCAATATGGCGGGAATAATTTCGGTGCTGGCTATTGCTTCGACATGTAGGCAATAGAGCAGCACCATCAGAGCATTTTTGTTGATCGTGAAAACCGTTCGTTTCACCACAGCACGTGTCAGGCATGTCCATTGTCGGGAACGGAGTTCCCGGCTGGACGTGCCTGACACATCCATTGTTGCGAAGGGGTTAAAGAAAGCCCATCTTATCCCCCAAAAAACAAAACAATATATAATTTGAATATAGTAAATGAGAAAGAGGAAAATTACAGCTAAGCACAAACACTGCAGAAGTGTAAAAACTGGAACAGTCCACATGAAGGGGTTAAAAACACATTTTTGATCTAAGATTAACACCACTGAAAATATCATGTTTCTTATACTTTACAAACAATTATTTATCAAAGCTCACAATAGTAGCTCTGTCTGTATTAGCAATCATTAATAACACCTATTAGAATAAAAAATATTTTGATAAATGCATTAGTGGAATAATGTAGGAAATGTGGGTTACATGTGACATGGCTAATGCTGTGGATTTCAGAGAAACAAAACACCCAAACAGATTATCTCAGAAAGATAAAGTCCACAGCCTTACTCTGTCCTGACATGTCTGCAGTTAGATGCCAGACATTTAGATTTTACGATCACTAAGATCCCAGCCAGAAATTATGTGTTTCTGCCTCCTGGTATATACCACAAACGAATAATATACATGACTCTCTGGAGCTCTTACTATTTGCTATTATTGTCTGCTAGGTGTAGGTAGCAATTTAACACTCAAGGTAAACAGTTATTTGCAGGGGAAAACACCTTGAGAATGTATTTTTGCTTAAATTATATCTTTCTCTTTGAGACACTAAGAGTTACCTGTAGTAGTTACATGTATTGCTTCCCTTCTTTAAAATTAATTCATTTTGGGACAACAGGTACATTGTTCAAGCAATCCCTTATAAGTACACGTCACTCAATCATCTTTCTGCTTAATTCAATTTGCTTATTAAAAAACCCTTTGTAGTTTTAATAATTTTAGAGATATTTGTGTGAAAAATTAGGGACTTTGTAAATGAAGTGCCACATAATGTACATATAAATATAATAAATTATTTATTTACGTGTTTTGTACTTATCTCCCTGTACCTTCCTCTTTCTACTTAAACAGACACAATATATGTGATCATTAATGAAGACAAATAATCAAGCTTTGATTTCTAATAGTCTAATGTAGGAGCGGACACTTCCCTGTAGCTCCAAATAGACAATGTTGTAACCAAACCACTACAATGTATGTTACCTATCAGCATCAGAAATGTGCAGGGATCATTCGGCTGGGCTTATGTACAGCTCTGAACATAAATCGTCATCTTAAAGTTTGTATGAAAACACTCACTTCTTGTTGTGAAACTGTATTAGTATGTAGGAATATCCAAGAAGTATGTAGTATATAAGGCAGCAAGCAACACGCAAGAAATATTAATGCAATTTATAGGTTTCTCGTGACACCATTTATGGAGCAACTAGAAAGGTAAAAAGTGACAAAATCCAAAAAAAGAAGCACTCAGTTTTCATTTAGGGTATTTTGGTGTAGTGGTGGACTAAGCATAATATGGACAAATTATATTTAAAAAAACAAATGTGTGGGATCCCTCTCAGTGAGAACAGGCAAAAGCTGAAATAGCTGGCTCTATAGGATGTAACCTACTCAAGAGAGGAATCCCCGTTTTTTGCTTGCATGCACCATTACAGAGGAAGCCACTGCATTAGCAAATCAGACTGGTCCCACCCATAAGGGCAGTCCAGATCCAAATTAACTGGCAGGTTTCCTCTGCACAAAGAATTCAGCAACCACAGACGTATATTTCGGCCTTCATTGGCCTCGTCAGTGTGGTATGGCTGGTATCTCTCTAGGTGCAGCGAGAGGAATCCCACACCTTTGTTTTTTGTCTCATATTATATTTAAGTAGCATTAAGGAAACTATAGATTTGAGTGTTTTGTGTGGAAGAACTTTACAGGCCCACACAGAGTCCTGACCACAACCCCATTGAACACCTTTTAGATGAACTAGAATGGTGATTGTGAGCCAGTGTAACCATTCACCCATGTGCAGGCTCATCCAAGCTGTATCCAGGTATTTCAGTAACCATTTCGCTTTACTTTCTTGTTTATTATTTATGCTCATTCGTGTCCTGTTCCTTGTATCCTCCACAGAGTGGCACCCTTCCCTTGTTCAGCCCAAGAGTGGCACCTGCCGAAAATTGCACCTGTCCAGTTGGCCCTAATATAGCACTTGCCCTGCTGGCCATCTCTAGTGTTAGGCTAGTTCCTGAGTATCTGTTTGTTCCTTTGTATGTTTCCCTTTGTTCATTAGCCCTGGCCTCTCTGTATTAAATAAATGCCCTTTGTGTGTGCAATGCATTATATCTATTTTGTCATTTGTATCTCTGTGCATTGTTTATTTATTCTTAGTTTGGTTCCCCCCTTGTCCTGCTCAAGTCTGTCCTTATCCTTTTACTCTGTATTAAGTTCTGTTCTGCCTTCATTGCTTTTCTGATTTTGCTCTGCTTGGTCTGTCTCTTAGTTTATTCTGCCCTAGCCTGCAACATTGTGCTTTCCTATTGAGTTATTATCCATGTCTGCTCCAGGATGATGTCAGGGTTTCTTCAGTACTAGCTGCATTATACTAGATACAGCAGCTGCCTCCACAGAGCCTCTGTATGTGGCTGAAAAAACCTGGAGCATCAAGCTACCAAGGAAGTGTAGTTACCTAGCACAAGGCACTGTCTCACTCCTTCAAACATCCCCCACTCCTGTTCTCTCAGTTCATCACCCTCGCTCTTTCAAACCAACTCTGCTTTCACTATTGCCATCTAGCTCTGTCCCATGTTCTTTCCCCCGAACCATCTTTTTCCCAGCCCTGTGCCCTCGCCCACTCCTCCGACTCAGTTCTCCCTCCAAGCCCTGCAATCACTGTCCTTCAAGCCACCTCTCTGTCCCAGATCTGCACTCTCTCCCATTCATCCAAGCCACCTACCTCTCCTGCTCCTCCAAGTCTTTTCTCTGCCCACTGTCACTCCTCCAAGCCATCTCTCTCCCACTTTCCCAAGCCATCTCACTCCCACTCTCACTTCTCAAATCCAACTCTGTCTACCAGCTCTGCACTCTCTTCTACTCATCCAAGCCATCTCTTTCCCACCCTCACTGCTCCAAGCCACCTCTCTCTCTCAGCTCTGCATTCTCTACCCACTCTCACTAATCCAAGTCATCCCTCTCCTCCAAGCCATCTGTCTCTTACTATCACTCCTCCAAGCCACAATTCTCTCTCAGCTCGGCACTTTCTCTGACTCATCCAAGTCATCTCTCTCCCACTCTCAATCATCCAAGCCATCTCTCTTCCACTCTCAGTCATCCAAGTCACATCTCTCCCACTCTCACAACTCCAATCCACCTTTTTCACCCACATTCTCACTATCACTCAGTCTGGGTGTGAGCTGCACTGCTGCGGAGGTCAGTGCTGGACAAAGAGGGAGAAAGGGAGAACTGCACAAGAACAGAGGAGGTGACATGTTGCCAGTCAACATAGCAGTGGGAATTAGAATCCGAAGTGATGGAAGATCATGCAAAACAGTAATGGATATAGACTGGCAGCTTCTGGAGTATTAAACTGCCCTTTTATTAGCTGAGCATCAGGAGTCTCTGTACCTGGCTGTGAGAGCTTGCAGACACGAGTGACAAGGCGCGTGATCCTGGGTGTTACCAGCGGCAACTCAGAGACCTGCGCAGAGTCAGGTGATGTCCCGCAATGGGTTCATGTGAACCCGCAAATTCCAAGATCCTGTGCCTCCATCATTTAAGGGTTATTATTAAAGCTAGTAGACTTTTTTTTTATGTCGCTGGCGCTGTTCTCGTGGGACATGTCCCCTAACAGCAAAATTTATGGGACATGGTCCCTGATCCCGGGATTGTCCCGGCAAAAAAAATGGGACAGGTGACAACTATGCTCTTCTTTTATTTCTTGCACTTTACTACCTTTGTAAATCTATATTTACATGTATTACAACAGATAGATAGTTGCTTTTGCAATGCTCCAATGATGACAGTCCCTTTAATGTTTGTGTTTTTAGAATGCAATGTTATAGATGTAACAAACTAATTTTCTTTTTTTTCAATTGTTTTTATTACAGCAAGTTTTTAATCAGTATCATATAGTGCTGTTAACAACTGAAACAGTCTTATTCTGCTTACCTCTTTGTCAGTTTAAAGGATACTTAATAGGTCAAAACATTTAGAAAAACTCTGCATCAATGACCTCATTCTCGCCACATTGACTTCAAGGATTTTATAGATATTTAAATATGATTAAAATTTAAATTTTTACCGTCCAAGTAGTTTTAAACTCTCTTTTTTTGACCCATTGGTGCTTAACCTTCTGTTGATTTATTGGGCAGTTAAATACATAATTTTCATGAGAATATACAATGAAGTGAATGGTTCATACTATTAATAGGTATAATATAGAATAATTCTAACAACTAGAATAATTGTCAGACTGTTAGAAAAGTCACTGGTGTGAGGTGAAAAAGAAGCGTTGCACATAACATTTTGTGAATAAAAAAATCAAAACACAAGGTGTGGTCTCAATTATGTACATAAAAATAAACAAATAAAAGAAATGTGTGTAAAACTGAACAGATAAATACACATAAAGAAAAAAACCCAGATACATTCTCCCAAAGAAATAGACTCACATATAACAGATCCTACATGACTTGCTCAGGTTTAAAGTGTAGTAAGGGACTTCAATTCCCACCATCCCATCTGTGGCAATAGAAGTAAAGAGGCAGTAGTCAACAGTCTTCAAACAGATATGCAGACAAAGAGAGAGAGAGGTGGAGATAGTGCAGTATATCAAACTAATACATTTTAATGGCTCCAAAATGTTAGGCTTATTTCAAAAGATAAAAATAAATGCATATAACATGAGTAAAGACTCTTGCAATGGTGATAGGGAAATCCTTAAAATTCCATCTCAACCTCTTGATGGATCTTGGCGGAACTGAGCGGATCTCCATTCGGCAAAACGCTAAGTAATTCCACAACTTCAAGGATATGCCCACTTCCCGTTTGCAAGTATACCTTCTTCCTGGTACACTTATATGTTCTGTACTGTAATATCTTATATATTTTCTACTGAACACAATAAACATAGAGATATTTAAAGACATTATAAAGACACACTTAAAAACTGGGGAAATCTCTATTTATTACTTCTGCTATATATTTGATAAATAAAAAAATACTATCATGAAAAGGTGTCACAAAGAAATAGGCAGACTGATCAATCACCTTTAAGTATCCCAAACCTTCATATTTGTTAACCATAATGCAACCTGGCTTTCCTAAGTGAGGACCAACTCTTGGTGCCATCTATACATACCGTATGTTTACTTTCTTTTTTTTATGAGAGGGTAAAAATATAATGCAGGCCAATCGAAGTCGACAGGATTATATCTAGGTAGTAGATTTTAGAAGTAGCATGATAAAGATAGATTTAAACAAATCTCACCACAGTGTCAATGTACTGATAGCTCCTAAAACTGTGTTTATGGAGTATAAAATTTCTAGGCTGCATGTACATTGTGAAAAGGCACTGGAAATTTGTCACAACCCTTTTATTGGCATCAAGTTGGAACAAAAATCAAGAGCATATTGTCCTATGCGAAACAAACACCTGCGATTACGAGTTTTCTGCAGTAGTTATCTGTATAAACATTATTGTAAAATCAAATATCTTATAAAACTGTAATTGGCTAATTCCCATTACAAGTTTAAAAAGTAGATTAAAGCTTATCGAGCTTACTGTCAGTCATGAGGATTTATATCTTAGACACAGCATCATTGAATGTTGAGGATCACCAAATGAATTTCACTAGCAAAAATGTATGTTTATCTCAAAACAAGTCTTGCAATTTTAAGTATTTGGTATCCTGGGCATTGACCCTATGGGGAATATTTATAAAAGGAAAGCACATGGTAATAAACCCTAAGAGTTGCTATTGCCATTATATAAAGCAAAGTGCCAACAGATGTCGAGACAATATTTGCATTTCCAAGTTGCTCGTGTCTGTACAACACATGGATAAAGATTTGGATTTTTCAGTGCTATTTTCTGTGCACAGAAGTGTTGGGATTGAAAAGAAAGGCAAAATCCACTGAACTTACTATGTAGCTATGTATAAGAGACTGAGATTGCAAACATGAGTTGCAAACATATATAAAAAAGTGCTCAGGTCCTGTTGCTGTCTGTAAAATGCAGGTCCTAGCAGTGTGACAGAAATCCTTTGCTTCCATATAGATGGACTATGCCCAAGCAACTAGGTACTGAAAGCAAAAATTAAAATGATTCCAAAGACTACAAAGTCACTTCAGTTGAAGCAAATTGTATCAGGACATTTGTAAAACAGTGTAGTCACAAGCAAGTTTGACATGTTTCATACATGTAGTGCTTAGTCATAATCTATACTATATCCAAATGTGCTTAATAAGGCCAGACACAATTTGCATCACATGCACCCACATCAGTCTTCCTTTAATAGTACCTATCCAGTATCTAGCTTAATGTGTAAATTAATATTGTGGCTGATGTCCTACATTATCTACTATGAGCGGTATTATTTGTAGAAAGAGTGATGTGATCATGACGTTGTACAGAGCGCTGTATAACTATAGCACTCTTTAAAAAAAAAAAAAAAAACAGCTTGCTATCAGAGGCGCTGGCTGGGCATATCTCCCCTCACTCTCTGCCGTTAAGCAGACAGCATGGTGTCTGTGTGCTACCCATCCTACTATGCTGCCTGTTGCTCTCCCTGCATGTGCCAGATGTCAGAGTGCCAGGGTTCATGTGACCTTCTGGAACTCAGAATTCAGAGCGCGCGGGGAGAGCGAGAGGCAGCATGGTAGGATGTCTGTGTTTTTACTGTGGATGTAGAGACTGAAAAATTATTGAAAATGGTGTATACAATTCAATGGAGATTGTGTCATTTGCATTTCAGGCCACAGGTTATGACATAAACTGGAGTCTCCCCACATTTAAAACACATTTTCTCCTAATTTAGGCATTTACTTGCAATTTTGCCAATACAATGTATAGATCATTTTCAATCATTTTATCTACATGCACAGTAAAAACAATGTTTAGGCGGTACAGTCGCTTTAACAATCTGTATGTGATTTTGATGAATGCAGAAATTCTACACACAAACTTTAGGCTCTGCAGTTTCATTGAGGTAATCTTCCACTGGCATGTTCTCCAAACCGAGGTCTAAATCCCTCTGAAGAGAAGAAATGTAAAATGCCTAAAATGCAAACAGTAACTTCATTTCTATTTAGCTTGACAGATTTGTACTACATAACACACATTTTACTTATAAAAAAAAAAAAAAAACACCTAGGGATGCAAACAACTGTCTATTTACTTTGTGATTTATTTTTTTAATTACAACTGAATTAGAAGATTTCCTTCACTATCAGTAAATTGAAGGAACTGTAGAGAATACAGAATGGTTAATAATGATCTATACATTGTATTAGAAAAATTGCAAGCAAATTGTTTAAATTAGGAGAAATATGAGTTTCATCCCATGTGACGCTAGGAAGTTCTGTGCCGTCCTAATTTACAGGTCCTAAAAGATGCTAGGATGGTGTAGAACGGCCTTTACTTTTTATTGTGCCCCTCCACTATTGAGCTGTTGAGTAAAGGCTATTATAGGAACTTGTCATATGAGGCCACTGTAAGTGACTTAGATTGCCAAGTCTGGGGGCAGATTGCCAAGTTGGGGACACATTGGTCATATACGTTTAGGTATATATTGTTTTATATTTCTGCTTTTTCTTTTTTCCTAAATTAATATCCAAGGTTTGAGGGGCCATCTTATAATCAATAGAGCTAACAACTAATGGGTGTATCTCCATTGGCAGAATATTTCTGCAGTCACATATCTGCCAATCAACTTGAAACAAAAGGCACATAGCGTTCCCAGGTTTTTACCTATACATGGTCCAGTTTGCAGTATATTGTGAACCTACTACATTGCAGTGAAATTAAACTGTTCTATCTTCTACCAATTGCTTCAGCTTTAAAAAATGTGAAAACATTTAAAATTACAGTTCTACTGCCACTGTGAACATACTATTTGGTAAGGGTTAATGTATACAAGTCTAAACATACTGATGAGTCCACAAACAGACCAACAAGGTACATTTTTGCAAAAAATCTCATTTATTGAAAATACATCATAAAAACTGGTTAAATACAGAATTACAAAATGTTATGGACTGGAGTCACAGAGTTTTATTCACTTACAGTTTTTGGGGGGTAAATTGCAAAACATAGGCCAAAATAACTGTGTTGCAAAAACAGCCATTTTGGAGTATTTTTCAAGTTTGGTTTACTTTAGTTCAGTTATTAGTTCACCAAAATATTTTGTTTAATGAATAAACTGCAGTGGGTCACTTACTCTCTCCCTTCTCACGTTTTGTCTATGGAGAAAGGCCGATACTTGACAACATTCCATAATGAAATTAGGCAAAATAGATTCATAGACAACACACTAAAATATACCAATTTACAATGTACTGGACAGAAAAGTAGAGAAATATAAAAGAAAATACAATATATGTAGAATACTATATTATAATTGTTTAGTTTTATGAAATATTTAAGCCCTCCATTCATTTACCACTTTATGGACCTGCACCATTTTATTTAAATACCCTTTACTCTAACAAGGATATATTATTATCTGATGCTCCATTAAAATTTGTTAATGTTCAGGCAGAAATTTCATTTAAAAAATGTCTATGCTTTTCCTGTCTCTTGCTAGGTAACTTTTAATTATTTTAAACATTAATTGTTGAGGGAATTAGCAATAGTAGCTAGAGTAAAAAATGTTTGCAATTTGTTTCAAACAATTAAAGAGAATAAAAAAATTCTCATTTTCCTAACAGACTATATTATTTGGATCTTTGTATTAGCCCACATAACATCACAGAGGTTTTGTTTGTGAAATATTCCCTGCTCTAAAATCACAACAACCTCAAAGATGTAGATGTTATTATGATTTGCCTAGGGCCAGCTGACCATTTAAAGACCGTGCCAGTTTAGCTAACATTTATACAGTAAAACCTTTATCGTGCAATTTGTCAATCCTTTACTAGCAGAACACTTTGTTTTTAAACACAGGAAGTGTGCATCCCGTAACTGTTTAGGATTCAAAATTTCCTTAATGGTAAAATATACATAAGTGCCGTGGATACTTGATTGTAGTATTTTTTTGTTTGTATACCATTTCTTTGAATTATAGATGTATCATGTAAGTGGTTATCAGTATTTGGAGACTTGCACTGTAGTCATTCGTGCATGATTATCATAATTCGTAATGTGTATGTGGGATCTTCACACACTTAAATACATAGGGAAACGTTTATTATCATGTTTACAATTTTTTTTCTTTTTGGAAAAATAGACTTTTCACTTTAGCCAAATATGTAAACTACAGTTGGTTTGTTCTCATGGTAGAGGCACTTATGGCCACAGCAACAGGATTTACCATTGCATTGTATTGCTGACATGTAGAAATTAACGGGGTAATTGGGTGTTGGTCCAGTTTTTCAATGCACCAAATGTTAAAGAGTCTGATTGTCAGTGAATATGCTAAGTTTTTTTTCTGGTTGCCTTTTACACATAGTCTTTTCCTGTGGAAGGGGCATTCTTGTTATAGCTTCTGGGTGGTGGATACGAAGTTTCTCTTTTGGGGCAGTTGCAACACAACATGGCTCCACCCAAGATTGCCATTGCAGCACCAGCCCATCCAATGAATAGAGCAGGGCCAAACTCGTACCTGGAGAAAAAAGTGACATATGAGAAAAATGTATGAAATACATAATTGGTTTGATTTTAAATGATACATTTTACATATTAGTAACCAGATGGTTGTCAGGAAAAAAAATAAATTAAAAAAAAAAAAAAAAAATATATATATATATATATATATATATATATATATATATATAACCTGTATTTGGAAGTTAGGGAACTTTGCATTATACTTTTTAAAAATGAAATCAATATCTCATTGACCTTTGCCTTTCGTCTTTCTCCTTTCTCCTTTATCAGTCTTTCCCTCTTTCTCTCTCCTCTTCACTATAGATACACATATAAC
Source organism: Pelodytes ibericus (assembly GCA_036172795.1). Lineage (NCBI taxonomy): Eukaryota > Metazoa > Chordata > Amphibia > Anura > Pelodytidae > Pelodytes > Pelodytes ibericus. Next base: position 137,703,805 of record CM069861.1, read on the forward strand.
TACAACTAAGGCTGTCAACATTTTTGTCTTGTTTTGTAGGATTTGGGTCATAGAGAAGAAAATAAATATGATACATCTATGCTCCCCTTGTATGTGAATATGCAGTATGCAGACTAGGGACTTCCATAGTCCTAAAAACACCTAAATCAACGTTATTAACCCCTTAATGCAGTCGGATCCACAGCGCAAAGAGGGAAGTGGGCACAATGAGCTTTTTGACAGACGATGTTCTATGCCGTCCTTAAAGCGTTTTAGTCCTGTATTTTAGGATGGCATACGTGGAGAAGTTGTATACATTCATCACATAATACATGTCTTGTGTCCTTAAAGGGACTGTCAAGTGCCCAACATCTTGCATCTTCCAAATATTAATGCATATTAATAAAATGTCAAAGTACTTTAAAATGCATGTTTTACTTCTTGCATTGCTTAAAATATAAAATACTTACAGCTAGATTCAATTGTGAAATTACAGCAGTTTGCAAGAAGCTAGAACTGCCCACACTAGCTGTGTAAAAGTCATGTGTTCTTTTTTTTTTTTTTGCTGCAGGAACCAATGAGAATAATTTCATTCAAATGAATTGAATATCCTGTCTCACTAGTGATGTCATCATACAATGTGTTACCCTGTTAAGAAATCCTACCGTGTACAAGAGCAAGGTCATACAGAGTCCACCCAATGTATTCAATTGGAAGAGCACAGGAAGTGATTACATTAAACACAATTTTATATCCTCAGTGTCTATATAATCAGTGCTGCCACACCTGCAGTACACATGCAGCATAATCACTGGGGTAAAATATTAAAAATGTGATTTATATATAATGACTGCATCAAATCACACTGAAATAAAAGCCTTTGCACTATACAAGCAGTAATCTACGTCTTGCACCAAAGTGAGTTTGCGGACTAGACTGTCCCTTTAATGTGTAAACCTTTGCTTCTTTGATTGAAGCAAAAGTAAAAATAAATGCTGTATCTTTGGAGATACACACAGGCCTTATCTATCAGCAGAGGCAAAGCTAATCTGGAGCTCTATCAAGGGCATTTAAAACTAAGGGTCTCTATATAGGTTCCCTATACTAGCAAAGAGTGGCTGTTGGCTACCAGATCAACAAATACATGCAAACTTATTCTCAAAGTATGGTCTACTATTAGACACGCAATTGGAAAAATCGTTTAGTGGCGCTATAAATTAGGCCACATCTTACTTTCAGACGGGCCACATTTGGTATAGCGTAACTTTTTGTGTTGTAAAACAATAATTATTTTCAATATAACTTACTTGGAATTGCTGGGTGTGAACACATTGTAGAAATCCCTGGCAATTCTGTTTCCATACCATGATGTTGCTATTAGTACACAGATACCTAGAATAGAAATGATAATACTTATATAACCAATGAATATAACGCATTGTCACTAGCAGAAATACATATGGTAAAGTAATCTTTATTAAAGAGGCATCTTCATTGGGGTTTGCTACAGTGGTGATAATTTATAAATTTTTGTTACCAGTAATCATGTCCTATCAAAATATGAAAAAAAAAATAATAAAATAAACAAGTTAAAAAATCCCTATATCTTTTTTTGAACTGACTGAAAACTGGTTTGGTAGCGCACTTTAATGGAAAGGTCTGGATTTTCATATATATATATATATATATATATATATATATATATATATATATATATATATATATATATATATTGTCTCTTTTAAAATGCAATCATTTAAAACTTTTCACTCACCAGCAATAATGAAGAGGATGCCGCCAGCTACTCCAACCTTAGCTTTCTTCTCTTCATCATCCTGAAGACAAGTTAAGCATTTCATGCCCACTAGAGCAATACATGCTGCAAAAAACCCTGCAAGGATCCCACAGATCATCAATGCACGTGTGGCCTGCATAGTACCTGTAAATATGTAGTAGAAATAATTAGCACATACCATACTATTGCATCTGTTGATAAAATTGTTCAAGCGTGCTAAGAAGAAATTGTAAAGTTGCATAATCATTAATGTATGAATTAATGATTATGTATAAAATACTCTTAAAATGATATCCATAAGCATGAGATAAATATGCAGAATTCCCACTACAGATAATTAATACTCTAAGATGCCCCAGCAATGCTGTCTCACGTAAGTATTTCCATTTGTTTGTTTGCCCATATATTTTATACCTTCATGTCTCCCAAAAGTTGCATAATGCGTTGGCAGTCAAATTCCAAAAATGTGCAAAAGATATTGTACTTTTGCTAAATTTTTATGTGTATATAAGTATACCACAATACATTTTGGCATACATCATCCAGCTGTAATGGAGATGCCCTTCCACTGAACATTGAGGAACTTCATTTTTCTAAGGCAAGTTTGAAATAAAGCACATATATAATATGTATACAATTAATGTAATGTTTGGAGTTCACATCAGCAGTACAATGGGTAAGGCTGCAGTAGAACCCTTTCCATTCTTTGGGGATCTGATTAAGTATGTTGGTTGGCAATAGAACTATTGTTTAGTAGCTGTGGAAGGAGTCCGACTTGAGTTGTTATGTTTCTACTCATCCAGGATTAGGTGACCATGTAAAAACATCTTTGAAACCCTAGTTGTTCTAATGGTTTGCCAAGACTTAACTTGAAAAGTAGCAACATGCCTAACATGTAAGCAAGTTTGAACCAGATTCTATGTTTTCTTTGTAAGTTCATCCAAAATGCTTAGAGTCAAAACACCTTTCACTGCATGAACTGACTCACCCTTTCTGCAAATATCTTGCAATTTTGTATAAAAAAAGCCTTTTTTGCCTTTCCATTGTGATTACATGCTGTGACCTTCACAATTATTAAGCTGCCAGGCTACTCATAACTGACAAAGTAGTATAAGTAAAACCTCTGCCTGATTTCTGCAAACAATAGCTATTCCATTTGAAAATCAACAGATCGTCTTTTAGCAAAGTACATCAAGTAAAATAGATGCATATAACATGTTAGATGGAGGATGGAACCTACAGATATGCCAGGAAATAACACAATGCTTGTGATAGGCTGTTATAGATAAATCGTGGCACTATCACCATGGCAAACAATGTAATGTTTCTGCTGAATTGTTCCAGTTTTAGAACATTGTCCCATTATTTCATATAATTGATATATTGCATTCAGCATAGCCATTTTAAATATAAATGCTTTAATGAAAGAATACAAATAAAGTACCTTATTGAGCTCCCATTTCTCTGGATAGCTCTGTGGATATGTTGTTCAGAATCTTGGGCCAGGTGAAGGAACATCTAACCCAAGATTCTAAACAACATGTCCGCCCCCCCGGTAGAGCTATACAGAGCAAAGGGAGCTCAATAAGGTACTTTATTTGTATTCTTTCATTCAATGTTTATTTATACAATGCCTATACTTGCAATTTTTCAATTAAACGTAACTACATTTTCAGTACAGTTGTCATGTAATAATTAGAAACTAAAACTAACCACCTTAGAAAGGAACTGTCTGAATATTTTCTATTGTGGTTTATTACTGACATGATATTATTTTTACTGTGTGGCACACGATATTGCTATAAAGGTGGTTACAGTGGTTTGAGCAAACGGCTCCATAACCACCTGGAATCTTTTTGGGTGTAGATACAAATATCATTGGCAATGCTAAAGTCTTAATAGTTTGCACCCATCAGTGAAGATTTTATTAAAGCATGTTAAAATGGGAATGTTAGGCTGTTTTTATCTAATTATCTGTTAGTGAGAAGACGTAGCTTGTAGAAATATGCAGCTTCCTTGCAATACTTTTGTGACAAGTCCGATCTTGTGTGCAAGTTAAGTTCCCTTTATATGATCAGACTTGCTCAGCATTGTCCACATTCTCATCTACAGAAGGAAGCTGGCTTAGTGCACTCTCATATTTAAAGTTACAAATTATTTTATAGGCTAGGTGAGAAAGAGACTTTTTTTTTATAATTGTGACACGGGGTTAGAAGCAGGGCCTACCTATATAAAATAGGTATATACATGTTTATATGTGAACATTTACAAATATATCAAACATTTTTGATGCACAGTCCATATTTGGGTAGTGGTGCTGTGGCCCCCTGGACCAGGGCTTGTGTCCCCAGCACTACCTTCTCTTGCCATCAACTTAAGTTATTGAAATTGTGTTTATTTCAGTAAATAGTGGGGAACCTCCCTGATTGGTACATTGGAGTCTCATTTCAACTGGGTTATTTTCAAATCGTAGTCACTGAATAACTTCACAATAAAAACTTTTAAATGTGTTGTAATCTTGATTATTTAATCAGCACTTGTCAAATCATTACCATCTCTATTCAGTTGGGGAAATGTTGGAGAAATGTTTTTGTTTACATTAGGGAGAACATGTAGACCATATGCTTATATTTGCTATGCACCCTAAACATGAAATATCAACTTATTGTATACATGATACCACGAAAGTTTTAATCACTGACGCCTGATGGATGTAAGCTTATAAATGTGGATGTGACCCTAATGTTTTTAACAAATACACTTACGTTAGTGGACATAAGGCAATTTCAGAAGAAAAAAACCACACAAGAACAAAAAATGGTACAGTCTATCCAGTCATTCAAAACGCAACTTAGGGAAGACTGATAAAACCTTTGTAAAGATGATCTAAAAAAAAGTCATGTAAATTTTTTTAAATGGAATTAAACTTGACTGTACTATTAAAACCCCATCTCTTTCTCTGGAGATTGGTCCCAGATTTGATTGCTTCCTTGCCATTAGACACAGAGTGATGTGGATTTATGATTTCCTTTTATTGTTGGGCAAACTATGTAAATAAGGAAGCCACTTATGACAAGAGGCCATTTGAAATTAAAAAAGTTCAGAATATTGATGTTGTCATTGTTGGCATGGTATCATGTTTTTATTCCATTAAAAAACTTAAAAAGACAGAAAGAAAGTCAAGACAACGCACTCAATGCTTCATGTTCTCATTGGAAGAGGAACTTTTAGGGCTCTAACATTGTTACCATTTTATAAGTTTGATGTTAAAACGATTATTGAAATAAAACCATAAACATCTAACAACCATGAAATACCACGGAAATATTCAATCAACCTCAGAAATAATACATGCTGCAAAAATCAGCCCTGTGAACACCATGTCAAAGTCAAAAATGAGTAATTTAGAAAATGGATGACCAAAATTTTGAATAAAAATTGTATATGGTAATGAGTTTTTTTTTTCTTTTTAAAGTTGATTTTGTTTAATTCACATACTTGTGCTATGAAAGAAAAGACCAATACTAATATTAGGAGGTGGAATAATGGAAAATGGCACTTCCTAGCTCCCAAGGGACTCAAAATCCCAAACTTCTCTAATATCCAAAAGTGCTAGCAAAATATTATGTGCAAAGGTTTGTGGGAACTTTAATTGACCAACAGCTGGAGATGTGCACATGTCTTCTCCTGTTCTGCTATAATAATAATACTAAATCATTTCCATGTCACACCTTTCATTGTATCACTGTGAGCCCTACAGGGGAGTTTAGTATGCTGTGTACTATCTGAACTTTCTGAGTTTAGCATACATTTGTAAATCAGTCCTGCCCCAAAATGTGTTTTCAATCATCAGACTATCCAAAGACAATATCCCCGAAGGATATATGTATTTTCCTTTCTGCAAAGAACACATTATAAACAGTACTTTGGTCTCCAGCAAGCCTGAGATTATTTTCATATGTAATTGTATTGTGTGCTCAAGCGGATCCTTTTAATAAATTTACATCTGCCTCATCGATTTCCATCCTTGTTTAAAAGGCAAAACATGTTTTATAAAAAAACTAGCTGCAAAACATCCAGGGGTAAACCAGACATAAGAGCTTTGCATTATATCTCCCATTATTGTAAGGTCCTCGACATGTAAAAATGGGGGGAGTTAATTAATAGGAAGGAACTGGTTTATGGAAACAGTCAAAGCGAACCTGCACTGTGATGTTTTCAAAAAAAAATAAAACAGTTCCTCCTTAGAAGTGGAATCTGGTTATCCTACTTACCACCAAACCCAAGTGTATTAAAGGGAAATATAAGTGTGAGTGTGAGTTATATGTGATACAATATACATTTTCAATAGGACATTGAAATCAGTCTTCTTTTTTGGACCAAAACTAATTGAATGTCAGGACTATTGAAGCAGTAAGTCCCTTCTAGAATAGAGTAGTGTGTATCAGAGTGACACAGAAGAGCGGTACCATTCCTCCTGGTCTTCTAGAAAAAAAAAGCAGTAAAATATGTGCCTCAGCCGGCACACTGACCCAGTGTCCGGAGTAACTTCTGCCCAAAGGGGAGCAGGAGGGGAATTGCGCCTCTGTCCCCCACCCTCACACAGTGAACTGAACCACTTTTCACTTTTAAATGCCCCAGTTGGTAATACTTTTGCTCTTTCTATCCAATTGAAATCTGGTTATAATACCTACCACTAAAATGAAGTGTATTAAAAGTACAGGTATGTTTAGCATATGGTACAATATACATTCAATGACACTGAATGGCAGGAGTATGTTGAAGCAATAAATCCCTTGTAGAATAGTGGAGTAACTGTATCAGAGTAACCCAGAAGGGCGGTACCACTCCTCCAGGTGTTCTAGAAAGATGAAGCAGTAAGATATGTGCCTCAGTTGGCACACTAATCCAGTGTCTTAACAGACGGCCCCCTCTGCCCTCCCCACACACAATGGGCCGCACAACTTTTCACTTTTAAATGCCCTAGTTGGTAATTATTTACATTTTTATATCCAATTTTCTTGTCTACCTATCACTCTCTGCACCTTATCTTTAGAAAAATCTGTCTTGCAGATCTATGTGTGTCTAGATATGATGATATCAGGTGGACTGAAGACGTGGCACTAAGAGCAACTCAATTGTTTTGCCCCACTTCACTCCATCCTTTACTTAACATAAGTAACATGACTGTGTCAGTTTCATATACTTACAAGCCCTCCATGGCCATATGCCAGTAGGGTTAACCTTATACATTCCTTTACTATTGAAACAGATAATAACAAGTTAAATTACCCTTTTAATGGAACACAAATGAATAGAATTATGTAGCAGGAAGACAGACTTGCCAGACTAATAAAACAATTTAAAACAGAGCAGTTATATTCATTATAACTTGTACAAAATGTGTATATTTGGGATATTTAAATTATGAGCAACTTTATTTAAATGCATGCTACATCTGTAATGTCCTATATTTAATTTAGCAGCAAATTAGTATTTTTTTTATAAATTGATGTCCAATATCAAGTATTACAATTATCCATTTAACTTTACTAAGAGAAATACAAAAAATCTACTTACTGTCTAGCTTCAGTAGTGAGTCAAATGTCTTGCACTGCATCTGTCCCGTGCTCTGCATGACACAAGACATCCAAAGTCCTTCATAGGTGGCTTGGGCTGTGATGATGGCGTCTCCAGAGAATGAAGACATTTTCCACTGGGGAATAGCTGTGGCAACTATAAACCCAATCCAGCCTAAACAAGCCATTGCAAAACCTAAAAGTTGTAAACCTGCGTTAGCCATCTCCTTAAACTGAATCTCCTATTTGATCTTCAAAGAAACCTGGGTATTATCTACTCTTCTGCCTTCTAAAGTAAAACACTACAGATTACAGATGGAACACTTCCACTATGAACTATCAGAGGAGAAGATTAAGTTGATCAGTACAGTTTAAGTCTAGCACCTAAATGAGCAATTACACTTTTCTCCCTTATTTAAAGTGTCTTCAAACGGCCCCCTAGTGGTATTACTCAGAATAACATAGTATTGTCAGTTTTCCAATTGCAAAATCCATATGAGAACTCATGATCACACTTCCACCACAGGCTGTGATACTACATGTTTTTTTCCGTTTGCTGTGAGTGCTGGTGAACTGGTGGCTGAATAGATTTCAGCCCTGAAGTCATTGTTTTGCTTCTCATGCATAATAAATATTTGCAACACCAGGTGCTCATAATACAGGCTTAGAATTGCACAAACAACCACAACAATACAATGGAAAAATAGATGAATCAGACAGTCAACCCTGCTATTTTTGAAACATTGATATTTTATGGTCTAGTAGATTTTTTTCATTGTTTCAGTAAGTTGCTTATTTGTAACTGTATATTTGGAGTAGCTAATATGTATCTTTTCAGCTGTTGTTGTACTACAATCCACATGATTCCAGGCAGCATTTAGCTAGGAGTCATTGGAGTTAGAGTTGGCTACCAATTCAAGATTAGAATGCAGTGATTTGAACCATTTATATTAAATCTTTTAATGAGGATGAAAAGAGACAATAGGTGATTTCTGGGGAAAAGTGCTAAAAGAGGAATAATCATTATAGAAACCAGTGGAATGTTGCTGCCAATTGCAAATAAGGCCCCTGCTTTTTCTTAATATCACAATACAATACATTTGGGTTATTATATTGGATTAATAATTCATTAATTGAAGACAGTGGGACTCAACACATTACCTTAACATTTGTTTATCAAGCGGCAAAAATTTACACAGCACTTGGTACAGAGCATAAAAGGTAATTACAGACCACTACTTTGCATGAACAGAGAAAGGCCCATACATGAGGCAGGGAACCCTCCTCTCAGGCCTACCATCTAGATCATGGCTGTCCACCCTGCTGTCTGCAAGCCCTCCACCAACTGCTAGTCGCATGTGGAGGAGCATCGGAGAACACAGTTCTCTGCATCTAACTCCTTGTGTGCATGACCCCTCCTTTACCCTGTGTGCAAGGTCAGTGAATGGGTCAGACAGAGGGGAAAAAGCGGACCAGCAGCATGAATATCACACAATGAAACGAAATGTGAAGGAGCAGTCTGAAGCCCCATTCAAAAAACAAACAAAAAAAAAAAACTTTGTGGTTAGCAGGTAGTGTGTGTATGTAAGTGTAACTGTATGTAAGTATGTGTGTCAGTGTGACTGTATGTAAGTGTGTGTGTCAGTGTGACTGTATGCAAGTGTGATTGTATACAAGTGTGTGTGTCAGTGTGACTGTATGGAAGTGTGTGTGTCAGTGTGACTCTTTATGTGTGACTCTAGGCAAGTATGTGTGTTTTACACGATTACACCTATCTTCCAATTTTCCAGTGTTGCCTCAAGATCGCATTGCAGTAGAAATAGAAATGTCACAAATTATTGAATCATTTAATATCCTATCTAATGTGTGACAATGGCCTGAACAACATTACCTTATCTGAACATTTCACAAATATGTAATAGATTAAAAGATAATGAAAATACAATATGGAGTCCGTCATGTAAGATATTTAATAATATGTATTACTTTAATAATAGTCTTTAACCCCTTTATGGTCTTTGAGCACACTAACGCAGCATGGAATATTTACCATTATTTACCAAAAGCATCTCTATTGAGTCCTACGAACACTAGTTGAGTAGGTTACTGTCTGAAAGGTCATGGAAGGACAAAAATCCACCTAATTGGGCAGCAATTATAGGGCAAGTGTCCTTCCAATGCAAGATGGAAGCAGGATTATCAAACCAACTTCACCCGGTGGGGGACCATTCCGAATTTTGGTGTTGGTGGAAATCAATTCTAGATAACTATATGGAGAGGGATAGTTAGAACTCCAGAGAGGATAAACTGTATATGTTGAACCTCAAAAATTAAGCGATACCTAAGTGGTCCCTTTGGGATTTAGCTTTGTAATGTTTTCTAGTCCGTCGACATTCTGGGCTATCTCGTCTAACCAGGTCCAAACGATCTTCTGTAAATTGGGTCATGTTATGTGTATGATAGCTATGCAGGACCACTGGTCATACGAGTTCACATAAGATGCAACCTTCAACCTTCCTATTAATTTGGGGGAGGGGGATGGTGCAGGGATGGGGAGAGGAAAAGGGAACACTTAGGTAATGTTTAAGGAATCAAGGGACCTGCAGACTTCATACTGTTATCTGTTTTGTTATCTGTTTTTGTATGTACAATTCTATGTATTTATATTCATAACCAGGAAAAACTTGACCATGTATGTAATTTTTTATTTTCATAATAAAAGAAATTACTAACTAAAAAAATTAAAAAATTGAACAAGGTTGTTATGGTGATAGAGAATGTCTCTGTTCCTTTAGAGTTGAACAGGTTATTTCGCCATTTGTGTGAGGCTCACAGGGCAGGACAGAGTGTATTTACAGCTATCCAGTGCCTCAAGTCATAAAGAGCTAATACTGGAAGTGGGTTGACCGTCTCTGGTATTAAATGGGCTACACCCAATAGCTAGAGGTATTCTGTTGTCTCAAAAGATGCATTGGACTTTTTGCAGGTTTATAGGCATGCTGGATACCTGAGAAAGCCTGCCAGGTAATGAAAGGTAAGATAATAAATAAAAATTCCTGAACATCTTGGCATGATTGTATGGGTATACAGAATATAAAAATCCCTTTGTCTGATGAGTTAAATTCAGTAGATAATGGTGCACTCGGCAAATGAAGCAGTTCCTATTTTAACCATCCAATCTTTCTTTTTGTCACTTTATTATACAAGGGAAAATTATTACTAGGCACTTATATTGCACAGACTGTGAGATGTATTTGATGTCTCCATCCTATGTCAAACTCAGCACATTTTATCAGCTCATGTCGAATTTTATTGCATCTGTAAATGAATTCTCTGTGTGTGCCGTATTATAGCTTCGGGCCCCAGTAAGAGGTGTAAAGACAGAAATGTGGTGGAAGGAAAGGACAATAAAAGTAAATTTAACATATTTTTAGCTGTGCTGAAAGTACAAATTTACAATTTCATTCAGCTTGGCAAGTGAGCAGAACTTGCTGATAACTTGCAAGTTTTGAGTTGTTTGCACATTTCTCTGACTTGAACTTCTGGACGTACTAAACTTTAATAAGTCCAAAGTTCAGAGACCATTTAAGTGAATATCAGTGGAGCACTAGGCAGTTCTATGGAATGTATAATTAATTCTCCCCTTTCTATACAGAGCTAATAGACATCAGTCTAATAGTCACATGCAAGTGTGTCAGATTCTCTACCTTTTGTACACCCCTGGGCGTATTCACAGTAGTCTCTGTTTGATGACACATCCAAATGAAATATTTATTTCAGGTACACTTATATGAATTTCCTGCTTGAGTACAGGTGTCTCATTTGCTGTTATTTATTTATCTATTGCTTCATGAAAACTTAATTAAGAATGTAGAGTATAAAAAATTCAGTGTTAATGATATTAAGAATCGATATGTATATTAAACGTATACTGGGTACATTCAATGTAATCACAGCGAACCCCTATTTCCAGATTCATCACACCCCAACAACATTACTAGACACCTACTTTTTCACATGTAAAGACCCTGACCTTGTTTCTGGATTACTCAGATCACTGCTCAGGAACACAATTTGGTCCAAAATGGATTCAGATCTGGCAACTACTCAAATCATCTAAATTCACCTTCTCAATATCCCTTGATATAACTAGCTGTCCGGACCATTGAGAAATCAAAGCATTGTAAGCATTTGGATCGGGACAATTTCTCAATCAAAAGCATACCATTTTGGCTACCTAATAGTAATACCTAATAATAAGAATACTACTACTTAATAATGGTAGTGAATAATAATCACCACTAAGCATTCTCCAAATTCAGGAAAAATTGGCAGAATTTGCCCATTTTAGATTTTAGTTGCATAATTGAAAAGTAAAGTGAATATTAAACAAGACAAATATTTTTTATATACAATAATATTATATTAATATTATACTATAGTATTAATAGTATATTTACATTAATATATGAATTTTACAAATTTAATATAACATTATTTTATATTATTTTATGTTCATTTACTTTATTTTTATGCATTGATTAATGTATCATGTAATTTAACTTTTTTTGCGAATGCCATATATGGAGAAAAGTGTTAGCCAGATCAACTTATTTCATATATCATAATACTGGGTTGTATAATTATGTTAGGGTACAAAGCATAATAATGAATAATATAGTGCTGTACTATAGCGCATATACTACAATGACATCATGATGACTGATTAGCATTTAATCAGGGTAGTTTCTGCACATAAAGGCAATTTTTGAAATTAGACATTTTTAGGATTATTATTTCTACCAGTATCAGGACAAACCCAATCAAAATACTTTCAAGGCTATATTGTGACATAGTCCTGTGGAAGAACCGAGTCATCAACCTACAACATTGACTATTTTCATTGGATTAAGTAAAATATTTGGACCATAGTGCTGATGAAGGATTGACTCATCAATCCAAAATATAGAATTTTTTATAGGGATATTTTTAAGCATTGAGAACATAACGTCATTTTACTGGTAGTGATAATGTGTAATTTCCCAATCAAAGCAAAGGAATAGATAGACCATAGTTCTGTCGTCTATGAAACCCTGATGCATGTTTTCTTCATGTTAAGACTTGCATGCTGTGTTCTTCATTGGTTTCGTGACAACATTATTACTCCACATATGAAGCATATTCCATGCTTGTGGCTATAACTTAGAAGTGAGTCATTTTGTCTTCCAGAAATTGCTAACTGATTTTCTCCCAACTTTCATATCCAAAGACATGTAGCAAATGAAAACTAGGATCAAATGTTTCCTAATATCTGCTTTTTATTTAAATACATCTACATTTATTTGATATTCAGTTGTTTTGAACAGTCCAAACAGGTTAGTTGCAAAAGCCTAAGCATTTTCACATTAGCGTTATGGTTTACTGGGTATTATGGGAATTGTTGTCCACAATAGTAGGGGTGCCAAAAATCCTGCTGAGAAATAGAGAAAAGAGTAAAGCTGAAAGTGGGGTTGGAGGAACAAACGATAACATGTCTAAAGCCTTGCTGGGGTCAGCCATGGACCCCATAAATGTTAACGATGTTCCTTATAGATTGTTATAGTTTCTAATAAAACTTGGTAATTTATGTGGAAAAATAAGATAAATCCATTGTTTTGTTTATTTGAACATTAACCCCTTCACGACAATGGACGTTTCAGGCACGTCCTTCCGGGAACTCCGTTCCTGACAATGGACGTGCCTGGCACGTCCTGTGGTGAATCAAGTGGTTTTCGTGATCAACGATCTCGAAAACCGCTTTAACGGTTCCTTTCTGGGGCACACACGATCGCCCCACGGAGCGATCGTGGGCACCATATTGACGGAGCAGCAATATGGCTATGCCCTCTTGTGGTCTGAGCTTCGGAAGTGAAAGTAAATTCACTTCCGTCGCTCTGAATATGCTGCTTGACTGCCCCTAGAGGCAGCAACCAGCATACCAATGTAAAAAAAAAAAGATTTAATTAGCTTAAAACTGGTAATATAGTTAGATTAGCCTATAGGGTTAAAATTAAATAATTTTTAGCATAAGGGATAGGGTTAAAATTAAATTAAAATGTAAATATATTAAGGGATAGCATAAGGGTAAGAGCTGGGGTTAAATTTAGTGTTAGGGTTAAATTTAGGGTTCGGGTTGGGGTCAAAAGGTAAATAAAGGAAAAAAACATATTTCTAAACAACATTTAGAAACTATTTAGACAGGGTATTTTTTAATGATTGTATTTGTGTAAGTTATATTTTAGGTCAAAGTTAGAAAAGGTGTTTTTTGTTTTAATTTTTCATCATATTTTTTAATTTCTTTGTAGTAAATTATAAGATATGATGAACATAATGGTACCTAATGAAAGCCCTTCTTATGACGATAAAAACAACATAGAATTTGTGTGGGTACAGTTTGTGAGAAAGAAGAAAATTACAGCTAAACACAAACACCCCATTGTCACCAAGGGAAAGTCAAGGTAAAAATGTCTTGTCACTAAGGGGTTAATCTTATGTAGTATATACACATGTAAATATTTGCTACTCGTATAATCATATGTTGACATAAAAATGCAGTTTCATATGTCTTTACTTCTTTACACACAGCAAATTAAGTATCATTTCCTGTTTACGGTTATTGTATAAGGCAAAAAAATACTATTTTTCCTCCACCAGCAATTTACACTATTATAGCAAATGTAAAATCTCCTCGGGGATGAATACTTAAATTAAACTGCAAAAAAAAAAAAAAAAGTAATTAATAGTTGAATTGAAACAATTCTCCAATTCACCTATTTTACAACTCAGTTGCTAAAGGACAACTGTCATCCGACAGCAAATCACATCTTAATTAATAATTTGCTCTACTGTGCTTTGTCTTTGAATACTAATCTATTCAATTTAACATTTTTTTTTTTTACCTGTAAGCAGTGCTGGTGTGTCGTGCCAGTGGTGCCATGTTCAACCCAAGGAAGGTGGGGATAACTGAAATCCAACCCCCCTTGCGTTAGATTGTGCTGTTAAAGACAAACCTGCACATCACACAGCTTGTATACTCTTGACAGGGCTTAGATAAATATCTGAATAGAAAGCGCTATGCAATATAAGAATGATACGTCCATACTTAACTTTTGCAGTACCGAGGAAGTGTTCCGCCTTCCTCTGACAGTGAAAACGAAATAGCACTACATATAAAAAGTAGGTCCTACTCACTTTTGTTTAAATCGCCTATATTGCACAGTGTTCCATAATAGGATAATGCTTTATGGTTAAATAAAATATGTGGTTTGGTCTTGTAAGAATCAAAACAAGTGAATCATACGATCTAACAAATAGTCATCTAACATCAAGAAACCCACAAAACAAAATAAATATAACATTGCAAAGCTTACAGTAAAACTGTAACATAATAAGTAGGGTACTGTATCCCAGCACAATTTCGCCTTCACACTGCCTAACAAAGCACTTGACAACAAACACTCACTAACCTATATAGGAACTAATTAATAATACCAGAGAACCAAAATGTTATACAAACAGATTGTTTTTTCAATACATTTTTTTTTTACTTCTTTTCATTCACAGAGTACAAAAGAGAATATGAGAGTTACAATTAAAGGATACAAATAACTTCATAAACATAGCAGTCCTCTATCAATAACCAGTGACAGTAACATAACAGTATAAAGGTAAGTCTCTTTGGGGGTGTGTTTTCATCTCATGCTTATATGGGAAACTTATGAATTGTAATTTACGTAAATTAAAAGGAGAAGACGAACTGAAAGAAGGAATAGGATAGAAGAAGGAAGAGAGAAAAAAATGAAGACGTGAGTAGGGAGTAGAGTGGGTTAGTATGCGTTGTGGAGTGGTGATCGTAGGCAGGGGGGAGAGCCTGAGGGTCACCTCTGATCACCCTTTGTTTGGAATTGGTCCATATTGTGTAAAATGTGTTGTATTTAACTAACTATCCATTTATAACATAACAAAGTGTTTCCATTGTAAAATATGGTGAATTAAGTTACAGAGTTCAAGAGGGAATGGGATGTTAGGGGATTTCCAAGTTTCTAGCTAATAGAGATTTGCCGCTATTAGAATTTATCCAATTAAAATCATTTGACATGGAAATTTTGGTTTGGAAGATATGGAGTAGTGCTAGTTCAGGGGATTTTCGTAGGGTGATATTCGCGAACTCTTTTATTATTGCAAATGTAGATAGTTCCAGTAGATTGATAGTTTGTCAGATGATGTAGAGTAGAGTTTCGCTAGTTGGCTAGGAACTAAGTACCATCCAAGTAGATTTTTCTTTGTCAGTTAAATGTGATTGCTACAGTGAGTGATTTGGTAAGGGTTTTTGGTGGCTTGTTTCCAGTTCTCTGTGGAGATTTCATGTCCCAACTCCTTTTCCCATGCTATTTGGAATAATAGCTTAGTGAGAGAGGGGGAATTTAAAATTGTATTGTAGCAAATGGAAAAGATTTTTTGTTTGTTTTTGTTGCTTGTAAGCATCCTTGTGTTATTTTGTGGGGATGTGAGCTGGTTGTGTGAGCGTATTGGAAGTGGACATGATCACATGTCTGATCTGTAGGTATTTATAAAAGTATACAAACAGATTATGTAATTATTTCAGTGATAGATGTCAGTACAGAGAGTAAAACAATGAGTTCAAAAAGGTTAATGGAAAAGTGTTTATATTAGGATGTACAGAATTATGGTATTATTGCCAATGATTTAACCACAAAAACAGTTTGTTTTCAGAAACACCCAAAGCACAATAAAAGCAATGTAACACAACCAAACTGATGCCCTTAATGACAGGCTATGTGACTAATGTCATTTTTGGAAAATGCAGTCAGTTGTTGGTGCTCACCTTTCTAGGTGCCAAGCTCTTTGTAGTGCATCATTAGACACATCTCTCTGCAGTAGTGTGACAACTTCACTTATTTTCCTGATTTGTGAGCAATGTTACAACTTCATACTGATGAACAATAATACTTTTAAGTAAGATACTGGTCTGCTATATATCCATTTGCCTGGATCTATTCTCTAAAGTCACCTTGCATGATAAACAGAAACAAATAGACTGGCAGGACATATATGCTGACAGATAATGTGCAGAGATTGATAAACAGACACAGATGGACAGAGACAGAGGATATATTTACAGATAAGTTAACAGACAAACAAAATAATTTGATAGAAAATGTTACACACTAGGGTCTAGGTGTCCAACTGCTGCCATCAAACCGTTTCTGTTCTACAACTAGCTGGTGGGGAATTATGGGATTTGTAGTTGGAGTGCAGCATTTGGAAGACTGTACACTAGGGCTTACAAGTGAAAAGTGGTGTAGACCCAACCCATTGAGCTAGGATAGAGGGCAGCACCGGAAGCAATTGGCCCTCTGCCCTACTAGCCAGTCTTCATTTGGGCTTGGCATGCCAACTACACATTTCTCCTTGAACATTGTTTAAAAGGAACTGTCCAGACTTCAGACTAATACGATTGCACAAGGTTTTTACTTTGCATGCATATGTCTGCAGCGGATCATTTGGAATAGCTAGTAAATATCAGGTTATTCACTAATAATACAGTTTACTTCCCTAGCATTCTTTCATGAGTCAAACAAATGTACACTTTGCAAGAGGATCAGTGTAGAGTAACTGGACATGTGCAATAACAGCTCATTTAGCAGCTGGTAGCTGCCTCTTGTTTTTTTTTTCTTTTTACAACCGTAATTGGTAGGGAAGAACAGTTGTGTTATATCATTGATGACATCACTAACATCTTGCACATGGGCATTATTTAGTGGGAATCTATATGCATGTCTGTGAAAGCTCCTCTAACTTTCCCAGGATATGTTGGAGTTCCCATTTTTTACAGATAGTTTAAGCCTGCAAGGCTTTCAAATTGAAACTACTAAAACAAAACAAAACAAAACATACAAATAAAATGAATTTGTATTTATTTTAAAGATTCATATTTTATGTGGATTTTTTATTCAAACTGGAGTGGCCCTTTAATTATTACATAGGCAGTTTGACAACTAAAGATCAATGTATGCACTATGCTGGGAATCATGTTTATACATGCAAACTCAAAGAAGCTCCTTAGCAATCATAACAATAATGTATGGTGTAGACAAGTGTGTTTTTTATCTTGTGACGTCTGATTTAGAAAATACATGATTTTCCATTAATTGTTACATTTTGAAGTTTACCAGTGCCTTTCAAAAGGAATGTACGGTCAGTATATATGAGGTTATAAAAATGTTAAGCTGTCGAATAGGGTTATTGTTTGTGGAGTATTGTTTGTATAACTGCGGATGTAAATTCAGTAGTTAGTGATTCTTTTCTTTCATTCTGTGTATTTGTTTCTATGGTTTTAAAGTACCCTCTTATGTCTTCATTGTAAATTAGCCAATTTATAATAGAAATTCCAACTTCAACTGAATAGAAATGAATAAAAAAAAATCTAACGAATGGAAACAGCCTAGTCTAAGCTATTGCAGCTATAACTACATTCATTTGGTTTCATTATTCTGTCCCTTTCTAATAACATTCTGGAGTGTATTATTAAGACATGTCCAGGCCAAAAGAAGGTTCATTTGTCACTCATCATTAAAATTCCCGAGCTGGATAACAGCCTTATAGGCTGAAAAATGCTATCCTGATTAGTTTGGTCAAACAGATGTTAGAAGGTTAAGCAATAAATTGCATTTTTTTGGTAAACAGATGGACTATTCTCTAAAAAGAGAACTGTGGTAAACAGAGAAGTCAACTGCTATGAAACACAGTAAAATCAGACATTAAAAGCTAAGTTGGAAAGATAAGCAAGTTGGAGAACTTTTTATAACTCAGCTATTAGTAGCTGAATTTTGCAGTTCTCTTCTCAGTTCACTTTTTTAGTAAATAGAACCCAGGGATCTGATAGGTGTGTTTAGGGGTGAATTTGCATAAGTTGATACCCATAGACAACATCATACACAAAGATTGCACACATATTACTTAAGCGCTTCTTCACTAACTAGAAAAGGGCACTCAAGATAATGGCGAGAAATACGATGGGAGAAGTCACTACAATTCTTATGGGTGCTAAAAATACTGCGAAATAAACTTACTTCACATTTTTAGCCAGGCTGTATATTTTATTTCATCTTGGTATTATGATTGTACCAATTAAACCTTATGTGCATAATGTGTAGACAGTTCACATGCATGATTATGCCACTGGCATAGATAGTGGAAACCTCATTTTATTTGCTAATTATGTCAAATTACAATGCATATGGCCTGTATTTAAAAATAAATCATCTGTAGGATACAAACATCAGGTGTGGGAATAACAGCTGTCAGAAGAATTGATAGAACATTAATTCACTTAATAATAAAACTGTTGGTAAAATAATGAGTAGGTATTTAAAAAACTCAACTCCATATGTTTCACACAAACTCTTCCCTCAACAATGTGCTATAATATTGCTTCTATGGTTTTCTTGTGTACCTCATATCTCTGCAAACATTCAGAAGGCCTCATTAGGCCTGCCCAGTACTTGGGCTTGTGCAGCTGCATCAATATGGAGTTTTGTCTGTATGTGCTGTTAAACCTTGACAAAAGCCCAATTATTTGGATCCGAAACATATTTTGCAGAATGCACATTTTTTTCAGTTTATTTATTCACAGGCCAAAAGCAAAGCCATTACCAGTCCTGTCCCAAAAGTCTTCAGAGTCTGTAGGAGTAACCCTTTTCTATGACATACACTGTGATGAAAGTCTTTGCTATTGGCTCCGTTAACTCTCTCAGCACTGTGAATCCTGTACTTTTGTTGACAATTTCAGGAAGTGTAAAAACAGTGGCTTAAATTAGCAAAACCTTGGTTTGCAAAGATAGAGGACTAAAATAAAACAATGACTTGATACAAATGTTTATATGTGTACCAATTAATATTTCATATAATAATGTGGAAATACAATATAAGTTGGTTGCAGCATAACATTTTTTTTCCAGCATTTTTCCAATATTAACATTTTAGAGTAAGTTAAGGTGAGTTCTTCTTGAGTAAACCAGGGTGAGAGGTCAACAAATTTTTTAATTCAGTTTGATCTGTTGTATGAAGTAGTTAATTAAGTGGCCGTTCTGTCAGACACAGTTGGGATGTGCAAATGAATGCATCATTTGTATGTTATACTTTATCACTGTTTAGTTTCATACTAATGTTATAAGACTTAATCAGCGATACTTTCTGCAGCAGAGCATAAATGAGTCTAGAAAGAGGCTTTGTTGGGACTTGTTTATTTTATTTTTTTTAAACTAAGGCATTTGTACACTAATGACAGGGTGTGGAAGCAAAATAAAGTCAGTCTGTGTAAGCTGGAGTAACTATGGGGTTTCCCATGAAATAAAGCAACGTGATGCAATATGTGTCCTTTTCTTTATCACTTCCATTCACTTATAACAGAGCATGCAAAATATTACACCAGCCAGATGAGAAATGATATGACGTAATACAGGTATCATGATGAATTAAACAGTAATCATTAGTTAAATGCTAACTGTAAGAAAAAAATGTTTGATCACTTTTCTGTATCTTGTACTTTTACCAGCCATTACTCTAAGTAGCACTTTCTGGATTGTTAACTATTTTTGTCATTAACTTGGACAGATCATAACTTAACTCCTCCTATTTTCATTCATATGTATATTCAATCATTTTATACATGCTTCAGAGGAAAATCAGTGAATCAAGGTAGTCTGTATGGGATCCACTTCTTGATTAATGAACTGGTTTCCCATGGACACACTTGCATTTCACATTCTATAGGGGAGCATGAAAAAACTTGCTGTGCAACTGGTGGAAAACCTGCAAATGTGTGCTCTGTACAGGTTCCCATGTGATAGATATTTTGGTTGTTGAAACTTGTTCCTTATGCAGGCTCACCTCTCCCACTGCTATTTCCAGGGAGTGGTCACACCCTATAATAAAATGTAGCTTCAGGGTGTGGAAAAGCAGCAGGAACATTTCTGTGTCTGTTATCTATGTTTCAGATTAAATTCACAGAGAGCTGTGTTCCCTGCATTCACATCACAAACACTGACACAGTGGGTACATGTCAGTGATATTTCACTTGTGTTGAAATATAAAAATGGAAAGGATTAGGGAAGACACCGCAGTTATAATCAAACATCTACCAATCTACAGGAAGTCTCAATCCTGAGCTGTGCCCTAAACCACAGCTCATACAGCAGACTATGGATTCAGAGTCCTAAAATTTTAACTACAAAACCTTGTATTTGTTGTGGTGTGTAGTGGTAATATTGGCATAACTGTTTTAGCCATAAATATTGTTTGTACAATTTGCTAACTTCTGTTATAACTTGTGTATATTGTGGCTGAGATTGTGTAATAAATGTTTCAAGTTGTTTACTGTAGGTTGCAACTCTGTGGAGTATATTTACCAAAACTGAACTAACAAATCAACTTCCGGGGGGTGCAAGTGAAGTGAACACATTAGGCACTAATAGCCAAGTCTGAAAAATTCTCCCTGTTTTCTATGTTTCCATAAAAGCTGTTGACTTTACACTTTTAGGGAAAAATCCCCCTTTTGTTTGCTTATCATGAGTAAAATATCATTGGCACAATTCCCATTAAACTAGTGCATTAACAGACAGAAGTAGTGTCTACTTAATATGCGCTGATCTTTTGCCCCCAAAGACTGGACTGATTATGGGCACATCAGGGACACATCAGGAACCAAATTATGAGTTACTCAATCATAGTTGCCAACATCAGCCATGTTTCCAGGGACACATATTTGTTCCACACGCTGCAGAAAGAGCATGCAAAGTGCAGTATGTAGGATGCATATACGCACAGGCACAATCTAATTAATTAATCAAGGTAGGTCCTGTGAGATCTCCATCCTGATTAAGTAATTGAATTCAGTTTGTGCATTTATGCATCCTACATACTGCACTTTGCATTGTCTTTCTGTAGCATGTGGAACAAATATGTGTCCCTGGAAACATGGCTGATGTTGGCAACTATGCCCAATATGCCCAGATTTGCCTATGAATAGGTATGCAATTTGGACATCATGACCGATTCCACACAGGTACCTTCTGAAACCAAAAACTTGCCTGAAACATACCAAACCAAATAGTCTGTGAGGTCTATCCTTCCCATAGACTTCTACCACAACTACATTGCACCCTCAGAACATGCACCAGCCAGCAACCACATTGCACACCCAGGACATGCACCATCCAGCACCCACATTACACACCCAGTACATACCCCATCCAGCACCCACATTGCACACCCAGGACATGCACCAGCCAGCATCCACATTGCACACCCAGGACATGCACCAGCCAGCATCCACATTGCACACCCAGGACATGCACCAGCCAGCATCCACATTGCACACCCAGGACATGCACCAGCCAGCATCCACATTGCACACCCAGGACATGCACCAGCCAGCATCCACATTGCACACCCAGGACATGCACCAGCCAGCATCCACATTGCACACCCAGGACATGCACCAGCCAGCATCCATGATGCACTCCCCTGACATGCGGCAGCCAGCATCCACATTGCCCACCAAGGACGTGCATCATCCAGCACCCACATTGCACACACAGGCCATGCCCCAGTACCCACATTGCACATCCAGGCCATGCCCCAGTACCAACATTGCACACCCAGGCCATGCCACAGCCAGCACCCACATTGCACACCCAGGCCATGCCCCAGCCAGCACCCACATTGCACACCCAGGACTTAATTCAGCCAGCACCACCATTGCACACCCAGGACATGCCCCAGGACCCACATTTCACACCCAGGAGTTACCCCAGCCAGTAACCACATTGAATCCAGAAGACATTCCCCAGCACCCACATTGGGTGGGCTTTGCAGGTCCATCGGGCCCCTTGTATGGTTATACCCCTGTGATGGCAGCCCTGAATATGTTATACCTCCCAGTTTCTGCCCCCAGTGAATCAAGAGTGAAGAAGGATTCAGTTATGGTGAAGGAAACAATTTTTTTTTTTTTTTACAGTGAAGCTATGCAAATCTTGAACTGTGATCGCACAGGAAGTGGCATGATGGCACATTAAGTGGACATTTTAAGGAGAAATACAAAGACCATTTCAACAAAAGGTGGATACATATGGTTATTACGTCTACTACAAGACTAAGCTTGTATTTGCTGCATCTGATAAACAATTCTCAAAAGTGTATGTATCCTTTTAATGTCAGGCCACTTCAAAGCTGCATTTTAATAGTCTATTGGTTCTAAATAAGTGTTATCTGTAAATATCCCTGCTAACAAGAAACTCCTCCTGGTCAAGTATTAGGTACATTAATGTCTCACATACATATACGATTTCCATCTCTTCTACCAAAAAAATATGGGCCTCTATAGACTCAACATTGTCCAGCAGCAAATTTTTTACTAACTTACCTTATGTGACACAACTTGTGAAGTTCAAATCTGTATATCATTTTTATGGGGATTGTCTGCAATTTCATTTAGTGCTGCACAACCACAATATTTCATGGATAGCAGAGAGGGATCGTTAAGGCCTTTTTGCAACTCTAAAGTTAGCTTGTGCATTTACCTCAGTAAGTTGTTCAACCAAGGTGGTCAGTTGGTTGACTTTACAATATGGCAAAGGAGGGTTATAAAAGTGCATTAACAATAATATATGATGGATTACACATCGTTGCTGGAGTCTGCTTCTGGAATAACATTGGATCCAAGACCCCACGAAGAAACATAGAATGTGTCGGCAGATAAGAACCATTCGGTCCATCTAGTCTGCCCAACGAAGGGCTCCCGTATGTGATTTATACTGAGCAGAATACTGCTCAGGAACATGTGATTGGATCTAGAATTATTATTTTAAGAATCATTTTTATATAAGAAATACTACACTAAAATATTTTATTCTCTTTCCCTTTGCATAACACGGAGAGGATTGCCTCATTTTACAGGGTAAGCTAAGTGTGAAGTGTTTGGGAATAGCGCACAAATTCACGTTTTTTTAATGTAAATAAAAAAACTAGCAAATGAATAATAGAATCCAAAGACTGACACAGATACCATAGAGGGGCTGGTGGCAGAGATGGCACTGTGATGCTGGTGAGGGCAGCGATGGCACTGAGAGGCTGGGCAAAAATTATTTTAAGAAGCTGGGGCAGAGATGGCACTGAGAGGCTGGTGGGGTCAGAGAAGGCACTGAAAGGTTGGTGGGGACAGAGATGGCACAGAGAGGACCCATTCTCTTTAAAAAATGTATTCGTGATATTGCAGAAGGTCTTGTTGGCAAAGTATGTCTTTTTGCTGATGATACATCATCAGATTTGCAGCAGGGTTGATGTTCATGGAGGGATAAGCCAAATGGCAAATGATTTAGCTAAACTAGAAAAACAGGGATGGCAGCGAGAGACTGGTGGGGCAGATATGGCACTCGCAGGTTGGGGGGCAAATATGGCATTGAGTTGCTGCTGGGAAAATAGATGGCATAGAGAGCTAACTGTGGCAGAAATGTCACTGAGAGGCAGTTGGGGCAGAGCTGACCGTGAGAGGCTGGGTGCAGAGATGACACTGAGAAGCTGGGGGTGGCACTAAGAGGCTGGGAGAGGGATGACAATGGCAGGTGGGGGCAGGGATTGCACTGATAGGCTGTTTGGAGGCATAAATAGCACTGTCAGGCTGTTTGGAGGCACAGATAATACTGGCAGGCTTTTTGGAGGCACAGGTAGCTCATGAGCACATTATAGAAAGTTGATGCATTTACTGCTCATTGGCATGGTATAGACAAGTTAATGAATTTACTGCTCCTTGGCATGATATACAAAGTTTATGCTCATTGGCACTATTCCCAGTCCGGCCCTGAGTATTTGCACTATCTGCAAGCCTTATGGAAAGGTCTCTTGTGTAATAATAATATTGTTTATGCCTCTCTTTCACTGTTACATCATTCAAAATATACTGTACACTTGTTTTACTTGCACTTGTTATGTGGTTGTTTTCAAATGATACCTTTAAAGCATGCACTAAATGTTAAGAGGGAAGTGTTTATTTTGTTGCTTGATTGCTGTTACTTGGTGCTGATTGCTTCTCTTATTCTGGTAACTACGTTATTTAAATGAGTAGTTATTCAGGCACAAGGCAGTTTAGGATTAAGTGTCCCTGGTTTAGATAGGAAACATGTTAGGCAGACTGGCTATGTCGTCTTCATTTTGCTATGTTTAATGCTTTTTCAAGGAAATATTTGACACCTGATGAAGTTCAGCTTGGATTTTTTTTACATCCCATTTCGTGTTTGTCATATAATGGGTCCATGGTAGTTCATCTATTTACAGAACAAAACAAGAAACACACTGCTCCAAAATGTGACAGTAATAGCAGCAACTCAATCAACCAGTGTTTCACTTCTGGTTCGGTACAGTAGACAAAGAAAAAAATGAAAAAGTGCGCTTTAACCAACACTTAATATTCAACAAAAAAGTGGATTACCATAAATTTTGTAGCAATCCGCTTGATTTATACATGGAGGGAAAACAGAAACAAAATAATGATAATATAGTGTAGTATTTTAGTGCAAATACAGGGAATGTGAAAAACGTGAAAATGCACTCACATATCCCTGAGCAGTATTCTGCTCAGTACATAAAGCCTCATGGGAGCCCACGCAGGGTAGGTGATCCAAGCGTATCCCAGAAGATGAGAGAGCAGAGGAGAGACCATTAATAAGGATGTAAAAATTTATTGTAGACAAAATATAAAAGATCTTACATTAAAATAAACAGGATCCAGCAGGTACATGCAGAATAAAACAAGTCCCAGTGTCTAAAGGTATTCCCAGCAAGCCTCCTCCTCTCCTCCTCCTACCTATTTACCCCTTCTCGATATGTACTCAGTACTATTGGCTACATGCAGTAGCATTGTGACATGCTTTTCTTCTGTAATCTGTAAGAGTGCTAAATAAGGAGATCAACGTCCACTATGTTTTTATTCTGTTATTTCCCTAATTTCATATGTTCACCTAATGCATTATATTAATTCAATCCAATCTCTAGTATAGTTTCACCTGCACCGCAGGGAGCACTCATCAAATGTTTTTTCCTACTCTTAGTCTTTCATACCAGGCTTCAGTACACTATTTATAGCTTATAATTCTCTTAGTTCTACTTTCTCTACAGGAAAATCTGGTAACCCTGAATTCTCTATATATTTGTATCACTATTAATTGTGTATACTATTTCCTAACCAGCATCCCATTATCCCAAGCAATCATCAATATTCCTGCAATATTGGCACCTATAACATCTTTTGGAAGGCTATTCCATGTACTATCTGTCTGTCTTGCCATATATACATACATACATACTGGATATTTTGTTTAGTAATATGTTGTCCTTATTTCAATTTATTTCATTATAAAAGCTGTCTTCAATCTCACTTATATGATTCTCAAAGGGGTGTATGTCAAAGCCATACCTGACAGCCTAGTAAAGGCAAACGAATAACAGATGAGAGTTAGACGTGCTGTTATAATTATACTGGTGTGGGGTAGGGGAGTAGCACTCCTTACTGATCAATACCTGCTGTGGTTTCTGTTACCTTTTGGTCTCAATATAGTTTGTTCATTGTATCCTGCATGCACCTATTATTGTCTGTCTGCTGAACCTGCCTGTGTACCAGTCCCAGATTGTCTGACTTTCTCCTTTGTGTTACCTGTCCCTGGCTTTTCTGACCATTTTTTTGTAACCATATAAACCATATATCAGCATTGCCATTCAGTTAAGTGGTTCTAGTTGTTCTGCTTATGTATGCTGTTCAATAGTGATTATAGTGAATAGTGAAGTTACTGCTCATTGGCATAAGACACAACCAGTGTATGTATGCAGTGGCATCCCGAGGAGGGTGCGGGGGGTGCGGACCGCACGTGTAACACCTCCAGCGGAGGTGACACCCGTGCTGCCGGCATCCCCCCGCACCACATCGCGCTGCGCCGGGAAACCCCCTCCCCAAAAAAACACCGCGACCGTATGTGACGTTACGGTGACTGTGTTTCCCTCCTCCGTGCAGGTGGGAACACTGCACGGAGACGTCCGGCCGGGGACACAGAGCAGCAGCCAGGCGGTAAATGATGAGGGAGGAGGGTGGAAGAAAATGAGCA
This sequence comes from Pelodytes ibericus, assembly GCA_036172795.1. NCBI lineage: Eukaryota > Metazoa > Chordata > Amphibia > Anura > Pelodytidae > Pelodytes > Pelodytes ibericus. The sequence goes on from CM069861.1 coordinate 137,730,369, forward strand.
CTGGAATGGCACAATATTCCTGGTATCTGACTGGCACAATATTACTGGGCTCTGAATGGCATATTCCTGGTATCTGACTGGCACAATATACCTGGTATCTGAATGGCACAATATTACTGGGCTCTGAATGGCACAATATTACTGGACTCTGAATGGCACAATATTCCTGGTATCTGACTTGCACAATATTACTGGTATCTGAATGGCACAATATTCCTGGGCTCTGAATGGCACAATATTACTGGGCTCTGAATGGCACAGTATTCCTGGTATCTGACTGGCACAATATCACTGGCATCTGAATGGCACAATATTCCTCGTATCTGACTTGCACAATATTACTGGTATCTGAATTGCACAATATTCCTGGGCTCTGAATGGCACAATATTCCTGGTATCTGACTTGCACAATATTACTGGGCTCTGACTTGCACAATATTACTGGGCTCTGAATGGCACAATATTACTAGGCTCTGAATGGCATAATATTACTGGGCTCTGAAGGGCACAATATTACTGGGCTCTGAAGGGCACAATATTACTGGGATCTGAATGGCACAATATTCCTGGTATTTCAATGGCACAATATTCCTTGCTATCTGAATGGCACAATATTACTGGTATCTGAATGGCACAATAATACTGGCATCTTAATGGCACAATGGTATTGGCATCTGGCACAATAATACTGGCATATTAATGGGCAAATTGGCTGTGGCTTATTAATGACAAAATGATACTGGCAAATAATTGGACAAATTGGCTGTTGAGAGAGAGAGAGAGAGAGAGAGAGAGAGAGAGAGAGAGAGAGAGAGAGATGTCTGTATGTATAGATATGTATTGTTTTAGAATTGTACAATTGTCACCTTGTGGGGCTCCTGTGTGTTGCATAATTAATGGCGGTCCCATGTGTGCATAATTATGGGGTGTTTGTGTGTGGCATATTTATTGGGCCCCATGTGTGGCATAATTAAGGGACTCTTTTGTGTGGCATAATTATGGGGCACCTGTATGTGTGTGGCATAATTATGGGGCACCTGTGTGTGTGTGTGTGTGGCATAATTATGGTGGCACCTGTGTGTGTGTGTGTGTGGCATAATTATGGGGCACCTGTGTGTGTGTGTGTGGCATAATTATGGGGCACCTGTGTGTGTGTGTGGCATATTTATGGGGCACCTGTGTGTGTGTGTGTGGCATAATTATGGGGCACCTGTGTGTGTGTGGCATAATTATGGGGCACCTGTGTGTGTGGCATAATTAATTGGGCAGGGGTGAGGCATAAATAGTGGGGCTCTGGTGTGGCATAATTTATGGGGCTCTGGTGTGGCATAATTTATGGGGCTCCTGTGTGTGGCATAGTTAATAGGCCATCTAACTGGCATTACTAAGGAATCTCTTTGGCATTGTATTGGAGGAAATCCAGGGGGGGGTGATACCATGAGTTTCCACACCGGGTGACACCAACCCTAGTGACGCCTCTGTATGTATGTATTGCTCACTGCTTATATTATACAGCCATAGCATTATTACCACTGACCTACTATTGTGTAGGTACCCCTTTGACACCAAAACATAAGCAGTAGATCCTTTAAGCCAATGCCTTTAATGTATGACTTTCTCCTTTTGTGTTACCTGACCATGGTTTTTATGACCATTTTTTCTTGGATCATTATTTTTGGCACCATATATATTAAGCTCAGCTTGATTTTTTGACTCTCTCGGTATTCAGCCTGCCCCAATCCTGGTACACCTTCTAATTTTGTCTATCGTCCTGTTTTCCTGTTGCCTTTACTGTACTCCTTGGTTCCAGGTGGTGCTACACAAATCCAATTCTCAGCAGTTGTTATCCCGGGCTCAACCTATTCAAAATTCACCCTGACAAAGCTGTCAGGGTGAATACTATCATCCTGCTCAGGGCCGGCCTTAGGGGTGTGCGACCTGTGCGATCGCACAGGGCGCAACACTCCAGGGGGCGCCTGCCCGGCCGTTAAAAAAAAAAAAAAGTTAGAAAAAAAAAAAAAATGTTAAAAAAAAAAAAAAAGTTAAAAAACCCGGTAGTGGCACTGGATGGGGGAGATCAAAAGATCCCCCCTCACCAGCCCTCTGCTCGGCATGCTGTGCTATGTCCGGGGAAGGGGCGGAGCTAACCGGCACAGCGGTGTAGCTCCGCCCCCACCCCGGGAAGCAGAGCAGAGTCTGCTTCACGGGGAGCCACGGACAGCAATAGAAAGTGCTGCTCGGCTCCCCATGCCTGCAATAAGTATGGGGAGCCGAGCAGCACTTTCTATTGCTGTCTGTGGCCCCCTGTGAAGCAGACGCTGCTGTGCTTCACAGGGTGGGGGCGGAGCTACACCACTGAGCCGGTTAGCTCCGCCCCCTCCCTTGAACCACACTTGTAGGCAAGGGGGGGGGGGGGGAGAAGAGAGACAACAGGAGGTGAGAGGCAGAACAGGGGGAGGGGGGAGAGAGAGAGAGACAGAACAGGGGGTGAGAGGCAGAACAGGGGGGGTGAGAGGCAGAACAGGGGGGGGGGAGAGAGAGACAGGGCAGGGGGTGAGAGGCAGAACAGGGGGGGGTGAGAGGCAGAACAGGGGGGGGGGGAGAGAGGCAAAACAGGGGGTGAGAGAAGGACAGAACAAGGGGAGGGGGGAGAGAGAGGCAGAACAGGGGGAGGGGGGGAGAGAGAGGCAGAACATGGGGTGAGAGAAGGACAGAACAAGGGGAGGGGGGAGAGAGAGGCAGAACAGGGGGAGGGGGGGAGAGAGAGGCAGAACATGGGGTGAGAGAAGGACAGAACAAGGGGAGGGGGGAGAGAGAGGCAGAACAGGGGGAGGGGCGAGAGAGAGAGGCAGGAGAGGGGGAGAGAGAGGCAGAACAGGGGGAGGGGGGAGAGAGAGAGGCAGGAGAGGGGGAGAGAGAGGCAGAACAGGGGGAGGGGGGAGAGAGAGAGGCAGGAGAGGGGGAGAGAGAGGCAGAACAGGGGGTGAGAGAAGGACAGAACAGGGAGAGAGAGGCAGAACAGGGGGTGAGAGGCAGAACAGGGGGAGCTGGGAGAGAGAGACAGAACAGTGGGAGAGAGAGACAGAACAGGGGGAGGGGGGAGAGAGAGACAGAACAGTGGGAGAGAGAGACAGAACAGGGGGAGGGGGGAGAGAGAGAGACAGAACAGGGTGAGCGGGGAGAGAGAGACAGAACAGTGGGAGAGAGAGACAGAACAGGGGGAGGGGGGAGAGAGAGAGAGACAGAACAGGGGGATGGGGGAGAGAGAGAGACAGAACATTGGGAGGGGAGAGAGAGAGACAGAACATGGGGAAGGGGGGGGGGAGAGAGAGAGAGACAGAACAGAGGGAGAGAGAGAGAGAGAGAGACAGAACATGTGGAGGGGGGATAGAGAAACAGAACAAGCAAGGGGGAAGAGAGAGAGACAGGAGGTGGGAGAGAGACAGAACAGGTGGGGGGGGGGGAGACAGACATGGCAAGGAAGAGGAAAGGGACACATACATAGGGGGGTGAAAGACGGGGGGGGGCGCCATGGGGGAAGCCCGCACAGGGCGCCGGAACACTTAAGGCCGGCCCTGATCCTGCTTTTGGGCACTTGGATGTTCTTCTTCCTGACACTTGCTGACCTACTCTCACCGTGGGTTCTACTCCCCCTGGCTTCCAGCATTACACTATAATCCTTCCTAACTATTTACAACATCATCCACATACACGTTCAAATTTGCACTGACATTCACAAATACTTTCCTCCCTCCCATCTTAAATGATTGACACACAGACACATCAGTAGGAGTGACTGATTGTAATGAAAGAGGTCCTGAATGGCATGAGACCCTGAGCCCCCAGATGCAGGAGTCCATGGCACAAGCTGTGGAGACACAAGGCCTGCTGCTTAGTACCTGCACTCCCCTGGAAGCTTGAGACTCCAAGGCCCTGTGGAAGCAGCTTCTGTATATAGTACAGGAAAGGTGAGAAAACGGAAAATCCCCTGTCCTGGATTTATTTGTATGAAGCATGAGCTGCGCCCAGGCTACTTTTGACGTGCAACAGGCTGAGTGGTAGTACATTGTGGAGATATATAACTTAACATAATACTCTAAGATGGAGAGGATTTAGTTCACGTATGGCCACAAATGTAAGCTTGTCAACAAGCACTAGGTACCTCACAATCAGGCAAATCCCTAACTCTAGAACTAAAAAAAACCTGGATAATCCTCCAATAAAAATAGCAAGACAAATGGTTTAATCGATAATGGAACAACAGTCATGCATGTTGGATACAAAAAAGCTTAATGCGTTTCGGCCTTAATTATCCCTTACTCATAAGCAACTTAAGCCCGAAAAAGCGTACATTTTTTTGTATTCGACATGCACGACTATTGTTCCATTACTCCTTGTCTGTGTGCCCATCCATTTGTCTTTCCAGAGCTTTAACAAGACTGCGCTATGACAGGACTTTAGGATACAGGACAGACCCATTATCAGGGTTTAATATACATGGCAGGTATACAAGGAACATGTCAGGTCCGAACTGTAGCAGGTGCCACTCTGCGGCAAAGCTGGGCAAGTGCCACTCTTGGGTCAACTGAGCAGGTGCCGCTCTGCAGCTTTTTTAGAAATGCCATTAAAAAATGATATAATGCTGGGAAAAATTACCTTTCACAAATAAAAAAATAAAATGATTCACAGATAATTTTCATAATTATCTGTATTTTTTTTTTACATGCTATGAAATATACACTTTATAATCAGTCAAATATGTATTATGATGCAGACTAAACTTCAAATAGATCCAATTAACACAGTCATTCAATGTGATTTTTCAGAAAAGTTTCACCTTCAATAAATTTTACTTACAAAACTTGGTGGACTAAAGTTTCAGAAAGCTTAGAAATGTAATTATAAAAAAAAAGAAAAGAAAAACAAAATAGGTTTAAATTGTTTGCTTAATTTTCATGCTGTTTCTGTCTTGCTTGAACAAAAATCTGTTCCACAATCATTAAAGCATTGAACAGCAGCTCTGGTGCCACTTTCTGGTCGTATCTGGAACAAACAGGATCATTATATCTGGTAATCTTTATATTTTAATAACCTTTGACTCACTCATTGATTTGTGCGCAAACTGTGCAGCTGTAGAGAAAGGTGTTATCTGTCTGGTTTTTTTTTATCCAAATGAGTATGAAAACACAGTAGGTTTTGATGATGAGTAGTCAGTAATTATGTCCCCAAAATATTACTGCACAATAATTACTGTGATGTCTAAATTATATTTAATGTCCATTTTCTCTTGTTTTTTTGTACAGAATATTTTATAATGATGTTGAGTAGTAACTATATTTCCGAGCATTTAGTTGCAACTTGGAGTTTGCACATCACACATGGTCAATTAGTATACTTTAGCAAAACTACACATTACAAAGAACAAAGCCAATATTAATTTCCAAGGCAAAATCAAGCATGTGTGCTAGGAGTTTAAAAAATACAGCATATATGCATTAAAATATATTAAAATATATCAGAGGCGTCACTAGGGTTGGTGTCACCCGGTGCCGTAACCCATGGTGTCACCCCCCTGGATTTCCTCCAATACCATGCCAAACAGATTCCTTAGTAATGCCAGTCAGATGGCCCATTAAATATGCCACATACAGGAGCCCCACAAATTATGTCACACACAATAATAATATGCCAGTATTATTTTGCTGTTAATAAACCAGACAATTTGCCTAATATGCCAGTAATATTGTGCCATTCAGATGCCAGTAAGATTGTGCCATTAAGATGCCCCAGCCAATTTTCACATCAAGATGCCAGTAATATTGTGCCATCAAGATGCCAGTAAGATTGTGCCATTCAGATACCAATAATATTGTGCCATTCAAATGCCATAAATATTGTGCCATTCAAATGCCATAAATATTGTGCCATTCAGATACCAGCAATATTGGGCCATTCAAATGCCAGTAATATTGTGCCATTCAGATGCCTGTATTATTGTGCCATTCAGGTGCCAGTAATATTGTGCCATTCAGATGCAAGTAATATTGTGCCATTCAGATACCAGTAATATTGTGCCATTCAAATTCCATAATTATTGTGCCATTCAGATACCAGTAATATTGGGCCATTCAAATGCCAGTAATATTGTGCCATTCAGGTGCCGGTATTATTGTGCCTTTCAGGTGCCGGTATTATTGTGCCATTCAGATGCCAGTAATATTGTGCCATCAAGATGCCAGTAAGATTGTGCCATTCAGATACCAATAATAGTGTGCCATTCAAATGCCATAAATATTGTGCCATTCAGATACCAATAATAGTGTGCCATTCAAATGCCATAAATATTGTGCCATTCAGATACCAGTAATATTGGGCCATTCAAATGCCAGTAATATTGTGCCATTCAGGTGCCGGTATTATTGTGCCTTTCAGGTGCCAGTATTATTTTGCTGTTAATAAACCAGACAATTTGCCTAATATGCCAGTAATATTGTGCCATTCAGATGCCAGTTAGATTGTGCCATTAAGATGCCCCAGCCAATTTTCCCATCAAGATGCCAGTAATATTGTGCCATCAAGATGCCAGTAATATTGTGCCATCAAGATGCCAGTAATATTGTGCCATCAAGATGCCAGTAAGATTGTGCCATTCAGATACCAATAATATTGTGCCATTCAAATGCCATAAATATTGTGCCATTCAGATACCAGTAATATTGGGCCATTCAAATGCCAGTAATATTGGGCCATTCAAATGCCAGTAATATTGGGCCATTCAGATGCCTGTATTATTGTGCCATTCAGGTGCCAGTAATATTGTGCCATTCAGATGCAAATATTATTGTGCCATTCAGATACCAGTAATATTGTGCCATTCAAATGCCATAATTATTGTGCCATTCAGATACCAGTAATATTGGGCTATTCAAATGCCAGTAATATTGTGCCATTCAGATGCCGGTATTATTGTGCCTTTCAGGTGCCGGTATTATTGTGCCTTTCAGGTGCCGGTATTATTGTGCCATTCAGATGCCACTAATATTGTGCCATCCAGATGCCAGTAATATTGTGCCATTCAAATGCCATAATTATTGTGCCATTCAGATACCAGTAATATTGGGCCATTCAAATGCCAGTAATATTGGGCCATTCAAATGCCAGTAATATTGGGCCATTCAGATGCCTGTATTATTGTGCCATTCAGATGCCTGTATTATTGTGCCATTCAGGTGCCAGTAATATTGTGCCATTCAGATGCAAATATTATTGTGCCATTCAGATACCAGTAATATTGTGCCATTCAAATGCCATAATTATTGTGCCATTCAGATACCAGTAATATTGGGCTATTCAAATGCCAGTAATATTGTGCCATTCAGATGCCGGTATTATTGTGCCTTTCAGGTGCCGGTATTATTGTGCCTTTCAGGTGCCGGTATTATTGTGCCATTCAGATGCCACTAATATTGTGCCATCCAGATGCCAGTAATATTGTGCCATTCAAATGCCATAATTATTGTGCCATTCAGATACCTGTAACATTGTGCCATTCAAATGCCTGTAATATTGTGCCATTCAAATGCCTGTATTATTGTGCCATTCAGATGCCTGTAATATTGTGCCATTCAGATGCCTGTAATATTGTGCCATTCAGATACCAGTAATATTGTGCCATTCCAGTGCTCGTTTTCTTCCTCCCTCCTCCCACCTTCCCCAGTACTTACCGCCTGGCTGCTGCTCTGTGTCCCCGGATGCCTCCTCCGTGCAGTCTTCCCTCCTTCACATCCGGCCGCAGGGAATTTTTTTTTCCTGGCGGTCGCATCTAGAGAAAAAAAATAAAAGTACAGGACCGCGATGGGCTGCGGGGGGATGTCTCCCCCACTGGTAGTGTGACCCGGTGCGGTCCGCAGCCCCCGCACCCCCCTCGGGACGCCACTGAAATATACCCAAGAAAGTTCCAATGCATAAGGTACTCGTTTTGTACAAATGGTTTATCACAGTGCAAAAAAACAGTATTCGTAAGGAATCAGTGTAAATAACCCAAAATATATAAGGTCATATAAATACACAATATCATGTCACACACAAATTAGAGCAAAAGTGTATATTCAACAGTGCAAATGCAATTCCTACAATTCCATATTCCAATGGTGTAGAAAAAATGGTTAAAAAAATATAAATCCAAAAATAAAGAGAAATGGTTGCGGAATTTGAAACTTCTGAGAAGAAGATAATAGTCAAGACTGGACCCAACTTGTTAGTAAAAAAACAAAACCTTGAATTCAGATAAATTCTGTTTTCAATATTAATCTAAAAAAAAAAGCTAAAATGAGTGAACGACAGTATACAGAGGTGATCACAGCTAATTGCCTGATGGATGAAAATGTTGATTAAAATTATAATCTAAACTGGATAATTCATACATCACATTTAAAATAAACTCTATGTCAGGGTTCAACACTGACCTTCTGACTCATGCATCTAAAAGTCATTATTTATGTGTTTATATTCCTCCTGCCTCCTCTAGAGGTCTCTCTACCTTACTTTGCTTGTATTCCTTCCCCTCTGTTTGGTGTCAGGTGGGCTCATTACCTTTTGTTCACACCCAGGTTAAATAGCTGCAGTTTCTGGCAAACAGGGCTTTTTGCATTGAAGTTGGTGCCTGATTTCTGAGAGCTGCTGCTTCTGTTCCTGATACTCTCCTTAAAGCCCATTTGTTTTGTGACCTTGTCCAGGAACTGGGAATCTGACCCTGAGTTGCTCAACCATCTCAGTATATGATTTTCAGCATCTCCTGAGACCCTCTGAGTACATCAAGATCTCTTCAGCTAAGTTATTCCCTTTAAGCTACCCTTCTAATTTCTCACCCTCTCCAGGGTGTTCCTGCTTAGTCACCCTCTCCAGGGTGTTCCTGCTTAGTCACCCTCTCCAGGGTGTTCCTGCTTAGTCACCCTCTCCAGGGTGTTCCTGCTTAGTCACCCTCTCCAGGGTGTTCCTGCTTAGTCACCCTCTCCAGGGTGTTCCTGCTTAGTCACCCTCTCCAGGGTGTTCCTGCTTAGTCACCCTCTCCAGGGTGTTCCTGCTTAGTCACCCTCTCCAGGGTGTTCCTGCTTAGTCACCCTCTCCAGGGTGTACCTGCTTAGTCACCCTCTCCAGGGTGTTCCTGCTTAGTCACCCTCTCCAGGGTGTTCCTGCTTAGTCACCCTCTCCAGGGTGTTCCTGCTTAGTCACCCTCTCCAGGGTGTTCCTGCTTAGTCACCCTCTCCAGGGTGTTCCTGCTTAGTCACCCTCTCCAGGGTGTTCCTGCTTAGTCACCCTCTCCAGGGTGTACCTGCTTAGTCACCCTCTCCAGGGTGTACCTGCTTAGTCACCCTCTCCAGGGTGTACCTGCTTATTTACCCTTCTAAGGCCTCACCCCTACCTTTGCTTTGTCTACAGTCCCTACTCATACTCTTTTCCTATTCTGCAGTTCTTTGCTAAATTCCCTCTTGTCTCTCCTTCAGTCTTTATTCCAATACCTAGCTCTGTTTCTTTATCTGTTCTCCCTTTGCACTATATTTAACATGCAACCAGACACCTCCACTATCCCTGCACTTAAACTCCTACCTGACCTGGTAAAGGCCCTGACACTCTAGCTACATCTGTTATTGTAAAAATACTGAAAAACACCAATTAAAAAAAATAGCATTTATAATGTAAAACCAAGACACATACAAGGAATAAAAATAATATATTTCAAAAGTGTCAACAACTATCCCAGGGTCTTTTAAGCGCATGCCAAATATTTGTATGAAGTCCCCATACAAATGCTTCGATATGTGTTTTTTTTATTTAATCCTGGATTTATGGAGATAAAATGAGCATATTTGTTCAAGTGTGTGCAAACTTTGGGTGACATAAGATTTATTTGACTACTTTCCCTATGCTGATAACAGCACCTTAGTGTAAATTATACATTATACCTACTTACAAGACCCCACACATCATGTAATAAAAATGAAATGGGCATCCCCGACTCTCTCTAGACTGTAAACTTGCAAGCAGGGCTCTCTACCTCATGTATCAGTCTGTTTGATATTTATTGTGGAGCCTGACACACTCCGCAACACCAGATATTCTGGAGTTCCAAGAAGACATATGCTTAGTGAGCCAAGGCACATGCTGTGATCAGGACCGGCCCTTTAATGAGGCAGACTGGGGCAGATGCCCTAGGCTGCACCCTGGCAGAGGGGGCACTTTGCTGCTCCGTGCAGTGTTTTTTTCTTTGCCTGCAGCAGGTAAGGTAAAAACTGACAGTGTGTGTGTGTGTCAGCGAGTGTGTGTATGTCAGCGTGTGTGTTTGTGTCAGTGAGTGTGTGTATGTCAGTGAGAGTGTTTGTGTCAGTGTAAATGAGAGAGAGTGTGAGTGTGTGACTATGTGTGAGTGACAGAATCACTGTGTGTGTGAGTGAGGGTGTGGATAAAGGGATTAACTTCTCTGATACTGCCTATATCTGTCTAGCCACCCAAGGGGTTAATTCCTCTGACACTGCCTATATCTGTCTAGCCACCCAAGGGTTTAACTCCTCTATGAGTGTGTGTATGTAAATGTGAGTGAGAGTGTGCATGTCATTGTAAGTCAGTGTAAATGAGAGAGAGAATGTGTGTGTGTGTCAGTGTGAGTTTGTGTCTATGTGTGAGTGACAGGCTGTCTGTGTATGTGTGTGAGTGAGGGTGTGGATAAAGTGGGTAACTCCTCGATGTTGTCAATATCTGTCTAGCTACCCAAAGGGTTAATTCCTTTGATACTGACTATATCTGTCTAGCAATCCAAGGGGTTAACTCCTCTGACACTGCCTCTATATGTCTAGCCATCAAAGGTGTTAACTCATCTAACACTGCTTATATATGTCAAGCATCCAGGGGTTAACTTCTCTGACACGGTCTATGTCTATCTAGCCACCCAAGGGTTTAACTCTCTGAGTGTGTGTATATCAGTGTGAGTGAGAGTGTGTATGTCAGTTTGAGTCAGTATGAATGAGAGAGTGTGTGTGTGACAGTGTGAGTTTGTGTGTATGTGTGAGTGACAGGCTGCCTGTGTATGTGTGTGAGTGAGGGTGTGGATAAAGGGGTTATTCCTCTGACCCTGCCTATATCTGTCTAGCCATTCAAGGGGTTAACTCCTCTGACACTGCCTATATCTGTCTATCCACCTTAGGGGTTAGCTCCTCTGACACTGCCTATATCTGTCTAGCCACCCAAAGGGTTAACTCATCTGACACTGCCTATATATGTCAAGCAATCCAGTGGTTAACTCCTCTGACACTGCCTATATATATATATATATATATAATTTTTTTTTTTTTTTGATATAGGTCACTGGTCACATTATGTTTTAGGGAAATGCACAGGGTATTATAATACTATTTTACCATTACTTTCTTTTCACCTTATGAGTGAGCTCTTTTAAAAAAATAGTTTATTATGAATCTAAGAAGTGCTTTAGTGGGTGTAACAAGAAGGCTAGGCAGCCCAGTTGTTAATTCTTGTTTTGTAAGGGATTCAATATCTCCTCAGCCCAATTCCTTAGAAATAGAGTGTCAGCTTCCTCGCTAACCCCCCGGTTATAAATTGAAATATAACAATCCCCAGAAGCAGACGCGGCTACCAAGGCTAACCAAGTAAGAACAGTTTATTAAAGATAGGGAAGCACATTTATACAGTAAAACATCTTGATAACAGGGAAGATTGAACAATACACTTAAAGGGCTTCACTTTTACACAATGGATAACACAATTGAACCTGGCGCCAGTCTGAAAGGTGAACCAATGAGGATACACTCGTGGAAAGGCTGGGTGGGGGGGGGGGGGGGGGGGGTAGGTCCCTTTAATCCCTTATCACTTTGGGGACCTTTAAACTCCTGGCCAATGAGATGAGGGCCTACTATATTCCCCTAGGTCCAGAGCGACCAAGTTTAACACTGCCGATAGTCTAGAGCATCCAATCAACACAGCACCGCACTTGCTTAATTCGAGTGAATGTCCCAAGCGACCGGGCTTAACCTTTTTTGTCAGCACGTTTCGTCAGCATGTCAGCACGTTTATAAGTCAAAGCCCAGGTTTTTATAGATGCAACTGTTGCAATTCATGCAAACAGACGAAAAAACTACCGAAAAAAATTCAACAATTTACCTCAAATCAGACAGGAAAAACCTATGATATTAAGGACTTTTTAAATTCTGAGTCGAGTGGTGTAATCTACCTCCTGGAGTGTCCGTGTGGACTCCAGTATGTGGGACGCACCACAAGAAAAATTAAAATACGAGTGGGAGAGCACTGTAATAATATCCGTAAGAAGCTTTTAACTCATAGTGTTCCGAAACACTTTTTCGAACACAAAAATAGTCCAAAAGAAGTGAGTTTTATTGCAATAGCCAAACACAAGAAATTCTGGAGGGGCAGTAATTCCTGGAAAGAACTAGGAAAGCTCGAAATGAAGTGGGTCTATGTGCTAAAGTCACTGGCACCCAAAGGGCTCAATGCGGAGTTTTATCTGTTTAACTTTTTATAAAGGATTCTTAATAGAAAGAGTTTTTTTTTGTATTGCTTCTATGTGTTCACTTTATATCTGCTGCCATAGAGCCATGGTAATTGCTAGCGTGCAGGTATCTTGAAATGTATTCTATGGGGGCTTATGGGGATACTTTGGCTACTGAATTATGTGGCTTTACTCCTGCTCAAGAGATGCTGCAAGCGCTAACAAGTACACAGGATGGCTCTTGTTCTTTTTGTAAATGTACATTATATGTTTTTACTTTGCTGTATTTACAATGTGTACATCCTGACAAACAGCTGACAGGTGTTCTCCCGTTATTTCTTTTTTTCTCCCGCTCGAGAAACCACACCCCCTGCACTGAATGAGTTCCATCTCCTTCAGATTTCTGTTCTGAAGGACGGAGAGACATGAGTAAAGGGGTGTGGAATGAGGAGCCTATCAGAAGAAGGAGGGGCGGAGTAAGAGTGACGCGTCACCATGGCAACTAGGGGCGGAGCTTATGACGCAAGTAACAGAGACTGAATGCGAAAAGACTTAAAAGGACCCAAACAAGCACATGAGGACACTTGAAAAAGCCTCTAGAGGAGGCGAAACACGTTGTGCTGCAGGAGACACGGGACCTTAAAGGACTGGACACTTTTCAAGAGCTTCTTTGATTTTATGAACTGTGAAGATTCTTCCGTTTTTTAATGTAAGATTTTTATGTTTTTTTTAGCCTTGTATTAAACAGTGTTTTTCTGACACCCATGCCTTCTCTCCTCATGTGTTGAAACAACTCTGGAGTCATCATACAGGAGGCTACTGGTCATCTTACACCCATCTACTGGGCTCCCCTATGCTGATACCCCTGAGCAGGTTGATGCTCAGGCTGATGTGAGTGGTCATTTGGCACGATTTAATTTACTGTGTTCCATTTTTACTTTGATATACTACACCATAATATATTTTATGTTTCTTTTTCCCTTTATATAACACTGTAAGATTTCACTTACCGAAAAGGGTAAATATTCAGTGTGTATTTGTGTTGGTTGTAGCGCACTGGTCACTTTTTTCTGTTTTTTGTACCTACCGGGCTGGACGTGAGACACTAGCGGTGGCCTGGTGCTGCACACTCCGCCACATTGAGGCGCAGTAATTTATACTTTTTCTGATTTTAACCTTTTTTGTGTCTGGCTGCCTAGAATGGGAACCGTACCTGTCCTAAATCACTGGTTGTAATTCTGTTCGCCTCACCTTTCGGATATCTTTCGGTTCACTATTTCGGCTCTTTAGACCAATGGAATGAGAGATACTTGGCCCTTTAACTCAGCAGCTAATCCCCATTTGAGCAACGTTGGGCTGGGTCGTGGGAGTTTTAAATCGACCAATGGGTGGCTGAGCACATGGCTCCATAGTCTCTAGGTCTGGTCTGTGGGGACCCTGGCTGCTACTGGGTCTTGGGGGTCTGGCACCAGGGGGGCGGGGGAAACACAAGTGATCTGCCCCTTTGGGGAGGTATTAAAACCTGGGCAACATGGGGACATATGAGCATATATTCAAAGTTTAACAGACCTTTCCCAGCTGGCTTCCAGAGTCACAGTGTTTCGTGATAGTGGGCATATAAAATATTTTTTTCTAAGAGCCCATCCACAAGGTGAAAAGAAAGAAATTATAAAACAAACATTATTATGAATACAGGCTGTGAAATTTCCCCAAAAATATGTGACCACTGACCTATAACATGACTTTAAATATTGTACATTACGTTTAAATGCTCAAACATTTATGGTACACATTTTAATCATGGCCAGCCAATACTAGGGCCAATACAGTATTTTGTATAATTTTGCATATAGAAAGGTGCTCTTGCATTAAATTATCACTTCCTGATAAGTTTTTATTAATTTTGAATTATCATGACTGTGGGCTTTTTTTGTGGGGGACAACAATTCGTTTTCCGCCCCAGGCAGAACAATGTCTTGGACCAGCCCTGTCTGTGATTAATAGAAACTTCAGATTTGGTCATCTCCAATAAGGCAAAGTTGTTGAGGGTTAAAATTGGTGAAAAAAAACATTTTTCAGAGTATGTGAAGTGATTCTCATTTTATTCTCATTTTGCTACCAAATTCTATGGCTCTATTTTTAGCCCAAATGAAGAAAAATTGGCACTCCTTGGTGAATTTATTGGCAGACCAAACTGATAATTACACACAAAAGGTGGGAAAGGGGACACTTTACATGTTTCATGTTCAAAAACATAAGTAACGTAAGCATTTTTAAACATGAAAAGTGTAGAGTGACCCCTTTCCCACCTATTGTGTGTAATTATCAGTTTTAAGGACTTCAATAAATTCATTACTTGTAATGAAGAATTGAAAATGCATCTTCTAAATGTTAATGCATATTAATGTGCTTTAAAAGTACTTTAAAGTGCATGTTCTACATTTTGCATTGCTAGATGAAAATGTGAAATTACAGCAGTTTGCAAGGAGCGAGGACTGCCCACACTAGCTGAGTAAAAGTCCATTTCCTTTTTATTTATTTTATTCTATTCCAGGAGCACAGGAAGTGACTAAATGAAACAAAACTTTATATCCGCAGTGTCTAAATAACCAGTGCTGCGCAGTCAGGGCCAGCCCAAGACATTGTGCTGCCTGGGGCGAAAAAATGAAATGCAGCCCCCCCCCCCCCCCAAAAAAAAAAAAATCCCACAGTCATGGTAGCCATGGTCTGGAAGTGATAATTTAATGCAAGAGCACCTCTATATGCAAAATTATATGGTGCGATTATTGGCTGGCCATGATTAAAATGTGTACCCTAAATGTTTGAGCATTTACCCTTAATGTAGAATATTTGAATCATGTTATAAGTCAGGGGTCACATATTATGATTTGAGGAACTGCACAGCCTATTTTCATAATGTTTGTTTTACCATTTCTTTCTTTTCACCTCATGGGTGAGCTCCTAGAACACTTTTTTTAAAATTGGTATATGCCCACTAAAGCACTTCTTATATACATAATAATACATTTTTTAAAGAGCTCACCCATAAGGTGAAAAGAGAGTAATGGTAAAACATTATGATAATAGGCTGTGCAATTCCCTAAAACAAATGTGAGCAGTGACCTATAACAAAATGCAGACAGATATAGTCAGTGTCAGTGTTAACCCCTGGATTGCTTAACATATGTAGGCAGTGTCAGATGAATTAACCCCTGGATGGCTAGACAGATATAGACAGTGTCAGAGGAATTAACCCCTGGATGGCTAGACAGATATAAGCAGTATCAGAGGAGTTAACCCCTTTATCCACACACATACACAAACAGTCTGTCACTCACACTGACACACACTCGATCACGCACACATACTCTCACTCACAGTGACACACACACATATGCTCACTCACAGTGACACACACACATATGCTCACTTACACTGACATACACACACATGCTCTCATTTACACTGACATACACAAGCTCTCACTTACACTGACATACACACGCTCTCACTTACACTTACATACACATGCTCTCACTTACACTGACATACACATTCACTCACACTGACATACACATTCACTCACACTGACATACACATTCACTCACACTGACACACACATTCACTCACACTGACACACACACTCACACTGACATACACACATGTTCACTCACACTGACATACACACACACACACTCATGTTCACTCACACTGACATACACACTCATGTTCACTCACACTGACATACACACTCATGTTCACTCACACTGACATACACACACATGTTCACTCACACTAACATACACACACACATGCTCACTCTCACTGACATACATACACATGCTCACTCACACTGACATACACACACACATGCTCACTCACACTGATATACACACACATGTTCACTCACACTGACATACGCACACCCTCACTCACACTGACATACACACACTATCACTCACACTGACATACACACACTATCACTCACACTGACATACACATACTCTCACTCCCACTGACATACACACACACTCACTCTGACATACACACACATGTTCACTCACACTGACACACAAACACTCTCATTCACACTGACATACACACACTCTCATTCACACTGACATACACACACTCTCATTCACACTGACATACACACACTCTCACTCACACTGACATACACACACTCTCACTCACACTGACATCCATACACACATTCACACTGAAACTTGCTGTTTGCATCTCTATTTGCTTTGAGCTCTGTGTGAAGGA
The DNA here is from genome assembly GCA_036172795.1 of Pelodytes ibericus. Taxonomy (NCBI): domain Eukaryota; kingdom Metazoa; phylum Chordata; class Amphibia; order Anura; family Pelodytidae; genus Pelodytes; species Pelodytes ibericus. The sequence continues at coordinate 137,747,155 of CM069861.1, forward strand.
GGTCTCAGCCAACCATGGGAGGTTTCTGAACTCTCAGCCAATCATGAGAGTTGAGAAGTCTCACCTGATAGGTTGAGACCTCCTTCAATCAAGAAACACAGAAAAAAAAAGAAAAAAAAGACAGCTGCATGGAGGAACAAAGTGCCGCCTCTGCCAGGATGCCGCCTGGGGCAGCTGCCCCACTCTGCCCCATTATAGGGCCGGCCCTGCCTGCAGTAAACATGCAGAGTAATCACTAGGGGAGGGCTTCAGAAATATTAAAACATGTTATGTAGAATGCCTGCATCATATCACAGTGGGGAAAAAAAAAACCTGTGCACTATACAAGCAGTAATCTTCATCTTGCACCAAAGTGAGTTTGAGAACTAGACTGTCCTTCTAAGATTTAGTCCCTGGTGTCCTTTTAATATAGCTCTACATAAGTAGGCCAGGTGACCTGTAGACCCTATGTTTTCTATGAGTCTACTAGGCCAAGACACTGGGCACTGCAACAGGACACCTGAGGCCATGAGGGGACCAGGACCGTCAAACATCCATTAAAATAACAAATGCATGTAAAAAAACATGACTGGTTCACCACACTGGAACAAGAATTATGAATTCCATGTAACCAGTCCTTATTCTTACATCTCGGACGGCCTGTTTTTCATAGTTTAGCCTATGTTCTGATAAACCTTTATCCAAAAGCCTTGATATTGTTCTAAATTTCCAGATGTGTCTCGTCAGGTGTCTGGCTCTTAGCGTATAAAAGCCACTTCCTGTCAAACCTACAATTTCCAGGTTACTGGGCTTTAAGCCTACTGTTTACTATTTACCTGTGTACTGACTCTAGCCTGTTTAACTTTCCTTTTCTACTTACTTACCTTAACCCTTTAAGGACCAGCGATTTTCCTGGGCCAAGGACCAGAGCGTTTTTCAATTTTTAATACGCGGTTTTTGAAACATAAATTTCCTCTCTCTCATTTAACGTACCCATACAAGTTATATGTTGTTTTTTAGAGGACAGTTAGAGCTTTCTTTTGATACCCTATACATAAAAATGATTTACATTTTAGTATTAAAAAATACATATAAAAGAGGAAATTTTTGAGGAAAAAAAAGTTTTTCCCCATTATTTTCCCAATAATAAGCTACATAACTAGTGCAACACTAACCCACTTATCCCCCCTAATTAACTAACTAATAAAAAAGAAAAATATTGGTTCCCAAACCCCCCATAACAAAAAAGACAGAAAAAAACTCTGAAGAGTGCGATGTCAGATCAGTAAAAATCATGCAACAGGCATGCAGGGGTTAAATTTTATTAAATAAATATATTAAAATTACCTTTATTTATTCAAAAAAACTTTATAAATTGTAAAAATAAAAAAATCTGTTAAAAAAAAAACTAAATGAGGGCCATAAAGTGGAAGGAAACTGATCACAGTTAAAAACTGTGATCAGCAATGAAAGGGTTAATTTTTTTTTTTACCTATGTGTGTATAATTAATTTCTTTTTACTTACAGGTCACTCTCTGTGCTTCACTATAAGAATGTGACGAAAAAACTACCGAAAAAAATTCAACAATTTACCTCAAATCAGACAGGAAAAACCTATGATATTAAGGACTTTTTAAATTCTGAGTCGAGTGGTGTAATCTACCTCCTGGAGTGTCCGTGTGGACTCCAGTATGTGGGACGCACCACAAGAAAAATTAAAATACGAGTGGGAGAGCACTGTAATAATATCCGTAAGAAGCTTTTAACTCATAGTGTTCCGAAACACTTTTTCGAACACAAAAATAGTCCAAAAGAAGTGAGTTTTATTGCAATAGCCAAACACAAGAAATTCTGGAGGGGCAGTAATTCCTGGAAAGAACTAGGAAAGCTCGAAATGAAGTGGGTCTATGTGCTAAAGTCACTGGCACCCAAAGGGCTCAATGCGGAGTTTTATCTGTTTAACTTTTTATAAAGGATTCTTAATAGAAAGAGTTTTTTTTTGTATTGCTTCTATGTGTTCACTTTATATCTGCTGCCATAGAGCCATGGTAATTGCTAGCGTGCAGGTATCTTGAAATGTATTCTATGGGGGCTTATGGGGATACTTTGGCTACTGAATTATGTGGCTTTACTCCTGCTCAAGAGATGCTGCAAGCGCTAACAAGTACACAGGATGGCTCTTGTTCTTTTTGTAAATGTACATTATATGTTTTTACTTTGCTGTATTTACAATGTGTACATCCTGACAAACAGCTGACAGGTGTTCTCCCGTTATTTCTTTTTTTCTCCCGCTCGAGAAACCACACCCCCTGCACTGAATGAGTTCCATCTCCTTCAGATTTCTGTTCTGAAGGACGGAGAGACATGAGTAAAGGGGTGTGGAATGAGGAGCCTATCAGAAGAAGGAGGGGCGGAGTAAGAGTGACGCGTCACCATGGCAACTAGGGGCGGAGCTTATGACGCAAGTAACAGAGACTGAATGCGAAAAGACTTAAAAGGACCCAAACAAGCACATGAGGACACTTGAAAAAGCCTCTAGAGGAGGCGAAACACGTTGTGCTGCAGGAGACACGGGACCTTAAAGGACTGGACACTTTTCAAGAGCTTCTTTGATTTTATGAACTGTGAAGATTCTTCCGTTTTTTAATGTAAGATTTTTATGTTTTTTTTAGCCTTGTATTAAACAGTGTTTTTCTGACACCCATGCCTTCTCTCCTCATGTGTTGAAACAACTCTGGAGTCATCATACAGGAGGCTACTGGTCATCTTACACCCATCTACTGGGCTCCCCTATGCTGATACCCCTGAGCAGGTTGATGCTCAGGCTGATGTGAGTGGTCATTTGGCACGATTTAATTTACTGTGTTCCATTTTTACTTTGATATACTACACCATAATATATTTTATGTTTCTTTTTCCCTTTATATAACACTGTAAGATTTCACTTACCGAAAAGGGTAAATATTCAGTGTGTATTTGTGTTGGTTGTAGCGCACTGGTCACTTTTTTCTGTTTTTTGTACCTACCGGGCTGGACGTGAGACACTAGCGGTGGCCTGGTGCTGCACACTCCGCCACATTGAGGCGCAGTAATTTATACTTTTTCTGATTTTAACCTTTTTTGTGTCTGGCTGCCTAGAATGGGAACCGTACCTGTCCTAAATCACTGGTTGTAATTCTGTTCGCCTCACCTTTCGGATATCTTTCGGTTCACTATTTCGGCTCTTTAGACCAATGGAATGAGAGATACTTGGCCCTTTAACTCAGCAGCTAATCCCCATTTGAGCAACGTTGGGCTGGGTCGTGGGAGTTTTAAATCGACCAATGGGTGGCTGAGCACATGGCTCCATAGTCTCTAGGTCTGGTCTGTGGGGACCCTGGCTGCTACTGGGTCTTGGGGGTCTGGCACCAGGGGGGCGGGGGAAACACAAGTGATCTGCCCCTTTGGGGAGGTATTAAAACCTGGGCAACATGGGGACATATGAGCATATATTCAAAGTTTAACAGACCTTTCCCAGCTGGCTTCCAGAGTCACAGTGTTTCGTGATAGTGGGCATATAAAATATTTTTTTCTAAGAGCCCATCCACAAGGTGAAAAGAAAGAAATTATAAAACAAACATTATTATGAATACAGGCTGTGAAATTTCCCCAAAAATATGTGACCACTGACCTATAACATGACTTTAAATATTGTACATTACGTTTAAATGCTCAAACATTTATGGTACACATTTTAATCATGGCCAGCCAATACTAGGGCCAATACAGTATTTTGTATAATTTTGCATATAGAAAGGTGCTCTTGCATTAAATTATCACTTCCTGATAAGTTTTTATTAATTTTGAATTATCATGACTGTGGGCTTTTTTTGTGGGGGACAACAATTCGTTTTCCGCCCCAGGCAGAACAATGTCTTGGACCAGCCCTGTCTGTGATTAATAGAAACTTCAGATTTGGTCATCTCCAATAAGGCAAAGTTGTTGAGGGTTAAAATTGGTGAAAAAAAACATTTTTCAGAGTATGTGAAGTGATTCTCATTTTATTCTCATTTTGCTACCAAATTCTATGGCTCTATTTTTAGCCCAAATGAAGAAAAATTGGCACTCCTTGGTGAATTTATTGGCAGACCAAACTGATAATTACACACAAAAGGTGGGAAAGGGGACACTTTACATGTTTCATGTTCAAAAACATAAGTAACGTAAGCATTTTTAAACATGAAAAGTGTAGAGTGACCCCTTTCCCACCTATTGTGTGTAATTATCAGTTTTAAGGACTTCAATAAATTCATTACTTGTAATGAAGAATTGAAAATGCATCTTCTAAATGTTAATGCATATTAATGTGCTTTAAAAGTACTTTAAAGTGCATGTTCTACATTTTGCATTGCTAGATGAAAATGTGAAATTACAGCAGTTTGCAAGGAGCGAGGACTGCCCACACTAGCTGAGTAAAAGTCCATTTCCTTTTTATTTATTTTATTCTATTCCAGGAGCACAGGAAGTGACTAAATGAAACAAAACTTTATATCCGCAGTGTCTAAATAACCAGTGCTGCGCAGTCAGGGCCAGCCCAAGACATTGTGCTGCCTGGGGCGAAAAAATGAAATGCAGCCCCCCCCCCCCCCCAAAAAAAAAAAAATCCCACAGTCATGGTAGCCATGGTCTGGAAGTGATAATTTAATGCAAGAGCACCTCTATATGCAAAATTATATGGTGCGATTATTGGCTGGCCATGATTAAAATGTGTACCCTAAATGTTTGAGCATTTACCCTTAATGTAGAATATTTGAATCATGTTATAAGTCAGGGGTCACATATTATGATTTGAGGAACTGCACAGCCTATTTTCATAATGTTTGTTTTACCATTTCTTTCTTTTCACCTCATGGGTGAGCTCCTAGAACACTTTTTTTAAAATTGGTATATGCCCACTAAAGCACTTCTTATATACATAATAATACATTTTTTAAAGAGCTCACCCATAAGGTGAAAAGAGAGTAATGGTAAAACATTATGATAATAGGCTGTGCAATTCCCTAAAACAAATGTGAGCAGTGACCTATAACAAAATGCAGACAGATATAGTCAGTGTCAGTGTTAACCCCTGGATTGCTTAACATATGTAGGCAGTGTCAGATGAATTAACCCCTGGATGGCTAGACAGATATAGACAGTGTCAGAGGAATTAACCCCTGGATGGCTAGACAGATATAAGCAGTATCAGAGGAGTTAACCCCTTTATCCACACACATACACAAACAGTCTGTCACTCACACTGACACACACTCGATCACGCACACATACTCTCACTCACAGTGACACACACACATATGCTCACTCACAGTGACACACACACATATGCTCACTTACACTGACATACACACACATGCTCTCATTTACACTGACATACACAAGCTCTCACTTACACTGACATACACACGCTCTCACTTACACTTACATACACATGCTCTCACTTACACTGACATACACATTCACTCACACTGACATACACATTCACTCACACTGACATACACATTCACTCACACTGACACACACATTCACTCACACTGACACACACACTCACACTGACATACACACATGTTCACTCACACTGACATACACACACACACACTCATGTTCACTCACACTGACATACACACTCATGTTCACTCACACTGACATACACACTCATGTTCACTCACACTGACATACACACACATGTTCACTCACACTAACATACACACACACATGCTCACTCTCACTGACATACATACACATGCTCACTCACACTGACATACACACACACATGCTCACTCACACTGATATACACACACATGTTCACTCACACTGACATACGCACACCCTCACTCACACTGACATACACACACTATCACTCACACTGACATACACACACTATCACTCACACTGACATACACATACTCTCACTCCCACTGACATACACACACACTCACTCTGACATACACACACATGTTCACTCACACTGACACACAAACACTCTCATTCACACTGACATACACACACTCTCATTCACACTGACATACACACACTCTCATTCACACTGACATACACACACTCTCACTCACACTGACATACACACACTCTCACTCACACTGACATCCATACACACATTCACACTGAAACTTGCTGTTTGCATCTCTATTTGCTTTGAGCTCTGTGTGAAGGAGGTCTCAGCCAACCATGGGAGGTTTCTGAACTCTCAGCCAATCATGAGAGTTGAGAAGTCTCACCTGATAGGTTGAGACCTCCTTCAATCAAGAAACACAGAAAAAAAAAGAAAAAAAAGACAGCTGCATGGAGGAACAAAGTGCCGCCTCTGCCAGGATGCCGCCTGGGGCAGCTGCCCCACTCTGCCCCATTATAGGGCCGGCCCTGCCTGCAGTAAACATGCAGAGTAATCACTAGGGGAGGGCTTCAGAAATATTAAAACATGTTATGTAGAATGCCTGCATCATATCACAGTGGGGAAAAAAAAAACCTGTGCACTATACAAGCAGTAATCTTCATCTTGCACCAAAGTGAGTTTGAGAACTAGACTGTCCTTCTAAGATTTAGTCCCTGGTGTCCTTTTAATATAGCTCTACATAAGTAGGCCAGGTGACCTGTAGACCCTATGTTTTCTATGAGTCTACTAGGCCAAGACACTGGGCACTGCAACAGGACACCTGAGGCCATGAGGGGACCAGGACCGTCAAACATCCATTAAAATAACAAATGCATGTAAAAAAACATGACTGGTTCACCACACTGGAACAAGAATTATGAATTCCATGTAACCAGTCCTTATTCTTACATCTCGGACGGCCTGTTTTTCATAGTTTAGCCTATGTTCTGATAAACCTTTATCCAAAAGCCTTGATATTGTTCTAAATTTCCAGATGTGTCTCGTCAGGTGTCTGGCTCTTAGCGTATAAAAGCCACTTCCTGTCAAACCTACAATTTCCAGGTTACTGGGCTTTAAGCCTACTGTTTACTATTTACCTGTGTACTGACTCTAGCCTGTTTAACTTTCCTTTTCTACTTACTTACCTTAACCCTTTAAGGACCAGCGATTTTCCTGGGCCAAGGACCAGAGCGTTTTTCAATTTTTAATACGCGGTTTTTGAAACATAAATTTCCTCTCTCTCATTTAACGTACCCATACAAGTTATATGTTGTTTTTTAGAGGACAGTTAGAGCTTTCTTTTGATACCCTATACATAAAAATGATTTACATTTTAGTATTAAAAAATACATATAAAAGAGGAAATTTTTGAGGAAAAAAAAGTTTTTCCCCATTATTTTCCCAATAATAAGCTACATAACTAGTGCAACACTAACCCACTTATCCCCCCTAATTAACTAACTAATAAAAAAGAAAAATATTGGTTCCCAAACCCCCCATAACAAAAAAGACAGAAAAAAACTCTGAAGAGTGCGATGTCAGATCAGTAAAAATCATGCAACAGGCATGCAGGGGTTAAATTTTATTAAATAAATATATTAAAATTACCTTTATTTATTCAAAAAAACTTTATAAATTGTAAAAATAAAAAAATCTGTTAAAAAAAAAACTAAATGAGGGCCATAAAGTGGAAGGAAACTGATCACAGTTAAAAACTGTGATCAGCAATGAAAGGGTTAATTTTTTTTTTTACCTATGTGTGTATAATTAATTTCTTTTTACTTACAGGTCACTCTCTGTGCTTCACTATAAGAATGTGAAGCACAGAGAGTGAATTAGAGGCAAAGTCAGTGTGTGAACACACTGACTTTGCCATCTAATTTGCATGTTATCGCGGTGATGACTAAATCACCGCGATCACATGGCCGGAAACTGACCGATCGGGTCCAGGAGCTTTGCCTCGGGTGCGAGGCTTAGTCCTGGACCCGTTGCAGACTAGCTGGCGGTGCCCACGGAGCGCACCGCCGGCTAGACTGCATGACGAGTTAACTCGTCATAAGGTCGCTAACGCTGCGGCTCTTATGACGAGTTAACTCGTCATAAGGTCGGGAAGGGGTTAAGCTTGTTACTTCATTGTTACATCCACACAGCTCTGCTGTTTTTATATCTAAGACTAAGTGTTCACTCAAATTGCAGGGGCTCAGCCAACTGGTAAAGGAGTGCCTGTTATTGACAGAAAACCTAGCTACATTCCAAAACTGCTCGCACATTAGTAACATCACACCTTGTAAGATCCTTTCCATAGAGTAACACTGATGTTACAGCTCTTAATTTTATAAGCATGTTTTTGCTGTTTATATGTAGTTAGCATGTAGCTATGCATGTAGCTATTAAAAACTAATGAATAAATAGCTTTAGTTTCATGTGAAAATTTGTACAGAAATAAGAGAACAAAAAAAAGCTCAGTAAAAATATGATTTATTGAACACAGTTACAATATCATTTTCCAGATACATCAAATGAAATCATCATTCTCAATAAGTTCTTGTTGCCATCAAATTTTAATATCCTTTTTCTGTATTCTAATGGGGGTAGTTTGATATCATTTTATACTTTATACGTATTATTGCAAATGTATTTTTGTTCTCCTGTATAATTTTTTGTATAAGTAATGTTGATGCAAATGGGTAATGGCCAAAGTTTAATGACATGTTCTACACATTTATGATAGTTACACTATTGATTAGTGCGGTCATTGTATGCACCATACATAGCATCAGTCCACTATTTTACAAACACCATACCAGCAAACTGCAACTGTGGAACACATTATACATCACACAAGCCCTGTCCCAGCATACCAACATATAGTTTGTATTACTCTTGATCCGGGGTACATGGTACTCTTCTAACCACAATGCCACCCTTAAACACTATCATCATAGTCCCCATGTTCTACAGACTGTGCTGAGGCATAGTACAGTGATGATGATGGTAGCAGAAATCATGGAGTGTCAGAAATACCTCATCAGAAAGATTAGAGATATCACCATTAATGGTCAGGAGACTAAAATTAATTTCACACCACTATCCACTTTAATTTGTTTACATCCACTTCCTCCTATAAATCTGTTTCCTATGGATCTGTTTTGAAACTGTGAATTATATCATGTAGCACATCTGTTGTGTTGGGAGCACATTGGTGATTTTTATTTATACTATTTTATATCATATTCCAAGCTGATTCTAAATATATATAATGGATTATCTTATTTTGAGTAACTTCAATTGCAGGTGAGAACATTAATTCCAAAAGAGACTGAAAGACTGGAATCTCAGAAAAACAGGTAATCACTGTTAACCAAAAGTATTCACAGAACAAAGTAGAACTAGAATCCACTCAGTAATATAGTTAAAGTGCAATAACTATGAATCCCATCAAGCATATTGGAAATTCCCAGTCCTTATTAGCTGATCAGACCTGGATTTGTATTCAAATATTATCTTAATCTGCATACTACAATCCAAGATTTATTTTAACATTCAGTTAATAATTAACAGGACATATGTAAATGTCTTCCTGTTTTACATATCCACCATCCTACCTGCTGAATATCTATTATAACAGTGTATAATGTTCTCCAGCTCCTTTCACGGATCCAAAGGGATAATGAATGTTCTTACCTAATGGAGGTGACTGGGTGGGATTTTGGAAACTTACCCTCTCTGAACCTGGAGCCTTCAGTTTTCCTGGACAAAAAAACAAATACATTATTAATCGTAAATTAGAGATTCTCATACGTGTTTTGATGTGGTCTTTTGTTATACCTGGATCTACATCATGAGGATTCTTCTGCAATATCTTGGCTTTTTCCTAGCATTTGTCTCTGCTGGCTTCTTAATTGTGGCAACTTGGACCGATTGTTGGATGGAAAATGCAGATGACTCACTGGAGGTATGAAAAAGCAATCCAGTTAAACAAAAATACAATAAGTGTAATTTTTATAATAACATATAAGGTTCTCCAGATTATATCACAGAATTCAAAAACAAAAGTACTTGTTTGAAATCACAAGCTTGAACATCTTCATAGGAACTGGAAAAAAACATACAGGAACAGCGCCATTATAAAAAAAATATTTTTATTGAATATATATGTGAATATAGACATAACAGCGTATTTGAATAATATCATAATAGTAAATTTGTGTGTACTGAGTTTTTTTGAAAGGTTGGACCTCTTCTTGTATGTCCTATAGGTTTCCATGTAATGCATATTTAGCAGTAATACTTTCTTTTTTAATTGATTGATAGTGTAATGGTTTCTATAATTTATATCTTTTGTTGCCAGGCCTCTGATCCATATTCTGATGCGGTTATTTTGTAATGGTGTTCTAATTCCTCTGTTGTATTATATATACATACATGATGATTAATAAGAAAAATCAAATCAAATGGTTCTTCAGGTCAGTTTAACACTTGGAAAAATACACTTTAATTGATAGCAATACCATAAGGCTAGAGGCTACATTAAATATAAGCACAATTTTTATACTTTCAAATGATCTTATATAGCTTTCAACTTGCACATATAGTTTTATTGCATGAAATATCTAATATATAAATTAAATGTTATGTAATATGTACTATATGTATGTATGTGTATGTATGTGAATGCATTTTAAATGCTGGTAACGTGTTATTTAATGGGCAGTCTCGATGTGTTGTGTATTTTCCAGCATATTCTATAACAATGTGGCAATAGCTGCAATCTTTTCTTTCTTTTATTTATAATGAGACTGACTTTGGAAATGTTGAACTTAATAGAATCGTTTCTCTTTCTACTAACAGAAAATATACAATTCATTAGTCAAAATCAGAATTATATCCTGCCTGGCACTGCTTTAAATGAATGCATTAGTTTTACTTAAGAAGCTCTTTAATATGCAAATAATGCTACACTCAATATAAAGTTTCAGGAGAGGTCAAAAATGGCATTATCGCCATTTGTTCTGGATAACGTGATTCCGCCTTTTTATAAATCGTAACGCTTCTCAGTGTGGGAGAAGGACCTCTGCTAAACAGTGTTTGGTCTGATTTTTTTATTCACTGACTGCACAACCAAAAAGTATGTAAACCAGTGGAAGTAGTGCTGACACCCAAAATTTGTTGGAAGTCTGCTTTATACATAAGTGCACGTGCCAATAGTGGCGTTATTTGGCACTATTGACCTGTGCGCCGTGTTTATACCCGACTCCCTATATATAAACATTTCTTTTTAAATGTGCCTTCTATAAAAATCATTATAGTGTCTTACATAAAATAACTTAAGATAACGAAACCAAACAGTTTCCAACTCTCCCCATTCCAATCAAATATAAATAAAAAGGATCAGTTATTATACTGACAGCACATCTGCCAAAGCTAGTCCCTGGGCATCCCATGCACCATGTCATATAGGAAACTGGAAAAGACAAGCAAAACTAACAGGGTCTTAAGTAAATTGACTGTCTGGGGGCAGTAAAAAGCCTGAACAATTATATCTGCAATGCTTTATTTATTTTGAAAATAGTTTTTATTATGTGAACTGGTGAAATGGTATTCCTTCAGTTATCTACAAATAATTGTAGAAAAATAATATTAATGTACTTTTGTAACTTTTGAAGTCTAAGTGGCATTCTCCTCCCCAGCTAACTAAAAGAAAATGCTACCGACTGTGGAAAACACTTACACTGTATGCCTTAACTGCTTGAATTACTGAAAAAATAAGTATGGAAAGGACAGGAATCAATAAGATTAAATTAATAGAAAATCTATTAAAAATCCTATTAAAAAAACAGAGCACCAAATTGGGAGAAAATGCATCTGCAGTACTGCTGCCATCCATCCAAACGAGGTTTAAAAGGCGACAGGCACATCATTTCAGAGGTGCCACAGGCCTATCCTTTATTATTTCACAACTTATTAATGATTCACGTTTAACACTCCACCAATTGTATGCTGGTAATTCTAACCATCTGAGCATCCCAGGAAATGTAATCCACAACAGAGGTTAGCAGTCACTAACCTTAATTTTATCACCTAACATGTGGCACTGTCTGAGTATCATGGGAAGTGGAGTCCTTGACACTTGAAAAACAGCCCAAAATCTTATCATTTAAACCTTTGAAACATGGCTGTATTTAAATTAAACAGAACTTCATTTTTTTGCTGACAGTTGTCCCTTCTCGTTGCTCAAAAAAACAAACAAACAAAAAAAAAAAAACATTTTAAGTGTGTGTAATCTTTGCATAAGATTGTGAACAATTTAGTCAATATATTTTATCAAAATGTTAACAACTAAAACAATGTGTATTAAACAGTGACAAAGACATTTATTTAAATCTATCTGAACAAAAAGTATAGATGCTGTGATTCCCACACTTCAATATTTAACATCAATGGTAAAATGTTAGATTTTAAATATTCCAGCCCAGACATTTCTTCAACTTTTCCGTAGTGATTTTTTAATTCCCGACACATACATTTCTATGTTCTTAACTCTACTGTGGTGGGGTTCTTAATTTGAAATTAAAAACGGGTCCTTTTCTTATAACCACTGTATCTTAAAGTGACTGTATCACCAAAACATTGTTTTTACTGTAAATATTGCATCAAGTAAGTGTAGGCATTTTAAAAATAAATGTTTCAATAAAGTACTCCAAATAAAGTTACTTGTTGAGCCCTCTTGAGCCATAAAGCTCTATAAGAAGGCAGATAGCTTAGGTCCTTCATCTGGCCAAAGATTTTAAACAAAATAACCTTATAGAGCACAGAGGGCTCAATACGGTACTCTATTTGTATTCTTTTATTAAAGTATTTATATTTAAAATGCCTATATTGGATGCAATCTTTCAGTTAAACAGAACTTATTTTTTTACCGACAGTTGTCTTTTAAGGTGTTTTTCAAATAAACATGTAAAATCCATTCAGACATACTACACACATAAATGCCCACACTTCCCCCCTGGCAAATTGGGGGTGCCATGGGGCAGATCTTTGGCGGTAGAGTGACAGCGCCGTAAGAGGGGACAGTTGGGAGGAATGTACACATATAATTCAGGTTGGATTAAAAAATAATGGAAAATAAATACACTTGCTCTGCACTTCTGTGCAAAAATAAACACACCTCGCAGAAGTGCTGAGTCAGTGTCTTTTCCACTGCACTGTTCTATTGAGTGCTGCTTTCTACCATTGAGCTTGGGTGGATTCAAATATTAGACCATGGCGTTTTATAGAGCATTAGTGCATTCTTCTCTCTCTAAATATCCAGATAATAACAGTCACAAACACTGATCAGTTTCAGTCCAGTTCTCCTGGTGCAAATGATGCATAGATTGTAAATGTGTACTGTATATATATATATATATATGGGATTTACAGTTAGTTCTGAGCCTACAAATAACACTGTCGTCTCGGGTAGTTTTATGGGGTCTATTAAAAAAGACAATATTTTAAAACAAGTCCCTTTAGCATTGGAAGTATCTTTTTGTACTTGCTATTGCTTCTTAACCTTCTCCTTTAATTCATATTTAATTTGTTCTATTGTCCATCTCAAATATTTCTCATTTTCAAGGACTACGAGAAAACTAAAATACGCCTGGAGCTCCTTCCCCTGCTTTCCTGTTTATTGGACTATTTAATGTTTGATCTTCCCATTTTCTGAATTTGTTTACATAAGGAGAAGCTCCAAAAAAGTTTAATAATCAAACAGCACTGTATTGAATGTTTGCTTGGGCAAAGCCTGCGCTTTGAAAAAAAAAAAAAAAAAGGTTAAATAAGAAAAAATAAAATAGTTTTGACTGCATCCTGTTTCCATAACATTTCATTTAGTTATTTAAACCCCACTTGGGTCTCTTCTAAATACATGGATTTTCTACATATCTTCTAGAAGGAAGAAGAACAAGGAAATGATAAATAAACTCCCTTTTTTTTACTTTATTCCATATAAGTTTCACATAATAATGGTTTTAGGATACTAAGCCCATTTTACAGATCCAACTGTGTTTGTTTAAGACAAAGTACATGGAAAAATACAGCTTAGTAGATATTGGTGGAATTGTTGGATGGTTTCCTTATAAATTGGATTCTGTAATTAGACAGAAACAGACGAGACTTAATATTCTTGTTTCATTTTGCCCTATTACTTTGGGTTGTATTTCCTAAACATCCGTTCCAATCAAAAGCATATTTTTCCACTGATTCCACATGTACATTAATCAGCTTTCCCCTCAATTTTCCTATCTGAATTCTTGACATTTTCTTGATGTTACCCTGCATACAGTACATCAGTGGATGTGAAGGCTATAAAAGCACATGTTCAAGCATTATAAGTATAGTTATCACTTAAGACACTTTGATGCTTTTTTCCTCCCTGGGTCCAGCCAAATGCTTGGAAACAAAGTATGTAAGTAAATGAAACCTATTTTGTATGTTCAATGTATAATACATGCATACAAGTTTGTTATAATTAAACCTTAATATGAATTTAAAAAAGTAGATAAATTATAAAATAATTATTCTTTTAAAATTTATATGCTCATGAAGCATTTGGCATACATTTGAATCTATTCATTTTTTTAAAACCCATGTTTGAATTTGTTGGGAAGGAACTATGTAATACATTGTACATAATATCTAACTCTCTGTATTAAGCTAGCTTTTAATCAGAACTAACGTCTATTGACAAACTTAATTTTACTTATTTGGCACTGATTGCCCATGCTGTGAACAAGCAGAATAGGAGCAAATGCAGTAAAAAAAATATATATTTTAAAAGTCTCTGTGGGGTTTCCTGCTTATGACATCACCTTGTGGCCTGATATGCAAATTACACATTTCCCATTGAAAAGTAGTTAATTTGCATATCAAGCCACAGGTGATGTCATACACAGGAGACACCACAGACATGTTAAAAACATATTTTTCTTTCATTTTATGCATTTTTGATAACTTTTTTTATTCTCCACATTTATAATATGAACAATATGTAGGTAGTCCCCTACCAGTGTAAGGATATGAAGGAGTGTATTAAGAAGTACCCCAAAATGGGAAGTTATACATTAATACATTGCCTTCAAGATGTCTCATGCCCAATAGAATTTTTTTTTTTTAAATTTGACGAGCATGTTGTCTCTTGATTGCTGCATAAGTCCAACTATATCTTACATATTAATTGGTTCTAATTTATGCTATTATTATGTTATGCCATTGACTGTGAAGTGGAATACTTTCTAAAAGTCACTTACACTTATTTTACAGTGACAAGTAGCACATTAACCTTGTCTGCCATACACAAAGGCACCTTTTTGTGTTATCTGGTATAAGTGCCTCATTAACAGGAAGTTTAGTTAATGATGGCAACTATTCTCACGGATCTGAGGTTAGAATAACTGCCAAGACCTCCAAAAGCAGGCCCGAGGCATTAATGTGTGATAGAGTGGGATTCCTTTTCTGCCTAATGACCTCAGAGATTTGTTCAATATGTCTATGCAAGTCAATGATCCATAGCATTTTAGCTCCAGCAGAGGCACATGCAAATGCTAACATACTTTACATCTTGGGAAGGAAAATATATTTGTACAAGGAATCTACATATATCTGTGAAGTTGTGGTTTAATATATATTAGTTCTTACACAGCATCATTTAGCTGTTTGTTTTCTGGAGTATAAAATAGTTAAAATTGTTTGGCATAATGTTCTAATTGAAATCAAACCGGTTTTATGCACACCAGAGTCATAGCCAGCTCTTTCTGTGTCAGAGGCACCAATAGAAAATAGTGTCCCCTTCCAATATAGTTTCATAGCTTTTGTTTTGAAGATAAATGATGATACTTATTGGTATGGTCAGCTTGTTGGCAGGCTCATTTCCTCAGTGCTAGTCTTTGTGGACTCTCCTATACATAACAGTGATGTTGAGTGAATGCTTCCAGGCAGAGACCTGCTCCTGTCTATGCAGGTATAAGTTGCCACATACTGGGCTGGGGTGCAGTGAAGGGACTTCATACCCAAATTCTGGTCTGATTAGTCCTGCATGCAACGTCATTGACACCAGTTAGAAGGCTCAAATACTGCTGTGTGTCAGTCTAATCATAGAGCTATGATTTCTGTGCCTCTCAAACATCTGTGAAAAGCATGGCTCAACTGTACATCAATCCATTGCTGTTGGGTATATACTTAGAAATTCTCCTCTAGCCCACACATCTGCTGTCTTGTAAGAATGCTGTATTAATTAGTCTATACATGTTGATATTGTCCTCCTTTGAGGAAGAAAGAGGTCAATACAACATTATTACTTTGTTATGTAGAAGGTCAATTAAAATGGCATAGAGTGTGCTCACTAATATTCTGCTAGCTATAAGTTAATTGTCTGCCTCTCTAAATCATATCCTTTGCAGTACTGTTATTCAGTACTTTGTTGATTAATGTAGTGTACTTTTTTTTGCTTTTTTTTAATTAACTGTTGTTCCACATATAGGTGAGTACAAAATGTCGTGGTCTTTGGTGGGAATGTGTCACCAATGTGTTTGACGGGATTCGGACCTGTGATGAATATGACTCTATATATGCAGAGCACTCAAGTAGGTACTAATTAATCCCATTGTTTATTATTAAAATCCACTGTGATTGTTTTTTTGTTTTTTTAACTACACATGGCAGATCAGGGAGTTTTTGGGTATTACATATTGCTATTTTAAGACATCTTTTTACGTATACGTTATCGGTTGCATGTGGCTATTGACAGAATTAATCCTAAAAGTAGCCAAAAACTAAGACAGCAAGAAAATAAGACCATATGATAAGCAACAGATACCTGTTTATATTTCATTATATGCATATATTCATTTTTTAATTCTTGTAGGTAAATCCAATCCAACATTGGATAATTTTAAAAAGGTTTTATAATTTTGAGTGTGTGTTAAAGAAATATCCAACTCACATGTGCCCCTTTATCAACGGTTGTGGGTTTCAGAACTTAATGCAAAGTCTCCAGGACTGTAATCCAGAACTGCCCATATCCAGTCACTTCCCTTTCAGGCCTTTTATACTCATTACAAAGATCATATCCAACAATTCAACCTGTAAGTGAAATTTAAGTAAGTGATTTAATAATCATGAGTATTAACCTGGAGCAGTCAAAAAAGATTTCTGAGAATGTCTGTTGTTTTATTATTAATAAAGTTTAACATTCTACTTGTAAGCTTGCATTCAAGGCTTTCTACCTCATGTATCAGTGTGTTCTTCTAACTTAGTATGTTGTCCGCCTTCATGCTCGGTACTTAGAGCTACTTAAAATGTTGGCGCAATATAAATAGATGTTAATGGAATGGGCTGCAATTCTACAATACATTGACTTCAGAATAATGTCTGGAGCTAGACACTAGACAAATACAAATACTAGATATCCTTTACATTGGTGTATGCCGTTTCAAGCCAGTTGAATGTATGTACTTTTTCAGTATTAACTCTCACATTTTAATAAATATGCTACTTGAGACTGCCTGAAAATAATGACATCCTTTAAAAAGGGAAGAGTTGTTCACTGTTGAATTTACACTCTGCTTGGGGGATGAATTACAAATCAAAAACATACCGTTTTTGCTCGATTATAAGACAAGGTTTTTTCAGAAAAAAAAATCGGAAAACTACCCCTCGTCTTATAATCGAGGTCTTCTTATAATCTGACCTCAAATTGAGGTCAGATTATAAGACATGGATCCAGGTCTCCAGCAGAGCTGCAGGGGACCTGGATCCCCCTCTCTAGCAGCAGGGGATGTCTGCGCAACGAGCGCAGACTCCCCTGCTTCCGCCCGGCACGACCGCCGGGGCTTCTGTGAAGAAGCCGGGTACTTCCGCTTTCGTCACAGAAGTCCCGGCGAGCGTGCCGGGCTGCAGCAGGGGAGTCTGCGCTCTTCGCGCAGACATCCTCTGCTGCCCCACTAGCCACCAGGGGAAAGCGGGCAGCTGGGGGTTGTCTGCACGATACGTGCAGACATCCTCCATGCTGCCCGACACGGCAGACTATTATGACGGACAGCTGTCCGTCATAATAGACTGCCGTGTCGGGCAGCATGGAGGATGTCTGCAAGTATCGTGCAGACATCCCCCGGCTGCCCCCACTAGCCACCAGGGATCAAGGTAAGGGGAAGGGAGGGAGGGGGGCAGAGAGACAGGGGGAGGGAGGGAGGGGGACAGAGAGACAGGGGGGACAGAGAGACAGGGGGAGGGAGGGAGGGAGGGGGACAGAGAGACAGGGGGAGGGAGGGAGGGAGGGGGACAGAGAGACAGGGGGGACAGAGAGACAGGGGGGAGGGAGGGGGGCAGAGACAGAGTCAAGGGGAGGGAGGGGGTTAAGAGACAGAGACATGGGGAGGGAAGGGGTTAAGAGACAGAGACAAGGGGAGTGAGGGGGTTAAGAGACAGACAAGGGGAGGGAAGAGGTTAAGAGACAGAGACAAGGGGAGTGAGGGGGTTAAGAGACAGACAAGGGGAGGGAAGGGGTTAAGAGACAGAGACAAGGGGAGTGAGGGGGTTAAGAGACAGACAAGGGGAGGGGGGAGAGAGAGAAAAATGGGGGCAAGGGAAAGAGAAAGGCAGCATTGGCACATAAAAAGAAATAAAAACTAGAAATACATTTTTTGATATCATAATTTTTTATTAAAAAAGCAATTTACATGTGAATATATACAAGTTGAACTTTTTTCCTATAGGGTAGTCTTATATTCAGGCTTTTAGTTTTTTTCCTAATGGAATATCCAAAGTTTGGGGGGTCGTCTTATAATCAGGGTCGTCTTATAATCGAGCAAATACGATATTAAAGAGAAAAAGAGCTGAAAAACAGAGACTGACAGTCCTTCTATTTTTTGACTGCTGTTTATCATGGATCCCCTATGGATGGTGCTGCTTAACCCCTTAACGCATATGGACGTATATATACGTCCTGAAAAGCATGGTCCTTAACGACCATGAGGACGTATATATACGTCCTCCGTTTTCATGTAGTGTTGCTCTCCTTAGAGCAACACTACATGCCTGTAGCTATTCCCAGAGGCTGCTTCGGATCCAAAGCAGCCTCTGAGAGTGCCTTCAGCCCCCCCTCGCGCATACGATCACCGCGAATGTGATCGTATGCTCGTTAACACACATAGGCAGTGAAAGCTTATCACTGCCTATGTGTGTAAAGTGTTGCAATGATGCCTCGATCGAGGCATCATGCAACACATTCTGTGCCCCCCTGGGTGATCGCGGGTGTGTGCTGTATCGGAGGAGCATGCTCCTCCGATACAGCGTGCCCAGCACAGAGCGACGGAAGAGAGAAAAAAAAATCTCTTCTGTCGCTCTGAAACCACTACTTGACTGCCCCTACAGGCAGTTAGACAGTAATACAGTTAAAATTAGAAAATAAAATAAATAAATAAAATAAAATAAATAAATAAATGGAAAAAGCTAATCCTAGATCTACTGAACCTAGATCTAGGGTTAGGGTCATAAATAGGGTTATAATTAAGGTTACAGGGGGGTTCGGGTGAGTACAAGAGTTAGATTTAGGGTAAGGGTAAATTTAGAGTTGGGGTAAATTTAGGGTTGGGGTTAAAAGGTCACTGTAGAAGAAAATGGTTAGAAAACAAAAAAAAAAAACACTAATATTGTTTATTGCCCTATTAGTTGAAATAAAACATAGACAAACATGGAAACATTGGTATTTCTAAACTCAGGACAAATAGTAGAAATATATAAACAGGGTCTTTTTTACCATTTGTAATTGTTTAAAAAAAAAAAAATCAGGTCAAAGTTAGAAGAAGTATTTTTTATGGCATATTTTAATCATATTTTATATTTTTTTTCAATAGTAAATTATATCATATGATGAAAATAATAGTATCAAATTAAAGCCGTATCCATCCTTTAAAAAATGATAAATAATTTGTGTGGGTGGACTGAACACAAAGAAAGAAATTCACAGTTCAGTAAACATATGACAAAAATAATGGAATTCTGGTCTTCAAGGTACATCAAATGCAGCATAGCACTCGGTCACTGAGGGTTTAAAGGAAATTAGTCATATAGTAGTTAACTGGGTACACTTATTATGTGTGTAAAGCACCAGTTTGTACCACAGCTCTGTACAATGTACAATGATAAGATAAAAAAAAAAACAACAACACACAGCTGCCCATATGTAGAGATATAAACTATATTTGTCAAACACATTGCTTTTTATTATTATTAGCTATGATAATGCTTGCTGCAGAGAAATATTAGTGGCAGTGTGTCTTTGGGACGAGCAGGCTGCCAACGAAACTCTGTGATGTACAGAAGAACTGACTCTGCCATCTTCACTCTCATTTGATGCTCTGCAGACTGCATGCAGCGTGCAGTAGAGAAATAGCTGCCGGATATAACTTGTTGGCCTCCCGCACCCTCTGCTAGTTCACCAATGGCCTGCTTGCGGGAGCACTACCTGTGTTACAGAGGTCTGACCACTGGGAGGGGACCAGAGCAACCAAATTGTAAAAAAAAAAGAAAAATCAGATTCAAAGTTTGGTGCCAACAACTTGCAGCAAAGTCAGTATGGTGACTAGACTGTCCCTTTAAGCACGCTTGTTCCTGTCTTCGTGTGTGTGTGTGTGTGTGTGTGTGTGTGTTTATATAATAAATATTTGAATAACTCGTTTGATGGGTGCAAGACATGGTTGTACTATTTCTACATTAGCAATATAAATACATTCAATGTACCTTTAAAATCATCCTCATTTGTTACATTTAATGAGTATAGGGCTTTTTTGTACATTGGTCCTTGATTTATACTGCATTACTATGAATTGCCATATCAGTATTGCCATATGACTTGTGTATTCACATCAAGACTGTGACAGACGTCTCATTTGCATGGAAATATCATGATGCCAGCTGGAGCGGAAATCCTCAGCAGGCGTTCTGTTTCTCATGATTAGCTCCTGTCATAAACTTCATTATTATTATTACTATCAATATATATTCCTTTGAATTGGGAAATTGTCCCATTTCCAGATTGGATATTATATGACACAATTTTATTTTTAATAAAACTATAACTGGGTGTATACCCCTATACTAAATTCAGATTACTTAATGATTGTTTGTTATGAGAATTCTACCATTTCTAACTTTTTTTCATGTTTGAAAGGTGTGCCATATGTATAATGCTTTTTACTTTTGCTTCAGTCTTAAGTGTATACTCTCAATTGCTCTATGATTTCACTCTGTGATTACTCTGTAACATTTTTTATTAAGACATACAAAAACAAACAACTAGTTAGGTGGATTTAATTTTTTCTCTACGTACTGATACAAAAACAATGTGGTCCTGGTATGTTTTGTTAAATTTAACACTGATAAGTCTAGTTTTCTTTGAATTGAATTGATTCAATAAAGATCATTGGATTTTATATTTTTGGCATCTGGTTCAAATCATAGATGTGAAGTAGTGTGGGTAGAAGTCTCTCTTAAATACAGTTGTCTAGTTGTAGTAAGGTATATTCACTATACAGTGAACTGTGGTAAACTGACAAAGGAATTGCATACATGAGGCCAAAATATGTTACTTGGAAGCATTCTCCAACTTGCCTATTTTTTCCAACTCAGCTATTAACCCCTTGCCGATACAGGACGTGCTAGGTCCGTCCTGTGTGGCGAGGCGTTCGTGACACAGGACGAACCTAGTCCGTCCTGTGTCAAAACGATCACTGAAAGCGGATTTTTTCCGCTTTCAGTGCTCAAACGGCATTGCAACGATGCTTCTGTATGGAAGCATCGTGCAATGCTGTAAAAAATGACCATCGCATTTCGATCGCTCTGGAGAGCGATAGAAATGCCGGTTTTAAAGGCGCAGTGCCTTTAAAACCGCGGCCATTTAAAAAGAGCATAGGAAGCAAATTTAATCTCTTCCTATGCTCTGTAAGTGTTGCTGATTGCCTCGCAAGTCCAGGTAATCAGCAACACACACAAAAAAAGCACGATATTGGTCACTGTGTGACCAAGATGGCGCTGCCCTTCTATGGGCAAGAGCACAGGAGGCAGGAAGTAGCTGCTTCTTGTGCTCTGTGGCAGTCACATGATTGCCTCTTCACAGAGGCAATCTGTGACTGCCAGGCAGACTGACAGTCAATGGGGACTGTCAGTCTGCCTGGCAGACTGACAGTCAGTCCCCACTGTTTGGTTAGTCAATATTAACCCAATATTGATCTGACCACTTAGGATCTGCCACTTAGGATCATTTTTTTTTTAGCGAGGGAGAGAGACAGATCAAAGTTATAAAAGTAAGTTAACATTCATTAAAATACTAAATACACTAATAAACAATAAAAACTAATTATGAAAGCAATTCTCTGCATTTAACCCCTTCCCTGCCATTGATATTGCATAAGCAGTGATCTTGCACATCAGCGCATTTATTTTTGTGCAATTTTTAGGGGTAAATTTTTTTTGTACTGTAATTTATTACAGTACTACAAAGGCTCTTCTAAGAGTTAATAACCCCTTCCTTGCCGTCGATACCTGCTAACGCAATGATATTGACACCAAAGCAATTTTTATCTGCCTGCATATTTTTTTAAAACCCACTAGGGGTTACGTGTAAAGTAAAAATATTTTTGATTTTTTTTTTTTTAGCTGTATGAGCGCATATTGATCAGTAACCGCGAATTAGTGGAAAAGGCGGTTTGGTGATTGCTCTGATGAGCATCACCATTCGCCTCGTCAGACCAATATTTGTGAATATTGATCCGACCAATTTTGATCTGCCTCCCTCTCCTCACTTACATTTTTGTGAGGGAAAGAGACAGATCAGTATTAGTGATATAAAACAACATTTTATAATATTGTCCGGTTTTATGAAAGGCATTCCCTGTGTATTAATCCCTTCCCTCCCATTCATCACTTTCATCACTGTATAAGCAGTAATGTTGCACAGCGACAGTATGTTTTGCTGTCTGCACTTTTTTATGGATTAATTTCTTTGTACTGTAATGTATTACTTCTAAGAGCTATTAACCCCTTCTTTGCTGTAGATCACTGCTTAGGCACTGATTCTGAGGTCGCTGACTCAGGGTTCAATTTTGAACTTTCTGATACATCATCTAGTGATGTATCGGTGGCTGCTGAGCACTTCAAAGATATATCCTATACAGGATATGGACGCAGGCTGGCTACATGTCAAAATTCGCACCTCTCAAATGTGGCCTTTTAACCCCCAAATAACCTAACCAACCTATACATGGGTGGTATCCCGGAGATGTTGCTGAACACATATTGGGGTGTTGTTTGGCAGTGACATATATCAGAATCTGTGCATTCATGCCTGAAGTACAATGTATGTGGAAACAAAACTCCAAAAGTTTACTACCACAAACTTTGACAAAGGCTGGTGGTGGAATTAGTACATATACCACCATTTGAAATACTTTAGGTTGTCTTTTTTCCAAAAATGATGGGGTAAAGTACATTGGACGGCTTCAAAAATATTCCAAATTGAACATGGGCGCATGCTGACTACATGTCAAAATTCCAAGTTGGAAATGTGCACATCCCAAACATTGCCTTTTAGCCCCAAAACAAACCTATGCATGGGTTGTACCCCTGTACTCAGGAGATGTTGCTGAACACATATTGAGGTGTTGTTTAGCAGTGGCAAATACCAGAATCTGAAAATTCATGCCTGAACTACAATGTGTGTGACATCCCAACCGTTTGACATAGGTTGGTGGTAAAATTAGTACATGAAAAATGTTAGAATACCATAATTTTAAATACCCTAGGATGTCTAGTTTTCCAAACTATATGGTTTGATGGGGTAAAATACTTTGACAGGCTTCAATAGTGTCCCAAATGGAACATGGGGGCAGGCTGACTACATGTCAAAATTCCAAGTTGGAAATGCACACCCCCTAAATGTGGCCTTTTAGCCCCCAAACAACCCCTGTACTCAGGATATGTTGGTGAACACATATTGTTTGGCACTGACACAACAGGAGCTGTAAATTCATGATTGAAGTACAATGTATGTGGAAACAAAACATTCAAAAATTACTAACCTAACATTTTATAAGATCTGGTGGTAGAATTAGTGCATGGAAAGTGTTAAAATACTACCATTTGAAATACCCTAGGGTGTCTAGTTTTCAAAAATGTGTGGTTTTGTGGGATAAAATATACATTCTGGCTTCAAAAATGTCCCAAATGGAACATGGGTGCAGGTTTTCTGTATGTCAAAATTCCAAGTTGGAAAACCAAAAAGCGCACCTCTCCAATGTGGCCTTTTAACCCCCAAATAACCTAACCAACCTATACACCTATATGGGTGGTTTCCCTGTACTCAGGAGATGTTGCTGAACACATATTGAGGTGTTGTTTGGAAATACCCCTTCACATTTTCAGGTAATGTTTAGCTAAATTGCAATATATGTGAAAAAAAATTAAAAATTATTTTGCTGCAAATTTTGGCAAAGGTTGGTGGTAAAATGGCTACATGAAATGTGTCAAAATACCCCTAGTAAAATGCCCTGAGTTGTCTAGTTTTCAAATATAAGTACATGTAGGGGGTCATCCATGGATTTAGTACAGATATCAGTGTTACAATATCACTATCTCTAATTTTGAGGGGAAAAAAAAGGGATTTTTAATGTGATCGTATGCGCTTCAACACACATAGGCAGTGAAAACTGATCACTGCCTATGTGTGTAAAGTGTTGCAATGATGCAACACCTTCTGTGCCCCCCTGGGCACCGTGATCACCCAGTGATCGTGGGTGGGTGCTGTATTTCTCCTCCAATACAGCGTGCCCAACAGAGAGCGACGGAAGAGAGAGAAAAAAATATCTTCCATCTCTGAAACCGTTGCTTGACAGCCTCTAGAGGCAGTTAGCAACATTACAGTTAGAAAGAGAAAAATATTTTAAAAAATAAATAAATAAATGGAAAAAGCTAACCCTTGATATACTAATCCTAGATCTAGTGTTAGGGTCATAATTAGGGTTATAATTAAGGTTACAGGGGGGTTCGGGTGAGTACAAGGTTTAGATTAAGGGGTGGGGGTAGATTTAGGGTTAGAGTAAATTTAGGTTTGGGGTAAATTTAGGGTTGGGGGTTAAAAGGTCACTGTAGAAGAAAATGGTTAGAAAAAACAAACAAACACTAACATTGTTTATTGCCCTATTTAGTTGAAATAAAACATAGACAAAAATGGAAAAGTTGGTATTTCTAAACTCAAGACAAATATTAGAAATATATAGATGGGGTCTTTTTTACCATTTTTAAATGTTTAAAAAAAAATCAGGTAAAAGTTAGAAAAAGTGTTTTTATGGCATATTTTCATCATATTTTATATTTTTTTAATAGTAAATTATATCATATGATAAAATAATAGTATCAAATGAAAGCCCTATCCGTCCTTTAAATAATCCTCTATAATAAAGTAGAAGTGTCTCTGCGTCCAGTCCCTGTGTCCGTGGGATTGCGCTACTGCGCATGTGCCCCACGGACAGCCGTTGGGACTTGGAGTGCAGAGACTTTGGTCAGAACAGGTGTTCTGACAGATTTCTCGAGCAAATTCTCCTGCGCAATCGCAGGAGAATTTACTCATTGCGCATGCGCACAAAGTTACAGCTGATCACTCAGCTGTAACTTTGTAAAGACTGCGCATGCGCGAGCGGAGCGACGCTACCCACCTCCCGCCCCATTCACACCACGCTAAGGTGGTAAGTAACACGGGGGGGGGGGAAACATAAGGGGGCAACAGAGCCTTGAGCATCAATAATACAGCAGGAGGATCACAATTGAGTTGGCTGATGTGTGGAGTTTAGGGTTAGAAGTTGACTTATATTTAGGTTTTGAATGATCCTATTGAGCATTCACCTACTTTACTACTGTGCTCCCACCATCTAACCCACTTATACTACTTCAAACATGTTATCTCTATACTATATATACATTATGTGCTACATATATATGTTGGCTATCATATCCCTCTTTTTGGTGTCAGTCGCTAGTAGCAACCTTTGTAACTTCACCTCTAAGCACTGTTTCTTTCATTCAATACTGCTATCACCCTGTGTTTCAATATACTATTTGAAACTCTGTTTCCATCTGATGTATTTCCATGTGTACCGAGTGTGATTGACTTAATAATCTGGTGGGGACTATTATCAATTGGAGGGTGTACTTATCAAACCCCTCATTAGCAGGTATCTGTTGTAGCCTACTGAGATAATCAATGTACATTGCTCCCAAGTGTATTTTTAATGTTATATCTCTGCATTAATCTATATTTGGACTCAATTATTAATCAAAGTTGTGTCTTCATTTGTTTTTCCCTTTGGGTACAGACAGTCTTGCCCTGTTTGATAAAAATATATATCACTTAATGAAATCTCAGATTTGTTTATCGCAATAACATCTTTTTTCTTTGATTCCTTCAGACCCCACTTCCTTTACCCACTAAGTGATAATTGTTCCGCTTTTGCACTAAAAGAGTTAACCGGGGCAGTCTCTGTCCATAGAAAATGTTGCTATGAATCCTACAAATAATTTAAATCAGCTGCAAATCTATTGAATTCCCCACACTATAAGCTGTTAAAACCTTCACCCCTTCTTCATGAGGAGCCTTAATGGCTCAGATCCAACCTGTTCCTCTAAACATCATTTTGTGAGCACGTTTGAAATTTACTGTAATTTTCTAAAGTGCAATACATCATGAGGAAGGCATAGATTGTAACAGTTGCAATTTTTCGTTATTAAAAAAATCATATTGAAGCTGTCAAGGTTTATTTTTTGCTTTTCGGGAGCCGCTTGATTTAAAATCATTGAACAATGTAATATCCACGAGTTATGGCAAAAAGACTATAAGGTGTTATCCAATTAGTACAAAGCATCTCAGATCCTTATATAATGTATCTCTTTTCATTGCTTGTGACCTTTTTTCTATATCACAGTGAAATTAGTGGCAACTCGGGCACTCATGTTACTGGCCGATATTATGGCTGGTTTCGGGTTCATTATTCTTCTTCTTGGACTTGACTGTGTGACACTCCTCACTGACGATTCAAGCATCAAGCTAAAGATCTGTTTTGTTTCTGGGATTACTACGGCCATTGGAGGTAAGAGATCTGTGATGTACAGTATATATTTACAATGTGACATAATATGATCACATTCAATCAACTTAAACCTACACTATAACGGTCACCATGGCCTTTAAGAGTTTTTCGACCTATTTTTCTTGCAGTGCTCACAATTCTCATTGTATTCCCACATGAAATTATTTATTTGTGGACCCCAACCTAAACTTTTGCATTGTGGCCCTCCTCACTGAAAATCAGAATAAAAATCAGCCAACGTGGACAATTTTTGCTCTGACATTTTGGCTGTTTGGCTAATAACTAAACTATATCTCCCAACATTTCAAATGACCAAAGAGGGACACTTTTTTTATTGGGGGAAACAGGTATGGTTTTGGGTGGGGCAGTTTTTAGGCGACTTTTGCAATTTATGAAATTTGATAAGCCATTATGGATAAAAAAAAAATGTATCTCATTACAAAAAATACTATATAAACAAATTTAGTGGAATTTAAACACAACATATAATGAGCTGTGTTGCTTTGGAGCTCTGTGATATATTCTTCAACTTCTAGACTTCGGAGTTCGTAGAAAGTAGCAACATCAGAGGAAGAAAGAGGCACTGTCATTCCTAAATAGGAACGCTTGGGAGGCAACAAGACTCCTTGTAAAAAAACATTTTATGTCTACTGAAGAACAGAAAGTTATATTTAAAACATAATGGCACTGTAAAACCGAGTACTTAAAAAAGAATGAGATTTTGTTTTCAAATCTGAATTACCTTTTTAGCAAAGAAAAATAATGATTCATTAATACAAATAAAAACAAAAACAAAGACATAAACTCAGAAACAAATGGAAAAAAACCCAAATTGCATAAGTCTTTCTATTTATTCAAGGTAACAATATATTGATCCACATGTGACCTGGAAATAAAATAAAAAAACTATACATATATATATATTAACAAACCGGGGTAATAATGAACTGTAGGGATAGGATACTCTATGTTTGTAGCATCATTTTGTCAGATGTGCTGTGAGTAAGCCACTATGAGAGCCAAGGAAGATTTACTGAGCAGTAAAAAGTTATGGGGTGAAAACTCATGTTTTTCTCTGGAGGCTAAACATCAGCCTGAAAATTAAGCTCCATATATTAACTCTGGAGTTGTAGCAGGGGAGAAAAGTTTGCAGCCACTTAGTAGAGATATAAAAACCTACAATGTTTTGAACTGTTGATTGGGGCCTTTTTAGTCGAGGGGAGACGTTGAATTTGCAAAGTTGATGATTCATTTTGGATGAGTAATGAACCAGACTGATTCTGTCAGAAACCATTGAGCTTGTCACGCCCCTTTAAGTCCTGCATCAAGCATTGTCTAAATTGTTGGTGATAAATAAACATAAACGAATGCAATGTCATTTAGTGAGCCCTTTGGGATGTTTTATGTATAATATATTGGCAAACCTGGTTCACAGACAACATGACATTGTTCATCCTTTTTAGTATGAAAATGGTCGAGTGAGACAATGATTATGGGACATCCAGGAATATATGATGAGTGAATGGTTAATTATCTAACAAACTAATAAAAGGAAGAAAATCAGTTGAAACATGAAAATACTCAGATAGTTTAATCTAAAGAACTAGACTAAGCTGGTTATATCTTTCCAACCTATGGTCTCCCACATGGTAACATCTCTGATGAGGCTTTTATTTGTCTGCATATTGATTGATAAATTAATAATATAGATCATGTGAGTCTACAAACGAAATGATCATTAAATGTGCAGCTTATTATTATTACAAAGCTTACACTTATTAGTCCAATTCCTCTCTAAAATACAATAGATTTGGGTGTAAACAACATAATGTTGATCTTTTCTTTTCTTTTATATTTTATTTAATACAATCTATGTACAACAAGAAATTACACAAAATGAAATGGCATTTCGATCTTTGCCAACAAATAAATAGATTTCTAACATAATTTACTACTTAAGACCTAGCAATTGATCTGTTTAATTATGTATAACATGTATGTAGTTTTGATCTTCAACGCCATATAGATTTATTGGCTTTCAGAATGGGTGGGGAATACCACAGCAGACAGTGTAGGATTACAACATGGATCATCCTCTTATGACTATGCAAGGCCTAAAACAAATGGAAAGGGCTCCCTTTTCAATATTCAATGTAACTTACAATTTATAGACTATTGTATTGATTTGTGTATGATTTTTAACCTTCTCAAAACAGAAACATTTTAGAAAGGATAATTTGCGCTGTATAGAAATTAGAGGTAAAGTCACTCAGTTGGTCTTACACAGTCATTATACAATGGCTACACAAATAGGTAAATATTCTATATTTTCTTCCACACCCATGCTGTGTTAATGTGACATGTTATACTTGTTATTATCATTTGCAGGTGTCCCTGGGATCATTGGTTCAGTGTGGTATGCCCTTGATGTTTATGTCGAGCGATCAAACTTGCAATACAGTGTCTTCTTGGGAATCCAATATAAGTTTGGTTGGTCTTGTTGGCTTGGAATGGCTGGATCTCTTGGCTGCTTTTTATGTGGAGCTGTGCTAATTTGCTGCCATTATTTTTTGGAAGGTAAACTTGATGTGCATATCAATGTATACTTCACCTGAGCATTATAGGAAAACACTTTTAAGAAACATCTCTGCCTGTTTATAGAATATATGCTGATATGTTGGGTTTGATAAATTCTTAGAACAAATAGGTAGATGCTGGGCTCCAGTTCTGGACGACAGAGAAATAACAGCAGATTAAGCCCTTTGGGTGCTGGTGCCACTTCCACTCTGTTTCTGAAAGTACAGTCAGTAGGATTCCACAAAAAAGCAAAACAGTATGAATTAATTTTCTTCTTTGAAATTGCAAAGATAATCCAAACATAAAGTGCAATGTAAATGTGTGAGATGAAAGGCAAAGTTAGCTACTAGGCTCTTAAACATAAGCTGTTAGTTTTTTTTTAAATGGTTTCTTATTTCTTTTTACAGAGTTTTATTTTTTATTTTAGGGTAATTTCAGTAGGACTTTAACTATTTTCACAATATTTTGGGTGCTACCTGACTGGACCCTTATAAAATGTGTCAGAAGATAAGAATCCGTGGCCAAATTAGAAAGCCCTAGTCTACCCAATTTCTGCCTATCCTGTGCATACTTAAACGTCTTCACTGTATTGACCTTTACCACTTCTGTTGGCAGGTTATTCCATGCATTCACTACCTTCTCCGTGAAGTAATGCTCTTGATATTACTTTTAAACATTTGACCCTCTAATTTAAAACTAAGTTGTGGTAGTTTTTCTTCTTTTAAAAATACTCTCCTCCATTACCGTGATAATTCCCTTTATGTATTTAAATGTTTCTAGCAAATGTCCTCTGTCTCGTCTTTCCTCCAAACTATACATGGTAATACTCTTTACCCTTTCCTAGTAAGTTTTTTATCCTGCACTCCATGAACCAAATTAATGGCCCATCTCTGAACTTTCTTCCAAGAATCTATATTCTTCTGGAGGTAAAGTCGCCAGTATTGCATACAGTACTCTAAGTGAGTTCTCACCAGTGCTCTATACAACAAATTATCTTTCTGATATATTGCTCTGTTGTGAGGCATTGTGCAGTCTAGCAACTTATTTATTCAGGTTTCTGATTTTTTTTCCCTTGTAAAGTCACCTCATCTGGACATTTCAATCATTTGTTTTGCATTATTTATTTCAATGCTTAAAAGCTCCATAATACATTACAATAATATAAATGAAAAATTGCATTACTATTACCTTTTTTATGGTCCAATACTATGATACCAGGATTGCACTAAGGCTTATAATATCTTTATAACCTTCAAATAAAAGAAGATTTTAATATCTATTTTGCAAATATGGATTTTATTAATGGAATTAAAATTCTTATAATGTCAAATTGTTAAACATGTTTCATTACATTCAATGAAATTGAAGGCGGTATATCTGGAAGGATTACACATACAAGATAATTAAAAAATAAGTGTTTGAGATGAGAATACAATTTCCAGTTGGCATGAAATGTCACTATTTGTATCTAGTCTAGAATCCTTCTTGAAAAATACTGTCCAAAATGCTATCTTTAAATATGCCCTATACAAACAGATTAGATTAGCAACTGAAAACTCTCTATAGAATTCACAACTGATGTTGTCACCTGCAGTGATAAATGTTGTAGAGAACTTGATATACAATATGCACATAAAGTGCACCCATGCATTATTCACAGCAGCCTTGGTAAGGGACTCCGAAAACCGTTTTATGCCAATATTTAAGATCTAATATATCAAAGGTCTATTTTAGAAACATCACAGAGCAGATCACCAATATTAATAAGCTGCAGTTTAATCATAGCATTTGACAGGTGTACAGGAGAAAGTTATGTTAAAATGCTTATTCTAGCTCTTCATTACTCTTCTCATATTTTTTAACTAACTCTAATGTGTGGGTAAATTTCATCAATCTAACATGCATTTTCCTTTATAGGCACCTCTGGTGTCATAAAGTATTACTTCTATGTTTAAAAATATATATAAGATACAGGACCCAGGAGCAGTGCAGTATACCATTTGCATGGAAATTCCTTCTAGATACTATGCTAGCAATGAAGTCTGGAGGCAGCCATTTTGATTCATAATAACATGACACAATATTTATTAGGGTAATTTAAAGAGCCACTTAACATGCTTTTCATTTGTACTTCTGATATAGAAGCGCAAGTGAAAAAAAAATTGGCCCTAGTATGAAGACAAACTGGCATGTGCTTTTTAGGGTACAGGATAAGGTTTATCCTCATACCAGCAGCCATGATGTTTCTTTTGGACAGTGTTTACCCTCTTTTTCACATGCCACCAACAGAGGCAGGGCCGCCACCAGGAGGGTACAACCATTATAGTTGTAAGAGGCCCTGCTGTCCTGGGGGTTCCACTCTGGGTTTCTC
The DNA here is from genome assembly GCA_036172795.1 of Pelodytes ibericus. NCBI lineage: Eukaryota > Metazoa > Chordata > Amphibia > Anura > Pelodytidae > Pelodytes > Pelodytes ibericus. The sequence continues at coordinate 137,779,178 of CM069861.1, forward strand.
ATCTTCATTATAGGCACCATTTTGTTGGAGCCAATTCTGCTGGAAACAATGGATTTTGGTCTCTAGCAATCTGGTCACTGATCAGTGTTGATTGTTCTATCAATGACTGGTCCCTGTGTGATGTGACCCAGCAACTGCTGTAAGAGGTAAGAAGCTGGGGAGCTGTACCCAAAATATCATCCCCATTAACTCCCCAGTGTCCTTCTCAGTGCCATCCCCACTACCTTCAGTGTCCTTTTCACCAAAATATCCACTATCCCCCAGTGTCCCTTTCCCCACCATCCCCACTATCCTCCAGTGTCCCTTGCCCCACCATTCCCACTATCCTCCAGTGTCTCTTTCACCACAATTCCCACTATCCACAAAATGTCATTCTCACCCACTACACCCAGTGTCCCTCTCACCACATTCCACACCTCCTCCAGCATCCCGTTTACCACCCCTCCCCCACAATGTCCTTTCACTGCCATCCCCACTATCTCCCCAGTGGCCCTCTCAGTACATATAGTGTGTGTATATATATATTTACGCTGCACTTTTATACGTAACAGGCATTATGAAACTGTGTTCAAATACACCAATGTAATGTTTACCTGCACTGTATATGAGATATATTTTGAGTGTACATTTCACCATATATGTTATAGTGTGTACTATGTTTTTTTGCACATTTTTTGCACAAGTGTCCAAATGTTGTGTCCCTCTGGAAAATATCTAGTTTGAGAGAATGCTGACACATGCACCAGCATGTATCTTCAAAGGGTTTACTCTAAGCAGGTGGAACCAGGTTTTTAACTTTTGCTTCTATTGATACAGCAAAAGTAAAAACTAATCTTTAGTGTAACTTTAACAACATATAAATGTAACAGTATTGTATGCTTGTTAATTTTAGTTTTAAAAAAATGTATGTGTCAATTATTTAATAAAATATATATTTTTTTTTTGCAGACAATGGTTATGGGCGGGGGCATTCCTACTCCTCTCAAAAAAAATACTTTCACTCTGGAGATTCTGTTGGTACATTTTATTCCCCATCCAAAACAGAGACTGCTAAGATGTACGCTGTGGACACAAGAGTATAACATGACACTTGGATTCTTCAATCAGTTCACACTACTGAAAACATTTCAGAGACTTTTTTATAATACTGCCAACTTCTGGTAAACAGATGCATCATTGTGTGTAATTACTAGAAGGCCACAGGGAATATATCATATATATTTATACTAGAGTATACTACATTAGGACAATAAAATATGTATCGGATATATGTTACAGTTATTGAAAAAGTTTGTTATTTGCAGTTTAAGTGATTTATTACCATTTTAAATGTCTTTTTTTTTTTTTTTTTTTTTAGAAAGACAAGATCTATGCTTTCCCCCCTAAACACTATAAAATTATAGTTCTATTGATTAGTTGTTGATTCTTAAAATTTAACCACACCATAAAATGGTAAGTGCATAATCAATAAGCATTATAGCCAAGGATAAATATTCCATTATGCAATGTAGGTGAAGCTAATGAGTACTGTGTACAGGACAGGATTTCTCTTATGCGATATTGTGTCTAACCAACTCATATAAGAAAATGGAATATCTGTCAACTGACACAAATCAAGTAGTGCACATATTTGCATTTCCCATACTGCAATGTATGGTACATTGCATTACACAAGCCATCTCATTTTGTTAGGCAGACCTCTATTATATATAATTCACACAATGGCAACTATCCCTTTAAATAATGTAGGCACAAGCCAAAGTATAACTTGGTCGAGGCCAGTTTATAAATATGCAATGTAGGTCAAGCTGCATGATGGTTGTTATCACTAACATGTTGCCGTGCTAAGAATTTTTTTTACCAGATATCCTTTCAATGTGGGGGGTAAGATGACTGGCTTAAAGGAGTTCTGACTAAACATTTTTTAGTGACTTTATCCTAATGTGTAGATTCATACAATGCTACACTACGTCAACCACTAGTCATTTTCAGTGCATTTTATGAAAAGTTTTCCCAGACTCAAGAAAAAAAATAAAATTGTAATTCTCCATCTGTAGATATAATATTGATGTCCAACTGGAGGCCCTCAGAGGGTTCTTGAAGCCCACTTACTGTTATACACTATAGTGTGGTACTATCTTCAATTGGTTTTGCCCAGGGGCACATTAATAGTAGAAAGGAATACAGGGTACCAAAGATCCTTTGACTTGTGCTGAGGTTGTGTTGTAATATCACTGCTTTAGAATAAATTATGTATACTTATGTCTGTCCTTTTGTCTTTTCTGTGAGTGCTAGAGGCTGTAACTACTTGATTCTTTATATCATTATGTTTCTGGAGAATCTGCCCTGGTATAACTACGTGTAGAAGATACTGTGCACAGTTGTGATTATTATACTGTGGATTTTAAAACATTGGAGTTTTTTGTGCTGTTCAGAATGGTACACACTTTTGAGGAATTTTATTTGGTGAGAAGATTTATTGTATCATTTGTAATAGTGTAATATGTATACTAAAATTGTATTATTAATCAGCTGTCATCTATATTTTTTTTTTAAAAAGCATCCCTTGAAATATAGATAAAATATAATAAAAAATAGTGAATTTTCTTAATGCCTTAAATAGGGATTCAATGTTTTATGTGCCAGTCTGGAATCCCAAGTGACATCAGCAGTCAATCATTTTCTTATGATTACTAGACTTCAGTTCACCCACAATAGTATGCGAGAGCCAACTATATCATTTAAATTGATAGAAATGAATGCACTAACTACAATTAACAAATTTTTAAAAACAGAGAAATCTCAATGCATTCTGTCTGATTAAACACGTTCTCAATAATTAAATGTATACACTGTATTCCAGTCCAATAGTTTTAATAATCACGGAGACATACACTAAAATTGAACTGACAAGTGAACTGCAGAATTGAAACATTAAGAGGTGAGTTGGAAAAATGATCTTTCAGCACAGCAATTAATAAGTGATTTTTGCAGTTTTCTTGCAGTTACTTGTCAGTTAAGTTGTAAAGAGCCATTATAATAGAATAGAATAATTATATCATAAACAATGGGGGCTGTTCTATAAATATATTTCAATCAACTGTTAACAACCCCCAAAGTCACACAGTCCCATTACCAGTCACATTGGTGGTAATAGATATGGTAAATAATGAGCAATAAAATAATTGGTGGGTGCATACTATACAAAAATAGTTGGTATTACAGGAACAATAGATCGCTGGCTGGTTACTGGGATTTGTCAAGCCCTCTGTGTGTGTGTGTATATATATATATATATATATATATATATATATATATCTAATATATACCATATGGGGACCACCTCTATCCTGGATTCTAATCTGTATTTTATTATCATGTGAAATAACTGTTGTTATTATTATTATTATTATTATTATATGAACTGGTAAGCATTAGGTTTCAATATGAGTACTCCCTAAAATTCTCATTATGCTCCTGGATACTGAATTTGAATCATTAGTTTGTGTTACATTAGGCAGTGATTGAAATTACTTGTGCTTGCGTGACAGGATTGTAGAAACATGCACTAAATTAATATATCAGAGGAGACATACAGTACCAATATATTCATATATGTTTTAACATTATATACCTCATCACATTTGTGTTATCTGTGTTTCTAATTAGTTTGCCGGCACTTCTCAAAGATGGTCTGTGATACAGAAATAGTATTTTAAAACCATTGGTGTGGGAGTGTTTGAGAAATGGAGAAGGGTTGAACATCCCCTTACATTGTTTCCTTAATTATATTGCAAATCCAATCAAAACAAACTCAATATTGTCAATTATGTATGCCAAAGATGAGATTTAATTAGCACTTGTCGAATCATTCTTCAGAGAGTACATTCTCATTCTTAAATTAATTTACATTCTTTCTTTGGAAACTGTTATTATTCTATCACATATGGTATCTCACTGTGCGTGGCTTACAGGATACAAAAGGCTCTCGCTTCATAAAATAAATTATAGTTTGCTTGTGCTGAACAGTTCTTCATAGGAAGGTGGTGCTCCTGATTCCAGACCCCCAAGAGACATGTGAGACGCTGAGACCTCACTGCTTGGATGTCGAGTCCATGATTCAAACTGATTATACAGGGTTGATTCTAATGGAGGAAAAAATGTTATAATTTAAATCTCGGTTGTAAGCTTGTGAGCAGGTCTCTCTACCTCATGTCTCTGTTCTTGTTAGTCTGATTTAGTATGTGGTCCCTCTCTATGCTCGGTACTAGCGAGTTGTAAATTGTTGGCGCTATATAAAAAAATGTTACTCTAATAAATAAGTAATGTAGAATGTGTTTAAAAGAGATGGTTAGCGCCATCTACTGAGAAAAGAATGCATGAACCTTTTGCCTCAGATGAAGAAAACTAAAATAAATATATCTAAAAAAATAGCCTGCTAAATAGTTTGTTTACCTCTAAATACAGAGGCAGTCTATGTTGTGAAGATCCAAATTTCAGTAGTCACATCCACCAATTTTATAATGAAATTGTGCATACATGAAATTATAAAAGTGTGAACAATAAACATTCAACATAAGAACTGGAGTCCTGAGACGTCTACCTGAGAACCTACTATTTGCTAGCTTTCTTTTCTGACTGCAGAATTCATGTTCAGGTTTTGCCTACAGGTCTATAATAATAAGTACAACATTAATACATCAGAATCTTAAAGAAACAAAAGGGCATGTCATATACAAAATTGTAAAATTAGAGACTGCTCCTAGCAGTGATGTCAAAAGGCCCAGATGATACACTCTACCTCATCTCGCAGTATTTTGACAAAATGGTATATTTTTTTCAAGATGTCTATATCTTGTGTTTACTCAGTCAGGTAAATGGTGTTCATGAAATATCTTGTGTTTAAAGCTACATCTAGTACCTTTGATTTAATGTATTTCTGTTTTGTATATATTTCTGCAAAACTAAGGCAGTGAAGTTGACATCAGTCTACATTATATTATCAGTTTCAGAATGTCATTAATTAACATGAAACTGATCAAGAAACAGTGTAACTTCCAATATAAGTTTTGGACTATCTTATTAAAACTTTCCAGGCTAGGTTTGGACCATGAATGGAATTCATCATATCCAGGCTAGGTTTGGTGTGGACCATAAATGGAATTCATCATATCCAGGTTATGTTTGGTGTGGACCATGAATGGAATTCATCATGTCCAGGCTTGGTTTGGTGTGGACAATGAATGGAATGCCTCATGCTCTGTCACCACAGCCGCACATTTCTACCATAGTGTTAATATTATGACAATTTTACTCACTATCAATTTAGTTCAAATACGGTAAGCTCTAAATTATTTGTTTGGAGGACAGCATAATTGTGATCTTGGATTAATTGTGCCAGACTGTCATATCAATCAAGTCACAGTCAAATCTGTCTTGTTTTTAAGACAAATGCATTTATTATATATAATCTTTAGTTTGTTAAACCAATGCATTTATTATATCAAAATGACAACACGTAGTTTTAAAATAAGCTTTTAATCAGTTGTAATAATGCTTCAGAAGGTTATTATTTGCTCTCTGCATGACATTAAAAATTAGGTCTGGTTATACTTTGTATCTGGGGGAGATTTTAATTATAAAATTACAGTCTTTTGGTCATGTTTGAGACACAGGTTCCATTAAGCAATCATTAACTCTAATTAATCCAAATGGAGAAATTGTCAAATATTAATTATTAGAAAACAAGCTTTAGGTAGTGTTAGCATAATTTGTTATTCATATTTTTTCATAAAGGGGCACATACAGTGTATATTGTTGTATTCTTGGTATAAAGATCTCTGCCTGATAGCTGAAAGACTGTTATCATCTACAGATATCTTTTTTTCTTTAAATCCCCATCAGAAACAAACAAGGAACATGTTGGAAGGCCCCCAAAGTCCCAAATAATAGCCCAATTGAAATATCAATATAATATGGAAAGAGGTATATCGTTCCAAAATAACAACAATAAAACATTTGAGGAAAAATGGCTTCCCTGGACCAATTGGGTTGACAAACATAATAATATCTAGATAGCTAAAAGGAAGGAAGAATGGTAGGAGGGACCTCAGCATGAACCCCCCAAAGACTGAGAGAGGTAGGAAGGAGAAGGAGAAGGAAAGGAGGTAGGGAGGGGAGGGAGGGAGGGGGAAAGAAGAAGAAAAGTAGGAAAATAGAAATTTGCAGGTGGGATCTTGCAGTACGAATCCCCCTGAAATTACGATCACCCCTGGGGCACCTTAAACATTACTTATAAGCTATTACATTTTCCCACCTGGGTCCTTTAGTAGCCCCCCCCCCCCCCCCCCCCCCAGTGGTCCTCTGATTATAAATTAGATAAATATGGACAGTTCCAGGCTCCTCGCTATATGTTAGTAAGTCTTGTTTTTGGTTCAGTACGTGTAACATCTATCTAAGTTTGCTTGGGCAGACTAGATGGACCGAATGGTTCTTATCTGCCGACACATTCTATGTTTCTAAGTCTGAGAGGCTGTATAATTTATATGTAATGTACTTAGGCTGAAATGACTATATATGCACTGAATGTAACGTATGTTTAACAAAAAAATAAAAAAATAAAATAAAAAATAAAACATGTTGGAAGGATGGAATACGAGATAAATATAAATTGTTAAAAATGATGATCCCACCCATGTTAATGTTGTGCAACACTGGCCAGAATGATACTCCCATAATTTAAGTTTCCTTTTTTTTTTTTTTTTTTCGATCTCAGACTTTCCTTACACGTGAGTTTTTTTGTGTGCTTCGAATATTAAGGAAGATTGTCATCAGTGCCCTTGTATATTTTTAGATGAGATTTTAAATATTCATATGTTAATCTTATTTTAAGTTTACATTTTAAGTTGTTTTAGTGCTAGAAATATACATTACTTTAAAAACTGTCCCCAGCGTCTGTCGAATAAAAGATCACTCAATAAGCAATACACTTTCTGTCATGTTTCCATGGGTACCTGGGATATTACAATATGAAATACTCTAAATATTTATTAATCATCATTGTGATAGAACAACTACATTTACCATAAAGATTATCCGAGCTGCTCAGTGTGACCACAGTAACCATCCGTCTGGATGAAAAATGTGCGCGTCTCTTTATCCAACACTGTAAGCAGCAGGTAACTGCACAACATAAGATCAATGTCAGCGAGATAAACAGGAAGACCCTGAACAGAAAAGTAAAAGAAAGAACAAATGCATCTATTTTTTTAATTCAGGGTAGAATTTGTACTCTAATCACAAAGAAAGCAAGAAACAACATGACTGCAAAGGAAAAGCACTTTTTAAATGTAGATTATGTTTCATTCGATTAACCTTGATTTGTATAGCACATCTATATACCACAAAGGACAAGAGAGGCCATGTATTTTGAATATTTTCCTGACCTGTTATCTCGAAAAAACAAGTCAAAAAAATATAAAAAATACATGACTTTTCTGGGCTTTGGTTTAAACACATAACAACTTGACATTTAGTTTCAGGGGCTTTTACTTAAAGAGACAATCTACTCCCCAAACTCACTTTTTTGCAAGATGAAGATTATTGCTTTTATAGTGCACAAGCTTTTTTCCAGTGTGATTTTCTGCAGGCATTCTGAATAAATTACATGTTTTAATATTTGACTCAAGCCCTCCCTGGTGATTACTCTACATGCTTACTGCAGGCAGGGCCGGATTAAGGCATGGGCTTTAGGGGCTACAGCCCAGGGGCCTCTACAAAAAAGGGGCCGCGAGGACTGCAGCTCAAGGCCATGCCTTAATCCGGCCAATGAAAAGAAGGAGAGAAAAAAACACGCCGCAGAAACAACTAGAGACAGAGTAGCAGGAAGGTGAGTACTGGGGAGGGGGTAACAGTATTTTGGGGCATATTAATTGTGGCATATTAGTGGGCATACCAATAGTAACATATTATTGGGTATATTATTTGTGGCATATCGTGGACATACCAATAATGGCAATTATTGGGCATATTAACAGTGGCATATTATTGGCCATATTAATTGTGGCATATTAGTGGGCATACTAATAATGGCATATTATTGGCCATATTAATTGTGGAATATTAGTGGGAATACCAATAGTGGCATATTATTGGGCATATTAATAATGAAATATTATTGGCATATTATTGTGGCATATTAGTGGGTATACTAATAGTGGTATATTAATGGGCAGATTTATTGTGGCATATTAGTGGTCATACCAGTAGTGGCATATTAATGGGCAGATTAATTGTGGCCTATTAGTGTGCATACTAATAGTGGTATATTTATTGTGGCATATTAGTAGGCATTCCAATTGTAGCATATTAGTGGGCATACCAATAGTAGCATATTATTGGGCATATTATTTGTGGCATATCGTGGGCATACCAACAATAGCATATTATTAGGCATATTAATAGTGGAATATTAGTGGGCATATTAATTGTGGCATATAAGTCGTCAAACCAGTAGTGGTATATTATTCGGCAAATTAGTGGGCATACTAAGAGTGGCATATTTATTGTGGCATACTAATAGTGGTATTTTAATTGGCATATTAATTGTGACATATTATTGGGCATATTGGCTGTGGTATATTAATGGGAAATCAGTGACATATTAATGGTCAAATAGTAGCATATTAATTGACAACCTGGCTGAGGGAATCGAATACATTGTGTGGAATGTGATAAACTTGCTCTTGTACACAGTAGGATTTCTTAACATTGCAACACTTTGTCTGATGACACCACTAGAGAGACAGGAATTATTTGGATGATAATATTCTCATTGACGTTTACTCAGCTAGTGTGGGCAGTCCTGGCTTCTTGCAATCTGCTGTAATTTCAAAGTTGCATCTATCAGTAAGTATTTTGTATTTTAAGAAATGCAAAATGTAAAACATACATTTTAATGTAGTTTAAAAGCACATTCATATGCATTAATATTTGGAAAGATGCATTTTGGACACTAGATAGTCCCTTTAAATTTCACAGATTTCAAGTGGATGTTTCTACCAATGTTTCCAGCCATGGAACAAAAAAGTAACAGACTTCCCTATATTAACTATTTATAAACAGTATAGGTATATCAAATGTTGTTTTGGCAAATCCAAAGTATTATGGTAGCTCATTTGCATCTCGTAACTCAATGTTATATCATAAAGTTGAGACAGAACAAAAGCTGAAAATACATATTCTTTCAATTTATGCATTTCTTTACAATTGTGCTATAAACCATATCAAAATATTTTTTATGTCCCAAATTTCACACTACAAACCTGGGCAGCTGATAAGATCTCTTTAGTAAGACACTGTACATAATATCAATTATTACATTGTAATATTGTCCCTTTCAATTTAATAACCAGGTTCAAATGCATGTAAAGCAATATTTTCTATGTGCATAGAAACCTAGGGATAGCACTGGTAAACTGAAACAGAAAGTATATGCTAATACAGTATATTATTAGCATTCTATCCGTTGTGAATCAATGCATAATTAGTTTATTGTTCCAGTGCGGCTTGATTTAAACCAATAATAAAATAAAGCTGATTTAAATTGTTGTTTAAATCAATTTTCATTGACAGTACAACTTATATTTCTGCCATAATAAAATGTGCTTGCCATATTATATCTCTTTTAAAATATTAAAATGATATAGTGCAGCCCTGGGAATTACTAGGGAAAAATACATTTATGTTTTATATATTCAACATTTGAGAATTCATCATTCTTTCAAAGCAAATTATTTATATCTGACAGAGCCGTGGGGCAAGTGCTTGACTACAATCCCCAGGATACCATAGCAAGCCAGGTGCTTGATACATACATGCATGGACACAGTACAAGTTAGTTGATCAATGGTTCGGTTTTTTTCACTGTCAATGTCTGCCCCCCAGGTTAATGTTTTTCTGAACTGATTTATTTTTTAAATGCTACAATAAGAAAAATATTTATTTATATGTTCCGAATAGACAGCACACAAACCCCGGAAATACATGAAACACATCCGGGAGACAGACGGAAGCTGCGACTTCGGCATCCGAGTCACTCACTCTGATTTCGTATACTTTTTGTGCTGGTCGAATTGGCAACAGAGTGAGTTACTCTGATGCCGAATTCGCTGCTCGGATGTATTTTGTGTATTTATGGGGTTTGTGTGCTGTCTGTTTGTCTTTTGAATGGTACTTTGCTGAACTTTTCAAAAATAATATAAAGCAGGGAGAGATGACCTTATTAGAGTTGAGCGGACACCTGGATGTTTGGGTTCGGCAGGTTCGGCCGAACTTCGAAAAAATGTCCGGGGCCGTGCTCGAAGTTGACCCCGAACTTGACCTCGAACCCCATTGAAGTCAATGGGGACACAAACTTTTGGCCACTAAAATGCCTCTAAAAAAGTCCTAGAAAGGGCTAGAGGGCTGCAAAATGAAGTAAAATGTGGGTAAGAGTAGGACAAGTGCCCTGGAAGCAAATGTGGATAGGGAAATAACTTAAAATAACGTAAAATACATACAAAATACAAATACAGCTGAGCCATAAAATAGCACTAGATGGAATCTTTGATTTTAGCTTTGGAAGAACATAAATATAAATCTTAAGCATGGCTGCCAGGAGGAACAACAGAATTATCCATTTGAGAGAGGGTTGGAGTGCAGGGTATTCTCTTTCAGTTTATACTAAGTGACCCATAGGTTAGGGAGGTGGTGACCATGGCAGTGTAGGTGGAAGCGGCGCTGGAGGAGGAGGAGGTAGCCATAATTTTTCAAAGTGCGGTGTAAGCACAGTATTGGACTGTTCTATTTGACTCTCAGATATGAAGTGCACCGCAAAACGCAAATGTACTATTTAGCACCCAAAACTATTAGAATTTTTCAAAGTGCGCTGTAAGCACAGTATTTGACGGTTCTATTTGACTCTCAAATATGAAGTGCACCGCAAGACGCAAATGTACTATTTACCACCCAAAACTATTAGAATTTTTCAAAGTGCACTGTAAGCACAGGATTTGACGGTTCTATTTGAATCTCAGATATGAAGTGCAGGAATGCATGTAATGCTATTGGTATTCTATAAACCGACTCTAAGAATGGACGAATGATTTTCGTTTATTAACCTTTCATTCATTCGTTCATAGCATTACATGCATTCCATAAACCGAAAGTCTAAAAACCGAATGTCTTTCGGTTTATAGACTTTTGGTTTATATAATACATGTAATGCTATAGCTATTCTATAAACCGAAATCGAGTCCCCATTCATACGAATAGGGACTCTATTTCAGTTTATAGAAAGCCAATAGCATTACATGTATTCCATAAACCGAAAGTCTATAAACCGAAAGACATTCAGTTTATAGACTTTCGGTTTATGGAATACATGTAATGCTATTGGCTTTCTATAAACCGAAATAGAGTCCCCATTCATACGAATAGAGATAAGAATCTCTTTCGGTTTATAGACTTTCGGTTTATAGAATACCAATAGCATTACATGTATTCCATAAACCGAAAGTCTATAAACCGAAAGAGATTTGATTTATAGAATTTCGGTTTATAGAAAGCCCATAGCATTACATGCATTCTATAAAATGAAAGTCTATAAACCGAAAGAGATTCGGTTTATAGACTTTCGGTTTATAGAAAGCCCATAGCATTACATACAATGTATATGTATGTAATGCTAGGGGCTTTCTAAATTGGCTGCCCTGCAGCCTTTTAAAACGCACCATTAAATCGCCGAACCCCGAACTCCAACCCGAACATACAGTGAAATGTCCGTGTTCGGGTCTGGGGTCCAAAAACCGTAATGTTCGGTACGAACCCGAACAGTGGGGTTCGGGTTCGCTCAACACTAGACCATATATATATATATATATATATATATATATATATATATATATATATATATACATATAAAAACTAGTTTTTGAGTTTACTTCCTCTTTAAAGGGAAACACAAATACATGTTTCACGTTAGCAGTGTATCTTACTTTTATGTTTTTTTTTTTTTTTTATATTTATTAATCTTTATTAAATTTTCTTTTATCAGATTACAAATTTTTACCATTGTATAGTAATAATTTCGTATATAAAACATTTCACTTTTATGATACAATGCGCTCAGAACAGAAAAGTTTGGCATAATAGATGGTACACATTAGAACAATCATACTGAATTGAATACAGAGCCTTCCCGTTGTCCCCCATCTCCAGGGGCAGGCTTCCATACATTCTCCTCCCGTCCCGCTCCCCCCAGACCCCTCCCCTCCGGTATGGAAAGGAAAAGGTGAGGATAAAGGAAGAGGGACCAGAGAGAGGCATAGAAGAATATGTCCAAGAGGATAAAGAGTCCGCGAGTACGGCTCCCTAAAGGGTGATATATTATACAGTACCGTCCAATTCTTCAGTCTATTGTCCACAGACAAACTCGCAGTCATACGTCATTCATTCGGCCAGGTGTATAATTATATGGGGTCGAATCAGTCCAAGGAGTATTTCCAGTTTCTTGGGTTGGGGGGGACTAAGGGGTGTGACATGGGTATAATCATATCATATTTATGAGATTAATCAATGGGGTTTTAGATTACAATTAAAGTTTATTATTTATAATTTATGGGGGCGCCTCTTATCTCTTTTGCCAGTAATCCTAGGTTTCTACCATCAACCCTCGGGGGGTCTAGCACTCACTTCACATCTAGTCCTTTGAAGGGGATCTCACCCATTTTAGCCAGATACGCTCGTATTTTTCCCAATCCACAGTGTTATTTGTTCGATAAAAATAGCCTTCAGCCCTGGCCTGGAAATCAATCTGATTTCTAACTTCTGTCCACGTAGGAGTAGTTGCCTGTCTCCAATACCTGGAGATACATAGTTTGCATGCAGATAATATGTTAATACATAAGGCTTTTACATACACATCAGAAGTCGGGAAATCCAGGTGGAAGAGGAACGTGTATGAGGTGAGTGGCTCGTCACTTCCATATATATCTCTATAAATACTTTCTACCTTCCTCTTAAGAGGAGTAAGTTCCTCGCATTCCCACCAGGTATGTAGCTGGGATCCCACCGCTCTGCCACAGCGCCAACATAAATCATCAGCCTGTGTTGCGTATTTTGCCAGGCGGGTGGGGACTAAGTACCACCTATGTGTAAGTTTATAATATTGCTCCTGGATATTAATACAATGAACAGATTTTCTCATATCTTGCCAGGCTTTCAACCAGGCCTGGAGCGGGAATACTTTCCCCATATCCGTCTCCCACTGCCTAAGGGCCGGAGGCTTGTCGATCGTCACCCCCTTATCGAAAAACCCCCGGCACTTCGCGACTAGATTTTTGTTCCCTACCTGGGTGAGAAATCTATCCCAATCAGTAATATCTGATGGAGGATATTTCATCAAGAATGATCTCATTCGAATATACGTATATATCTCTACGGCGGGGAGATTATAGTTCTTTGTTAATGTATCAAAGGGCACTACTCCCTCGCTATCATATACCTCTCCCAGGGTGTTAATCCCTGCATACTTCCACCTAGTTAGAGCAATATTTGGGACGCATAATTGGACAATCTGTATCGGGGCCATCCTAGAAAAAGTATCATGGACCTTCATCGACTTCTTCACTCTATAAAATGAGGCCATGATATCATTTACACTTTTAAGGGGGATTAGTAATTTTTCATAAAGTCTACGTGGGAGCCAGATCATCAGTGACATGTCTATATTATTACATAGAACTCTTTCCAGTGCCCTCCAGCCTGCTTTATGGTGGCATGAGTTCCAAGCAAGAACATGTGTCATTTGCGAAGCCGCATATATTTTCCGCAGGTCCGGATAGCCCAGGCCATGAGAATGAAGATTACGTTTTAGAATCTGGCTAGGGATTCTTGGTTTCTTTTTAGCCCAAATAAACCTCGAAAATAAGATTTCAAAGTCTCTTAGGGTACTACTAGGTATCTTATACGGGATAGTCCTGAACAAATATGTTAATTTAGGCAAGATGTAAGCTTTGAGAATGTTAATACGCCCCATCCAGGAGGTCTCCAACTTCGCCCAGTTAAAGGTGAGTTTGGTAAGGTCTGTATGTAGTATAGCGAAGTTTGACAAGACCGTCTTATCCACCGACGAGCAGATCTTAATTCCTAAGTAATCGATTGAGTCTGCAGGTCTTTCTCTCCTTACAAGATGCAGGATTTTTTGTTGTTTTGATGGAGATAGGTAGAAAGACATAATTTGTGTCTTTGTCAGGTTTATTCTATAATTTGAATATCTACCATATTCATCCACCGCATCCAGGAGGGCTGGTATTGACAAATGGGGATGAGCTAGAGTTAGGAGGACATCATCCGCATAGAGGGTTATGAGGTGCTCCTCACTTCCAATCCTCACGCCCTGTACAGATTGTTTTTGCCTTAAGTATTGAGATTACTTTTATGTTTTGTTGCTTCAAAATGTATTTTACAAATGACCCCCAGTATGTCTTTATAAATGTGAAAAGGACATACTGCATAGAGTGTACACAAAATTTATTGTGTTTACTGCGTGAATGTGATAATGTATGTATCACAAAGACATTTTGGAAAATTGCAAAAATCATAGAATACGTGTATATATGTATATATACACATATATTTTTATGAAATATAAGTGGGTTTTTTTTTTTTACATTAAAGCTATATGGATTTTAGCTGGCTTCCTAGCAGATGTTGGTTTAATCATTTTTCTTTGCAGCAAGCAGCAGGAATGCATATGGTGCCTCTCAGCGTAGTATGAGACTTGTGAAGCTGTTCTAATATATCACAATACATCATGAAGTCTAGACTAGCAGTACAGGTCTGCTCTGTTACATTTAAACTTGGTTATTCAGCTTTGGCATACAGAGTGATTACTAAAAAGAGTTCAATCTTGTAAGATCGGACTGTGACTGTCAAGTTGTCACTCTCTGGGGTTCTGGACATGCTGACTTATTTTTACCAGCTCTGTGACTATATTTTCAAATTTACAATCTTTAACTTGCAAGAGACTGTGGAAATAGTATCCAGCATCACTGAATCAATTCCACAGGGACCTTCCTTAAAAATCAGAATAGCCTGAGCTCTGACCTTGGAAGTCTATAAATAAATGGATATGTGTTTTGAAAAGTGTAGGTCGAACAATGGTAGATCAGTGGTCTGGGGATCTTCCTATGCCTTACTCTTTGAGGGCAGGAAAGGTGTCATCCTGGGTAATAGATGGTGGCCTAAACATGAGTGAAGTCACACTGAAAATGGGCAAATATTGTCAAAATTGTAAGTAGCTTTTGTCACCAGCAAGGGTGGTTCTTAAATCCACCTAGACTCTCCCAGACACGAAAAGCTTCCCCAGAAGGTTGCAAGCATCTGCCAAATATTGATCCTCACGTTTAACAAGCTAAGATTCAAAATATGAAACCTTTGTGTGTAATAATAATACAAGAGTTACACAGTGTTAAAGATCCAGGAAATCTTTCTGGCTTTAAATATACAATCCACGCCTATTAATATTGTGTGGCAGGGGGCAAAGATGGTAATATAGTAAAAAAGGGCAAATGATAGAATAGTAAGGCTGTTTTAAGGGAAATAATAAGATTAGGAAAGAAGGCATAATGTTTAGTAGATGAAGAATCAATAATGAGGCTACTGGGAGGGCAACTGGGCCATATTGAGGGATGGATGGAGATTAAACAACATTTTCTTCCTAAATGAGTATAAGAACCTAAGTTATACTCTCAAAGTTTACAGAATTGCACCACTAAATATAGACCAAAAAATGTATTTAACTAAAACCATATAAAACAAAAGTAAGTTATACTTGTAAAATAAAAAAATGTTTAAACATAAAAAACATACAACACCAACTCAAAGTTGAGTGAAAATTAGGGCATCTGGATAATTAATCAATATTCTTTTTTTTTTTTAATGTAGTACGTATTCTATCAAAGATTGTCACTATTCTTTCAGATTAGATTGATAATAAACCAATGACGTACCAATACAATTATACAACATGCATTACAACTACATTAACGCTATATCTGCTGCCCGCCACAAGAGGATCCACACTGACAGAACCTAAGGAGCAGTGTACAATATATTTAAAGAAAATTTAAGCCATAAAGGGAATGGGGAAGTACCCACCAATAATCTATTTCCCGATGGAAGCAAAGAAAAAAAATTATGTAGATAGTAAGTATCCAATTCAGTTTTGTTGCATGCTCAGGATGAACTCTGCCATAAGTCCCATATATTTCTATATTCCTGGGTATTATTATCACCGAGGAATGATGCTCTCTCCATTGAGCCCTGGTAATTTATCTGCACTATAACTTTGTTTATTGTTGGGGGGTTTTCACTCCTCCATTGCCTGGCTATACACAACTTAACTGCCATAAGTATGTGTACAGCCAGGACCATATGAGACTTAGGGATCTTTGGAAAATCTAGGTGAAAAAGAAACCCTGCCGGTGTTAAAACCGTTATATTAATTCCCAGGTCTCCAAAGATTTCTAATACCTGTCTTTTTAAAGAACCCAATGCACTACAGTCCCACCATATATGCATTAGAGTCCCTATATCTTGCTTATATCTCCAACATTGATTAGTTGTTAAAGGCTGGAATTTGGATAGTTTTACAGGCACCATATACCACCTATGAAGGAGTTTTGCAAATGTCTCTTGTATATTAATACAATGTACATGCTTCCTCACTATCTCAAAGGCTTTTTGCCACTGTATAATCGAAAACTGTGTCCCCATGTCAATCTCCCACTTGATGATGGTGGGAATTTTTTCTTCCCTCTTTGATTTCTTTAGAATACTCCTGACTTTCGCAGTTATCTTGGTTCGAGGGTCGATTAGAAGACGATCCAATGGGCCCTCTTTGCTGATTATACTCTTTGTCAAGAAAGATTTTAAATGAATAAACGTATATATAGCTGTTTTTTTAAGCCATATTTGGATTGTAATTGGTCAAAGGAGCCTATCTCATCACCCTCATTTAGGTTTCGTATATGCGTTATACCTGCTCCCATCCATTGTTGTATGTCTAGGTCTTGGATGGTATATCTTAAGACGGATGAAGGGGTGTTCCATGTTAAATGTTTACATCCATAGAGCTCTTTTTTAATCGATTTTATAGAGTAAAAAATCAGATTTATTATAAGGTTGTCACAATTTAATTTTCTAAAGGCCTTTTTGTCCAACCAAAAAATGGTTAATGGATCAATGTTTTTAATATCGAGTTTTTCTACATTAGGACTACCCCAACGGAGAAAATGTGAAAACTGGGCTGAGTCGTGTAAGCTAAATATAATAGGGAAAGAGAGGCCTCCTTCCGACAGGTTAGATGACATAATTTTCTGGGATATTCAAGGTTTTTCTGCCCCCCCCATACGTAAGCCGAGAGAAAGTTATGAAACATATATAGGGTCTCAAATGGGACCCGTATTGGGATCATGTTAAAAAGGTAATCAAGCTTCGGTATAATGTATGCTCTGACGATATTAATTTTTCCCATCCACAATACAAAAAGTTTCTTCCAATTTGCTATTAACCCCTTAATTTCTGAGAACAATCCCAGATAGTTCATTTGGATCCACTTATTTATATCTCCGCTTATCTGGATACCCAAATATGTAATAGTATTTTTCTCCCATTTAAAGTTGTACGTCTTTTTTAGTTCTTCCTCCTGAGACTGGGGAAGATTAGACAAAACTATTTGGGTCTTTGCCATATTAATTTTATAATTTGAATATAGGCTATATTCCTTAATGATCTCGAAGAGCACTGGGATTGATTGAATAGGATTTTGTACAGTGAACAAAATATCGTCAGCGAACAACGTGATCCTTTGTTCACATGATCCCATGTGTATACCTGAGATTGTTTGGGATTGCCTGATATTGGCTGCTCTGGGGTTCTATGGACAGGATATACAGCAGGGGAGCCAGCGGGCATCCCTGCCTCATTCCATTTTTTATGTGGAACCAGCTTGAGCACATGCCTGAGCCTTGCACCCTTGCTGTGGGATCTGAGTATAAAGCCATAGATAGGTCTTTAAACAGTCCCCTCAACCCATACGCCTCCAAAGTCTTGGACAGAAATAGCCAGTTAACTCTATCAAAGGCTTTTTCCGCATCGACAGAGAGGATAACAGCCTGGAGTCTATGTTTTTCAATTCGTTGGAAGATATTTAGCAGTTTTATGATGTTATCTCTCCCCGATCTACCCCCTATAAACCCCGACTGATCACGGTGTATCAGATCTGGTATCATCGTGGTCAGTCTTTCAGCCAATATTTTAGAAAAAATTTAATGTCCAGGTTTATGAGAGAGATCGGGCGGTAATTGCTTATAAATGTACGATCTTTTCCGGGCTTCGGTATGGGAGAGATTGAGGCTTGTAGAACGTCCCTATCAAATTTTTTAGTGCTCCCTATTTCATTAAAGAGTTTCTCAAGTAAAGGGGCAATAGTTACTTCCAGATGTTTGTAGAACTGGGGTATAAACCCGTCCGGGCCTGGTGATTTACCATTCTTCATGTTTTTTATAGATCTTAGTATTTCTAACCTATTTATTGGTTGGTTTAGTTTAGCCAGTTTTCCTGGATCGATTTTGGGGAGGCTGCATTTTGTGAGGAAGGATTGCATATCCTGCATTGTAGGATTGACTGAGTCGATATTATATAACGAGGTATAGTAATTGGCAAACGCATTGCCTATTTGAGCGGGGGACAGAAGGGTTTTATCTCCCTCAATGATTTCTTTAATAGTATTAGTTTTTGAAATATTTTTTAATCTATTCGAGAGGGGCTTCCCTACTTTATTCTTGCTACTGTACCATCTTTGTTTTAGGGACACAATCATCCTTTTTACATTCTTTTCCAGAAGACTTTGGATCTGCCCTTGTATTAAGGTAATTTGTTTGGCTAGAACAAGGATTAGCTCTATTTGTTGTTTCCATTTTTGCGAGATTGATATATAAATCAGATAGACTCCTACCCTTAGCTTTCCTTTCTCTGGCCTGCATCTGAATCATATTGCCCCTCATAACGCATTTGAAGGCTGCCCATACATTTTGTGATGAAACTTGATCTTTATCATTTAGTCGGGCATATTCTTCTGCCTGTGTTAAAAGAATGGCTTTATTTGTTACTGGGATCAAAATTGATTTGTCCATTCTCCACTCGTGTTTATATGAATATTCCTGGTTTTCCCTGGTAGTCACTTTGATGGGGGCATGATCTGACCAGGTGATTTGTCCAATTTTGGACTCTTCAAAAATGTTTAGGTTTTGTAGGTAGGTTAAAAAAAAAAATTTATTCTAGAATAGTTGTTGTGTACACTAGAGAAATATGAGAAGTCTTTTTCTTTCGGATGCTGGACTCTCCATATGTCGAAAAGATTATATTGATTGCATAAGTCCTGCATCCATTTAACACTGTTTACAACATAGCTTTTGTTTGACTTCCCTATCTTAATCAATATTCTATCTACTCCTCAACATTACTCCAAACACAATCAAACCAAAGAATGATTACAGGCCATTAGCTCAACTAATTCCAGCCAAAACCCTGTGCCAAGTTATTAACCCACTGACTTGTTAGCCAAGCCCATTAGCATTATTACCGATATGTCAACCAAAACACAAGCAATTAGCCCAGATATACACAACCAAAGTCCAGTGCACACACATGTGGCAACCAAACCCACTACCAGGAAAGAAAAATAAATGTTTCCCAGTGAAAGACCAGTGACAAGTTATTAGCCCAACTCCAACTACAAGTTGGAAGGTATACATTTTCAAAACCATAGTATTCGATTGTATCAGAATAAGGAACACAATATCATTAATGTAATGTTTGTATTTGCGTTTTTCATTTCTTTACTTGTGTTAGCTTAGCACCATATTCAAATCATATAAATACTGTTGTAACACATGAAACACATTTCAAAACTGAGTGCTGTTTCATTTAATGCCCTTGTGTTCATTTGCATTATTTCAGTAGTTTTTTTTTCACAGAGAGCTACAGTTAAAGGTTTTAAAGCCGGTCTTGCATGAAGCGTCACTGATGATAGGTCAGAGAAAATGGTTATGATAGAGACATCAAGAATAGTGTTGAGCGAACCCGAACCGCACTGTCCGTGTCCGTGCCACGAACCCGAACCCGGACATTTCACTGTATGTCCGTGTTGGTGTTCGAGGTTCGGCTATAAACCGAAAGTCTTTAAACCGAAAGTCATTCAGTTTATAGACTTTCGGTTTGTAGAATAGCCAATAGCATTACATGTATTCTATAAGCCGAAAGTCTATAAACCGAAAGACATTTGCTTTATAGACTTTCGGTTTATAGAATACATGTAATGCTATTGCTATTCTATAAACTGAAATAGAGTCGCCATTCATACGAATAGGTCAATTGACCTATTCGTATGAATGGGGACTCTATTTCGGTTTATAGAATAGCCAATAGCATTACATGTATTCTATAAACCGAAGGTCTATAAACCGAATGTCGTTCGACTTATAGACTTTCAGTTTATAGAATACATGTAATTCTATGCTATTCTATAAACCGAAAGTCTATAAACCGAACGTCGTTCGGTTTATAGACTTTCGGCTTATAGAATACATGTAATACTATTGGCTTTCTATAAACTGAACTAGAGTCCCCATTCATAAGAAATTCTTATGAATGGGGACTCTAGTTCGGTTTATAGATAGCCAATTGCATTACATGTATTCCATAAGCCGAAAGTCTATAAACCGAAAGACATTCTGTTTATAGACTTTCTTTTTATAGAATAGCAATAGCATTAAATGTATTCTATAAAACGAAAGTCTATAAACCTGGAAATCCCCTTATTTGAATATAGCCAAATATACCCTAAACGTTCCCAATTGTCCACCGTTTTTCTCTTAAATGTATAACCCATGTTGTCTTATTTTCTTTTTCTTTTTTATGTCATAAACCATGTTAGGATGTTTACCTATTAAGAGCCGACTGGTATCGGTACTGAAAATATATTGTATTAATTATACTATGTAGACATCTGTGTATGTCCGGTGTAATCAAATTTTTGTCTTTACGTGAAAATAAAAAAATAACCCATTTTTTTACGTTTACTGCAACTTGTTGTTACAATTTGAATTCTTTCTAGCATGCACGGTTATTACCAGTTTTCAACTACTGAATTATTTCTGCTTTTGACAGTTTAGGCACTTCTTGGCATACCAAAAGTAAGAATCAGAGGTGTCGAGAAACTAGCTGTGTTGCAACTTCCGATGTTCATCCCACCAACCTTGATGAAGAAACTAGAAGTCAAGTAGACACTCCCTAAAGACTCCCTACATCCAAACTTATATTCTGGTTTTCCTTCATACCTTTTAATTGGAAATGGATACCTCTGAAACTGCTGCTATTCTCTCTCAACGTTCAGGTGACAAATATGCTGTCCTATTTTTCCCACGAGTTGTCTACCTTGGAACACAGCTATAATGTATGAGACTGTGAACTGCTGGCCAATTAAACTTGTGTTAGACATCCATTGGGAGGAGCCCATCGTCCAGTTACTGTATTTACTGAAGAAGCCAGATGCCTGCTACCACTACAAGACCAGAGGGGACTGTATTTCTCCAAATTTTCTCTCCATATTATCTATGGCCCATACTTCTGTGATAGCAAGGCTGATGCACTTTCCCATTTATATTAACACTTCTGATATTTCTTTAGATATCATCCTGCAACCTACTTGATTTTTAGCTACCATGTCTTCTCTAATTGATGACATCAAGACAATTAGAGGGCTTTTTTCCTGCTGACTGTTACTCCTCTCAAGTTATGTTTCTGCACAGTCACAAAAGATTTGTTCCCTCACCCTCCCAACTCCGAGTTATTCCTATTTTGCACAACTCTTCATTGGCAGGCCATGGAAGTTTCTCTAAGACTTTTGGTTTAGTACAACAATATTCCTGGTGGCCCATTTTATGTCATGATGCATTATACCATGTCCTATGATACCTAAAAGTTCTGTACCACAAACCAGTCAGTTTACTTCAGCCCCTCACTATTCCATCATGGACCTCCTTTGCTGACATGATGATGTTATTGTTGATAGGCTAACTAAAATGACAAATTGTATTCCTACCAAATGGCTTGTTTCTGCTGCTCAAACTTCAAATGTATTTATTAAAGATATTTTTTTATTTCATAGCCTTCCCTGAATGTTACAATGGACTAGATATTCAACAATCACTTTCTACCTCTTTTTATTTGAAATTTAGTGTACAGACAGATGGGTCTGTTCACTTTGCAGATCAAATTTCATTTCATTTTTCGGCACCCGAGTTTGACAGGTTCGATTCTTCCCTCTGAAAGTAACAGGGGGCAAAATGATTGAAGCTATTTTTGAGACTAAGTCAAAATCGGCACCCAAGTTGTTCTTTTTGCCATATTGTTCAGATTCTGACCTTGGCCTGTTTTTGACTTTGCGAACCTTGCTGCCTGCTACAGACCTCTGCCTATTTAACTATTTATGTACCTTCTTGCCTGCCTACCATCCTCCGAGAATACCTACTACGGCTCTTGAGCTCCGGCTGCTCTCCACAGTTATGTATGTCATATCAGTCTCTGTGGTTAGAAGTGTTCTTAAAGTGGTGTCTCCCTGTCTGCTAGAACCAAGCTTACCAGATCGGGACACAACTGTTCTCATGGACTGTTTTTTTAAACTAGCATTCTTCGAGGAAATATTATTTGTATTCTTTTTCACCATCTAAGATTTTATTCGCACAAAAAAGCTTTCCTATTGACCTTAGTCATGTATTTCTATGTGCCCCATTCCTTGGAATCAAAACTTTAAATGGTCCACAGGAGCAGAGACTTTGAGTCTCCTTGGACTAAAGTATTATGGGGAAAAAAATAAACTTCCACCACAGTAATCTTGTGCTCAAAGAAGTCTGTTTTACTGTAAAGCCTTACTTTTGCATTATGGCTTCTTGTTCTAGTACATTTTTGTAATATTTCATTACTCTGCTTTCTTATAGTGCATGCATCATAAAACATTGATGGGTGCTTTTTTAAAAGGGAAGATATTTCATCTGTGCTTGCCAAATTGATCATAAATGTCTAAACTATTTTTTTAATAGGTATTCGTCATTAGTATACAGGTTTAATAATACAAACTATTACTATATTGATAAATGGGCATGCTGTTCAACTACAACACATTTTTGAAGATTTCAGAATTCAAAGTGCATTGTGGGATACCAACTAGCTCATGGTTGATTCGTGAGAATGTGTACACAGCTCACACTCCAAATAATAAAATAACATATGTATTTGTAGCGGGATCCTTACTAGTAATTTGACTAGCATAGATTATTTGATGTATTACTTGAAGCTAAGATAATTGTTTTTCATTTTATATATTTGGATATTTCTTTCACATTTCCATTCCATTGCCTCATGTAGGTTTCAATTGTTATTCTTTACAGTAACTGTAATTTATCAATGTCCTGGCTTTATGATTTCTAACTGGACTCACCAGTGATATATAAAGTGGAGAGGCCTTTCTAGAGACTGAGACAGATGATCTGCCTGATTTAGGAATACAAAATCATGTTTCTTTCAGTTATATCTTTAAGGTTGTTCCCAAAATCTGTCTATATGACCTTTCTGTGCAGTGATATTTCTCTATTTCTGCCAAGTCTGAGTTACATTCACACTATCATCTTACTCTACTGTCTCTTCTATTGCCAAAAAGTAAATAGAATATTGGTTTTCTCAGATGCAACAAGACAGGATGTGATTCCCTGTCAGGCACCAAGATAAATAGAACAAAGTGCTCGAAACAAGTTTGGTGTTCATGGATACTATGTTGGTTATAAAACAATATATGGTTATGTTTAAAGTACAGCATTAGCTCATAACTGCCAATTTATTGTGTATTATCTCTGGAAGGTGTATCAATATATGTCTGATGCCACAGATCTGTTAGTGCATAATCAGATAGAGTATTTGCCTATACATTGGCAACTCACAGACACATCCCCCATGGTGAAAGAAGCAGTCTCCACTGTTTTGCACTTGATATAACTCACAGCATTTCTGGGTCTCTGTGATGGAGTGTATAAACCCTTCCCCATAACAAGACACCAAGGGGCTAAAGCCTCCAAACAATGGCAGACAGGCCTTTACAATTATGCCTGCAGTACAGAGGCAGCTTTTGCATGGGTGGATAGGGAAACTAACCAATCGGGTTTGAAAAGTGATGCAACTAAGTGAGGCCAGTGTGGGAAAAATGAGATGTTACCTGGATGATTCCCTGTAAAAGCTTATGGAAGTGAGTTGTACACCCTCCCAGGTTTATAGAGAAGTATTTGTTTGCTGTTTATTACTTGAGCTATAGGTTGAAATAAAATAAACTTTATTTTGCAACTTCCTGTCCTGTCCTGTTGTGTGAGTAACCTACAGAGACGCACACTACCACAATCACAATGAGTAGGTTTATATGACAAATTCTGGACAGAATACTAATTTTTGCTGATTGCAGAGAATATGTACACATACAATAGGTAAGCATTCTCTTTTATTAAAGGTTTCTATATAGTTTCATGTTTCTTGTTACTTTATTGTTCTTTTGGACACATTTTAAATATCTGTCCTGCAAATTTGCCTGATTTCAAATAAAATACAACTAAATTATATGTTTACCTATGTTCCCTGATAGTCCTAAGTAAATTACATTACAAACATATTTGTCTAAGAAAAATATTGTGAATTGTTATATATCAAATGTTTGACTAGCACTATTTGCTCTTAAAAGCCTGCTATGATACTATGAGGGGAATGTACTAAAAAAAACGCAAAATACAATTTTTGCTCTTTGCTCCTATTGCAATGTACTAAACATTTAACGCTCAAATAGTACATACGTGCAAATTGCGAATAAAAATGGGCATAATTGTGAAAAAAAACAGGCAATTTTGTGAATATTTTTCCTACCTCTTTTGATAGCACTTGCTAAAAGCTGGTGTAATTTTTAGATGCAAATAAGAATTATTTTTCACAAAATATTCGCAAAACTCTTTAGCATGCACAAATATAATCTCAATTTATTAGCACAACTGGAAAAATACACGCTAAAAAAAATAAAGAGAAGAGGCGCAAATCAGAAAAATAAATCGCAGAATGTTACAAATAGTTGGAAATTGCTCCTTACTCATGTTTTACCAACCCCACTGCACTGGTTTAGTACATGACCCCCTATGTTTAGTCTTCATTTAAACTGAATCAGATACAGCACTGAATTATAAAGAACTAGTTTAAAAGTTTTTTTTATTATTAGAAAATAGGTTATAATCATGAATATTACTCACCATACATACCATACATTGAAGGTTTGCTCAATGTAACTGACACATCTAAAAGTTTAAAAACAAAGAAGGATTATGGGTCAGGTAAAGAGAATACAAACATAACAAATCATTAATAATGGAACTTACATTTCAGTGAGGTCACATGGGCTCAGGCAGGTTGGCTGCAAGACATAAAATAACACAAGGAGCTAAAAGCATGGCGGATGGGGAAAAAATTGCCTAAAGCAACCTTAAACACATACCAAAGGGTTTTATTGCTGTTCACTTCAAGACCCATTAATTGTGCTAATAATAAAATAACTGAGGCACTTGTCTACCAAACCCAGAACACTGTCAATATATCAAATATGCAATGTTCCATATAAACCTTGTTAGCCTAAGGACAATGATGACTGCATGAAAGACCAACTCCCTTAAATATCAGTAAATCATTCCACAAACTGAACACCAGGAGAACTATGGGTAATGACATTCCTGAACACATAGTATGAAATACTGTGTGTGTGACCCCTTAGCAATTTGAACTTCCCTTACTCAGACACACCAATCTAAACACATGTAACACGAGAGAAAAATTAGAAAAAAAAAAAATATTAACAAAACAAAACAAAAACAACCAGACATTATCTTTATTTTACACAGTGGTATTATTCTTATGTTCTGATGCAGCCATCTGACATGCACTGGTGGCACTTCGCAAACTCGTACTGCTTTTTTTTTTTTTTTTACAAGTGTACGTGACGATTGCAGCTGTTCACATGAAATAGGCACACTATGTGTTTGATAAATATAATCGTTTTTCTTGGGATATAATATGCCTTTAAATTTGTTTCTGCAGGATAGATAGCTTTGCAGCTAAGTAACTGACTCAGTCTGTGTCCTATCACACAGTCAATACTGATACTTGTATTTTGCTGTTGTTCAATAGATTTTTATAAAAAAACTAATTGGAAATATTGTTTTCTGAGGACACAAAACAAAAGCTGCAACATCTAAAAACCATACGGGGAATGGACTAAAATAAAATGGATCAATACAGAGAGGTGCTTTAGCTGTTTCCAAATAACTTGCAATCAATAGCTCTGGAAACATGCACACAGTTTTACTTTGGAGCAACATGTACTGAAAGTGACTTAACACTTTGGCTGCTACAGAGGTGAGCCATAAACCTCAGATGGCATTACGAGAGCTTTATTGTATTCCTACAAGGGAAAATGGAGAAAGAGTTAGAAATGACACTACTTTGTTTTTTTGTTCACGCTCCATTGTCCATTCCACACCAAATATATATAGAATTTTGACTAGGGTTACTAAAATAAAACATTTCTTTTGTTAGCTATTTGTTTCACACCTTAGGCTTTTATCAGTCACGTTAAGCCTTTGGTAAATTCCCTTATTTTAAGATAGCTCACCTTTCACAATCATTTCCTTGATATTTAGGTGAATTACTTATATAATATATAATTCCATCCATATATTCCATATATGCAGTTTCCAAGAATTGTTCACAAAAAAAAAAAAAAGAGTTGGATCTGCTAACTTCAGGAAAAATAATTATTGCATTTTTTATATTTTTCACACATAGGTTTGCAAATTACATAAGGATACTATAAAAGCTGCAAATCATAAAATGCTATTAAAAAAATTAACTTGTACGCATTGGAATAAAATTGCTGAAAAAATATATTGGTAGAGGGAAAGAAATAAATTATTTTTACCTGAGGAAATGCAAAAAAAATCATTCCAGTTACATGGTTGAAAAAAAGGGAGCACACTGTTTTCAACCTCATTATGAGTGTGAAAATCCTGTTTAGATATGATCTCACAGCTGCTATGTTGTTCCCCTGTGCGTTTGAAGTTCTCTGTTCTGACTGCTGAATTCATTAGGGAGTTTTTCTGTGTGAACGACTGATTATGGGCAGCAGCAAGTGCCAGTTTACAGGGTGTTAACAGTGAAATGAACATTTGTTTCACGTCATTAGACACTGCTTATGTAGGAACATGAAACATCCAACCACATATTAGGTTAAAACTATTATATTATGGGCCAGATTTATTAAGGCAAAACAGGTGCTATTTAAACAAAAAAGTGCTAAATTTGGAGCAAACTAAACTTTGGCATTCATGTTCGGTTGAAAATAGTCTGTTTTGGCCAATCAGCCATTTGTCCAAAAATGAATATGAAGCTAAATGGATGAATGAATGCACAATGAACTAAAATCTGTTTAGTTGTTCTTTCATTGATCAACTCAGGAAGCTCTGATCTTCTTTCTTCTTTAAGAACATCGGAACTCTGAGTTTTGGACCCAGTCTGATCACTTAAATTTGGGCTACTCATAGACCATCAAAATTATCTCTCGAACTGGCACAAAAATCAGCAAATTTGCTGTGGCTGATTTTTATACCGACATTTTGACTGAACTTCTCCAGAGTATATGGGCAGGACTTTGGCACATTTCGGGTCCATTTTGTGAGGACCTCAGCTTTACGGAAACAAACATACTCTATCCATAGAAGTCAATGAGAGGTCTTGTAATACTTACCTCTGGGTCCCATCCACGGAGATCCAATGCAGGAACTTGAGAGAGTAGGCTCATGCTCCTACACAGTGCCTCGCATCCTGCTCCATGCAGACGGCTTGATCTCTTGCCATACAGAGGCGCTATCTTGCCATACGGAAGTCTATTCCATATGGCGGCGCCATTTTGCTGTAAGGAACCTTACTGTAGTTTTAAGGGTACTTTACCTGTTTTGACTCTTAGTCTCATATACTTTGGAGGGATAATTAAAGGCTCAATATGCTTGGAACCTTTGCCTGTGATAGTGCTTTCAGGCTATTTGTGGTATTGTTATCTATAATTCGTTATTCTGGTATTTTGACTCCTGTTTGTTTGACCATCCTGCCTTCTCGTATTCCTGACCTCGACTTGTTTCTGTTTATTGTGATTCTCTGCATTTTTTCTAGTTCATGTTAGTTACTGATTTCTAACCTAGGCTTGTTACCACATTTATTCTGCTGTATTTGTTGTTTTAGTGTTTAGTTTACTGGGGTCCTGAAGGTTCTTCTCCATCTGTGGCTCAACCATAGGGTGCATGTTGGTCAGAGTGAAAACCACTTTGGCTACCTCTTAAATCCTCAGTTTCCTTTGATATCAGGTTCTGCATTGCTGATCCTCCTCAGAGTTGTTACAGGACTTTGACTATTGGGAAAATAGTTGAAATTCATCCTAAAATGTCCGGTTATTAAATAAAACCACGTCAATGAACACATCATGGAGTACAAAATACACATACACCACTTAGTAACTCCCAAAAAGTTAGTGATTGGCCACTTATACATATATACATTGTCAAATATAATTGTTGATTTTCCAGTTGATTAGAGAGATCACTACGGTGGTCTCTAAGTAGTCCAAATTTAAGGGCTTCTAGGATCATCAAAGTGATCGAACTGGGTTTGAAACTCAGAGCTCTGATTTTCTCCTACTGCATACTTGCAAATACCCACACAAAATAGTGTTAAAAGTAACAAAGCAAAAAAGATATTGGATTGACATTAAAGATTAACCTTTAGTGTCATTCCAACATCTTTTCACCTTCTCATTTTTAACTCCTTGGGGTTCCTAATTAGAAGTTGTTGTTTTTTACATTACATTCACTTTTCATAGTTTTCATTATTAGGTTTCTCCTTATAATGTCCTTACACATGCACTATCATTATATAGGAGCCTTTATTATTATATTAATATATTTATTATAATGCTTTACACAAATATACACAGTGCGTGTTTTATTTTATTTTTTCATACCTTATACACATTTAACACAGCGCTCTTGTAGCAGTTAAATGAGGAGAATCCTGTCATTTGATACATATAATAAAGAACTTTTTTAAATTTGTATTTCTGTGAGGTAGAGCCTGTAAGGCTAACAATTGATATAAACCAATTAACTGCATTTATTGTGAAGGTATTAAATTACCACAAGCTGCCCAAACATTTTATTTGGTTTTATTATTGTGTTTCTTAGTCAGCATTCACTTTCTTGTCTATGATTTTAACAACCTTAAATTATTAAAAAAATTAATATTTTAGCTACATAAAAGTGAGTATCTACTTTTCTATAATATTTGTACCTGTTGCAATCACATGTTAATTACAAAAACATCAGTTCCACAATCACAGGAAAGAATTATGAACTAATTGATTGTATTAATTGTAACACCACAGCAGTCATCCATCTTGTAAACTGCCTTATATGTAAAAAATAAAAATGTAGTATGTATAAAGAGTTTTAACAGCTAGAATGAGGGAACATAGAGGATCCATTAAAAAAAAAAGATACTAAATCACCAGTAGGCAGACATTTTCAATCTCGTGAAGGAGGCGAACGTAACTTCAGATGTCAAGTCACAGAAAAAGTTAGAACATTACAAAGTGGAGGAGATTTACACACCTTATTGTGCCAACGAGCGGTCTACTGGTTCTTTATGTTAGAGACCAGGAAGCCTCATGGCATTAACTCTGAATGGGATGTGGGTTACTACATTCACTATGGCTAAGAACATAATCAGAAATCTTGATTAGAATTGCTTTATAGAAGATAACGTTTCTAAGAATTTTCTTAAAACCTTTAATTATTCAAAATTTGCCTGGTGAATACAATAATTGCAAATATACATTCATTATATAAGGTTAAGAAAATTAACACAATTTTAACAGAAATTCAGTTTAATTGTGATATCTATTCTGCTAATCTAAATAAATCATACTTCATTTGGTATAAACTGAGATTTGACCATACAATTAGCGTACCTGGGAAATGGCAGGTACCGAACTAACCATTGCTAAATGTTAACGGATCGGTAAGTCAAGGAGCAGCTCCAGGTCAAAAACGCCCTTTAACCCACTATATCATTTTAATCAATGAATAAACATAAAAAAATAAATATACACCTAAAGGTTACAAAGGGTAGAATGTTGTAGTAGAACCTTGCTTAGAAGAACTGGGGCCCTGGTGCGTCTCTCTGTCAGGCTTTCTCAGAGGGTTTCAATTTACAATGGTGTAAAACACCCTGAAGGGCCACTCCCACCAAAAAATTAAAAGATTTTGCTTGTTTTATTTTGTACTCTTGATGTCAGATATGTCTTTTGTTTTTCTATTGTGTGTTGATTTAATAAAATATTTTATTGAACAAGTGTGACAGGGTGCCTCCATTTTGTGAAATATAGAGTTTTTGGGTGCCACCCCCAGTGACTTTACAGCACTACTTCTCACTGTGAGAGAATGTAGTCTATAAGTCGGAATTCAGATCATAGACTTGCATTCAGTGGGAGGAGAGAGTGATGTCATGCTGACATCACAAGGGGCACGGCAGTGCTCCAACTTTAAATCTGTTAGGAGCCATTTTAGTTATGGAGCAAGGCAGAGGAAAGTGCTGCCAGGTTTGTGTTCTGAGTATATCCCAAAGGCCCACAAAAATAAAATTCACACTAATATGTGGTTTGAGTGCATCACAGACTCTACAGCAATGAAACTGACAGTAATGTGGGTGTGTGAGTAAGTCACAGTCTCTACAACAATAAATCTCACAGTAATGTGCAGTGTGTATGAGTAAGTGGATCACAGGCCCCACAACAATAAAACTTGTAATATTGTGCAGTGTGTGTGTGTCTATCACAAAGGCCTATTAGATATATATTTCTGTTGCTTTGTAAATAAAAAACAAACCCCCCCCCCCCCCCCCACCATTTTTTGCATTTTTTGGATACAATCTTTATTGTGGAAGGCATTACAATTTGTTGGTGACATAAGTATACAGATATGTATGCATATATAACTAACATATATAACATTATATCAGTTAGAAAAGTAATAGAACTATTGATAATCTCCCCCACCTAAAAAAAATACAGTAAATTGGTGTAGTTTCTTCTTTATTTACAACACAGTCAGGTGTTAGTGTTCTGTTATTTTCTGGCTTATGTATCCATGGATCTACCTTCTAAGTAGTTTTTGAACTGATTTATCTTCCTTGAGCCGTCTGCTGCAAAATATGAATAAAGTACATATAATTATGGGTAAAAACGATTTACTTTTTCCTTACATACAATGATATTTATATAAAAAACAAAAAAAATTGACCTTGCGGTTTTGTTTTTATTGGTTTATAGCTATTCCCAAAGACACATTGCAGTACATATACAGATGTGAATCACATACAGGAAGGCACTGATAGAGGAAGAGGGGGGTTGGGAATAGCAGTGGATTTGTGCGTTTTAGCAAGTATTGTCAAAGCAAATCCTACTATTTGCACACAACTTTTTTATTTTTATTTTTTACTGAAATATATTCAACAAAACACAGAAAAACATCTTGGCATATACAATACTCATGCCTTTACTTTAAATGCACCGTGAATCTAAATAGAGCCTATATTGGTGGTAGTGTCCCTTTAAATACAAAAAAGAGAGACCCAAAAAATGGAAAGAAAGAGTAAAGAACAGATGTTATTATATTGAGAGTCCTGTAAATAATGCTATATACATTCATTCACCATGTGTGGTATGTGTTGGGATATCCCTCCTAGTGTTTTTGATTGTGCATCTTTCTTTAACTATGTTCGAAATGTGTATTACATTTGATCCAGCATTGCTATAGGTTAAATATGTGTGACTTGGATGCAGTCATTTTTAATGCGTGCTGGGATTGTTAATGTGTGCGGTAATTTTTGCAAGTGATAGTAGCCTGTTGACTTCATTAGCGGAAGGCATAGAATCACAACTGCCTGGTAGATTCCTCTGAATACCATTTTTTTTCATTAACAGCATTAACAGGGGCCATTGAGTCTGGACCATTATAATTTATGCTATTATCATAAAATTATCATAAGAATAACACCTTGGGTTTGTTTAATTACAATAATTATATATTAGTACAAAAATCGAAATGATTTTTTTTCCCTTGGATCCTAACGGATAGTCTTAAAGTATGGATCAGGTATATCAGGTCTTCATATTAGAACGTTGTGTGACATAGGGATGCCACAGCAAAGCAAATATGTCTTCAATTATGTACATATGATGATATACACTTTTGGACAAAATGTAAATATATGATAATATATGTAAAGCGTCATATAATATGATTTGGTGTGTGTGTATATATATATATATTCTTTATTTGGTCTAGTGAACAAAGGAGGGGGAGGAAGGTGTGTAGCCCGATCCAGCGCTGTATTTTTGCGGTTTGTGTGCTCTGAACAGACAGCACACAAACCCCCAAAATATACTAAATTTAACTGAGAGGCCGACAGCATCATGAATTCGGCATCAGAGTCACTAACTCTGTTGTCAATTCAACATGCAGTAATTTTCTTATACTTTCCATGCTGGTCGAATCGACAATAGAGTGAGTGGCTCTAATGCCGAATTAATGCGGCCATATGCCTCTTACTGTAGTTATATTTCGTGTTTGTGTGCTGTCTGTTTGCTGTACACCTAACGCTCAAGGGCAGATTACATGCCTGCTGAATACCGTTCTATGAATGCAACACATTTTTATTTCTGATTCATATATTTAAAAAAACATACACTACTAAAGTTTTGTTGGAGTGCAGTTCCTCATTGTTTCCTTGTATATATTGTTGGGTCAAGGGAGGACACTGGCCCAAGGGATCATTGCACCAAATAATCCCACAAATTGTTCACCAGGACATCCTGTGCATTAAAAAAGCTATATCTACTAAAATGTTAACTGAGCAAAATTAATTTTAATCAAATTTCCATGAATTACCAAAAAAAAATGAATCCATTATTCCATGTCATTTATAAATTTATTTCCATGGCATGTGCATTTTCTATTCTTGTACTATGTTTTGTTCTCTCTTAATAACTGAGGAATAAATTGCCTGCAAGACATTTTTATACACAGCATCAGGCTGCTGGAGCAAAAATAAACTCATTATGCAGTAATGTAAACAGCTAAACTTCTACTATATGTCCTCTAAGAACAAGGGGTGAAACTATTTAAAACATGAACTCATTATTATTTCTAAATAAATGGACATATAGGTTTGTACGAAAATGAATTGGAACTCTCTGTGCTTTTTCATTCTGATTTTACCACTTGCTCACCCTCTAGAAATAGACAGAAGAAGAAATACCAAGTGCAGAGTGTGAAGATAATTAAGTAAATTAAGTAGTTTTACTTTGTTCTGATGAATTCTCGGTTTCAGGGCTGGTGCAAGTATTTTTGTCTACACAGGTGACAGTGCATTTTGGTGCCCCCCCATCCCGATTTGTACTCAGGACTTGCTCCATACCAGCACCCTGCCTAAGCCCATTTTTTCACGGGATGTCACGTGACACCCAGAGTTTAGCTCAATCAGTAGTGATGCGCCAGGGGCAACGCTGTATACCGCGAGGAAAACAAGGCAAGTGCCTAGGGCGGCACTTGCCTTGTTTGCCATTAAGGATGGCACAAAACCCCCCAAGAAAAAAAAAAGAAAGAAAAAAAAGCTGCCCCTTAAAAAAAAAAAAAAAACGTGCTTCCCAGCAGAGATCGTAAGATCCCCCCTCACTTTCTCTCTGCCTGCCAGCAGGCAGCACAGGGAGCCGCACAAGCAGCACAGAGAAAGTGTGCTGCTTGTTCGGCTCCCGTGCAGTGTGACAGGGAAGTGCAGACAGTCACGTGACCGGCACTCTGACTTCAGATGCGCGTCGGATCACATTACCTGTCGGCACAACCACATGGGAGCCGAACAGGCAGCATGGAGGACACCATGCTGCCTGCCACTAGCCACTAGGGAAAAAGGTAAGTGCTGGGGAGATGACGGGATGTATTGGGCAAATTGGCAGGGGCTTATTAATGGCAAATAATACTGGCATTTGTTTGGACAAATTGGCAGGGGCATATTAAATGGCAAATAAAACTGGCATAATATTGGGCAAATTGACAGGGGCATATTAAATGGCAAGTACTGGCATATCATTGGGCAAATTGACAGGGGCATATTAAATGGTAAGTACTGGCATATCATTGGGCAAACTGGCTGTGGCTTATTAATAGCAAATAATACTGGCATATTATTGGGCAAATTGGCTGGGGCATATTAATGGCAAATAATACTGGCATATTATTGGGCAAATTGGCTGGGGAATATTAATGTCAAATAATACTGGCAATGTGTATGTGATGGGGGCATGTAAATGGGGTGATGGGGCATGTCCTTGGTGTGCAATGTGGGTTATGGGTCATGTCGTGGGTGTGCATCGTGGGTAGGGAGAGGGTGCCCACATTTTGTCTGCCTAGGGCAGCACAAAACCAAGATACACCACTGGCCAGGGGTGGAGCAAGCAGTCTGTTCCAATATTGCGGCATAGTCCCCAAAAATTTTAAAAAATTGCGTGGAGCCTGCGCAGCCTTAATGGTAGCGCCTGCCTTGTCTGTGTGACATATTGCATACTCAATATTGCATAATTCATTTGAATGGAAGAATTTATCCAACTTGAGTAATCTGGACTTACATTTGAATTTCCTTTCTCAACTCACTGCAATTATCTCTTTCATGAATACTGCCCTTAATCTTAGCAAATTCATTAACATTTGGGCTCAACTAAGGCTGACCGCTCTAAAACTAATGTTCTGGGGAACATGACTTAACACAGGAAGGCTATTGCCTCCTAATTTTTAAGAGCACATTGGCCCTATGTAGGCTACAAGAAATTATTAGTTACAATTTTCAAATTTTTAACACATCTGAGGTTACTCAACCCTCAAGCAATTGTTTACTTGTGTAATGTTTCTTTCCTTAATATACATAAACCTTAATAACTATTTCCAACCAAATACCATTGTTGTAAAATGTACCAAATCTTGAAGCTTACCTTAGCCCCAGTAGAAAACCCCCTTGGGTACAACAGTTAAGGTATGCGTTATTGTATGTATTGTAAATGCTAATATTAGATAAGCTTTGAAACGAATAACATAATTTAACATGTGTGCCCAATAAGATATTTTAATGATCTGTAATTAAAAGCCCATCACTGAAATTCCTGGGATGATATTTAGTGCATGCAAAAATAACGTATTTATCAGATTTTTTATTACACTGTTAAGCTATACAGTTAACCAGTTGTGTTCAATTACCAATAACGAAAGGTAAACGGGTAACAACAGGTTTCTAGTTGTTACCTTAAAACTTCTCAATTAAATAATTTATCTCTTTATATTCAAATAGTTAGAATTTTTTCAACTTAATCCAAAATATAATTGTTTATCATTTAAGTTTATATTATGAGTATGTCCAGTGCTATCTAACTGATTCAATATTCTGCATAAGGTGATACATAAATGTTAAGTTTGCTCATCCTGCCACTATAATGTATTCACAGAATAGTTAGGATCAGAATTTATTGTAAGAAATAGTTTGTAAGAAATAGATTTCTGTCCATTCTTCTATGTAGTGATATACAATATATCTACACTATAAGTATGTACTGAGTTTCTGTTGACCTCTACTCAGAGCTTACATTTGCAGAACATACCTGAACTGTATATATTGAGGTTTAAGCATCGTCACTGAATCCATTATTAAGGATAGCTTATAGATGCTACTGAACATTGGCAAGTTTGTTCACAGCTATTATAAGAATAAAGAACTGGCCCTACAATGGGTTTGGGTGGATCCATTGGACTCTTGCGGCACAATTAGGGTAGCCACATGCAGCCCCCCTAAGACTGCCCCATAGACCAGTTTAGTGTTGTTTTTTTAGCAGCCTGAGGTGGATCAGTCTGTGCCAGCAACATCGGCACACACTGCTTGCCCTGCCCCTCTCTCACACACTGCCCTTCTAAATCTGAGCACTGGGTGTCACATGACATCCTAGCACTCAGTAAGAGGCAGACAAGAGACCAGGACCTCCAGAGTCGGAGATGACACAAACTGTTAGTTATATTACTAATCAGATTTCTGGGGCTGGAGTAGAAATGAGTGGTAAAATATAACATAATTAAATTTTCTGTAATTTTGCCATTCCATCAGAAAACTTTTGGTTTGACTATTTAACTATTTATTTTACAATTTTATTAAATGTTTTACACTGCTGGAGACAAATATACTTATAAAGAAAACAATACTCAAACTGCCTCATTTATTAGCAAATCAAGAGTATAAATCCTTGTAATATTTAATGACAATGTGTTTTTGGGTCCCTAGGGTGGACCGATTCTCCATCCCTCTTTCGGGGAGAGTGACTGTACAAAGTCCAGGATGGGTTTTAGTGTTATCCCTGGCTGCTGGAAGTAAGGTGATTAGGTTCACCTGTGTCTAATAGAGAGCTATTTACTACGCAATCAAACAGAGTTTTGGGCTTAGTGCTTTTGAATCCTGAAGGAAAGGCTGACGATCTGTTTACAAAGTTTGTTTTGAAGAATTGTGTTATTTGTAGATATCTGAAATAAACAGGCCTTGTGCATTTGAAAAACTCATCTATGCTTCAGGAGATTATTTTGTATTACCCAGAAACACTGTGCGCTACCAGAAGCACTAGCTAAACCTACACCAGCATTAACAGGTTTGACACAGAATGTTTAAATAGGCATTATTGGTGCATATTGGGGTTTTGAGAATTGTACTTGTTTTTTTGTTAGTCCTAAGAGGAGCACCTGCATGTCTATATGTTCCCTGTATTTTCCTAACACTAGAAGGCATTTTTTTGCTAGACTACGAGCTGTGATGGACTTGAGGGGACCTCTTCCCATTCAATAAGATGAAGCAGCAAGGATGGGGGCATACTGATATATATTCATTTTTTTATTCGCATTTGTGTGTATATATCATTATATATCTTTGGAGGTCACATGTCTGCTCTACCGTGTAGCCTTGCACTAGGCGCTCACACTGGCAGTGCTATTGCACATTTTGATAATATGCAAAGTATTCTGTTTTTAGTGTGTGATTGCGGCCGTTGATCCCACTGACCCTCTGAGCTCTACCTCTGTCCCTCAAAAAAGTAGGACAGAGGTAGAGTTCGGCGGACCAGCGGGATTGCCTCCCAAAATGGGCACTGTCCCACGCAAATTGACATTGTTATGTTATTGCTGATACACACACCTCATAATGTGATTTTCTTTTTGTTTTGTTTTTGCTGTGAAGCACTGTGATACACGCATACATTACTCATTACTGTGAGATTTAATGCTGTGGAATATGTGATAAAATGATACTCAGACTTATGTGAATTGTGTATTGGATTTTCATGTCTATAAATGTCCAGCCTTTCCTATTATCTTTTGATGTAAACAGCTGCAATATTCTGCCTTATTTTATTTTTTTAAATGATGGCTCTAGAGCATGATGGGTGTGATTATGGTGGGATGGACAGCATTTCATCCTTGGACCCAGGCAGCGCAACGTCTTTGACCAGTCTTGAACCCCACTGTTTAGTGATAAATCCCAAACTGTCTGCATCTGAACAAACGTACAGGGAGTGCAGAATTATTAGGCAAATTAGTATTTTAACCACATCATCCTCTTTATGCATGTTGTCTTACTCCAAGCTGTATAGGCTCGAAAGCCTACTACCAATTAAGCATATTAGGTGATGTGCATCTCTGTAATGAGAAGGGGTGTGGTCGAATGACATCAACACCCTATATCAGGTGTGCATAATTATTAGGCAACTTCCTTTCCTTTGGCAAAATGGGTCAAAAGAAGGACTTGACAGGCTCAGAAAAGTCAAAAATAGTGAGATATCTTGCAGAGGGATGCAGCACTCTTAAAATTGCAAAGCTTTTGAAGCGTGATCATCGAACAATCAAGCGTTTCATTCAAAATAGTCAACAGGGTCGCAAGAAGCGTGTGGAAAAACCAAGGCGCAAAATAACTGCCCATGAACTGAGAAAAGTCAAGCGTGCAGCTGCCACGATGCCACTTGCCACCAGTTTGGCCATATTTCAGAGCTGCAACATCACTGGAGTGCACAAAAGCACAAGGTGTGCAATACTCAGAGGCATGGCCAAGGTAAGAAAGGCTAAAAGACGACCACCACTGAACAAGACACACAAGCTGAAACGTCAAGACTGGGCCAAGAAATATCTCAAGACTGATTTTTCTAAGGTTTTATGGACTGATGAAATGAGAGTGAGTCTTGATGGGCCAGATGGATGGGCCCATGGCTGGATTGGTAAAGGGCAGAGAGCTCCAGTCCGACTCAGACGCCAGCAAGGTGGAGGTTTAGTACTGGTTTGGGCTGGTATCATCAAAGATGAACTTGTGGGGCCTTTTCGGGTTGAGGATGGAGTCAAGCTCAACTCCCAGTCCTACTGCCAGTTCCTGGAAGACACCTTCTTCAAGCAGTGGTACAGGAAGAAGTCTGCATCCTTCAAGAAAAACATGATTTTCATGCAGGACAATGCTCCATCACACGCGTCCAAGTACTCCACAGCGTGGCTGGCAAGAAAGGGTATAAAAGAAGAAAATCTAATGACATGGCCTCCTTGTTCACCTGATCTGAACCCCATTGAGAACCTGTGGTCCATCATCAAATGTGAGATTTACAAGGAGGGAAAACAGTACACCTCTCTGAACAGTGTCTGGGAGGCTGTGGTTGCTGCTGCACGCAATGTTGATGGTGAACAGATCAAAACACTGACAGAATCCATGGATGGCAGGCTTTTGAGTGTCCTTGCAAAGAAAGGTGGCTATATTGGTCACTGATTTGTTTTTGTTTTGTTTTTGAATGTCAGAAATGTATATTTGTGAATGTTGAGATGTTATATTGGTTTCACTGGTAAAAATAAATAATTTAAATGGGTATATATTTGTTTTTTGTTAAGTTGCCTAATAATTATGCACAGTAATAGTCACCTGCACACACAGATATCCCCCTAAAATAGCTAAAACTAAAAACAAACTAAAAACTACTTCCAAAAATATTCAGCTTTGATATTAATTCGTTTTTTGGGTTCATTGAGAACATGGTTGTTGTTCAATAATAAAATTAATCCTCAAAAATACAACTTGCCTAATAATTCTGCACTCCCTGTAGCAGGGAAGGCTTCACATTTTCATAACTACCCATGTGTATTTTCTAGAAGTTTTTTCTTTCATTTGTCTATATTGGCACCTGCTCATTGTACGCTCATCCCTTTAAATCCTCCAGCACACATTTCACCGGTTTATACCAGATGTAAGCCGGTGCGTACAAATTCTTACTAATTAGCTATAGAAACTGTGCAGAGTTAACACTAAAGGTGATGCTCAGAATGAGTTTGTCTAATTAGAAGTTATATATTTACAACCAAAACCATTAAGAATTAATGATTGATAAAGGAGACAAGTGAACTTACAGGTGTTTTACTAGTAAAAAAATAATGTTCTTTACTTTTTTTTTAAAGTAGATTCCTTTGATTCAAAGGAGGACCATGGCTGTATTTCCAGTACAAAACAGACATGTGCGTTTACCTAAATGTGTTACTGATAGATACACCGTAAGTCAAAGGCAGTGATGTCTCAGTTCATGTGCAGTGGAAAAGATATATCTATTGATAAGAAGAAATACTTTCCATCATTTGATGCATGTGATGTGAGGTTTTATTGATCACTATATATGATGCAGATTTCAAAATATGTACATGCTTCATCATTTCTCAGTTTGCCTTTCTTTCCTTGTAGTAACATTTTTTTTTTTTGGGAATATGCACTTTAAGTTTTAGAAATATGCACATGTCTTTTTTCTTTCAATACTCATGATTTTAAGAAAAACTTTTGGCCCACTATTAAAGGAAACCAGAAGGCATGGACTGATGTCTAAACCCAGTGCAGGTCCTGTGTAGTTATTGTAGAGATGGGGAAATATAATCTATTATTATTTTGTATGGGAAAATATTAAAATTTAGTTATCAAACATTGAGTTTTTAATGTTTTTTTTTAAACTACTCTTGTTTATGATTGGGTGGGGGTTGAAAGAAAAATTAATATTCATACTCTATTTTATGAAGGTTTTAATTATGAAGCTGCTGTAATTGCACAGTAATCTACATTACAAAGGCCCCTAAACAGTCCAAAGTGCAGGATTTTGTTGTTCCATCATTCAATTAACTACTCCGTCTTTCTATAAAGTCTATCTTTACTAATTAATCAGCACCCTGGAGGAGATCATGAAAACTTTCACTATTGGGGGCCTTGAGAATTGGTTTAGGAAACACTCTACAAGATAACAGCTGTTGCTCCTCTTTTAGCACATTTGAGTTTTAAATTGACGTCCCTTACTTATCAAATACTAAATTAGACAAAGGCTCATTGCCTCAATGAGGTTCAATTTGCGGTATCACAGATTAAGTGCTGGGCTTATGAAGTAGAAGCGAACCATAGGTGATTGTCAAAATTTTAAATCTATGCATTTATTCAAATCAGAAATGTAGTTGCTGCCTCTCCCCCTATATACCGTATTTGCTCGATTATAAGACGAGGTTTTTTTCAGAAAAAAAAATCTGAAAACTACCCCTCGTCTTATAATCGAGGTCTCTTATAATCTGACCTCAAATTGAGGTCAGATTATAAGACATGGATCCAGGTCCCCAGCAGAGCTGCAGGGGACCTGGATCCCCCTCTCTAGCAGCAGGGGATGTCTGCGCAACGAGCGCAGACTCCCCTGCTTCCGCCCGGCACGACCGCTGGGGCTTCTATGAAGAAGCTGGGTACTTCCGCTTTCATCACAGAAGTCCCGGCGAGACTTCCTATGCTGCCCCACTAGGCACCAGGGACAATCGGGCAGTTGGGGGATGTCTGCACGATACGTGAAGATATCCTCCATGCTGCCCGACACGGCAGACTATTATGACGGACAGCTGTCCCCCGGCTGCCCCCACTAGCCACCAGGGATCAAGGTAAGGGGAAGGGAGGGGGGGGCAGAGAGACAGGGGGAGGGAGGGAGGGGGGCAGAGAGACAGGGGGAGGGTGGGAGGGGGGCAGAGAGACAGGGGGAGGGATGGAGGGGGGCAGAGAGACAGGGGGAGGGAGGGAGGGGGACAGAGAGACAGGGGGAGGGAGGGAGGGGGACAGAGAGACAGGGGGGAGGGAGGGGGGCAGAGACAGAGTCAAGGGGAGGGAGGGGGTTAAGAGACAGAGACAAGGGGAGGGAAGGGGTTAAGAGACAGAGACAAGGGGAGTGAGGGGGTTAAGAGACAGAGACAAGGGGAGGGAAGGGGTTAAGAGACAGAGACAAGGGGAGTGAGGGGGTTAAGAGACAGAGACAAGGGGAGGGAAGGGGTTAAGAGACAGAGACAAGGGGAGTGAGGGGGTTAAGAGACAGAGACAAGGGGAGGGAAGGGGTTAAGAGACAGAGACAAGGGGAGGGAAGGGGTTAAGAGACAGAGACAAGGGGAGGGAAGGGGTTAAGAGACAGAGACAAGGGGAGTGAGGGGGTTAAGAGACAGACAAGGGGAGGGGGGAGAGAGAGAAAAATGGGGGCAAGGGAAAGAGAAAGGAAGCATTAGCACATAAAAAGAAATAAAAACTAGAAATACATTTTTTGATATCATAATTTTTTATTAAAAAAGCAATTTACATATGAATATATACAAGTTGAACTTTTTTCCTATAGAGTAGTCTTATATTCAGGCTTTTAGTTTTTTTCCTAATGGAATATCCAAAGTTTGGGGGGTCGTCTTATAATCAGGGTCGTCTTATAATCGAGCACATACGGTAGTAACGGAGTAATCTCTCCTTTACTATATAGATGGAAAGGCAGCTTAAACATTATTGCACTATAAATATTTCTTTTTATTTCTCCTTATATGATATCCTACACCCTCATTTTTTCATATAATGTAGTCAACTTCATCAAGATATAATTATCTACAATTAAGTATAAATCTGTATTGATTCTCCCCTTTATTTATTCCTATTGCTTTTTTCACTCTCTTCTGTTTTAAGTAGTTTGTTAAGTTAGTTAGTACTTCTATGCAGAAAAAAAAAAATAAAAAAAAATCTGCCGCCGGATGTGACGTCGCGTCACATCCGGTTTCTGTTTCCCTCCTCCGTGCAAGAGGGAAGACTGCACGGAGGAGACATCCGGCGGGGGACACGGAGCAGCTTCATGTAAGTACGGGGGGGGGGGGGGGGGCTGGCTGGCACAATATTCCTGGTATCTGACTGGCACTATATTACTGGGTATCTGAATGGCACAATATTACTGGGCATCTGATTGGCACAATATTACTGGGCATCTGATTGGCACTATATTACTGGGCATCTGATTGGCACTATATTACTGGGTATCTGATTGGCACAATATTACTAGGTATCTGATTGGCACAATATTACTGGGCATCTGATTGGCACTATATTACTGGGTATCTGATTGGCACTATATTACTGGGTATCTGATTGGCACAATATTACTAGGTATCTGATTGGCACAATATTACTGGGCATCTGATTGGCACTATATTACTGGGTATCTGATTGGCACAATATTACTAGGTATCTGATTGGCACAATATTACTAGGTATCTGACTGGCACTATATTACTTGGCATCTGATTGGCACTATATTACTGGGCATCTGATTGGCACTATATTACTGGGTATCTGACTGGCACTATATTACTTGGCATCTGACTGGCACTATATTACTGGGCATCTGATTGGCACTATATTACTGGGCATCTGATTGGCACTATATTACTGGGTATCTGATTGGCACAATATTACTAGGTATCTGATTGGCACAATATTACTGGGCATCTGATTGGCACTATATTACTGGGTATCTGATTGGCACTATATTACTGGGTATCTGATTGGCACTATATTACTTGGCATCTGATTGGCACTATATTACTGGGCATCTGATTGGCACTATATTACTGGGTATCTGACTGGCACTATATTACTTGGCATCTGACTGGCACTATATTACTGGGCATCTGATTGGCACTATATTACTGGGTATCTGATTGGCACTATATTACTTGGCATCTGATTGGCACTATATTACTGGGCATCTGATTGGCACTATATTACTGGGTATCTGATTGGCACTATATTACTTGGCATCTGATTGGCACTATATTACTGGGCATCTGACTGGCACTATATTACTGGGCATCTGGCTGGCACAATAATACTGGGCATCTGACTGGCACAATAATACTGGGCATCTGACTGGCACTATATTACTGGGCATCTGGCTGGCACAATAATACTGGGCATCTGACTGGCACAATAATACTGGGCATCTGACTGGCACTATATTACTGGACATCTGGCTGGCACAATAATACTGGGCATCTGGCTGGCATAATATTACAGGCATCTGGCTGGCACTATATTACTGGGCTCTGACTGGCACAATATTACAGGCATCTGACTGGCATAATATTACAGGCATCTGACTGGCACAATATTACAGGCATCTGACTGGCACAATATTACAGGCCTCTGACTGGCACAATATTCCTGGCCTCTGACTGGCACACTATTACAAGCATCTGACTGGCATAATATTACAGGCATCTGACTGGCACAATATTACAGGCATCTGACTGGCACAATATTCCTGGCCTCTGACTGCACACTATTACAGGCATCTGACTGGCATAATATTACAGGCATCTGACAGGCACCATATTCCTGGGCTCTGACAGGCACAATATTCCTGGGCTCTGACAGGCACAATATTCCTGGGCTCTGACAGGCACAATATTCCTGGGCTCTGACAGGCACAATATTCCTGGTATCTGATTGGCACAATATTATTGGTATCTGACTGGCACAATATTACTGGTATCTGACTGGCACATTATTACTGGGCTCTGACTGGCACAATATTGCAGGCATCTGACTGGCACAATATTGCAGGCATCTGACTGGCACAATATTACTAGGCTCTGACTGGCACAATATTACTGGGCTCTGACTGGCACAATATTACTGGCATCCGAAAGTTACAATATTACTGGCATCTGAATGGCACAACAATTATGGCATATGTGTGTGTGTGTGTGTGTGTGTGTGTGGGGGGGGGGTAACATTAGAGGTACAGGATTGAGGAAGTTGGCTCCATCTAGCCCAGTCTTGGATCATCTCCAGGGTATGGTTCCATTTTGATGTTTAGTTTTTGTTCTTGATATTTTTTGTCGTTTACGATGGTTGTGAGACGACATATAATAGCATGGCCCATGCTAGGTTACTACATGTGTATATTTGTATTCATAGACCTGCTGAAAATGTGGAGAATGTGTGTAATGCATGTTCGCACTCAATAAAGTGTTGGAAAATAAACTTGTATTTAGATGCATTTTACTTTAATTACATAAGTATTTTCATAACAAACAATACATGTGCTTGGGGGGTAAGGGTTTCTTTAACTAATCTAGTAGAAGAGACTCGAGTGCTAAAATCCACGGGTTAGGGGGCGCAAATTACTTGCCTTGCCCCGGGTGCTGACAACCCACGCTACGCCA
The DNA here is from genome assembly GCA_036172795.1 of Pelodytes ibericus. Lineage (NCBI taxonomy): Eukaryota > Metazoa > Chordata > Amphibia > Anura > Pelodytidae > Pelodytes > Pelodytes ibericus. The sequence continues at coordinate 137,824,087 of CM069861.1, forward strand.
CTGCTTCTATGTATCCCGTTTGTACGTGCCTACTTATTTAAATTTATCAGTCCTCCTGCCCTGAAGGTCATACTCCCCATGCGTGGTTTCTTTTGGATTATACTGATGGTCTGGACACCACTGGTTCTCAGGAATGTGGGCTGGTAAACTGTCCTACCTATCAATATGTATTGAGCAATTTGAGTGATGACATATTGCTGTCTCAAATAAGCCCAGATAATTTGTTGAAACGTAACATTATCACTGTATAGGCTAATCATCACAATACAGAAATGAGCAATTCCAGAACCACTTATACAGTACTATAAAGGGTTAAAATAACCACTGTAGTTGATGATTGAGGGACACTGAGGGAATAAAATCTCTGTTTATGTATTCCGTTTGTGTGATTCTTTTCTGCAGGTTCACAATGAAGTACACAGTGGTATACGAATACTATTTCATTACTGTACGGTGTCTGCCTCAGCTATGGTCTAGCCAGCTGCAGTCTTGAAATAATCATAATAATTATATTGTTCTTTGTTTCTTTTGAAACCTCAAAAACAATGAAAAAACTCTGTAGGAGAGTCCATGTGTAGTCACACTCCCACGCTGCTGTTTATGCATTTCTTACATTAGGGATACATTTTACTCTAGTATTGGTACTACTAGGAATTTCAGATTGGGTTTTTGCTTAGTACTGCAGCAGTAGTGCTATTGGTTATGTATTAGATTTAAAGATACATCCACCATAAACTGAAAAAGTATCATTTTTTTTATTTTGCATTGTTGATTTCACATTTGACTTTTTCTTTTCTTTTTAGATTATCTTTTCTATCACAAACAAATTCTAATACAAAAAGGCATACTGACATAACAGTGCCCCGCCCAAATCTTATCTTACATACTTATTGTATGGATTCAGGTAATGAAATTTATACTCCCTTTGCAAACATAAAAACAGACGTTACAGTTTACAAAAAAGGAAAATACACAATGCTGACTCGCTAAGTCGTTTTAACCCTCGATATAAGTCCTTAGCTGAGTTTCGTTAATCAAAGTAGAGAGGGATATTTCATCCTACCCCAACTATCCTGATACGAGTTGGTCCCAGATGTCCATAAGAGCAAATGTCTTAGATCCTCACTCTATTGCTTACTACTAGTTCTACTGTCCACAAGAGCCTCTATGTAGAGGGGGAAAAAAGGCTAAAAAACATATGTAAAATTTGTTCTATTGCTCCATGGTTCCAAATGGACCCATATGCCCTGGGCCAGTGGGCCTTATTGGCTAAGAAAGCTCCCCCTCTGTATTTATTTTTCATTTTTAATTGATATGTAATCTGGGAGCATAGCTGGTGCCATGTAGGGATGTCTGTTTTTTCCCGATAGCATCTTTCCGGACACTAATATATGTAGTATTAAGAATGAATTAACAGAGCTTAAGGTTGGCCAACCTAGGTGCAATAGGTATTTCTCTTTATCTCTCTCCATCATGTTTATACCTAAGGAGTTGTCTTTTGTTTTTGCTATTCAAGTTTATTTTAAAAATATTTTACTAAACAAGTGTGACTGGATGCCTCCATTTTGTTAAATATAGTGTTTTTGTATATAAATATCCTTTATTATTTTTTGTCTTTTTAACCTCTTAAGGGTGGGATGACATTCCATGCAGTCACTGCATTTTTTTGACAGAACAGTGGCATGGAACAACCTGAAGCGATCAATGATTGCTTCCATCACTCAGCTATGTTGCTGCAATGCCTCAATATTGAGGTGTCCAGCAAGATAAAAATCCAATCCTCCGGGCAGTGCGATAGTTCTCTCTGCTTTGATCACAGGCGCCATGCTGGAATGCAGCATGTCATTCCAATATGGTGCTGTCCTGTGGGCAACAGCTTTGATAATAATCAGTTATCAGTTTTGTCACTCTGTTTCTGGACTGTTTCTAGAGGCAGTCAGCAACATTACACTAAAAAGAAAAAATCTAGGGTTAGAGTTAGGGTGATGATTAGGGTTGGGGTCAAAAGGTCACTAAAGGAGAAAATGATTTGGACAAAGCAATATGCTACTTCCAGTTATTCCCCTATTTCTTGCAAAAAAAACAGAACAACATGTAAACCTTGGATATATCTAAACTCAGGAGAAAATATAAGAATTTATTTAGAAGGTTTTTTTTTTATCAGATGTGTAGACATATAGATGTGTAAAAAGAGTGTTTTTTTTCAACTTTCCATATTTTATAGTAAATTTTAGGATATGATCAAAATAATGATCTCTAAAGATATGAAAAAATAAATAAAAAAATTGTACAGTAAATGAGAGAGAGGAACATTACAGCAACATTGAAAAAACATGCTGTCCTTAAGGTGATAAAGATGTCTCTGGCTATGCAGGGAAGAAACCAAGCTTTTGGAAATTCCTTTCCTTTCCAAGGGTGTGTGGCTCACTGATATGCCCCCCTTTGCAGATAAAGTGTGAGATTGATAATCTTCATTACTGACCCTGTTTTTGAACAAACCCATACACAGGAGCATGATGTCTCCTAATGATATTACAGTGATCATTTCTATTTGAAAAATTATAGAAATATCCTGTCAGTCACCAAAAGTCCTCCTCTGACAATGGCAAGTAGTACTCCTGAAACCTCCCATTGCTAGTGCACATAATATATAAAATCTCCATAAAACATGCTTTCACAATGATGGCCAATGACAGGGTTTGCTCTTATGAATCTGCGAATCACATAAAATAAACATGTATTCACACACAATTAAAAAAATACTGGCCATGCTATTGCCTCCATAGACTTAATATTGGCCTCAAGCCAATTCATCTATGGAGAGTAAAATACTGGCTGGGTGGTGCCGTGCTTAAGAGTGGGGTTTTATTTGTGCTGGGAATGGAAATTCTACTAACCTGTGTATTGATGATGGAATGAGCATGAGGAAATCACAACAACAAACTAGACTGCATTGCAACTGTATTACACTATTACTACTATGCAGTATAGCAACTGAGTAGTATGTAAACTATACTATATGCTATATACTATATCTAATAAAGATGAGCTGATCATCATATTCTACCGTATGAATGTATATATATATATATATATATACTGTGCCAATTATTTTCATCCAGCAATTTGCATGCTATACATATAAACACCATGTGTGATTTACTTTTTTACTTTTAATTGGCAAATATAGATCTCTTGAGGATTCATGCACAATATAGGACTGCAAGTGATTGTTGTTTGGTTGTCAGGTTTCCTATACAGAAAATAATGTTACCTGACATCCACCAATTATTGGAGAAAATGTAGGTGAATGTGCTTCTCTAGACAGGTGAATGACAGATTAACCCTTTTTTAGGCGGTTTTCCTTTTTTAGTCTTTTTTTAAATAAACTAAACTGTCTTTATTGCTGACCAGGTGTATGAGTTACACTAGACTACAGCAAGTACTGCAACATGGTATCAACATAAAGACAGTCTGAGAGCACTTATTTTAACTCTTTAGTGATGCCTGTACTCATTTTGAATTCTATCTTAATATAATATTCACATCATTTCTTTTTTTGAAACCATAACTTTTCAAAAACATAAAGTAACGTGTAAACACAATGGATATTGGTGTAGAGAATCTCAAATGAACCTAACTAAACTGTTTTGTTTAATAAAAGGGTTAAGCCTTCAAGCACTTCTCAACCAGAATATTAAATTAACTCTCACACCAGTGGGTCGTGTCCAAAGTCAGTCCTGTATTTAAGCACACCAATGAGCAGAAATAAATCTGTGTGTGCAGTCACTGAGCAGTGTGTCAAAACTGGTGAATCGTGAACTGAATCGGTTTCCCAGAAATGTTTTTCTACAATTTGCTTGTACAGTGCAGCCGGTTTGAGAAATGGTGACACAATGTGGCTTTGGAAAGTAAGACATATTTAGCCCAATTCACCGTCAAATTGTCCAAAGAAACATCACACATTTTAATCATTTTCCCAAGTCCTTAACGCTAGAAAAATCTATGTTAAACAAAGCATAACATTATGCTGTATAGCAAACCCCTGCATCCCAAAAAGATATTGCGGTCTACTGTTTTGAATGCAGAAAAGATTTATCAGCTCTCAGGTTTAGCTCTGACTCTTGCACTAGCAGTACATTCCATATATTAAAATATTGTATGGCAGCTGTTGACAAAAAAAGACTAGGCAGTGGAACATATAGCACAAACTCACCACTTTTGTTATGAATTAACATTATACATTGACACACAAAGTGATAGTGCCTTGTATTTTATATGCACCAGTTTTCTAGTGAGTATATTTACTATCAGTATGTCATCAGCCAGCCACAGAGAGTGATACACTACAGCTCCTACAAAGCCATACAAAGACTATGGTGTAGTATAGTTAAAATAAGTATATAGTCTGCTAGTCACGGATGGTGGTAAAGTATATTTACAACCCACACACAGTCTACCTGCAATAGACCACTGTTAACAGTGCATTCCAATCAGTACATATGTTATAATCATACAAAAGAAGGTGGTACAAGATCAGTCCATCTCCAATTAATATATAGTTTGCCTGACACTGACCTCGTATAGGACAACTCCCATCATTATACGAACACTTCACTGTTATTACAAATGATTCTATTGCATTGGCAATACCTCTAGGTTCGGGGGTCTGCACTGTTCCCTTTTACACCAGTGTGACAGGAGATGAAGAAAAGATTAACTTGGAGGTTGGTTTTGTTTATAGTGAATAGCTCAAGGAGGTTGAGAATGGATTTGACCTCCCATCTCAACAACCTTTTTCCCATGGAAATTCTGTGGCATAGACCCATATTATACTTTTTGCTTTTTTGGACAGCCAAAGATTTGAGTTTCTGCAAAAAAATAACTGGATGAAAAATAGAATGCACAAGGCTACAGGTTTACATATTGCTTTAGTTTCTGTTAATTCTTGAAATTATTCTTTACACTGCATCAAATGTCTTCATAATGGAAATAGTATGCAAATATATAATGCTACTTTATGTCTAGCCCTGTGAAATAATGGTCAGAACTGGATAATTAGATCAGTTTACTTGGTCTATTGCAAAGCCAGTTAACCAGCACTAACCAAATGTCAAGGTCCTTGGTATGCACAGATTGTACAATATGTTACATTAGGTCACGGTGAATGGAGCAATTACCTGTGTGTAGGGAAGTGTTGCTGATGTTTCAATGTAACATGGATCCGTACAATTTCTGGCTGCAGGGATCAAGTAAGAGATAACATGATTCTTTCTGTCAAGCACAAAGCCAATGATTTTAATTGAGAACATTACAAGTTTATCCCCGTGTGATGCCAAGGGGCTTGAAACACATTAAAAAGCAATGTATGGTCAGTATATTTGGCAGTTAAGAAATCAATACTTAAGAATGTGAATAAGTTGAAACATAGAAAAATCATTGATTTCTGGAGAAATATGATTGTCATTAAAGTCATGCTTGTCTAATGTGTTATTGTGAGTGTTTTCTACTTTCTTTTGATCAATAATATTGTAAATATTGGATGCTTATCGCAACTGTACACAAGTGAAATAAAGCGGGTCTTGATAATTACATTCTATTTCAACCTACAAACTACCATGTGATTATATGTAGTCAGATAGGTGAGTTCCTCTCTCTGGGGTAGCAATAGCCTGCAGAGTCATCATATTGTCCATTCCCAGTACAAATACAAATGTTACAAATAGGTTTATGTGCAGTATTTCCTCAATTGTAAGACACAGTTTTTTCAGATTTTTACCAGCTCTGGAAAAGGGGTGTGTCTTATATTCGATGGTGTCTTGTCTGCTAAATTTGCCATCTGAGATTCGGCGATACAGCAGAACAATTTGGCATCCTACATTTTTAGACTTAATTTGGCATCTGAGATTCTGTGGCTCAATTTGGCATCCTACGTTATGTGTCACACTGTTGTGCAGGCATTGTGGTAAGTTGGTTTGGCATATTAAAAGTATTCAGTTTATACATACAATTAACGTATTACTTTGTTTGTTGAATGCTGCTTAACTACATCTCCCATAACCTCAATCCACCATGTGCCCTGCCAAATGCTGACTGAGTAGGTTGTTTATTTTGTACACCAGAGATACCTGTTAGTGACCCCAATAGAAAACACAAAGGCTTTATATAACTCCTGGACTACAAGGAACCTCTTTTTGTTTTGTCACACTGAGAAGCATGCCAACAAAAAAAGTAGAAGAAACATTTTTAATAAAACAAAGTAAATGGTCTTCGCTTAATTGTATTGTGTCCCTTCCCCAAGTTATTTTTTTCCAGGCATGGACAGCTTTCTTATAATAAAAATAATAAAAGTGTTTTGTTTCTATAGATGGTACTGAAATGTATGTGTGTGTGTATCATGTGTGTGTGTGTTTGTGTATATATATATATATATATATATATATATATATATATATATATATATATATATATAAATTACAGCCCTCCAATAGTTTTCTTATGCCAACTCCCATCATGCTGATCCAGTATTATAGGAGGGCTGTGACCCAGTACGCATGGTTGGTTTTATTAGGTGCACAGGAGGGTTGCAGCCCTTCTGTTCCATATATATATATGTATATATATATATATATATATATATATATATATATATATATATATATATATATATTATTGTCTAGTGAACCAACTGATTTAGTTTCTACTAATTGTTGAAACTGCATCAGACATCTTAATAATGGAATTTGTAAATATATAATGCTATGTTATGTCCAGCCCTGTAACATAATTTTCACATGTGGATAATGAGATCTTGTTTAGTTGGTTACGTTCAACTGATTGTGACTCCCGCCATGGGGGTTGTTTTAGGAACTAGAGGAATTGAGCCCCTCCTGGTTCTGGATAATTAAGAGGAGCAGAGGGAATGGGCATCCCCTTATCCAATTAACTATTTGAAGATCTGTCACAGCCCTCCAATAGATTTTTCTGTTAATATAATTCAAACTTTACAATATCCAGGTAAAAATAAATGAATGTCTCTGTGTTCCCAGGGAACCTCACAGTAGTTTATTAATTAATAATATGTGTGGTTACATTTGAAACCTTTTGTTGGAAAAAAAGACCAGCTATGCATGTGAGTCTACCCGTGCCTACATTCCAGTTGGTGTGGATTTTTATTAAGGTTAATAGTAGTAGCCCAATGTATCTCTACACAGAGGACAATTTATACTACTGACAAAATATAAAAACCCAGTGGTAAATATGGCACATGTATGTAAAGTGTTGTTTCACTATCTTTTATGTGTTTTGTTCTATAGTACTCATCTTCTGTTTGATCTTGCACACAAATAATTTTGGATTCCAACTTTTTAAAGACTAATGATTTATTGATAAAAAACGTTTTATATGTCAAATGCTATCTATCCCTGTTTTTATTAGTTTTTTTGATTGTACTTCTGCAAAGCATTATTCAAAAGCTCTCAGATAGCAGGCTATTTACTATGTGTTACAGTTGAGGTGAGATGAACATTTCACCTCACCAATTTAGTGCATATTGTCTAGTTTTCCCAGCTGAAAAAAACTTACCAGGTTTATCCCGGCGCAATGTGTAGCTGAACTGGTGAGATAGAGATGTCTTTGAAGAAACCAAAGACAAAATGTGCTGATGTGCCATGCAGAGAGAGAGAGGAGCCTAATATGCGGAAGAGATGGACAGTTTATGTACCTTACTGTTCTACAGGGCTGATCGGCGTGAACCTTGGATTTTTAGACTATTGGAGCATATTACATTAGAGACTGCAACCTGTAATGTAAGCAGATATATTGTTTTTAAACTACATTTGTATACATTTCAAATACTTGCTCTCTTCCGTGAGGCTTCTAAACTCCTCTGTTTACCACAACACTCTGGGAAAGGAATGTTGTGCCCCATCTACATACCTTATACTTGTCATCAATGAGCCTGGATCTGATATGCTCATTTCCATGTGAGTGTGATTTAATTGGGGAAATACAGATCAGCCATAATATTATGACCACTGACAGGTGGTAAGCCGGCGGAGGCAGTGTGATGCTTTGGGCAGTGTTCTGCTGGGAAACCTTGGGTCCTGCCATTCATGTGGATTTTACGTTAACAAGTACTACCATCCTAAGCATTGTTGCAGACCATGTACACACCTTCATGGAAACAGTATTCCCTGATGGCTTTGGCCTTTTTCAGCAGGATAATGTGCCCTGTCACAAAGCAAAAATAGTTCAGGAATGGTTTGAGGAACACCACAACGTTTGATCCATGGAGGCCCCACCTCACAACTTACAGTACTTAAAGGATCTGCCAGATAACACAACACATATTCTGAGGTTTGAACCAGAACATCATGTTTAATTTTCTCTGTATAAAGATAAGTTATTATTTTATTTATTGTTTTTTGCATGCTCTCACATTGCACACTGTTGATATTTTGGTTAATTTAAAAGATCAATCACCTGATTGGCTTGCAACATTTAGCAATATTTGTTTATAGATCAATCACCCTATTCACTGTATTTTTTTCATTTAACATGATTCTCACCTGAACTCAACTTTGAGTGAATTTAGTGTATAAAATGCAAGGATTTCAGAGAAATAATTTTGTGAAGCTACTGCTTCACTGGAACTGTCCAGCGACAGTTGTCCTCTCTTAGTGGTGTGTCTGTGTGTCAATAATGTGACCTGGGAGGGGGAATATTTGTGAATTGGAATTCAAGTAACAATACAAATGTGTATGTGATTGCTAATGTGAAGAGATGGAAGGGAAGGCAGTAAATTGTGGTGAACTGATGACCAAATTGCCTGATTTGTGTAATTGTTGGCTCACTGCAGTTCACTGTTTAGTAAATAATGTTCACTCTGTTCTAGTTGCTAACATGCATACATAGAACCAAACCCAGACAACAGCAGGTTATTTAATATGAAATATGTCCCTAGACAGAAAAAAAATACTTCCTCTTCACAGATTTATGATGTAGTCAATACTGTTCTCATAATAAATAAATTACAAATTTGAAGGTCTGAGTGTCTAGAAAAAAACTTTGCTTCGGCCAGACATACATAAACAGTAAATCTTTCCATATAATAGGATCTCTCAGTTCCTAGTATACTTGTCTGTTGCATTATTTGATCATTTTTAGGGTCATTAATATAATTAGATTTGAACTGACATTTGTTTTCACACCCCAGGGAATAGAAACTAAAAAAAAAAATCAAGTATTTATTAAATTATATTAAAGCACTAAACAAGGTAATGATGTATAAATGTCAAGTCCTTTAATGGTACAGCACAATTAAAAAGAAAAAAAAAACACTCCGTTTTTTTGCTAAAATTGTTCTGCAACACTGTTTAGTAGACCATGAGAAATAAATTCTTGTATTTAACAATTCAAAAGTCCTTTGCCTTTTGTTCTGATTGCAAACATAAATGTAGTATACATTGTTACTGCAATGTTCCTCCCCAAAATTGTATTTGTCATACATTGTAACTGCTATTCAGAACAGGAAGATATAGTACCAGGACTTAAGACTTTCCTTAATTAAAGTTATTCTTTAGATTTTCAGAGTGGTGAAGGGCAGGGTGACTGCTTATGAGTTATGGCACAAAAGACATTCTTCCCCAGCTATTGATCATAACTCTGCTATATAACGGGGCCGGAAAGTGCAGATTAGATTACATTTTAGTTTAACCTGTACCTCCATTGAAAACCAGTGTGTTAAGCTCCTTTTAAAAGAAAATGATTGCAAAATTGCAAAGCAAGTAGGTCTGCTTCACATAAATCTGTCATTGCTTGATGGTGACATTAATCTTCTAGTTCTGCTTTTGAGGGGAAAACGTATCAATTGGCATAAGAGTCTTTCAGAAGCTAAACCATATCCTGGACAATTCTCATCCAAATAGATGTGGCTCTGTCCTATGATTTACCTGTTGGACAAGATTTCTTAGTGATGCAGAAGGCAGAAATACTGCATTATCTTCGACAAGAATAAATAATTTATAAAAAATGTATCTTTTTTTTTTTTTTTAATGAATCCAAATGGTCTATCGATAAAGGGGCTAAATTGTAAACGTGGGGTGACAGGGATTTCCACAGTGATTAATCCACTTTAAGAAAATAAATATTGACCAAGGAGTACTGTTCATTTAATGATATATAAACAGTTCATTCAAAAAGTTTCAACTCTACATGGAATGGATGGAATAAACTACATGCGGTTTCCTATTCACGTGAGAGGATGTATTTATTTTGTACGAAGCTCATATTCATCTACTCAAAATCCCATAAGGTATAATATCCTTATATTGTAGGATACACTCATATTTGGAGGGATGTTTACATAATCCACTTATAGAAGCTTACTCTAGAACTTACTATCACGCCTATGTATGTTTCTATTATATACATACTTGCATCATATTGGCAAAATAGTTACATAGTAGTTTAGATTGAAAAAAGACTTCCCCATTAGCACTCCCCAAGCCCTGGGGGGACATTTTCATTTATTATATCGGGGGTCGCAGGCATACGCCGGTCTGTATATTTATTTACTGACCTTGGACATTGTACCGGCCCATTGTCAGAATGGAGTGACTTTTTTTCATTAAGGATACTGTTGGCAACGGGGCGGGGGGTCAAACTTTTTTATTTTGTGGGATGGGAGGACGCTAGAGGAGTGGGAGGCTATTACACCCACAGCCACCTAGCATTATATTAATGGGGAATCGGAAAGAACTATATTTCAAACTAAACACTGTTATTCCCTTTCTGCAGTCCCCATTGCAGTTGATTCGCCTTTTAATTCTTTAAGAGTAATGTATTAGATATTGTAACGGAACTCCCCGTACCCTGACCGAGTACCTTCCGTTGATGGACGCTTCCTAGCTTGCGCCGAGGACCACAAGCACCGCACCGGACCCCACAACCACCGCAGACTCCACAACCGCCGTAGCTTAACTGGAGTCTCGCCGTCTTCTGTCCACCCTGGATCAGGTTCTGTCCTCCAGGACCGTGTGGGGAAGAACAAGCTCTTAAAAGAGCTAGTGATTATGCTGGGCAGGTTCCCTTTCAAGAACGAGACAAGGCTACGTTTGAAGGGTGAAGTAGAACTGACCAAAACTGTTTATTGATTCAGAAACAGAGAATATATACAGTTGAACATCTTGACAAACCAGATTAGACAAAGGAACTATAACAGGATTAAAGTTTAACCTAAGGACATACAAAGGGAAATCCTGCCTCACACCTTTCAGGATACAAAGGTGCCCAGTTCAGATACATACAGGAAACTAAATGACTTAAATAAAGACAATGGGAAAGGTGACATATTGACAGGGATTAAAGGATAGGATCCAATCTTAACTTGGGGAAAGCACAGTGAATAGGACAAAGACTTGGATCCTAGTAATTACAGTACATTCCTCCCCTCTGCTTGGGAGATAATTGAGTTAACCTTTGGATCAGCTCAATTATCTCCAAGCTAAAATATATAGGTTTTACACAATATTAATAACTTTCAAAATATGCATCACATTCACATAAAACATACATTTTCAGAATCAACATACTTTAAATATGAACATAACTAAAAAGTAGTTCAAAAGTTAGCTTTTTGGGGCCATAGTCACAGGGGAGGAGGCTGGCAAGCAGGCCTCTCCAGGACCAAGTGGCGAAGGGCACTTCGTCACAGATATGGTTCTTTAACTTTTTCCATCCTTAATGACTAGCATTGCATCTACCTCAGTTTCTACAAACAGACATTGGATGGAGTAAGAATCCTAGTTCTTGGTGTCTTCCCAACTTAATCAGTCATGTCTTCTAAATTTAATATGATAAAAAAAATATTTTAAAAATTTGAAAAGGCCACAAAATTTACTGTTTTTAAATATTGTTGTTACTCCCTGTAGAAGTAATGCCATTCCCAAATGGTATACATTTCAAAGATGTCTAGAGGAACTATTTAGGTTTTTATAGCTCTGTATTCCATTCCAAGTACATTTTAACAACATCTATATAACTGGTTCTACTGAAAAATGCTGGATGATTTTAAAATAACAGTCATTCATAGTATTGTTCAAATGTAATGCTCATATATGCTATATTTCCATTTCCAATATAAAAAATTGTTTTAGAAAACAAATTACTGATGTGTTATGTATCCAAAATCAGTGCTAGCACCCGGCCAGCAGAGGGAAGAATGTGCTAAATACTGCTAAACATAAAAGCTTGCCATCTGAGTAATGGTTTCAAGGTCATTATATCTGCATAACATTTCTCACAACTGTGTTTTTTTTTTTTACAATGATAGCCTGACCACTATGTTCTACATGCTGTTTTATATGAATACCACAAAACATACAATAAAATAGCATATAAAATGATCACTGTATTTGATCTGGATCACATAAACATGAACATATAGGGGAAACACATCCAACCTATAGCGGAAAGAAAACTAGGATTTAATGAAAAATCTGCTTTGATAAAGTAGCAATCCGCATTTAATAATAAAAAAAATAAAATCCTTTTTTCACACTTGACAAGTACCTCCAGACAAAGAATGTGCAAGAGATTAATACTCATTCTTAGCCATGCTTAGAACCGTTATAGAAAAATTGGCTATAGACCAATAAGGGGGTATATGAGGCAGGAGATCGGTCATTTTCACACAGGTTTCCTGAGATCAAGTGCTAGAGAAATACATTTGATAGATGTAAAATCACTGGGTGAAAAACAGAAGCATTAACATTTCTGCGCACAAATCTCATAAACAACAGTGTTCCACAATGTGATGCAAATCACAAAATGATTTTAATACCACTTATCCAAATAACACAATGTGAATGAATGAAATAACTTAGCCAAATAACCCTAAGTTATATTGCTATGTATAAACAAATAATATGTCACCCAAAAAAATATGCTTATCGCTAAAACAGTTAGTAAGCACTTACTCGTTTTCTTTTAACAGTTGCGGCTCGTATTATGTTTTTTTTATTTGGCCTTTTTTGGGGCTAAAGAAAATAAGAAAGAAAAAAGAAGACATCAAATGGTAAGTATGAAATTGTTATTTTTGGGGAACCCAAATTTTGTGGGGACCTGGGGGCAGCACTAGGTCCCCCCCTCATTATTATTAAAGGGTCCCCACCCGCTGGCAATGGGTGGGGACCGGGGGGACATTAGGTCCCCCTCAACATTAATATGTTTGGGTTCGGGGTCGAGTTCGAATCCGGACTTTTTTTTTAGAGTTCGACCGAACCCGCCGAACCCGAACATCCAGGTGTCCGCTCAACTCTATTAATGTGTCATTAGCTGTGCAACTATAAATTTCTAATAATGATTTTTTTAAATCCTTAGAGAAGCTGTCTCAACCTAAATAATGCTTATTCTGACAATATATCTATAAAGGGTGTTATAAGGCTTGCATGTAAATGCATAAAATAAGAGAAAAATGTTTTAAATGCTTCTGTGGTATCTCCTGTTTATCTAAAACATATACTTCTCTTATATTATGCATCTTCACGCAATTTTTCTAACACAATGTAGAAACCATTTTTCATATATTTTTGTATTCTCTAAATTCACAATGTTTAGGTTAACAGAGTCCATTTAATTGACAATGGTGAGTTATGTGGGAAACTGTTTCTAAAACCATATCTTATTATTAGATCAGATGTACAAATTGCTCTGGTGTTGTAAGCTCACATTCTAAATACATTTTGCAGGGGTGTTGAATAGAATGGCAAGTTGTAACTAAGCAAATATAATAATAATAGGATGAACAGAGAGGCTGCACATAACATGACCATTTCCAAGGTGGGAGGAAAACCATCTCTAGAAAACAGAATGTTGGGAAGGGATGATGATTGTGGTGTGAAGCAAACTGGAGGTAAGTAACAGCCCTCCCAGCACTCCACCCCCTGCTGGTGCTCTTGGCACCATATCATTTCCCCACGCATCTAATAAATACTTGTCGTAGTAGGTGTTAGACAAGACCCCACATTAAAGGGATACATCCTAGGCAGACTGCCTCACCAGAATAAAAAAAAGTGTTAATCTTATTTTCTCTGCTGGAATGATGTGAAAATCACATATCACTCAGGGTGCAGGATGAATTTAAAATAAATGGTATACTTTTATTGTACATGTACTTATATATACATCTTATCTTTAAATGAATGAGTTATATTAACTTGTGTTATAGCAGTCATTTCACATTTTTGAATGAAAAATGTAGTCATACTGGAAATTTTGCTCAACAATGAAGAGGTTAATATAAAAGCGGTTTCAGGGATGGATACAATTGTAATGCACAGGGCTGCATGCATAATATGATGTCATAGATATGGATCCAAGAAGAATGGTAGCACTGTAAAAACCAAAACATGTTTAATTGTTTTAGCTGAATCAGACAGCCATAAAACAGGCTTCTTCTGGCACAAGTTATTAATTCTTGGGTGCCGATGGCTCTTTTTTCCATGTGTCATCCATTTTTTTGAGGAAAAAAAATGATTATATCTTTTATTAAACTGAACACATGAGACTTGGGTTTTTGTAAAAACATGTTTTATACTGCATCACAATTAATTTTAGAACCTGTGATATTTGGAGAGCTTTCATGTTGGGAAAATAAATGTCAGAGATTTTTTCAGTATGCTTATTTTAGATCTTGTATAGTACTAAGGGTTTAAAGGCCTTAGTTTGTATATGCAAGGATGTTTTAAGCATAGTTAGCAAATCTTCAACCATCAAACCATGGCACAATTAATGGGTGTGATCACCTTATGGTAGTCGCATTCTTGATTGCTGGTACAGCCAGAATGAAACATACTACTGAATTTTGTACATGCAGCAAGAAACTCTTCTGAATGAAGTGGCTGGCTCACAGTCAAGTTATATACAATTTAGCTTTATTGAATCAGTAGAAAAATAGACATGGGTAACACATATCATGAAGCACTTCAACCATACAACGTGCATCACGAAAAACCAGAATTTTGTCCTAGGCTACCTTATCTCAGGGTGTTAAAGGGAAACCACAGATTAATGGTAAATAAGTATTTAACTAATAACGTGGGGACCAAAAACAACCCAGTCCTGTCATCAGAATCCAGACACTAGTCAAATAAATAAACAATGTGCTATAATGAATATATATATTTCAAAATATACTCTCATGTGTACACACATATATTGCAATGTAGCCTGTATACAGCACATTCATGCATATTATTTCTATCAGGTGTACAACTGGGGGAAGAAGTAGGGTTTTATTGGACACATAATCAAGGGCAGGGGCGTTGCTAGGTCTTCGAATGATCTGGGGCTAGAGCCCAGATGAGCTCGGTCACACACACTGCGTCTCTCTCTCACACACGCCGTCTCTCTCTCTCTCTCACACACCGTCTCTCTTTCATGTGCGCCACATCTTGAGGAGGAGAGTCTAGGGAGAGAGCGCCCTATAGCAGCCTCTCCTTCCGATTGGCCCTCACCCCTGCGTGAGGTTAATCCTCCGATTCTGGGACCATGTTCCAGACGGAGGAAAGCTCACCGGGGGATTTTTTTTTTTAAAATAATTATAGCCCTGGAGTCTCGGGGCTAAAGAATACTTTAGCCCCAGAGTCTCCATTCAGGGCTATGAAGTGGGGACTCGGGGCTATAGCCCCAGTAGCCCACCCCTAGCGACGCCTCTGATCTGGGGCTAGAGCCCAGATGAGCTCGGTCACACACACTGCGTCTCTCTCTCACACACGCCGTCTCTCTCTCTCTCTCTCTCTCTCTCTCACACACACACCGTCTCTCTCTCACACGCACCGTCTCTCTCTCTCTCTCTCTCTCTCTCTCACACATACCGTCTCTCTCTCACACACACACCGTCTCTCTCCCTCACGCACCGTCTCTCTCTCTCACGCACCGTCTCTCTCTCTCACGCACCGTCTCTCTCTCTCTCTCTCACGCACCATCTCTCTCTCACACACATACCGTCTCTCTCTCACACACTCACACTGTCTCTCTCTCTCTCACACACCGTCTCTCTCTCTCACACACACACCGTCTCTCTCTCTCACACTGTCTCTCTCTCTCTCACATACCGTCTCTCTCTCACACACTCACACTGTCTCTCTCTCTCGCACACACCGTCTCTCTCTCTCTCTCTCACACACACACCGTCTCTCTCTCACACGCACCGTCTCTCTCTCTCTCTCTCTCTCTCTCACACATACCGTCTCTCTCTCACACACACACCGTCTCTCTCCCTCACGCACCGTCTCTCTCTCTCACGCACCGTCTCTCTCTCTCACGCACCGTCTCTCTCTCTCTCTCTCACGCACCATCTCTCTCTCACACACATACCGTCTCTCTCTCACACACTCACACTGTCTCTCTCTCTCTCACACACCGTCTCTCTCTCTCACACACACACCGTCTCTCTCTCTCACACTGTCTCTCTCTCTCTCACATACCGTCTCTCTCTCACACACTCACACTGTCTCTCTCTCTCTCTCACGCACCATCTCTCTCTCACACACATACCGTCTCTCTCTCACACACTCACACTGTCTCTCTCTCTCTCACACACCGTCTCTCTCTCTCACACACACACCGTCTCTCTCTCTCACACTGTCTCTCTCTCTCTCACATACCGTCTCTCTCTCACACACTCACACTGTCTCTCTCTCTCTCACACACCGTCTCTCTCACACACAGACACCCTGAGACACACTCACACAAACACCCTTACACACACACACTTATACAAACACCCTGACACACACACCTAGACATCCTGACACACACATTGAGACACCCAGACACACACTCACACGTATTTAGTCACCCAGACACACACTGAGACACCCACTCACACACATTGAGACACCCAGACACACACTGAGACACCCACTCACACACATTGAGACACCCAGACACACACTGAGACACCCAGACACACACTCACACACACTGAGACACCCAAACACACACTTACACACATTGAGGCACCCAGACACACACTGAGACACCCAGACACACACACTTACACACATTGAGACACCCAGACACACACTCACACACATTTAGACACCCAGACACACACTGAGACACCCACTCACACACATTGAGACACCCAGACACACACTGAGACACCCACTCACACACATTGAGACACCCAGACACACACTGAGACACCCAGACACACACTCACACACAGACACCCAGACACACACTTACACACACACCTAGACACCCACACACAGTCACACATTTTTTTTTTTTTACTTACCTTACAGTTGATCCGTCATCCAGGACCTTCTGCCGGATGTCCGTCCACCTGACATCCGGTGAGCAGCTCACACAGAGCGACGGGGCGGAGCTTGCACCATCACGCTGTGCTCTGTATGGCCAGGAGGTGCGGTCACCGCAGGCACTTGCCTGTGGGCCGCATCTCGAGGAGGAGAGGCTAGGGAGAGAGCTCCCTATAGCAGCCTCTCCTTCCAATTGGCCCTCACCCCCGCGTGAGGTTAATCCTACGATTCTGGGACCATGTCCCAGACGGAGGAAAGCTCACCGGGGGGATTTTTTGACTCTTCTATTCACTCCAAAACTTCCCTGGAAAAAAGCAAAGCCGGGATATGCATCCTCAATCCCACAGAGAATGGGGAAGCAAGTGACCATTAAAACTCCCATCAAAATCCCGCTTTAGCAAGGTCCTTCCATATTTCTGGTAATGTGCACACTGCGCTTGATTTGCAGAGGAGATTACGTAAAGGCGTAACCAAGGGATTTATCTCTTTAATGGTCAATGTCTTGATTTATCTAGCAGTGCACAAAATCCACTTTGGGATCCATGCAGATCCCTCAGAATTTTAGTGACATTTTAGCTCCTGCATGATCCTGGGAATTCATTGAAGACATAGAACCTTTGCTGCATTTTCATTGACATTATTCTTTTTTTTACTTCTCTAAAGTTCACTAACTTGACCAATGTTTTTCTTCAAGTTGAGCAAGTATTACTATAACAGAGTATTTACTGTAACAGAACGGCTACCCAAGGCCGGTAGCACCTCTGCCCATTGTAGGAAATCACCTCCTTAGCCCCCATTAAAGCTCCGCATTCACCCAGAAAGTCTTCCCTGGAACCTTGCTCTTTGTTTCCAAATAGCAGACAGGGCTACTAGCAATTGAGTACAGCAAGAATGAACATTTATTTGTGAAACAACACAGACTTAAATACAAACAAATATGATATCAACTAGGGGGAGGCACATGGGAAACTAATTATAACATGGTAATCCTCAAACAATAGAAAGCTTAATTTAAAACAGGTAGGTAAATACAGTAAGACATAACCTAATTAAACATGGTACCTTTAGATACAGACATCCAGACTACAAGTCACCCTTGATGAAGGCGCTTTGTGCTGAAACGTTTTGTTGACTTCCGGGTGTTTTGCCCTTCACCGTTGAAATCCTATTGTTAGTCCATTTACATAGTACTTATGTTTTTGTTTATTCTGTGTTTTTTTTTATACTTCTTGTATGCATTTGAATGCTATCATTCATTTGTTAAAATAAATTTGTCATAAATATCACTTCTTTGTATTTCTCCTCTTTTTCTTGTTTTGTAACTAATCCCTACCCATATTCCATCTTGGAGTTCTAGACTAGTTTCTCTATTTATGTCTGTATGAGCAGCTGGCGAATGCTTGCAGCCTCAATAATAAAATTATATGAAATTCGCTCTGGACGAGTGAAAATGTAGGAGGACACTTAATGCATTTCAAATCTTAGTTGGTCCTTATTCGTAAGCTGTGGAACACCTGTCAATTAGGGTTGCCACCTTTTCTTCAGAAAAATACCAGCCTTGCTAGTGTCTCCACAGACTTAGCATTGGCCTGATGACAAAAATGTTTACGGCCTGCTGGTAAAATACTGGCTGGGTGGCAACCCTACTGTCAATTAACCTCAAGCTGATCCTAAACAATATATTTCAATTAACCCTGAATATACTGAATAAGTTGTGTCACTAATGAAAGAAACAATCACTAAATATTCTGTAGATGAAAATAAATGTGCTTGCCTTTTATGTAAGTTTGGCAGATCTGATGTTGCCTCATAAGACTTCATGCACTAGTGCTGTGGAATGACTTTTTTGATGCACAGTAGAGGGAGTTCAGATTTAACATCTCATGCATTGCAATTCACAGCCTTGTTGCAAGTCCTTCTAAGTATTAGTTTATCGTTTTTTAATCAGTTAAGTGTGTTTGATTTTGTTAAGACATGTTTGGGGTATGGGCATGAATGTGCTCCCAATGCATTCTCTATAGCAGCAGGGTTTACAATTGAACTCTGCTTGATACATGTTAATAGTATCCTATCATGTATGACAGTCTATGATGCCTATATCATAGAGCAATCTGTCATAAATGGGTGCATGGATCAACTTATTGTATTTAAAGATATTGGGTAACTGTTCAACTAAGAATATTAAGGACTATAAACTATTTCAAATGATAAATCTACACATGTAAAGAGATGCATAAGTTACACGTTCCTACATAAACCCATCACAATTACAAATCTTTGAAAATATTTATATGACAATTAGACATTCAACAATAGAATAAAACTCAGTAACAAGTGAACTATTTAATTTGCATGGAAATCAATTATCCATGAATACTTGATGGAACATTGTGACTTTTTAAGCACCTTTCATGCCTTCTGAAATGAAATAGTATATATCATACAAGTGAAAATTAAAGACAATATCCCAATTTCCATTCCATTGATGTGGTTCTCTCAACTTTTTATATTAGATGGGTCCTCTGTGTATAGTGATTTTATATCTCATGATAATTTAGGAGAGCCAAGAGCCACTTACCCCATTTTTCAACACAAGGGCCCACAAGAGTATGTAATCCCTCCGGCTGAGAATCAATTAAGGAACTAGGCAGTGGAGGCGATTAGCATTTTAAAATTAATTGGAAACTTGCTATAGATAAGACACATGAGCAGGAGAATGCAATATTTATCTGATTAAAATTCTGTAACAAGAACTCATTCAGAAGAATAGTTTTTATAATTCCTGTTTTGCAAGCAGGCACAGTCTAACTAGGATAGTTTTTAATGTATAATGAAAGGTTGGTATGGAGTAAATTATTGTCACTTCACAGATAATGGGCAAATGTATCATTTATTGTATAACTGTACTAAAGATAACACCATTTGTGCCACTTTAAAGGAATGATTAGACTAGGCCTAACTGTAATAATATTTGTATTGTTGGTTAATACTTAATTAGATAAACTGAGACTAATAGGAGTGGAGATTAACTTCTTGTTAATCACACCTGCTGTGGCGATACTAATGGAGAAATTTAGAAATAATGATGGATTATCTAAGAAATTATAATTTACTTCCAGATTATCTGATGATGGTAAGAAGGAAGACTGGTGCTGAGATGATGGGAGGCACTAAAGAATGAAGGTGATGGTGATAATGGATGATGACCAGTAAAAGGGAGTATAGATCTGTGAAAATGTTTGGCTCAGGTAACTGTGCAGAGGTAATTTACAGTGCAGCAATACTGTATGTGGGGGTACAATGTCATATCTATTGCTTTGCAAGATTATAGAGTGAGGGACCTGCACAGAGAGACCTGAACCAGAGTATCCCTCCCACCACTGCAATGAGGTATATAGAGTCCATTGACTTCCTCTCCATCAACACTGGTGTGAAATAAAAACACATTTTGCCTGTCTATGTGTCCTGTTGTTCAAGTCAGAGGGGGTACCAAAGAATGGCCATCACTGGCTTCCTGGCTGGCAGAATATCATGGGAACTGTTGTCACAATTTGTCTTATATAATTATTGTACATTTAAGTGTCATGTAGTGAATGAATTTATGTTTGTTTGTTATTAAGCCCATACAATTCACTTTACAAGGGTCCCATTATATATATATTTTTTACTCTGCTGGAAAATCATTTAGAATCAATATTGTGGAGGCCTCTTGTGGCCTTGTGAGGTGTTTTACAAATAATATGCATTATTACCCACTTGTATTACTCTCTGGGCTATGTATCATTCCAAGTGTATTATTACGTCAGCCACGTCAAAGTTTTCTCAAGAGATATAGGGTTTCGAGCAACCTTGCCAGAGGCACATTGAAATTCTCCATCAGTTTCCCTGCCGCAGGAATGCATCAACTGAGCGTGATTAGATTACAGTGTCCTACGAGCTGTGTTTACCATACAGCTGATGCCTTTAACTCAGCGGTAAAAAGGCTATTACTTTCTGAATTATGAAGTCAATTCAAGAGCTGACTTATGATCTGTCTAGAAACTTTGATCATTTTAAAATGGCAATAGAAAACAGAGACTGCAATGGTCTTTTTGCAAACCATGATCATTGATCCTGTGCACCCCCTTCCATGCATGTTGTTTATTTATTTTTGAAAATTTCACAAGGTGGAAGTTTTATTTCCCCCTTGAGCTGAAGATGTTTCCTGTTGCATATTCATGATGGCACGGACAGGTGTTTTAGCAAATCAGAATTTGAAATTTAGAGATTATGTTATAATGAAGTATAGGAGAACCACATACTTTATTTTAATTACAGAACTCATCAACTGCAAGATTGTAATCTAAAGAAGTGATTTAAGTTATTTATTCATAGTTTTTTTTACTTAAAATTAGCTTTGCTCAAACAGAGGCTGATCTTACATATATATACGGATGCTAATCGAATATTCATTTGCTTACATGATTGTTTCTATCACAAACAAAGCGTGTTTAAATATTACTTTTTTGATGGTAGTTTTGTCGACAGGAAATGTTTTTAACTATAGGATTAATATATAGTCAGAGCATGATACACTTGGCACAGATAGGCAGTAATTAAGAATCCTGGTGAGTTGGACCTAAGCTTCCATTATTGTATGCTTATCTACATGTATATTTCCAGGTACATTTTATAACCAAATAATCCCATCCTTATATTTTTTTGGGGAGAGATAAATAGTTATTTTACTTGTGATGTGCCATTCAATCAGATTGCATTTAGAGTACATCTATCACCAGATAACGGAAGTATCTTACTTTGTGAGATGCTAGACAGGAGGGTGAAGTATGGGGAGAAATGGAATACAGAGGAGGAGGAATACAGAGCAACATGGGCAGAACAGGTTGTTGAAGAAGCACAGACAAGGTTTCATCTTCATAAATAATATGATAGGAACAGGGACTGACAAAATAAGAGGGAATCCAAAACTATTATAACACAACAATAGAAAAACATGTGAACAATAACTATTTTGAAAGTCAGGACAAATTTTAGAATCTATTTATCAGGTTTTTCTTTTTTTATTAGCTTTTGTAGATGAGTAAAATATTTCTCAAGAAAAAGTTTTTATTCAATTTTTCACCATATTTTATATTACATGACGTGATAAAAATGATAGTATATAAAGAAGGCCCTTCTTATCCTTAAAACAATAAATAATTTGTGTGGGTACAGTAAATGAAATAGGGGAGAATTAAAGCTAAACACAAATACCACAGAAGTGTTAAAACAGTCACGGTCGTTAAAGTACAACATGGCCTAGACAGATTTATAACACAATTGTGCAATACATATCTATAGACGGTAATGCAATTTATTGGGTACGTAATACATAAAATAATAAAATTAAGTAATATAATACACCTATAAAAACAATAGAGTACAGTGATGTATAAAAATGCAAATGTTGGAAGTCTTGCGTCTGACTTTCATAAGTATCAAATTTGTCTCATGCTTTTCGCTATCTCAATAGCTTCACCAGAGGCACTCCACTACTCAAATGTCCTCCACATAATAAATAGAATACCATGGAAAAAAGAGATTTAATTCTAACAAATTCTTTTATTTGCGTGAGAAAAAAAAAAGATATTTCTCAAACTTTTTAATGTTCATTTTCAGGCTTATTTGCCGGAGTTTTCCTTATCCTTTTAAAGCTGGTGGTGTATGCACAAGTATGATATAATGGTTTCTGACCCTTTCTTTTGTCAAGTATAAGGTATTAGTGGAATACACTATCCTTAGTCTGGTTGACTTTTATTTCCCCTCGAAAATCATCTTAGTTTGGAAGTCTTTCCAAAACAGGATATTTATAAATATAGTGATTGACAGCTTGTGTGGGCATTTTAAGGTGAATTATGGGCTAGTTCTGTGCTGTACATGGCCTCAGTAGTGTTTGTGCCAATGAGTATAAGGGATATAAGTTTAGCTCTTTTGTTGCTCCCTCCTATTAATTCGAGACATTGACTAAACCTTTTGGCAATTGATGTTCTTTTATTTTTCTGTATTAAAGGCTAGTTTTCGCTGGTTAAAAAAGATTTTGAATGCATTTATTTAGCTTAGAGGCTTAGGACTTATAATGCAACATGGGAGATACTTTAATAATTGATGATCATAGCCCAGTATAATGAATTTCTTATTCAGTATAACATTTTTCATCACGTATACATTTAATTTGGGCCAGTAACTGGATAACTGTATGATACCTCTTCTAATCTTGTACTCTATGCTAACCAGCACCTCACACAGTAAGGACTGTCAGGTCAACTGCCTGTTTTTGAGATGCAGTTTCATGAAAGGATGTTGTGAGTTAAAATTCATCAATATCCATTAAAATCTACATTTAGTGCATAGGAGTATCCAATGCACTATAATAATCCTGGTTCAAAAACTCCCCTTGCTATTTTTATAAAAACAAAAAACAAAAACTTTTTAATTGAAGAGCACGAAAAGCATAAATAATTAACATTACAGGGTTATATATAATTGAGATAGATGCAACTTTATAATAACATTGAAAAGATATGCATTTTTTTATCTTCTGTTATAGCTTTGTCATGCAGATAGAGAGGAAGAGTATCCAGTTAACATCTGAGCATGAGAATATTCAAAATATAGTATCAGATTACAGTTAATAGTTGAAAAGGTATGGTGAGATCCTTATCAAACTGCTGTTGAAATTCTGATCACATTTCATTAAGTAGTAGGCAGGGGCGTTGCTAGGTCTTCGGATGATCTGGGGCTAGAGCCCAGATGTGCTCGGTCACACACACTGCGTCTCTTTCTCACACATGCTGTCTCTCTCTGTCTTTCTCACACATGCCGTCTCTCTTTCTCACACATACCGTCTCTCTCTCTTTCTCACACATACAGTCTCTCTCTTTCTCACACACACCGCCTCTCTCTCCTTCTCACACACACCATCTCTCTCTTTCTCACACACACCATCTCTCTCTTTCTCACACATACCGTCTCTCTCTCTTTCTCACACACACCGTCTCCCTCTCTCTTTCTCACACACACCGTCTCTCTCACACACCGTCTCTCTCTCTCTCTCTCTCTCTCTCTCTCTCTCTCTCTCACACACACACCAACTCTCTCTTTCTCACACACAGACACACTGAGACACACTCACACACATACACTTAGGCAAACACCCTTACACACACTTAAGCAAACACCCTTACACACACACACACCACACACACACACACTTACGCAAACACCCTTACACACACACATACACTTACACAAACACCCTTAAACACACACATATACTTACACAAACACCCTGACACACACACCTAGACATCATGACACACACATTGAGATGCCCAGACATACACATTGAGACACCCACTCACACTCAGACACCCACTCACACACATTGAGACACCCAGACGCACACATTGAGACACCAGACACACACATTGAGACAACCACACACACACTCACACACATTGAGACACCCACACACACACATTGAGACACCCACACACACTCACACACATTGAGACACCCACACACACTCACACACATTGACACCCACTCACATTGAGACACCCAGACACACACTTACACACATTGAGACACCCAGACACACACTGAGACACACAGACACACAATTACACACATTGAGACACCCAGACACACACTTAAACACATTGAGACACCCAGACACACACTTACACACTTACACTCTCCTCCCGATCGGCCCTCACCCCTGCGTGAGGTTAATCCTTCGATGTCCCAGATGGAGAAAAGCTCACTGGGGGATTTTTTTTTTTTAAACAATTATTGCCCTGGAGTCTCGGGGCTAAAGAATACTTTAGCCCCAGAGTCTCCATTCGGGGCTATGAAGGAGGGACTCGGGGCTATAGCCCCAGTAGCCCACCCCTAGCAACACCTCTGGTAGTATGTAGTGCAAAAGAGTGTGTAGAAAGTGTAATACAGTAAACAATAAACCAACAAACCATTTCTGTCTCTTTGTCAGTAAGTCATAAAAGCATATCAGTTTCCAGAACTGCTCAAATACTCAAGTATGGATTAAAACAACTAAGTGAAGGAGTATTGTCAGTGAGCAAGTCATTTGATGGGCTGTCTGTAACAGATAAGTTGTGAACAGTACCAGGAGGTGTATTGAAAGGTGAGTTTCCCTTTGGGATTCATTAGGATAAAGTAATAAGTCTATAAAACCAGACCAAGTTCTCAGTTATTTAACTAACAAAACAAACAAGTGACAATGTGCGCTGTAGCCCAACACTCAAATACCAAAAATTTATATACCGTATATACTCGAGTATAAGCTGAGTTTTTCAGCACATTTTTTGTGCTGAGAAATGCCCCCCTCGGCTTATACTCGAGTCGGTGTCTTGGGAAAAAAAAATAATCTAAAACTTACCTCGTTCCTGCTCTGTCCCCCGGTGCTCTGAAGGTGCGTGGCTGTGAGGGAAGCATTGTGCGCTCCCCTCCAGCCGCGCGGTCAACAAAGTGTGTTTTTTTTAAACAAACCCGCACCTTCAGAGCACCGGGAGACGGAGCAGGAACGAGGTAAGTACTGGGGTCTGGGGAAGGGGGGGGAGGAGGGTGGCATAACGAGCATACTAAGGGGCAATATCCTGGCATATTAAATGGCATATTGGGGGCAATATCCTGGCATATTAAAATGGCATATTGGGGGCAAAATCATGGCATATTAAATGGCATATTGGGGGCAATATCCTGGAATATTAAATGGCATATTGGGGGCAATATCCTGGAATATTAAATGGCAGATTCGGGGCAATATTTACCAGTAGCTGCCTCATTTCCCACCCTAGGCTTATACTTGAGTCAATATTTTTTCCCAGTTCTTTGTGGTAAAATTAGGTGCCTCGGCTTATATTCGGGTCGGCTTATACTCGAGTATATACGGTATATAAGGATTACCCTTAAGTATGAGGTAATCCACTCTGTGTTTACCAAAAGGGATAAAAAAAAAACCTGATAATAATATAGTGTAGTAATTTTAACATAAAAAGTGCAAGTGTTCAAAATAAATGTGAATACACTCACATTTCCTTGAGCAGAACTCTGATCAATGTACAGTGCATCATGGGAGTCCACATAGGGTTAATGGTCCAATAGTTGTCTAGGAGATGACATGAGAGAGCAAAAAGGGGGAGACTCTTAGTATGGATAAATTTATTGTTAAGAAAAAGATATATAAAATATCTTACATTCAAGATGACAGGATTCAGGAGTCCAAGTGTCCCAACAAGTCCTCAGAAAAAGTCTCCTTCCTTCCACAACACGTTTCGCCCATAATCAGGCATTTTTCAAGTGTTTAACTAGACTTATTTACAGGCAAATATTCATAGGCTATAAAAAAGTGCCTAGAGGCATGAAATTAATAAGGCCTCTCGCTGGTGGATGTTATCTTTACCAATATGGTTTCTGGACTGGTCTCTCCGCCACTACTCTTTGGATTGTTGACTTACTTTGGGGATTGGAATGCCCAGAGTGGATAAGACCTTAAACCAGCATTTATGTGAAGGGCAGCATTACTAAGGTCTTTGGATAAGAGCATTGGGTATGTATTTACAGAGGAACTTCTGATTGTTAACACAGTAATTTAGTAGCTTGGCAGCTTTTTTGTAAGTGTTATATGAGATAGCTTGAGGTTATACAATAGGTTGAAAACAACAAAAGTAAGATTTATTTTGTATAACCACTTCGAGACAATAGACGTGTCAGGCACGTCCAGCCGGGAACTCCGTTCTCGACAATGGATGTGCCTGACATGTCCTGCGGCGAAATGAGGCGGGCTGTTCTATTGCCTCGATGTTGAGGCAATAGCCAGCAATGAAATTCATGCTCTGGGAACCCATGATCACCCCATGGGGTGATCATGGGTGTCATATTGCCGGAGTAGCATACTCCGTCAATATGGCTGTGCCCTCTTGTGGTCAGAGCTTCGTAAGTGAAAAAAAAAATCACTTATGTCGTTCTGAATATGTTGCTTGACTGCCCCTTGCAACATTGCAATGAAAAAAATAATACTTAAGTAGCTGAAATCTAGGATTAGGGTTGGGATAGCTTTTAGGGTTAAAATTAAATTAGGGTTAGCATAAGGGATAGGGTTAAAATTAAATTAAAATTAAAATATATTAAGGGTTAGCATCAGAGTTGGCATTAAATTTAGGGTTAGGGTTAAATTTAGGGTTCGGGTTGGAGTCAAAAGGTCAATATAGGAAAAAACACTATTTTTGGGTTTTGCCCCATAAATTGCAAAAAAATGCAGAAAAATAGGGAAACAAGCATGTTTCTGAACTCGGGACAACATTTAAAAACTATTTCGATGGGGTCTATTTTAATGATTGTATTTGTGTAAATTATATTTTAGGTCAAAGTTAGAAAAAGTGTTTTTTTTATTTTTTCATCATGGTTAATGATATTTTTGTAGTATATTATAAGATATGATGAACATAATGGTATCTAATGAAAGCCCTTCTTATGACAATAAAAACAACATATAATTTGTGTGGGTACAATATGTGAGAGAGAAGAAAATTACAGCTAAACACAAACACCCCAGAAATGTAAAAACTCCCCTTGTCACCAAGGGAAAGTCAAAGTCAAAATGTCTTGTCATTAAGGGGTTAAATCTTTATAATGACAGACTTGGATCAATGTAATAGTTGTTTTGCATTTGTTTCATGTTCTACTTCTATAATGTGTGAATGTTTTCTAATCTGTAAACAGTTCTCTTTATTGTAGCAGGAGATTGCATTTTTGAAGTCTGAGATTTTTTAAATTATTTGTTAAACAAACACAGCCTCTGTTGCTAAACCACAGCCAGTGACAAAAAATTACAATAAGAGGCCTTATAGAAAGTAGGGAAAAGAAAAATGTCGGTGCGCTAAGCTAATCACAGGCTCAAAAAATATAAATGTTTAAAATGATGCTTACCAAACAGTTGTGAGCATGCTGCAAATACAGTGTGATTGGCTGTACAATGTATACAAAAAAACAAAAACAAAAAATGTTGTTGCCAACTTTATTAGGGTGAGAAGCGCAGACAGTTTTTGTAGATAGACAAATACAGTGAAGGAAAAAAGTATTTGATCCCCTGCGGATTTTGAACGTTTGCCCACTAACAAAGAAATGATCAGTCTATAATTTTAATGGTAGGTGTATTTTAACAGTGAGAGACAGAATATCAAAAAAAAAATCCAGAAAAACGCATGTCAAAAAAGTTATAAATTGATTTGCATGTCAATGAGTGAATTAAGTATTTGACATCTTTTACTTAGTACTTGGTGGCAAAACCATTGTTGGCAATCACAGAGGTCAGATGTTTCTTGTAGTTGGACACCAGGTTTGTACACAGGAGGGATTTTGTCCCTCTCCTCTTTGCAGATCCTCTCCAAGTCTTTAAGGTTTCGAGGCTGACGTTTGGTAGTTCGAATCTTCAGCTCCCTCCACAGATTTTCTATGGGATTAAGGTCTGGAGACTGGCTAGGTCACTCTAGCACCTAAATGTGCTTCTTCTCTAGCCCTCCTTTGTGGCCTTGGCTGTGTGTTTTTGGTCAATGTCATGCTGGACCATCTATGACCCATTTTACTTGCCCTGGCTGAGGGAAGGAGGTTCTCACACAAGATTTGATGGTAAATGTCCCTGTCCACTTATCAGAAAAACACCCCCAAAGCACCCCCACAGCATAATGTGGGGATGGTGTTCTTGGGGTCATAGGCAGCATTCCTCCTCCTCCAAACACAGTGAGTTGAGTTAATGTCAAAGTGCTTGATTTTGGTTTCATCTGACCACAACACTTTCATCCAGTTCTCCTCTGAATCATTCAGATGTTCATTGGAAAACTTCAGACGGGCTTTCATGTACATGTGCTTTCTTGAGCAGGGAGACCTTGCAGGTCCCAGCTGCCTTGAGATCATTAACCATGGTGGAGAGTTTGCAATCTGATTGATTGATTGCTTCTGTGGACAGATGTCTTTTATGCAGGTAACGAGTAGAGTTGAGCGAACACCTGGATGTTCGGGTTCGGCCGAACTTCGGAAAAAAGTCCGGGACAATAAAAACAACATATAATTTGTGTGGGTACAATATGTGAGAGAGAAGAAAATTACAGCTAAACACAAACACCCCAGAAATGTAAAAACTCCCCTTGTCACCAAGGGAAAGTCAAAGTCAAAATGTCTTGTCATTAAGGGGTTACATCTTTATAATGACAGACTTGGATCAATGTAATAGTTGTTTTGCATTTGTTTCATGTTCTACTTCTAGAATGTGTGAATGTTTTCTAATCTGTAAACAGTTCTCTTTATTGTAGCAGGAGATTGCATTTTTGAAGTCTGAGATTTTTTAAATTATTTGTTAAACAAACACAGCCTCTGTTGCTAAACCACAGCCAGTGACAAAAAATTACAATAAGAGGCCTTATAGAAAGTAGGGAAAAGAAAAATGTCGGTGCGCTAAGCTAATCACAGGCTCAAAAAAATATAAATGTTTAAAATGATGCTTAACAAACAGTTGTGAGCATGCTGCAAATACAGTGTGATTGGCTGTACAATGTATACAAAAAAACAAAAACAAAAAATGTTGTTGCCAACTTTATTAGGGTGAGAAGCGCAGACAGTTTTTGTAGATAGACAAATACAGTGAAGGAAAAAAGTATTTGATCCCCTGCGGATTTTGAACGTTTGCCCACTAACAAAGAAATGATCAGTCTATAATTTTAATGGTAGGTGTATTTTAACAGTGAGAGACAGAATATCAAAAAAAAAAATCCAGAAAAACGCATGTCAAAAAAGTTATAAATTGATTTGCATGTCAATGAGTGAATTAAGTATTTGACATCTTTTACTTAGTACTTGGTGGCAAAACCATTGTTGGCAATCACAGAGGTCAGATGTTTCTTGTAGTTGGACACCAGGTTTGTACACAGGAGGGATTTTGTCCCTCTCCTCTTTGCAGATCCTCTCCAAGTCATTAAGGTTTCGAGGCTGACGTTTGGTAGTTCGAATCTTCAGCTCCCTCCACAGATTTTCTATGGGATTAAGGTCTGGAGACTGGCTAGGTCACTCTAGCACCTAAATGTGCTTCTTCTCTAGCCCTCCTTTGTGGCCTTGGCTGTGTGTTTTTGGTCAATGTCATGCTGGACCATCTATGACCCATTTTACTTGCCCTGGCTGAGGGAAGGAGGTTCTCACACAAGATTTGATGGTAAATGTCCCTGTCCACTTATCAGAAAAACACACCCAAAGCACCCCCACAGCATAATGTGGGGATGGTGTTCTTGGGGTCATAGGCAGCATTCCTCCTCCTCCAAACACAGTGAGTTGAGTTAATGTCAAAGTGCTTGATTTTGGTTTCATCTGACCACAACACTTTCATCCAGTTCTCCTCTGAATCATTCAGATGTTCACTGGAAAACTTCAGACGGGCTTTCATGTACATGTGCTTTCTTGAGCAGGGAGACCTTGCAGGTCCCAGCTGCCTTGAGATCATTAACCATGGTGGAGAGTTTGCAATCTGATTGATTGATTGCTTCTGTGGACAGATGTCTTTTATGCAGGTAACGAGTAGAGTTGAGCGAACACCTGGATGTTCGGGTTCGGCCGAACTTCGGAAAAAAGTCCGGGTTCGGGCTCGAACTTGACCCCGAACCCCATTGAAGTCAATGGGACACGAACTTTTGGCCACTAAAATGCCTCTAAAAAAGTCCTGGAAAGGGCTAGAGGGCTGCAAAAGGAATTACAATGTGGGTAAGAGTAGGACAAGTGCCCTGCAAACAAATATGGTTAGGGAAATAACTTCAAAAAACATAAAATACATACAAATTAAAAATACAGCTGAGCCATAAAATAGCACTAGATGGAATCTTTGATTTTAGCTTTGGAAGAACATAAATCTAAATCTAAAGCATGGCTGCCAGGAGGATCAACAGAATTATCCATTTGAGAGAGGGTTGGAGTGCAGGGCATTCTCTTTCAGTTTATACTAAGTGACCCATAGGTTGAGGAGGCGGTGACCGTGGCGGTGTAGGTGGAAGCGGCGCTGGAGGAGGAGGAGGTAGCCAGAATTTTATAAAGTGCGCTGTAAGCACAGTATTTGACGGTTCTATTTGACTCTCAGATGCGAAGTGCACCGCAAGACGCAAATGTACTATTTAGCACCCAAAACGATTAGAATTTTTCAAAGTGCGCTGTAAGCACAGTATTTGACGGTTCTATTTGACTCTCAGATATGAAGTGCACTCTGGAACTTCCTTTGGCTTGGGTATGTGGTGAGTTCTGCCCATTACTTTATTGTTTTCCTCGCGCTTAAGACCCAATGCTTGAAACAAAAAATTGTAAAGAAAGTCCTCCAATTCTCCTCAACAAGAGCCTCTTGTATTCCCCTAATCCTGATGTTATTCCTATGATGCTGGTCTTCTAAATCAGAAACAGTTGTTTTCAAGGGCTTTGTGTCTTTCCAATAAATGTGAATATTGATCTACAAGTTCCAATTGCTGAAAATCTAATCCTCCTTGTCTATCCTGTATGTTCTGCCCTGTCTGAGCAATGTGTGAGATATCTTTCTTTAAATCACTTACATTCTTTTGAATCTCATGGGTTATTTCTCAGTTAGGTCAGCTAAACATTTATCCCGGCTTTCTGGCAGGGGGCTATAAGATATTCTTCTGGGATCTGCATTTACCTCTTCCCCTGGTTTATATTCTGTTAGCAAACTTTCTCTTGCCAGAGCTCCACCTGGGGATTGTGGTGAGAAAAAACTATAAAGTCTCTTTTCTGCTTTGCCATTCTTTTTTTTTTCTTTTTCCCTATCTTTGTCCTTTTCTTATTTGAAATATTTATCTTCTAAGCCCTGTCATGTTGACCTTTTAGAGACCAGTGTAATAAAATAAGGAAAATGGTAACTATGTTAAAGCAGAGTTGTAACAGAAGAGTTGTGAGTGCATATCTCCGGGGGAGCCTATAAGTCTCCCCTTAGCTTAATTTTGGTCACTACATTATAGTCACCTAAAGGTGTCTTATATTTATATTTTTTCACTCTAGTATACCTTACAGCGCACTTCTTGTATTGGTTTTTTTGGATATGTTAAAGGATAGCATTAATGAGAAAATGAATAGACAGCACCACACAAAAATAAATAACAAATAAACAAATATAATAATAAAACCTAAATAATAAACTGTGTATACAAACTGAATAAGAAAAACACATACACATAAGGATTATAAAAATATAAATATTTAATATACAAAAAAATATGAATAATTAACCCCTTAGTGGCAGAGTGCTATGCTGCATTTGATGTACCTTGAAGACCAGAATTCCATTATTTTTGTCATATGTTTACAGAACTGTCAAAAATAGAATGAATTCTGGCGCTTAATCTAAAACAAAGCAGCACTAGCCTGTGTGTTTCTCTGTGCACACACGTAAAGTAAACAAAGATTAACAGACCCAAAAAAAGGTGATGGTAAGTGCGCTAAGTGGACCCCTTCAACAAAGGAAGGGATTCTTTACGGTTAGGACAATAAAGTTATGGAACTCCCTGCCAAGAGAGGTAGTGCTATCAACCACAATAGATGCATTTAAAAATGGTTTGGATTTTTTTTTAGGAAAGCAGAACATACAGAGCTATTAATAATAGAATAAGCATTAATAAAAGAGCTTATTGATACAAAGAGAAATCTGATTGCTGCTTGGAGTCAAGAAGGAATTTTTCCCCCAGGAGGCAAAATTCGAAATAGCTTCCTTAGGGATTTTTGCCTTCTTTTGGATCAAAAGCTGTAATGATAGGTAGAAGGGTTGAACTTGATGGACTTATGTCTTTTTTAAACCTAAATTACTATGTATCCCCTTGGTTCCTCATATGTTGTTCATAAATTGGGAAAGATCAGGGAAATAGAGTGAGTATATAACAGAGTACAATTTATTAATAAAAACAGTAGTATCTTACATATATATAGACATTATAGCACAGGAAGGCTTTATAAAGTGAGTCTTGCAGCTTGTAGTCCCACAGTAAGTGCAGACAGTACAGCACAGGAAAACTTCATAAAGTAAATCTTGCAGCTTGTGATCCCACAAATGATGGATTAAAAAACAGCATGCAAAGTGACAGTTTAAAAATGAAAAAAGTCTGTAGTCAAAATAAAAACAGCAGTAATGGTCACCACACTACGCATTTCGCCTATTTCTAGGCGCTTATCGTCACCTTTTTTTGGGTCTGTTAATCTTTGTTTACTGAACTGTGAATTTATTTCTTTGTGTTCAGTCCACCCACACAAATTATATATCATTTTTTAAAGGACAGATAGAGCTTTCATTTGATACTATTATTTTCATCATATGATATAATTTACTATTTAAAAATATAAAATATTATGAAAATTTGCCATAAAAAAAACACTTTTTCTAACTTTGACCTGATTTTTTTAAACAATTACAAATGGTAAAAAAGACCCCATCTATATATTTCTAATATTTTTCCTGAGTTTAGAATTACCAATGTTTCCATGTTTGCCTATGTTTTATTTCAAGTAATAGGGCAATGAACAATATTAGTGTTTTTTTGTTTCCTAACCATTTTATTTTTTTTTTTCCAAATCAGTGTTTATTGGATTTTTTATAACATATTAGGAAATAAAGGGCAGGGGAGGGAGTGGGTACATATCTTCTGGTGCAGAGACCACCTCGGGGGAGGGTGATGTGGGGGTGGGGGGGGGGGCGGTACAGTACATAGTGATTCATTTAATTAAGCAGCATTTTACACACAGTATTGCAATATATACTCAGGCTCATTTTGGTGAAGAAAAAAATATCAGATTAGTAAGTCATTCAGAGTCGAGAGAGAGAAGAAGAAAAAAAAAGGGGGGGGGGGAGAAATCCGAGAAAAGGAGGGAGGGGCTAACTAATGTGAGTGTCTGAGGGTCATCTACAAATTCGTACCAATAGAACCACCTCTGGTTGTATTTTTCAGTCTGATCATCCGATCGGGTATTTAATTGCTCCATTCGGCGAGTGGTTTCCACAGCCTGGATCCATTCCCTCATAGAGGGAGGGGAGGTATCTCCCCAATGCAGCGGGATGAGTGACTTTGCGGCATTCAACAGATGTCGAACCACAGATCTCTTGTATAAAAAACATTGAGATATTACAGTGATAGAAATATGTGTTAGACGGTCAGCAGGACCACCATGACCTCTGATTGTATCTAAAATAAAAAATAAAAAATAAAAATGTTTCCCAAACAAAATGCCTCAGTGTCTGGGAGCGATAAGTAAAGGTGTGAAATATAACTTACAGTGTGCCAACCTCAGATCAATAGACTGATAGGTTTCCTATAGAGAGCCCCCTCATAACTTTAATACCAGTGTCATTTGCAGAGAAACAGGAAATGGCTGGTATATTTTAACCCATTCGTATCCAGTACCGGTATTAAACAGCAGTCGGTGGTATAAACCTGGGGGAACATACAGAATGGAGGAACATATATCAAAGATGCAATCTGTATACAACCTGTATCAGTTTCACTGCCGTATGGCCGTGTAGTTCGTAGGACAAAATTGAAAAGACCCTGTTATAACATGTGCGTTAGAGCGCATCTTCAGTTCACCATAAATGTGTAGAAATCCCAGTGGTATAGGGTCAGGAGCGCATCCAGATATTAAGGCCCAAATGTAGTATCTGGTTCCCAAAAAATCCCTCAAACAAAGAATGTTAGTAACATGGCAAATTCAGCCCACAACCGGTGAGCCAGTGCAAGTAGGAGCCAATCATTTGGCCTCCATGAGACTGCTCCAGGGATAGGACAACTTCTCATGAAGAAGCTGGTTACTCTTCCGGATCTCTAGGGGGGCGGTCGCGAGAGCTCTTGTCCACCACGAGGGGTGTCCAGGGGGCCTCTGTGCCTGGTAGAGTAACTGGCACGTTGTCGTTGAGGCAAGGGGGCCCGCGAGTTGAAGAGTCGGAGCTGTGGGAGACTCCAGTCTGAGATGTCCATCTCTGGGAGCCTTGGATCCTCCAGAAAAATAGGAAGTTCCTGATAGAAACAAAGAGTCTTTACAGTAGCGCCGTCACGCACGTGCAGGCTAAACGGGTGGCCCCAAAAATATTGAACGCTTCTGCGTTGAAATTCTTGAGTTAACGGACGGAGTGCTCTGCAAGCTTGCAGGGTCAGGTCTGAGAGATCCTGAAAGAAGGAGACCTCCACGTTTTCGTAATTCCAAGTCCCACTTCCCTGGCCTTCTGTAGTACTGCCTCTTTGAGGTGGTAATCGGTGATGCAGCAAATGATGTCCCGCGGGGAGCACTGGCCGGGCCACGAGGGCGTAGAGCGCGATGAGCTCTATCCATACCGAAGTAAGCTTCAATATCACGGCCCAGGAGGGTATTACAGATGGACGTTACCAGCCTCGCAGTATCTTCTACTTCAGCCGGTATAGAGTCAGGGACTCCTCTGAGGCGAATGTTGTGCCTCCTACCTCGACGTTTTTTAGGTCAGAGCGGAGAGCCGATTAAGCTTCAGTGACGGTAAGTTTAAGCTCCGTAATTAGCGTTTTCCTTTTATTTATTTATTTATTTTCCCTAATTGTAATGTTGCTGCCTACCTCTAGGGGCAGTCAAGCAACAGTTTCAAAGCGATGGAAGATATATTTTTCCTCTCAATTCCGACATATATAAGTCCATAAGCGTTAAGGGGTTAATATATGAATAATAAGAAATGAGCAGATTACATATACAAATAAGAAATATACACAAAATCAAAATGTATATAAAAATAGTGTCATGCAGAGATGCAGTAAACCGCTATATAACGGGGAACAAAAAAAATTCCCACAAAAGAATAAATGCAATTAGCAAATGGTACAAACACATTGAAACTCATTGTTTTAAAAAATAGACCCGCTGCAGTGGTGTACTGGTAGCTGAGAAAGGAGAAGACTTAGACCTGGCCAGGTTTGCTTCAAAAAGATAAAGAGGGACGCGTTTCGATACAAACTTCCTCAGCCTCTTTTATCAGCGAAGCCCAGCATGAATAAAGGATAGCATTGTTGAACATTTAAAATCACATGGATTTGAAGATCAGAAACAACATGGGTTTACTTCAGGGAGATCATGCAGCACTATCATTATTGATGTTTTGATTGGGTGACTAAAATAATAGCTCAAGGTAGTGCAGTAGACATTGCTTACCTAGATTTCAGCAAGGCTTTTGACACTGTTGAACACAGAAGATTTATCAATAAATTGCAACTTTTTGGTTTGGATTTTAGTATTGGTGAATGGATAAGGCAGTGGCTGAGTGACAGACAATCGAGGGTTGTGGTTAATGAAATATATTACGAACAAGGTCTTGTTATCAGTGGGGTACCGCAGAGATTTATACTTGGACCAGTTCTCTTTAATTTTTTTTATCAGTGATATTGCAGAAGGTCTTGATTGTAAGGTAACTCTTTTTGCTGATGACACAAAGATTTACAACAGGGTTGATATTCCTGAAGGGATAAAACAATTGGCAAACTATTTAAGTAAACTAGAAAAATGGTCAAATTAGCGATGGAACCTCCCTGGTACCTCAATAGCCTCTCAGTATGGAGCCACTGAGATTCATGGAACTGCTATGATATATCAATTCTTGTTACCTGGAGTTCTCAACACCAGTTAGTCCAAGCCCCAACATGATAAATTCACAAAGAGAGAGTGGAGAAAGCCAGGTCAGAATGCGGATTAAATCAAGATGCTTTATTTGAGTAAATCTTCATTTAGGTACAGTTAGAGTTTACCGACAACACGCCTTACGTGTTTCGTGCCTTTTGGCACTTAATCATAGGCATCATGGCCATGATCACTCCTGCTATTTTTAAGTTAAAATAATTCAATATATAGTTTTTAATAAATAGCTTAGAGCTTTTTTTCCCTGAGGCACAGAACACAGGCTTCAAATGCACTGAAGCTACTTCCATTTGCGTATTCTTAGTATTGTAAGCTTTTTTTTGTGAAACACATTGTAAAAAAATGCAAAAGTATTAATGCTGCTTCCTATGATAACTAATGAAACAATCTATTTTTTAATGCATCTCTTCAGTAACAGGATTCCATGGTTAAATATACCCAATTTATCTGTGTGAGTGCGCAACATCTCCTACATTTCAAGTGAACAACAATTGCTTTAGATCATGGTTGTCAGTTCAAAGTGCATCTGTTTATACAAAATATAGCTTTTAAAGTGGTTATTATTTCTGTAGTGGTTCTCTGTGGCAGTCTAGCAATACTTTGATGCTGTATATGAGAGGAACAAAACTCTCTTCAGTTATACATAACAGTATTTAAAAATATCTTTTAAATAACTTAAAATTTATTTTTGATTGATGTGAATTTCAGCAGATTTCTCATAAAATAAGCCATTTACAATATGTCAAAGACCAAGGAAAATAAAGATGTTGAGGCTATTGGTCAATTAGTGTTTGAATCCATCAGATGAAGATTTATACAGCTCTGAAATAAAAGTACTCCCAATTATTGTTTGTATTTTGAATGTAGAGAATAATATATGATCGAAAATGACCTCAACATTGTGTTAGCAGAATTCCAAGCTAATGCAAAATAAAGAGAAAAACATGTTTTAATTGTGTTTGTGGTGACTCCAGATTATAAAATCACCCTGTGGCTTGTTATGCAAATGAACTACTTTCAGTGAGAAACATGTAGTTTGGAATATCAAGCCAGAAGGTGATATCATAAATAGGAGACACCCCAGAAACATGTCAAAACCATATAATTATTGGACTTGCTTACACTTCTGTCAAAGATTTCTAGATAATTTTTTAACTTTTTTTATTCTCTACATTAACAGTGTGTACAATATGAAGGAGTCCTGATTTCAAGTGTTCAAGTTGGAAAGCAATTAACTGTTTGCGTTCCGACTTGAATGCTTCTTCACATAATGCGCATGCGTATGGTCATCGAGAGAAGAAGCAGTTGACCGGCGGTGCCCGTCTATTACACTGATGACTGCACC
Source organism: Pelodytes ibericus (assembly GCA_036172795.1). Lineage (NCBI taxonomy): Eukaryota > Metazoa > Chordata > Amphibia > Anura > Pelodytidae > Pelodytes > Pelodytes ibericus. The sequence goes on from CM069861.1 coordinate 137,862,484, forward strand.
TCCCGGATGACAGAGCAGATAAGCGGTGAGAGCTGACCCTGTATGTGTGTGTGTTTGTGAGTATAAGTGTGTGTGTGAGTATACGCGTAAATGAGTATGAGTATAAGCGTGTGTGTGTGTGTGTATAAGTGTGTAAGTGTGTGAGTGTGTGTGTGAGTATGAGTATAAGTGTGTATATGAGTATAAGTGTGTGTGAGTAAGTGTGTGTGTGTGTATGCAGTGTATAAGTGTGTGTGAGTACAAGTGTGTATGTGTATGAGTATGTCTGTGTGTGAGTATGAGTGTGCATGTATGAGAATAAGTGTGTGTGTGTGTATGAGTATAAGTGTGTGTAAGTAACTGTGTGTGTGTGTATGTGGTGTTGGCACTTTGAGATCTGCAAATTTGTGTCAGAAAAAAATTGGGCACTTGGGCGCAAAAACGTTTGCCATCATTGCCTGGGTAGAACGCATATGTTGCTAGGGAATATCAATCTTCCTATTTTTCAATTAAGCTTATTATATTGTTAATTTATTACTGTAGAAAACCCTAGAAAAGTTTTTGCTCATTTGCAGATTCAACCATTTTTTGTGCTAGAACCCATGCTGTGATATGTGCTATTAGAATATGAAAATTATCCTAATTATACATTAGATTTGCTATGATTCTGTAAAGAATAATGAATAGTCTATGGTAATTTGGCAAAATGAAACCAAAGCTTTTCTTCAACTTGATTTTGCAACTTTATCTTGTACAATGCATAAAAGTAGTGCTAGTTGATTCCAAAGCCCATGGAATAACTACATTTGCCAAAATGCACAGAATTTATTTAAAAAAAAAATAGAAAATGTTCTGTTTTAGCAAATAGTTCACATTTAACTGCTTTCAGAACAAGCCAAACTAAGATTAAAAGGGCTCTGTCACCTACACCTTGTTAATTTTGTGAATGTAGAGAATAAACAATGATCTATACATATATATTGTCTTTGCAAAATTAAAAGCAAATGCATAAAATTGAGAATAGAATATGTTTTAAATGTGTCTGTTGAGTCTCCTGCTTATGACATCATCTTGTGGCTTGATATGCAAATTAAAGAAAGTATGTATTGGTACATGATTACAGCACTAACGTCTAAACTCAAAACAAAATGGGTCTTCATTAGAGACATGGCCATGAACAAATGGGGGCAAATACAAAGTGAAACACATTTCATGTGCATACCAAAACACAAATGATGTCATAAACAGGAGACACCACAGACATGTTTAAAACATGTTTTTCTTATTTTATGCTTTTGCTGCAAGTCAACTAACACATTGTATCAATAATGTGTCTTTTTTTTATTATTCTTTACATTCACAGGATCAACAATTCTTAGGCTTGCACATTCCCTTTAAGTAGAATTCTACCATGAGCTAAGTATATTAAATCAGTTGTTTACATGCCAAATGCTATAGTGTTGTTTACTTCTAATCAACAGTTAAAGTAGTTTGTAGCATATTTTCCATATATTGCACATAACACATAGGAAATTCAATAATTTTGACTTTGAAACAAATTACAGTTCTCTTGTCGTTTTACATTCAAAGTCCTTTCATAGTGGCCTTTAAACTCTCCCACTCGGAAACTAGCTCCTTCTTCAGTGGTATTCATGCTCCCTGCTGAGAAGGTTCTGTCATTAGCTATTACTGTAGAAACATATTCTCTTTGTTTCAAGTGCTAGAAATGCAAGGGCCGGTGGTTGCAGCCAGCTCTGTGGTGTGTGATGTAAGAAGAAGGGTTTGAGGAGATAGGCAGAACTGTTGCTACAGCAACAACCCTATTTCACTTTGTATGCAGAAAGGAATTATTGGTGAAAAAACTGATGCAGCACTAAAAATATTTGAAGTTTGAACGGCCTCTTTAAGTTGCATTGCATGGATTATGCTGAATTCGCTACATTATAATGAAAATGGATGAAGCACAAATTATAAACCATAGAACACATTACAGCCCAATACAGCAGCTTTAACTGGAGCATGAAATGAACATTAAAATTAGGACTGATTCTCATCTGAAATATGGTCCTAGGTGAGTCTGTATCTTTTCAGAACCTTTCCCTTTTTATGTTTATACATCATATAGTACATTACGACTTGATGTGAGAGGAGAAAAAAAAAAATAGATTTTCATAAGAAACCATCATCCAGAAAGTCAGTGATTTTGTCATCTTAATTCGTCCCCAAACTCCAACAGTGAAAGTCCGTAGCTCTAATTGGCTGCCCCACTGTGCTCCGCCACCACTTTTCCTTAAAAATTGCACACAATTGGTCCACCATGAGGGCATAATTTGTCATTGAAATAAGTCCTGAGATTGAATATAGATGTAATTATGGCACAGCACGCAAGAAAAATAACATTCATCATTATTTTTTCAGAGTGAATAATCATGTTGTTTTTACATTAGAATCAGACCAGTCACCGCTGAACGGAGATACCCAAAACAGCATAAATAATTACAGATCCAGCCCCTGCAATTAACTGTCCGGTTACATTTTTATTTTCAGTGTTACCTTTTATTTTTCTGTAAAATCACTGACCGGTTTAGCTGCATAATGATGTGATGCGGAAAGAAATGATTAACTCTTTTCAAACTATCACCTGCATACTAGATTAAAAAGCAAATAAAATGGCTGAAGATAATTAGAAAAATGTGTTATACTTTGGAGAGATTTTATGAAAGAATGCTAATGTGAAAAATATTGGAGTACTTTGTAACAAACTATTTCTATCACATGTAGGACTGTGAGGTTCCATAGCATCAAACAAATTCTTCCAGTCATGTGAGTCCCTTGTAGGGTTAGAGGAAATTGAGGGGGAGAAACAGTAACATATGGAGCACTGTAAGGAAACATTGCTTCAGGCGTTTAAATATCATTAAGAGATTGTGGTCTGGTGTGTTGAGATTGGAGTGGGGTGGAAAGATGAAACCAGGCAGAACATGAGCAGACCTAAGTGAGCATATTCATGTTTACTAGTCTCACCTTGTATTATTCTAGATACTCTAGTTGGTGTGTCATATAAAAAATCCAACCTTTGTTACAGATATTATTATCCCGTTTTAGAATTGGAATGTTGTGCATAAAGGTGCAGAGTGGGAGGATTTGGCATGCTTAAGTCCATAAAATATATGAATAATAATTTTTAGAATACATAGAATAACGTTTCCATATGATTCCGATGTAAAATCAGGAGAATATCTCTTTTTGTCATATTTCTTATTCCGAATTTCTTGACCGAACAACTTCAGAATTGCACTTTCTGTATTTTAGTTGTACAAGGGAACACTACTACAACTTAAGGGTTAAAAAATAGACTTGTGTTGGATTGAATAATAGATTTGCAACGCGAAAAACAAGGGACTGAGAAAATCGTTACGGCCCCCATCAAATTCCCTTCAAACTTTCACCTACGTTCAAGCAGCTTGCATGCAAATAGCATGACTAATTTAACTTACTCAGACTGCTATCAAGTATCCTGCCCTGTTTTGTCACACTCTTTGGAGAATGCTACCTAATTTTAAATACATTTTTGTTACAACAGCTGTTAAAAGAAACGAGTCAAAGGATTTAAATCATACTAAACACTGTCATTTGAAATAGTCAGAATTTAGTCAGAAAATAAAGATACCATACTAAACTGATTTTTGTCCCTTACACATACTACCCTTCTATTTCCCTCCTTTTCCTTCCGCTCAGTTTCTCATCTCACCCACTCCTCCCCCATTCCAGTTTATCATGTCACACGTATTAGGATAACAATTATCCTGCTGGTAAATGTGTAGGTATCTGCACCTGTAGGATACAATACAGAGGGTGAATTTCTGATTAGGCAATGTTTTATTTAAGCACCATTAATATATATATATATATATATATATATATATATATATATAACTGTCTCATACTGTGCCACAGACCAGTAGGGGATACAATTTAAAGGCAGAGTGTACTGTATCGGGCACACATAAACATGTTTTAGCAAATGGCTTTGCTTTGAAAAATACACTTTCTCTTTTGACATGATACGTAAATCAATGAATATGTTTTGGATTTTTTTTGAATGAGAAACACATTATGAGTATCATCCTTAGTTGAAATTACAGTGAATTATGATTGACATAATTTAACATAATAAAAAGCTTCTAGTACAAAACTGGCAATCATATCTGCTCAGCAAGCTATTAGCATGGATTATTCTCATTCAGCGACAGGTGCTCTTCCAAATGTACACACTTGAACTATTTTGACAGCTTTGAAAATCATATAATCAAATCCCTACTTCTTTTCATACACTAAAACATTTCAATAATTCATCACAACTTGCATTCAGCAAAGCACAATGTTTTACATTAATATGTGCAAGGTAAGTGTGTTTGCTGACTAGGACTATGCAAATGTTGGCATCATTTGCTAACTATATGTTTTTTGTTAATAGAAGCATTGTGGAAATGGAAATTATCAGTAACAATAATGTTATTTGTACGTGTAAAATATAGATTTTTTTTATAAAGGTCCAGAAATTATTAAAAACATATGTCAGTTATGTTTTGATCATAGTAAAATCTGTTTTGCTGTGCAACTGTATTGTACGGCAAAGCTATGAAGGTCTTTGAAGAGAGCAGTTTCAAAATGAATTATTCATTGAATTAAATATCTTAAAAAAAGAACGAAATGGATAGTCCAACGGAAAATGTGATGTGGGTAATTCAAGCAAAAAGAAAAACAAGGTGAATATGCAGGGGTCTATTAAATTCGAGTTTACAAAAAAGGTGGTCAAGAGAAGAGTTTGAGTTCTACTCTCATTGTTCTCCCTAGTCCCATTCCTGAATGGACAGCACATGATGTGGACGACATTTTGCACCAGTGCCTTTTCTGCCCCATTAGTTTAGTCATTAAATGTTTTGAATCATTATTTCATTTTCAAATACAGCAACATACAGCTTTATATCGGTGAAAAAAATGTATTAAGTACAAAAGAGATTACAACAGTTGCTTGCAGTTGACAATGGCAATGACTTATTGGTAGAAAAAGGGACAGAGACTGACAGATGGAATATCTATGTTGCTTGTTCTGGATGTTTTAGAAAGCTCACCTACCATTTTATTGTTAAGTGGAAGTAATAACCCCACATGAGTTTTGAGGGTTAAACCCTAAGGGGGTCATGTACTAAACAAGTAGGGAAAAAAGTAGGTAAAACATAAGTAAGGAGCAATTTGCTTCTATTTGTAACATTTTGCGCTTGTTTTCCCTTATTTGTGCCTCTTCCATTTATTTTTATTTAGCATGCATTTTTCCCGTTGCGTAAATACATTTTGACTATATTTGTGCATGCTAAAGAGTTTTGCGAATATTTTGTGAAAAATAATCCTTTTGGCTTGTGAAAGTTACACCAGCTTTTAGCAAGTGCTATCAAAAGAGGTAGAAAAAATATTCGCAAAATTGCATGTTTTTATTCGCAATTACACCCGTTTTTATTCACAATTTGCGCGTTTGTACTATTTGAGTGTTAAATGTTTAGTACACATGCCATTCTAAGTGTGTATGCTGTCAAGCCAACTAAACCGAATTTGCATTTCATTAACCTATCCTGTATCTTCTGCAGATAACACACACAAATACTAAACCATGAGTGCTCTCTCCCCCCCCCCCCTAATCTTCCGCTTCCTCGAGACTCTTCAGCCCTCTTCATCTGCTCCTTTATTTTTTCTTTTTTCTCCATTAGATTCAACTTTCATGCATTTGGTGGCAGCCCAAGGCCCAACAGAAAATACTATATTGCTGTTTGCTGGAATATGCCATGTTCATATCCGGATGACAACTGCAATATGGTATTTGCAGATTTTTTTTTGGATGTGTGGTAGAGGTAAAGCTGGCACTCCACAATGGGCACAAAAATATATTAAGTTATTATGTGTAAATATTTACAGGGGAAAAAAAAATCTTGGTATGCAACATGCATTTATTTCCTATGTGCAAAGGATTCCTAAACACTACTACTGAACTGCATATATATTATTATTAGTCTGCACACTGGCTTTCTGTAGTCATGTTCCCCAAAGATGTTTAAAATTAGAAGGGCATCCAGTAGTGTATCTTCCACAAGGCAAACAAGGCACTCGCCTAGGGAGGCACTTTGCCAGGGGGCGGCACTTTGCCAGAGGGTGTTAAACCACACTTCTGGTGCTTCAAACATTTTCACTCCCTCCCCCACCATTCAGCAAGCTTTAGCTCCTTCCAATTAATCAGGGTGATGGGGGCATGTAATGGACGTGGTGGGGGATGTAATGAGGGTGATGGTGGAATGTAATAGGGGTGATGGTTCATTTAGTGTGTATGCAATGTGGGTGATGGGGCATTTAATGGGGTGATAGGGCATTTAATGTGTGTGCAATGTGGGTGATGGGGCATGTTGTGGGTGGGCAACGTGGGTGATGGGGCATGTCGTAGGTGTGCAACGTGGGTGGGGGGTGCCCAAATTTTGTCTGCATTGGGCAGCACAAAACTAAGATACACCACTGATGGCATCGCTACGTTTTAGGCCCATACATTCAGTACATTATAGTGAAACCAGGTGTACCAGAGGTTTCTAATTGATACAATTAATACTAATTGATCGATGGAACACCACCCTCCCAAAAAACAAACCAAAATCTGAAACAGTGGTTAGAGCATCAATTCATCCACAAAGTCATCATGTGTGAATATGGTCAACACTTGTGCAATATTTCTGTGGCCAGAACAGCATTGTACCCTCAGTATTTCCAACTAATGACTGATGTTTCCTAAGGTGAAAAGTTGGGATAAAGGATACTTAAAAATGGGAAAAATAGTGTTCAAAAACTTGTAATACTTATAATGCTGTTATTATTCCTTCTTTAGCAATATTGCTATATTATGTTTTTAAGAACATATATTGCACATCTTGTGGGATTTCTCCATAATCATGAAGACATTTAGGGCTGAATATTATATCAAGATAAATAAATGGAATAATTTCCATAAATGGAAATTATAATACTTGTATTAAACATTCTATGAAAGTACCTACTGTTGCAAACGGTTAAATTGGAATCTAATATCCTTATGCCATGACAAGATCTGTCTCCTGGGGAAATATTCTACCTCTACAAGATAATCAGCTCCTTTCAGTATGAACAAGTTAGATACTACTCTGGACTCTCAATTAAGGAATGTTGATTACATTAATGGCTCTACTAGAGAGGATCATTCCATGCTGCAGTGGACATAGCTAAGTACAAGGTTATTTAGCTGGCTAATGAGACTTGGCCTCTCTGCTATTAAATTTCCCTGATGATCTCCAGCTTGTTAAAGAAATAGTGATGGCTTAAATCAAAGGGATGGTAACCTTTAAAAAATCAAAACACTTATTTCATATTTTATTCGGTCGAACGTAAAGATCTGCTTTTCTCATTTTAGAAATGTCCAATAATATGATTTCTTTTTTTGTGGCTGGTGCAATGCCTTGAAGAATGCAAGGTCAAAGTATCATATTTCCCAATTGTCCTGGGTTTGCTAGGACAGTTCTGGAACGGGAGAATTATTTTTAAAGAGCACCCACATGCTTCAGCTGTAGACTAAGGCTCCGTGCAGGCATGCAAGAAAAACCTCTGTGCATGCCACAGGGTTTATTGCTGGTTTGGATCTAGAGGAAGCAAATGCAAAACAATGTTACTAAATTAAACTGACCACGAAAATGTAATAATATGTATCACACATAGAATGAATAAAAGCAAGAAATATGCTCAGCCAAAAGTCTCTTATATGGATTCCAGCAACACCTGTATCTCAAACAGAATAGGGATGTGTTCAAATCCCAATCACACCTCAGAGGAATCCAAAAACCTGCCATAGAGTGTTCTATTTACAATGGCTTCAAAGATACACACTTATCAAAAGATATGTAGAAAATGGTGGGAGCGCTAAAGTGAAAGGGGTGAAGATAACGAATTGGTAAGAACTCTAAGGTTAACTTATTAAAAAACACAATTTTAATGAAAATATTAGTGCATTTTAAAAGTCTACTTGTGATATGGAACCTACATCCACTTATACAGTACTGCCTGAATTAACCATATGTGTGCCACGCAAAATCATAATGGATATAAATGCAAGTCCCTATCTTCTACACCATATATTATATTACCACTCACCTTTAATAACAGTATGTACTATAATGCTATTGGATTTTATCAGAATGGTGCACAAATGGAGTTTTATGTATGTAATAACATAATGAATACAGAAATATGTACATATGTAAAGAGTATACATTCATATATTTTCATAAAACATATACAAGTGTAGATAAAATATATAGAAAACATTATCAAAATGGAGACAATAAGTATTGTGCAGAATAATGGACACAAAAATATAATTTTTTTTACGTGATTATACTAAAAAAGTGGTCTATAAATGGCTCTACAATGACTACAAAATGACTATAAAAATGGAAGAAAATAAAGAGGGGATTATCAGCAATGGGTAGTATATTAATGGATTAGAGACATAACAGTGTTAAGATTAGTAGTATATAGAAAATGGGAGAGTATCTTTCTCTCTTTCTCCTACTAATATAAATGCCTTTAATGCAAAATCTATATTTAGGCCTTCAGAATTTAGAATTCAAAGGACATAATTGCATCTTGTTCAACTTCTAACCATATTTTTCATAAAGTCTCCCCCTGTCCATTTTTTTGGTGCTCTTGGTCATCCCAATAAATTGTAGACCAGAGTGGCTACCATATTTTTGTTTGAAGTGATTTGAGACATTATGATTCTCATACTCATTTTTTATGTTATTCACATGTTCATTTAATCTCTTATACAAAAATGTAGAATTTCTCCCAACAATCTGGTAACTACATGGACATCCGAAAAGATATATGATACTCTTTTTTGGGCATGTGATCATGTCCTGGATGTCATATAATTTTTTTGGTAACATTGTTTTCTTTTTTCTTGCTTTAATCAATTTTATAAGCAACCTGTGCTAAAACAGATGGTTCATATGCAAACAATCATATAAGGGGCCTACAATATGAATCTAGAGTGTGAAAATAAATGTAAATTGATAATGAAATTATAAAATGAAGTGATCAAATTAATTCCAATGGATAAGACAAAGAATGCAGTGCTCTGATCCAGCAATGAAGCTCACCGCATCCATGCTAAAGAAAAAAAAGAGAGAAAGGAAGAGGTTTAAGATCCTTGTATATTACCATTTATGATTAAAAAGTACACAATAAAAACGTACTACTTACAAAGAGCCAAATCCGTCCAGCATATGAGAAGGGCTGTGTAGACTTCCCAATACAATGTTGCCACCCGCTGTATATACAAAAACAAACAAAGTTCTGAGCCAGAAGCACACTAGGCTGTACTTGTAGATCAAGGGAAAATCCCAGAGTTGTGTTTCCAGATAGATAGAACAAAAGCACCACCTATAGATTACTGCATATTGAGCTGCACAATATAAAAAAAAATTGGGGGGAGAACTACTACAGACACAATGCTCTTGTAGCACACAAGTCATATGCTTTTTGAAGTGGAACATATAATAATGAGAAGAAAATACCTACTTTGAGATGCTAAAGATATTGTTGTACGCAGATGATATTTTACTTACCATATCCAATCCTGTGGTGTCTGTTGAAATGAGTCTTAAAAAAGATTGAGAACTTTAGTAGGGTTGCTAACTATAAGCTTAACTGATCAAAAACTACAGCCCAATTTAATAATATGACTAGAATAGAAAGAAAGATGGTACAGGATAAATACAAATTCAACAACCCCAAAGAGTTCCAATACTTAGGTATTAAAATCATAAAGAACATTTAGAGGATGGTGGACCTATTTAATCCATATGATCCCTTCAACATTATCCAAGAGCTGGATACAAATGATCCAAAGAGCTTTTACAAATTTTGTTTGGCATGGAAAATACCCCAGAATCAAAATGCAAACTATGTCTAATAAAGTCAAGAAAGGGAGTATGGGTCTCCCGCAAGTGATGGACTATTACGAAGCCAGTACAATGCACATTGTACAAACACAATTAGGAAAAAGGAATGAGGAAGGATGGTAACATAGAGTTAGAGCGATGTAGCATAAAATATCTAAGACAGGTAATATGGAGCTCTAAAAAAGGTAATTCTGCCAATATGGCAATTAATTAAAAAAAGATTAACCAATAAAATAATGAACTTCCAACCCATAGAGGTTATAGAATGGGAAACTGAAAATATATCCTTAAAAAGTTGAAAGATAAATCAAATTATCCATATTGAGAACTTGCTATAAGAAGGAAAGATTATATCCTTTCCTAAATTAGAAAATAAATACAAATTACAATAAAAAAAACTGTATACCTATTTGAGAGTGAAACATTTCCTGGCAACTAGGACCATTCTAGAAAAAGGAGACTTACATCATCAGTTAGAACAAATTTTCCATAAGAGCACAAGCAAACAAATTCTATCGAAATGTGTAAAATTGCAGCTAAAGCTAAAAAAAACATGGGAGAAAGACTTAAAAATGACAACAGACATTGCGGACTGGTATCAAATTATGAACAGAGTAGGCAAGGTAATGCATAGTCTATCCTTGATGGAGACCCAATACAAGATCCTAAATAGATGGTATATGGCGCCAACTAAGGTCCAAAGAATATCTTCTCTAAGTGATGATCTATGCTGGAGATACAGACTAGAAAGAGGAACTTACCTCCATATATAGTGGCAATGTGGAAAACTTATGGAGCATGATCATGAATACAGTATATAATGCTGTTAGAGTAAGAATACCAAAAAGCCCAGAAGCAGTATTATTACATCTGAACTGGCCTGATATAGATAAAAGCCAAATCACTCTGGAGATACATTGCCTATTAGCAGATAAAATTATGTTGGCAAGGAATTGGACGAGTGATCTGGTCCCCTCAATGGGAATATACAGAAACCAGCTGCCCTTTCAGCTTAATATGGAGAGGGGTTAAAAAGAGCAAACAACATGGGGGAGGACCATAATAAATGGGATGAGTGGATTAAGGAAATATGCTTAGTTTCTACTCCTCAATAGACAATAGGTCTAGAAATGACAAAAGGATTTGTATATTTCAAGTTTGAATGGGTATGATGGTTTTCCTGGGTGCTCACTGGTTGCAGGACCCATTAGTCGCAGGGTCCAGGATATTAAATGTTCAGAGTTCATGGATATTACGGGGTCTAATACCCATAACAATGAGGAACGGAGGAGTGGGGAGAGGGGGGAAAGAGAAAAGGGGGTAAGGAGAATGACAAGAAATTAACTCTGTATTTATTTATGTGTATGTGTCTACATATATATCTGTGTAATTTTGTATTTTCATAATAAAAAAAATAAAAAATGCCCCCCTCCTTTTGTTTGGGGTTCTCTTACACATAGAGGCCATAAACTTGTGAAAACTTGGAGCTTTAGAACAGTGTTTCCCAACCCAGTTCTCAAGGCACACCTACCAGTCCAGGATTTAGGGATTACCCAGTTGTGTCTATGGTGTTTTTTTTCTTCTTTGTAAAAACACCCTAGACACACCCTGGTAATCCCTAAATCCTGGACTGGTAGGTGTGCCTTGAGGACTGGGTTGGGAAACACTGCTTTAGAATATTAAAAATTGAGTTTTTCTTTTCTGCCAGAAATGTATGTCCTCTTAATACATTCCAATGCTCCACACAGTCCTGAATCTTATTTGAATCTGTACTGAATAAAAATGTTTGGTTATTCTTTTTTTGTCCTTGGTTATGGTGTTTAATGTGTTCTTGGAAGCTGCTCCACCATGGCAATAGCATTACTATGAAAGTTACTGGAGTATCCATTTAGTGAAAAATCTCTAATCATTTGCAGTGCCGATGTCTCAAATCAACAATTTCTCTTCAAGGTGTGTAAACCGAATCTCTTTTGGTTTATAGACTTTCGGTTTATAGACTTTATAGACTTTCGGTTTATGGAATGTATGTAATGCTATTGGTATTCTATAAACTGAAATAGAGTCCCCATTCATACGAATTGACCTATTTGTATGAATGGGAACTCTATTTCGGTTTATAGAAAGCCAATAGCATTACATACATTCCATAAACCGAAAGTCTATAAACCGAAAGTCTATAAACCGAAATAGATTCGGTTTATAGACTTTCAGTTTATGGAATGTATGTAATGCTATTGGCTTTCTATAAACCGAAATAGAGTCCCCATTCATACGAATAGGTAAATTCGTATGAATGGGAAATCTATTTCGGTTTATAGAATACCAATAGCATTACATGCATTCCATAAACCGAAAGTCTATAAACCGAAAGTCTATAAACCGAAATAGATTCGGTTTATAGACTTTCAGTTTATGGAATGTATGTAATGCTATTGGCTTTCTATAAACCGAAATAGAGTCCCCATTCATACGAATAGGTAAATTCGTATGAATGGGAAATCTATTTCGGTTTATAGAATACCAATAGCATTACATGCATTCCATAAACCGAAAGTCTATAAACCAAAAGAGATTCGGTTTATAGACTTTCGGTTTATGGAATGTATGTAATGCTATTGGCTTTCTATAAACCAAAATAGAGTCTGCATTCATACGAATTGACCTATTTCAACTCTATTTCGGATTATAGAATACCAATAGCATTACATACATTCCATAAACCGACATAATGAGCGACTTTCGGTTTATGGAACTCATGTAATGCTATGAATGAATAAACGCAAATCATTCATCCATTCGTGCTATTGGCTTTCAATAAACCGAAACAGAGTGGGTTTATAGAATACCAACAGCATTACATGCATTCCATAAACCGAAAGTCATTCATTATGTCAGTTTATGGAATGTAAGTAATGCTATTGGTATTCTATAAACCGACTCTATTTTGGTTTATAGAATGCCAATAGCACAAATGGACGAATGGAAGAATGATTTTCGTTTATTAACCATTTGTTCATTCGACTTTCGTTAGTTTAGCATTTTCGTTATTCGTTTTTCGGACGAATGGACAAAAATGCTATTTTCGGACGAAAATGCATTAGTCCGAAAACGAATGCACATGTCTACTATAGAATGCCTTGTATAAGGCCAGATTCCAATCTATAACATTCTTTATTGTTAGCATTTTGCAGCATTTGGGCTCCATCCGCCATCCTCTCAGGCTCCCACCCTACAAAAATTCCAGAAATTCAGATCTGAGGCTGGTGGAGATTTGATCCGGACTACTTTTGATTCTGATGCCTGTTGACATTTTTTTTTATCCTGTAAATATTTTAAGCAGGACACACTATGTGCATTTTTATCTTCACTTACAGGTTTTTGGATTACTCTGAGGTGTAATTGTATTTTGTACACAACACTATACAGTTTGAGATATATGTGTTGCTGGAATCCATATAAGAGACTTTTGACTGAGAATTGTTCTCGCTTTTATTTTATTTTGTCTACCTACTCATTCTAAGTGATAAATATTATATTTTCAGTAGTATTGTGGATGTTGTTTTACTTTATATATGTGCTTCCTCTAGTTACACACCAGCACTTAGCCCTGTGAACTGCGTCACTTAGTGAGGCAGTCACACACATATTTTATTTTAAAGAATGAACTGTTTTACACAAAAGAATACACAGATTATTCTCTCATTTCCCATTATGTTCTATTTTTACAATAGAGTTCATACATAACAATTAACATATAAGAGAGAGTGAAGGCCAAATGCAAAATGTAGGGAAGAGAATGAGGGCTAGAGTGTAATACTCATCTATAGAGTTCAGCGAACCCGAACCGCAAAGTTCGGGTTCGTACCGAACATTACGATTTTTGGACCCCGGACCACTGTATGTCCAGGTTGGAGTTCGGGGTTCGGCGATTCATATCGCCTTAAATTTAAAATTACTAGTGACTGGACAGCTATTGCTGGCCAGTCACTAGTAAAATAAGCCCCCCCCCCTGGTCCCCACCCATTGCTCGTGGGTGGGGACCCTAATAATAATATTGAGGGGGGGGACCTAGTGTCCCCCCCCCGGTCCCCACCCATGAGCGGCGGGTGAGGACCCTAAAATAATAATGAGGGGGGGACCTAGGGTCCCTCCCGGTCCCCACCCATGAGCGGCGGGTGGGGACCCTAAAAGGATAATGAGGGGGGCCTAGTGTCCCCCCCCGTCCCCACCCATGAGCGGTGGGTGGGGACCACAAATAAAGTGACTAGGGGTGCCCAGCCCCTAGTCACTCCCCCCCATAAAAAAAAATCCTACCTACCCCCCTTCACCCTAATAATAGTGAGGGGGGTGGGCAATAAACTAACCTGTAAAAAAAACTATTTTATACTTACCATTTGAGGTCTTCTTTTTCCTTTAGCCCCAAAAAAGGGCAAATAAAAAACCATAATACGCGCCACAACTGTTAAAAAAAAAAAATCCACTGGGTAAAAATTAATCCATCTTCGCCCATGGAGGGCCCCGTGCAGACTGAGCTCTGCATGGCGGGGGAAGGCTTATAAAGCCTTGGCCCGCCCTGCAATTAAGCTCAGAGCACTCTGATTGGTTGGTTTGAAATCCAACCAATCAGAGTGCTCTGTGTCATTTTACACAGCGTGGGAAAGTTCTTTGGAATTTTCCCACTCTGTTTAAAATGGCTAGCATTTCTGTGACAGGTAAATGGAGAGACTTACCTGCTGGACACTAGGTCCCCCCCTCATTATTATTATAGGGTCCCCACCTGCCGGCAATGGGTGGGGACCGGGGGAGGGACACTAGGTCCCCCCTCATTATTATTATAGGGTCCCCACCCACCGCACATGGGTGGTGACTGGGGGGGACACTAGGCCCCCCCCCATTATTATTTTAGGGTCCCCACCTGCCGGCAATGGGTGGGGACGGAACGGGGACACTAGGTCCCCCCCTCATTATTATTTTAGGGTCCCCACCTGCCGGCAATGGGTGGGGACCTGGGGGAAATTAGGTCCCCCCTAACACTAGTATGTTCGGGGTCAAGTTCGACCCCGAAGTGGGACTTTTTTTCGGAGTTCGGCCGAACCCGCCGAACTAGAAAAATCCAGGTGTCCTCTCAACTCTACTCATCTAATATATGAGAAGAGGTACAACTTAGTATAATTCAGACCTTTGAGTGCCTAGGAGAAACAATGCATTAAACAATTCTTTGTTGACCAGGCAGTTAAACTGAATGCACTTGTCTTGCATGACATAAACATGCAGATTCTTTCCTTTATTAATCAGTGTTTTATGAATGGTCCATTAAGCACTTATTCCTTTTCCAATTAGCTAACTACACAAATGTAGCTTCAAAACATATGAACAGGATTACAAGTCATGTTTTATGCACTTCCAGAATTAATACGGCAAATTACAATGACCTTTCTAGTAGCACCATCATTATATGCCATGTAGTCTCTTTTGACAATCATGTTATTATAAATGATTTTATTTCTCCTCTGCATAGCTGCAATTAACACATACTTGTTCTGTCACAATATTCCAAAAAATGAGAAAGTGTTACAATTTGGAAGCTATATTTATTTTGAAATTACTTCAAAAAGAACGTATTACTAATTATATTTTTTCACAACTTCTCGTGTCTTAGTTTCTATGTCCTTGATTGCAATGTCATAAACTTTAAAAAAACAAAACACTTTTTGTGGGAAAATATTGGAGCTAAAAGTGGATAGATTGTGAGCAGCTACATTTCTAGCCTTTAACAATGTTATATAACACTGATATTTTGAACCGGTATTTGTGCATGTGCCCTTGTGATATCACTTGTGATAACACCTTTTATTCGCTGAGTGATTTCACATTAAAGTATTGCTTGATATTTCACGGGTAGCGCGTCCATACTGGTCACATGTCTTATTTTTTGCATTAGAAATTTACTCTACTCAATGTTTCCACATATGT
The DNA here is from genome assembly GCA_036172795.1 of Pelodytes ibericus. Lineage (NCBI taxonomy): Eukaryota > Metazoa > Chordata > Amphibia > Anura > Pelodytidae > Pelodytes > Pelodytes ibericus. The sequence goes on from CM069861.1 coordinate 137,878,464, forward strand.
TATGACATGATAAAGATACTTGAGGATTGAAATGTTGTCTTCATGGGGATTGCGGCTTTCTTTCACTTCCCGACAAGGTTAACAATCATGTTGTGAACTTCCATTCCACGTTATCTCAAATGTGCTTTGTGACATGGAAAACACTGTTTTTGTATTCATTTGAAAATGGGCAAACTCATCAAAGAGGGTTAGACATGGTTGGGTATGCTTAGGTATGCTTAAGAATGCTATGGCATTCAGTGGATGCTATTAACCCTGTGTGACGCGTGGTGCTTACGTCCCAGACGACGCAAGCACCAAAACAACAAGGTGATCAGTAGCAGGAACACTATGGCAGAGACACGATCAGGGTCTTAATAGACCCTGTGGGTCCCTGCCAAAAGATCTTGATACCTCCGGATGTCACAGCGTGATTAAGTAAAATTCAGCCCGTGCTTGCTTTGAGCATCAGCTAAATTTCCCTGTCGGACTGAGGCCACTGAATGTGGCCTCTTCTGACAGGTAGGATCCCGCTGCAAGTCCCTACTGCGGGATCCAAACACAGCTCATCGAGGGGAGTCACGATGAGGTGTTTAAAGCTGGATGTACTATGCCATCCTAGCATCTTTTAGGTAGTCTAAAATCAGGAAGCGATACCTCCGGACATCATGTGCCTGAACCCGGATGTTTAGGCACAGCGTGATTATGTAAAATGTAGCTGGTGCTCGAGCACCGGCTACATTTTCCCTGTCAGACTGAGGCCACCCAAAGCACCACTCATCCTGGGTAGCCGCGATGAGCTATTTGACGTTGGATGTACTATGCCGTCCTAGCAACTTTTAGGTACTCTAAAATCATGACAGCATAGTAGGGGGTTAAGAAGACTAGTGACAAGAACACATTTCCCGTAACATTATTTCATAAATAGCCTGTGATGTTGTCATAATATGAAAAAGACAGGAACCTTGTTCCAGGTTGTGGTTGGGGCACCTCCAGAGGCCGGTAAAATGAAGATTTCCGAACCAGGTAAGTGTGCAAATATGCAGAAAATGTATTAGATATGCAAAAAAAATTGTAGCTGGGTACAAAGAGGGTCACCCGGTGAGGATAGAAACACTGAGATAGAGCCTACACGTTTCGCGCTTCATAATGCCTGGTGGATCCATAGATTTGTGCTTTTGATGTTTTGATGCAAAATTCTGACCGTATTACCAGCATGTGCAGCAGAAATCATGATTCATCCAGGTGACGTATATCATTTTTGCTAATCAAACCTCATCTTTTTTTACTTAGTGTTATATGGCATGGTCATCTGTTATGTTAGCCTAGCCATTTGGGTTATTGTTCACTCAGAGAAGCCCTTCTGCACACTCTTGTGTTGAACAACTTTGTGTGTATTTTCTGTCAACTTGAAAAAGTCAACACAATCTCTCAATGTATCCATTTTTTTCATCAATCACAAGTATCTATCGCCTCAGGAAGTCCTGCTGAAATTCCCATGTCTGCTACCAAAAATCATACCACAGTCATAGTTACATAGGGCATAGAAGTTAAGTCTGATTACCCTCTTGGTCCAAATGGTAATCAGAGCTCTCATTGGACCAACGAGAACAAAATAAATATTAATTCCAAAACCAACATTCATGACCCTCTATGTTCTATTTTTTTTTATCCAGTATCCTTTTTAAAGGCATGCACCTTGACAAAGACAATAGCTTAAACGCGTAGTGCTTGTGGACATGTGGAGGTGGAGCTGGCAGTAAATGGTTTACCTTCTGCATGGTTTACGGGAACAGAGCTACATGGAAGTGCAGATGAGCATTGAACACTCTGCCGCATCACGTAATGATAACAAAGTGCAAGCTGCTTCTTTCTTTCAGTAAGAATCTGATATTCATATTTTGTAGTAAATGTGCCATTTTTGTCTAATCCTCGTCTCCATTCTCGTCAAATGTTTTCAAATGTTGGTGGTAACCCTCTGCTGTAAGAAGTGCTTTAATGTTCTGCCCATCTACCTAGAGGGTTAAATGAGCTTTATTGATTGTTCCTTCAATTGTAAGAGTCCCATGTGGCAGTGGTAGCAAACTTATAGCATGCGTTCCATGTCTGGAACATCAAGCCTTATATTGTGGCACGCAGTCAGGTTGCTGATGTCACAGGTAGGTGGCATGCCTTCGCACTGCATTATTGAGTGATCTGAATTCTCAGTGAAAAGGCTGCATTGGCAGGGTGCTGGAGCAAGTCCTGAGAGCAAACTGGCTGCTGAGGTAAGTTCTGAGTGTATATCTGGCCGCTGGGGTAGGTCCTGAGTGCAAAGGGGTTTCTAGGATAAGTTGAGAGTGCAAATCTTGGTGTTGGGGTAAGTACTGAGTGCCAAGTGGGTGCAGGAGCAAGTCCTGTAAGTGCAAATCTTCTTTATTTTACAGTAATTATATAGTGTGGCTAACAGGAAAGACTATATCATTTTTGTGTTAAAGAAGTGCCACCTTGAGGTCTGCAACTTGGTTTCATGCTCCATTCTCCATCACTGCTATAGGGTCTACTTATTAAAGAGAATATTGCAGGGAATTGAGATGGAAATATCAAACATTAGTGCAAATTAGCGTTAACATTTTGTGTTCATAATATTATTGGAGGGAGGGTCTGTGTCGGATATACTCACTACATATGCTATTTGTGGGATTACACTGAATAAAGTGAACCTAGACATAGATTATCCTTGCACTTCTTAGCACCTGTTTTGGATACCTTTTTAAAGGCATCTAATGTATTCAATATCATTTGTCTTACCCATTTGAGCATTTGGTCAAACAGCAATTAAACTTCCTGAACCATTGTCTGGATCCTTTATATGTTGATTTGCTGTTTGGTTATATACATGGACAGGTTTACCTAATAAAGTTTATATACATATATATATATATTTGCATTGAAAGAATGAAAAGTCAACCCCACCTCCAGTGCTACAATGTTTCCCATCCTCATAAACCATTAGATGGACAGCTGCCCTACTGTTTTAGACTGCTAGTAAGTATTTTTAGGTATAGTGAGCAGGCATGGTCAAGTCATGGTTCTTTAGCAAACACAAGATGGAACATTTTAAAGTTAATATAAAAAAATTGCCCTGCTTTTTTTCCCATCCACTCTTTGATACACTTAAAGAACCCCTTAATGTTATATTTCACTTGTGCTTCTAATATAGAAGCACAAGAGACATTTTAGTTGTTCCTAGTGTGAGGATAAACTGGCGTGTACTTTTGATTGTACACGCCAGTTTATCCTCTGACTGGCAGCTGCCATGCTTCCATAGGAAGCAAGCAGCCTCCTGGTTGGTGACTGTCTCTCTCTGCGAGCGCAGAAGGAGCCCCTTGTTTTTGCATTGGATCAACAGGGGGGACCTTAACTAGGTCCACCCTGACAATCCCATGCAAAAACGAGGGTCTCTCTCTGTGCTTGCAGCAGGAGACCCTCACATTCGGCAGACAGGGCAGGGTGCCAGCACGCAACAACCAGGAATGGCTATGTCTCAAATGTGAGACACAGCAGATAGTAAAAATGCATGTATCTATTAAGATACGCGTCGGGTTTACTCGGGTTACTCCAAAGGAACAGTGAACTGTTTTTTAACCCTTGCTTCCTTCAAGAAAAATAATGGTTCAGCGTTCCTTTAACTGATCGATATTTCTCCTCTGGTTTCTTGTGAGCTACCTCACAAACACTTTTAGGGTTACTAATATATATGTTGTAATACATAATATATTGTAAGAAACCGTTCACAGACAGCAATTTAGTGGAATCATTTTTTTCTATCTTTGTGTGCTAAATTCATACATAGAGTAATTCAAAAGAAATAACCTCAGCGAGATTTCTCTTTCAGACCCCATGGGGTTGTTGATTGCAGAACATTGAGCTGTCAGAGTTCTCACCATAATGAGTCTCACTGACTGTCTTTCTGTTTCTTTTTTACTATGTCATTCTCTCTTTAAGACATAGACATACTCAGTGATGAGAAGTCTCAGTGTGCATTTACACCACAAAACTATGTTTTTTTGGTGTGTCTGACCAAGCAGTTAGACTGCATTTGTGCTTGTTAAAGAACAGTCTGCATGACAAAGGGACAGGGCTGTACTGGCCCACCAGGATACTAGGAAAAACCCACCTGCCCTGGGGCCACTTTGGCCACTTTAAGAACTTGGGTGGCCACCCCCACTTTAAGTATTTCGGCGGCCATGCAGGATATTGACGGCAGCAGTTCCGGTGGAGGGGGAGGCAGAGAATGCAGGGTGAGAGAGGGAGAGACAGTATAGGGGGAAAGAGAAAGAAAGAGAGACACTAAATGGTGAAAGTGAGAGAGACACTACAGGGGAGAGAGAGTGAGAAACACTATGGACAGAGAGAAAGAAAGACAGACACTAAAGGGACAGAGAGAGAAGAACTACAGAAATGAGAGGGAGAGAGAGAGACTACAGAGGGGAGAGAGAAAGAGCAACTATGGGGGGAGAGAGAGGCTACAGGGGGTGAGAGAGAGAGAGAGAGAGAGAGACTACAGAAATGAGTAGGGGAGAGAGAGACACTAAATGGTGAAAGTGAGAGAGACACTACAGGGGAGAGACAGTGAGAAACACTATGGACAGAGAGAAAGAAAGAGAGACACTAAAGGGAGGGGGATAGGAGAGAGCGACTACACACATGGAAGAGAGGAAAAGACAGACTGACATGGGCAGTGCCCCTTCTGAAAAAAGACAATGGATCCGCCCCTATGGGTCAAGTCCTGTGGTGCAATCTCAGTGCTGGGGTGGGTGCTGGGGCACGTCCTGGAATTGCAATCTCACTTACCCCAGTAAGTCCTGGGTGCTGGGGAAAGTCTTGTGAGGGCAATATGAGTGCTGAGGTAAGTCTTGTGGGGATAATCTGAGTGCTGGGGTAAGTTCTGGGTGCTGGGACAAGCCCTTTGAGTGTAATCTGTGTGCTGAGGTACGTCAGTATATACACCCAGTATGTACACAAGCTTATATCTCACACATACTGCCCTGATATTTACTTTTGCAATGGGAAATTTATGTCCTTACTATGTACACAAGGATATGTCTCACACACTGCCATGATATATACCACTGCAGTGCCAATTCATATAACTTTGTGTACATACTGGGCCTATGTACTGCCCTGTGCATAGGGTATATATTCGGGCACTGTGTTTGAAATATCCTTGTGTACGTACTGTAGGTATATATTGGCCTAGGCAGGGTTATATATCAGTCTTATCTATAAATAATACACTCTTTAGATGCATGGTTTCCCTTTTATGAACACAAAAATAATATTATGCTATGGGGCTGGTATAATGACGTTATGATATGGGGCTGGTATACACATTTTCCAGCGATGATTTTTGTTCCCAGTCTGGAACTGCAAAGGGATCATAGGACTTGACTCTTTGAATATTCTTTCGGATTTATTCTATGATATTAGAACACCGTCTCAGCTTTTCAGCAAGGAATATTGTGTTCAATAAATGGAAATATTGACCCATGGCTATAGAGCAGTCTGTTGTGATCAAAATGCATCTGAATTTTCTTATTTAATTTGGAAAATTTCTCTGCATAGAAAACAATTTATGAAGCTGTTCCAGTTGCATAAATGTGTCTCTGAGAGTAAAATGTGAATGATTTTAGTATTAACCCCTTGGCGACACAGGACGGACTAGGTGTCAAAACGAGCACTGAAAGCGGAGTTTTTCCGCTTTCAGTGCTCAAGCCGCATTGTAACGATGCTTCCGTGTGGAAGCATCGTACAATGCTAAAAAAAATGCCCATCGGCATTTTGATCGCTCCGGAGAGCGACCGAAATGCCGGTTTTAAAGGCACAGCGCCTTTAAAACGAGGGCATTTCAAAAATGTCGAGGCAATCAGAAACACAAAAAAAAAATGCACGATCTTGGTCACTGAGGGCAAGAGCAGAGGAGGCAGGAAGTACCTGCTTCCTGTGCTCTCTGGCTGTCACACGATTGCCTCTTCACAGAGGCAATCAGTGACTGCCAGGCACACTGACAGGCAGTGGGGATGCTCTACTGAACATCCCCACTGACTGGTCAGATCAATATTAACTCTATATTGATCTGACCAGTTATGATCTGCCTCCCTCTCCTCACATTTTTTTTAGTGAGGGAGAGAGACAGATCAAAGTTCTAAAAGTAAGTAAAAAGGTAAAAAAAACAATAAATACACAACACACAAATAATAAAACAATAAAAAAAAATGTATTAAAGCAATTCCCTGCGTTTAACCCCTTCCCTGCCACTGATCTTGCATAAGCAGTGATCGTGCACATCAGCGCATTTATTTTTGCTGCATTTTTTAGGGGTTCATTTTTTTTGTACTGTAATTTATTACTAAATTAATTACTAAAAAGGCTCTTCTAAGAGTTATTAACCCCTTATTTGCCGTCGATCACTGCTTACGCAATGATATTGACGCCAAAGCAATTTTTATCTGTCTGCATATTTTTATTTTATTTATTTTTTTTACACATACCCGCTAGGGGATTACATGTAAAGTAAAAATATTTGAGATTTTTTTTTTTAAGCTGCCTGAGCGCATAGCGATCAGTAACAGCGAATTAGTGGCAAAGGCGGTTTGGTGATTTCTCAATTAAGCTCACCATTCGCCCTGGTCAGATCAAAATTAATCGGATCAATATTCACAAATATTGATCTCCCTCCCTCTCCTCACTTACATTTTTGTGACGGAAAGAGACAGATCAGTATTAGTGATATAAAATAACATTTTATAAAATTGGCAGGTTTTATGAAAGTCTTTCACTGTGTATTAACCCCTTCCCTGCCATTCATCACTGTGTAAGCAGTAATCTTGCACAGCAACAGTATGTTTTGCTGTCTGCACTGTTTTATGGATTAATTTCTTTGTACTGTAATGTATTACAGTACTAGATAGGCTCTTCTAAGAGCTATTAACCCCTTCTTTGCTCGAGATCACGGCTTACGCACTGATTCTGAGGCCGCGGACTCAGGGTTCGATTTTGACCCTATTCAGCTTTCTGATACATCATCTAGCGATGTATCGGTGGCTGCTGAGCCCTTGCCACAAGTAGTGATGGGGGTCTACCGATAAAAAAATATATGGTTTGGTGGGGGTAAATTATATTGGCTGGCTTAAAAGATATATCCCATAAAGGACACGGACTCAGGTTGACTACATGTCAAAATTCCAAGTTGGAATTTTGAGATGCACATCTCACAAATGTTGCCTTCTAGCCAAAAACAAACCAACAAACCTATGCATGGGTGCTATCCCTGTACTCGGGAGATGTTGCTGAACACATATTGGGTTGTTGTTTGGCAGTGACATATACCAGAATCTGTGAATTCATGCCTGAAGTACAATGCATTTGGAAAAAAAACTCCCAAAAAAGTACTACCACAAACCTTTACAAAGGCTGGTGGTAGAATTAGTACCTATACAGTATTAAAATACCACCATTTGAAATACCTTAGGATGTCTATTTTCCAAAAATATATGGTTTGATGGGGTAAAATTCATTGGACGGCTTCAAAAATGTTCCAAATGGAACATGGGCACAGGCTGACTACATGTCAAAATTCCAGGTTGGAATTGCGCACCCCCTAAATGTGGAATTTTAGACCCAATACAAACCAACAAACCTATGCATGGGGGGTATCCCTGTACTCAGGAGATGTTGCTGAACACATATTGAGGTGTTGGTTGGCAGTGGCAAATACCAGAATCTGAAAATTCCTGCCTGAACTACAATGTGTGTGGGGAAAAAATGACATCCCAACCCTTTGACATAGGTTGGTGGTAGATTTAGCACTTGGAAAGTGTTAAAATACCACAATTTTAAATACCCTAGGATTTCTAGTTTTCCAAAATATATGGTTTTATGGGGTAAAATACTTTGACAGGCTTCAAAAGTGTCCCAAAGGGAACATGGGCGCAGGCTGACTACATGTCAAAATTCCAAGTTGGAAATGCACCCCCCCTAAACGTGGCCTTTTAGCCCCCAAATAATCTAACTAACCTACACATGGGTGGTATCCCTGTACTCAGGAGATGTTGCTGAACACATATTAAGGTGTTGTTTGGCACTGACACATAATAGGATCTGTGAATTCATGCCCGATGTACAATGAATGTGAAAAACAAATTACTATCCATAACATTGACATAGGCTGGTGGTAGAATTAGTGCATGAAAAGTGTTAAAATGCTACCATTTGAAATACCCTAGGGTGTCTAGTTTTCAAAAATATATGGTTTTGTGGGGTAGAATACACTTTTTGGCTTCAAAAATGTCCCAAATGGGATATGGGCGCAGGTTTTCTGCACGTCAGAATTCCAAGTTGGAAAACCAAAAAGCGCACCTCTCAAATGTGTCCTTTTAACCCCCAAATAACCTAACCAACCTATACATGGGTGGTATCCCTGTACTCAGGAGATGTTGCTGAACACATATTGAGGTGTTGTTTGGCACTGACATATAACAGGATCTGTGAATTCATGCCCAAAGTACTATGTATGTGAAAAAAAATTACTATCCATAACATTGACATAGGCTGGTGGTAGAATTAGTGCATGGAAAGTGTTAAAATACTACCATTTGAAATACCCTAGGGTGTCTAGTTTTCAGAAATATATGGTTTTGTGGGATAGAATACACTTTTTGGCTTCAAAAATGTCCCAAATGGGACATGGGCGCAGGTTTTCTGCACGTCAGAATTCCAAGTTGGAAAACCAAAAAGCGCACCTCTCAAATGTGGCCTTTTAACCCCCAAATAACCTAACCAACCTATACATGGGGGGGTATCCCTGTACTCAGGAGATGTTGCTGAACACATATTGAGGTGTTGTTTGGCACTGACATATAACAGGATCTGTGAATTCATGCCCAAAGTACAATGTATGTGAAAAAAAATTACTACCCAAAACATTGACATAGGCTGGTAGTATAATTAGTGCATGGAAAGTGTTAAAATACTACCATTTGCAATACCCTAGGGTGTCTAGTTTAAAAAAATATATGGTTTTGTGGGGTAGAATACACTTTCTGGCTTCAAATATGTCCCAAATGGGACATGTGCACAAGTTTTCTGCATGTCAGAATTCCAAGTTGGAAAACCAAAATGCGCACCCCCTAAATGTGGCCTTTTAGCCCCAAAACAAACCAACAAACTTATACATGGGTGGTATCCCTGTACTCAGGAGATGTTGCTGAACACATATTGAGGTGTTATTTGGAAATACCCCTTCTCATTTTAAGGTAATGTTTACCTAAATTGCAATCTATGTGAAAAATTTAAAAAAAAGATTTTTTGCTGCCACCTTTGGCAAAGATTGGTGGTAAAATGGCTACATGAAATGTGTCAAAATACCCCAAGTTAAATGCCCTGAGTTGTCTAGTTTTCAAAAATAGGTACATGTTGGGGGTCATTCATGGATTTAGTACAGAAATCAGTGTTACAATGTCACTATCGCTAATTTTGAAAGAAAGGATTTTAAAATAGCTTTGCACCACTTATAGTTCTGGCCCTGTAACATGAATAAAAAAGCACAAAAACATAAAAACATGGGCTATTTCTGAACTCAGGACATATATTAGAAACTTTTTAGCAGTGTTTTTTGGTTGTCTCTTGTACATGAGTATACGATTTTTCAAATAAAAGTCATAAAAAAATTATTTTTTCAATGTTTTTGCCATATTTTATTATTTTTTTTACATCAAATTATATGCTATTATCAAAATAATGGTATCAAAAGAAAGCCCTTCTTATAACGATAAAAACGATATATAGTTTGTGCGGGTACACTAAATTAGACAGAAATAAATTACAGCAAAACACAAACACCCCAGAAATGTTAAAACAGCCCATGTCACCAAGCGTCGGACAAGCCAAAAAAGTCATGTTACTAATGGGTTAATATATATTATATATGACTAATTTTCACAATATTATTTTAATCAGAAAGGGAAACAGTCAGGAAAGACAGATGTACTGACTAATACTGTAATGAATAGACAGAGAGACAAGAAAACTGGATAGAAAGATAGATAAGACAAGTATAAAGACTGAAAAATAGAGCTGTAGTTGGACTCCATTGTGTTTTTTTCCAGTCCTCCCCCCACACACACACTGGCCCCTAGAAGCCAGGAAGGGACTCTTCTCTTAGACAAGTACAGAGGTGATTCTGTAGAAGTTCTTGGGTAGAAAATCACACTGCGTATTCTATAATTAAAGTCTTTTTTGAAAATATCTGAGTTATTTTCAGTGTGCCTAGGTTTAATTTGTTCGTGAGTGTATATTAATTCATTTTAATTCAATTTATCACATTTACTTTATCACACTATGTTTGTTTATTTCTAAGCAATTCTATTCGACTCTTCAACCTCCTGATTTGTGTATATGTATCCCCGAGCACTTAGGAGAGTGTTATAGGGAACAGCATTTTATTTGGAAGGAAGTATATTTATTTATGTTTTTTTTAAGCATTCCGGCACTTTGTGTCTGTTTTGCAGACTAAGCAGGGATCACAATTCCAGGAACAATGCCAAAATACAGAGAATTTGAGAACCAATCAAAAGACCACACAGGAGAGTTGCAACTTGGGCCATTTAAAATATGGCACCAAGGTTACTCTACCCCGCTAGTGAATGCGCTACCACACTGGCTCCCTGTGTGCTTACGTAAACTGCGGCCGACATGAGTGTGATCAGGAAAGAGAGACTGCGCTCCGACTGGCCCGAGAAGCCGTTCTCTCCGTTACAACAATATGATTTTCTACACTTATGTGAACATTATGCTTGTGCATATACAGTTTGCATTAACCCAGGGCCAGGACCCCTAAACAATATGAATAAATAATACTGCAAATGTTCAAGTGACAAAAAGAAGTTGGAATGCCACTGCTGTTACAAAATCAAAGAAATATAGTCAAATTGTAACATGCACATCATGTGGCATGAAAAACAAACCCGTTATCAGTGTAGGTATAAGTAGAAAATACATTAAAAGTTGAATTCCCATAATATTTTCAGAATATATATTGAAAATTAAACAATGCTTTGTATTTATGCCTCTACGGAGTTAACAGTTTGTTGCTCCCTGTTTGAACATTCCAACCTCAGATCCAGCTCAAAACTCCAATCTTGAATTCTATCTTTCTGATTTCTGACCTTTGACCTATCTCACCATGCTGCCTGCCACTAGACCCAGGGTGTCCAACATGCAGATTGGCAGCGGTAGCCACACTTGAACCCCACTTACATTGGCCGTAGGCTGAGTCAGCCACTTGTGCAGCATGAGGGGAGAAAGCTCTACCCCCTCACACTCAGACCTTGTTGGAGCAACAGGTGTCAGTGACATCCTGGTGCTCAGCAGGAACCATGCAGCAGCAGCAGGAGGAGCCACAATCCTCCTCACTGCAGATAAAAGGTAAACTAGCAGGGAGTAGGGTTGCCACCTGGCTGGTAATTTACCGGCACAGACGGTATTTGGGGTCTTGGGGCCGGTATATCTAATACACCGGTAAGGCAAAGCCCGGTATTTCCGTTGGTGTAGCATCTTTATGCTGCTGCTGTATATCCCCCACGTGCAGAGCATTCCTCCTTACAGGACAGAGAGACTGTGAGAGAATGAAAGTGACAGTCTGTGAGAAGGAGAGAGAGAGAGAGAGAGAGTGAGAGAGAGAGAGTCTGTGAGAGAGAGAGAGCAGAGACTGTCTGTGAGAGAGAGTGAGAGAGAGCAGAGACTGTCTGTGAGAGAGAGTGAGAGAGAGACTGTGAGAGAGAGTGAGAGAGAGATTGTGATAGAGAGTAAAAGTGACAGTCTGTGTGAGAGAGTGAGTGAGTGAGTGAGTGACAATCTCTGTGTGAGAGAGAGAGAGAGTGACAATCTGTGTGAGAGAGAGAGAGCAGAGAGAGAGACGGTCTGAGAGAGAGCAGAGACTGTCTGTGAGAGAGAGTGACAGTCTATGAGAGAGAAAGACAGTGTGTGTGTGAGAGAGAGTGAGAGAGAGATTGTGATAGAGAGTAAAAGTGACAGTCTGTGTGAGAGAGTGAGTGAGTGAGTGAGTGAGTGAGTGAGTGAGTGACAATCTCTGTGTGAGAGAGAGAGAGTGACAATCTGTGTGAGAGAGAGAGAGCAGAGAGAGAGACGGTCTGAGAGAGAGCAGAGACTGTCTGTGAGAGAGAGAGAGAGAGACGGTCTGTGAGAGAGACAGTCTGTCTGTGAGAGAGAGAAATACTGTCTCTCTCACAGACTGTCACTCACTCTCACAGACTATCACTCACTCACTCTCTCTCACAGACTGTCACTCACTCTCACAAACTGTCTCTCTCACAAACTGTCTCTCTATTTCACAGACTGTCTCTCTCTCTCTCACAGACTGTCTGTGTGAGAGAGTGACAGTCTGTGAGAGAGTGAGAGTGACAGTCTGTGAGAGTTTGTGAGAGAGAGTGAGAGTGACAGTCTGTGAGAGAGTGATTAAAAGTCTGTGTTTGAGCAAGAGAGACAGTCTGTGTGAGAAACTGCATGTGTCTGTGTGTGATAGACGGCTTGTCTGTGTGTGTGAGACAGTGTGTGCAAGAAAGCTTGTTTGCCATTGTGAGACACAACTTGTGTGTGTATATGATATACAAATATATATATATATATATATATATATATATATATATATATATATGCACACACACAAACACACACACCCACACACACACACACACTTCTCACTGGCATAATATACAAATAATATATATAATTTCAGTGATAATCTGCCCCTTTTGTGGCTCCACCCCTCATGTCCCCTCCCTCGTGTAGCTCCGCCCACACACATGGCCGGTATTTTTGTGAGGAAAAGGTGGCAACCCTAGCAGGGAGGGGGACAAACTAAAGAATGATTTTTCACTAAGCAATCCTTGTGTGTGTGTTAGTGTGACTCTATCTCTGTGTGTAAGTGTGTATGTGTAAGTTTGACTCTCTATGTGTGTGTGTGTGTGAGTGTGTGTAACTCTCTATGTGAACATGTGAGAGATTATGTGTGTGTGTGTAAGTGTGACTGTGTGTTTGTGAGAGTGTGTGTGTAAGTGTGACCCTGTATGTGTAAGTTGGACTCTGTGTAAAGACTCTGAGGAGGATCAACGATGCAGAACCTGGTGTCGAAGGAAACTGAGGACTTAAGAGGTAATCGAGATGGATTTCACTCTGACCAACATGCACCTATGGTTGAGCCGCAGATGGAGAAGGCCAGAGACTTGTGCGGCACCCAGAACTACCTCCAGAACCTCAGTAACCCTATGAATATAAACAACTAAAGAAGCAGGTTCGGGCCAAGGTCAGAATCCAGGGAATCAATCAGGAACAAATAAGGAACAAATACAAAACACGGAAAGCAGGATAAGCAGGAACAAGCCAAGGTCAGGAATACTCTATAGAAGTCAGAATGGTCAAAACAGCAGGTTTCAGAATACCAGAAATAATGAATACCGAATCACAATACCACAAATAGGCACAAGGCACTATCACAGGCAAAGGTTCAATGCAGACTGAGACTTTAAATATCCCTCCAAAGCATGTCTCCACCTCTGGGATGAAATGAGGCTTGGAAGCAAAATAGGAAGTAGCCTTTAAAAACTAAGATGAAGGAGTGTGGAGGAAACAGCAGCAGCGCATCCTCGCGTACGGGACCTCGAGGTAAGTATTACACTCTGTGTGTGTAAGTATGACTCTATGTATGCTTGTGAGAGTGTATATGTAAGTGTGACGCTGTTTGTGTGTAGGTGTGACTCTCTATGTGTGTGTGTGTAGGTGTGACTCTCTGTGTATGTGTGTAGGTGTGACGATATGTGTGTGTGTGTGTTTAGGTGTGACTCTGTATGTGTGTGTGTGCATGTAAGTGTGACTCTCTATTTGTGTATGTGTGTGTAAGTCTGCCAGTGAGAGTGTGTGTGTGTTTGTGTAAGTGTGACTCCGTGTGTATATGTGTGTGTGTGTAACTCTCTATGTGTGCATGTGAGAGAGTGTGTGTGTGTCTGTGAGAGTGTTTATGTAAGTGTGACTCTGTGTGTGTTTGACTGTGTTTATGTAACTGTGGCTCTGCCTGTATGTGAGTGTGTGTGAGTGTGTTTGCGTAAGTGTGACTGTGGGTATTTGAGAGTGTATGGATATGTACGTGTGACATTGTGTGTGTGTATGTGATTGTAACTGTGTGTGTGTGAAAGTGTGTGAATGTGTATGCATGTGTGTGCTTGTACGTGCATTTAATGTGAGGTGTTTTTTAATAAGTGTTAATGCTGGAGAGAATCTGTGATACACTCACACATTACTGTGAGATTTATATATGTGTGTGAATGTGTATGTATGTATGTGTATATATTTATATATATATACACATATATATACACACACACACACACACATGTATGCATATATATATATATTTCAGTTTTTTTCTACGATGAAACATGAATGCGGCCCATGCACAAATACATTTGCGGTGAAGAAACAACAGAACAAACTCGGACACCCCTGCACTAGACACTGGGGAGCTGTGATGCTGGCTGTGGTAAGTCCTGGGTGTGCAGTATTAGTGCTGGGTCATGTCCTAGGGTTCCAGAAAAAGTAGGTCAGGAACTCAACTCAATTAAGTATATGAATATTTTTGAAAATATAATCATTAAAAGTATGTGTTACAAAGCGAGGGTGGCAAAGTATGCCCGCTGCCTCACAGGTTTTGTGCAGTGGGCTCTTAGTGATATGCAAATTGATGCAACATAAATATGAATACAAAAAAAAAAAAAATTACTTTAATTTAACTTTAATTACAAACCACACTCCTCAATTTTCTAAATCAATACCAGATTTTTTGTGCCTTGCTCATTATCATCAATTTGGGTAAGCAATGTGGGTGATGGGGCATTTCCTGGGGTTCTGAAGTAAGTCCTGGGTCTACAATGTGGGTGCTGGGGCATTCCTGATTGTGCGATGTGAGTTATGGGATATATCCTGGGCGTGCAATATGAGTGATGCAGCATGTGTTTGCAATGTGGGTGCTGGGGTTTGTCCTGGGTGTGCATTGTGGGTTATTGGGCAAGTCCTGGATATGAAATATGGGTGATGGAGCATGTCAGGTGCTGGAGTAAGTCCTGGTTCCACAATGTGTGTGCTGTGGCATGTCCTGAGTGTGCAATGTCTGATGATGCATGTCCTGGGTGTGCAATGTGACAGATGAGACATGTTCTGGGCATGCAATGTGGGTGGTGAGGCATGTCTTGTGGATACAAAGTGGGTGCTGGCTGGGGTAAGTCCTGAGTGCGCTTTGTGGGTGCTAAGGGCATGTCCTGTGGATACAAAGTGGGCGCTGGCTGAGGTAAGTCCTGGGTGTGCAACGTGGGGGCTGGGGCACATCCTTGGTATGCAAGGTGGTGTTATGGCAAGGTAACAAAAGTAGATATGGAGTGGGGTCCCAGACCATTTGGTCACCACAATTTTTGCGCATCTACATTCTTGCATTGGTATGAGTTAGGAACATGGGAGGTTAGAATAATCTTTTTAACAATTCTTGACAAACATAAATGTTTCAGAGTAATATATATAAAATATATATACACATGTATAAGGATGAGACCTAAACTGGAGTTAATCCAAAATACTGTAGAGAATTAACAAATAGAAGCATTTTAAGACTTTAAACTTATATTTGATAGTTTTAACAACTTATTATGCCTACTATGCTACATCATTGTAACCCCTAAACTGAGGATGCTCATACTTTCTGTCTATCCTATACTCAGGTGTCAAACACACGGCCACATTGTACATCAGCACTTTATAGGCAAGTGTGACCCCAGCACAGAAAACCATGGTTAAATGATAATTTTATTTAACCCAGTTTATTACATAAATAAATAAAATAATTTTACATGTGATGATGTTTTCCAACATCACTTTTTGTCTGCAAAACTAATCACAAAAATTATGTGATCAAAAATAGTGTGATATTGCCAGTGTTGTTGTCATTAATGACCTTAATGAATGAGCTACTTTTCATATGTTACATAGTACAGAGAAAGCAATTCTCCTTCCCTGGTAAGAGAGGCTGAGCAGAGCATTTATGTCTTTGAGCTATTATTTTTTGGATGGCTGCTCCGACATTGCAACCTTAGAGATCAATTCACTGCTAATGTTAACTTACAAATACAGATGAAACAGACCCAGGAGAGCTGTCATATTGCCAAGAAAATAGCCTTGCAGTATACTGATGATATTAGTTAAATGTTACAGTGCATGGGATGAGTCATAGTCATGTAAATAAATGAATCCTACGAGGTTTGGGGCTGTCTACTTAAAAAACAAAAGATAACCATAAGAGCCACAATTTCTACAACCAGGTAATTTAACTTTATTTCAGCTTCCTTCACACAGGAATAACGCTAGCAACTTGCTGAAAAATAAAGGTCACATCCACATCTGAATCCTGAGTCCTTGCCTGGAATAATGCAATATATAGAAGGCCATCATGACAAAGTTTTCCAGTCATTCCCATCACCCTGTCAGTTTAATCTAGGTGCCCAATAAGGGCACGGCAAGGGTGGCAACTATGGTTCTGGACATCGGACATTAGCTCCGCCCCCTTATCATCCTGCGATTGTAGTTCGCAAAGAGGGGTGTGTAAAGAGATGGGCAGTGAACAGGTGTTGCATGCGTTCTCCTTCACTCTCTCCCCCAGCAGTAGATTTTACTGCCGTTTCTCATTGTGACAAGAGAACAGTGGCTAGGCAGTCCCCCTCACATCATGGGGATGCCGGGGAGACCCGTGGAGCGGACAACACTGCCTGGGTCAGGTCCCCACAGCCGGGCAGTAGCAGGCAGCAGGATTCCTCAGGGGGTGATACCACTAATAGAAAGAGGGGGGCAGCAGTGACGCTAGAAGAGACAGCAGTATGCAGGGCTCTGCAAGGAGGCAGAGGCCAGCTACCTTTTACAGGTCTTGCTCTTCATCTCCTGAGTGGTCCATCAATCCAAGGCAATGCAGTGTTTCCAATGGAAGAGAGGGGATTCCTGGCACTAGGCAGTTCACGCAGCACCCATCAAGGGAGTCTTCAACCAGGACCCCAGCTCCTTTGCATCTGGCCCGACAATGCAGGTGAGGTTCTTCAGATGTCAGCCCATTACTGTTCTCATAATCTCTGAGGGAAGGGAGAATTTGTAAAAATATTTCCCTGCTCCCCCTAGAAAAATTCAACTTGGACTCTGTGTCCAAGCCTGAAAATCATAAAAAGAAGTCGCGGAGAAGAGGTGGTATCGCCTTATCCCTCTGACTTTTTCAAATTGGCTACAAGACTTTGCAATCCTGGCTGGGGTAATAGGTGAAAAGAACCCAGAGCATTGCATTGGTCTGTTTTGCTACATGGACTCCATCCATGAAACTTACAGAGTTTATGGTGGCCAGGCTCTAATAATGACTCTGCCTGCAATTTCTACAAATTTAAGCATGAGTGCTCTGTTTGGGCTGGAAGTCACTCGGTATTTAAATGTTTTAAATGCCAATGCCAGGACAAAGGGGGTTATTCTAACCAAAGTGGCGGAAAAGGAGACGACGCCGGTGGCCGTAAAGCCAATGGTCGCATGGCTCAATAGGTACCCAGACCAGGAGATGGCTGCCCTGCTTTGGTCTGGTTTTTCAAAAGGTTTTGTCATCCCATCCAAGCTAATCTATGTATTGCTAGTGCCATAAAATGAGGTATCATTGGGTTGGACGTCTGGTCCATTCCCGTCCTCCCCAATTCCTGGCTTACTGATATACCCCCTAGGGGTGGTACCCAAGAAGGAACCAGGCAAGTTCTGCCTTTTCCACCATCTGTCCTTCCCTAAGGGCAGGTCGGTGAGGGATGGCATTGACGACAAGCTTTGCAGGGTGTCATACACCTTGTTTGATCAGGTGACTCGGTGGGTGCCTGGATGGGAAAGGGCACCTTCTTGGCCAAAACCGACATGGAGGTGGCATTTTGTCTGCTTCCAGTACACCCTTCTTGCTTTTATTTGTTGGGCTGTCAGTGGGAAGGCGGCATTTATGTGGACAAATGTTTACCAATGGGATGTGCCATCTCATGCTCCCTATTTGAGACGTTTAGTTCCTTCTTAGAATGGGTGATCAGAGAGGCATCCATAATTCATTATTTGGATGATTTTTTGTGTGCTGGCCCACCCGATTCCTCCTTGTGACTTACGCCTCTGCATACCATCGAGAATGTCTTGCATCGCTTTGGGGATCCATTGTCTCAGGACAAAACGGTGGGTCCAGCTACCACCATAACATTTTTGGACTGGTGTCTACAATGAAAGGATCGTGGAAAGTGCAGCTTAGGCAACTTCAGTCACTGCTAGGCAAACTAAATTTTGCTTGTAGAATCATTCCTATGGGTAGAATTTTTTGCAGGCGATTGTCACTAGTGATGGCTGGTGTACAGGCAATAAAAAAAAATGCATCATTTTATACGCCTGATGGGAGAACATAGGGCTGACCTTGAGGTTTCTTTGGAAACATTTAATGGGAGGTAATACAAAAATGTGGATAGTGCGCTTCCCAAAAACACTACACACTCGTATTTACCCTATAAGTAGAGGTAATCCTCTCCGTGGTATATAAATGGAGAAAAAATAATACAAAAACTCTTATAGTGTAGTATAGTTTAAAATAATATGTGTGATTATATCTGTGAAAAAAATGGATACACTCACAGTATCCTGCTCAGTGTAATGAGCATCTGGGAGCCCCTCGTGAGGTCTTAGATGAGATGGTATTCCACAAACGCTCCAGATGGATGTAAAATAGAAGGACAGGGGAGGAAGGAGGTATACTTTCAGTAAAAACTCTCCGTACACTGAGAGGAGAACTTTACAGGACACTGTGCACTTTACAATTTGGGACTCCTTGCACTTTAAGCTGGATGCTGTCTGTTTTTATGTAAGAGTTTTTATTCATATTCTGCACATTAAAGAGTTTTACTGAAAGTTTACTGAAAGGGCTACAAGCAGGCTGATACTAGGCGCCCTGTGACATATCAGTTATTGTTGCATCTTCTGAAAATGTTGCCATCCGTTTGTGTGTCAGGTTACGAAGTACAGCTCTTTAGTCTTGCATTCTCATGGGCCTTCTTCAGTGCCTTCGGAATAAGTGAGCTGGTTTCCCCTACAAGGACCAAACATGGGGGTATGTTACTTGAGGATGTCCAAAGCTCACAGGACTGTGGAACCTGGCGATCCAGACAAGTGTGGAAAAAGTTGTAGCTGTTTGGAGGAGCCTATGTGCGTAAGAGATAACACGTATTGGCCATGGCGGGGATCCCCAAGGTTTGGCGCCAGTGCATGGGTTGGTCATCTGGGGTATGGCCAACCCGGGTGGATAGTAGCTGTGGGATCTACCAGCACGGGCTCTCTATGGGCTCATCCCTGGGTGAGTGAAGCACGGCTACTGTGCAAATAGGAACGTCATGTTGTACGCCTGGGCCAGATCCTCAGGGTCCTGATCCTATCTGCTACCACTGCTGTTCATTAAGTATTGTTTTATATTGTTTATTTGTATCGTTATATAAACATGTGTTAGTTGGTATTTGTTATTATACCTGGTTATTATGATAATTACCTGTATTGGTATATTAATACCTGTTATGTTTAAGTAAAGCTATATTAAGCTGTCAATTTCCATTGCAGCAATTTTGAAATAAAAAGACTGCGACCTTTCTAGCCAGTCTGTGTAAGTTACTGATGGGGGAGATGAATCATCGGGTTTACCTTGGTCATGAGACACCAGTGAGAGACAAATATTAAAGTGATACATACTATAGGGTCTACAATAGAGAAGACCTAAATAGAGAAATGCAGGGAATTGAGATGGGAATTTCAAGCATTGGACCAATGTAGCTAAGTTGGAAACATTAACCAATGCAGCTGGATGAGGGAATTTTGCCAACTCAGCTACTTTGGACTGAAGGTTGAAATTACCATCTCCATTATCTTCTCCCATCCTTGATAATTAAAACATACACATACATGTGCATGTATTTGCATGCCATTAACAGTGGAAACATGTACAGCAGACAGGACTTTATTAATGAAAGAAGGAATTTTGTGACATATCCATATCTAATGCAATTTCCTCTTTTATGTATGAAACTCAATGCAAATGTTGATGTGATATGTTCTGTTCTGAACGGTATGCACTCATCACTAATTGTTTGTGGGCTCACTAATGTGTGAGTAAGGTCTCATTGGGGGAAAATACTCCATCCAGTCTCAGTTTTTACTATACAACACATTATATTTTTTTCTTGTGTTTTTTACATGTATTTCTGCTGATTATACTTTGCTTTAAGATAAGTATTCTTTTATTTTATTCTCTTTGCGCAACACTTTATTATTTTGTATTCACTGTTTTGCTGTGTTTGTTTGGAGGAACTACACTAGTGTTTTTGCTGCATTGGTTCACTATTATCTGTTCATTTATAATTTATAGCGCTTATCACTTTTCCACACTCATCACTAACAATGTAATCTTCTCCATCTCCAAAAAGAGGTAGCTTCACCACCTGCCGACTGGAAATTTTAAATAGATAGTTGTCTAGTATGTGTACAAAGCATGGTTAGTTCTGTGGTTGTCAACTTGACATGCCTGGCTATCAGCAGTGTCATTTTCTCAGGACCCCTCTTCCACAGGTGATGGTCTGTGATTGTGGATAACTTTGACTACAGATATTTACATCTATCTTGGTACATGTGTACACCTTACCTTTCATTGTGGTTACACATTGGTGTATGTGCTGCACATGTATTTTGCTGCATGTTTTTTTTTTAGATGTTTTTTTTTTTTTTACATGGCCATAGTTCCATATATGTCCAAATATCATCTTTTATACAAATAGTGTAATGCTGGATATTTGTATCAGAAATGATGTTATGACATATAAGTAGGCAACTCCATGTACAAAAAGCACTTTACAATCTTTTCTAGGGTACCTGAGAGGGCTTTAAAGTAAAATTCTCCAGCTCAAATCAGTAGACTTGAAATGATCGAATTCTACTTTTGTTAACCAAATATGGAGTGTGTTCAGGTGTGATCCGCACACACTGGGTAGCCAAAAATCTATCTATTTCATGGCAAAAATGTCCCAAATCGAATGCCTCTGGTGCTTCACTTTCCAAACAGCCTGAAACTGCAGATTCGGAGCCAAATTCAGGGATATTGTGTAGCCACATTTCAGAGATTTGTGAAAAGCGCCAACCCGAATCCATTTCGGGACAAATCATTATATGCTGAGTAGACCATTAGAAATTTGTTAGGAAATCTTCTTATCAAAAGGTGTCATGCAAATTGCAGAATGGTTACCTAATGCATACCAAAAATACCAAATGCAGCCCTATATTAGAGATTTTCTGGCTTTTCTTCTTGAAACTGAGCACATTAAGGTCCCCACATCATTAAAGTATAATAACTACAGAATTGGCTAAGCTGAAATGTTTATAAAGGTGAACAGATATAGATATCCAAAGTAATTACACATCCAGCCTACCATTTCTGGAGTGTGAAGAACTGTCTGTTTTTCACGCTGCTGCACACACAGTTATTTACCTCATTTTAGAGATCTATTACTCTTTGAGGAAATAACAGGTGAGGCTTCCTGTTGAAAATAAAATTTTTGATGTCTTATGACCAAATATGATTTAAATTATATCTAAGGACATATCAGGTGAAATTGAAGTTTGGTGAAATTACAGTTGTATTAAGAAGCACACCTGAATTGTGTTTTTAAGTCAAGGTCTTCCTACAACATAACTATCAAACATCATGAGGTAAGTAGTACAGCTCTGGTGTCCTCATTATAAACATATTTCTAGTTGTTCTAATTCTCTGTTTTGTTTTTTATGTAAAAGGCGTTTCCTACAGCAGAGAAAATGATAGCGATTGGATGCAATCATTAACTTAATATTATTAACTGTTTGGTTGCTTCTAGGAATAAGCTCCTAGCAGATTAAGTTCACCTTTGCTATGTTCCACCTTCTTCCAGTCAGAAACCAAATCTTTCAAGATGCCAAGACAAGGACCATATCATATGGTCAAGTTATAATGAGCTATTTGATTTGTCTTATATCAATATCAATGTTTTATTAGATGTACTAGGGAACACTACGGACACCAAAATATTAAGTGATATTAAATTCAGTGACAATCCTTAGCACTTATAGAACAAAGTGTGGTAGTTACAGAGCTGAACTGTCAGAGGTGAATGGCAATATGGCCGTTTCACCACAGCAGTGTAAGCGCTGACAATTCAGCACTGAACTGTCAGCTCTTCCAAACACAGTAACAAACCCCCTGTCTGGATATGTTTGGAGGAGCACAGCGCAGAGAGTAACCTGGTTGTAGGCGGAGTTGGCCCGGTAATTAGATGCCAGGGGTGAGACAGGTGCAAAGTCAGGGACAGTCTAGGGGGTCGAGGCAGGCAGCAGTAGAGCAACAAGAGAGAAGAAGTTTGGGCTCACTGGTGTATGCATATGATCCAAAAAGTAGTTCCCCAATCAATAACGTAACGGGTGCCTCTGCAGGTGCGTGGTTCAGCACCAGAAATCAATGTAGACAAAAGGAATTCAGCAGATAAACGGCACTCACCAAACGTCTGGTTGCAAAAATAATTTTAATGTGCAAAAGTGCAAAAAGACAGTAGTCCACAGCAGCAATGGGAAAAGTGCAATCCAATCAGTGTTAGGCTTGACACATTTCGCGCATACAGCGCTTAGTCATAAGCAGTAGCGGGTAAATGGGGAGACTAGCCAAGGTCAAGGTAAGAGAGAGAAGCATAAATCCGGTAAGTAAAGCCAAAGGTCGAGATCCACAAGTAGGTAGGGAAGGGAGCAAAGCAAAGTGGTAGGCTGGAGAGCATGGTACAATGAGGCAGAGCACAAAGTCTTGTACGAGCAAGCACTGAATGAAAGAAGTGCAGAGTTTAAATAGGCTGCCAGATCCTGGTTCCCGCCCTCCATACCTGAGCCAGTAGCAGTGGAGTTTAGCATAACTCCACCCCCTACATCCCTACATCCGACCTCCTCCAGTGGGGTAGCACCGTCGAGGCCGCAGGACACGCCCACTACCAGCAGCAAGGTATTCACGATCGCATTCCGCGAGGCGTGCCTTACTAGAGGCCGGAGATGCGGCCTTCGCCGCACGGCCCCGGGTTGAAGCGTCAGCTGTCGGGATGTGGCTGTGGCAGGATGAGGAACCCTGGCCCAGGGGCAAGGGAGGCCAGGGGCCTGACACCGTCACTAATACGTTTTTGGGGTAACCACACCTAAAACTTCCCCAAGCCCTAATACTATCCCCCAACCCCAATATTAACTCGTAATACTAACCTCCAAACTCCAATACTAACTACTAATACTAACCCCCCAAACCCCAATACTAACTCCTAATACAAACCCCAATACTACTCCTAATACTAACCCTTTAAACCCCAATACTAACGTCTAATACTAACCCCCCCCCCAAACCAAATACTAATTCCTAATACTAACCCCTAAAACCCCAATACTAACTCCTAATACTAACCCCCCAAACCGAATACTAATTCCTAATAGTAACCCCCGGAACAAATATGAAATCCTAATACTAACCCCTAAAACCCCAATACTAACTCCTAATACTAACCCCCAAACCCCAATACTAACTCCAAATACTAACCCCTAAACCCCAATATTAACTCATAATACTAACCCCTACAACCCCAATACTACTCCTAATACTAACCCTTCAAACCCCAATACTTACTCCTAATACTAACCAGTCAAACCGAATACTAATTCCTAATACTAACCCCTAAAACCCCAATACTACTACTTATACTAACCTTTAAAACCCCAATACTAACTTCTAATACTAACCCCCCATACCGAATACTAATTCCTAATATTAACATTCCGGACCCAATACTAACTCCCAATACTAACCCCTAATACCCCAATACTAACTCCTAATACTAACCCTAATATTAACCCTGAACCCCAATACTAACTTCTAATACTAAGCCCTAATACTAACTCCTAATACTAATCCTAAACCCCTAATACTAACACTAATCCCCTAATACTAACATTAATCCTAACCCCTAATACTAATAATACTAACTGCGATGAACTGTCCTGCGATGACCTTTCAATTGATGAACCGGCTATCATGCGAGAGAGGTCACAGTTTAGCGGCTGCGTTGATGCAGCCGCGATGAACCACCCCATCCCCTAAACACAAGGCTACATGTAAATTTGCATAACTGGGGAATTAGTATACAGTATATGTATTTATCAAGATAGAGAAATAATTGATGGCATAGTGCAAGCAATAGGAACTGACTTAGATGATAAATGAATGCAGCTGTTACACCTGATTGGCATTAGACGTTTAGCTGACAAGCACATCATAGTGTCCCACTCTACAGTCCTGAGTGTCTAATCTCAATATTAGCAATCACTATACTTTTGAATTGTTTTGCACATTTCTTTCACTCTAAGTGTTAATTCAGAGGAACATCTGGGCTTTTCTGTTTTGAAAATAGCTCAGTTAAAGTGGTGATTTTAAACACCACTCATTCTTTCAAATATCGTCTTTGTAACAGTATGTCACGCAATTCTCTTTCCAATACCTACTGGACCTGCTACTATTTTTCTCTTCTTAGTCTGAAAATATAAGTTAAGTGATAGAGATGACTGCATGAAAATCGGATGGTACAGACACCAGAAAGCTTCAGGAATCTCTCTTTATTCTCAGTAGGGAGGCAAATAGATGGAAATAAATCTGTTGATGTACACAAATACTTCACAGGGCTTTGTTACCTGTTGTAAGCAATTTATCCTTCACTAAGCTACACTAATAACTCTCATTTTAAAAGGAAAAATAGAAAACATTGCACTGTGTGAGACAGAAATGACCTAGCCTTTCCCTGGCTCCATGAAAATCACCTACCCCTTAATAAATCTGTGGGTATGACTAAGATGGTTCGGGCATTATATTAATGGGCCCTATTATAATCCATCGCTTGTTCTGACAACAACCGTATATCATTTGTCTGGACTAGTCACAGGCAAATTCAGGTCAATGAGGCTTGATTAATAATAATCACTTTAAATATTTAAAAATGACTCCAGTGATAAAGGTTACAGCAGTCATGGAATTAAATATGACTCAGCATTATTCCAAAACTGGAACATAATTGGAATTTCTTGAAGGCGCATCCTAAAGAGTAAGTTAAATGGTGACAAAAATGTTCGTCATTGTTGACATCCACTGTATTTGTCAAAATATTCAACCCCAGATCATAGCTACTGCTCTCGAGAATAAACTTACCTACATAAAATTATATGAATATATCTCAATGCAAATTAGGTGACCTCTTCACACTATCCTGAAAACTAATCTTCCCAAGGCTTGAAATAATTATACAATAGAGGGCAAATTACATAGAATATACGATTATTTTAACAAAGTTAAATATATTACATTAACAAAGTTGATACTTTTAAATAGGGTTTTTTTTTGTAGAAAAAGCATAAGCCTTTTGTTTGGTTATAAACCACACTGTTTATGAGTGTTGCTTACTTGATTTATGAATGTTTAGCATTCTATCAACTTCTTGTTCAAAAAAGTCTCCTGAATTAGTGTAGTAAACAATTTAGATTGGCTCTTTTGAGTGTCTGCTCCATGTACAATAAAAGACCATGGTAGGCACCAGTATTGTTCATGATGGACATTTACTGAAGTTTGTGAGAGACAATTTATAGATGTTCAATGGATCTTTATATGAACACCTTGCCTACTCATGTTGACCTATGTGGAAAGGTATAAAGTTGTGTCAATAAATGATTGAGACCGTGGGGGTTATGTAAAAACAAAGTGTGCATGGAGATAGCACCTAATACTAATGCTATATTTGTGTGGACATACTCTCAACAGATGTTGGGAGTCTGTACCACCTCCAACGATCCAGAACTTCCATGTTTATACAGCCATGCGCTGTATATCATGCACTTTTCAGAGCCTGATTATTGTCAGAGAACCTCCACCAAAAACTGCTTGACTGAGGTTCTTCTCCCACACTGTAAAGTGTCAAGGTGTATCAAAAAGGTGCTAAGGCAATTATCCGTGGCAAGCAGTGATTGCTCTTTACAGTGCGAGAGTTTTTATATATAATACCTGATACAGAAAATACCCTCTTTACATGGAGTGTATTTACTGATATATTATGATTTAGTAGATGTAATATATTTGCTTTGTAAGACAGAAGGCATATCTGGGAACTCCAGGTGCTTTATTTTTGCATGATTTGGTACGGTCAAGAACAGCACCCAGTAAAATGTGAAATTCAAATACATAAGATAAAGTTGGATGGGGCTCTTCTAGAGATTATCAAACAACAAAGCACAGACCTCTGCTGACAGGCACAGAGATGAAAAGATGTTAACTCAAATAAAGTTTGAGAGTTTTGACAATATGGGTTGCCAAAACTGTTCTGGTACTACAGTTGAGGACAGTTTTAGATTTCAGACCCCAATATGTGCAAATACAAAAGGGACCACCAATGGTGTATTATGACCAGGGCCGGACTGGGAGAAAAATTCGGCCCGGGCATTTTTTGATCACAGCGGCCCACTAAGAAGGGGGCGGGGCAGAGGAGGTGTGTTTTGTCATCACCAATGACAAACACGCTCCCTCTCAAAGTGAGCATGTTGGTTCAATGCTCTTCCAGGGCAGACCATGCGCAGAGCTCTGCTGAAGAGCTCTAGCATGAGAAAAAAGCCCTGTATGTGTTCTGCACAGTGCAAGCAAATGTAATAACATGCTTGCACTGTGTTTCCTTGCAACTTGTCTCTGGTGTCTCTATAAATGGATACCAGGAGACAAAAATGCCAGGAAAGAGTATTGAGCATGTGTTTGGAGCCTGCTTGTGGGATTGCGTGTGTGTAGAGTAAGCTGATTGTGGTGTGGTATTTTGTAATAAGGTTCGGTTTTAGTTGTGTTTGTGGTGTAATGTGATGCATATGTGGCTAGGGGCTGTAGAGAATGTGTGTATAGGGGATATAGCAAGTGTGTGCATACAGGCTATAGTGTGTGTGTGTGAATATATATATAGATGTAGTGTGTGTTTAGGGGTGTAGTATGTGTTTGCTTACAAGGAATCTAGTGTGTGTATATATACATATATATATATATGAGTCTAGTGTGTGTTTGAAGGACCCAGAATGTGTATAGGAGATCTAGTGAGTGTGTGTTTATAACGGTTTCAGAGTGTATATAGGGATCTAGTGTGTGTATGTGTGTAGATGATCCAGAGTTGGGTAAGGGATCTAGTGTGTGTCTGGAATGTAATGTGTTTAGGGGTGCAGTATGTGTGTGAGGGGTGCTGTGTGTATGTATATATATATATATATATGTAAGTATTGTGTATGTCTGTTGTGCAGTGTGTTGGGGGGTTCTGTGTGTATGTGAGGGGTGCAGTATGTGTGTGTGAGGGGGCGGTGTGATGAGGGGGGCGGTGTGTGAGAGGGGGCGGTGTGTGAGGGGGGCGGTGTGTGAGAGTGATGGTGTGTGAGAGTGATGTGTGTGAGTGCTGTGTATGATGTGTGTGAGAGTGCTGTGTGTGATGGGTGTGAGAATGCTGTGAATGCTGTGTGTGATGGGTGTGAGAATGCTGTGTGTGATGGGTGTGAGAATGCTGTGTGTGATGGGTGTGAGAGTGCTCTGTGTGAGAATGCTGTGTGTGATGGGTGTGAGTGCTGGGTGTGAAAGTGCTGTGTGTGTGAGAGTGCTGTGTGTGTGAGAGTGCTCTGTGTGAGAATGCTGTGTGTGATGGGTGAGAGTGCTGGGTGTGAGAGTGCTGTGTGTGAGAGTGCTGTGTGTGTGAGAATGCTGTGTGTGATGGGTGTGAGAATGCTGTGTGTGATGGGTGTGAGAGTGCTCTGTGTGAGAATGCTGTGTGTGATGGGTGTGAGTGCTGGGTGTGAGAGTGCTGTGTGTGTGAGAGTGCTGTGTGTGAGAATGCTGTGTGTGATGGGTGAGAGTGCTGGGTGTGAGAGTGCTGTGTGTGAGAGTGCTGTGTGTGAGGGTGCTGTGTGTGTGAGGGTGCTGGGTGTGAGAGTGCTGTGTGTGATGGGTGAGAGTGCTGTGTGTGTGAGAGTGCTGTGTGTGATGGGTGTGTGAGTGCTGTGTGTGATGGGTGTGAGAGTGCTGTATAAATGTTAGAATGGATTGTGTGTGTGTGTGTGTAGGGGGGGGGGGGGTAAATAAACAAATAAAATAACAGGCATTATGGGGACATAATGCCTGTTATTTTATTTGTTTATTTACCTACCCACCCCCCCCCCTACACACACACACACACAATCCATTCTAACATTTATACAGCACTCTCACACCCATCACACACAGCACTCTCACACCCATCACACACAGCACTCTCACACCCATCACTCCTTTCTTACCTTTAGCCTGGGAGGGGGGGACCGGCACGCTGGTACCTGCGACTGGCGGTGGCAATGTTCCCTCGTGGGGAGTGAACTCTAGCCTGCCGGCTCACTCTCGCGAGATCCGGTCGTTGCTATGGCAATGCTCCGGATCTCGCGAGAGGAACCCGGTGGAGCTGCAAGTTAGAGCTCCGCCGGGTCCTCTCTCCATTCTCCCTCCCTCTCTCCCCGCCGGCGGCCGTATTTGAAGGCATGTGGGCCGGTGAGGGAGATCTTTGATGTCCTCACCGACCCTTCATGTCAAACAGCGGTGCCGGCCCTGCATAGACCGGCAGGGGAGATTCTGGGACCTCCCCTGCCGGCCTCGGCCCATGGCCACCGCGGCCCACCGGGCATTTGCCCGGTGTGCCCGATGGCCAGTCCGGGCCTGATTATGACCTAGGATGACTAGGCCTGGGGTGGCATGATGAAGGGGACAGCATTAAATGCCACACCCCCACACATGGTCCACCCCTTCACACTTGGTGGCTTATTTAAAGTCCATGACTTTAAATGCTCAAATTTGGGGGAGGGTCATAGCCTAGCTGTTAAGTGACAGAAATTCTGTTTAGGCTCAAATATGGCACAGCAGTACTGTTTGGGCACAAATATGGAAGTGACAAGCTGGGCACAACAAAGTCACATAAATTCTGTTTGGGCACAAAGATGGCATACAAGCTGTTTTGGCACAGAGATGGCACTGACAAGCCACTTGGGGTCAAAGATGGCCATGAGAAGATGTTTGAGGACAAAGATGGCACTGGTAAGATTGAGGGGGTTGCATTAGTTTAGTCTATGACAGCACAAATTCTAAATACACCACTGGGACTACCGTGTGCCAAAATAAATGATCATTGTGCATTATGAAAAATTAAATAATACCATCCCTTTAAATCTCATGAGTATTTAAACAGTATAGCCCTATGACAAAAATCAGTACAAATGTAGTAAACATCCAGTGTGCCTGAAATAGGTTTTCTGTGATGCAAAACCCTTTCTGCTCATTACGTTTTGCCCTCACATCTCTCCGACATCTGGGAACTAAATGATATGTTAAAAAAAATGTGATGTTCAGCTGCATGAACTGCAGAGCACTTTAAATTGCAAGCTTACATTACTCACATTTGAGTTAATGACACATCCGTTTACACCCCACGCATTATAAAATTCCTGGTTTCAAACTGTGAGGACACTTGCATGCACACAACACACTTTGCTTAATCTCAGTGTAATGGCCTGGAAGCTTCATTGTCAATTGATGCCTTAGTGTATGTTTGCTATAGGTCCACAGTAGGAGGACAAGCATTCTATCATCTGTACGTTTCAGCACTGAGCTCAATCAGCCAACACCAATCTTTCCTGCTGTGATTTTCTGAAGCAATCTTTACTCCTAGATACATATTTCTAATTTCTAGCTCTTTAGGCCTTGCAAATTAAAAGGGGAATCAATTTTGGAATGTTAGAAACATGAGATTTATATTTTGGTTTCTGCGGGCAAATGTTGTACTTAGTTGTAATACAGTAAAGTTTTAGATGACAGTACTCTATGTATCCCATGTGTTACAATGCTTTATTTCTGCCAGTATAAATAGAGCTGTGTGAATCCACACCTGGACACCATCGTACAAATAAATGCATTCATCTCCTTGAAAAGCTGCCACATACACAATGGATGATCACAGGGAAATACTGGCCAAGGTGATTTTGTATAGAAGCTAATTATTTATTAATTACTTATATATAAACTGAAATATTTTGCAAATATTTTTATTACCTTAGGGGGGAATCCTTTGGTAAAATTAACAGACTGAGCGGCATAAGGGACATTCATAGAGGATGGTGTCTGACAAATTATATTTTCCTTAATATGCTGCTACCTTCTGCAGCACCACTATCCATATGTCATCATATCATATAACCAATGAGTGAATATTTGTCACAGCTCTGTGATTGTAATTAGTGAAGTTCAAAAGATTAATGAACAATAATGTATCAACAGTAAAATGAATTTAAATGTGTAACATTTTACTGAACAACATAATTATTCTGATTATCTTAGTCTTAAATATAAATCTTTGATAATGAATAATTGTTTTGAAAATAATTTGCTTCATATAATGTTTTGGCACTGCTGTTCTGTTTAACCCAACTGTTCCATCACCCAAGTTCCTCTCTCAGGCAAAAAAAAAAAAAAATCCGGAAAGCCTCACAGCACAGACATATAACTCTCAATGTCCCATCCATTCAGCTCTTATTCAAGCAGAAGAAATTAGTTTCATTATTCCATCCAATTACTGTAACATGCCTCAGATAACTGAGCAAGAGCAGAAGAACATCCTGCATAGGTTTTAGGATCTCCTTCAAATTTATGGAAATTGAACTGCTGAAAATACCTAGGACAGCCATTCTCGTATTTTTACCCTGTACAAACCATGGTTGTTAAGGAGATACCCATTGCTCAGAGAGCAATATATCTGGCTCCTTTCCCAATCACCTATTTTAGAGATTTTCCAGTAAGTACAATTTCCTATGAAGCAGTCTTTAAGTGATTTTAACACTGTGTAATTGTCATCAGTTAAACAACAGCACTCAGTGCTGATCTCTGGTGTATTGTAACAATGCAGAAATCCGACCTTGGGTTTTTAGAATGAAATACTGCAAACATTATTTTATATTACTAGTTTATACAATATAATATTTATGATAGAGAGAACACACTGATTACTGTGATAATTAAGAAAATTGTGTCTTGTATAAAACCCCCCCACAAAGGCTGGACAACGGCAGCAGGTAATTGTTCATAATCACATTGTTGATGGTATTTTGAAAGCGAGATCATTGGCCTCAATCAGAGCACAGCAATATATGTATGAAGAAACTGTAGGTGATCAGAAATATGTTTCATAATTTAGGGCTGTGCCATGATATTCACTTCCTCCTATCCCTTCCAAACCAGCAGTTTTATTTTAATTTGCCTACAAATGCTAGATAAATATAGGAGTTTATGAATCCCTTCCAATAATATTAAAATGCAAAACTTTATTAAGATAAATATTTAAGCAAATTACCCAAATCCAAACACAAATAAAGGTTAATTTATATAAGCTAGTGAATTATCCCCAACTTTTAAAACAATTATCACATATAACTAGCATCTCCTAGTTACAAATGGCTTAAGGTGTGCTAATATAGAAAAAATATACATAAGACAAGACTACTGCTCTGCACAGCTAATATACCGTAGTTGTGCATTTTAATATTATTGGTATTAGGGTTAACCCCTATGTATCCCTCAGTTATGCAGGATTTTATTTTGCTGCATTAATTACCTAAGCAATAATACCGTGTTAAGTAATCCTGATCCTATCCAGATGACATTTTGGTATATAAAGCTGCTTCCTTTGTGCATAGGCTCCTATACCGGTGCGAGCATGCATTGGAAAGGTCATAAATAAAGTTATATGTGTAGGAAAGTACTGTGGGTAGGGTCCAATTTCTCAAAAGGGCCTGTACAGTTTCCTAGGGTACAATTGCTGATGGAAAATTACATGGCAGCTCCACCGTTCTCTGAGAAATCTGCACAATCCTTCATTATTAGTTTGAATGGTATTTGAACAAATAGCTACCTGCCGTATGGCCTCATTCTATGTGCATGAGACATATAATGCAAAGGAAAACAGGTACGTGTGAGGCCTGCTACATAAAAATGTATGTAAATAAAACATTATTTCAAAAATACAGGGCACAAATATGTGATAATAAAGTGTATGCAAGAAAGTAGCTTGTGAAACAAAACAAAAATACTATAGTTTAAAAATCTACTACATATATTGCATAGATTACCAGTGAAAAACTCCCTGATAAATACATTGTTCTGTACGAGAAAAAAAATACAGAAAAAAGGGTTCTAATTTATAAACACAGAATGTGTTTAATAGATAATAATGAATACTGCTAGATTGCCCCAAACAGTAAAAAAGACAAAAACAAATAATAACTAACAATGAGGACCATAAAGCTAACATCCAAGTAAGGGAGCACTTGTGAAATAGTGACCATAACATGTTATCATTTGAGACAAATTAAAAAATTGGTATGGGTGCCACCAAAACACTGAATTTTAAAAAGACCAACTGTGGCATGTTTAACCCCTTCATGCTTTGGTCCTTAACCCCTTACTATTTCTCCTGAGTACAGGGATACCAGCCATGCATAGGTTTGTTGGGTTGTTTGGGGGCTAAAATGCCAAATTTGGGAGGTGCAGTTTTTGGTTTTCCAACTTGAAATTTTTACATGCAGACAGCCTGCACCCATGTCCCATTTGGGACATATTTGAAGCCAGCCAGTGTATTTTACCCCATCAACTCATATATTTTTTTTAAAGTAGACACCCAAGGCTATTTAAAATGGTGGTATTTTAACACTTTCCATGCACTAATTCTACCACCAGCCTTTGTCAAAGTTTGTGGTAGTAATTTTTTTGTGGTTTTTTTCACAAACCTTGTACTTCGAACATGAATTCACAGATTTTGTTATGTGTCACTGCCAAATAACACCCCAATATGTGTTCAGCAACATTTCCCGAATATAGGGATACCACCCATGCATAGGTTTGTCTGCTTGTTTAGGGGTTAAAGGGCCACATTTGAGAGGTGCGCTTTTTGTTTTTCCAACTTGAAATTTTGACATAAAGACAACCTGCGCCCATGTCCCATTTGGGACATATTTAAAGCCAGCTAGTGTATTTTACCCCATCAACCCATATATTTTTTAAAAGTAGACACCCTAGGCTATCTCAAATGGTGGTATTTTAACACTTTTCATGCACTAATTCTACCACCAGCCTTTGTCAAAGTTTGTGGTAGTAATTTTTTTGTGTTTTTTTTCAGAAACCTTGTACTTCGGACATGAATTCACAGATTTTGGTATGTGTCACTGCCAAATAACACCCCAATAAGTGTTCAGCAACATTTCTTGAGTACAGGGATACCACCCATGCATAGGTTTGTTGGGTTGTTCGGGGGGTAAAAGGCCAAATTTGGGAGGTGCAGTTTTTGGTTTTCCAACTTGAAATTTTGACATGCAGACAGCCTGCACCCATGCCCTATTTGGGACATATTTGAAACCAGCCAGTGTATTTTACCCCATCAACCCATATATTTTTTTAAAGTAGACACCCTAGGCTATTTTAAATGGTGGTATTTTAACACTTTCCATGCACCAATTCTATCATCAGCCTTTGTCAAAGTTTGTGGTAGTAATTTTTTTGTGTTTTTTTTCCACAAATATTGTATTTCAGGCACAAATTCACATATTTTGGTATCTTTCACTGACAAACAATACCACAATATGTGTTCAGCAACATCTCCCGAGCACAGGGATACCACCCATGCATAGGTTTGTCAGCTTTCTTGGGGGTTGAAAGGCTACATTTGAGAGGTGCGCTTTTTGATTTTCAAACTTGGAATTTTGACATGTAGAGCAAGGAAGGGGTTAATAGCTCTTATAACAGCCTTTGTAGTACTGTACAAAAAAATTAACCCCTAAAAATGCACAGACATGAAAAAATGTTCTGCTGTGCAGTGATCAGTGGCAGGGAAGGGGTTACTATAGAGGGTACACTATACAAAGGGTATGACTTTTATAAAAGCCCTTGGGGTCTCACCATTTTTTAACATTTTATTTAATTTATTACAATTAAAAACTTATATTATACAGATCTGTCTCTTTCCCTCACTAAAACTCAAGTGAGGAGAGGGAGGCAGATCCATATGGGTCAGAACAATATTTACCAATATTGATCTAACCAGGCGAAAAAAAATTAACCCCTAAAAAAATGCACAGACAGCAAAAAATGTGCTGCTGTGTAAGATCACTGCGTACACAGCGATAAATTGCAGGGAAGGGGTTAAACACTGGAAACGGCTTTTATAAAAGCCTTTGGATCTCAATTTTATTAAATATATTATAATTAAAA
This sequence comes from Pelodytes ibericus, assembly GCA_036172795.1. NCBI lineage: Eukaryota > Metazoa > Chordata > Amphibia > Anura > Pelodytidae > Pelodytes > Pelodytes ibericus. The sequence goes on from CM069861.1 coordinate 137,912,986, forward strand.
ACTTACATTATACAGCTCTGTCTGTCTCCCTCACTAAAACTCAAGTGAGAGGGAGGCAGATCTACACGGGTCAGATCAAATATTGACAAATATCCGCTAGCGAATAGATCTCTATACATGCGCCCAGACAGCTAAAAAAAATTCCCCTAGCGGATATAATTAACCAGGTGTAATAAAAAAGTTTAAAAATAAAGTTAAAATACTTCTGCAGCAAGATTGCTGCATTTGCGTCAGATCGCTGCTAAAGCAGTGATCTACAGCAAGCAAGGGGTTAATAGCTCATAAAAGAGCCTTTTTTTATACTGTAATGAATTACAGTAAAAAAAAAATGAACCCCTAAAAAATGCACAGACTGCAAAAAATGTGCTGCTGTGTATGATCACTGCGTACACAGCGATCAATGGCAGGGAAGGGGTTAAACACTTGAAATGGCTTTTATAAAAGCCCTTGGTGTCCCTAGAGCAACGGAAGTGAAATACATTCACTTCCGATGCTCTTGCCAGTAGAAGGGAAGCGCTGCCTGTATAGGCAGTGTTCCCTTCTACTGAGCCGATGGGGTCGCTCAGTAAAGCGATCACCATCGGTTCTGGGGGAGCCAAAGGTGTTGCTAAGTGCCTCGCTAGCGAGGCACTTTAGCAACACCGGAGGTGCTTAGGAAGTGAACGATCGTTCGCTTCCTAAGCACATGTGTGCAGGGGGCGCAGCCATTTTTAAATTGAAATTTTCCGGGGAGTGCCCCTGCACTTTTTTTGGGTGTTGTACAATGCATCTACCTAGAGACACTGTAGCAACACTGATAGAGTAAAAAAAGCGACCGCTGGTCGCTTTCTTTACTCTAATTAGTGCATGACGTCAGCTGTCACCAAGGGGTTAACAACCAAAGCACCATCCGGCATCTTTGTGTTCCTGGCCCCGATCACTTTGGGATCTGCAGCCTGGAACACGCAAGCAGGAACTTTATTCAGATGTGGCGAACTTTGAGTGTCAGCTACATTTTCTCCGTCAGAGTAAGGCCACTCAAAGTGGTCTTACCTGACATTTGGGACCCGCCACAAAGATCTGTTTAATATAGGACATTCTATGCCATCCTACTAGCTTCTAGGCACTAAAAAGTAGGACGGCATAGAACATTCTTCAAGCGGGAAGGGGTTAATACATCCCTTGGTCTTGTTGACTGGGATGGATTATTTTTGCAAAAAACACAGAAGGTAAGTGGATTACCTTCAAACTAAAAATAAATACATATAAATATATACTGTTTGGAAACAAATACAAAACAAGCAAACTAAAGCCAGTTTGGCTAACCAGTAAAGTATATCAGGAAATAAATAACAAGAAAGTTTTTTTTTTTTTTTTTTAAATAATCTTTATTTAATTTTACTTATTATTATAAAAAATTTGTATACATCAACAAACAGACAGTAAAGAAAAACAAAACAAAAAAAAAGAAAAAGAAAAAAAGGACAAAAAACAGAAGACAAAACAGAAAACAGTACAGTACAAGCAATACAAAAAACACCAACAAACCAATACAACAGTCATAAAACAGCGTAAAGAACCATCAGACCTATTTTTCAGTTCCCATATGAGGTTAACTCAAGTGCCGTTGATGGAATGAGCATATGTTTATAAATATAGCTAGTCATGTTTACGATCCCAATCAATCGGTTCTTATTATTTTATTTTATTTTTCTTCCTTTTTTCTTTCCTTCCTTCCCTTTCCCCTTCCTCCCTTTCCCTTCTCTTCTTTCCCTTTTCCTCATTGGGCTTACCCTGTAGAATAGGTCCCATAAGTACAAAAATAATCCAAGACTGTAAAACAAACAAAAAACAAGTAATCATACAAATACATCTATTCGGATTGCGAGAAATCACTGCGCGGGGAGAGGATAGTCCTATGAACATAACGTTGTACATTGAATAGATTTTCTGCCCAGGACCTAATTGCCCTTCCCAAGTTTTTTTTTTTTACCCATTCTTCATAAACAGAATATTTATTACTAGACCAATCCCTTGACCAGCCCACCTCCTTTTCCATATCCAGTTGGAACAAAATTTGGTCGGCCAGGGTATTTTTAATAAAAGGGAGACTTGATTTCCAATTACGGGCAATAATTAGCTTAACCACAGCCATACAGTGAATAGCCAGCACTTGAACTTCTGGAGGGACTGAGTTAATTTTAACTAAGAGCAGAGCGAATTCAGGATTAAAAGGCAGTCTTTTTCCAGAGATAAAATGGAAAATGTCATAAGCCCATTCCCAGCATCTCTTAACCCCTGGGCATCCCCACCAGATGTGCAGAAAGGAGCCGGAGTAAGAGCCGCATCTCCAACAGTTTAAAGCATAATGGGGAAACATCTTGGCGAGGCAGTTTGGCACCAAATACCATCTATTAGCCAGTTTGTATTGGTTTTCCACTATATTCAAACAGTGAATGTTTTTATTAACCTTTTTTAGTGACAATAACCATTCAGCAGTTGAGATATTAACATTTAGTTCTTTGTTCCAAGACTCAATTCCCCCAATATGATTTCTAGATAAGTGCCTTCCTAGCTTTTGACACAACCTTATCTACTATTTGATAGTTAAAAATGTTTACAAAGGCATTCCCCCCATGGGCCTATACAGAGTGGTGGACAAGAAGCTTATAATCCTTAGATAACTAAATTCCTCAGTAGGTGGGATCAGCCAAAAGCTAAAAGATCAGAAAAAGGCTTAAATTTACCATCTGATATCATCTCTGTGATTGGAGAGTCTCCCAGGGATACCCATTTTTTTCAGCGAGATATCCTCAATTAGCAGATCCAGATCTTTAATTTTATATGTATCCAGGATTTTACCCTGGATACCCAGGAGTCTACTAATAGGTTTCCATGCCTGAACCGTCTGACCGAGAACCATACTTTGGGTCATAAGGGTTTTAATAGTTACTCTGTCCAACTTTGTCCATATATATCTATCTAACTGTTTAAGTCCGACACTCTCCTGTTCCAACCTATACCAAGGCTCCGCGAGGTTAGAAGAGACCTGTAAGTTATACATGTGGACAAGCATACTTGCCGAGAATTGGTCTTTAATCAGAGGGAAGTTTAAACCTCCCTCATTGAGATTCTTGGCGAGTAAACCTGCACCTATTCTCGGCTTCTTTCCCATCCACACAAAAGCTGTGAAGCTCTTCTGGATCAAGTCTAACCACGCGGAGGGGATCGTTAGGGGAATCATTCGAAACAGATATGACCATTTTGGGACGATGTATGAATTAAGTATATTAATTTTTCCCCACCAGGATGTTTCCCGCTTCCGCCACTCCCCCAGCAAGCCACTAGTCTCTCTAAATAATTTTAGAAAATTGACTTCCATAATGTTATTTATGTCTCCTGGAATGACTAAACCCAAATAGTTGATTTGATTACTGGTCCAGTCAAAAGAGAATTGTTGTTTCAGCGACTAAAGCCAAGATGTTAATTGAAACGGCCCTAGATTTCTCCACGTTCAATTTATAATTAGAAACATCGCTGTAATGCCTAATCTCATCCAACAGCTTAGATAGAGATGCCGGTGGAGAGGTAATAGTAATGAGAGTGTCATCAGCATACAATGAGATTTTCAGATCCAAGCCATTTGGCATCCACCCCTTAATATTCTCATTGTTTCTAATACTAACAGCGAGTGGTTCCATGGATAATATATAAAGGAGTGGCAAGAGCGGGCAACCCTGACGAGTTCCATTCCAAGAGGGATCTTTATACTAAGGAATCTATTTGGCATTGTATTGGAGAAATTCCAGGGGGGTGACACCATGAGTTTCCACACCTGGTGACACCAACCCTAGTGATGCCTCTGGTGGAAGGGATTCTTTATGCTTAGGACAATAACGGTATGGAATTCACTGCAGGACAAGGCAGTGCTAGCAAATACATTAGATGTCTTTAAAAGGGCAATGTTAGTATAAGCATTAATATTTATTTAATGCTTTATGATCCAAGGATAAATCTGATTGACATATGGAGACAATAAGGATTTTTTCCCCCATTGAAAGCAGAATTCGAATAAGGGGGCTAAGGGTTTTCCTTCTTTTAAATCAACGGCAGTAATGGGTGAGTGGAAAGGGTGAACTTGATGTATTACATGCCTTTTTTCAAATTAATTAATTTTATATAATGATGATGATAATAAATTAATCTACTTTTCTTTCCTGAGTAATGTGAATAAAGTTTTTATGTATTCCTAAATGGTTTTTTTTGTGGTGATTAACCCCTTGACGCCACGTATGTCCTGTGTCTACATGCACTTGGTGACATAGAACATACTTGGATATCCTGTGTTTAAATAAGCCTGGAAGTAATAATTCATTGATAGGTAGCTCAGCAGGTGTTGAGGAAATGCCTCAATGTCAAGGCATTCCGCAACACCAGAATCTGATCCCAGGGCACTGTTTGATTGTTCTCCAGAACAATTCAATTTGCCATACTGAAAGGCAGCATGCCTTTCAAAGATGGCACTGCCCTGCTGTGGCAAAAGCTTCTGAAACTATTGTGCCCATCGCTCTTAGATGTTGCAGCACTGCCTTAGGGTTAGGGGTAAGGCTAAGATTAGCTTTAGGTTTATTGTTAGAGTTGGGGTTACACTGTCACTATAGTTGATTTTAGGAATGTGCTACTTGCAGTTTTTGCCCTATAACTGCAAATTATATGATCACAATAATGGTATCTAAAGAAAGCCCTTATTATCCAGGAAAAAAATATATAATTTGTGTGGGTACAGTAAATGAGAAAAGGGAAAATTACAGCAAATAACTAGTGGGGTACTGCTTGTTACGAGTGGGGTACCTCAGGGATCTGTACTTGGACCCATTCTCTTTAATATTTTTATTAGTAATATTGCAGAAAGTCTTGTTGCTAAGGTATGTCTTTTTGCTGATGATACAAAGATTTGCAGCAGGGTTGATGTTCCTGGAGGGATAAGCCAAATGGCAAATGATTTAGGTAAACTAGAAAAATGGTCAGAGCTGTGGCACCTGACATTTAATGTGGATAAGTGCAAGATTATGAACCTTGGGCATAAAAAGACAAAAGCAGAATATAGAATATTTGACACAGTCTTAACCTCAGTATCTGAGGAAAGGGATTTAGGAGTAATAATTTTAGACTTAAAGGTAGGTAGGCAATGTAATAGAGGAAAGTGCTCATGCCATTGTACAGATGACTGGTGAGAATATGATAGAAACATTTAAATGCATAAAGGGAATTAACACAGTAAAGAAGGAATGTATATTTCAAAGAATAAAAACTACCACAACTAGAGGACATAGTCTTAAATAAGAAGGGCAAAGATTTAAAAGTAATATCACTTTTACCTTCCAGGATAGTGGATGTATGGAATAGCATTCCAGCAGAAGTGATAGAGGTAAACACAGTGAAGGAGTTTAAGCATGGGTGTAGGAACCCCCAAAAATCTGGGGAGGACAGCATTTTTGCTCGCCGGGTATAGCAGCAGTAAAAATAAAGCTTGTCACAGTGTATATTATATCACCAAGTTCCCACCAACATTACCAGGATCCTTGGCAGGGGAGGGCTGGCAGCCTTAGGCCTGGGGGGCAAATCCAGTCAAGTGGCCCATTGCACCATCGAATCGCCTCCCCATCCACGGCCATCTTTTCCTTGTTTTATAACGAATATTGCCAGGATTTTCCCCCACAATATGCCAGGATTTGCCATTTAATATGCTAGAATTTTCCCTTACAAAATGCCAGGATTATGCCCCTCAGTATGCCAGGATTATACCCCTCAATATGCCAGGATTATGCCCCTCAATATGCCAGGATTTTCTCCTCAATATGCCAAGATGATGCCCCCTCAATATGCCAGGATTTTCCCCTAAATATGCCAGGATTATGCCCCTCAATATGCCAGGATTATGCCCCTCAATATGCCAGGATTTAGACACCCAATATGCCAGGATTTTCCCCTCAATATGCCAAGATGATGCCCCCTCAATATGCCAGGATTTTCCCCTCAATATGCCAGGATTATGCCCCTCAATATGCCAGGATTTAGACACCCAATATCCCAAAATTTGGGCAAACCCCCCCCCCCCCTACCCACGTTGCACACCTACGACATGACCCATAACCCACGTTGCACACCAGGACATGCCCCATCACCACATTTACATGCCTCCATCACCCCATTACATACACATTTCCAATATTATTTGCCATTAATATTCCCCAGCCAATTTGTCCCATAATATGCCAGTGTTATTCTGCAATTTAATATGACTCAGTAAATTTGCCCAATAATATTCAAAGGTTATCTGAAATTTAATATGCCCCTGCTAATTTGCCCAATATGCCAGTGTTAATTGCCATTTAATATTCCCCAGCCATTTTGCCCAATAATATGCCAGTCTTATTCTGCCATTTAATATTCCCCAGACGATTTGTCCAATAATATGCCAGTGTTATTCTGCCATTTAATATTCCCCAGCCAATTTGCCCAATAATATGCCAGTCTTATTTGCCATGTAATATTCCCCAGCCAATTTGCCCAATAATATGCCAGTCTTATTTGCCATGTAATATGCCCCAGCCAATTTGCCCAATAATATGCCAGTCTTATTTGCCATGTAATATGCCCCAGCCAATTTGCCCAATAATATGCCAGTCTTATTTGCCATGTAATATGCCCCAGCCAATTTGCCCAATAATATGCCAGTCTTATTTGCCATGTAATATTCCCCAGCCAATTTGCCCAATAATATGCCAGTCTGATTTGCCATGTAATAATCCCCAGCCAATTTGCCCAATAATATGCCAGTCTTATTTGCCATGTAATATTCCCCAGCCAATTTGCCCAATAATATGCCAGTCTTATTTGCCATGTAATATGCCCCAGCCAATTTGCCCAATAATATGCCAGTCTTATTTGCCATGTAATATGCCCCAGCCAATTTGCCCAATAATATGCCAGTCTTATTTGCCATGTAATATGCCCCAGCCAATTTGCCCAATAATATGCCAGTCTTATTTGCCATGTAATATTCCCCAGCCAATTTGCCCAATAATATGCCAGTCTTATTTGCCATGTAATAATCCCCAGCCAATTTGCCCAATAATATGCCAGTCTTATTTGCCATGTAATATGCCCCAGCCAATTTGCCCAATAATATGCCAGTCTTATTTGCCATGTAATATGCCCCAGCCAATTTGCCCAATAATATGCCAGTCTTATTTGCCATGTAATATGCCCCAGCCAATTTGCCCAATAATATGCCAGTCTTATTTGCCATGTAATATGCCCCAGCCAATTTGCCCAATAATATGCCAGTCTTATTTGCCATGTAATATGCCCCAGCCAATTTGCCCAATAATATGCCAGTCTTATTTGCCATGTAATATTCCCCAGCCAATTTGCCCAATAATATGCCCGTCTTATTTGCCATGTAATAATCCCCAGCCAATTTGCCCAATAATATGCCCGTCTTATTTGCCATGTAATATGCCCCAGCCAATTTGCCCAATAATATGCCAGTCTTATTTGCCATGTAATATGCCCCAGCCAATTTGCCCAATAATATGCCAGTCTTATTTGCCATGTAATATTCCCCAGCCAATTTGTCCCATAATATGCCAGTGTTATTCTGCAATTTAATATGACTCAGTAAATTTGCCCAATAATATTCAAAGGTTATCTGAAATTTAATATGCCCCTGCTAATTTGCCCAATATGCCAGTGTTAATTGCCATTTAATATTCCCCAGCCATTTTGCCCAATAATATGCCAGTGTTATTCTGCCATTTAATATTCCCCAGCCAATTTGCCCAATAATATGCCAGTCTTATTTGCCATGTAATATGCCCCGTCCAATTTGCCCAATAATATGCCAGTCTTATTTGCCATGTAATATTCCCCAGCCAATTTGCCCAATAATATGCCCGTCTTATTTGCCATGTAATAATCCCCAGCCAATTTGCCCAATAATATGCCAGTCTTATTTGCCATGTAATATGCCCCAGCCAATTTGCCCAATAATATGCCAGTCTTATTTGCCATGTAATATTCCCCAGCCAATTTGCCCAATAATATGCCAGTCTTATTTGCCATGTAATATGCCCCAGCCAATTTGCCCAATAATATGCCAGTCTTATTTGCCATGTAATATGCCCCAGCCAATTTGCCCAATAATATTCCAGTCTTATTTGCCATGTAATATGCCCCAGCCAATTTGCCCAATAATATGCCAGTCTTATTTGCCATGTAATATTCCCCAGCCAATTTGCCCAATAATATGCCAGTCTGATTTGCCATGTAATAATCCCCAGCCAATTTGCCCAATAATATGCCAGTCTTATTTGCCATGTAATATTCCCCAGCCAATTTGCCCAATAATATGCCAGTCTTATTTGCCATGTAATATGCCCCAGCCAATTTGCCCAATAATATGCCAGTCTTATTTGCCATGTAATATGCCCCAGCCAATTTGCCCAATAATATGCCAGTCTTATTTGCCATGTAATATGCCCCAGCCAATTTGCCCAATAATATGCCAGTCTTATTTGCCATGTAATATTCCCCAGCCAATTTGCCCAATAATATGCCAGTCTTATTTGCCATGTAATAATCCCCAGCCAATTTGCCCAATAATATGCCAGTCTTATTTGCCATGTAATATGCCCCAGCCAATTTGCCCAATAATATGCCAGTCTTATTTGCCATGTAATATGCCCCAGCCAATTTGCCCAATAATATGCCAGTCTTATTTGCCATGTAATATGCCCCAGCCAATTTGCCCAATAATATGCCAGTCTTATTTGCCATGTAATATGCCCCAGCCAATTTGCCCAATAATATGCCAGTCTTATTTGCCATGTAATATTCCCCAGCCAATTTGCCCAATAATATGCCCGTCTTATTTGCCATGTAATAATCCCCAGCCAATTTGCCCAATAATATGCCAGTCTTATTTGCCATGTAATATGCCCCAGCCAATTTGCCCAATAATATGCCAGTCTTATTTGCCATGTAATATGCCCCAGCCAATTTGCCCAATAATATGCCAGTCTTATTTGCCATGTAATATTCCCCAGCCAATTTGTCCCATAATATGCCAGTGTTATTCTGCAATTTAATATGACTCAGTAAATTTGCCCAATAATATTCAAAGGTTATCTGAAATTTAATATGCCCCTGCTAATTTGCCCAATATGCCAGTGTTAATTGCCATTTAATATTCCCCAGCCATTTTGCCCAATAATATGCCAGTCTTATTCTGCCATTTAATATTCCCCAGACGATTTGTCCAATAATATGCCAGTGTTATTCTGCCATTTAATATTCCCCAGCCAATTTGCCCAATAATATGCCAGTCTTATTTGCCATGTAATATGCCCCGGCCAATTTGCCCAATAATATGCCAGTCTTATTTGCCATGTAATATGCCCCAGCCAATTTGCCCAATAATATGCCAGTCTTATTTGCCATGTAATATGCCCCAGCCAATTTGCCCAATAATATGCCAGTCTTATTTGCCATGTAATATTCCCCAGCCAATTTGCCCAATAATATGCCAGTCTTATTTGCCATGTAATAATCCCCAGCCAATTTGCCCAATAATATGCCAGTCTTATTTGCCATGTAATATTCCCCAGCCAATTTGCCCAATAATATGCCAGTCTTGTTTGCCATGTAATATGCCCCAGCCAATTTGCCCAATAATATGCCAGTCTTGTTTGCCATGTAATATGCCCCAGCCAATTTGCCCAATAATATGCCAGTCTTATTTGCCATGTAATATGCCCCAGCCAATTTGCCCAATAATATGCCAGTCTTATTTGCCATGTAATATTCCCCAGCCAATTTGCCCAATAATATGCCAGTCTTATTTGCCATGTTATATGCCCCAGCCAATTTGCCCAATAATATGCCAGTCTTAATTGCCATGTAATATGCCCCAGCCAATTTGCCCAATAATATGCCAGTCTTATTTGCCATGTAATATGCCCCAGCCAATTTGCCCAATAATATGCCAGTCTTATTTGCCATGTAATATGCCCCAGCCAATTTGCCCAATAATATGCCAGTCTTATTTGCCATGTAATATGCCCCAGCCAATTTGCCCAATAATATGCCAGTCTTATTTGCCATGTAATATGCCCCAGCCAATTTGCCCAATAATATGCCAGTCTTATTTGCCATGTAATATGCCCCAGCCAATTTGCCCAATAATATGCCAGTCTTATTTGCCATGTAATATGCCCCAGCCAATTTGCCCAATAATATGCCAGTCTTATTTGCCATGTAATATGCCCCAGCCAATTTGCCCAATAATATGCCAGTCTTATTTGCCATGTAATATTCCCCAGCCAATTTGCCCAATAATATGCCAGTCTTATTTGCCATGTAATAATCCCCAGCCAATTTGCCCAATAATATGCCAGTCTTATTTGCCATGTAATAATCCCCAGCCAATTTGCCCAATAATATGCCAGTCTTATTTGCCATGTAATATTCCCCAGCCAATTTGTTCCATAATATGCCAGTGTTATTCTTCAATTTAATATGACTCAGTAAATTTGCCCAATAATATTCAAAGGTTATCTGAAATTTAATATGCCCCTGCTAATTTGCCCAATATGCCAGTGTTAATTGCCATTTAATATTCCCCAGCCATTTTGCCCAATAATATGCCAGTCTTATTCTGCCATTTAATATTCCCCAGACGATTTGTCCAATAATATGCCAGTGTTATTCTGCCATTTAATATTCCCCAGCCAATTTGCCCAATAATATGCCAGTCTTATTTGCCATGTAATATTCCCCAGCCAATTTGCCCAATAATATGCCAGTCTTATTTGCCATGTAATATGCCCCAGCCAATTTGCCCAATAATATGCCAGTCTTATTTGCCATGTAATATGCCCCAGCCAATTTGCCCAATAATATGCCAGTCTTATTTGCCATGTAATATGCCCCAGCCAATTTGCCCAATAATATGCCAGTCTTATTTGCCATGTAATATTCCCCAGCCAATTTGCCCAATAATATGCCAGTCTTATTTGCCATGTAATAATCCCCAGCCAATTTGCCCAATAATATGCCAGTCTTATTTGCCATGTAATATTCCCCAGCCAATTTGCCCAATAATATGCCAGTCTTATTTGCCATGTAATATGCCCCAGCCAATTTGCCCAATAATATGCCAGTCTTATTTGCCATGTAATATGCCCCAGCCAATTTGCCCAATAATATGCCAGTCTTATTTGCCATGTAATATGCCCCAGCCAATTTGCCCAATAATATGCCAGTCTTATTTGCCATGTAATATTCCCCAGCCAATTTGCCCAATAATATGCCAGTCTTATTTGCCATGTAATAATCCCCAGCCAATTTGCCCAATAATATGCCAGTCTTATTTGCCATGTAATATGCCCCAGCCAATTTGCCCAATAATATGCCAGTCTTATTTGCCATGTAATATGCCCCAGCCAATTTGCCCAATAATATGCCAGTCTTATTTGCCATGTAATATGCCCCAGCCAATTTGCCCAATAATATGCCAGTCTTATTTGCCATGTAATATTCCCCAGCCAATTTGCCCAATAATATGCCAGTCTTATTTGCCATGTAATAATCCCCAGCCAATTTGCCCAATAATATGCCAGTCTTATTTGCCATGTAATATGCCCCAGCCAATTTGCCCAATAATATGCCAGTCTTATTTGCCATGTAATATGCCCCAGCCAATTTGCCCAATAATATGCCAGTCTTATTTGCCATGTAATAATCCCCAGCCAATTTGCCCAATAATATGCCAGTCTTATTTGCCATGTAATAATCCCCAGCCAATTTGCCCAATAATATGCCAGTCTTATTTGCCATGTAATATTCCCCAGCCAATTTGCCCAATAATATGCCAGTCTTATTTGCCATGTAATATGCCCCAGCCAATTTGCCCAATAATATGCCAATGTTTTTTGCCCCCCCCCCCCCCCTTACCTTTTTCCCTGGTGGCTAGTGGCAGGACTTCCCTGGTGGCTAGTGGCAGGAGGACTTCCCTGGTGGCAGGCAGCATGGTCCCTCCATGCTGCCTGTTCGGCCTCCCGGCGGTTGTGCCGACAGGTCACGTGATCGGCGCGCGTCTGACGTCAGAGCGCCGATCACGTGACTGTCGGCACTTCCGTGTCACACTGCACGGGGAGCCGAACAGGCAGCACGGAGGTTTCTCTGTGCTGCCTGTTCGGCTCCCCGTGCAGCTTTGCAAGCAGAACGGAGGTGAGAGGGGATCTTCCGATCCCTTCTCACCTCAGTCTCTGCCTGCAAGCGAGTTTTTTTTTTTTTAAAACACTGGCCCAGCGGCCGTGTTTTACAAAGCTTAGGGCGGCCTGGGGGGCAATTGCCAGCCTGCCACCCGGCCCAGCCCGCCCCTGATCCTTGGTATACAACAGATACATTCACAGCACAACATCTGCATCAGGCAGGTGCATTTTATCACTGTTACATGAAATATAGTCAGCGAGCTGTGTGTACACCATAAAACATACATCAGTATGAACCTACCACTTCTGCTGGAATGCCATTCCATGCATCCACTACCCTCTCAGTAAAGTAATACTTTCATTAGTCCCTGAACTTATCTTATATCTAGGATAGCCTTATACCTATCCCATGCATGCTTAAACTCCTTCACTGTATTAACCTCTACCACTTCTACTGGAAGGCTATTCCATGCATCCACTACCCTCTCAGTATAGTAATACTTTCATTGGTCCCTGGCCTTATCTTATATCTAGGATAGCCTTATACCTATCCCATGCATGCTTAAACTCATTTACTGTATTAACCTCTACCACTTCTACTGGAAGACTATTCCATGCATCCACTACCCTCTCAGCAAACAAACATTACATTTCTGACCAGAAAATAAACTGTAAAATATTAAATATTTCCAGCATTTCCAAAAGCTTAAGGTGGACCCCAAATATATGTATATAACTAGTAACATTTATACCAGGGCTTGACAACCTTAACTAAGTTTTAGGAGCCAGGAAAAAAATCTAGGAGCCAGACAACAGCACATACACACAATCACATGCAGTCATATACAGTCAGTCACATAGACACATATACTCATACATACAGCCTGTCACACATATACATACTGTCACATAGACACACACTCATACATACATACATACATACATACATACATACAGTCTGCCAGGCACACACTCACACATACATACAGTCTGTCAGACACACACACATTCATACATACAGTCTGTCGCAGACACACACTCATACATACATGCAGTCTGTCAGACACACACATGGGCGTAGGAAGCAGGGGGGATGGGGGGACGGATCCCCACCAGGAAAAAATGTGGGGGGGACAGGTAGGGTGAAATCCCCCCCAGCAACGCGAGGCAAACGGGGCCCCCAGCCACTGCTTGCCGCGTTCACAGCAGACACACACTCATACAAACATGCAGTCTGTCAGACACACACTCATAGATACAGTCTGTAACATAGACACATACACTCAGAGTCAGTCACATAGACACACACTCATACATGGTCTTTCACATACACTCATACATACAGTCTGTCACAGACACACACACTCATAATCAGTCACATATACACACAAACTCATACAGTCAGTCACAGACACACAAACTCATACAGTCAGTCACAGACACACAAACTCATACAGTCAGTCACAGACACACAAACTCACACAGTCAGTCACACACACTATATCTCATGCAGGGAAGGTGGGCATTTCCGTTCCAGGGTTGTCTGTGCCTCTTACAAAGGCACAGACCATCATTACTTATTAATTACATTATTTTGCCCATTCATTTGTCAGTTTTATTTTGCCCAAATTCATTTGTCAGGGTTTTTTTTTGCCCACATTCATTTGCCAGGGTTTTTTTTGCCCACATTCATTTGCCAGGGTTTTTTTTTGCCCACATTCATTTGCCAGGGTTTTTTTTTTTTTGCCCACATTCATTTGCCAGGGTTTTTTTTTTGCCCACATTCATTTACCAGGGGTTTTTTTTTTTGCCCACATTCATTTGCCAGGGTTTTTTTTTTTTTTGCCCACATTCATTTGCCAGGGGTTTTTTTTTGCCCACATTCATTTACCAGGGGTTTTTTTTTTTGCCCACATTCATTTGCCAGGTTTTTTGTTGCCCACATTCATTTGCCAGGGTTTTTTTTTGCCCTCATTTTTTGATCATCTAATCATTAGTAGAAGTCATTGGCAGATTTAAGAGACATGTTATTATGGCAGCTTCGGAAGTCATTGATTATTGCAGCTCTAAGAGACATTTTTTAAATGTCCCTAAGAGCTGCAATAATCAATCACGTTCCGAAGCTGCCATGATAAAAAGAAAAACGGTACATTATTGGCAGTGACACAGTCACTGTTCCTACCTCATTCCTCCCAGTGTGGGGCTGTGTGACTTGTGGAGGACGCGCACAAGCCGTGCGCATGATCACATGACGTCGTGCGATGAAGTCACGTGATCAGGTGACCTCCGTGATCGCTGCAGAGCTGATTCTCCCGGGACAGTCCCAGGATCGAAAACGTTGCGGAACTGTCCCGGGTTGGCAAGTATGCTCAGGGCCGTCTTTAATAGTGATTGGACCCTGGGCAAGCATTTGCTTGGGCCCCCTGGACCCTGCCCCCTCCCCTGCATGCAATCCCGCCATCCATCGCGATGTTAACCCCCCCACACACACACATGCCATAATTGTTGTGCCATTCAGATGCCATTAATATTGTGCCATTCAGAGCGCAGTATTATTGTGCCAGTCAGAGCCCAGTAATATTGTGCAAGTCAGAGCCAAGTAATATTGTGCCATTCAGAGCCCAGTAATATTGTGCCAGTCAGATGCCTGTAATAGTGCCATTCAGAGCCCAGTAATATTGTGCCAGTCAGAGCCCAGGAATATTGTGCCAGTCAGAGCCCAGGAATATTGTGCCAGTCAGAGCCCAGGAATATTTTGCCAGTCAGATGCCTGTAATAGTGCCAGTCAGATGCCTGTAATATTGTGCCAGTCAGATGCCTGTAATATTGTGCCAGTCAGATGCCTGTAATATTATGCCAGTCAGATGCCTGTAATATTGTGCCAGTCAGATGCCTGTAATATTATGCCAGTCAGATGCCTGTAATAGTGTGCCAGTCAGATGCCTGTAATATTATGCCAGTCAGATGCCTGTAATATTGTGCCAGTCAGATGCCTGTAATATTGTGCCAGTCAGAGCCCAGGAATATTGTGCCAGTCAGATGCCTGTAATATTATGCCAGTCAGATGCCTGTAATATTGTGCCAGTCAGATGCCTGTAATATTATGCCAGTCAGATGCCTGTAATATTATGCCAGTCAGATGCCTGTAATATTGTGCCAGTCAGAGCCCAGGAATATTGTGCCAGTCAGAGCCCAATAATATAGTGCCAGCCATATGCCTGTAATATTGTGCCAGCCAGATGCCTGTAATATTATGCCAGTCAGAGCCCAGTAATATAGTGCCAGCCAGATGCCTGTAATATTATGCCAGTCAGAGCCCAGTAATATAGTGCCAGCCAGATGCCTGTAATATTATGCCAGTCAGAGCCCAGTAATATAGTGCCAGCCAAATGCCAGTAATATAGTGCCAGCCAGATGCCTGTAATATTATGCCAGTCAGAGCCCAGTAATATAGTGCCAGCCAGAGCCCAGTAATATAGTGCCAGCCAGATGCCAGTAATATAGTGTCAGCCAGAGCCCAGTAATATAGTGCCAGCCAGATGCCAGTAATATAGTGCCAGCCAGATGCCTGTAATATTGTGCCAGCCAGAGCCCAGTAATATAGTGCCAGCCAGATGCCTGTAATATTATGCCAGTCAGAGCCCAGTAATATAGTGCCAGCCATATGCCTGTAATATTGTGCCAGCCAGATGCCTGTAATATTATGCCAGTCAGAGCCCAGTAATATAGTGCCAGCCAGATGCCTGTAATATTATGCCAGTCAGAGCCCAGTAATATAATGCCAGCCAGATGCCTGTAATATTATGCCAGTCAGAGCCCAGTAATATAGTGCCAGCCAGAGCCCAGTAATATAGTGCCAGCCAGATGCCAGTAATATAGTGTCAGCCAGAGCCCATTAATATAGTGCCAGCCAGATGCCAGTAATATAGTGCCAGCCAAATGCCTGTAATATTGTGCCAGCCAGATGCCAGTAATATAGTGCCAGCCAGATGCCAGTAATATTGTGCCAGTCAGAGCCCAGTAATATAGTGCCAGCCAGAGCCCAGTAATATAGTGCCAGCCAGATGCCCAGTAATATTATGCCAGCCAGATGCCAGTAATATAGTGCCAGTCAGAGCCCAGTAATATTATGCCAGCCTGATGCCAGTAATATAGTGCCAGCCAGAGCCCAGTAATATTATGCCAGCCAGATGCCCAGTATTATGCCAGCCAGAGCCCAGTAATATAGTGTCAGCCAGAGCCCAGTAATATAGTGCCAGTCAGATGCCAGTAATATTGTGCCAGTCAGAGCCCAGTAATATAGTGCCAGCCAGAGCCCAGTAATATAGTGCCAGCCAGATGCCCATTAATATTATGCCAGCCAGATGCCAGTAATATAGTGCCAACCAGATGCCCAGTAATATTATGCCAGCCAGATGCCCAGTAATATTATGCCAGCCAGATGCCCAGTAATATTATGCCAGTCAGATGCCTGTAATACTGTGCCAGTCCCCCCACCCCCCTTCCCTAGTACTTACACTTCACTGCTCCGTGTCCCCCGCCGGATGTCTCCTCCGTGCAGTCTTCCCTCTTGCACGGAGGAGGGAAACAGTCACCGGATGTGACGCGACGTCACATCCGGCGTCAGTTTTTTATTTTTTTCCGGCCGTCGCATCCATCGGATGCGGCTTGCCGGAAAAAAGCGTTCACAAGCGCAATGCGCTGTGAACGCGGCAAGCAGTGGCTGGGGGCCCCGTTTGCCTCGCGTTGCTGGGGGGGATTTCACCCTACCTGTCCCCCCCACATTTTTTCCTGGGGGGGATCCGTCCCCCCCATCCCCCCCGCTTCCTACGCCCATGAGTTTAAGCGTGCTTGGGATAGACAGAAGGCTATCCTAGATATAAGATAGAGGACTGACTATTTAGAAAACTAGATGGACCAAATGGTTCTTTTAAGCTGACACATCCTATGTTTCTATAAATGTAGAAATGTTAAAACTGTGTTACCAAATGTGGCCAAAAAGTTGTGTCACAAACAGCTTAATGTTCTTTGAGTAGTTTTATTGTTTATTCATTTAAGACATAAGTGGTCCTAACCACGTCCTGTTAACTTAAAATGTTATAGGATAGCAGTGTCATAGAAGTGAATGATAGTGCCACATATTTAAGACCATGTTCACTTATAATTCGACATAAAGTTTTTTGTGTAAATAAAGTTTTTGTTGTGTTAAAAAGCACATTCTCTTGGCCTTGAGCTATTGATGCAGTTTATTCAAACATTGTATTACAACTGAAATAGCCAAATATCAATCCATTATACTTGCGTCCAAGTTTCGTTATATAGTCAAAAATAAGAAAATATGAATTGATTTTTTGTTTTTTAAACATACCAAATGTGTGATAAAGGTTGTTTGAAATAGTCAGAAATGCAACCATTTGTGATTGACTGAATTAAAGCTTTCCTGTCACTGAACAATTTCTTATTATCTTAAAACTTTGGAATACACTGTTAGTGTGTTATAGCATCAATCAAGGGTCACTTGATATCAATGGGACTTGACAATACGAGCCTTGCCACACTTGTCTATGATGTACTTAGCAATCACTATGATGCAGCTCCACACATAGAGTGATAAAAATTCTAAATGCTATCTGTGGAATTTATCAGCGTCATGGAACATGTTTAATTTTAGTAACAGGGAATTGTAATTTACTGGTATTACACTGAAATTACATTGTAAGGTCTTTATTGTTTAACAGAAAATGAATAACCGAGTTAAATGTGCAACAACCCACATAACACTATATAAAATAACTGTTCACTATTTGCATTCATGGCACAGCACATAAATTGTATGTTTACACAAACATAGGAATGCATGGATTTAAGATTTGAAAGACTACAAACTTACCGAAAGTATTGGGGCATGAGATAAGAAGTTGAATGGCATATCTATAATTCCCCACACATTTGTGTTCATTTTTTATGCCTGCTGTGACATAATTGGTTCATGGCAGAGGGGTCTAGAGGCAGCTGCTCTGTCTACATCTTACTACATGTGGATTGTAAATTTGGACTTTAAAGCTGTTGATGGACTAAAACTAATAGGTATAGATAGGAAACAAGTAGAACGAAGAGGATAGTGTATTGGTTAACTGCCCATTCCGCACTCTTCTTGAGGCACGCTATGGAAGTTTGCAATCAAAGGTTCTCAGGTAGCCAATATGGGATTTTCCATGGCTGTATCCTGTACCACAAGTATTGCAAATGTGAGTTGCTAGGCCAAGTATGTCCACAAACAGTCCAGACATAAATAGACATTGAAACCTTACAGAGTTTATAGTAAAATTGATATTTTACAATGGACCAATAATCAAAATCCACATAAAGGAATTTGATGATGCATAGATTTTTTAGGAGCAATCATCACTGTATTAAACAGCAAACAAACAAACCACAGAGACTTTGATAATCATGCATGGGGAAGATCCAGAAAGCTATACAGCAGATCTTACTGATCACTTTGGGCAGTGTGACACTTTATAATAAAAAACAAAGTATTATATTTATCACACAGGATCTGGAAGATGAACATTGCTTAAGTGAAAGATTAGAGTCCATTTGTGTGGGAGGAAGACAAATTGCACATTTCATCTCTTTACTTTTACATTTCCTCTTGCTCACCATTAACAGCACTAACAAGAAATGACAAGCCTAACATTTCATGCAGTATGTAATTTGGATATTGCTACATATATTGGGGAGGGGAATCTTTGAGTGGCTTGACCTTAATCTCCCCTTGGCAGTTTTGCTCCTGACAAAATACTTACAGTACTTGCATAAAAGCTTCACTTAATCTGTGTGTTGATAAGCAGAGTGCAGATTAAACTCTTATCTTCACTTACATACTCACAATAAAAGCACAAAACAACTGTATCATTATGGAACAATCAAGATATTAACTCAGGCACTAAGCAAAATGCATGATTTTAGAGCAAAACGCCTTCAGAGCTGGAGCATAGCACAGCTTAGCTACAAACACATAAAGGAGTCTTTGAACACGCAAGTGGAAGAAACCCTGTGGCATTAATACTGAACTTGTCTCCCACCCTATATTATTAATAGGAAAGGTCAAGCACACTGCGATCATATAGGAGATGTACAAAAAAAGGAAAATGGAGCGCTAGAGGTAATAATATTTTTTACCTAAAAGTGATATACATATAAATGTTACTTATAATTGTTATGTAGATCATATATATAAAATATAAGTAATATTTATATGTATATCACTTTTGGGTTAAAAATTGTATTACCGCTAGTGCTCCATTTTCCGTTTTTTTTCCATTTCTATCCTCAAAATGTTACAGGGGAACCTGCACTTAAAATGTTGTGAGCTGCTTCCATAGCCTATCTTACTTGATTTTTTTGCACTATATACCACAAATGTAATCTGTCATGTTATATGGGAGATGGATATTGACTCTATAACACCCATCTTGTCCTATTCAGCCAAACTAGTAACTATTTGGAGGGGCCTGTTAAGAGATTATGAAATATATAATAGTATTTAAGATAATTGTTTACAAACATATATATGTATATATTATACAAAAAATAGAAAAATACTCTCCCTTTAGTGATCCTCAATATCCTATACAGAACAACGATACAAAAACTAACACCAAATCAATGGCTGAAAATGGACTGCTGGATGTCTCCACAGAGACTCAGGTGGACATGTATCAACATAAAAGAACAAGAGAGATATAGCGTAATACTGTTTTATTATACTGTTTAAAAAAGATAACAAATTAATTCTTAGGACCAAAACTCACAAGGAAACATGCACTGAGTGCCAGCTTAAGTGCAATAAAAGCATAAAAGATATTCAAGGTTACCGGATCACCCCTCCCCACTGTAAAGATGGCATTGCTACAGGATTAAAGTGAGCAGGAAAGCTTCAATCCTTGCAATGTACTTGTAAATTCTTATATGGAGAGTTCCAACCTGTAAATCTGATTCAATGTGGCTAGAGGATGGGATAGGATATTAATAATGAATTTATTCAGTAAAAACCTTGGCTGTGCGCAATGACTGTCCGCAATAGTCAAATAACAAAAGATTGCAATTCAAACAAACATCACACAACATATACCCCTCCTTAACCCTCCCACTGTCCAATCATCATCCAGCTTTGATAAGTCATCTCCGGTGATACTAATCACTCCATTAGTTCTATGCATTCTATTTAGCAATTGGAAAATATGTCACAAATGTAAAGCTTTGATGAACTTTCCAGTAAACACATAAAAACTGAACATGGGAACCTGATTAGGTTTGGGTGCTGTGGGCACCCAATACATGTGGCTGTCATTTTAAGAAAGGCAAAAATATCTCCATGAATAAATGTAATACGGTATTATGTACTTTGGATCCACACATACAATTTCTGCAAGTTCCTTAAATGTCCCTTGAAGTATTCTCACTAATGCACCTCAAACAATTTCAAAGCATGGCAGTTAAATGCAATGTATTGCATGTACACATTTGCTGACAATTATAATTATAGATTTTTGTTCTGCCCAATAATTTCCACCATAGGTTGCATAAATTAATTATTTACTTTTTTTTATATAACTCACACAGTGACAATATGTTCTTCCTACAAATACAAGAAAGTGTTGTTGAACTTGCTTTAATAATGCCAAGATTTTAATATTAATATGATGTAAAGTCATGATTAATAAAGACACGGAAGCGAGTATTATGCTATATCGCTTTCTTTATTTCCCTCGGCAGCAAAGAAGGGAATGCTTAAAAATGTAACCAATAAGGATGCTCCTTAGAAACTCCCAACCCCTCTCCTCTATATATTGCACTGTGACAGGAAACACATCCTCTTTATTTGAATAAAAAACATAACCGAAGAAAAATATATAAAATCCAACCAAATAAAGTCCAGCATGAAAACTCAGCGTCAGGAACAGTGAAGAATTTTAACCCAATCTCCTGGGTACGTAGAAAACACAGATACTCCAGAAGTGACAAAACAATAGTCCTTAAGCTAGAAGAAAATGAGAAAATATATTTGTTAAATCATATATATTGGCAGGTCAAATAAACACAACCGTAGTTGAGTAGATACCTGTCAGACCCCAGTTACACCCCATGCCTCCTGCAGGGACCTCCTACCTGGTACAGCAGACTCCAGGTACTGTGCTCCCCACCAGGGGGGCACGCGATCGAGGTGTAGGCCACATCCCCGGCCTGAAGTACAACCTGCATCACGCAACGAGAGTGCAGGTGTCGATCTGATGGCGGGGGGACATGGCCTGCGGCCCGGTAGCGTGCTCCCATTGGTAGATGCACGGGAGGTGTGGAGAGGGGGCAGGTGCTACTCCTGCCTTCACTATCTGGCTAAAGCCAGAGGGGGGGAGGCGACCTGCAGGATGGTGGGCGGAGCAAAGGTCCTGGCACCCTATTTAAACAGCAAGCACTGTTCATTCAGTGCTTGCTCGTTTTTCAAGCTTGTAGTAGGCTAGTCTCTCTACAGTGATTCCTACCCTTACCTTTGTACCTTGTTACTCCTTGATTATTGATCTCCCAGCTACCGAACCCTTGGACTGTATTTTTGACCATGTTTACCTCTCCACTCCTGACCACGGATTATCCAAATACCTACTTTGAGTAGTTTCTGCCTGCATTGACCCCTTGGACTGTATTTGACGCTGTTCTGCCTTATCCTTTGGTACTGCTGCCACTCCAGCCTTCTCTAGTGTGCGCACCACCTAGTTCCAACACCCCTGCACTACGCTCCCAGGTGCCAACCCTGACAAAATGAGCAGGCCATTATGGAGCCTGCATGGATTGCTGATGCCATTCACGCCTTCACCCAGTAACTCACGGCATTGGCACAAACAGTGCAGAACACTGAAGAGCACCAACAGACCCTTCTTGCTCGGATTCAACTGTTACAACAGGTGACCCCAGAAGTGGCCCCACCACCACCCCTTGCCGCTTTCCCGGGAGAAGGGGCAATGGCCGCTCCTGAACCTCACGTGAAGCTCCTTGAACGCTTCTCAGGAAATAGGAGTTTATATTGCTCCTTCATTATGGCCTGTGAACTACTTTTTGTCTTAAAGTCCCGTACCTATGCTACCGACTACATCATAGTAAGAACCACCATCTCCCTGTTATCTGGCAGTCCCATTTCCTGGGCTCACCACTTGCTACAAGAGAACCATCCCTCCTTGGACACCTGGGCGGCATTCCAACAAGCAATGGATACGCTCTACGATGACCCTCATCGGACCTCCTCAGTTAAATCTATCATCCGAGCCCTGAAACAGGGTCGTCGGCCAGTGGAGGAATATGTGGCAATCACATATCATACCACTCTCTTTTTTTGTATACTTCATATGTTGGAGATATAGGGGACATTACTAGCTTCTTCACAAGCTGCACATTACTTATAGACAGGTGTCTAATATTGGGCACTATTTCTTCGTTTAATTTATTTCTGGTTTATTTCTTTATTTAAGTGTTTTTATTTACATGTTCACGTGTGTTTTTTGGTCATTTGTTTATTTATAACTACAATTATTATTATTATACATTTTTTTGAGAGTGCTATGATATAGGATTTCAATATATCTTACTTATCTCCTTGGGTTTTTCTTACTTTATTCTATTATTGGATGTGTATGTGTGTGCAGTGGCGTCCTGAGGGGGGGGCTGGGGCGTGGACCGCACCGGGTGACACCTCCATCGGGGGTGACACCTGTGCTGCCAGCACCCCCCGCATCGCGCTGCTTAACTTTTTTTCTTTTTTCTGGCATCTGGCTGGCGCTATATTACTGGGCTCTGACTGGCATAATATTCCTGGGCTCTGAGTGGCACTATATTACTGGGCTCTGGCTGGCACTATATTACTGGGCATCTGGCTGGCACTATATTACTGGGCTCTGGCTGGCACTATATTACTGGCCATCTGGCTGGCACTATATTACTGGGCTCTGGCTGGCACTATATTACTGGGCATCTGGCTGGCACTATATTACTGGGCTCTGGCTGGCACTATATTACTGGGCTCTGACTGGCATAATATTCCTGGGCTCTGAGTGGCACTATATTACTGGGCATCTCACTGGCACTATATTACTGGGCTCTGGCTGGCACTATATTACTGGGCTCTGACTGGCATAATAATCCTGGGCTCTGGCTGGCACTATATTACTGGGCTCTGGCTGGCACTATATTACTGGGCTCTGACTGGCATAATATTCCTGGGCTCTGACTGGCATAATATTCCTGGGCTCTGACTGGCACAATATTACTGGGTTCTGACTGGCACACTATTACTGGGCTCTGACTGGCACTATATTCCTGGTATCTGACTGGCACAAAATTACTGGGCTCTGAGTGGCACAATATTTTTGGGCTCTGACTGGCACAATATTACTGGCATCTGACTGGCACAATATTACTGGGCTCTGAATGGCACAATATTCCTGGTATCTGAGTGGCACAATATTACTGGGCTCTGAGTGGGACAATACTACTGGGCTCTGAATGGCACAATATTCCTGGTATCTGACTGGCACACTATTACTGGGCTCTGAGTGGGACAATACTACTGGGATCTGAATGGCACAATAATACTGGTATCTATAATTGTAAGATTGTCACCTCGTGGGGCTCCTGTGTGTTGCATAATTAATGGCGGTCCCATGTGTGCATAATTATGGGGCACTTGTGTGTGGCATATTTATTGGGCCCCGTGTGTGGCATAATTAAGGAACTCTTTTGTGTGGCGTAATTAAGGGACTTTTGTGTGTGGCATAATTATGGGGCACCTGTGTGTGGCATAATTATGGGGCACCTGTGTGTGGCATAAGTTATGGGGCTCTGGTGTTGCATAAGTTATGGGGCTCCTGTGTGTGGCATAGTTATGGGGCTCCTGTGTGTGGCATAGTTATGGGGCTCCTGTGTGTGGCATAGCTATGGGGCTCCTGTGTGTGGCATAGTTAATAGGCCATCTAACTGGCATTACTAAGGAATCTGTTTGGCATTGTATGGAGGAAATCCAGGGGGGTGACACCATGAGTTTCCGCACCGGGTGACACCAACCCTAGTGACACCCCTGTGTGTGTGAACCATCTACCTAGGTTTAATATACTTGTGCCTGTTTGAAATATATTTTTCCCCTATCAGAGGCACACCCTTACTTATTTGCTTCCCCTCTTTGGGGTATTTTACTGCTGGTGGTCTTCCACCTTCTTTCATTTTAATGCATTATTAAATAAAATTGTTGTTTTAAGTGTTCCTACCCTTCACATTCATGTTGCACACAGTGAGCCTTCAGAACACGTCATTCCGGAACCCTATCTGGCATTTCACAAAGTCTTCAACAAAAAGAGGCCGAACAGTTACCACCACACCAACCCTACGACTGCCCGATTGATCTACTCCCAGGGGCCGCTATCTCCTTTGGCCGTATCTTTCCACTTTCAGAACCCAAACTCGCTGTGCTCAAACACTACATCAATACTAATCTACGCAAGGGTTTCATACGCCCCTGAGATGGAGGTGTCCGCCCCTGTGTCGACTACAGAGAACTTAATAACATCACCATCAAAAATAAGTATCCACTTCCTCTGATACCTGAACTGATGGATCGATTATGAGGAGAACGAATATACACAAAGCTCAATCTCCTAGGGGCCTACAACCTGGTCCGCATTCGTCGTGGGGATGAGTGGAAGACTGCCTTCCTAACCAGGTACGGCCACTATGAATATCGGGTTTTGCCTCATCTTACCCAATCCAGAGAAAGCATATTTTCTAGAAGTAGATGCCTCTGAAACAGCTGTGGGGGCTATACTCTCACAACGATATGGGATAAAAGAAGACCTACATCCTGAGTCCTTTTATTCACAACGTCTTTCCCCTGCGGAAATAAACTACAATATTGGAGACAGATAACCCCTAGCCATAAAATTGGCACTTCAAGAATGGAGACATCTCCTAGAGGGAGCTCATCATCCAATCACAGTATTTACGGACCACCGTAATCTAGAATATCTGCGCACCGCAAAACGCCTATGTCCTCATCAAGCCCAGTGGGCGTTAAATATGACTAATATATGACTAATATGCCACAAAGAGATAAAGGGAGAATCTAAACAGAAAATGAGACACAAGGATGATTCAAGCCAAAACTAGATATCTAGGCACTCACAATCCCCTACAACTATTGAACTGAGTGTCTCAGGAAAAAAAAAAAAAAGGTTGTTGCAAGATTTTCTTTTGCATTAGAAACAATGTTCTTGAAGTTCATGATCTTTCTTAATGTGTATATTTGCCAGGTGCATTGACAATATGATGATCTAATAAAAAATAAAAAAAAAGACCTCCATTGCTATAATAAAATGTGTCCCCTGGACACCTATGTTTAAAAAATTAAAATTCCATAAGTACATGTATGTTTATATGATACAGACATTGGGTTCTATTCAGTGGCCTGAGTTAATTATCTCATGTCATTGAATCCCATAGACTACAATAGAAAAAACATTGCTAATTCACATTTTTCTATTGCAGTCTATGGGATTCAGGGACATGAGATCAATCACTCAGGTCATTCAATAGACCCCATTATGTGTTGTACCAGATTCTAGGAATTACATTACATTACATTACCTTTTATTTATATGGCGCCAAAAATGTACGCAGCACTTGGTACAGAGCATAAGAAGGGAGTTACAAACAAATTTAGACAAAACTAACCATGGCATAATAATAGACAAACAGTAACACATTTTAATTGACAAACTGTAGCATATTTTAATGGGCAAATTGGCTGTTGCATATAGTTACTGTGGCATGTTAATTGGTACCTGGCTGCTCAATTTAATTGACAAAGTGATGCTGAGGCATCTTCTGTTGGGCAAAATAACAAGTACTATGGGGCAAAGTTACACTATGGCATTTTCCGCAGGGCCAGTTCTGTTGGGCAAAGTGACACTGTGGTATGTTCTGTTGGGCAAATTGACACTGTGACATGCCAAATCATGAGGGTGTACTATGAGTGCAAGCCAAGTGCTGTGGGTGCAATACCAGTGCATGGCAAATGCTGTGGGTACTATATGTTGGTACAGAAGAAGGGAACAAAAAAAAGAAATGCAATTTTGCAATAAAAATGTTATTACATATAAAATGGTTGAATATAATATGAAAATCATTGCATATAATATTAACAAGTTTACATTTAAATACAGTTTTACATTGCAGCTTTAGAAAAAGTGGGTTGAGGGGGCACCACTGTTAAAGATATCTATCTATCTATATATCTATCTATCTATCTATGCGTGTGTTTATATATAGGTATGTTATATGTGTGTATAAAGATATTTTATAATTGTACAATAGATGAATTTGGCCCGCCATCACCTCACAGACTTTGCTTGCAGCCTCCGAGTGGAAAACAGTTGCTGACCCCTGCCCTAGATGGTACATGACAGTGGGGTAAATTCAAAGGTTTCAGTGAAATATTACATAAATAGCTATTGCCTGCCATTAAGACAGAGAAAAAAGCATCATGAAAAGAGGGTTGAAACAAGGGAAGGGAGTTGGAAATTAATTTAGAATAGCAGCATAGATGTTATTGGCAGGAGAGGTTCATGGCCAGGTCAAGGTCTTATACAACTGCTTACATTTTGTACTATAACCCTTGTATTTCATAAAATCTAATCCAGGGGTTTAGAAAAACAGAACGTCCAAAGCAAACTATAAACATTCACAAATCAATTCCCTCATCTCTAATTAAGACTGATGTCAGCATTGTGAATTTATTAGCGTCACACTTTATTGAACAAGGTTATATTACCTGTCACAATTATGCTTTCAAACTAGAGTCCTTCATTATCCTTTCAAGTGCATATATTTAGATGCAAATTAATGATGACAGATTATTTAAGGGAAATTATTAATTACATCACTTTCTGTACCTTTGTACAAAGTGGGATATTGTATAAACATACAAGGTTTCATTATTTTTCTACTCCCTCAGAAAACAGATGAGGATGGATAAATTAAAATGTGAATTTCACATAAATTATGGAGACCACAGGTAGTAGAGGTTTGAAAATCAACTTAATCATGCATGTACTTTGTGAACTAATGGTGTGTTTTGTCTTATATGTTTACATTAATTATAGTTTTTTTTTACTTTACACTCCAGACAATATAGCTCCTAAAGTTTAGGTTATAATTCTATGCTGCTCACTGTTTATGGGGTGTTCATTTTTGCAAACACTAAATGTATTTAGCTGTAGCTATATAAAAGGATGTGAGAAGCCATAGCACTTGGGAGAAGTATTTTTCACAAGTCAAATTAACAGAGGTTTGGTATATGTATGTAAGATTGCACACACAGGAAAAGTCCCATCACCCAGATAGCACATAAACAGGATTTACCCAGCACCCAGATTGCACACACAGGACTTAGCCCAGGGTTAGTTTCTTCTGCTAAGCAAGCTCACCAGGTTTATCCCTGCACAGTGTATACTCAACTCACCTGCAACTCACCTTTAAGAGAATGGACCCCTTTGTCAGTTATGTACCTATGGGTTAGGTAGAATTCTTATGCTATATTCTAGTAAGAGTATTGAGTAAGTTGAAAATTAATCACAGAAAAAGAGCTAAATTTACAGTACACTAGTGCCCCCTCTTGCAGTAGGACAAACGCAATAATACTCCAAAATGGTACATGCACTAATCCAAAGGAATGGACAAAGTCCAAGCACTCAGGAACCAAAGTCACTTATTTATTCTCCTGGTTCACTATGACACAATGACGTATAGGTTACCTCTGTCCTCTGAGTATGCAGGACAAACTAAAATCTACAAGAACCCCAACCAATCTAGCTTCATCTTACTAGTCTTATTTTCTGTCCTCAAAGAGTACAAGTCAGGGCCTGTTTTCAAGCTATTTTATTTTTATATATTTTTTTTCTCACCTTTGTTCTGGGATAAATCATCCTTTCTTATCCCAAAGTCCAGTATAGTTCTCTGAGGTTTGAATCTACCTGTGATACAGTTTCTCCATAGAAACTTTTGATTTTGACGGTTCTGTTAATGGCTCCAACTTCGACAAAAAGGAGTTCAGAGTTTTAAGCCTTTTTTGGTGGAATCTCCTTATACTTTCTTCTTTCATGATTGGGTTGTCCTGTACCATCAAGGAATTTCTCCTGAAAGTTCATTTCACCTTGACCAGTAGACTGTCTTACCTGTTTTTTTCTGGATCCAACCTCTCTTGATGAGCTCTGCTGACACCATGTGGATGCTCTTAGATGACTCTGAACAAGTAGTCCTGACCACCCCACTATAATAAATGGGGCTGGGAGCTGGTATGTGCCATTTCTTATAGCAGGGAGTCAGGGAGACCTGTACTGACACACCATATGTGTAATGGGGGAGGTGAGAGCTATTTGGCCATCTCCCAACCTTGTTTTTTACAGGGGTCAAGGCTACTTGTCCTGGCTACCATGTATATAACCATTTTGCAAGTACCCAGCCTATGCTTGTTTCACCACATGATGTACCAGGCACTTCCTCTTACATTAACTGACATATTTTCCGTGATATATCTGGTACATCCATTGTCATAGTCATTCTCTATGTCAGCCCAAGTGAGGGTGAAAAGTGGAGAGGACCATGAGATAAGTTGGGCTAGTCTGGCTGCTAGGTAAAAAGTATGGGGTCTTGGCACTGATAGGCCTTCATTTAGTTTGTGGATCTAGAAGGGTCTACTAAATAAAAAAAGAGTATAGCCAGGAAATCAGCCAAGTGGCCAAGTTGTAAAAATTCTCCAAAGCAGCTACTTTGGCCTCACTGCAATTCTCTTTTTATTGAGTAGACACTTTAAAGAAGTGCGCAGATTTCATTTTAAAGCATATTTGTGGTTTAACTCTGTTGTGGTTCGTGATTTTAGATGAATTAATATGGCATAAATGATTTCATAATAACTGTTGTGTTAAACTTTAAATCTGTTGAACAAAAAAAGATATGTGCACTCCGTAATGGCAAAAATGAAAATGAAATAAAGTGCTTTAATGGTTAAATAACAGACAGTGGGAATATCCCGGACAAGGTGTCATAAGAAAGGGGAAAAGACCTTAAGCGTGTTTACCACGCGAAACGCGTTAGGTCTTTTCCCCTTTCTTATGACACCTTGTCCGGGATATTCCCACTGTCTGTTATTTAACCATTAAAGCACTTTATTTCATATTCATTTTTGCCATTACGGAGTTCACATATCTTTTTTTGTTCAATTGCCAATATTGAACAAAAGTGGAGCGGCTTGTGTGAATTGTTACAAACTTTAAATCTATACTTGTGTGTGAAAAGAAATGTAAACCCATTCAAAATGGAGTCTTTGTTGTGAGTCCCAAGATAGCTCCAAGCCACATGGTAATAGTAACATTAAAAAAGACACACGCAGTGTGTGGAGGCCTGTCTAGATTTTCCTCAGACTGCTCTCAATAAGGATCCCATATTCCTTCCTCAACCTCAAACACTGCATGACTTTCCTTCACCCCAATAACTGCATGACTCTAGCTAGCTCACAAATAGGATTATAAAAGATATAAGCCCCTCCTAGATTCACACATTCCAGCCCCATGTGTGAAACTAGTTACTCTTACAAATTCTCTGTTTGAAATTAACCCTTCCAGTGCTGATAAATGCAATTTTTTTTTAAAAGAGACTACCTGCTAAATGTTGGACATAAAAGGTGAATTATTATGGTGGCAAAAGAACAAATATCATATCCATAACATTCCACCTCTTGCTAACACACCATAAATACACTCAAGTTATGTTCTAATAGGGTTTTTTCTAAAAATCCATATTCGCTATCTTGATAAACATATATTATGTATATAGAGTGAAACACAAATAAACACATATAAATACAGTAATCAATATTCCATGTACAATGTATTTCCCCAAGCTTCTCAAAAGCCAAAACATTTGATGCATGGTTTCATGAAGCTTGTCTTATTGCTACAGCCAGGCTGGATAAATTATCCTTCTTCTTCACTGATGTTAATTTATTTGAAGGGAGTGCATAGCTGGTCTAGATTTCTTGTGATTGACATCTGTGGAATCAGTGGGGCTATGCGGTCACTATCTCCTGGAAGGAGAAAGGTCAGGTTAAGAATCATCATTTAATAATACAGTTTTATTATGACCATGAATAACCTCTTTGTTCTACTGTATTACACCTTGGTAATACCCATGATTTGCACCCTACTTATATCATTGTGGAGTGCCTTGATTGCCACCTCTTCTAGAACAGTATCAGAAGTTATCCCACTTGTACTTGATGTAAACAAAGATGTGTTTCACATTCATTCATCCACACTTACTACCCAGTTGTACTTTAACTTTCTCTCGTTCACTCAGTAGTGAGTATAAGATAACTCTGTCCAGGCCTGCTGCCTCCAATGGGAACAGACCAACTTTTTAAAAAAAAATAAAATGTTAGTTTCTAAAAAATGTGATATTTCCAACTGATGTGGGGAGGCTATCTGTAACTGTGAACCAAAATTAACCAATGGATTGTCACCTTACAAGTCAGCCTGGCAAATAGAGTGTTAGGTTGGTCAGTAAAATCATAAGAGCCTGTGTAAAAGTTCTATCCCAATCTCTCTGTGACATACTTGGGGATAGTGTATTAATCTACCCATTTAAAAATCTATTATAACTTTTAATCAACCCAGAGGCGTGGTCGTGACATGAGCTAGCCTACACCCATTGTTGGACTGACCAGTAAAGTGAGTACCGGTGTCAGTTTTGAATTTCAGTTGGCAGTAATACTTATTTCACTGCAAATGGGACTTGCTTAATGGTAGTCACGAGTTGCAAGGCCTTTTGCTCTAGCCCATTCCAGGGTGGCTTTATTTACTCAATGCCCTCCAATTGCATTTACCAATGAAGCCATTTGAAGTATAACTTGATACACGGGACCTCTATCTTGAGTCTACAGGTTCCATATTAGGGTCAGTTGTTTCACAGTTTTTTTGTGGTCATGTCCCTCAATCTCTTGGCATTAATCTTGTTCTGGCGGCTGCACAGATCTTCTCCCAAAGTTCCACACCTCCCCACACTAATGTGCCATGTAATAAGCCAATTGTAGTCTCTTTATATTGGCATCCTTATTGTAATTTGAATCACCAGTCTCTTGTTCTTAGGTCTCCATCTCTCCATGCTGATTGAATGTTGGAAGTTGGCACTCTCAGTTTGCATTAGCTTGATTCTCTAGCAACCGGACCATGGCACGTGGTGGAGGAGTGTAGATAGCCTTGGGGCATCAACAGTATATTGGCTTCCTTCCTAAGTGAATGCAAATGGAATGTTGTGACTCAGGTGAAATGAGATTTGAAAAATAAAGTATTTGCCAGATCAATCACTTCATGCCACTCCATATCTGTATGGCTGACATATATGAAGGAGTGACTTTATCAAGACCCCTATAATAAGTCATCATCACTAAGACCAAAGCAACTTTTTTTTACAGAGAACATAGGAGCTTTAAAAGAGCTTAATGCAAAATGAACTTAACCCGACTAATGATTTCTTTCAACCATCTCAGCAGCCCTTGTTGTACTACAGGAAGGGGGAGAATGATCACAGGTGTCCAGTTTGTATTTCCTCTCACCACCTCCTCTGCCACATGAGCATAGGAGGGTTTGTGAGTAAGGCAAAAATGTGAGCACCTCCCACTGCATCTCTATTCTGCACCCTAACAACACATCTACTTTAATAGTCTTTGTTAATAGGTTTTAATCGTCTCTGTAGGTTAAATCATCCTCTGTATGTAAGTATGTAAGTATGTCTAATTTTTGTTTGGTAATCGTGATTGTGGAGACCACGTTTTGGAATAGTCAGACTCTGTCTGGGGAGAGTAGATTATCTTCTTTATGTCATGAATAAACTTGTGGGCAAGCTTATCCTGCCTGTATCCAGTCATTTCTGGTGTCCTTTATCTCCTTGTTATGCTTTATGTTTGGTTTCTTGCCCTGTCATTCTCTCGCTTTGCTCCATTTCTGGTTTTCCAGGCTGCCTGTTATTTGGTTTAGCCCTTAAATCAGTACTATGTCATTCTTGTTTCTGCTCTCTCCGATTTGCTATTTTTTCTGCTTAGCCTGTCTCAGCCTGCAGCATCCTTCTCATCCTGCGATTAGTGCTATGCTCCATGCCTGCTATAGGGTGTCTGCAGGATATCTCCAAATGTTGTCCTGTCATATACTGGATACGTAGTTTGGATGGGTTTGAGGGCGCAGAATGTCATACAGGGAACATAAAATACAAATAGAAAACACATATAGTGCAAAAACGTATAAAACAACTGTGTATTAAGTGATGTGTATGAGAAGCACTCACAAACATCTGGAATAACAGGCCTTTAGGAGCAGTGAGGTTATAAGAAGTAGTAGTATTTAATCTGCACAATGGGGATAAAAACATAGACAAAACATAGAGCAGTAAAAAAAGTGGTTTAAAAAGTGGCCTGACGTAAGATTTCACTTACAGACTCCACATTTCGACAGGCATATAGTAAAGAGGTCCACAACAGGGGAAGCCACAGCATAACAGGTCAAGGGGACTACCTGGTTTTGGGAGATTGGCATTGGAGGTTATAATGTTAAATAAGAAGCCACATCCTATTTGAACATAAGGGTCGGCCGAATATGCTATGATATTCGGCCCCGAACTGGTGCCTCTGGACTGTTTCAGGACACAATGGGGACACTTCAAGAACCGAATTATGAGCTACCCAGTTTACCCCAATGTCTCTTATTATGTTTGCAATTCAGAAATCATAGCTGTTTACACACCTCTTTCTCCCGAAACCAAATACAGCCGAAACATGTCTGAAACACAATGAACCAAAGTGGTAGCCTCAATTGAAACTGAAATACACATATTTGCAAACATTATTATACTTTTTGAAAATTGAAGACTACACTGAGCTGATCATTGACAAGAACAGAGTACAAGCTATTTGATTACCACATTCCACATGGATTCACAATGATACAATGTTTAAATGAAGCATTCATTGGAATTCCAGCTGCAGCATCTATGTGAATAGCAAAATGTAAATATGCAAACTTTTGAGGAAAAATACTGTGTTAATTAAGGAATTAGACAGTAAAAGAGCACTGGAGGACCTCCTGGTCAGATAAACCAAACATAAAGTAATCCCTCCGATTTCAGCCTGTTGAAATAACAAAGTGGAGCATCCCTCAACGCCAGGCCATCCAGCCCGTACAATAGGAGAAAAAAAAGAAGCAAAAACGGTTTGTGGAAGGAGCTCACAATCAAAGCAGGTATGTGAAAATAAGCCAGAGTTTAATGCTTACGTAAAACAGGCTAGTACAAAAAAGGAAATGAACCACACAGTGAGAAAGACGCCTTACGCGTTTCGTGCTTCAAAAGCACTTAATCATATGATGTGGATGTATTCCATACATCCACTACCCTCTCAGTAAAGTAATACTTCCTGATATTACTTTTAAATCGTTGCCCCTCTAATTTAAGACTATGTCCTCTAGCTGTGGTAGTTTTTCTTCTTTTAAATATACTCTCTTCCTTTACTGTGTTGATTCGACAAAATCCGGGCACCCCCTTACCCAAGCTGCACAACCACGTTACACACCTAAGACATGCCCCATCACCTCCATTTCATGACCCCACATCACACATAACATTCAGACTCACATCAAGCTCATACTCCCATCACACACACACTCCCATCACACTCCGTCACACACTCGTACTCCCATCACACTCCGTCACACACACTGTCTCCCATCACACACACTCTGACTCCCATCACACTCAGTCACACACACTGTCTCCCATCACACACACTCTGACTCCCATCACACTCAGTCACACACACTGTCTCCCATCACACACACTCTGACTCCCATCAGCACTTACCTTTCCCTGGTGGCTAGTGGCAGGCAGCATGGTCCCTCCATGCTGCCTGTTCGGCTTCCCGGCGATTGTGCCGACAGGTCACGTGACCGGGCGCGCGTATGACGTCAGCGCGCCCGTCACGTGACTGTCGGCACTTCCGTGTCACACTGCACGGGGAGCCGAACAGGCAGCACGGAGTTTTCTCTGTGCTGCCTGTTCAGCTTCCCGTGCAGCCTGGCAGGCAGAGCGATGGTGAGGGGGGATCTTCCGATCCCCTCTCACCTCCGTCTTTGCCTGCAAGCGCGGTCTTTTTTTTTTTTTTAAAGGGCCGGGTTTTTTTTTTTTTACATTTTTTTTTTTTTAGGTTAGGACTGTACCAAATAGTCTATATTCTGCTTTTGGGTTTTTACGCCCAAAGTGCATAATCTTGCACTTGTCCACATTAAATGTCAGTTGCCACTGCTCTGACCATTTTTCTAGTTTAGCTAAAACATTTGCCATTTGGCTTATCCCTCCATGAATATCAACCCTGCTGCAAATCTTTGTATCATCAGCAAAAATACATACTTTGCCAACAAGACCTTCTGCAATATCGCTAATAAAAATATTAAAGAGAATGGGTCCAAGAACAGATCCCTGAGGTACCCCACTAGTAACAAGACCTTGCATCGAATATACCCCATTGACTACAACCCTCTGTTGCCTGTCACTCAGCCATTGTCTAATCCATTCAACAATATTGAAATCCAAACTCAAAGATTTCAGTTTATTGATAAGCCTTCTATGTGCGACAGTGTCAAAAGCCTTACTGAAATCTAGGTAAGCAATGTCTACTGCACCACCCTGATCTATTATTTTAGTTACCCAATCAAAAAAATCAATAAGATTAGTTTGGCATGATCTCCCTGAAGTAAACCCATGCTGTCTCTGATCTTGAAATCCAAGCGACTTTAGATGTTCAACAATCCTATTCTTTAACAAGGTTTCATTATTTTCCCCACTACTGAAGTAAGACTTACTGGTCTATAGTTGCCGCCTCCTCCCTACTACCTTTCTTGTGAATGGGCACAACATTAGCTAATTTCCAATCTTCTGGAACTACTCCCGTTAACAATGATTGGTTAAATAAATCTGTTAACGGTTTTGCTAGTACACCACTAAGTTCTTTTAATAACTTTGGATGTATCCCATCATGTCCCATCGACTTATTTGTCTATGTTTCTATGTTTCTAAATGAGTACAAATATGGCTGGTGCAACTTGAGCCATTTGGAAGTTGTGGTGAGGTCTGTGGTATAGAGTCATGGGTAGCAAGTGTGACATATCCCTGCACTGCATAAATTGCAACAAATTAATAGAGGCAAGAATTATGTATGTGACATGCATGGGAGGGAAATTAGAAACAAGATTCCATATTTGACTGGGGTAGTTCCACCACACATGGGGGAGGACACTTTTAGGTACACCTTCCCAGGCCGGCTTGGAAACCCGAGTTGACCTGACAAGGTATAAATATAATGATGGAACAATGTCCAGTGTGCTTACTAGGGGGCCAAGATCTAATGTTGTGTAAGTTGCCGTCATTTCCTTGCCGCAGTCCCTCGGACAGAAAATACTGGTACTTCTCCATCTAAGTGAGTAGTTAGGTTTTCTGTTAATTTCTCTTTTTGATTTTTATCTGTTTTGGTGTAAATAATTTGTCATCTGTTTTATTTTATGTATGCACTGTGACTATTCTTTTGTTCATAATAAAAATTCCTTTATTAAGTTCTGCCTTCGTTTGGTAAAGAGACCCACGTTATCACATAGATATTGTGTTAAAGCATATTTTGTGGGTTTAGACTAATTTGCTTGGGGGACCAAGGCACCCCATTTATAAATTGTCTTGGTGGTGGCAGTGTTAGGACATTATTTACATTAGTATAATTAAGTGTGGGTGGTGTTAAAGGTTTTTTTTAATCATTATTTCTAGTCTAGGGCAGACAGATAGTAAATTTTATCCCTTGCACCACCAGTCACATGCACTCTTGGAGTATGGTGCATTCGTGACAGTCATGAATAGTGCTATGGGGCAATTTGTGTCTCTGACAAGTTTGCACACCCCATTATTATATCTTTATCAGTCACACTAAACTCACTGCCAATAGTAATCAGATTCCAGGATTGTAGTATACATTTCCTTTATGTGGCCTGTTTATGAAGACCCTAACAGTTTAGAGAGCTCAAATATATATTACTATCTATGAGTCATATGGTTACATTGCACCCAACATCCTCATTGTAAACAAAAACATTATGATAAGAGTGATCATGTCTGTATGTTTCAGAAATGTTTAGCCTGCGACCAGAAACTATTTGCAGGTAGAGAATCTTTATGCATTATGAGTAGCTGAGTCTAACCACTTA
Source organism: Pelodytes ibericus (assembly GCA_036172795.1). Taxonomy (NCBI): domain Eukaryota; kingdom Metazoa; phylum Chordata; class Amphibia; order Anura; family Pelodytidae; genus Pelodytes; species Pelodytes ibericus. The sequence goes on from CM069861.1 coordinate 137,949,623, forward strand.
CCTGCAATTTGTTTACTGTCAATGAATTATACAATTAAATTACCTTTTTTAGTCTACCACCAGAGATGAGTATATTCATTTGGTTTTCAGCAGCCAGTTTATTTTTTCTCAAATATTAGACAAAGACTTATTTGTTATGAAACAGATGGAATTTGGCTTTTCAGTGTACTTCCAGCTGACTTTCCTTATATTTTAATTGCTTTCAGCAAAATCAAACAGGAACGGTTATTGATACTGTGTTAGCTACTTTTGCAGAAGATTAAAATAAATAGAGGAAAAAAAGGTTATGGGATGTTTTTTTTTTTCTCTTTTAACAGTTACGTAAGAAGCACATTTGAGTATTATATAATTAGACATTAATATATAACCCAACAGTAGGGCAAGTGGATTTATTTAATTACACCTTGTAATGGTGGACACATCCCAGGACAAAGGAGGGCCTACAACAAAAGTAGTCTTGTTAATTATACTTGTTGTCATATTATATGTGGGTGCAGCTTGCTATTAACCCCTTAGTGACAAAACATTTCCACCTTGACTTTCCCTTGGTGACAATGGCTGTTTTGACATCTCTAGGGTGTTTGTGTTTAGCTGTAATTTTTTTCTTTCTCACATACAGTACCCACACAAATTATATGTTGTTTTTATCGTCATAAGAAGGGCTTTCATTAGATACCATTATGTTCATCATATCTTATAATTTACTACAAAAAGAAATCATAAAATATGATGAAAAATTTAAAAAAACACACTTTTTCTAACTTTGACCTAAAATATAATATACACAAATAAAATCATTAAAAAATACCCCATCTAAATAGTTTCTAAATGTTCTCCCGAGTTCAAAAATATGCATGTTTCCATATTTTTCAGTATTTTTTTGCGAGTTATGGGGCAAAAACCAAAAATAGTGTTTTTTGTTTTTTTCCTATATTGAACTTTTGACCCCAACCCGAACCCAAAATTTACCCTAACACTAAATTTAACCCCAACTCTAATCCTTATTATATCCCTTAATATTTTTTAACTTTAATTTAATTTTAACCCTATCCCTTATGCTAAAAATATTTAATTTTAACCCTATAGGCTAATATAGCTAAATAACCTGTTTTTAATTAATTAAATATTTATTTTAAATATTTCCCATTGCAATGCTACTAAACTACCACTCAAGTAGCATATTCAGAGCGACGGAAGTGAAGTTACTTTCATTTCCGAAGCTCAGACCGGCAGAGGACTTAGCCATATTGACGGAGCAGCATGCTCCGTCAATATGGCTCCCCACGATCGCTCCGTGGGGCGATTGTGGGGTCCCGAAATAGAAATTTCAGTGCTGGCTATTGCCTTGATGTCGAGGCAATAGACCAGCACTGTTAAAGCGGTTTTCGCGATCGTTGATCGCGAAAACCGCTTCATTCAATGCAGGACGTGCCAGGCACGTCCTTTGTCGTTAAGGGAGTTTCTCCTGGCACGTCCTTTGTCGTCAAGGGGTTAAACACCGATGTTAATTTGCAACAAGTATAAAACTGTGGAACAACCATTAAGGGCCCTTGTGTTGAAATAATATGTTGTAGCTTTTAATATTCCTAATAGAATAGAATTGTATTTAATTGCTACAAGAGAAACATACTGGAGGGTATTCCCTACAAGTTGAGTTGCAGGTGAGTAGTGGTGAGATTAGATGATGAACATTTCATCTCACCAATTTAGCTATACATTGTGCAGGGACAAGCCTGGTGAGAGACACCGTGCTTGTCAAGAAATTGCGAGAGCAATCTTTAATAGTTAACACCACCCAGTGGACACAGAGAGAGGGAAATGGTATACTTATATGCAAATATCTGTTGCTCTACAGACCACTCAAAATATACATGGGGAAAAAAGCTTACAAATTGTGCACTTTCAAGAGCATTTCATGCTTATATAATAGGCTCAGGGAGGGGTTTCATTAACCACCAATTGATATATATTTTTTTGTATACAATGTATAGTTAAACTGATGAGATGAAATGTTCATCTACCCTCATCTCACCTTTAGTGAATAGCCACAACTGACTCATGGAAGAGGACACTTAACTGGCTGAGTAAAATAGTACAGTCAATCCAGAACAGTTGGATTAAAATTACTAACTGTGATTGTAATACCCAACAAAGTGTCTGTCATAGGCACAAAACATTGCAATTGCTGCATCCCTATTACTCTGCCACTGCAAAGTATATAGTGCAGGACTTAACTACACCACAGAAGTGTATTTAACAGTTCATTGAGTTCATTGAGGCAAGACATATGCTTATTTTTCTTATTTATTTGTCTATTTCATTGTCTTTTGTAGCTATTTTGGTTTCTTTATTGGCCTGTGATATTTTGTATATGTACTTTTTATTTTTATTTTTAATTTTGAGTATTTTATCTTAGTATTGGTCATTTACAACATGCCAAGTGTTTATACATGTGGAAAAAAAAAGTTATTAATATTAGACTTGGATAATGTGAGATTTATTTAAGAAATGGCTGACACAGTCTAGTTAATAAATTTTTCACCATTACATTTATTTTTATTACTAAATGTTAATGAGTTTAATTATTTTAACAATGTTTCTAGAAACTTAAAAACTCAGAATTGGGAATTAGTGACAAATAGATAATGTAAGAATCATTTTTTAATAGAACCCATCTATGAAACCATGACCTGAACTATAGTCCTGAGTATTCTAGGCAGAGGCGTCGCTAGGGGTGGGCTACTGGGGCTATAGCCCCGAATCCCCCCCTCATAGCCCCGAATGGAGACTCTGGGGCTAAAGTATTCTTTAGCCCCGAGACTCCAGGGCTTTAAATATATATAAAAAAAAAAAAATCCCCCCGGTGAGCTCTCCTCCGTCTGGGACATAGTCCCAGAATCCAAGGATTAACCACACGCGGGGGTGAGGGCCGATCGGGAGGAGAGGCTGCTATAGAGAGCTCGCTCCCTAGCCTCTCCTCCTGGCCATAGAGATCACAGCGCGGCGGGTGCAAGCTCCGCCCCCGTCGCGCTGTGTCAGCTGCTTGTCGGATGTCAGGTGGACGGACATCCGGCAGAAGGTCCTGGATGACGGACCAAGTGTAAGGTAAGTAAAAAATAAAAATAAAAAGTGTGACTGTGCATGGGTGTCTAGGTGTGTGTGTGTGTGTCTGGGTATTACTGGGTTCTGGCTGGCACACTATTACTGGGCTCTGAGTGGCACAATATTCTTGGGCTCTGACTGACACTATATTACTGGGTTCTGAGTGGCACAATATTACTGGGCTCTGATTGGAACACTATTACTGGGCTCTGACTAGCACAATATTCCTGGGCTCTGACTGGCACAATATTCCTGGGCTCTGACTGGCACAATATTACTGGGCTCTGAGTGGCACACTATTACTGGGCTCTGACTGGCACACTATTACTGGGCTCTGACTGGCCCAATATGCCTGGGCTCTGACTGGCACAATATTACTGGGCTCTGACTGGCACAATATTACTGGGCTCTGACTGGCACAATATTACTGGGTTCTGAGTGGCACACTATTACTGGGCTCTGGGTGGCACACTATTACTGGGCTCTGACTGGCACAATATTCCTGGGCTCTGACTGGCACAATATTACTGGGCTCTGACTGGCACAATACTACTGGTATCTGACTGGCACAATATTACTGGGCTCTGACTGGCACAATATTTCTGGTGTCTGACTGGCATAATATTACTGGGCTCTGAGTGGCACACTATTACTTGGCTCTGACTGGCACACTATTACTGGGCTCTGACTTGCACAATATTCCTGGGCTCTGACAGGCACAATATTCCTGGGCTCTGACTGGCACAATATTACTGGGCTCTGACTGGCACAATATTACTGGGCTCTGACTGGCACAATATTCCTGGGCTCTGACTGGCACAATATTACTGGGTTCTGAGTGGCACACCATTACTGGACTCTTAGTGGCACACTATTACTGGGCTCTGACTGGCACAATATTCCTGGGCTCTGACTGGCACAATATTCCTGGGCTCTGACTGGCACAATATTCCTGGGCTCTGACTGGCACTATATTACTGGGTTCTGAGTGGCACAATATTACTGGGCTCTTATTGGCACACTATTACTGGGCTCTGACTAGCACAATATTCCTGGGCTCTGACTGGCACAATATTCCTGGGCTCTGACTGGCACAATATTACTGGGTTCTGAGTGGCACAATATTACTGGGCTCTGACTGGCACAATATTCCTGGGCTCTGACTGGCATAATTTTACTGGGCTCTGAGTGGCACACTATTACTGGGCTCTGACTGGCACACTATTACTGGGCTCTGAGTGGCAAAATATTACTGGGTTCTGAGTGGCACACGATTACTGGGCTCTGAGTGGCACACTATTACTGGGCTCTGACTGGCACACTATTACTGGGCTCTGACTGGAACAATATGCCTGGGCTCTGACTGGCACAATATTCCTGGGCTCTGACTGGCACAATATTCCTGGGCTCTGACTGGCACAATATTACTGGGTTCTGAGTGGCACAATATTACTGGGCTCTGACTGGCACAATATTCCTGGGCTCTGACAAGCACACTATTACTGGGCTCTGAGTGGCACACTATTCTTGGTCTCTGACTGGCACAATATTCCTGGGCTCTGACTGGCACAATATTACTGGGCTCTGACTGGCACAATACTACTGGTATCTGACTGGCACAATATTACTGGGCTCTGACTGGCACAATATTACTGGGCTCTGACTGGCACAATATTCCTGGGCTCTGACTGGCACACTATTACTGGGCTCTGAGTGGCAAACTATTCTTGGTCTCTGACTGGCACAATATTCCTGGGCTCTGACTGGCACAATACTACTGGTATCTGACTGGCACAATATTCCTGGGCTCTGACTGGCACTATATTACAGGGTTCTGAGTGGCACAATATTACTAAGCTCTGATTGGCACACTATTACTGGGCTCTGACTAGCACAATATTCCTGGGCTTTGACTGGCACAATATTCCTGGGCTCTGACTGGCACAATATTACTGGGTTCTGAGTGGAACAATATTACTGGGTTCTGAGTGGCACACGATTACTGGGCTCTGAGTGGCACACTATTCTTGGTCTCTGACTGGCACAATATTCCTGGGCTCTGACTGGCACAATATTACTGGGCTCTGACTGGCACAATATAACTGGGCTCTGACTGGCACAATACTACTGGTATCTGACTGGCACAATATTACTGGGCTCTGACTGGCACAATATTTCTGGTGTCTGACTGGCACAATATTCCTGGACTCTGACTGGCATAATATTACTGGGCTCTGAGTGGCACACTATTACTTGGCTCTGACTGGCACACTTTTAATGGGCTCTGACTTGCACAATATTCCTGGGCTCTGACTGGCACAATATTACTGGGCTCTGAGTGGCACACTATTACTGGGCTCTGACTGGCACAATATTCCTGGGCTCTGACTTGCACAATATTCCTGGGCTCTGACTGGCACAATATTCCTGGGCTCTGACTGGCACAATATTCCTGGGCTCTGACTGGCACTATATTACTGGGTTCTGAGTGGCACAATATTACTGGGCTCTGATTGGCACACTATTACTGGGCTCTGACTAGCACAATATTCCTGGGCTCTGACTGGCACAATATTCCTGGGCTCTGACTGGCACAATATTACTGGGTTCTGACTGGCACAATATTACTGGGTTCTGAGTGGCACACGATTACTGGGCTCTGAGTGGCACACTATTACTGGGCTCTGACTGGCACACTATTACTGGGCTCTGACTAGCACAATATGCCTGGGCTCTGACTAGCACAATATGCCTGGGCTCTGACTGGCACAATATTACTGGGCTCTGACTGGCACAATACTAATGGGCTCTGACTGGCACAATATTCCTGGGCTCTGACTGGCACACTATTACTGGGCTCTGAGTGGCACACTATTCTTGGTCTCTGACTGGCACAATATTCCTGGGCTCTGACTGGCACAATATTACTGGGCTCTGACTGGCACAATACTACTGGTATCTCACTGGCACAATATTACTGGGCTCTGACTGGCACAATATTACTGGGTTCTGACTGGCACAATATTCCTGGGCTCTGACTGGCACACTATTACTGGGCTCTGAGTGGCACACTATTCTTGGTCTATGACTGGCACAATATTCCTGGGCTCTGACTGGCTCAATATTACTGGGCTCTGACTGGCACAATACTACTGGTATCTGACTGGCACAATATTACTGGGCTCTGACTGGCACAATATTTCTGGTGTCTGACTGGCACAATATTCCTGGGCTCTGACTGGCATAATATTACTGGGCTCTGAGTGGCACACTATTACTTGGCTCTGACTGGCACACTATTACTGGGCTCTGACTTGCACAATATTCCTGGGCTCTGACTGGCACAATATTCCTGGGCTCTGACTGGCACAATATTACTGGGCTCTGACTGGCACAATATTACTGGGCTCTGACTGGCACAATATTCCTGGGCTCTGACTGGCACAATATTACTTGGTTCTGAGTGGCACACTATTACTGGGCTCTGAGTTGCACACTATTACTGTGCTCTGACTGGCACAATATTCCTGGGCTCTGACTGGCACAATATTCCTGGGCTCTGACTGGCACAATATTACTGGGCTCTGACTGGCACAATATTCCTGGGCTCTGACTGGCACTATATTACTGGGTTCTGAGTGGCACAATATTACTGGGCTCTGATTGGCACACTCTTACTGGGCTCTGACTAGCACAATATTCCTGGGCTCTGACTGGCACAATATTCCTGGGTTCTGACTGGCACAATATTACTGGGTTCTGAGTGGAACAATATTACTGGGTTCTGAGTGGCACACGATTACTGGGCTCTGAGTGGCACACTATTACTGGGCTCTGACTTGCACAATATTACTGGGTTCTGAGTGGCACAATATTACTGGGTTCTGAGTGGCACACTATTACTGGGCTCTGACTTGCACAATATTACTGGGTTCTGAGTGGCACAATATTACTGGGTTCTGAGTGGCACACGATTACTGGGCTCTGAGTGGCACACTATTACTGGGCTCTGACTGGCACAATATGCCTGGGCTCTGACTGGCACAATATTACTGGGCTCTGACTGGCACAATATTACTGGGCTCTGACTGGCACAATATTCCTGGGCTCTGACTGGCACAATATTACTGGGTTCTGAGTGGCACAATATTATTGGGTTCTGAGTGGCACACGATTACTGGGCTCTGAGTGGCATACTATTACTGGGCTCTGACTGGCACACTATTACTGGGCTCTGACTGGCACAATATGCCTGGGCTCTGACTGGCACAATATTACTGGGCTCTGACTGGCACAATATTACTGGGCTCTGACTGGCACAATATTACTGAGTTCTGAGCGGCACACTATTACTGGGCTCTGAGTGGCACACTATTACTGGGCTCTGACTGGCACAATATTCCTGGGCTCTGACTGGCACAATATTACTGGGCTCTGACTGGCACAATATTACTGGGCTCTGACTGGCACAATATTACTGGGTTCTGAGTGGCACACTATTACTGGGCTGTGAGTGGCACACTATTACTGGGCTCTGACTGGCACAATATTCCTGGGCTCTGACTGGCACAGTATTCCTGGGCTCTGACTGGCACAATATTACTGGGCTGTGACTGGCACAATACTACTGGTATCTGACTGACACAATATTTCTGGTGTCTGACTGGCACAATATTCCTGGGCTCTGACTGGCATAATATTACTGGGCTCTGAGTGGCACAATATTACTGGGCTCTGACTGGCACACTATTACTGGGCTCTGACTTGCACAATATTCCTGGGCTCTGACTGGCACAATATTCCTGGGCTCTGACTGGCACAATATTCCTGGGCTCTGACTGGCACAATATTCCTGGGCTCTGACTGGCACAATATTACTGGGTTCTGAGTGGCACAATATTACTGGGTTCTGAGTGGCACACGATTACTGGGCTCTGACTGGCACAATATTCCTGGGCTCTGACTGGCACAATATTCCTGGGCTCTGACTGGCACAATATTACTGGGTTCTGAGTGGCACAATATTACTGGGTTCTGAGTGGCACACGATTACTGGGCTCTGAGTGGCACACTATTACTGGGCTCTGACTGGCACAATATTACTGGGTTCTGAGTGGCACAATATTACTGGGTTCTGAGTGGCACACGATTACTGGGCTCTGAGTGGCACACTATTACTGGGCTCTGACTGGCACACTATTACTGGGCTCTGACTGGCACAATATGCCTGGGCTCTGACTGGCACAATATTACTGGGCTCTGAGTGGCACACTATTCTTGGTCTCTGACTGGCACAATATTCCTGGGCTCTGACTGGCACAATATTACTGGGCTCTGACTGGCACAATATTACTGGCTCTGACTGGCACAATACTACTGGTATCTGACTGGCACAATATTACTGGGCTCTGACTGGCACAATATTTCTGGTGTCTGACTTGCACAATATTCCTGGGCTCTGACTGGCACAATATTACTGGGCTCTGAGTGGCACACTATTACTGGGCTCTGACTGGCACAATATTCCTGGGCTCTGACTTGCACAATATTCCTGGGCTCTGACTGGCACAATATTCCTGGGCTCTGACTGGCACAATATTCCTGGGCTCTGACTGGCACTATATTACTGGGTTCTGAGTGGCACAATATTACTGGGCTCTGATTGGCACACTATTACTGGGCTCTGACTAGCACAATATTCCTGGGCTCTGACTGGCACAATATTCCTGGGCTCTGACTGGCACAATATTACTGGGTTCTGACTGGCACAATATTACTGGGTTCTGAGTGGCACACGATTACTGGGCTCTGAGTGGCACACTATTACTGGGCTCTGACTGGCACACTATTACTGGGCTCTGACTAGCACAATATGCCTGGGCTCTGACTAGCACAATATGCCTGGGCTCTGACTGGCACAATATTACTGGGCTCTGACTGGCACAATACTAATGGGCTCTGACTGGCACAATATTCCTGGGCTCTGACTGGCACACTATTACTGGGCTCTGAGTGGCACACTATTCTTGGTCTCTGACTGGCACAATATTCCTGGGCTCTGACTGGCACAATATTACTGGGCTCTGACTGGCACAATACTACTGGTATCTCACTGGCACAATATTACTGGGCTCTGACTGGCACAATATTACTGGGCTCTGACTGGCACAATATTCCTGGGCTCTGACTGGCACACTATTACTGGGCTCTGAGTGGCACACTATTCTTGGTCTCTGACTGGCACAATATTCCTGGGCTCTGACTGGCTCAATATTACTGGGCTCTGAGTGGCACACTATTCTTGGTCTCTGACTGGCACAATATTCCTGGGCTCTGACTGGCTCAATATTACTGGGCTCTGACTGGCACAATACTACTGGTATCTGACTGGCACAATATTACTGGGCTCTGACTGGCACAATATTACTGGGCTCTGACTGGCACAATATTACTGGGTTCTGAGTGGCACAATATTATTGGGTTCTGAGTGGCACACGATTACTGGGCTCTGAGTGGCATACTATTACTGGGCTCTGACTGGCACACTATTACTGGGCTCTGACTGGCACAATATGCCTGGGCTCTGACTGGCACAATATTACTGGGCTCTGACTGGCACAATATTACTGGGCTCTGACTGGCACAATATTACTGAGTTCTGAGCGGCACACTATTACTGGGCTCTGAGTGGCACACTATTACTGGGCTCTGACTGGCACAATATTCCTGGGCTCTGACTGGCACAATATTACTGGGCTCTGACTGGCACAATATTACTGGGCTCTGACTGGCACAATATTCCTGGGCTCTGACTGGCACAATATTACTGGGCTCTGACTGGCACACTATTACTGGGCTCTGACTGGCACAATATTCCTGGGCTCTGACTGGCACAGTATTCCTGGGCTCTGACTGGCACAATATTACTGGGCTGTGACTGGCACAATACTACTGGTATCTGACTGGCACAATATTTCTGGTGTCTGACTGGCACAATATTCCTGGGCTCTGACTGGCATAATATTACTGGGCTCTGAGTGGCACAATATTACTGGGCTCTGACTGGCACACTATTACTGGGCTCTGACTTGCACAATATTCCTGGGCTCTGACTGGCACAATATTCCTGGGCTCTGACTGGCACAATATTCCTGGGCTCTGACTGGCACAATATTACTGGGTTCTGAGTGGCACAATATTACTGGGTTCTGAGTGGCACACGATTACTGGGCTCTGACTGGCACAATATTCCTGGGCTCTGACTGGCACAATATTCCTGGGCTCTGACTGGCACAATATTACTGGGTTCTGAGTGGCACAATATTACTGGGTTCTGAGTGGCACACGATTACTGGGCTCTGAGTGGCACACTATTACTGGGCTCTGACTGGCACAATATTACTGGGTTCTGAGTGGCACAATATTACTGGGTTCTGAGTGGCACACGATTACTGGGCTCTGAGTGGCACACTATTACTGGGCTCTGACTGGCACACTATTACTGGGCTCTGACTGGCACAATATGCCTGGGCTCTGACTGGCACAATATTACTGGGCTCTGAGTGACACACTATTCTTGGTCTCTGACTGGCACAATATTCCTGGGCTCTGACTGGCACAATATTACTGGGCTCTGACTGGCACAATATTACTGGCTCTGACTGGCACAATACTACTGGTATCTGACTGGCACAATATTACTGGGCTCTGACTGGCACAATATTTCTGGTGTCTGACTGGCACAATATTCCTGGGCTCTGGCTGGCATAATATTACTGGGCTCTGAGTGGTACACTATTACTTGGCTCTGACTGGCACACTTTTACTGGGCTCTGACTTGCACAATATTCCTGGGCTCTGACTGGCACAATATTACTGGGCTCTGAGTGGCACACTATTACTGGGCTCTGACTGGCACAATATTCCTGGGCTCTGACTTGCACAATATTCCTGGGCTCTGACTGGCACAATATTCCTGGGCTCTGACTGGCACAATATTCCTGGGCTCTGACTGGCACTATATTACTGGGTTCTGAGTGGCACAATATTACTGGGCTCTGATTGGCACACTATTACTGGGCTCTGACTAGCACAATATTCCTGGGCTCTGACTGGCACAATATTCCTGGGCTCTGACTGGCACAATATTACTGGGTTCTGACTGGCACAATATTACTGGGTTCTGAGTGGCACACGATTACTGGGCTCTGAGTGGCACACTATTACTGGGCTCTGACTGGCACACTATTACTGGGCTCTGACTAGCACAATATGCCTGGGCTCTGACTAGCACAATATGCCTGGGCTCTGACTGGCACAATATTACTGGGCTCTGACTGGCACAATACTAATGGGCTCTGACTGGCACAATATTCCTGGGCTCTGACTGGCACACTATTACTGGGCTCTGAGTGGCACACTATTCTTGGTCTCTGACTGGCACAATATTCCTGGGCTCTGACTGGCACAATATTACTGGGCTCTGACTGGCACAATACTACTGGTATCTCACTGGCACAATATTACTGGGCTCTGACTGGCACAATATTCCTGGGCTCTGACTGGCACACTATTACTGGGCTCTGAGTGGCACACTATTCTTGGTCTCTGACTGGCACAATATTCCTGGGCTCTGACTGGCTCAATATTACTGGGCTCTGAGTGGCACACTATTCTTGGTCTCTGACTGGCACAATATTCCTGGGCTCTGACTGGCTCAATATTACTGGGCTCTGACTGGCACAATATTACTGGGCTCTGACTGGCACAATACTAATGGGCTCTGACTGGCACAATATTCCTGGGCTCTGACTGGCACACTATTACTGGGCTCTGAGTGGCACACTATTCTTGGTCTCTGACTGGCACAATATTCCTGGGCTCTGACTGGCACAATATTACTGGGCTCTGACTGGCACAATACTACTGGTATCTCACTGGCACAATATTCCTGGGCTCTGACTGGCACACTATTACTGGGCTCTGACTGGCACAATATTCCTGGGCTCTGACTGGCACAATATTTCTGGTGTCTGACTGGCACAATATTCCTGGGCTCTGACTGGCATAATATTACTGGGCTCTGAGTGGCACACTATTACTTGGCTCTGACTGGCACACTATTACTGGGCTCTGACTTGCACAATATTCCTGGGCTCTGACTGGCACAATATTCCTGGGCTCTGACTGGCACAATATTACTGGGCTCTGACTGGCACAATATTACTGGGCTCTGACTGGCACAATATTACTGGGCTCTGACTGGCACAATATTCCTGGGCTCTGACTGGCACAATATTACTTGGTTCTGAGTGGCACACTATTACTGGGCTCTGAGTGGCACACTATTACTGGGCTCTGACTGGCACAATATTCCTGGGCTCTGACTGGCACAATATTCCTGGGCTCTGACTGGCACAATATTACTGGGCTCTGACTGGCACAATATTCCTGGGCTCTGACTGGCACTATATTACTGGGTTCTGAGTGGCACAATATTACTGGGCTCTGGTTGGCACACTATTACTGGGCTCTGACTAGCACAATATTCCTGGGCTCTGACTGGCACAATATTCCTGGGCTCTGACTGGCACAATATTACTGGGTTCTGAGTGGAACAATATTACTGGGTTCTGAGTGGCACACGATTACTGGGCTCTGAGTGGCCCACTATTACTGGGCTCTGACTTGCACAATATTACTGGGTTCTGAGTGGCACAATATTACTGGGTTCTGAGTGGCACACTATTACTGGGCTCTGACTTGCACAATATTACTGGGTTCTGAGTGGCACAATATTACTGGGTTCTGAGTGGCACACGATTACTGGGCTCTGAGTGGCAAACTATCACTGGGCTCTGACTGGCACAATATGCCTGGGCTCTGACTGGCACAATATTACTGGGCTCTGACTGGCACAATATTCCTGGGCTCTGACTGGCACAATATTACTGGGTTCTGAGTGGCACAATATTACTGGGTTCTGAGTGGCACACGATTACTGGGCTCTGAGTGGCATACTATTACTGGGCTCTGACTGGCACAATATTACTGGGCTCTGACTGGCACAATATTACTGGGCTCTGACTGGCACAATATTACTGGGCTCTGAGTGGCACACTATTACTGGGCTCTGACTGGCACAATATTCCTGGGCTCTGACTGGCACAATATTCCTGGGCTCTGACTGGCACAATATTACTGGGCTCTGACTGGCACAATATTCCTGGGCTCTGACTGGCACTATATTACTGGGTTCTGAGTGGCACAATATTACTGGGCTCTGGTTGGCACACTATTACTGGGCTCTGACTAGCACAATATTCCTGGGCTCTGACTGGCACAATATTCCTGGGCTCTGACTGGCACAATATTACTGGGTTCTGAGTGGAACAATATTACTGGGTTCTGAGTGGCACACGATTACTGGGCTCTGAGTGGCCCACTATTACTGGGCTCTGACTTGCACAATATTACTGGGTTCTGAGTGGCACAATATTACTGGGTTCTGAGTGGCACACTATTACTGGGCTCTGACTTGCACAATATTACTGGGTTCTGAGTGGCACAATATTACTGGGTTCTGAGTGGCACACGATTACTGGGCTCTGAGTGGCAAACTATCACTGGGCTCTGACTGGCACAATATGCCTGGGCTCTGACTGGCACAATATTACTGGGCTCTGACTGGCACAATATTCCTGGGCTCTGACTGGCACAATATTACTGGGTTCTGAGTGGCACAATATTACTGGGTTCTGAGTGGCACACGATTACTGGGCTCTGAGTGGCATACTATTACTGGGCTCTGACTGGCACAATATTACTGGGCTCTGACTGGCACAATATTACTGGGCTCTGACTGGCACAATATTACTGGGTTCTGAGTGGCACACTATTACTGGGCTGTGAGTGGCACACTATTACTGGGCTCTGACTGGCACAATATTCCTGGGCTCTGACTGGCACAGTATTGCTGGGCTCTGACTGGCACAATATTACTGGGCTGTGACTGGCACAATACTACTGGTATCTGACTGGCACAATATTTCTGGTGTCTGACTGGCACAATATTCCTGGGCTCTGACTGGCATAATATTACTGGGCTCTGAGTGGCACAATATTACTGGGCTCTGACTGGCACACTATTACTGGGCTCTGACTTGCACAATATTCCTGGGCTCTGACTGGCACAATATTCCTGGGCTCTGACTGGCACAATATTACTGGGTTCTGAGTGGCACAATATTACTGGGTTCTGAGTGGCACACGATTACTGGGCTCTGACTGGCACAATATTCCTGGGCTCTGACTGGCACAATATTCCTGGGCTCTGACTGGCACAATATTACTGGGTTCTGAGTGGCACAATATTACTGGGTTCTGAGTGGCACACGATTACTGGGCTCTGAGTGGCACACTATTACTGGGCTCTGACTGGCACAATATTACTGGGTTCTGAGTGGCACAATATTACTGGGTTCTGAGTGGCACACTATTACTGGGCTCTGACTGGCACAATATGCCTGGGTTCTGACTGGCACAATATTTCTGGGCTCTGACTGGCACAATATGCCTGGGCTCTGACTGGCACAATATTTCTGGGCTCTGATGGCACAATATTACTGGGTTCTGAGTGGCACAATATTACTGGGTTCTGAGTGGCACACGATTACTGGGCTCTGAGTGGCACGCTATTACTGGGCTCTGACTGGCACACTATTACTGGGCTCTGACTGGCACAATATGCCTGGGCTCTGACTGGCACAATATTACTGGGCTTTGACTGGCACAATATTACTGGGCTCTGACTGGCACAATATTACTGGGTTCTGAGCGGCACACTATTACTGGGCTCTTTGTGGCACACTATTACTGGGCTCTGACTGGCACAATATTCCTGGGCTCTGACTGGCACAATATTACTGGGCTCTGACTGGCACAATATTACTGGGTTCTGGGTGGCACACTATTACTGGGCTCTGAGTGGCACACTATTACTGGGCTCTGACTGGCACAATATTCATGGGCTCTGACTCGCACAGTATTCCTGGGCTCTGACTGGCACAATATTACTGGGCTGTGACTGGCACAATACTACTGGTATCTGACTGGCACAATATTTCTGGTGTCTGACTGGCACAATATTCCTGGGCTCTGACTGGCATAATATTACTGGGCTCTGAGTGGCACACTATTACTGGGCTCTGACTGGCACACTATTACTGGGCTCTGACTTGCACAATATTACTGGGCTCTGACTGGCACAATATTACTGGGTTCTGAGTGGCACACTATTACTGGGCTCTGACTGGCACAATATTCCTGGGCTCTGACAAGCACACTATTACTGGGCTCTGAGTGGCACACTATTCTTGGTCTCTGAATGGCACAATATTCCTGGGCTCTGACTGGCACAATATTACTGGGCTCTGACTGGCACAATATTACTGGGCTCTGACTGGCACAATATTCCTGGGCTCTGACTGGCACACTATTACTGGGCTCTGAGTGGCAAACTATTCTTGGTCGCTGACTGGCACAATATTCCTGGGCTCTGACTGGCACAATACTACTGGTATCTGACTGGCACAATATTCCTGGGCTCTGACTGGCACTATATTACTGGGTTCTGAGTGGCACAATATTACTGGGCTCTGATTGGCACACTATTACTGGGCTCTGACTAGCACAATATTCCTGGGCTTTGACTGGCACAATATTCCTGGGCTCTGACTGGCACAATATTACTGGGTTCTGAGTGGAACAATATTACTGGGTTCTGAGTGGCACACGATTACTGGGCTCTGAGTGGCACACTATTCTTGGTCTCTGACTGGCACAATATTTCTGGGCTCTGACTGGCACAATATTACTGGGCTCTGACTGGCACAATATTACTGGGCTCTGACTGGCACAATACTACTGGTATCTGACTGGCAGAATATTACTGGGCTCTGACTGGCACAATATTTCTGGTGTCTGACTGGCACAATATTCCTGGGCTCTGACTGGCATAATATTACTGGGCTCTGAGTGGCACACTATTACTTGGCTCTGACTGGCACACTTTTAATGGGCTCTGACTTGCACAATATTCCTGGGCTCTGACTGGCACAATATTACTGGGCTCTGAGTGGCACACTATTACTGGGCTCTGACTGGCACAATATTCCTGGGCTAAGACTTGCACAATATTCCTGGGCTCTGACTGGCACAATATTCCTGGGCTCTGACTGGCACAATATTCCTGGGCTCTGACTGGCACTATATTACTGGGTTCTGAGTGGCACAATATTACTGGGCTCTGATTGGCACACTATTACTGGGCTCTGACTAGCACAATATTCCTGGGCTATGACTGGCACAATATTCCTGGGCTCTGACTGGCACAATATTACTGGGTTCTGACTGGCACAATATTACTGGGTTCTGAGTGGCACACGATTACTGGGCTCTGAGTGGCACACTATTACTGGGCTCTGACTGGCACACTATTACTGGGCTCTGACTAGCACAATATGCCTGGGCTCTGACTAGCACAAAAAAGCCTGGGCTCTGCCTGGCACAATATTACTGGGCTCTGACTGGCACAATACTAATGGGCTCTGACTGGCACAATATTCCTGGGCTCTGACTGGCACACTATTACTGGGCTCTGAGTGGCACACTATTCTTGGTCTCTGACTGGCACAATATTCCTGGGCTCTGACTGGCACAATATTACTGGGCTCTGACTGGCACAATACTACTGGTATCTCACTGGCACAATATTACTGGGCTCTGACTGGCACAATATTACTGGGCTCTGACTGGCACAATATTCCTGGGCTCTGACTGGCACACTATTACTGGGCTCTGAGTGGTACACTATTCTTGGTCTATGACTGGCACAATATTCCTGGGCTCTGACTGGCTCAATATTACTGGGCTCTGACTGGCACAATACTACTGGTATCTGACTGGCACAATATTACTGGGCTCTGACTGGCACAATATTTCTGGTGTCTGACTGGCACAATATTCCTGGGCTCTGACTGGCATAATATTACTGGGCTCTGAGTGGCACACTATTACTTGGCTCTGACTGGCACACTATTACTGGGCTCTGACTTGCACAATATTCCTGGGCTCTGACTGGCACAATATTCCTGGGCTCTGACTGGCACAATATTACTGGGCTCTGACTGGCACAATATTACTGGGCTCTGACTGGAACAATATTCCTGGGCTCTGACTGGCACAATATTACTTGGTTCTGAGTGGCACACTATTACTGGGCTCTGAGTGGCACACTATTACTGGGCTCTGACTGGCACAATATTCCTGGGCTCTGACTGGCACAATATTACTGGGCTCTGACTGGCACAATATTCCTGGGCTCTGACCGGCACTGTATTACTGGGTTCTGAGTGGCACAATATTACTGGGCTCTGATTGGCACACTATTACTGGGCTCTGACTAGCACAATATTCCTGGGCTCTGACTGGCACAATATTCCTGGGCTCTGACTGGCACAATATTACTGGGTTCTGAGTGGAACAATATTACTGGGTTCTGAGTGGCACACGATTACTGGGCTCTGAGTGGCACACTATTACTGGGCTCTGACTTGCACAATATTACTGGGTTCTGAGTGGCACAATATTACTGGGTTCTGAGTGGCACACTATTACTGGGCTCTGACTAGCACAATATTACTGGGTTCTGAGTGGCACAATATTACTGGGTTCTGAGTGGCACACGATTACTGGGCTCTGAGTGGCACACTATTACTGGGC
Source organism: Pelodytes ibericus (assembly GCA_036172795.1). Classification (NCBI taxonomy): domain Eukaryota; kingdom Metazoa; phylum Chordata; class Amphibia; order Anura; family Pelodytidae; genus Pelodytes; species Pelodytes ibericus. Next base: position 137,967,506 of record CM069861.1, read on the forward strand.
TCTGACTGGCACAATATGCCTGGGCTCTGACTGGCACAATATTACTGGGCTCTGACTGGCACAATATTACTGGGCTCTGACTGGCACAATATTACTGGGCTCTGACTGGAACAATATTCCTGGGCTCTGACTGGCACAATATTACTTGGTTCTGAGTGGCACACTATTACTGGGCTCTGAGTGGCACACTATTACTGGGCTCTGACTGGCACAATATTCCTGGGCTCTGACTGGCACAATATTCCTGGGCTCTGACTGGCACAATATTACTGGGCTCTGACTGGCACAATATTCCTGGGCTCTGACCGGCACTGTATTACTGGGTTCTGAGTGGCACAATATTACTGGGCTCTGATTGGCACACTATTACTGGGCTCTGACTAGCACAATATTCCTGGGCTCTGACTGGCACAATATTCCTGGGCTCTGACTGGCACAATATTACTGGGTTCTGAGTGGAACAATATTACTGGGTTCTGAGTGGCACACGATTACTGGGCTCTGAGTGGCACACTATTACTGGGCTCTGACTTGCACAATATTACTGGGTTCTGAGTGGCACAATATTACTGGGTTCTGAGTGGCACACTATTACTGGGCTCTGACTTGCACAATATTACTGGGTTCTGAGTGGCACAATATTACTGGGTTCTGAGTGGCACACGATTACTGGGCTCTGAGTGGCACACTATTACTGGGCTCTGACTGGCACAATATGCCTGGGCTCTGACTGGCACAATATTACTGGGCTCTGACTGGCACAATATTACTGGGCTCTGACTGGCACAATATTCCTGGGCTCTGACTGGCACAATATTACTGGGTTCTGAGTGGCACAATATTATTGGGTTCTGAGTGGCACACGATTACTGGGCTCTGAGTGGCATACTATTACTGGGCTCTGACTGGCACACTATTACTGGGCTCCGACTGGCACACTATTACTGGGCTCTGACTGGCACAATATGCCTGGGCTCTGACTGGCACAATATTACTGGGCTCTGACTGGCACAATATTACTGGGCTCTGACTGGCACAATATTACTGAGTTCTGAGCGGCACACTATTACTGGGCTCTGACTGGCACAATATTCCTGGGCTCTGACTGGCACAATATTACTGGGCTCTGACTGGCACAATATTACTGGGTTCTGAGTGGCACACTATTACTGGGCTGTGAGTGGCACACTATTACTGGGCTCTGACTGGCACAATATTCCTGGGCTCTGACTGGCACAGTATTCCTGGGCTCTGACTGGCACAATATTACTGGGCTGTGACTGGCACAATACTACTGGTATCTGACTGGCACAATATTTCTGGTGTCTGACTGGCACAATATTCCTGGGCTCTGACTGGCATAATATTACTGGGCTCTGAGTGGCACAATATTACTGGGCTCTGACTGGCACACTATTACTGGGCTCTGACTTGCACAATATTCCTGGGCTCTGACTGGCACAATATTCCTGGGCTCTGACTGGCACAATATTCCTGGGCTCTGACTGGCACAATATTACTGGGTTCTGAGTGGCACAATATTACTGGGTTCTGAGTGGCACACGATTACTGGGCTCTGACTGGCACAATATTCCTGGACTCTGACTGGCACAATATTCCTGGGCTCTGACTGGCACAATATTACTGGGTTCTGAGTGGCACAATATTACTGGGTTCTGAGTGGCACACGATTACTGGGCTCTGAGTGGCACACTATTACTGGGCTCTGACTGGCACAATATTACTGGGTTCTGAGTGGCACAATATTACTGGGTTCTGAGTGGCACACGATTACTGGGCTCTGAGTGGCACACTATTACTGGGCTCTGACTGGCACACTATTACTGGGCTCTGACTGGCACAATATGCCTGGGCTCTGACTGGCACAATATTACTGGGCTCTGAGTGGCACACTATTCTTGGTCTCTGACTGGCACAATATTCCTGGGCTCTGACTGGCACAATATTACTGGGCTCTGACTGGCACAATATTACTGGGCTCTGACTGGCACAATACTACTGGTATCTGACTGGCACAATATTACTGGGCTCTGACTGGCACAATATTTCTGGTGTCTGACTGGCACAATATTCCTGGGCTCTGACTGTCATAATATTACTGGGCTCTGAGTGGCACACTATTACTTGGCTCTGACTGGCACACTTTTACTGGGCTCTGACTTGCACAATATTCCTGGGCTCTGACTGGCACAATATTACTGGGCTCTGAGTGGCACACTATTACTGGGCTCTGACTGGCACAATATTCCTGGGCTCTGACTTGCACAATATTCCTGGGCTCTGACTGGCACAATATTCCTGGGCTCTGACTGGCACAATATTCCTGGGCTCTGACTGGCACTATATTACTGGGTTCTGAGTGGCACAATATTACTGGGCTCTGATTGGCACACTATTACTGGGCTCTGACTAGCACAATATTCCTGGGCTCTGACTGGCACAATATTCCTGGGCTCTGACTGGCACAATATTACTGGGTTCTGACTGGCACAATATTACTGGGTTCTGAGTGGCACACGATTACTGGGCTCTGAGTGGCACACTATTACTGGGCTCTGACTGGCACACTATTACTGGGCTCTGACTAGCACAATATGCCTGGGCTCTGACTAGCACAATATGCATGGGCTCTGACTGGCACAATATTACTGGGCTCTGACTGGCACAATACTAATGGGCTCTGACTGGCACAATATTCCTGGGCTCTGACTGGCACACTATTACTGGGCTCTGAGTGGCACACTATTCTTGGTCTCTGACTGGCACAATATTCCTGGGCTCTGACTGGCACAATATTACTGGGCTCTGACTGGCACAATACTACTGGTATCTCACTGGCACAATATTACTGGGGTCTGACTGGCACAATATTACTGGGCTCTGACTGGCACAATATTCCTGGGCTCTGACTGGCACACTATTACTGGGCTCTGAGTGGCACACTATTCTTGGTCTCTGACTGGCACAATATTCCTGGGCTCTGACTGGCTCAATATTACTGGGCTCTGAGTGGCACACTATTCTTGGTCTCTGACTGGCACAATATTCCTGGGCTCTGACTGGCTCAATATTACTGGGCTCTGACTGGCACAATACTACTGGTATCTGACTGGCACAATATTACTGGGCTCTGACTGGCACAATATTTCTGGTGTCTGACTGGCACAATATTCCTGGGCTCTGACTGGCATAATATTACTGGGCTCTGAGTGGCACACTATTACTTGGCTCTGACTGGCACACTATTACTGGGCTCTGACTTGCACAATATTCCTGGGCTCTGACTGGCACAATATTACTGGGCTCTGACTGGCACAATATTACTGGGCTCTGACTGGCACAATATTCCTGGGCTCTGACTGGCACAATATTACTTGGTTCTGAGTGGCACACTATTACTGGGCTCTGAGTGGCACACTATTACTGGGCTCTGACTGGCACAATATTCCTGGGCTCTGACTGGCACAATATTCCTGGGCTCTGACTGGCACAATATTACTGGGCTCTGACTGGCACAATATTCCTGGGCTCTGACTGGCACTATATTACTGGGTTCTGAGTGGCACAATATTACTGGGCTCTGGTTGGCACACTATTACTGGGCTCTGGTTGGCACACTATTACTGGGCTCTGACTAGTACAATATTCCTGGGCTCTGACTGGCACAATATTCCTGGGCTCTGACTGGCACAATATTACTGGGTTCTGAGTGGAACAATATTACTGGGTTCTGAGTGGCACACGATTACTGGGCTCTGAGTGGCACACTATTACTGGGCTCTGACTTGCACAATATTACTGGGTTCTGAGTGGCACAATATTACTGGTGTCTGACTGGCACAATATTCCTGGGCTCTGACTGGCATAATATTACTGGGCTCTGAGTGGCACACTATTACTTGGCTCTGACTGGCACACTATTACTGGGCTCTGACTTGCACAATATTCCTTGGCTCTGACTGGCACAATATTCCTGGGCTCTGACTGGCACAATATTACTGGGCTCTGACTGGCACAATATTACTGGGCTCTGACTGGCACAATATTACTGGGCTCTGACTGGCACAATATTCCTGGGCTCTGACTGGCACAATATTACTTGGTTCTGAGTGGCACACTATTACTGGGCTCTGAGTGGCACACTATTACTGGGCTCTGACTGGCACAATATTCCTGGGCTCTGACTGGCACAATATTCCTGGGCTCTGACTGGCACAATATTACTGGGCTCTGACTGGCACAATATTCCTGGGCTCTGACTGGCACTATATTACTGGGTTCTGAGTGGCACAATATTACTGGGCTCTGGTTGGCACACTATTACTGGGCTCTGACTAGCACAATATTCCTGGGCTCTGACTGGCACAATATTCCTGGGCTCTGACTGGCACTATATTACTGGGTTCTGAGTGGCACAATATTACTGGGCTCTGGTTGGCACACTATTACTGGGCTCTGACTAGCACAATATTCCTGGGCTCTGACTGGCACAATATTACTGGGTTCTGAGTGGAACAATATTACTGGGTTCTGAGTGGCACACGATTACTGGGCTCTGAGTGGCCCACTATTACTGGGCTCTGACTTGCACAATATTACTGGGTTCTGAGTGGCACAATATTACTGGGTTCTGAGTGGCACACTATTACTGGGCTCTGACTTGCACAATATTACTGGGTTCTGAGTGGCACAATATTACTGGGTTCTGAGTGGCACACGATTACTGGGCTCTGAGTGGCAAACTATCACTGGGCTCTGACTGGCACAATATGCCTGGGCTCTGACTGGCACAATATTACTGGGCTCTGACTGGCACAATATTCCTGGGCTCTGACTGGCACAATATTACTGGGTTCTGAGTGGCACAATATTACTGGGTTCTGAGTGGCACACGATTACTGGGCTCTGAGTGGCATACTATTACTGGGCTCTGACTGGCACAATATTACTGGGCTCTGACTGGCACAATATTACTGGGCTCTGACTGGCACAATATTACTGGGCTCTGAGTGGCACACTATTACTGGGCTCTGACTGGCACAATATTCCTGGGCTCTGACTGGCACAATATTCCTGGGCTCTGACTGGCACAATATTACTGGGCTCTGACTGGCACAATATTCCTGGGCTCTGACTGGCACTATATTACTGGGTTCTGAGTGGCACAATATTACTGGGCTCTGGTTGGCACACTATTACTGGGCTCTGACTAGCACAATATTCCTGGGCTCTGACTGGCACAATATTCCTGGGCTCTGACTGGCACAATATTACTGGGTTCTGAGTGGAACAATATTACTGGGTTCTGAGTGGCACACGATTACTGGGCTCTGAGTGGCCCACTATTACTGGGCTCTGACTTGCACAATATTACTGGGTTCTGAGTGGCACAATATTACTGGGTTCTGAGTGGCACACTATTACTGGGCTCTGACTTGCACAATATTACTGGGTTCTGAGTGGCACAATATTACTGGGTTCTGAGTGGCAAACTATCACTGGGCTCTGACTGGCACAATATGCCTGTGCTCTGACTGGCACAATATTACTGGGCTCTGACTGGCACAATATTCCTGGGCTCTGACTGGCACAATATTACTGGGTTCTGAGTGGCACAATATTACTGGGTTCTGAGTGGCACACGATTACTGGGCTCTGAGTGGCATACTATTACTGGGCTCTGACTGGCACAATATTACTGGGCTCTGACTGGCACAATATTACTGGGCTCTGACTGGCACAATATTACTGGGTTCTGAGTGGCACACTATTACTGGGCTGTGAGTGGCACACTATTACTGGGCTCTGACTGGCACAATATTCCTGGGCTCTGACTGGCACAGTATTCCTGGGCTCTGACTGGCACAATATTACTGGGCTGTGACTGGCACAATACTACTGGTATCTGACTGGCACAATATTCCTGGGCTCTGACTGGCACAATATTACTGGGTTCTGAGTGGCACAATATTACTGGGTTCTGAGTGGCACACGATTACTGGGCTCTGACTGGCACAATATTCCTGGGCTCTGACTGGCACAATATTCCTGGGCTCTGACTGGCACAATATTACTGGGTTCTGAGTGGCACAATATTACTGGGTTCTGAGTGGCACACGATTACTGGGCTCTGAGTGGCACACTATTACTGGGCTCTGACTGGCACAATATTACTGGGTTCTGAGTGGCACAATATTACTGGGTTCTGAGTGGCACACTATTACTGGGCTCTGACTGGCACAATATGCCTGGGCTATGACTGGCACAATATTTCTGGGCTCTGACTGGCACAATATGCCTGGGCTCTGACTGGCACAATATTTCTGGGCTCTGATGGCACAATATTACTGGGTTCTGAGTGGCACAATATTACTGGGTTCTGAGTGGCACACGATTACTGGGCTCTGAGTGGCACGCTATTACTGGGCTCTGACTGGCACACTATTACTGGGCTCTGACTGGCACAATATGCCTGGGCTCTGACTGGCACAATATTACTGGGCTTTGACTGGCACAATATTACTGGGCTCTGACTGGCACAATATTACTGGGTTCTGAGCGGCACACTATTACTTGGCTCTTTGTGGCACACTATTACTGGGCTCTGACTGGCACAATATTCCTGGGCTCTGACTGGCACAATATTACTGGGCTCTGACTGGCACAATATTACTGGGTTCTGGGTGGCACACTATTACTGGGCTCTGAGTGGCACACTATTACTGGGCTCTGACTGGCACAATATTCATGGGCTCTGACTCGCACAGTATTCCTGGGCTCTGACTGGCACAATATTACTGGGCTGTGACTGGCACAATACTACTGGTATCTGACTGGCACAATATTTCTGGTGTCTGACTGGCACAATATTCCTGGGCTCTGAGTGGCACACTATTACTGGGCTCTGACTGGCACACTATTACTGGGCTCTGACTTGCACAATATTACTGGGCTCTGACTGGCACAATATTACTGGGTTCTGAGTGGCACACTATTACTGGGCTCTGACTGGCACAATATTCCTGGGCTCTGACAAGCACACTATTACTGGGCTCTGAGTGGCACACTATTCTTGGTCTCTGAATGGCACAATATTCCTGGGCTCTGACTGGCACAATATTACTGGGCTCTGACTGGCACAATATTACTGGGCTCTGACTGGCACAATATTCCTGGGCTCTGACTGGCACACTATTACTGGGCTCTGAGTGGCAAACTATTCTTGGTCGCTGACTGGCACAATATTCCTGGGCTCTGACTGGCACAATACTACTGGTATCTGACTGGCACAATATTCCTGGGCTCTGACTGGCACTATATTACTGGGTTCTGAGTGGCACAATATTACTGGGCTCTGATTGGCACACTATTACTGGGCTCTGACTAGCACAATATTCCTGGGCTTTGACTGGCACAATATTCCTGGGCTCTGACTGGCACAATATTACTGGGTTCTGAGTGGAACAATATTACTGGGTTCTGAGTGGCACACGATTACTGGGCTCTGAGTGGCACACTATTCTTGGTCTCTGACTGGCACAATATTCCTGGGCTCTGACTGGCACAATATTACTGGGCTCTGACTGGCACAATATTACTGGGCTCTGACTGGCACAATACTACTGGTATCTGACTGGCACAATATTACTGGGCTCTGACTGGCACAATATTTCTGGTGTCTGACTGGCACAATATTCCTGGGCTCTGACTGGCATAATATTACTGGGCTCTGAGTGGCACACTATTACTTGGCTCTGACTGGCACACTTTTAATGGGCTCTGACTTGCACAATATTCCTGGGCTCTGACTGGCACAATATTACTGGGCTCTGAGTGGCACACTATTACTGGGCTCTGACTGGCACAATATTCCTGGGCTAAGACTTGCACAATATTCCTGGGCTCTGACTGGCACAATATTCCTGGGCTCTGACTGGCACAATATTCCTGGGCTCTGACTGGCACTATATTACTGGGTTCTGAGTGGCACAATATTACTGGGCTCTGATTGGCACACTATTACTGGGCTCTGACTAGCACAATATTCCTGGGCTCTGACTGGCACAATATTCCTGGGCTCTGACTGGCACAATATTACTGGGTTCTGACTGGCACAATATTACTGGGTTCTGAGTGGCACACGATTACTGGGCTCTGAGTGGCACACTATTACTGGGCTCTGACTGGCACACTATTACTGGGCTCTGACTAGCACAATATGCCTGGGCTCAGACTAGCACAAAAAAGCCTGGGCTCTGCCTGGCACAATATTACTGGGCTCTGACTGGCACAATACTAATGGGCTCTGACTGGCACAATATTCCTGGGCTCTGACTGGCACACTATTACTGGGCTCTGAGTGGCACACTATTCTTGGTCTCTGACTGGCACAATATTCCTGGGCTCTGACTGGCACAATATTACTGGGCTCTGACTGGCACAATACTACTGGTATCTCACTGGCACAATATTACTGGGCTCTGACTGGCACAATATTACTGGGCTCTGACTGGCACAATATTCCTGGGCTCTGACTGGCACACTATTACTGGGCTCTGAGTGGCACACTATTCTTGGTCTATGACTGGCACAATATTCCTGGGCTCTGACTGGCTCAATATTACTGGGCTCTGACTGGCACAATACTACTGGTATCTGACTTGCACAATATTACTGGGCTCTGACTGGCACAATATTTCTGGTGTCTGACTGGCACAATATTCCTGGGCTCTGACTGGCATAATATTACTGCGCTCTGACTGGAACAATATTCCTGGGCTCTGACTGGCACAATATTACTTGGTTCTGAGTGGCACACTATTACTGGGCTCTGAGTGGCGCACTATTACTGGGCTCTGACTGGCACAATATTCCTGGGCTCTGACTGGCACAATATTACTGGGCTCTGACTGGCACAATATTCCTGGGCTCTGACCGGCACTGTATTACTGGGTTCTGAGTGGCACAATATTACTGGGCTCTGATTGGCACACTATTACTGGGCTCTGACTAGCACAATATTCCTGGGCTCTGACTGGCACAATATTCCTGGGCTCTGACTGGCACAATATTACTGGGTTCTGAGTGGAACAATATTACTGGGTTCTGAGTGGCACACGATTACTGGGCTCTGAGTGGCACACTATTACTGGGCTCTGACTTGCACAATATTACTGGGTTCTGAGTGGCACAATATTACTGGGTTCTGAGTGGCACACTATTACTGGGCTCTGACTAGCACAATATTACTGGGTTCTGAGTGGCACAATATTACTGGGTTCTGAGTGGCACACGATTACTGGGCTCTGAGTGGCACACTATTACTGGGCTCTGACTGGCACAATATGCCTGGGCTCTGACTGGCACAATATTACTGGGCTCTGACTGGCACAATATTACTGGGCTCTGACTGGCACAATATTACTGGGCTCTGACTGGAACAATATTCCTGGGCTCTGACTGGCACAATATTACTTGGTTCTGAGTGGCACACTATTACTGGGCTCTGAGTGGCACACTATTACTGGGCTCTGACTGGCACAATATTCCTGGGCTCTGACTGGCACAATATTCCTGGGCTCTGACTGGCACAATATTACTGGGCTCTGACTGGCACAATATTCCTGGGCTCTGACCGGCACTGTATTACTGGGTTCTGAGTGGCACAATATTACTGGGCTCTGATTGGCACACTATTACTGGGCTCTGACTAGCACAATATTCCTGGGCTCTGACTGGCACAATATTCCTGGGCTCTGACTGGCACAATATTACTGGGTTCTGAGTGGAACAATATTACTGGGTTCTGAGTGGCACACGATTACTGGGCTCTGAGTGGCACACTATTACTGGGCTCTGACTTGCACAATATTACTGGGTTCTGAGTGGCACAATATTACTGGGTTCTGAGTGGCACACTATTACTGGGCTCTGACTTGCACAATATTACTGGGTTCTGAGTGGCACAATATTACTGGGTTCTGAGTGGCACACGATTACTGGGCTCTGAGTGGCACACTATTACTGGGCTCTGACTGGCACAATATGCCTGGGCTCTGACTGGCACAATATTACTGGGCTCTGACTGGCACAATATTACTGGGCTCTGACTGGCACAATATTACTGGGCTCTGACTGGCACAATATTCCTGGGCTCTGACTGGCACAATATTACTGGGTTCTGAGTGGCACAATATTATTGGGTTCTGAGTGGCACACGATTACTGGGCTCTGAGTGGCATACTATTACTGGGCTCTGACTGGCACACTATTACTGGGCTCTGACTGGCACACTATTACTGGGCTCTGACTGGCACAATATGCCTGGGCTCTGACTGGCACAATATTACTGGGCTCTGACTGGCACAATATTACTGGGCTCTGACTGGCACAATATTACTGAGTTCTGAGCGGCACACTATTACTGGGCTCTGAGTGGCACACTATTACTGGGCTCTGACTGGCACAATATTCCTGGGCTCTGACTGGCACAATATTACTGGGCTCTGACTGGCACAATATTACTGGGTTCTGAGTGGCACACTATTACTGGGCTGTGAGTGGCACACTATTACTGGGCTCTGACTGGCACAATATTCCTGGGCTCTGACTGGCACAGTATTCCTGGGCTCTGACTGGCACAATATTACTGGGCTGTGACTGGCACAATACTACTGGTATCTGACTGGCACAATATTTCTGGTGTCTGACTGGCACAATATTCCTGGGCTCTGACTGGCATAATATTACTGGGCTCTGAGTGGCACAATATTACTGGGCTCTGACTGGCACACTATTACTGGGCTCTGACTTGCACAATATTCCTGGGCTCTGACTGGCACAATATTCCTGGGCTCTGACTGGCACAATATTCCTGGGCTCTGACTGGCACAATATTACTGGGTTCTGAGTGGCACAATATTACTGGGTTCTGAGTGGCACAATATTACTGGGTTCTGAGTGGCACACGATTACTGGGCTCTGACTGGCACAATATTCCTGGGCTCTGACTGGCACAATATTACTGGGTTCTGAGTGGCACAATATTACTGGGTTCTGAGTGGCACACGATTACTGGGCTCTGAGTGGCACACTATTACTGGGCTCTGACTGGCACAATATTACTGGGTTCTGAGTGGCACAATATTACTGGGTTCTGAGTGGCACACGATTACTGGGCTCTGAGTGGCACACTATTACTGGGCTCTGACTGGCACACTATTACTGGGCTCTGACTGGCACAATATGCCTGGGCTCTGACTGGCACAATATTACTGGGCTCTGAGTGGCACACTATTCTTGGTCTCTGACTGGCACAATATTCCTGGGCTCTGACTGGCACAATATTACTGGGCTCTGACTGGCACAATATTACTGGGCTCTGACTGGCACAATACTACTGGTATCTGACTGGCACAATATTACTGGGCTCTGACTGGCACAATATTTCTGGTGTCTGACTGGCACAATATTCCTGGGCTCTGACTGTCATAATATTACTGGGCTCTGAGTGGCACACTATTACTTGGCTCTGACTGGCACACTTTTACTGGGCTCTGACTTGCACAATATTCCTGGGCTCTGACTGGCACAATATTACTGGGCTCTGAGTGGCACACTATTACTGGGCTCTGACTGGCACAATATTCCTGGGCTCTGACTTGCACAATATTCCTGGGCTCTGACTGGCACAATATTCCTGGGCTCTGACTGGCACAATATTCCTGGGCTCTGACTGGCACTATATTACTGGGTTCTGAGTGGCACAATATTACTGGGCTCTGATTGGCACACTATTACTAGGCTCTGACTAGCACAATATTCCTGGGCTCTGACTGGCACAATATTCCTGGGCTCTGACTGGCACAATATTACTGGGTTCTGACTGGCACAATATTACTGGGTTCTGAGTGGCACACGATTACTGGGCTCTGAGTGGCACACTATTACTGGGCTCTGACTGGCACACTATTACTGGGCTCTGACTAGCACAATATGCCTGGGCTCTGACTAGCACAATATGCATGGGCTCTGACTGGCACAATATTACTGGGCTCTGACTGGCACAATACTAATGGGCTCTGACTGGCACAATATTCCTGGGCTCTGAGTGGCACAATATTACTGGGTTCTGAGTGGCACACTATTACTGGGCTCTGACTTGCACAATATTACTGGGTTCTGAGTGGCACAATATTACTGGGTTCTGAGTGGCACACGATTACTGGGCTCTGAGTGGCACACTATTACTGGGCTCTGACTGGCACAATATGCCTGGGCTCTGACTGGCACAATATTACTGGGCTCTGACTGGCACAATATTACTGGGCTCTGACTGGCACAATATTCCTGGGCTCTGACTGGCACAATATTACTGGGTTCTGAGTGGCACAATATTATTGGGTTCTGAGTGGCACACGATTACTGGGCTCTGAGTGGCATACTATTACTGGGCTCTGACTGGCACACTATTACTGGGCTCTGACTGGCACACTATTACTGGGCTCTGACTGGCACAATATGCCTGGGCTCTGACTGGCACAATATTACTGGGCTCTGACTGGCACAATATTACTGGGCTCTGACTGGCACAATATTACTGAGTTCTGAGCGGCACACTATTACTGGGCTCTGAGTGGCACACTATTACTGGGCTCTGACTGGCACAATATTCCTGGGCTCTGACTGGCACAATATTACTGGGCTCTGACTGGCACAATATTACTGGGTTCTGAGTGGCACACTATTACTGGGCTGTGAGTGGCACACTATTACTGGGCTCTGACTGGCACAATATTCCTGGGCTCTGACTGGCACAGTATTCCTGGGCTCTGACTGGCACAATATTACTGGGCTGTGACTGGCACAATACTACTGGTATCTGACTGGCACAATATTTCTGGTGTCTGACTGGCACAATATTCCTGGGCTCTGACTGGCATAATATTACTGGGCTCTGAGTGGCACAATATTACTGGGCTCTGACTGGCACACTATTACTGGGCTCTGACTTGCACAATATTCCTGGGCTCTGACTGGCACAATATTCCTGGGCTCTGACTGGCACAATATTCCTGGGCTCTGACTGGCACAATATTACTGGGTTCTGAGTGGCACAATATTACTGGGTTCTGAGTGGCACACGATTACTGGGCTCTGACTGGCACAATATTCCTGGACTCTGACTGGCACAATATTCCTGGGCTCTGACTGGCACAATATTACTGGGTTCTGAGTGGCACAATATTACTGGGTTCTGAGTGGCACACGATTACTGGGCTCTGAGTGGCACACTATTACTGGGCTCTGACTGGCACAATATTACTGGGTTCTGAGTGGCACAATATTACTGGGTTCTGAGTGGCACACGATTACTGGGCTCTGAGTGGCACACTATTACTGGGCTCTGACTGGCACACTATTACTGGGCTCTGACTGGCACAATATGCCTGGGCTCTGACTGGCACAATATTACTGGGCTCTGAGTGGCACACTATTCTTGGTCTCTGACTGGCACAATATTCCTGGGCTCTGACTGGCACAATATTACTGGGCTCTGACTGGCACAATATTACTGGGCTCTGACTGGCACAATACTACTGGTATCTGACTGGCACAATATTACTGGGCTCTGACTGGCACAATATTTCTGGTGTCTGACTGGCACAATATTCCTGGGCTCTGACTGTCATAATATTACTGGGCTCTGAGTGGCACACTATTACTTGGCTCTGACTGGCACACTTTTACTGGGCTCTGACTTGCACAATATTCCTGGGCTCTGACTGGCACAATATTACTGGGCTCTGAGTGGCACACTATTACTGGGCTCTGACTGGCACAATATTCCTGGGCTCTGACTTGCACAATATTCCTGGGCTCTGACTGGCACAATATTCCTGGGCTCTGACTGGCACAATATTCCTGGGCTCTGACTGGCACTATATTACTGGGTTCTGAGTGGCACAATATTACTGGGCTCTGATTGGCACACTATTACTGGGCTCTGACTAGCACAATATTCCTGGGCTCTGACTGGCACAATATTCCTGGGCTCTGACTGGCACAATATTACTGGGTTCTGACTGGCACAATATTACTGGGTTCTGAGTGGCACACGATTACTGGGCTCTGAGTGGCACACTATTACTGGGCTCTGACTGGCACACTATTACTGGGCTCTGACTAGCACAATATGCCTGGGCTCTGACTAGCACAATATGCATGGGCTCTGACTGGCACAATATTACTGGGCTCTGACTGGCACAATACTAATGGGCTCTGACTGGCACAATATTCCTGGGCTCTGACTGGCACACTATTACTGGGCTCTGAGTGGCACACTATTCTTGGTCTCTGACTGGCACAATATTCCTGGGCTCTGACTGGCACAATATTACTGGGCTCTGACTGGCACAATACTACTGGTATCTCACTGGCACAATATTACTGGGGTCTGACTGGCACAATATTACTGGGCTCTGACTGGCACAATATTCCTGGGCTCTGACTGGCACACTATTACTGGGCTCTGAGTGGCACACTATTCTTGGTCTCTGACTGGCACAATATTCCTGGGCTCTGACTGGCTCAATATTACTGGGCTCTGAGTGGCACACTATTCTTGGTCTCTGACTGGCACAATATTCCTGGGCTCTGACTGGCTCAATATTACTGGGCTCTGACTGGCACAATACTACTGGTATCTGACTGGCACAATATTACTGGGCTCTGACTGGCACAATATTTCTGGTGTCTGACTGGCACAATATTCCTGGGCTCTGACTGGCATAATATTACTGGGCTCTGAGTGGCACACTATTACTTGGCTCTGACTGGCACACTATTACTGGGCTCTGACTGGCACAATATTCCTGGGCTCTGACTGGCACAATATTACTGGGCTCTGACTGGCACAATATTACTGGGCTCTGACTGGCACAATATTCCTGGGCTCTGACTGGCACAATATTCCTGGGCTCTGACTGGCACAATATTACTGGGTTCTGAGTGGAACAATATTACTGGGTTCTGAGTGGCACACGATTACTGGGCTCTGAGTGGCACACTATTACTGGGCTCTGACTTGCACAATATTACTGGGTTCTGAGTGGCACAATATTACTGGGTTCTGAGTGGCACACTATTACTGGGCTCTGACTTGCACAATATTACTGGGTTCTGAGTGGAACAATATTACTGGGTTCTGAGTGGCACACGATTACTGGGCTCTGAGTGGCACACTATTACTGGGCTCTGACTTGCACAATATTACTGGGTTCTGAGTGGCACAATATTACTGGGTTCTGAGTGGCACACTATTACTGGGCTCTGACTTGCACAATATTACTGGGTTCTGAGTGGCACAATATTACTGGGTTCTGAGTGGCACACGATTACTGGGCTCTGAGTGGCAAACTATCACTGGGCTCTGACTAGCACAATATTCCTGGGCTTTGACTGGCACAATATTCCTGGGCTCTGACTGGCACAATATTACTGGGTTCTGAGTGGAACAATATTACTGGGTTCTGAGTGGCACACGATTACTGGGCTCTGAGTGGCACACTATTCTTGGTCTCTGACTGGCACAATATTCCTGGGCTCTGACTGGCACAATATTACTGGGCTCTGACTGGCACAATATTACTGGGCTCTGACTGGCACAATACTACTGGTATCTGACTGGCACAATATTACTGGGCTCTGACTGGCACAATATTTCTGGTGTCTGACTGGCACAATATTCCTGGGCTCTGACTGGCATAATATTACTGGGCTCTGAGTGGCACACTATTACTTGGCTCTGACTGGCACACTTTTAATGGGCTCTGACTTGCACAATATTCCTGGGCTTTGACTGGCACAATATTACTGGGCTCTGAGTGGCACACTATTACTGGGCTCTGACTGGCACAATATTCCTGGGCTCTGACTTGCACAATATTCCTGGGCTCTGACTGGCACAATATTCCTGGGCTCTGACTGGCACAATATTCCTGGGCTCTGACTGGCACTATATTACTGGGTTCTGAGTGGCACAATATTACTGGGCTCTGATTGGCACACTATTACTGGGCTCTGACTAGCACAATATTCCTGGGCTCTGACTGGCACAATATTCCTGGGCTCTGACTGGCACAATATTACTGGGTTCTGACTGGCACAATATTACTGGGTTCTGAGTGGCACACGATTACTGGGCTCTGAGTGGCACACTATTACTGGGCTCTGACTGGCACACTATTACTGGGCTCTGACTAGCACAATATGCCTGGGCTCTGACTAGCACAATATGCCTGGGCTCTGACTGGCACAATATTACTGGGCTCTGACTGGCACAATACTAATGGGCTCTGACTGGCACAATATTCCTGGGCTCTGACTGGCACACTATTACTGGGCTCTGAGTGGCACACTATTCTTGGTCTCTGACTGGCACAATATTCCTGGGCTCTGACTGGCACAATATTACTGGGCTCTGACTGGCACAATACTACTGGTATCTCACTGGCACAATATTACTGGGCTCTGACTGGCACAATATTACTGGGCTCTGACTGGCACAATATTCCTGTGCTCTGACTGGCACACTATTACTGGGCTCTGAGTGGCACACTATTCTTGGTCTATGACTGGCACAATATTCCTGGGCTCTGACTGGCTCAATATTACTGGGCTCTGACTGGCACAATACTACTGGTATCTGACTGGCACAATATTACTGGGCTCTGACTGGCACAATATTTCTGGTGTCTGACTGGCACAATATTCCTGGGCTCTGACTGGCATAATATTACTGGGCTCTGAGTGGCACACTATTACTTGGCTCTGACTGGCACACTATTACTGGGCTCTGACTTGCACAATATTCCTGGGCTCTGACTGGCACAATATTCCTGGGCTCTGACTGGCACAATATTACTGGGCTCTGACTGGCACAATATTACTGGGCTCTGACTGGCACAATATTCCTGGGCTCTGACTGGCACAATATTACTTGGTTCTGAGTGGCACACTATTACTGGGCTCTGAGTGGCACACTATTACTGGGCTCTGACTGGCACAATATTCCTGGGCTCTGACTGGCACAATATTCCTGGGCTCTGACTGGCACAATATTACTGGGCTCTGACTGGCACAATATACCTGGGCTCTGACCGGCACTATATTACTGGGTTCTGAGTGGCACAATATTACTGGGCTCTGATTGGCACACTATTACTGGGCTCTGACTAGCACAATATTCCTGGGCTCTGACTGGCACAATATTCCTGGGCTCTGACTGGCACAATATTACTGGGTTCTGAGTGGAACAATATTACTGGGTTCTGAGTGGCACACGATTACTGGGCTCTGAGTGGCACACTATTACTGGGCTCTGACTTGCACAATATTACTGGGTTCTGAGTGGCACAATATTACTGGGTTCTGAGTGGCACACTATTACTGGGCTCTGACTTGCACAATATTACTGGGTTCTGAGTGGCACAATATGCCTGGGCTCTGACTGGCACAATATTACTGGGCTCTGACTGGCACAATATTACTGGGCTCTGACTGGCACAATATTCCTGGGCTCTGACTGGCACAATATTACTGGGTTCTGAGTGGCACAATATTATTGGGTTCTGAGTGGCACACGATTACTGGGCTCTGAGTGGCATACTATTACTGGGCTCTGACTGGCACACTATTACTGGGCTCTGACTGGCACAATATGCCTGGGCTCTGACTGGCACAATATTACTGGGCTCTGACTGGCACAATATTACTGGGCTCTGACTGGCACAATATTACTGAGTTCTGAGCGGCACACTATTACTGGGCTCTGAGTGGCACACTATTACTGGGCTCTGACTGGCACAATATTCCTGGGCTCTGACTGGCACAATATTACTGGGCTCTGACTGGCACAATATTACTGGGCTCTGACTGGCACAATATTACTGGGTTCTGAGTGGCACACTATTACTGGGCTGTGAGTGGCACACTATTACTGGGCTCTGACTGGCACAATATTCCTGGGCTCTGACTGGCACAGTATTCCTGGGCTCTGACTGGCACAATATTACTGGGCTGTGACTGGCACAATACTACAGGTATCTGACTGGCACAATATTTCTGGTGTCTGACTGGCACAATATTCCTGGGCTCTGACTGGCATAATATTACTGGGCTCTGAGTGGCACAATATTACTGGGCTCTGACTGGCACACTATTACTGGGCTCTGACTTGCACAATATTCCTGGGCTCTGACTGGCACAATATTCCTGGGCTCTGACTGGCACAATATTCCTGGGCTCTGACTGGCACAATATTACTGGGTTCTGAGTGGCACACGATTACTGGGCTCTGACTGGCACAATATTCCTGGGCTCTGACTGGCACAATATTCCTGGGCTCTGACTGGCACAATATTACTGGGTTCTGAGTGGCACAATATTACTGGGTTCTGAGTGGCACACGATTACTGGGCTCTGAGTGGCACACTATTACTGGGCTCTGACTGGCACAATATTACTGGGTTCTGAGTGGCACAATATTACTGGGTTCTGAGTGGCACACGATTACTGGGCTCTGAGTGGCACACTATTACTGGGCTCTGACTGGCACACTATTACTGGGCTCTGACTGGCACAATATGCCTGGGCTCTGACTGGCACAATATTACTGGGCTCTGAGTGGCACACTATTCTTGGTCTCTGACTGGCACAATATTCCTGGGCTCTGACTGGCACAATATTACTGGGCTCTGACTGGCACAATATTACTGGGCTCTGACTGGCACAATACTACTGGTATCTGACTGGCACAATATTACTGGGCTCTGACTGGCACAATATTTCTGGTGTCTGACTGGCACAATATTCCTGGGCTCTGACTGGCATAATATTACTGGGCTCTGAGTGGCACACTATTACTTCCTCTGACTGGCACACTTTTACTGGGCTCTGACTTGCACAATATTCCTGGGCTCTGACTGGCACAATATTACTGGGCTCTGAGTGGCACACTATTACTGGGCTCTGACTGGCACAATATTCCTGGGCTCTGACTTGCACAATATTCCTGGGCTCTGACTGGCACAATATTCCTGGGCTCTGACTGGCACAATATTCCTGGGCTCTGACTGGCACTATATTACTGGGTTCTGAGTGGCACAATATTACTGGGCTCTGATTGGCACACTATTACTGGGCTCTGACTAGCACAATATTCCTGGGCTCTGACTGGCACAATATTCCTGGGCTCTGACTGGCACAATATTACTGGGTTCTGACTGGCACAATATTACTGGGTTCTGAGTGGCACACGATTACTGGGCTCTGAGTGGCACACTATTACTGGGCTCTGACTGGCACACTATTACTGGGCTCTGACTAGCACAATATGCCTGGGCTCTGACTAGCACAATATGCCTGGGCTCTGACTGGAACAATATTACTGGGCTCTGACTGGCACAATACTAATGGGCTCTGACTGGCACAATATTCCTGGGCTCTGACTGGCACACTATTACTGGGCTCTGAGTGGCACACTATTCTTGGTCTCTGACTGGCACAATATTCCTGGGCTCTGACTGGCACAATATTACTTGGTTCTGAGTGGCACACTATTACTGGGCTCTGAGTGGCACACTATTACTGGGCTCTGACTGGCACAATATTCCTGGGCTCTGACTGGCACAATATTCCTGGGCTCTGACTGGCACAATATTACTGGGCTCTGACTGGCACAATATTCCTGGGCTCTGACTGACACAATATTCCTGGGCTCTGACTGGCACAATATTCCTGGGCTCTGACTGGCACAAAATTACTTGGTTCTGAGTGGCACACTATTACTGGGCTCTGAGTGGCACACTATTACTGGGCTCTGACTGGCACAATATTCCTGGGCTCTGACTGGCACAATATTCCTGGGCTCTGACTGGCACAATATTACTGGGCTCTGACTGGCACAATATTCCTGGGCTCTGACCGGCACTATATTACTGGGTTCTGAGTGGCACAATATTACTGGGCTCTGATTGGCACACTATTACTGGGCTCTGACTAGCACAATATTCCTGGGCTCTGACTGGCACAATATTCCTGGGCTCTGACTGGCACAATATTACTGGGTTCTGAGTGGAACAATATTACTGGGTTCTGAGTGGCACACGATTACTGGGCTCTGAGTGGCACACTATTACTGGACTCTGACTTGCACAATATTACTGGGTTCTGAGTGGCACAATATTACTGGGTTCTGAGTGGCACACTATTACTGGGCTCTGACTTGCACAATATTACTGGGTTCTGAGTGGCACAATATTACTGGGTTCTGAGTGGCACACGATTACTGGGCTCTGAGTGGCACACTATTACTGGGCTCTGACTGGCACAATATGCCTGGGCTCTGACTGGCACAATATTACTGGGCTCTGACTGGCACAATATTACTGGGCTCTGACTGGCACAATATTCCTGGGCTCTGACTGGCACAATATTACTGGGTTCTGAGTGGCACAATATTATTGGGTTCTGAGTGGCACACGATTACTGGGCTCTGAGTGGCATACTATTACTGGGCTCTGACTGGCACACTATTACTGGGCTCTGACTGGCACAATATGCCTGGGCTCTGACTGGCACAATATTACTGGGCTCTGACTGGCACAATATTACTGGGCTCTGACTGGCACAATATTACTGAGTTCTGAGCGGCACACTATTACTGGGCTCTGAGTGGCACACTATTACTGGGCTCTGACTGGCACAATATTCCTGGGCTCTGACTGGCACAATATTACTGGGCTCTGACTGGCACAATATTACTGGGCTCTGACTGGCACAATATTACTGGGTTCTGAGTGGCACACTATTACTGGGCTGTGAGTGGCACACTATTACTGGGCTCTGACTGGCACAATATTCCTGGGCTCTGACTGGCACAGTATTCCTGGGCTCTGACTGGCACAATATTACTGGGCTGTGACTGGCACAATACTACTGGTATCTGACTGGCACAATATTTCTGGTGTCTGACTGGCACAATATTCCTGGGCTCTGACTGGCATAATATTACTGGGCTCTGAGTGGCACAATATTACTGGGCTCTGACTGGCACACTATTACCGGGCTCTGACTTGCACAATATTCCTGGGCTCTGACTGGCACAATATTCCTGGGCTCTGACTGGCACAATATTCCTGGGCTCTGACTGGCACAATATTACTGGGTTCTGAGTGGCACAATATTACTGGGTTCTGAGTTGCACACGATTACTGGGCTCTGACTGGCACAATATTCCTGGGCTCTGACTGGCACAATATTCCTGGGCTCTGACTGGCACAATATTACTGGGTTCTGAGTGGCACAATATTACTGGGTTCTGAGTGGCACACGATTACTGGGCTCTGAGTGGCACACTATTACTGGGCTCTGACTGGCACAATATTACTGGGTTCTGAGTGGCACAATATTACTGGGTTATGAGTGGCACACGATTACTGGGCTCTGAGTGGCACACTATTACTGGGCTCTGACTGGCACACTATTACTGGGCTCTGACTGGCACAATATGCCTGGGCTCTGACTGGCACAATATTACTGGGCTCTGAGTGGCACACTATTCTTGGTCTCTGACTGGCACAATATTCCTGGGCCCTGACTGGCACAATATTACTGGGCTCTGACTGGCACAATATTACTGGGCTCTGACTGGCACAATACTACTGGTATCTGACTGGCACAATATTACTGGGCTCTGACTGGCACAATATTTCTGGTGTCTGACTGGCACAATATTCCTGGGCTCTGACTGGCATAATATTACTGGGCTCTGAGTGGCACACTATTACTTGGCTCTGACTGGCACACTTTTACTGGGCTCTGACTTGCACAATATTCCTGGGCTCTGACTGGCACAATATTACTGGGCTCTGAGTGGCACACTATTACTGGGCTCTGACTGGCACAATATTCCTGGGCTCTGACTTGCACAATATTCCTGGGCTCTGACTGGCACAATATTCCTGGGCTCTGACTGGCACAATATTCCTGGGCTCTGACTGGCACTATATTACTGGGTTCTGAGTGGCACAATATTACTGGGCTCTGATTGGCACACTATTACTGGGCTCTGACTGGCACAATATTCCTGGGCTCTGACTGGCACAATATTCCTGGGCTCTGACTGGCACTATATTACTGGGTTCTGAGTGGCACAATATTACTGGGCTCTGATTGGCACACTGTTACTGGGCTCTGACTAGCACAATATTCCTGGGCTCTGACTGGCACAATATTCCTGGGCTCTGACTGGCACAATATTACTGGGTTCTGACTGGCACAATATTACTGGGTTCTGAGTGGCACACGATTACTGGGCTCTGAGTGGCACACTATTACTGGGCTCTGACTGGCACACTATTACTGGGCTCTGACTAGCACAATATGCCTGGGCTCTGACTAGCACAATATGCCTGGGCTCTGACTGGCACAATATTACTGGGCTCTGACTGGCACAATACTAATGGGCTCTGACTGGCACAATATTCCTGGGCTCTGACTGGCACACTATTACTGGGCTCTGAGTGGCACACTATTCTTGGTCTCTGACTGGCACAATATTCCTGGGCTCTGACTGGCACAATATTACTTGGTTCTGAGTGGCACACTATTACTGGGCTCTGAGTGGCACACTATTACTGGGCTCTGACTGGCACAATATTCCTGGGCTCTGACTGGCACAATATTCCTGGGCTCTGACTGGCACAATATTACTGGGCTCTGACTGGCACAATATTCCTGGGCTCTGACTGACACAATATTCCTGGGCTCTGACTGGCACAATATTCCTGGGCTCTGACTGGCACAAAATTACTTGGTTCTGAGTGGCACACTATTACTGGGCTCTGAGTGGCACACTATTACTGGGCTCTGACTGGCACAATATTCCTGGGCTCTGACTGGCACAATATTCCTGGGCTCTGACTGGCAGAATATTACTGGGCTCTGACTGGCACAATATTCCTGGGCTCTGACCGGCACTATATTACTGGGTTCTGAGTGGCACAATATTACTGGGCTCTGATTGGCACACTATTACTGGGCTCTGACTAGCACAATATTCCTGGGCTCTGACTGGCACAATATTCCTGGGCTCTGACTGGCACAATATTACTGGGTTCTGAGTGGAACAATATTACTGGGTTCTGAGTGGCACACGATTACTGGGCTCTGAGTGGCACAATATTACTGGGCTCTGGTTGGCACACTATTACTGGGCTCTGACTAGCACAATATTCCTGGGCTCTGACTGGCACAATATTCCTGGGCTCTGACTGGCACAATATTACTGGGTTCTGAGTGGAACAATATTACTGGGTTCTGAGTGGCACACGATTACTGGGCTCTGAGTGGCACACTATTACTGGGCTCTGACTTGCACAATATTACTGGGTTCTGAGTGGCACAATATTACTGGGTTCTGAGTGGCACACTATTACTGGGTTCTGAGTGGCACACGATTACTGGGCTCTGAGTGGCACACTATCACTGGGCTCTGACTGGCACAATATGCCTGGGCTCTGACTGGCACAATATTACTGGGCTCTGACTGGCACAATATTCCTGGGCTCTGACTGGCACAATATTACTGGGTTCTGAGTGGCACAATATTACTGGGTTCTGAGTGGCACACGATTACTGGGCTCTGAGTGGCATACTATTACTGGGCTCTGACTGGCACACTATTACTGGGCTCTGACTGGCACAATATGCCTGGGCTCTGACTGGCACAATATTACTGGGCTCTGACTGGCACAATATTACTGGGCTCTGACTGGCACAATATTACTGAGTTCTGAGCGGCACACTATTACTGGGCTCTGAGTGGCACACTATTACTGGGCTCTGACTGGCACAATATTCCTGGGCTCTGACTGGCACAATATTACTGGGCTCTGACTGGCACAATATTACTGGGCTCTGACTGGCACAATATTACTGGGTTCTGAGTGGCACACTATTACTGGGCTGTGAGTGGCACACTATTACTGGGCTCTGACTGGCACAATATTCCTGGGCTCTGACTGGCACAGTATTCCTGGGCTCTGACTGGCACAATATTACTGGGCTGTGACTGGCACAATACTACTGGTATCTGACTGGCACAATATTTCTGGTGTCTGACTGGCACAATATTCCTGGGCTCTGACTGGCATAATATTACTGGGCTCTGAGTGGCACAATATTACTGGGCTCTGACTGGCACACTATTACTGGGCTCTGACTTGCACAATATTCCTGGGCTCTGACTGGCACAATATTCCTGGGCTCTGACTGGCACAATATTCCTGGGCTCTGACTGGCACAATATTACTGGGTTCTGAGTGGCACAATATTACTGGGTTCTGAGTGGCACACGATTACTGGGCTCTGACTGGCACAATATTCCTGGGCTCTGACTGGCACAATATTCCTGGGCTCTGACTGGCACAATATTACTGGGTTCTGAGTGGCACAATATTACTGGGTTCTGAGTGGCACACGATTACTGGGCTCTGAGTGGCACACTATTACTGGGCTCTGACTGGCACAATATTACTGGGTTCTGAGTGGCACAATATTACTGGGTTCTGAGTGGCACACTATTACTGGGCTCTGACTGGCACAATATGCCTGGGCTCTGACTGGCACAATATTTCTGGGCTCTGACTGGCACAATATGCCTGGGCTCTGAGTGGCACGCTATTACTGGGCTCTGACTGGCACACTATTACTGGGTTCTGACTGGCACAATATTACTGGGTTCTGAGTGGCACACGATTACTGGGCTCTGAGTGGCACGCTATTACTGGGCTCTGACTGGCACACTATTACTGGGTTCTGACTGGCACAATATGCCTGGGCTCTGACTGGCACAATATTACTGGGCTTTGACTGGCACAATATTACTGGGCTCTGACTGGCACAATATTACTGGGTTCTGAGCGGCACACTATTACTGGGCTCTTTGTGGCACACTATTACTGGGCTCTGACTGGCACAATATTCCTGGGCTCTGACTGGCACAATATTACTGGGCTCTGACTGGCACAATATTACTGGGCTCTGACTGGCACAATATTACTGGGTTCTGAGTGGCACACTATTACTGGGCTGTGAGTGGCACACTATTACTGGGCTCTGACTGGCACAATATTCCTGGGCTCTGACTGGCACAGTATTCCTGGGCTCTGACTGGCACAATATTACTGGGCTGTGACTGGCACAATACTACTGGTATCTGACTGGCACAATATTTCTGGTGTCTGACTGGCACAATATTCCTGGGCTCTGACTGGCATAATATTACTGGGCTCTGAGTGGCACAATATTACTGGGCTCTGACTGGCACACTATTACTGGGCTCTGACTTGCACAATATTCCTGGGCTCTGACTGGCACAATATTCCTGGGCTCTGACTGGCACAATATTCCTGGGCTCTGACTGGCACAATATTACTGGGTTCTGAGTGGCACAATATTACTGGGTTCTGAGTGGCACACGATTACTGGGCTCTGACTGGCACAATATTCCTGGGCTCTGACTGGCACAATATTCCTGGGCTCTGACTGGCACAATATTACTGGGTTCTGAGTGGCACAATATTACTGGGTTCTGAGTGGCACACGATTACTGGGCTCTGAGTGGCACACTATTACTGGGCTCTGACTGGCACAATATTACTGGGTTCTGAGTGGCACAATATTACTGGGTTCTGAGTGGCACACTATTACTGGGCTCTGACTGGCACAATATGCCTGGGCTCTGACTGGCACAATATTTCTGGGCTCTGACTGGCACAATATGCCTGGGCTCTGAGTGGCACGCTATTACTGGGCTCTGACTGGCACACTATTACTGGGTTCTGACTGGCACAATATTACTGGGTTCTGAGTGGCACACGATTACTGGGCTCTGAGTGGCACGCTATTACTGGGCTCTGACTGGCACACTATTACTGGGTTCTGACTGGCACAATATGCCTGGGCTCTGACTGGCACAATATTACTGGGCTTTGACTGGCACAATATTACTGGGCTCTGACTGGCACAATATTACTGGGTTCTGAGCGGCACACTATTACTGGGCTCTTTGTGGCACACTATTACTGGGCTCTGACTGGCACAATATTCCTGGGCTCTGACTGGCACAATATTACTGGGCTCTGACTGGCACAATATTACTGGGTTCTGAGTGGCACACTATTACTGGGCTCTGAGTGGCACACTATTACTGGGCTCTGACTGGCACAATATTCATGGGCTCTGACTCGCACAGTATTCCTGGGCTCTGACTGGCACAATATTACTGGGCTGTGACTGGCACAATACTACTGGTATCTGACTGGCACAATATTTCTGGTGTCTGACTGGCACAATATTCCTGGGCTCTGACTGGCATAATATTACTGGGCTCTGAGTGGCACACTATTACTGGGCTCTGACTGGCACACTATTACTGGGCTCTGACTTGCACAATATTACTGGGCTCTGACTGGCACAATATTACTGGGTTCTGAGTGGCACACTATTACTGGGCTCTGACTGGCACAATATTCCTGGGCTCTGACTGACACAATATTCCTGGGCTCTGACTGGCACAATATTCCTGGGCTCTGAGTGGCACACTATTACTGGGCTCTGAGTGGCACACTATTACTGGGTTCTGACTGGCACAATATTCCTGGGCTCTGACTGGCACACTATTACTGGGCTCTGAGTGGCACACTATTCTTGGTCTCTGATTGGCACAATATTCCTGGGCTCTGACTGGCACAATATTACTGGGCTCTGACTGGCACAATACTACTGGTAACTGACTGGCACAATATTACTGGGCTCTGACTGGCTCAATATATCTGGTGTCTGACTGGCACAATATTCCTGGGCTCTGACTGGCACAATATTCCTGGGCTCTGACTGGCATAATATTACTGGGCTCTGAGTGGCACACTATTACTGGGCTCTGACTGGCACACTATTACTGGGCTATGACTTGCACAATATTCCTGGGCTCTGACTGGCACAATATTCCTGGGCTCTGACTGGCACAATATTACTGGGCTCTGACTGGCACAATATTACTGGGCTCTGACTGGCAAAATATTACTGGGTTCTGAGTGGCACACTATTACTGGGCTCTGACTGGCACAATATTCCTGGGCTCTGACTGGCACAATATTCCTGGGCTCTGACTGACACAATATTCCTGGGCTCTGAGTGGCACACTATTACTGGGCTCTGAGTGGCACACTATTACTGGGTTCTGACTGGCACAATATTCCTGGGCTCTGACTGGCACACTATTACTGGGCTCTGAGTGGCACACTATTCTTGGTCTCTGACTGGCACAATATTCCTGGGCTCTGACTGGCCCAATATTACTGGGCTCTGACTGGCACAATACTACTGGTATCTGACTGGCACAATATTCCTGGGCTCTGACTGGCATAATATTACTGGGCTCTGAGTGGCACACTATTACTGGGCTCTGACTGGCACACTATTACTGGGCTCTGACTGGCACAATATTACAGGCATCTGACTGGCACACTATTACTGGGCTCTGACTGGCACAATATTACAGGCATCTGACTGGCACACTATTACTGAGCTCTGAGTGGCACAATCTTACTGGGCTCTGAGTGGCACAATATTACGGGTATCTAAAGGGCACAATATTACTGGTATCTGACTGGCACACTATTACTGGGCTCTGAATGACACAATATTCCTGGTATCTGACTGGCACAATATTACTGGGCTCTGAGTGGCACAATATTACTGGTATCTGACTGGCACAATATTACTGGTATCTTACTGGCACAATATTACTGGGCTCTGAATGGCACACTATTCCTGGTATCTGACTGGCACAATATTACTGGGCTCTGAGTGGCACAATATTACTGGTATCTGAAAGGCACAATATTACTGGTATCTGACTGGCACAATATTACTGGGTTCTGAGTGGCACAATATTACTGGTATCTATAATTGTACAATTTTCAAACACTGAAAAAATTGTGGGTGTTTTCTTACATTTCTATTATGGGTGTGGGGGGCGGGGTGCAACACTCAGGGTCTGCCCCGGGTGCCAAATGCTCTAGGTACGCCCCTGTGTGTGACCGAGCTCATCTGGGCTCTAGCCCTAGATCATCCGAAGACCTAGCAACGCCCCTGATTCTAGGTGTCAGATTTTCAATCATCTGGAACTTTTTCTGCAAATAGATGCTACAAGGGTCATAGCACATAGTCATTACACCATGCTTTGCTTCCAAATCTGCTGTTTAGATATTCAGAATGCTTGATTTTGGGCTACACCTGTTAGACAACTTTTTTGCAACTAATTTATTACTTTAGTTTACACCTGCTTGCTTTTGAATTGTATATATGTTATATTTGTCCTCTGCCTGTTCTTAGTCATTTCTTTTGCACCTAACCCATAGTTACATGCTTGTAATACAAATACCTTGAACTATCAAAGTAACACAGGTACTAATAGCGAAATTTTAAATAATGGACACATTTTACAGTGGACCCCCATTTAGTTAAAGGAACAAACCCCTATGCCTCACTTCCAGTATACACTATTGACTGTTTCGGTGTACTGAAACATCTGGGTAGTTCAGTTCTGAAGTACCAAAGAGAAAGTCTTCACATATCTATTTGGTGTTTCATGAACATAAATTTGCTTACATCATGAACCATTTGAGATGCCAGTTGATGGTGATGTCGAATTAATAACCAAAAACGACTTCAACAGCAGAATTTAAGGTGACCATGATCAATGTTTGGTTCCTAGGAAGTCATAGTCATTATTCTGACTCAGATTGCTGTGATAGTGATCTAACCCTTGTGGGACCTCTGTGCCTGGCCTGTATAAGCAGGTACGGTCACTGTGGACAATCCTCCTCAGATAGCTGAACTCACCAATACTGGTTTCATTCAAAAGCTGGTTTATTCTGAACATCACACAACAGGAATACAGCAAAATAAATGGATTTCAGTATTATGCGGTCAAAAGATGATGCTTTCCTTAGCTTAGTATGTGGGATACAAGAGTCCCAGTTACATGAGGCAAATGCAAGCAGCCATGACACAGGAAGTACAGCAAGAACAGGGGAGGAGTTTCACATACAAGGAAATGGTGTATCATGCTCACAGGAGGAACAAGGGCATTACCAAAGGGCCAGAATACCTACCTATAGAAAAATACAAGGTAAATAAATCACAGAATATGCTATGTAAATTGCATCTACAATAATGAGAATATTAACTGTGTAACAGCACACTCCCCGTCTGACATTGTAAATGTCACTATTTTATACCATAACGGTAGTTATACAAGTGCAAATAAACAACAGTGCAATTTGCTTGATGTCTTGAGAACGTGAAAGACATAAGGAAAAAATCATGCAAAAAATGCAACAACTTCAAGTTAACATTAACGTCCAAGACTCTTCCTTCTTGAAATCAAAGGTAGGGACCAGCAACATAAGCAAGTAAGTTCATTCTCCAAAGGGCAAGAGCAGAATAAGTTCAGTGATAGGTCTGATGAAGGTCTTTACAGTCCCT
Source organism: Pelodytes ibericus (assembly GCA_036172795.1). NCBI lineage: Eukaryota > Metazoa > Chordata > Amphibia > Anura > Pelodytidae > Pelodytes > Pelodytes ibericus. The sequence goes on from CM069861.1 coordinate 137,997,143, forward strand.
TGTCTTGCAACTTTCACCTCCACCTTGCGTACCTTGCCATCATCACTAGGAACACTCTTTATAATAAGTCCCATAGGCCACTCGAGTCTCCCAGCTTGTTGATCCTTGAGCAGAACAAGATCTCCAACTTTAATGTTAGGATTTGGGTGTTGCCATTTCCTGCGTCCTTGCAAAGTAGAAAGGTACTCCATCTTCCAACGATTCCAGAAGCAGTTGGCGAGGTGTTGCACTCGCTTCCACTGGTCACAGCGCGAGTTTCCTGAGTTAAAGTTTCCGGGTGGGACAGGAATGGACCCAAGCTTTTTGGTAAGCAGAGTAGTTGGGGTTAGGATGGTTGGATTCTCTGGATCTTTGTCAGGTTCTAGGATACTGAAGACATCAGCTGTGGTTTCTTCTGGCTGATCCAGCAGGAATTCAGGACCTGTTATCCAAGAAGAATTAGCAAAGGCACTTGCAGATACTGGCCTGGTGGCATGATCTGCAGGGTTCATTTCAGATGGGACATAATGCCATTGTTCAGATTCAGATGATTTCCTGATTCTTTCAACGCGGTTGCTGACATACACATAGAAACGTTTAGTCTGGTTGTATATGTAACCCAGAACAACTTTGCTGTCTGTGTAGAATTTGATGTTGTCTATCACAATGTCCAGCTCACGTAGTATGAAATCTGCAATTTCTACAGCTAGGACAGTCCCACAAAGCTCAAGCCTAGGGATTGTGTGCTCTGGCTTAGGTGCTAACTTAGCTTTCCCAAACAGAAACCCTATGTGGACTTGATTAGAAGAGTATCTTACCTTGAGGTAGGCAACAGCCGCTATAGCCTGAGTTGATGCATCTGAGAAGATGTGAAGTTCTTTTCTCTGACTCGTAGTGAGGGAAGCTGAATTGTAGCAGCGTGGTATACGGATTCCATCTAAGGCACGTAGAGATTGTTTCCAGGACTCCCACTTAGGAAGCTTGTCTGATGGCAGTGGGGCGTCCCAATCTTTAATAGTCTCTGAGAATTGCCTAAGCAAGGATTTGCCTTGTATGGTAATGGGAGCAACAAATCCCATTGGGTCATATAGGCTATTTACTACTGACAGAACACCACGCTTGGTAAACGGCTTGTCTGTAGAGCTGACTTGAAAGCCGAAGGTATCCTTTGACAAGTCCCACCGTAGGCCCAGACTTCTCTGTTCAGGTGGCATGTCCATTCCGATATTAAGGTCTCTAAACCCTGTGGCATGATCATCAGGTTGAAAGGCCTTCATGACGGCAACACTATTTGAGGCAATCTTGTGTAGTCTGAGGTTAGCCTCAGAGAGCATATCTTGTGTCCTCTTGAGCAGATCTATGGCTTCTTCATCTGTAGGTAAAGACTTAAGCCCATCGTCAACATAAAAGTCTCTCTCAACAGAGTGTCGAGCGTCACTGCCATACTCCTTTTCTCCTTGAAGGGAAGTCCTTCGTAAACCATATGTTGCAACAGTGGGTGAGGGACTATTCCCGAAGACATAAACTTTCATGCGGTATTCTATGATCTCATTGTCCATGTAGTTGTTACGGTGCCACAGAAACCTTAGGAAGTTCCTATGGTCTTCGCGTACAATGAAGCAATGAAACATTTTCTCAATGTCGGCAGTTATTGCAACTGGCTCTCTTCTAAACCTCATGAGTACACCTACAAGGTTGTTGGTTAGATTCGGGCCTGTGAGTAGAACGTCGTTCAGGGATACGCCTTGATGCTTGGCACTGGAGTCAAATACTACCCTGATTTGTTTGGGCTTGCGTGGATGATACACTCCGAAGAAAGGCAGGTACCAGCACTCATCATGACTTTGAAGTGGTGGCACTGGTTCGGCATGATCATTGTCGAAGATCCTTTTCATGAAAGCGATGAAATGATCCTTCATTTCAGGTCTGTTCTTTAGTGTTCGTTGAAGTGAATTCAATCTGGATACAGCCTGTTCACGATTGGTAGGGAGTTTGGCTCTTGCTGCTCGAAGAGGTAATGGCGCAACCCAGCTGTTAGACTCATCCTGGAAGAATTCTTTGTCCATTATTTTGATGAATTCTTTGTCTTCAATCGACAAGGCTAATTTGTTGTCATCATTTGTAGTACTATACACTGCGGCACCTAGGTTGTCATAAGAAAGAATAGAAGCAGTATGCCGTACTTGGATCACGTCAAGAGGTTTTTCCTTTACTTCATAATGGCGAGGGCATCGTCTGAAGTGGGAGGCACGTCCATTCCCCAGTATGTAAGTTTTGAAGGAGCGGATCTCGGATGACGTACGCTTCCTGTCTATGCATACATCGCCCACTATTACCCAGCCTAGGTCAAGTCTTTGTGCATAAGGGGCGTCGTCCGGTCCATCACACTGGTCGCGCACTTTATGTACTCTGAGGATGTCTCTTCCTAGGAGAACCAAAATTTCAGCATTCATGTCCATTGCAGGAATCTCATCAACAAGGTGCCTTAAGTGAAGATGGTGATATGCAGCTTCTGGAGTGGGAATCTCTTGCCTTTCATCTGGTATATGGTCACACTCAACTAATGTTGGTAGGGGTATACCCTGTCCCCCTTTGATGTGAGAAACCATGAACCCATCCACTCTTCTGCCAAAGGCCTCTACACGACCAGAACAGGTTCTAAGAGTATACGGTGTGGGATGACCCTCTATGTCAAAGATCTCAAAGAATTTAGGCTTAACCAGGGATCTATTGCTCTGTTCATCTATTATGGCATACATCTTAGTAGCTTTTTCAGGGTGGTCCTTTGGGTATATCCTGACTAGGCATACCTTGGCGCAGCATTTGTGATCCAAGCCTTCTCCACAGACTTCTGTGCACGAAGAGAGAACGTTATTCTTGGCTGGAGCATGACTTTGTTGCTCCCCGCCATAACTTGAGGCAGGTGAGGAGGTAGGTGGCTGCTGTAACTTGTCTGGAAGTGGAGTAGGATGCATGGCTGTAACATGTTTGTCGCTGCTGCATTCTGTGCACTTGATGAGGGCTTCACAGTCTTTAGCAAGGTGGCTATAAGAGGCACAGCACTTGAAACATATTCCAAGTTTCTGGAGAATCTCCCTGCGCTCTTGTAGAGTATTTGCCTTAAGTCCACGACATTTCTTAAGAGGGTGAGGCTTCTTGTGAATAGGACACTGGCGATTAGGGTCTTTATCTTTGTCGACCACGCACTCATCACTAGGTGAGGTGACGGAGGGTGAGATGTCTGTCCTCTTGACAGATATTGCTTTATTAAAGTCTCTACATTTAGGTGCTGTGTTATCATACCTTGATGATGATGAGGATGAAGCAGGCATGTTGGGTTCACTGAAGCTGAAGCTGGGGTCATTTCTCATCCAAGCTTGATCATTAATGAACCTGCAAAAGTATGAGAATGGAGGAAAAGATACATTATAGTCTCTTTTATACTTTGATCCTTGTTGTGCCCATTTCTCTTGTAGGCTGTATGGCAGTTTAGACACCACTGGGTTGACACCATGAGCAGTGTCCAAGAAGCTTAGTCCAGGTAGACGTGGATCTCTCTTTGCCAACTCCAACTCCATGAGGAGGTCACTTAGATCTTGCAGCTTGCGATGGTCTTTGTTTGATATTTTTGGAAAGTTTTGCAGTCTCTTGAATAGAGCACTTTCTATGGCTTCAGAGCTACCATAAGTTTGCTCAAGTCTTGCCCATGCAGCAGAAAGACCTGCATCTGGGTGGTCAACATGTACTGTTCTCAGTCTTTTAACACGATCGGAAGATTCTGGTCCCAACCATTTTATGATAAAATCAAGTTCTTCCCTAGCAGTAAGGTTGATATCAGCAATAGCAGCCTTGAATGTTGCTCTCCAGGCCCTGTAGCTCTCTGCACTATCGTCAAACCTTGAGAGGCTTGTGATAATGAGCTCACGGCGCACCATATATCTGGCGAAGTCATTCAAATCTGATTTCTCACTCTTTAGTACCAAAGTAACTTGTGGAACCCCTTGGTTGTGAAAGTTCTCTGGTGATGTAGGGTGAGGTTCGCCAGGGTAGAATGATGTAGCATGAGCGTTTAACTTTGGCTTAGTCTCTAAGGCTTGTGCTGGCGGTGGCTTCAGATGCAGCTTGTCACCGAAAGTCACATTGTTGTTTGCAGGAGAAGATGTGGTTGGCTGCATAGATGTAACAGCATTGTAGACTTGAAGAGGCTCGGGCATATTGTGTTGGAAGGTCTCCGTGTTGAGAGTTAGAACAGTGTTGTTTGTAGGAAGTACAGGAGATGACTCTGTATCCTTGCAAATGTTATGCTTTAGTATATATTCACTGGTGCGTTCAACTGGATCTTCCAGTTCTGCTGGGATAAGACAGTCCAGATTAGTGCTTTGTCTCATTGCTTGTTCGAGGACTTTTAATCTTGCCAGGGAAGCTGCTTTCTCACCTTCCATTTGCAGAATCTTTATTTGTGCTTCTTCCTCTGCTTGCTTTCTGACAAAGGAGCTTTGCACCTTTTTTGCTTCAGCATCAGCGCGGGCCTCAATAAGCTTATCATTTAATATTGAATTTCTGGAGCGAGAGGATCGAGAAGAAGTTGCAGTGCGCTTGGTTGAGGTGGATCTGTGAGATCTGGTCTCCAGCAGATGAGCTATGCGGAGTTCTGCCTTAAGCTTAGCATTTTGCACTTCAAGATACCTTTGTCAGTTTAGTGCATTGGTCCTGGTCAGTTCTGCTGAAGAATCCTCTATATTAGAGTCCTGCAAGAAGGCTGAGTATTTTACAGACAACCGCTTATAGCGTTCATATGCGGCACATAGGCGATTTACAGAGTCTCTTAATTCAGCCGGTTGATCAGTAAAATTTGCCAAAACTGACATGCAGTGTGAGGTTCTGTCCCAGAGGTCTGACAGATTACTGGAGAACTCATCTCTAGTTGCTTCATAGTTTTCTCTGAGTTTCTGTGTCGGTTTTATTATACGTTTGGTTTTTACACTTTGTTCTGTAATATCTGCTGGCTCTGTTACCTGTGCACCTTCTGGTTCAGAGGCATGATGCATCTGTATTGTTTCTGCCATAAAGGAGTCTTCAGAGCGTTGGCTAGACATTTTATATTGTTTTGCAGAAAATGGTACTGTCTCTTTAATAAACCACACAGCAGCTTAGACGGGTAACACAGTTCAGTGTAGAGAAACAGCTTCAATGTTCACATGAAGTGCAGTTAGAATGCAGTAAGAACAGATCATATGCAGTGCAGTGAGCTTCAGCCACCATGCGCTTCACAAGATGGGGGATGGGACTGAGCTAGATTGTAAATTATGCTCTCACATATACACAGCAGCTGCAGGAATTCTGTGCATCTTTTGACTATTCTGACTCGGATTGCTGTGATAGTGAACTAACCCTTGTGGGACCTCTGTGCCTGGCCTGTATAAGCAGGTACGGTCACTGTGGACAATCCTCCTCAGATAGCTGAACTCACCAATACTGGTTTCATTCAAAAGCTGGTTTATTCTGAACATCACACAACAGGAATACAGCAAAATAAATGGATTTCAGTATTATGCGGTCAAAAGATGATGCTTTCCTTAGCTTAGTATGTGGGATACAAGAGTCCCAGTTACATGAGGCAAATGCAAGCAGCCATGACACAGGAAGTACAGCAAGAACATGGGAGGAGTTTCACATACAAGGAAATGATGTATCATGCTCACAGGAGGAACAAGGGCATTACCAAAGGGCCAGAAGGAGGCAGCAAATACCTACCTATAGAAAAATACAAGGTAAATAAATCACAGAATATGCTATGTAAATTGCATCTACAATAATGAGAATATTAACTGTGTAACAGCACAGTCATAGTTGCCTTGTGGAAGGTTAATCTCATCTGCAGTTACAAAAATATTACTTTTAGCATGAATCTGGAAATTTTAATAGCAACAGGTTTCACGGTGATCCATTTTAGTATTCAAAAGGAAAGATCTGCGTCAGCACTACATACACTTATTTGTTACTAGATATACTTCTGTAGCATTGTGGACTTTCAAATTCGAACTTTATTTAGCATTGATCAGCATTAGTAAAGGTGCGTATTAGCCCAAGGTGATTAGCTGACTGTTTCCATACATCACTATTTGTTTTAATATTTGTTGGGGGAAAAAAAAAAATTAAACTTCCGCCTAACTACAGTAGTGCACTTAAGACAACAAAATACAACATAATTTGGATTTATGCACTTTGGTCTGAACAATCCAGCTCTGATTTGTTGTTTTGTTGCTAAAGTATTGTACACACAAATAGATTGTTGTCTCTTGGGTACTGTCATAGTGATAATTAGCCCAGGTAAGTTTGCAGTGATGAGTGTGAGTAAGGCAAAATGTGTTGTGGGGCCATATAAGTCACAAGTGTTCCATTTCCCTATTTATTTATTTTTTAGTTGCAGTAACAGCAATATCCACATGAGGGAGAGATGAGCTGTTGTGTCCTGAACCTGTAGACTCCAGTGGCCATTTGATGAGCATGGTCAACAATGCAATCAAACTAATTTATCCTAGCTCTACTTTATTTAATGCAATAGTACATACGAATAATATTGGATACAATAGTCTGTTTTTATGCTAAATGGCTAGCAACATTGCAGTACTGTATCAACACACAAGATGTTATCTTTCAATTTGCTTGTCATATTTTGGGGTGTCATGTCAAAGGAAGGCCCATGCACAATGATGTTTCTATTTTGGGAATAAATTACTATATAATAAGCAACAAAAATACACAGTGACAACAGTAACAGTTTGTAATCAATCAAAAAATATAAGAAATGGGAGATTTTTTTTTTATCAACTATTTCATTATTAAGCACAAATTTAGCATCATGCATCTGGAATGTGAGCCAGAGAGACAATGGGTGTTATTTATAAAACTCAGTTCTAAAAGTGATTTGAACATCAATTCCATGGTAATTGTTCTACTTTTAGATCTTTGCCCCAGAAATGACTTTTCTAAATAAGCCACATAGGCTCTCTCTGGAGAACATTGTAACCACAACACATCTGCGCTTGCTCTAGAAGAGATTAGTGTAAAAGTATTTCTTAGCAGTGTTCATGATTTAAGAGATTTACAGCTACAAATGGGTGCAATAATTTAAGCAATATTTATAACAAAAAAAAATCCTTTTATTCCTTGTGTTTCAGTTCTTGCTGGTTTAATCCACTGGCTCATTTAACTAGGTCTTCTGTTTGTGCTGCATCTCAAAATGTAAAAAAAATAAAATAACTGGTACAAAATCATTTTATGTATAGTACAGATGACCACGTCAACAGAATTTTGTACTGAACAGCAGCAAGTACTTTTCTAAAAGAAACATCTTGGTATCCCAATGTGTACCAATGTGTCCCAATTTCCCTAATTCAGTATTATTCTGTATCTACAGCAGTCTATCCAAAATCCAAAATGTTGCCAGTTCTTTTTCACGTGCCAGTCCTCATCTGTTGCTCCACATCCTCATCCTTCTTTGACTTCCCTTGCCTCCTAAAATCAAATTTGGAAAAAAAAATGGTCTCTTGAACCACTGCTTGACTTCTTCCAGAGGCGGCTCTCTAATTAGGCGAGTTAGGCAGCCGCCTAAGGCCTCGCACTCACGGGGGCCTCGCGGCTGCCTAACTCACCTTATTACCTTTGATGTATCAGGGAGCTTAACGCTGCCGTTAAGCTCCCTGTTACACTAACCTGGGACGTTGGGAAGATGCACGGAGGAAACACCGGAGAGCAGCATGTAGGTAAGTACTAGGGAAGGGGGGAGGAGGGTGGTACAAACGAGCAAAGACTGGCATAATGAGGGGCTAAATATTGTCACAGTGTGGGGCAAAATCCTGGCATAATGAGGTGAGGGGCAAAATCCTGGCATAGTGAGAGGCAATATCCTGGCATACAGTGGCAAAATCCTGGCATATTGAGGGGCAAAATCCTGGCAAATTGAGGGGCAAGATCCTGGCATAGAGTGGCAAAATCCTGGCAAATTGTGGGGCACAATCCTGGCATAGAGTGGAAAAATCCTGGCATATTGAGGGGCAAAATCCTGGCAGATTGAGTGGCACAATCCTGGCATATTGAGGGGCAAAATCCTGGCATATTGAATGGCTTAATCCTGGCATATTGAGGGACTAAATCCTGGCATATTGAGGGGGTAAATCCTGACATATTAAGGGGCTAAATCCTGGCATATTAAGGGGCTAAATCCTGGCATATTGAGTGGCAAAATTCTGGCATTTTGAATGGCTAAATCACAGTGCATCCGGTGCTGTGAGGAAGAACAAAGTGCCAATCTTCTAGCACAACGTGGTCTGTGAGACCACTTTCAACATTGAGCACCTTTCCTTCTGGCTGAGTGTTTCTCTTAGTGTGTGATTGTGTGCTTTCTGAGTGTGTCTGTGAGTCAGTGTGTGCTGGCTGAGTGTATCTGTGAGTGTGTGCTGACTGAGTGTGTCTGTGAGTCAGTGTGTGCTCACTGAGTGTGTCTATGAATGACTGTGTGATATGTGTTAGTGTTCACATTTAGGACACAGCAATAACAATGTGAGTTAGTCAGCCGCACACAATTTTATCTATACCAAATGTTTATAGATGTTTGTAGAATAATTATGAGACAAATAAAATTCTAGGAGCTGTTCATTTCTAGAAGCTGGGATTTGAGTCTGATCTTGAAATATGCTATTTCTACAGTTCATTTTTATTATCACTTGCATATATTTTATTTAATAATGTGTGTCCGTGAGGGCCTCATGTTCGACTTTCGCCTAAGGCCTCACAAAGTCTAGAGCCGCCACTGACTTCTTCCCTGTACAAAGCATCCCCTGCACAGCTGCTGTGTTTCTCTTGAGGCCGAAAGGCTCTTCTCCAACCTCATTATCTCTTGCCACGTGTGCCTCTGTAAGTTTTCACCTGTCTTTGGAACCCACTTCTGCAGCACATTCGGCTCATCCTCAATACCAATATTCAGAAAGTCCCTCAAAAACCTACTGCTTCAAAGAGACTTAAATACCAAATAGAGAGGAAATAAACCCCCAAAGTATTTGTAATGAGGCAGAAGGCAACTTCTGCCTCATTAAAATGTAGCTTGAATGGTAAACTAGCTGTTAAACCAACTCCGATTAGTGTGTGCCCACGTGAATCATGTGGCACACAGCATGTAGCCGGGGATCTGCTAAAGGCATGTTGGTTGTGACTAGAGTTGAGCAGACACCTCGATGTTCGGCGGGTTCGGTCAAACTTCGAAAAAAAAGTCAGAAGCTCGAACTAGCCCCCGAACCCTAATAATTTTAGGGGGGACCTAATGTCCCCCCCAGGTCCCCACCCATTGCCGGCGGGTGGGGACCCTATAATAATAATGGTGGGGAGACCTAATGTCCCCCCCCATTGCCGGCCGGCGGGTGGGGACCCTATAACAATAAGGGTGGGGGGGACCTAATGTCCCCCCCAGGTTCCCACCCATTGCCGGTTGGTGGGGACCCTATAACAATAATGGGTGGGGACCTAGTGCCCCCCCCCGGTCCCCACCCATGAGCGGCGGGTGGGGACCACAAATAAAGTGACTAGGGGTGCCCAGTCCCTAGTCACTCCCCCCCGCAATAAAAAAAATGACTATTACCCCCCCTCACCCTAATAATAGTGAGGGGGGTGGGCAATAAACTAACCTGTAAAAAAATAACAATTTCATACTTACCATTTGATGTCTTCTTTTTTCTTTCTTCTTTTCTTTAGCCCCAAAAAAGGCCAAATAAAAAACCATAATATGCGCTGCAACTGTTGAAAAAATAATAATAATAATAATCCACTGGTGAAAAAAAAAAAAAATCTTCGCCCATCTTGGTTCAATCAGAGTGCTCTGACCTTAATTGCAGGGCGGGGCAAGGCTTGATAAGCCTTCCCTCGCCCTGCAGAGCTCAGTCTGCGCAGGACCCTCCATGGGCGAAGACGGATTTTTAATTTTTTTAACAGTTGTGGCGCGTATTATGTTTTTTTATTTGCCCTTTTTTGGGGCTAAAGAAAAGAATAAAAGAAGACATCAAATGGTAAGTATGAAATTGTTATTTTTTTACAAGTTAGTTTATTGCTCACCCCCCTCACTATTATTAGGGGAGTAGGTAGGCTTTTTTTTTATTGCGGGGGGGGGGGGAGTGACTAGGGGCTGGGCACCCCTAGTCACTTTATTTGTGGTCCCCACCCGTCACTCATGGGTGGGGACCGGGGGGGGGGGGGACATTAGGTTATTCTTCTTGTGTAATGTAGCATGTAACTCCTCTTTATGCTCTGTACCGTATGCTGCATAAATTGTTGACAGTATGTAAATTCATTAATGTGCAATCAAATGTTCACTACTTACAAGGGTGAATTCTACCAGCAAGATGCATAACTTTTTTGTACTCCTTACACATTTTTTCTCCCAATACATTTACACTAATCCAGAAAAGAGGTTTGTACCAACAGCTTCTCCCAATGGTGAGCTTCAATTGGACAGCACAAAAAACGATAATCCTGGAAGGAGATAGGTAATGAACCACAATTAAGTAATCAACCATGATCATGACAGAATCGATTGTATCACACTGTGCTTGCAGCCTCTTCAGTCTCTTTACAGAGTTTTTTTATCCTGTTTCTCAGTTCCTTAAGCAACACAAAGAAATTCACCTACCCATTTAGGGTATCTACTAGTATAATAATTTGTGTCAGGAAAGGGATTTTCAATTTGTTCTGCCACAATATATATTCTCTCTATATATGTGTTATTTAAATATGTTCTAAGTGTAAGCATTAATGTAAAGTTTTTGCTTTTGGCTATTAATGGAATAAATAAATAAGGAACTATGAAAATGACTTTTACATATAATATATGCACATACTAAAATGCTGCCATATTAAAATGTATTGCACTGTAACAAGCTATTATACTACCACATTTGAAAATAAAGGCAATTTAAGGTATGTGGGTAATGAGTACAATATGGCAGCAATGCAAAGCATAATATAGCAAGGTTATTGAGATGAAGAAAATGGGAGAAAGGTCTATAAGAAAAAACAGGATGACTGCATAAACTAGACAAGTTGTATACGAAGGACATGGATTTCTACTTTACATTTACTTCCTAGACTCATGAAAAGACTGACTGATTTTGTTTTAAAAAGCTTCCCACACACAATGAAAGTAAGATTCAGTGGCCAGCAAGGTTTCTGTATATGGACCGATGTCTCCACCACAACAATTCCCATTGTCTGCCACCGTCCATTCTGCTGAGCATGGGATGTCATGCATCTGCCAGTGGAGTAGGAAACGGGTGGCAAGCAGGGTGTCAGTGTGGCGTGCATTTCCTTCCCAGTACATCCTGTAGATGTGTGTTTATTTGTGGCAACGAGGGAAGATGTGTATGTAGGAATGCACATAAATCCTCTGGTGACACATTGAGATGGTAAGCTTGCCAATTGCGTCAAGGTACCTCACACCAGCAAGTCCTAGCACTATCTCTAGAATAATAAGAAAGACTAAACTAAAACAAGAAACAGATACCAAGACAAAGGACAAACCTGTAGCAGGGCATACTAAGAATTAAAAAACACAGAACAGCAGGGTGTGGCACATATAATAAGATGGCAGAAACAGGGAAAACCAGAAACAGAACAAGGAAATAAGTGTAACCATACACTCTTGTATTCAAGCATTTCTGTATCCTTCTTGCTTTGCTTTTTTGTTTATTATTGATGCTTACTACTTCCCTGCCTTGTATTCCAGCACTGCAATAGAATCCTTTTATGTTTTCCTTTCTGCCTGTCTTTATATTTCATTCCAGGTTTTCTCTGATTCCCTCTGCCTTGTTAGTTTACTTCTATATAAACCACACCCATTTATGTTCAGTCCTTAGTAGTGCAGTCTACATGTATTTTCTCTATGTTTAAGTGTCAATTCCATGTATGTCTTTTAGATTATATTATTTATTATTTTTCTTATATTATGTCTTAGTTAGGGACTTGCCTACTGTGTGGTACCGTGACTTGGTTTGCAAGCTAACATCTAATTGGCCAGTTGGTGAACCAAACCCCCACCTTTAGTGTTGGGCTACTTCCTGTATTTATGTTTGTTCCTTTGTATGTTTCTCTTGTGTTCCTTGCCCTGTGCCTTGTATTGTTTATCCTTATTTTGGTTTCTGCTTTATCTTGCTTATGTCCTGTAGCCCTGCACTATGTATTTCTGTTCTATTCTCCCTCAGAAACCTTTTCATATGAAAAAGGAAAACATATATGTCTCAAGCTTGTAGGAGGAGGGGGCAAGCCACTTACAAATAGTGGAAAAAAGTGTAGCAGCTAGTCTTACAACTGCAATGGACTGTACCACTGCAAAAAAACTTGATCTCGGGTGCTCAGGGTCTATTTCCATCTGGGACCCCGTGTATTACAATAAGGAAGGGACAAAATCGGGCATAACATAAGAAAACAAGGAAAAAAAGAAACAGGAGGAACTGGATACATCCGTGATGAGTCTTCAATACGAGTATCAGTGTGACATCCCTGGTGTTTTTTCCATACATTTGTACACCTTGAGTAAGAAATGGAAAAACTGTCAATCTAGGTGATTTAACACTGAGGTAGGCAAATTCCCCTTGATTTAAAATTAAAGATCCCTGTGGGGTCTTTCTTCAGTTTTGTTTGCATAATAATATCTCTTAACATCCTATTTGTCTCTTCTATATAGTATGTATGGTTCATTATTACTGTGGCCCTCACTTTATCGGCCACTTTGACTTTTAGATATTTTTTCTCTTTAAGGGCTTTTAGAACTTCTTTCTCTTTTTGTGATAAATTTTATGTTTCTCAGTCTTATCAAATACCTTTACCAGCATATCTGTGAGTACAGGTTGGGCTGCACTGAGGCTGGTGTTGCATTGCACGGTGAATAAACTTATGTTGCTTCACGTCAACCTGTATGGATTTATTTGTGTCACTGAGGAGTGACATTTAAAAATTTGTACCTTACAATTTTATTAGCATTTCTGTCTGTGACATGGAGTAGCCTGGTTTCAACTGAGCCCCTTCTTTTTGAGCCAGTACTAAAATCCATCCATGACACACATGCAGAATTTAAGGTGTTTAAGGTGTACTGGTTGGGAACGTACTGCAGGTGGACATCATTTTTATTGTCTCTGCAAATACACCAATATGCAGAGGTGTAACTAAAAACCACTGGGCCCCAGTGCAAAAATTGTCTCGGGGCCCCCCCGATCCCACCATTCAAATCCACCCCAGTAATGCCACTTACATGCCTCCCAACTGTGCCTCTTTGTGCCTGGCCTTGTCTTATATCTAGGATAGCCTTATACCTATCCCATGCATGCTTAAACGCCTTCACTGTATTAACCTCTACCACTTTTAGTGGAAGACTATTCCATGCATCCACTACCCTCGCAGTAAAGTAATATTTTCATTAGTCCCTGACCTTATTTTATATCTAGGATAGCCTTATACCTAACCCATGGATGCTTAAACTCCTTCACTGCATTAACCTCTACCACTTCTACTGGAAGACTATTCCATACATCCACTACCCTCTCAGTAAAGTAATACTTTCATTAGTCCCTGGTCTTCTCTTATATCTAGGATAGACTTATACCTATCCCATGCATGCTTAAACTCCTTCACTGTATTAACCTCTACCACTTCTGCTGGCAAACTATTCCATGCATCCACTACCTTCTCTGTAAAGTAATACTTTCATTAGTCCCTGACCTTATATCTAGGGTAGCTTAATGCCTATCCCATGCATGCGTAAACTTCTTCACTGTGTTTACCTCTACCACTTCTGTTGGAAGGTTATTCCATGCATCTACTACCCTCTCAGTAAAATAATACTACGTTTCTGACCTCCACTGTATTAATCTCTACCATTTTTGCTGGAAGGCTATTCCATGCATCCACTACTCTCTCAGAAAGTAATACTTCCATTAATCCCTGGCCTCATCTTATTTCTAGAATAGCCTTATGCTTATACTCCTTCACTGTATTAACCTCTACCACTTCTGCTGAAAGGCTACCCCATGCATCCACTACCCTCTCAGTAAAGTATTATTTTCATTAGTCCCTGGCCTAATCTTATATCAAGGATAGCCTTATGCTTATCCCATGCATGCTTAAACTCCTTCATATATTAACCTCTCATCCACCACCCTCTCAGTAAAGTGATATTACTTTTCTGACCACAAAAAAACATTAAAATATTTCCAGCCTTTTCAAAAGCTTGAGGTGGACCCCAAATATATGTATATAACTAGCTGCATGTATACTTATATGAACTTTTTAATATTATATTCAACTATTTTCATATGTAATAAAAATGTTATTGACAAATTGTTAATTTCTTATTTTTATTACTTTCCTCTGAACCCACATTGCACCTAAAGGCACTTTGGCTTGTACTCATATTGCACCCACACGATTTGGCATGCCACAGTGTAAATTTGCCCGCCAGAACATACCACAGTGTCACTTTGTCCCACTGAACTGCCCCTGCAGAACATGCCACAGTGTCACTTTCCACCATAGTACATGTTATTTTGCCCCACAGAACATGCCACAGTATCACTTTGGCCACAGCCAATTTTCCCATTAATATGCCACAGCCAGACATTCAGATTGCCAATTAATATGCCACAGCCATTTTCCCCATTAATATGCCACTATTAGCCTGCCCATTAATATGTCACAGCCATATTGCCACTATGCCACAGCCAATTTTCCCATTAATATGCCACAATTAACCTGCCAGTTATTTTGCCCATTTGACAGTTATTTGACCATTTGCCCATTATTTTGCCCATTTCCAGTTATTTGCTTGTGTTATTTTCTAGACATGTGCATTCGTTTTCGGACTAATGCATTTTCGTCCGAAAATAGCATTTTCGTCCATTCGTCCGAAAAATGAAAATGCTAAGCTAACGAAAGCCGAATGAACGAATGGTTAATAAACGAAAATCATTCGTTCATTCGTCCATTCGTAGTACTATTGCATTCTATAAGCCGAAATAGAGTCGGTTTATAGAATACAATAGCATTTCACTACACGGAGACAAAGTCTCCATTCATAATGAATGGAGACTCTGTCTCCGTATAGTTAAATGCCCACAGCCTATAAACCAAACGTTCGGTTTATAGGCTGTCGGCATTTTATTACACGGAGACAAAGTCTCCATTCATAATTTTATGAATGGAGACTCTGTCTCTGTATAGTTAAATGCCGACAGCCTATAAACCGAACGTTCGGTTTATAGGCTGTCGGCTTATGTAATACATGTAATCCTATGGCTATTCTATAAACCGAACGTTCGGTTTATAGAATAGCAATAGGATTACATGTATTCCATAAGCCGAAAGTCTATAAACCGAACGTTCGGTTTATAGACTTTCGGCTTATAGAAAACATGTAGTACTATTGCCTTTCTATGAACCGAACGAGAGCCCCATTCATAAGAATTTCTTATGAATGGGGCTCTCGTTCGGTTTATAGAAAGCCAATAGTATTACATGTATTCTATAAAACGAACAAATAAAAATTAACGAAACGAAAATAATGAACGAATTTCGTCTGAAACGAATGCAGTAATGAACGAAATTCGTTTTAGACGAAATAAATAACATTTTTGTCCGAATGGACGAAAATGAAACGAAAATTTTAGTTTTGCACATGTCTATTATTTTCCCATTTGCAATTATTTGCCCATTTGCCAGTTATTTGCTTGTGTTATTTTCCCATCAGCCCATTTACCAGATATTTGCTCATTTGCCAGTTATTTTGCCCATTTGCCAGTTATTTGCCCCAATTATTTTCCCATTTACCAATTATTTGCCATTATTTTGCCCATTTGTGTGCTGCTCGTCGGCCGCCAAGTTTCCTATGCTCCAAGTTTCCCTCCGATATGTTTCCTGCACGCACGTTACAGCCACAGGATGTGACATTGTCACTTCCAGCGGCTGTGAAAAAAAGCCAGGTCCACATCCAGCCCGGCTGCTGCCCGATTGTGACTGTCTCCATATGAGACAGTCACACGGGCAGCGGTGTCCCACGGGGCAGCTGCCTTGGGCCCCAAAAATGAATGTTTGCACACACTTTTTTTTTTTGTGTGCAGGGGTCGCAGGGCAGCCGGGTCCCTGGAGTGACGAGCCCGGTCGCAGCTGCGACCTCTGTACCAATTGTGGGAACGCCACTGCCAATATGCTCAATTTTTTCATTAACACGAAAGTAACATGACTTTGACCTCAATTTTTTATGCTCAAATCAGTCTGAGTTAACTTGTCTGATCCCATCTTTTTTTCAACAAAAAAAACTTTTTATTGTGAGTTTTCTCAGAAACCGCTGTGCATCCTTAAATAAATCAGTTATTTGTTCCTTTATTTGGGGCAAACTTAAGGCCTCTGCATAATAGTTGTAACTCCTCCTCATTTAAATCCCATTAGAGATATTTATAATAATTTGGGGACTGTTCTAATGGTCCTATTGCATGTCTGATTCTATTTATCCAGCTGCTATTGCCTCTGAGTCTCTTTTTCTTTTTTGCTTTTACATTATGGACTTCTATGCAAATCTGTTCCTTGTTTTTCAATGAAGGGAGTTCCTTGTGTTCCAAATATTTTTTTTCTTGGTATTGCCTAAAACAAAACACTCCATTCTATGACATCATCTTAGAGTTTTATGCAAATGAACTACTGTTCAATGAGAAATGTGTAATTTGTATGTGAAACCACAAGGTGATGTCATAAACAGGAAGAGTTACACCACGGATATGCTCAAAACATTTTTGTCTCGTAATTAATGCTTTTGCCTCGAATTCTATTAACACAATGTATAGATAATGGTTGATTTTTTTATTTTCTACATTCACAGTTAAAACAATATTTAGCATTCTAAACTTTCTTTTGGCTTCAGGGAAATACTGGCGAAAAAGGAATCACATGCAATGTTATATCAAATGCAGGTACAGGTTCTGTTGTTTTCTTTGAAGATTTTGTTTTCACTACACATTACTGGATATCACCACTCGCAATTGCAATTTAGAGAGAGAGTAAACCCTAAAATGATATATCTATACCAAAGGCCATTTCTGCCCATTTAAATGATATTCCATAGTCTTTACCAAAAATGGTAAGATTCCTTATTCCTAACGGTAATTGGTGACAGTGAGAGCACTACCACCAAATACTGTTAGGAATAAGGAATCTTACAATTTTCTAACATAATGAATAGTAACCTCCCTTGAAGAGGTGAGTTTTGAGGGACATTTTGAAGATTGTAAACAACGAAGTGAGTTCGATGCTCTGCAGGGGGGAGTAGCAGAGAAAGGGTGAAGCATGGCTAAAGTCACTCAACATGCAAACTGACAGAGAGTATGGTCAGGGGATGAGAGGTAGATCTGTCATCGCCGTACAGATGGTATTGGAAGCCAAAACAGTTCATTAGTTTTCCTAGAAAGGTGGTGTACAGACAAAATAGCTGAGGGCATTCCATGGCGAACATATTTTAAAAACGACCTGCTGATCTTCAAAGCCTTCACAATCAATGCCCAAACTACCTGAAAGAGCACCTGACACCATACATTCCATGTCGCTCACTTCGGTCATCCAACAAAGCACCATCCTAATAGACTGTTGATCAAATCTAAAGATCCACCTCTTTTATCAGGAATTAAGTCAGCTCATCTGACCATCAGAAACTCTTAACTTTTATGTCTGTTTATATATTTGCAAAGTACTCTGAGCCTCACAGGGAGAAAAAAAACCTATGAAAAATTAAAAATTATTATTTATCACCACACTTGAGCCACAATAATTTTAATTTGAGCTTCCCTAATAGAAACACATGTGGAAAATAAGTTTAGCGGCTCTTTAAAAATCTTACAGCTGTCATTTTAAAAATATATTAAACATACCCCTTAATGATACAATGTGTATCAACAATTCCATACAAAAAAAAAATCATACTGCGTCACTTGAAACAGTATTGGAAAACTGCAACACAAAAAATTCTAGTCTGCTCCATTTGCAGTAATTTACCTACAAGTAAATGTGTTTCCATAAAAATAGACAAGTTTAAAAGTATGAGCTTGCTCTAGGAGGAAACAGTTTGTTGCATAATAACATACTCTCATTTCCTGTGTATAAGGGGGCCCCTATTGTTTGGTGTATGAATCATGAGCTCGGTAAGAATATTGGAGGAACGTTAATAAGAAAGCTGGCAGCTCCGGTTCTGCAGCACCATCAACAGCCACCACCTACTTTTAAACTCCACCCCTAACCCTGAGAAGGTTGGAGAGATCCTCCGCTTTAGATCGTCAGCGGGACTGAACCAATCGGACCAGGCGGGGGGAGGTGCTGCAGGAGCGGACGTAGATGAGGCAAACAGGAGAGTGAAAAGTGCCATGGAAAGTAGCTGGGTGACCCGTGGCGGGGCTGCGGCTGAGGCTTCCGGCTGCTGGTACGTTGTTATCAGAGGGACGACTACTAGCTGGAGTAGCTGCGAGTGGTGATCCGAACCCGTGTGGAGAAGGTGAGCAGCTGACCCAGGTGAGGGAACTCTTGGTGATCAGTTAGGCACTGGGGAAAGTGCCCGGTATACTTGGCAAGCTCTGAAATTGTTTTATAGACTGTATGCTAACATACTAGATATGTATTACATTGCCCAGAAAACTGTAAACGATAAGTGAATAGTACTGTTTGTTTCATGGTACCACAATCCAGCAGCTACTTGACTGCTTAGCTCCATGAATGAACACACAGTGGGTATGACAGTTTTGTGTTACAAATGATGGCATCCTTTTCTGAATAGTAGGCTGTCTTCTATTTAATGGGACAGCATCCTTGCCTGATCTACCATCAACCAGGCATGACATATTAAACAGAACGGCGACGCCAAACCTTCGGCACCACAGCTTTTGTGGACTACGTTTCCTATAATGCTCAGTCAGCCAAACTGCACTGCCAAATGGCAACCATTACTGAAAATAGTGTGACTAAGACTTATCTGAAAATAATGTAAATAATGGGACACGTTCTTGTGTCTAGTGTGGGTGATGGGGAGCATGTTATGACTAGTAAGATCTGCTTGCTTCATATATTGGCTGGATCTTATTTGCAGAAATAAATTCATCCTTGGTACCCGACTGATCGCATCCTTACAGCCTGCATTAGGACCGTGAGGGAATCTGTGACCCTCTCAATGAGACTAACTTCCCAAAATAAGCTTGTGGTCCACTGGATCAAAGTCCCTGTAAAGGCAATAGTACGCCAGCTGATGGTATGAGGCTTATATTATGGTGAGCCTATTGTGCATTAAGAAGGCTGTCTTGATTTTTCAGGTTGGTTTGTATGACTGAGTGATTGATCTGTGCATTGGAATTGAATGAGAAGGAAGGAGACAGTGCTGTTCCATTGCCTTTACTTTGTATTTGTGACATTGACTAGTTTGTTGTAGCTGATTTCTACATGTGAACCATCAAAATCAGATACCTCCTTTGGTGAGATTACAGTTTCAGGTATCTTTTGGCTTGCTTAAGAACACTCTTATAGAGAGTGATATCCAATGCATTAACAGTTAGAGCATTTAAAAGTACATTACAGGTTCTTAGCCAGCCACAGAGAAATATCTATTCGTTTGTTTTATTGGGATAGTTTTATTTTATTTAGCAGATTCTGTTAGTGTCCCTTCAGCATCGTCCTCTCTATGTGCAAGTCATGTCTTTGAGTTAATGTTTTGTTTGTCATCAATAAACAAGATCTGAGAGATGATTATAGAACATTTCATGCCTGCTTTATCACTGCTTCAGTTACTGTCTCTCAGACAGATGTTAGGTGAAATCATATTGCTTCAGTTATGATATTTAAATGCTTCTTTGGGCACCGAATTTACAGGAATAGTTTATTGCTTGATTTTTTTTTTATTTTTTTTTAGAAACCTCTTAATTGTAGAGGTTGTGATAAATTGTGCTGTAGGGTATTTGTCCATGAAATACTTACATTGATGACATGGCCAAGGTCACATGAATAACTGATTAAAGATCTGTGTGGAACTATAGAGCTCTCTAAAAGAATTGTGATGCCCTGAGACTCCACCTGTAAATGCAGTGGGAAAGAATAACCTTTTTCTGCTGCATCCTTTGCAACTACTTCTAGGACAATGACTTATTGAAGGAGACAGAGATTGCAAAATCACCTTCCCAGACCTGTTGTTGGTATTTGTAATCACTGCGCTCTTGTGACAGGTGCATGCCTAGCATGTTCATGCACAGCTGCAGATCTATAATGTAGTGCATTGAAGAATCATGATTTGATGTAATGCTCCATAAAGACATTTTGTAGGTAATGCAGCTTGTAGCTTTAACACGAAGATGTCTAAGTAGACTCGTGTATGTTCGGGGAGTGTTTTATTCTGTGAGATGTATTTTTTACTTTCTGGGAACAGGTTTGTGCAGTTCACTTATGACTCCAAATAAATGTAAGATTATTTTGTTACTGGAAATACAAGTATATAAAATTTAATAAGAAAACACAGCAGTCCCTTTAAATTTGTAATAAGGGAGTTCCAGGGACTTGACAATTAACTTTTTTTTAAGTCTGGGCAGAGTACTTATGCAATATTGAATAAGACATATAAACATAGAATGTGTCGGCAGATAAGAACCATTCGGTCCATCAAGTCTGGCCAATTTTCTAAATATTTAATTAGTCCCTGGCTGTATCGTATATCTAAGTTAGCCTATCCCACACATGCTTAAACTCCTTCACTGTGTTTACCTCTACCACTTCCGCTGGAAGGCTATACCATACATCCACTACCCTTTCAGTAAATTAATACTTCCTGATATTACTTTTACGTCTTTGCCCCTCTAATATAAGACTATTTCCTCTAGTTGTGGTAGTTATAGAGTCAAACAAACTATAGTTTTTTATTCAAAGGATCTAAGTATCCCAAAGTAGTCCACAGTTCCTGAATAACCACATGGACACTGGTTAACCCATAGAATAAACATCAACTGGTGATTAAGATAAGTAAGGCATTGATGCTGACACAAGTGAGCTTTCGAAATATGAACTTCATGAAGATTAATGATATTGGCTTCAATGGATATCCTGCTTTTCTTTATCCTGAACCATTCAGTGACCCTAAGTTATCACACAACAGGTTAGGAATATAGAGTTTTTAAGGACTAGATCATTATGTCAAAATTGACAGTGGTTGTTAATGAGTTAAAACAGAAAATGTCCACATTGTCTTGTGAAAATGATTGCTTCTCTTACGGGTGTGAATTAACCTTTTTTATGTCTGGCAGAAAATGCGTTAGAGCTGGGAAGCCAGTCACCATCTGTACAGTGTTCTATCGTTTTTTTTAAGAAAGAAGAAGCAATATAAAAATAATAAAAAAGAAAAAAAAAGCACATGCTGTTTAATCCTCAGCTCGCATCTCTTCCCAGCAGGGAGCCAATGGGGGCGAGCTCAAAGACCAGCTCAGCATTCTGATTGGATGTCTGCTGTATAGAGACGCGACCAGAGGATTAAGCAACAGGACATCTTTTTTTTCCATTTATGGACCTTTTTGTTTTGTTTAAATTCTAATATATTAGATTAATAAAAAAATGGATCAAAGACTGCCAAGCTTGTACTTAATCTATAGTTACTTGGAAAGCTTGCAGTCTCATTTTGGAACAAACAAACTAATTTGTAGGAATAAGTGGGTTAAATTTAAATCAGTGGGAGTCGTGTATCTCTATAACAAAAGGGAAAAGGCAGCACATAATTAATGAAATGAGCTAAAACCCACGGCAGGGAATTAAACAGTGGGATTTCTTAAAATTATTCTTCCTTTATTCTCTAACTTTATTGTTGTTTTATACACGTACTATGGAAGACATGGCTATGTATGCTCCAATGACTAAAACATAAAAACAAGCACATTTAAAGATGAATTGAGCTTGAATGCTGAATTATGATGCCCTAAAACTAGTAGACTGTTCTACATGAGTTGGATGCATAGTAAAATGGGGCCTACTTTCTTCAAAAATGGTAGAACGGATAGTCTCAGAGCTATCCAAGATGAATGCAATGCAATCTTCAAAACTATTTTTGTGTGTTTACAATATAATTTGATAGTTTTGTAGACTTATCTGTATGGTAAATGGACCAGAGCACTCAACTCCATTCGGTGGAGCGACAAACAGGTGCAGTTTTATTGTGTTAGACAATTATGACTGCAGTGATGGATACAAAGCAACTTTTCATTAGCATGTGTTGCAAATATCACATTTAGAACTATGCCTCAACAAATCCTTATGAATATTTATGAAAATACAAACAATAGGAACTCTGTCCAATACATTTAAAGATGGGGTGAAGCAACATAGAAATATGTCGGTGGTGGCCTTAATTTTAGGTATTTTGTATAATGCTGCTAATTTGTTATCTGTTTCAGTGGACCTGCATTTTACGTCTTTCATCATTAAAAAGTGCCACGACAGGAACTGTCCGCATTAAGTTGGACTGCAATCCCTCATTTAGAGGACGGCACTTATTGAACTTCTCTCTTGTCAAAGACAAGACTAGAACCAAACATCATGGGCATGTAAGTTATGCAGATAATTAATATATTCTGATGTGATACACCAGATGTTTTATGTAATATATCTGTTTTTTTTTCACTTGGCCTTTTGTGGCCATGAACATGTACCAATGGTCCACAGTCTTTTCAGAATCAAACTCTTTAATTGATAGCCCATTCATGCTGATCATTAACAAATCACCTAAACTTGCATTGATGAACTGAACTTATTTTTTTCTAATGTTCTTTAAGTTGATCCCTCTCTCACACCATGTGGTTGAGACAAGCAACAAAGAGACTACGGACAAGTTTCCCACTTGCCACTCTCCAACGTGGACAGATTTCCAGTTTCTTTCCTTGTTCCAAGGACTTTAAATTCACACTACTAATGGTGGTGTGCACACATTCATTTGTAACACATTCCGGTTTGTGAGAGTTGTTTCTGGAAATGCTGAGCCAACACCATAGCCTTGTAATGCCGTTCCTGATGGCCAGGCAAAATTATGAACCCATAGTCTTGTGATGCTGTTCTTCATGACCTGGCAAAGGTATCAAACTCTGCTGTGGAGCTTTCATTTTTCCTCTGAATAAGAAATTACTCTTCCAGATATTGAACATGCTGAATCAAATTCTCTTTTTCATGCTGTATCGAAGTTACAGTATTGCTGAGTCCATGTAACTGTACATTTCAATAAGTCCTTTAAGAGATGTTCCTGTGATAAATCTCCTCATGCTGTTTAAACATCTTTAAGTGATTTAAATGATGAAATCATGTCTGTCACTTGCAGTGCAATTGTACTTAAGAAAAACTCATCTATTTGAAATAAAAGGGAAATGTTCTTAATTTCATGGTATTCCAGATGAAAATGGAGCATTTGAACACATTTAAAATCAGTTTTGTTCAACAAACCATGGACAACTGCAAAAGCACTGTCTTTTTCTGCAACAACACTTTCAAGGTGATTTGACAAGTGCAGAGAGAGGGGTACTGACTGGAATGCATGTAAATATAGATATATAGGTAATAAAGTGCAAGAAGTAAAAGAAGAGCCATACATACATTATGCAGAAATCAGCATGTGAGCTGCCATATTTCTGGGAGGATACATCCAGGGCAGAGAAAGGATGTTGGTTTTTCACGCCTATGTGCTGGCAAGCAATGCTACCAGGTTGCAAAAACAGTGATTTGCTCAAGTGCACCATGCAGGGACCTCACTGTAATTCAAGCATCATTTGTTTTGTTTGGGGGGAGGTAATGGAGCCAAGACAATATAGCTCATGAAAGGTGTAGGTGTGGGCAGTATCAAAGGTGTATCCTGCAGTATAAATGTAAAAGCTTGTCAAACCTTGTAAAGCTCAAAAGTGGCAGCACAAGGTACAAATTCCACTTTGCACACAACCAGCACATTCATCTTCCCATTAAACATGGGAAAAAATGATTATAATGTGGTAATGCATAAGTTGTGGGTGGGTAACTTCCAGTTAATGACACTTTAAGAAGCTCTGCTTAGTCTACATGGCACAATCCCAGAACAATAGAACTGACAAAGCAGTCCATGCACCATGGGCTAATCAGGCAAATGCAGCCCAGCCCCCTACTTAGACCTAATAACTCACTTATCCTAACCAAATAAATAGTGAAGGAAAATCTTCAGTAAATCAGTAGATAACCTCCAATATCCTCAGCATGTAAAAAAATTGTAATTTGTAATCTGTTCCTTTCACACAAACTGTATCTGTACTAAGCTGTTTGGTTGCCAGGAGATGAAGTCACATAATTTCTAGGAGGAAGTACTTGAAGCCATTTACCAGTTTGTGGGCAAACCTCTGCAACATTGGAAAGGGTTGTGCTCAAAAATAGCATATCATGCCACACTTTCTCTTTTTCTATCTTTTAACTACAAACGCAAATAAAAAAAAAACCTTTCTAAAGAGACTCTTAGATTTGTTCTGAGGGTAGAAATAGCCAATGTTTAATTTTTTTTTCTGTTTTCTGCCATTATAGGGCAATAACTCAAAGTATACAATGCAAAATTAGGTAAATACTGCTCTCAGAAACACGTATTTCTACCAACCCCACCACAGTGCAGACCCCACACACTACAGATATAAATAGAAAAAACATATAGGGTGAGCAAATAAACAATACCATACAGTGAGTATTTACAAACAATGTATACAAAAAACAAAATCCTTCTGTGCTTTTCACCCTAATAAAGTTGGCAAAAAACCCCAAAAACATAATATAAATGAGAGGTTTTGGTTATATGAATTTGCCAAAGCATAATTCAGCTCTCCTACCATTTCAGTGCACGCTCTGGGGTGCAGTTTAAGAAAGTTTCTTAAGTCTGTTGAACAAGGCACAGAAAGGCCACTATATCATACTCCTGGAGAATAGCAGTATATTATTGTACATTTTGTTAGTTATAAATTAAAGTGATGTATGATCTTTGGGTAAACGTTATTTAAAAGGACAACTAAACTTGTTTTTGACTCATTAAATTAATTGAACTTGTTTTTTTTCGGCAGGGGGTGGGATGTGGTCTTGCTGTATACTATTTGATTGAAAGAATCCCCAGCCTCTCCTATTTTCATTCTTGACCGGGAATGTCGAGAATGCAATTCCATAAGATACCCGATTGATGAACTGTTTGCATGCATGGTTGTGGCTTTTAAACTAAAGCAGAATCAATGGGAACTACATTTTCCATAATTCTACGGGGGGAAAAAGCTGCAATAGCGCCTGCGCACATGTTTCACTATTTGAGTATCGTCTGATTTGCATTGCTGACACAATTGTCCGCAACGCAATTCGGATGTACCATTCATGTTATGTCACGTGACTTGTAACGCCGCATATCGAGCTCCAGCAGCTTGTTGTCCCGCAGGGAGATCATCAGCAGGTTTCTGCACATTGGCAGGCATGGGTGCAAGCAGTGTTGAATGGGCCTACCATAAAAGGGCTTTTTTGGTAGGCCACATTAAATGCCAAATACTGGTGAAATCGGTTCTAATACTAAATGGCAAGTAACTCAGTGCATTGTGTCAATAGAAACTAGAACATTGGTTCTCAAGTTCAGCAGTATTCACCAGTCTTTCCACACTCCCAAATCATAAATATTAACCACTCACCCCATACTCCAATAAAAGCACTATCCAACACCCACGCTGCAACCGTTAACTTGCTTATGCTCACTGCCCTTAAATCTCAGGACAAGAGATTTTTTCCAATCATTAGTGACCATCAAGACATAGTTGATGATCACTAATGTGATGGAAACATACTTGTTGAGTACAACTGACATAACAAAAAACACTTGACAGTTACTCTTCACTTACATGAGTTTAATTTTCTGTTGGCTAATTAGTAAATCAGCTGACTTAATCCACAAAAGTGCAGATATGTGAAATATCTTAACTTACAATCATCTTGAACTGCCATAGAGCATCAACCTCTTTAATGCTATTACTGCAGGAATTGATCATGTTTCTCTTTCTCTGATAGGAAATCTTTGCTTTTTGAGAAACATGCCTCACTCCCACACAAAATCATTTAGCCTTCAGTTTCTGCTGGCTGACTTAACCTCTTAAGAGCTGACCTTTTTGCTACTAAACAAGCTTACAACCCAAGGGTGTTGTTGACTATAGACCACCTAACTAAGAAATGCAAATCCTAAGTGGAAAAATAACTTCATTCAAGATGCACAGTTTCCATTCAATGTGTTTCATCTCCCCCACATACTGCCATGCAATGAAAAGAGATGTCTTGGTTATGCTGCTGTCTCCATAGACATGTTACTGTAATGGAAACCTTAATGTTTGATTGTAATTGTTAGGTGATATTACGTCCTTCTCTTTCTGCAGTGGAATGCCAGATATATTTGACATGATATCATGTTCTACAGCAGTCTTTTTCAACATCCTGGCACTTCAGTGTTTGCAGGTTCTCCATTACTTATCAGTGCTCGATTTTTAATGCATGGGTTATGCTGGAACAACCCAGAAGTTCGGGAGCAGCGCATGTATGGCACAAACTCCAGACACTTGCCTAATACGGGCGCTATTCCCGTATGCCCCTTTGTTTTATACATATTTATCTATGGATCAGACAACATGCTGCATTAAAGGCTCAAACAAGGTTTTATTGGTCAAAATAATTCTCTCAGATAACTGAGCACTGATCATTGTGTACTGTGAAATACACAGAATCTTTTCTGATGCCAATAAATATATATTTCATAATTGCTTTGCATCAGTGAGTGTTCTTTAAACATCCCTTTTATTGAAATTACCATATGGCATACACTAGCAAGTGGATTTAAGCCATGTTAAAAGGAAACTCATCAACAATACTATTTACATTAAGTACTTTGATGAATCTGCAGTGTTAAGAACTAGAACTACTCTTCTTAGAAATCCACTTCTACACTCAGGCTGTTTTATAGATGATAAAACTGTCTATTTGCTCTAGTAATTGTTATACTCTGGAATAGCTTTGTGTGGTTTATGGTAACCCACAAAGCATTACTGTTGTATATTTAACAGTTTATATTTTTGTGATTACAAGAATAAGCAATACATAACTTTGTTGATGCACTGAAGCCTTGAGTATGTGGTGTGATCTAAAGCAGCAATGCAACTCTTCATCGCTCGCATATAATATATATACATTTTCATGTAACCACTTTGCATGATGTTCTCAATGTCTTTGCATCACTAAGAATGTTGTTGTTAACCATTGGTTGGGAATTTGCATCTATAAAATTGTACATTTGACAAATCTTTGGTGCTTTGGTACTTTGCTCCATCCAAATGTGCATGCAGGTTTTTAAGGGTGTTATTCAAGAAAGAGAGAACTGCAGAGAATTGACAAGGAAATTGTTAAATTCAATTGAAGAATAGCTGATTATAAATTGTCCAACTTTGGTTTGCAATGCCCTCTTCCATGAATGAATCCTTATGCCTTCTCTGCTGTCGGTAATTAAAAAGGATGTGGTAACATGTTTGTAATTGCAATACAAAGTATTGCATCATAATTTGAATAATATAGTACACACTCACACTCAACCATAATAGCAACATTTGATAAATTAAGATATTTTGGAAGTTCAACATATCCAGGGTATCTAATATCAATGAGGTCATCCTCACCGCAACAAATACATGTGACATTGTTTCTTTGTTTTTAGGTTCCACACTAGTTTGACATGAAACATCATAACATTACAATGCTACTATAACTGGTTTCATGATTATGGTACATTGTCCAAGGTATAATTGTTTAATGTTTTCTAGGATTAAGTGCCACCTTAACCTTGAACTATGTCACACAAAGCCCATTCTCATTCAAACCCCATTATCTCTCACACAGAAAGTGCCACCAATCGCCTTTGTATGTCAGACATCTACACAATAACGTTATTGTAGGAAATAGAAACATAGAATGTGTCGGCAGATAAGAACCATTCCATCCATCTAATATTCCAGTTGGTGCTTTAAAAATATATGAATCCTTTCATTGGTCCATGGCCGTATCTTATATCTAGGATAACTTTATGCCTTTCCCATTCATAGTTAATCTGCTTCTCTGCTTCTGCTGGAAGACTATTCAATGCATACACTACCCTCTCAGTAAAGTAATACTTCCTGATATTACTTTAAATCCTTTAATTTAAGACTATTCCCTCTAATTTAAATCTTGTTGTGGTAGTAGATCTCTGTAAGACCTCCAACCTTTCTGGATGCTTGAACCATGAGGATGCACAATTGTTTACTTTCTCACACGAGGATGCAATGGACACCCTATTTGACTGAATGCACTTTTCCCTAGGTCAGTGATGGAAGAGGCTTTTGAACCCAATTGCCCATTTATATGCAATAAGCCAAGTTATAAAGCTCAAAGTGCCATTTCTCCCTATATTATGGATCCACTCTTGCTTTTAGTTTCTCCTTTTCCCTGTTTTTGTTTCTTTTCCTTCAGTTTTTCCCTCTTCCTGTCTCCATATGCTTCACATCTCACCATATATGATGATGGTCAGAATGCATGTAGATACCAAGTGCCACCAGAGAGACTCATGAGTGTATAAACATATATAAACAAGTTTCCATCACCCATGAGTAAGTTGTATTTAGTTACATGGCACTGTGAAATGTAATTCAAATTATTTGGGTTTCTAGTGATTTTCTGCCTTTGGTTTCTTCAGTTCCAAAACCTGGAATATAAAGGCCAAAAAAGGAAATGACATTGGATTCTACAAGAGAAATGGAAGTTCTCAGACCCCCTTAGTAGTTTCACAATGCTTAATGCAGAAACTATTTAATTCATTTGGAACTATTTTTCATTGGTAAGACTCATCAGTAATGAGCACCAATGCTTTACTAAAATGAAAACTTAAATGACAACTAATTTTTTTTTTTTGACTTGGTTTTCTCCAGCCCCTCCTACTTTCATTCTTGACCCCTTGTCTCAGTTCTGTTGTGGACACAAATTAACCAAGGGTGAACTGTGTGCGCTCATGCACGGTTCCGTCTTTTAAGATAAATCAGCATCAATGGGAACTGCATTTTCCATGATTATGCGGTGGAAAGAGCAACAATAGGCCATGCGTGCATGCACACAGTTCACCAGTACACCAGATATCTTCTGAACTGCATTGCCGAAACAATTGTCAGCAGTGCAGTTTGGATGCTGGGCTAGAGACTCTATGAATGAAATAAAGTAATTCCTTCCATTCCCTTCTTAAGTTAATTATTTACTCAGTGTTGAAAAACACTGAGTCAATAAAAAGTTTATTTGTCCTTTAAGATTGCAATAGGAATACATATCTCATAGGATGAGACCGTAATTATGAGACAACCCAAGTTATTTTATCTGTTTAGTAAAAGTCCCTGGTTACCAGACAATGATGCCTGTGTCCATCTGTCTTGTTGAGGAGGTCACTGCCTTATACTGATTGGGTGAATGAGGAGACATCCTCTATGTTATAATATTATGACCTCTTGTAGATATTGTGTATTTATTTGCAAATAAGACTCCCAAGTATAAACATAAATTCTTCAAGCTGTAATATCTCAAAAACCATACATAATAATAAATAAATAAAAACATAGTAATCATCTTGCTAAAACATTTAACATGTATGTGTTTAATTACAGCCTATTTAAATTGATTGTGTGTGTGTATATAGTTGTCTTTTTCATGTGAATGGGTGTCTCAGTTTGATGAGCGATCTTTATATTTTATTATCTTTTATTCTAAATTAGGTCTCTGTTTACATATGGTGATGTATGTGTGTAAGTGCTGTAATATGATTGTAAACCAGATAAAGGTAATATAGGGTATGCTATCCTATCTGAATACCACTCAATAATGTAGCCAACACTAGAAGTTGAGAGACCGTGGTATTATATACTGTTTAAAACAATGATACCCCCCCCCCCCCCCCCCCCAGCACATAAGATAAATATGTACATCTTGATTCCCAAGTGTGGGCCAGCAAGGGAACCATAAAGGTGCTGTGGAGGCCAATTAGGAAGATAGTGGCCAAAGTGTGGTGGGGACCAATCAGTACAGTTCTTAAACCTTAAAATAATGGTTGGTGATATGTACAAGTGGCCACAGGTATGGTTTTGTTATGGTCAACTCATACTTGTGATTGGATACAATTCCTAATCACACTTTCATAGAGCTAGATCCTTTATACAGTAATATCATTCCCGAGCAAGCTGGCAGTATGCTGTGTCAGATCACCCATCACCTTCAGGATAGCTGCCATATAAACCCACAATTAAAGAAAATAAAAATCATTCATTGATCCTATAAACAAAAGATGAAAATGAATTAGTTTGATAATATGTCATTTTTAATTATTGAACTTTCATTGTATTCTGGCCATTGATCTTTACCATTCTGAAAGCATAATCCAGTTTTAAAATGCTTGTGTGACCATAAAGCGAGGCAAGATTTGGTATGAATGTATGCTTAGTTGCAGACCACATATGGATAGGTATATTTCATTAGGAGGCCTGTCTTATTAGATACACTCCTGTTAGTTATGTTGAGGTCAGCCGTTTTCACGGATAGTCACAGACTGCGGCTTTAATACCATCATAAAAGGGCTTCACTGTCATGAGAGAAATCGGTTTACTGGCTGCTTTCCATGGCTACTTTAAGAAGAATACCCAAGGCTTTGATTACTTTTCCTTGCAGCTTATTTATACCCTATATAAACAACAGTTGCTTTTTCTTGTCCTTTTTTTTTCTTTTTTCCTTTTTCGCTCTGCACCTGTTTGTGCAATATATAAAATTGAGAGATTTGAGTGCTTTTTTTGATGCATGGAGGTGTGAAAGGAAATGGCACTGAGCATTAACTGCTGTGTGAAGAGGTAAGCCAGCTCAAACAAGTGCTGTTTACCTCTGTAGTGACAGGTATCCAGCAGCGTGGCTGAAGGAATATAGCACTGAGATCATTCGTTTTATAACGGCTGTGAGGGCTGCACAGGGCTATAAGACGCACGTCACTACATATATATTAAAATCTTTTACTGGGATGTAAATGTCATTAAAGCTATATAGATGTCATATTAAACCCAACTAAAGTCATTTTGAATGCTTCATCCATAAGACCATGAAAGCTCTGATGCATCAGAGCCACAATATTGGTGTTTAAAAATGAAAAATATTTGATAGTGTTTCCATTTTATTACACCTTTTTATCTTTTGTGCATGTGCAGCATTAGTATTACTTATGCACTCACAAAGGGGCTTTCATTTGATACAAAGAATAGTGAAACAACAGTTTTTTTGGTTTTCAGTTCACATTGTGTACATTTTACATCCAAGAATGGCCCAAATGCAAGTAAATTGCATTAAAGAGCATGCTCTCAACCCCTCAATTCTGGCGTAAATGTACATGCTACACTGCTTGACACTGAGCAACTTTCTAAAATTTTGCACCTTTCAAACATTTCATGCCAAAAAAAAACATTAACTCAATCAAGACAAGCAATAAAGATTCATCAGGACTGTTATTTAAACAACAACAACTTTTTTCTAGGACACTTCATCGCCACGGCTTCATCGCTGACAGTTCAGCGCGGCAATTAGAATGCTGTCAGCAATGAAGAATAACGCGGCCGCATCATCGCGGCTATGTAAGAGCTGACAGTTCAGCGCTGAAATGTCAGCTCTTACAAATGTGCAAGTTAAAAGAAAAAACCCCCTCATAAATAATTCCCCCCCAAAGTGCCCCCCCAAACCCCAATACTAAAATGAACCCCAAAACCCTAATACTAAAATTAACCCCAAAACCCCAATACTAAAATGAACCCCTAAACCCTAATACTAACCCCCGAACCCTAATACTAACCCCTAAACCCTAATACTAACCCCCGAACCCTAATACTAACCCCTAAACCCTAATACTAACCCCCGAACCCTAATACTAAAATTAACCCCCTAAACCCTAATACTAACCTCCGAACCCTAATACTAAAATTAACCCCCTAAACCCTAATACTAAAATTACCCCCGAACCCTAAAAACTAATTCTAACCCCCTAAACCCTAATTCCAACCCCCTAAACCCTAATTCTAACCACCCTTAACCCCAATACTAAAATAAACTTACCTTTAGCGATGAAATGTCCCGCAAGGAAATCTCCCGCGACGAGCTGTCGTGTGGTGAAGTGATGGCGGTGAAGCGGCTGCGCGGATGCAGCCGCGATGAAGTGTCCCATCCCGTTTTTTTTTATAGTAAAACTATTTTTTTTTTTTAGCCTGGCATTGTCATATGCCTGTAGGCTAGAATTACTCAATGAGCCTATGATTAAGCGCAAAAAAATGTAAGGCATTTGTCTTTGTTCCCTGTCTCTGTTCTTATTCTTCCGTTTCCTTCTGTGCCTAATATATTATTTTTTGCACTTGATTCATGGATTTGTCTTTTTTCACGTTTTATCCTGCACTCCTGTGCTGAAGATTTTTCACATACACTTTTCTACTTCTAGAATTAATGGGGAAACATTGATCAATGTAAATATGACCAGGGATCATAGATAGTAATAATTATCAATGATTTTGAAAATCCTATATTCAGGTTTTAAACACTATTTGTTACCTGCAAACTGTCTAGATTTGGCTTTGCTTTAATGGCCAATGTAAAGATGTGTTGGGGGAGAGTTGCCACACTGATCATACAAAGTGCATTAAACTGACTACTGCACAGATATTGTGTCCATTTTACCTCTAAACTTTATGTCTCTGGGTGTAAAACCTGAACTACACCATTATGTATTGTGGGCAGACTTTCACTGATTTTACTCTTGGAACACACTTCCTTCCTTTAACTAATGGCAGGCAAAGAACATTTGGCGGTGTCTCTCAAAGCAAAATGGGAGCAATTGGTCAACAAGCAACAGAAACCTTTCATTAGTTTTTGGGTGGGGCAGTCCCATTTTTGGGGCTCTCCCCTGCCTAGATAGACCTGGCAGAGAGAGAAGCCAGAGTGAGTCCAAGCCAATCAGCAGTCACAGCACTTTAAGCAAATCGCCAGTCAGTACTGTAAGCAAGTCAGTAGTCACAGTACTATAAGCCAATCGACATTAAGTTCTGTAATCCAATCAGCAGTCAGTACTGTAAGCCAATCGGCAGCTAGTCTCAAACTCTCATTACACAAGAGTTAGGAAACACCCTTGTACCAGTGTGGAGTAACGTAATAAAAGCTGCTTGACAGTTCTCTTGCACATGGAGCCACCCTAGACTTATTTACCCTTCCTGCTGCCTTGAATCTGGCCCTGCTGCCTTGAATCTCCCTGGTAGGAGTGATATTGTATTGTCATGTTTAACAGCATTGTTGTTGGATTTGTTTAATTTAAATATATATGTGCATAAATATATATAAATGTTTTATAATAGATATGTTTTGTTCATTTGAATTCATGTGTGGATTATTTTTATTATGCATGTTTGTGTTGACAAAAATGGAGCGTGTTTTAAGTGGCGATGCAAGTGAGACATTGCAGGGTGCATTTTGTTCTATTGGGTGAGTTGCGCTAAAAAAAAAACCATTTTGAAAATGTTTTAAGGCATGCATATATGTCACGTTGTCCCAGCATTACTATATCTTTGTCTTTATAAAATAGGGACCTTTTGTATTTTGCTTGTTGTCTAGAATCCCATCTGCTGCCAAATCAGGAAAATAAGTTGCTGCAGAGTGCGATATGTTCTCTTGCTTAATGAGCCGTAGTTGAATTGTTAGAAGATGCGTTTTGTCCATAGTGATGTAGAATGTGTGTCATGTCCATTTTACAGAAGGTTTATTTTGTTATAAAATGTAAATTATAGCCTTTGAAATAAAGATGCCTGTAATCACTATTATTAATACATAATTTATTAGGAAATCTGTTCTGGGAGAAATAGAAAGGTATAGAACTTTTTATTTTTTAACTCCAGTGTCATTTTAACACCAAGCATTCTAGATAGACCATATTAAATGATTTCTAATCATTTTTTTTTTTTTTAAATCATTCAGTTGCTGATCACCACAGTAATTCCCTCCCTTTTGACAACAGTGATTGTTGGGGTTGTTAGGTTGTGTGGCATCACAGATGATATCACTGTCATTCTGCACTTGTGAAGTGCGCGCACTCCATTTGATTTGCATCAAAATCACTGGCAAAATTATGGCACAAAAACTAAATGATCTGGAAAGTAAAATGAGTATGTGGGTGTAAGTAGTAGACTAAAGGAGTTTCAGGTAAATACTGGGGCACATTTATAAGTAACACAATCGCCATAGAAACCAATGTAATGTTCTCACTGGTTGTCAAATTTATAGTACTTTGATTCAGAACTGGAGTTGATAAATATCCACCCACTATTTATCAATAATTGGCATTTTAGACAAAGAATCAGTGCATACAATGGATTCTTATCACGAGTTGTCACTTATGTATACATAGTGCCTGCCTGGTTGTATATTGGCAAACATTAGGGATGTTCCATGAGCAGGTCAATCTGCCTTATCTTTGGGTACCAACTCTGAAGCTAAACTTTCAGGTATCTTTAGTAGACCTCTAAGTGACCTCTCTCCTACTGCTCTATGGTAATGCGTTTCTTCTGCCATGTACAGAACAGCTTTCTAACATATGTTTCCGTTGCCATCTGCTAGAAATAATGCAATTATTCCACATCACCCTTCTGTCACAGCTCTTTGTCTTAATTAGATATTAATTAAACTTCATTGGGAAGATTAAATACCCCTATTATGGAACGCAGTAACGATACAAGTCCACTGTTCTTATTAAACAGTAGATAATGTCCTTTCTTCAGGTAATTAGATTGCTATGAATTTGTATTATGCCAATAAATTCTCCACATCTGCCTATTGATTTCACACTGTTGAATGCTACACATAAAAAGGAATGGTAAACATTAAAAAAAATAAAATAAAACAAGAGAGGAAAAAACAGTAAAGGATTCTGCTTGTTGTAGCATGCCATATGCATTCCTGAATTTAGATTTACATAATGTTATGTATTTGTATTCCGTTTACACATTGTTTCATTGGTTTGTAGAAGGATCTAAATCCCTAATTTCTGTTCACATACGCAAAACAAAAAACTACAAAGCCCTCTATAGTGTATGCAAGGTTCCTGTTCTACTCTGTCCCCATACACTGCAAATGTGATATCACTGTTTTTCCCTGCAGTGAAATGAAATAGATCTCACATTAAAGAGGTTTAAAATATGTATATACATTGTGCTAGCAAATATACAAAGATGGAGGCAGACATTCGCGAATATCCTCCTCCCCCATCCAATTGGTGATGTTGGCTTGCCACTTGGGGTGTGGATGGATGTTCATCCATTTCTGTTGCAATCTTGGAAGGCTTGAGTGCTGAGTTCAAGGAGGAAGCACACTCATTCAGATAATGTTATATCTTAACCTATATATATCTGCTGGTGATTGTGTGAGTCAAGCACAGGGATAATTATGGATTTGTGATTCACAGATATAATTGGAACAAATGGTTTATTATCATGAAATGTTTGATAGTAATACCTTTAAATATTCTGCTCTGCCGGATATGTTGTATAATAAGTTACGTATACACAGTTTGCTTCTTAGGATGTTGTCTCATATCTCCTATTCTCCCCAACATTCTGTCCATTTGAATATTGCGTAGGGTTATCCTTCTGTTCATACTAAACAGCATGTGTATTGTATGTTTACCCATCTGTGCTCACATGACTCTGCAAGGATTATAAATCTACTCATAATTCTTTAACTTATTGATGTTCTCTACTGCCCTTATCTCAACGTCTAAAAATAAATAATCTTTGTCTTTTATTAATTTCTTGTTTATTACTGGTCTTTTGCATGTTTGGTTTGTGAAGCATTAGCCACATCATCTATTTCAGCATAATTAATCTTATTGTAGTGACATCTTGAAGGCAGTGTAATGACAGAGCAATATAAGATGGTAAGACTTTTTAGAACTGTAAATTACAAGGCAGGACCTCAGTGTAGATATTTGTATTTCTAAATACATATAGGATAGTTTTAGTTTTTCCCCCCAGGATGTAGGTAGAAATGTGACTGAGGTAAAAACACTGTTGGCACCATCAACCATCAGCCATCAGCCGACTGCTACAAAGCTCCCCTACAGCTGCATGCTTTATTCAGTAGCATGCGCTATGCTACAGCAGCAGCAACAACAACATTCAAGCACTATGTATTTTTTATAATGGTAGAGTTCTTGGCACTCAAACTATGAATTTCTTTTTAAAAATAGTCGGTAACAAATGCTCTTATTTTGGAACTCTGGAAAGAATGACCTCACATTGCTTTGTGTAAAATACATGGGGAATTTCATCAGATGGGGCAATCCTTTTTAACACTTAAATGATGGAACATTTTCACAGTACTGGAAACACTTGTGTGAAATAAGCAGCTGTAATCGGCACGAGGATGTTTTTTGTGATACCCTCTCTGTAGGATCCATAAGTAAAAAATAATTAGCTCTTCTACCTTTGGAGTATACATATCTTTGCATCCAAGAGCTTGTTGTCTATTTTAATGAAAAGTCAATGGGATATATTTGTGTGTATATATTTGTTCTGGGAGGTCACTTGCATTATAGAGATTCACTGGGGTTACAAACTATCTTTGTTTCCTTTCCAATGTCTAAAACATGTTGAATGTTAAGTCAAGATTTCAACTTGGTCAGGCTTATCCTTCTACATTTCAACAGATACTATTGTCCAGAGGATGCTGTCTGTGATAATTACCATTGAAACAAATATTTTCTTTTCTTTATAATAGTGAATTAAACAGCTAAAACAAATTTATGTTAACTGTCACCAGTGGGACCTGCATGTATTTCTGCCAAATACATCTTATTGTCAGTCCTTTTAAATCCCACTGAGCAGGGAAGTGTTAAGCAAGAAACATAATTGCATCTTTTAAAATAAGAATATGTTTAATTCAGCATTCTGTTTAAATAGAGAAGATTGAATAAGGGTTTATCCTTGGAGCTAGTAAAAGCCCCTACAACCTGTGATGTGGGGAAATAAATGATCTAAAGCCTAATGTGACTGTATGGATCGTATACCTTCAGGGGTTAAAAGATCAGGAAACATCTCACAAATTCTTCAGAGCTGTTTGCTCTAGATTACTTATAAATACGGTGTGTGTGAACGTTTCTGACACCTTCTTATCCGTTTATACGCGGTGGCTTGGATATTTAATTTACGTGGCCGATACCAAATCTCAATTTCCAGTGCATTGTATTGAAAAATATTAAGTTCTAATGATAATCTTTTATATTTATAGGCAATAACACATCTCCCACTCAGTTTGTTTTGTTGGTAAATCCCGGTCACAACAATACATAGGGGCCCGTACACCTTAGAAACCAGTGGCAGACGAGATGAACTGGAATATGCGATTATGAATTGTGCTCGGACAAACCTGGTGAGTCTCTCCTGCTAGAAGAGATCGACCTCATAATGCATTAATACAACTTTAAATATTGAAGAAATGTGCATCTCAGCTAACTGGCTCCTCGCTTTTCGTAAATAGCTCCCAGAGAGTTCTTTCATGAACGCCTTTTGTAATAAGCAAATACAGCTGTGTAATGCTCTTGTTTGTTCCCCTACACCTATTTCACTGTGGAGGATTTTTAATGCTAAGTCAATTTATATGACCCCTCTTGCACATTGTGTAGTAGGAAGGACTTAGAATGATGTGCTAGGTGTAGGATTAATAATACAGACGCGGAGGCCCACATTGTATGCTAATCCTGGGTAACTGTATATATCATAACATTATTGCTCATTAATATTTTTTTGTTTGAATGCCCTCCCATTAAAGTGATATCCCTCCTCCTTCGCCTTCCTCTTTTCTTGCTGTATCTTCCTCCTATCCCCCCATGTACTGTTAATTTTTTTTTTTTATATAAAAAATGGGAAAAATTAAAAAAATGTGGAAAATAAGAAAGTAAATCAAGATTTGCCAGCAATTTAGCACAATTTACAGACATGTTTGTTTGCATTTC
The DNA here is from genome assembly GCA_036172795.1 of Pelodytes ibericus. Classification (NCBI taxonomy): domain Eukaryota; kingdom Metazoa; phylum Chordata; class Amphibia; order Anura; family Pelodytidae; genus Pelodytes; species Pelodytes ibericus. The sequence continues at coordinate 138,035,286 of CM069861.1, forward strand.
CTAAAAAATGACCACAAAGGATCCCCACTGCTAAATTTACCAGATGCCAGAAGTGAGCATTATTTACATTGCTGTATGTCAAACTAGTGACATCGCTAGACATTTACATTTTCAGGTTCTCTAAAGACTCTGGCCAGGTATCTGCATTTGTACCCCTCTGATTTCGTCACTCTGAAATCCAAATCACGTTTTTAGTTCTTTAGGACAAAAACATCCCGTTCATTAACGGGATAAGAAGAAAATATCCGCAGCGTTGTAAATAAATTTATTATGTAAAGCTGGATAAAACTGCACCGACACTATCACCAATAGAATCCAAGTTGTTACATGTGCAATTTTCATTTTTCAGAGCTCCTGTCTGCAGTTTGGGGAGTTTGTTAACAACAATGTTCATGTTGCATCTGCGATGTTTCCACCCCCTTTTTGTAATACAATTTTAATAAGGCACCTCACAGCAGGGAACACAAAAACATTACGTGTTTTATTCAAAAGGAAAAGCTTTACAAGCAAATGTCTCTGTTTATAATGATGCAATATATGATCTGAAATATATTTGCATAGAGTTATTTTTTAAACTAATGTTTCAATTATTTTACATGTGCTTCTGATTTCTTTTGTAACACAACAAAAGGGACCCATGCTTTTAAACTCTCAAGCACGGTTCTGAAATATTGACACAGTTGTTTTTGCCCCTATACATCACTTTGCTTTTGTATAGTAGCCTTATTGTGTATTAGGATACAAGCAGATTGGGCAGTTATTCTTAAGTTCATTTCTATTGCTGTCATCTTGAGTAAAACTGAGAAAATTGGCTAATCTGCTTTCTCTCCTCTCTTACAATAGGGCCTAGGTATGATAACTCGCAAATATTATTTTGCATTCTTCCACTGTGGCAGGTGGAGAAAAGATTAAAGTTCCCATCCTGCAATCACAAGCCAACCTCCCCCTGCATTGTATATTAATTCACATTTATCGCAGAGATTTTTGTTTTTCCCAATTAGCGGCTGACATTTCAATGACATTAATTTAGGCACCCAGACTGGAGGGGATGCGAGCGCTTATGACATTAAATGCAGGACTGAAAGATGTGTGCACAAGGTCTAATGGAAAATGAGTTTTTGTATCTACATCTGTTCTATTATTCATACTAAAGTAATATATAAATATTTACAGTGCCTACTTAGGTACACATGTTACGTGCTCAGGCACAACAGTGTTAACTCTCTGAGTACTCAAGGGGTCTTCAATATATAGGCTTAGTGATAGTAGTTAAACTGAGTCAAATTAAAATAACGATGGTTTATCATGTGCCCTGTACCTTTTTGTGATAATGCTAGGTACAAATAGTTTGCCCTGTGTTGCCACAGTACGTCATTTTCATCAGCAAAATTAGCAACAATTGTAACGGTGTGGCAGAACTGGACAAATGAAGGAACTAGGTAATCATGGCTCATAAACTTTACTTTTGGCATTTAAGTTTGTACTTTTTCCTATTTATCTTGATAGCTATATGCTTTCTTGGTTTGTAAGGTCTACATATATATTCCCAGCCCAGTACACTTCGAAACAATCTATTTATTGAGTTTAGGGCCCAACTTTTCAATTTATAGAAAGAAAAAAAACAGAAATACCACTGTACCTTCTATGAGGTGACAATAAAAGGAAATATAAACTGCTCTGACATCCAAAAAAGAATAATGTAAAGAAAGTCTCATTGCTTAAATGTCTGCACCATCTATATTTTGAGGTAAGTAGTGCTCTTCCATAAACCCCTACCAGGATTCTATCTACTAAATAATGAAATTATAATTATCACACAAAGCAATTTTCAAGACCTCACCTGTTGTTACCATTTGAGGAAACCTTTAAAACAGGTCGGGCTACCAGTGCGCTACTTACCTTAAACATTGTTGACGCAGACATTACTTTAAGAGAAGTTCTGAATTGTTTGTGCACTTTATATAAACTGCTGTTGCTTGGTTTGATTTATATTTGGAAGTGTTTTTTTTAAAATATATATTACATTTTTTTTTTTGTCTGAACCGTGGGTTTCCTTTTTAATCTTTCCAATTTAGTTCTTTATAAATGTAGTGAATTAGGCAGCTCCATAGAATCTCCACTGTAATTTCACTGCATTGAAATTCAGCAACCTCTACTATTAAAAAAAAAACCCACCCACATTGGTGTTAAAAAATAAACCATACACAGAACTGTCAGCAAGCCAAAGGAAATGAGACCTTTTAGTTAATATACCCCAATAGTGTTTGTAATGCTACTGCTGACCATGTCATTGTATATAAGAGATTATTATGAGAACATATTATTTTCAATACAATTCACTTAGAATTGTTACAGGGTACATGGACCTACTAAAACGTCACTTTCCATATAAATAAATGAGTATTTACAGAATGTGAACCTTTGTCACTTTGCCACCAAAATATAACTTATACTGTGAATGAAGAGAAAAAAAAAGATGGATGGACAGTGGTCCAGTAATGAGAATGACCCATTATATATTCCCTGACACCAGAGACAGCAGGCAGGTAAGTAACCTGTTTTCATGAGAACTAAAGGTAGCGGAGGCATAAACACACACAATAACCCAGGGCTTGACAAATTTAATTTGATTTTAGGAGCCAGCAAAAAAATTAAGGAGCCAGACAATCACTCAAACATACACACCTACTTCACACATATACAAACACCGCACACGCACACACCTACTTTACATATATACAAACACCTCACACACACACCTACTTTACATATACCCATATATACAAACAGCTCTCACACACACCTATTTTACATATACCCATATATACAAACAGCTCTCACACACCTACTTTACAAATACCCATATATACAAACAGCTCTCACACACCTACTTTACATATACACATATATACAAACACCTCACACACACCTACTTTACATATACACATATATACAAACACCTCACACACACCTACTTTACATATACACATATATCCAAACACCTCACACACACCTACTTTACATATACCCATATATACAAACACCTCACACACACCTACTTTACATATACACATATATACAAACACCTGGCGCCTGGGGTTTGTCGAGCCCTGCAATAACCCATCTACACATGCGAAACAAGTCAAAAGCCCTGCTTTTCCCACAGTTCATTGCTACCAGCACTGCAAGGGAATCTGGGTAGGCATATGCATATACAAATTCGGTCAACCTTCCCGTCTGTAGGACGTTCCATGCCGTCCTACTTTCTGGTGCCAAGATTCTAGTAGGATGGCATGGAACGTCCTAAATTTAACAGCTCATCGCGGCTTGCAGAGACTTGCGGCGGGGTCCCCACTGTCAGAGTAAGGCCACTTTGAGTGGGTGCCTGTCTGGATGTTCCTGGCTGCCGACTACAAAGTGATAGGCGCCCAGGAACAAAAAGATGCCGATGGTGCACCATCTTTCAGAAAGGGGTTAATCCATTATAAAAATTAACTTCTTGAAGCTTCACAGATCCCTAAACAATAAATTAAATACTTTACCAACCCTTTAATGATATACCATGCATCATGCAGAACATTGATCTAGATAGAGTGATGCTGACGAATAAATGCAGAACTTTCCCCAGGGCTGTCAGAAATCACTGGTTACGCTTTTTTTTTATTAATACATTGCCTGTAATTATAACTGTGTATAGCAGAAAGAAAACCTGAAACCGTATTCATTATTTGAAATTGTGACTCTCTTTGCTAATCAATAGCAGCACTAGGTTATGAACACAGTCTACTATGTCCCCAAAGATGTCCATTTCATTTGCATCTAAATTGCTTACAGACTTCCATTTATATCAAGGGCTGGTGTATATCCTCAAGGAACTTTATCGATAGATAATAATTAGAATGCTCTTGTGACGTGATTACCCACACTGGATACTAGATGCACGGTGTATTAATGGGTTAATGTCAGCATTAACCCATTAATACTAGTTGCATTAGTATTTCTTTGATGTTTCAGGCAGCTATTATGCATTTACAGTTCATATGCTTTACCCGAATCCATCATATGATCAGCATCTCTTTAAAGTACCACACTGACTTGAACTTAACCTACCCCTTTGTTAGGGGATATTAAAGTTTTTAAACATAAAAATATATGCACAAGCATAATAGTGATGTTGAGTGCTAAATTCCCAAGGTTTTTCCAACCACACTCAGGATGTTACCCTTCAAACCCATCCAAAGTGGGAGAGCAAAGACAGAGTATGCTGCACAAAGTATAGATGAACAAGATTTCCCACACTGGGCCCAATTTAGTTATACAAAACATCACTAATTACAATTTTTTGTTTTTCTATTGTAGTCCATGGAATTCTATTAGATGGTATAAATTAACTCAGGAATATACCCCACTGTGTATTTGTAACCCAAAATAAATACTTTATTTGTGTGTTTTCAGTTCTTCTTATAGCTGTTGAATTATAAATGCTCGTTCCAGGAGTATATAAATATACAATAAACAACACATAAATCTGCATACACAAGAATTGTCTCCAAACAATCACTCCGAATGCTTCCTCACTTACAAAGAGATATGCGCCATGGTGCTGATAAAGCAGAAATTGAGAGCCTCCTCCTGGAACAATGATACTAATGCCTGTTTTTCAAAGAAGAAGAAAGTGACTCTCAAGACTCACGGACAACATTTGTCACACTGTTCAGGATGACTTCAGAGAACCTCCTGTACCCGCTCCTCAACTCCGCCAAAAAGTCTGCCCCGTGAGAACAAACACAAACATGTCCTCCATGAGGTAGCCTTGAATATTGTAACAACCATTGCCTGTGAGTTGTTTTATATGGACTCTGTGGCGTAATAAGGGGGGGGGATTACCCCGGGTGCCACTCATCAGGGGGCTGCCACACCGGCACAGACCTACAACCGTAAGACCTCCTGCCACTGCGTCTGCCACGGATCTCTGAGCTCTATCTGTGTGACAAGTCTGTTTTTTTTTCTTGCTGCTGCTTGCTGTGTTTTTTCCAGGTTGATCTGATTGCTGATTTTTTTATTTGAATTTTTTTTTGTATGTTGCCACCCACACTGTTTTTTTCACTTTTTTTATGCTGGTTTAATGTACTGCTAAGTGCTAACTAGTTAGTGTCCACTTGATGAAGATACCCCCTAGATCACCAGAAAACAAATATATAGTCCTGTGGGTGCAATGGCAAGTCAGACACAGAAAATCTTCGGAGGGCAATGGCAAGTCTTTGGGGTCTATTATCTAAAAGTTGAGTTGGAGTGAGATGAAAATTCTAACTATACATTGTACAGGTACAAACCTGGTATAGCTAAATTGGTGAGATTTAAATATTCTTCTCAATTGCAACTTGTCTTTTTTTAGTGAATAGCCCCCTTTGAGTGCAATGGCAAGACCAGTGAAACCAATATAACATCTCAACATTCACAAATATACATTTCTGACATTCAAAAACAAAACAAAAACAAATCAGTGACCAATATAGCCACCTTTCTTTGCAAGGACACTCAAAAGCCTGCCATCCATGGATTCTGTCAGTGTTTTGATCTGTTCACCATCAACATTGCGTGAAGCAGCAACCACAGCCTCCCAGACACTGTTCAGAGAGGTGTACTGTTTTCCCTCCTTGTAAATCTCACATTTGATGATGGACCACAGGTTCTCAATGGGGTTCAGATCAGGTAAACAAGGAGGCCATGTCATTAGATTTATTTCTTTTATACCCTTTCTTGCCAGCCACGCTGTGGAGTACTTGGACGCTTGTGATGGAGCATTGTCCTGCATGAAAATCATGTTTTTCTTGAAGGATGCAGACTTCTTCCTGTACCACTGCTTGAAGAAGGTGTCTTCCAGGAACTGGCAGTAGGACTGGGAGTTGAGCTTGACTCCATCCTCAACCCGAAAAGGCCCCACAAGCTCATCTTTGATGATACCAGCCCTATCAGTACTCCACCTCCACCTTGCTGGCGTCTGAGTCGGACTGGCCCATCCATCTGGCCCATCAAGACTCACTCTCATTTCATCAGTCCATAAAACCTTAGAAAAATCAGTCTTGAGATATTTCTTGGCCCAGTCTTGACGTTTCAGCTTGTGTGTCTTGTTCAGTGGTGGTCGTCTTTCAGCCTTTCTTACCTTGGCCATGTCTCTGAGTATTGCACACCTTGTGCTTTTGGGCACTCCAGTGATGTTGCAGCTCTGAAATATGGCCAAACTGGTGGCAAGTGGCATCGTGGCAGCTGCACGCTTGACTTTTCTCAGTTCATGGGCAGTTATTTTGCGACTTGGTTTTTCCACACGCTTCTTGCGACCCTGTTGACTATTTTGAATGAAACGCTTGATTGTTCGATGATCACGCTTCAGAAGCTTTGCAATTTTAAGAGTGCTGCATCCCTCTGCAAGATATCTCACTATTTTTGACTTTTCTGAGCCTGTCAAGTCCTTCTTTTGGCCCATTTTGCCAAAGGAAAGGAAGTTGCCCAATAATTATGCACACCTGATATAGGGTGTTGATGTCATTAGACCACACCCCTTCTCATTACAGAGATGCACATCACCTAATATGCTTAATTGTTAGTAGGCTTTCGAGCCTATATAGTTTGGAGTAAGACAACATGCATAAAGAGGATGATGTGGTCAAAATACTCATTTGCCTAATAATTCTGCACTCCCTGTATATGTATGTATAAATAGCAATGATATCATACAGTAGACAGTAGTTAGATACCAATTTGTCACCATTTTTATGTATAGGTACTACCCTTGCAGTCTTCCAGAGTTTGGGTACTTATCCAGTCACCAGGGATTTGTTTATTAGGGTTGCGACAAGTTTAGCTATTGCCGGCGCACTGAGCTTGAGCAACATTTCTGGGATTTGACCAGGTCCAGACTGGTTATTCATGTTTTAGATTTTTGAGATGTTTACTAATGACACTAACAGGCACAGGTCTAAAATAACATTTCTCTGAGGGAGGTCTTGGTAAATTTGATGGGGCCTGATCTGTATATGTCATTTCAGATTGTGTGTCATTAGGTAGTTTAGCAATCCGGGTGGTGGCACACCTGATGAAATAGTTATTAAAGGGATTTTCTACATCATGTGGGGGTTGAAGGGCTTGATTGTCTACTACAACAGTAGTTGGATCGAAGTGTATTTAGGAGGGCTTCACAGAACCTCCTGTAGCCACTCCCCAGACCCTCAATAAAGTCCTCGCTGTGAGGATAAGCACACACGTGTGCTCCTTTAAATATACTCAAGGAGGAGGCTTTCTTACAGAAGAAGAAAGTGACTCCCAAGACATTCTCACATTTAATATAGGATATAATCACCTATATTAAAGTGTTTGGAATGTGAGACACTTTAACCCCTTCGTGACACATGGTGCTTGCGTCCAAGACGATGCAAGCACCATAACGTCACTTTCAGTTCCTGGCCACAAGGTGATCGGTAGCCTGGAACACAATGGCAGAGACCCCATCAGGATCTTAATAGACCCTATGGGTCCCTGCAAAAAGATTGCAATACCACCCGACACCATGTGTGACGTCACAGAGGCGTGCCCCGAATCCCGGAAGTTCGGGCACAGCATGATTTGGAAAAATGTAACTGTTGCTTCCTTTGAGCATTGGCTACATTTTCCCTTCATAAACTGAATACTCTGTTGAACTCATTCTGCTGGTTTGTGCTACAGTGTAATTACATGACCCACCATTAAACTATCGCTGGAATCCAGACACACCCTTCACCTTGCCAGCCTTGGATTTAAGAGCTTTTCTGGGAAGCTCCCACAGTAACTAGCGTAGAATGCTCTCCCCAGCTGTTTCCACCTCCTTTTATCTTCAATCCAGTACCAGTAATGTACTTCCTTTTCCACAATACAAAAAGAAAGTCACTCAATCCACATTTTCCTACAGAGCACCACAATTATGGAATAACCTCATGGACGCCATCAAATCTTCATCCAGTCCCTTAAGAGATCTCTGTCAGTATATCTAAATGCAGAATGCAGTAGTCTTTACCTGTTTGCGTTGTGTTAAATTTGTATGTTTGTAATTTAATATTTTGTATTTTAGTATTATTGTATTATATAGAACTTTATTGTAACAATGCAAAATTTGTTGACCCAGGACATACTTGAGAATGAGAGAAATCTCAATGTATCCTTCCTGGTAAAATACCTAATAAATAATACTGTAACAAATGTTGTCTGCGTTGCTTTATATGGACTCACATGGGAATGCTGTAAGCATATTCTTTTTTTATAACCTATATTAAAGTGTTTGATGTGGATTGTGAGAAAGTCTTGTTTCTTTGAACAATCGGTGTGCCAGAGAAGGTTTTCAGTTTGAGCATTATCATCACTATGCCTTGTATATTTCTTTTGTAAGTGAGGAAGCATTCGGGGTGGTTGTTTTGGGAAAGATTCTTTGTGTATACAGATTGTACTGTTTTTTTTTTATTGTATATTTATACACTCCTGGAACAAACATTTATGATTCAGCAGCTATAAAAAGAGCTGAAAACACACATACATTGAGTATTTCTTTTGGGTTAAAAGTACAGTGTGTGAAATCCTATGAATAAAAAGGTAGTATATAAAAATATATAAATAAATTCACCAGACACATGTCTATATAATAAAATATACATTTAATATAAATATAAAAATAATTTCAATACTCTAAAGATGCCAGTATAAAAGAAAAAAATATGCCCCCCCCCCCAAAAAAAAAAAAAAAAAAACTAGGCAAAGGCTCTATAAATATTTCACTTATATGGGATATAGTTAGAAATACCCACTAATCCTTCCAAACATTGAGTGGGGTATACAGGAATCAAAAGATGATAATATGGGTATAATAACCCTCTCCACACCCACTGCTTATTATCCCTCACTAATAAAATGCATATGTACTGCTAATAACTTAGTATAGACCCCCATCTTTGCTGAATTGCGAGCTGGCCAGGTACTATTAGACGCCACACAGGGGTGCGTTTCGATGCTCCTTCAGCCGGTATTGGTGTTCAAAACCAAACTGGTTGAAAAAGAATCAAAATATGTTAAATGCATCCCTGTGTGACATCTAATAGTACTCCCCCCCCCCCCCCCCCCCCTTTATGTACCTGGCCAGTTCGCAATTCAGCAAGGAAGGAGGTTTGCACCAAGTTATTAGCAGTTCATATGCTTTTTATTAGTGAGGAATAATAACAGTGGGTGTGGAGATTTTTGGAGAGGGTTATTATACCCATATTAACTTTTGACTCCTGTATACCCCAATCATTGTTTGGGAGGGTTATTGGGTATTCCTAACTATATCCTATTTAAGTGCAATATATATATATATAAATATATATATTTATAAAAATAGTGTATACACAAGACAGTAAAGGTATAGGCACATGCTATATGAGTGAGAGGCTGAGTATGTAAAAGAGTCTCCTACTTGCTTCCTAGGCTTCCATGCTGATATAATGCACACCCAGTGCTTTCTGGAGTATAAGCAGGAGACACTTATCATCTTAAACATAACATTGCTTACTTTCATTTGTTTGCCCTTGGTGCTTTTGTTACAGCATGCAGCTGTTAATATGTTCATAGTGTTTGCTATTTCATAATTGCATGTAGCTAGCATTATAATTATCAGTAACGGTTATTGTTCACAGCATGGCTATATTCCACAGTATAATAAAGGTAATTGAGTTGTTTGATCATACGGACTTACAATCTATGGATTTAATTTAAAACAGAGTGAATGGGATGTGTGTTTTGAGATATGAGGTTTTTTTGAGACCAGGTAATTTTTGATCTCATTACTAGACCACCAAACAAAACTCCACCTCCATTATGAACCCCTCTTGCCCAAGTCCAAAACAACCTTTCCATCTCAATCTCGACCTACATAGAATACATTTCTATTCACTAAAAGTGAAGCGATTTTAAGGTGGGAAATTGGACTGTGTGTGCCTAAATATATGGTTCTGGATACTTATAAAGCACACATGTGCAGGTGTTTATTGCCAGATCACTTCTAACTATTTTCTCAGCACAGTGTTTGCTATTATATGAAGAATTTAATAGAATATATATCCCTTTGCTGATTTATTGGATTTAAAGGGACAGTCACTTTTGTGCAAGATGAAGATTGCTGCTTGTATAGTGCACAGGCTTTTTTCTGAGTGATTTGATGCTGGCATTCTGCATAACTCACATTTTTAATATTTGACTCATGCCCTCCCCCAGTGATTACTCTGTATGTTTACTGTAGGTATGGTAGCACTGATTTGAAATATACACTGAGCAAATACAGTTTTGTTTTATGTAGTCACTTCCTGTGCTGCTGGAATAGAATACATTGTGTGGACTATAATACACTTGCTCTTGTACACAGTAGGATCTATTAACAGTGCAGCACATTGTCGAATGACGTCACTAGAGAGACAGGAAACTTCATTCATTTGAATGGAATTATTCTCATTGGTTCCTGCAGCAAAAAAAACAAGGAAATTGACAATTACCGTATTTGCTCGATTATAAGACGACCCTGATTATAAGACGACCCCCCAAACTTTGGATATTCCTTTAGGAAAAAAACTAAAAGCCTGAATATAAGACTACCCTATAGGAAAAAAGTTCAACTTGTATATATTCACATGTAAATTGCTTTTATAATAAAAAAATTATATAAAAAAATGCATTTCTTGTTTTTATTTCCTTTTATGTGCCAAAGCTTCCTCTCTCTTTCCCTTGCCCCCAGCTTTGTCTCTCTCCCCCCCCTTAGTGTTGTCTCTCTCTCCCCCTCCCTTTGACTCCCCCCTCGCCTCTGTCTCTTCCCCGCCCCTTGTTTCTCTCTGCCCCCCCCCTTGTTTCTCTCTGCCCCCCTCCCCTTGTTACTCTGTGCCCCCTTCCTTTCCTTGTCTCTCTGCCCCCCTCCCTCCCCTTGTTGCTCTGTCTCTTCCCCCCTCCCTTTGTTGCTCTGTCTCTTCCCTCCTCCCTCCCCTTATTGCTCTGCCCCCCCCCCCCTCCCCCTGTCACTCTGCCCCCCTCCCTCCCCCTGTCTCTCGGTCCCCTCCCCCTCACTTGTAACTCGATCCCTGGTGGCTAGTGGGGGCAGCCGGGGGATGTCTGCACGATACGTGCAGACATCCTCCATCCTGCCCGACACAGCAGTCTATTGTGACGGACAGCTGGTCCGTCATAATAGACGGCAGTGTCAGGCAGCATCCCCCAGCTGCCCGATTCTCCCTGGTGGCTAGCGGGGCAGCGGAGGATGTCTGCGCGATGAGCGCAGACCTCCCCTGCTTCCACCCGGCACGATCGCCGGGACTTTTATGACGAAGCCGGAAGTACCGCGCAGACATCCCCTGCTGTTAGAGAGGGGGATCCAGGTCTCCTGCAGTTCTGCTGGGGACCTGGATCCCTGTCTTATAATCTGACCTCAATTTGAGGTCAGATTATAAAACGACCTCGATTATAAGACCAGGGTTATTTTTCAGAATTTTTTTTGTGAAAAAAACCTTGTCTTATAATCGAGCAAATATGGTACTCATCTAGTGTGGGCAGTCCTGGTTTATTGCAAACTGCTGTAATTTCACAATTTCATCTAGCTGTATGTATTTTATATTTCAAACCATGCAAAATGTAAAACATGCATTTTAAAGTACATTAATATGCATTAACATTTGGAAGATGCATTTTGGGCACCAGACGGTTTCTTTAATACACAGATTTGGCAAGAATCTTTTTTCCTATTATGTACAGGATTGCCAGGTAAGCCAGTCCACGGATAACCAATTAATTAATCAAGGTGAGAAGCTCCCTTCATTAATTTAAGGATTATCTCGGAACACATATAAATTAAATATTCTGAAGGACAGCAGTTAAAAGTGATGTGTACTTCACATATAGTATAGATTTCAAGGAATAGACACCAGCATTGCTCACACCCTTTACTATGGTATCCCAGATAGTAATTCCATAGAATGGAATATCCAAGTTAGTAGCAATTCAGAAAGTGTGACTGAGGAGGGCACAAATAACCTCATGGTGGAATTTGTATTAGTATTTGTTTCTGCTCGGATTGAGCCTTTTAATTCCTTGTAAGGCACTGTGTTGCGAGACAACATATAGTAACAATATACTATTTGTATTGGATTGTATAATACAAACCAGTCTCATTAATGGGTCCAGTTTTTCAGTTGCAATGGTTCTTCGATGCAGTTAGTTGATCAATACATTTGATTCTTCAAAGAAAATAAAGAACCAGCTTCCTCTTTTTTATTGAATGAGCCGGATATCAGCAGTAGTATATAACAGATACTGGGCACAGTGACAGTGAGGTTATGTGAAGGCTGTGTTACCATTTTTATTGCTCTCCTGAGCATTATACCAATTACCTCCATTTTCCTAAACTCTTTTCCTCTGTCTATTCTCAGATCTTATAATGTTTCTTGTCCTTGTTATGCAGTTAAGAGCCCTTAGAGTTGTGATCAAGCCCTTGTCTTGACAGCCTGTCCTACTCCACTAGATTTCTTCGGTGGCTCATAGAAAATTAGGCTTGTTATTTAATGTGACCTTTACACATTTAGAAGATGTTTCACTTTTAATTTCCCTCTTGCTATGTTTTTGGGAGCTGACTTATTATAGTAGACTGATTACATTTTGTGCACTGCCGTCTTGGCTTCTGTTTTACCAGTTTTGTACATGTGTTTATGTATATAAATCGCTTCAAATGCGCATGTCAGAATTGCACAAAGATAGCTGTTCTATCTGACTTTGTAAGATATAGATTGGCTTTTGCAGAAGAGGCAATGGAGTCTTCCCTCCCGAAATAGAAACACACACACACACACACATATATAATCTCACTGGGTGTCTGTCTATTACATCACTGTCTGCATTTCTGTCTTGTTCTAACACATACCTGGGTGTTGTATGCATTTCTCTGAGGTTTCTCTGTTATGCGAAGCCAGATTATGCAGAATCCCTGAAGTAAAATGGCAAATTCATCTGTGTATCAGTGTTTTATTGTATCTTAAATGTGCAGTAAGCACTCATGTGCAGATGAGCGTTTTTGTTTGTCTGTTGTGTGTGTGTTTCTTTTTAAATTATATGTGATAGGCTTCTTTGCTCAGTGTCTCTATCAGGAATTTTATGTGACTACAGCCCTGCACAAATTAATTGATATTGGGTCTCTAAAGAAAAATCAATACAATAAACATTTTTTATAACCATAAAGAATCGTTTTAAGTGATGTCATGCAAACAAAGCAAAAAAGGCATAAATCCAGTGCCACATAATCACATCATTTGAGAAAAGTGATACAGAATAGAACCCAGGGGAAGGTACGCACAGTGTATGGTGGTTGTTTACTGGACTTTGTGACAGACTATCTAATAATGTTCTGTGAACCTTCACAGACCCTACCATGGGCACTGGATTCTTTATATGGACACTTTGCCTCTCCCTGATAGGCCCCCCATTATATACAACCTTCACTTTCATTTTTGCATAAACATAAATATTTGAATATGTATGTCATTAAAAGATACCTTCTCTTCCTTTATTTACTCCACAGTAATGTTTTCCAGAGTGAATTACCTTTCTGGATGGCTTTATAATATTTTTATATTAGATATTTGTATAATATTTTTCTAGATTGTGTAATATTGTAGTAGTACAAAATACCACAGCTCAAAAGACTTTTGGAGCTATATGTATAGGAACTAATTAGTAGCTATACTTGGCTTTGCAAGAATGTTCATCTGGGTGCAGACCTTGTTCTCTATGTATCAAAAAGGAAAACACTTACTTCTCTGGGGAAGGTATTTGTGAACATATATTCAACGGCACCACATGTAAAGGCGAGTAAAAAAAAGACTTGTATCAAAGTGAGACAAAAAAAAAATGTACTACGTTTAAATGACATTAGGATGTTTGCTCATAAATGTAGTGAAATCAAACTTAGGGGATTTTAAATGAGGTGAAAGACATGGTATTGTTGTATGCCATTGATGCCACTTTTAAAGGAACTGCCTGGTGCCATAATGCATTTTCCAAATGTTAATGCATATTATTATTATTTCAAAGTACTTTAAAATGTATGTTTTAAATTTTGCATTGTTTAAAATAAAATAAAAAATACTTACAGCTAGATGAAATTGTGAAATTACAGTTTGTTTGAAACCAGGACTGCCCACACTAGCTGAGTAAAAGTCAATTTCCTTTATTATTATTTTTTTTTTTACTGCAGGAACCAATGATAATAAGGCAATTCAAATGAATAGAATTTCCTGTCTCTTTAGTGATGTCATGAGACAATGTGTACAAGAGCAAGTCTATTACAGTCCACACAATGTATTCTATTCCAGCAGCGCATCAAGTGACTAAACAAAAAACAAAACTTTTTATGCTCAGTGTCTATATAATCAGTGCTGCAGCACCTGCAGTAAATATGCAGAGTAATCACTGGTGGAGGCCTTGTGTCAAATATTAAAAATGTGATTTATGTACAATTCCTGAATCAAATTTTACTGCAAAAAAATCCTGTTCACTATACAAGCAGTAGTCTTCAACGTGCACCAAAGTGAGTTTAACTTACATTTTTGCATGGATTTTCTTTCCCACTAAAAGCAGGTGGCGATGCTGGGGTTTCTATTTGCCTTCTTGTGGATCCACAGCGGTAAACAAGGAGTAGGAAAAGGGTTGAACTTGACTATGTATGTAACTATGTATGTACATAATGAGCATACTGAGGGGCAAAATCCTGGTATATTGAGTGTCTAAATCCTGGCATATTGAGGGGCAAAATCCTGGCATATTGAGAGGCAAAATCTTGACATATTAATTGGCAAACAAATGGCATATTGAGTGGCAAAATCCTGGCATATTAATTGGCAAAAGAATGGCATATTGAGAGGCAAAATACTGGCTTATTGAGGGGCAAAATCCTGGCATATTAATTGGCAAACGAATGGCATATTGAGTGGAAAAATCATGGCATATTAATTGGCAAATTCCTGGCATATTGAGGGGTAAAATCCTGGCATATTAATTGGCAAATTCCTGGCATATTGAGGGGCAAAATCCTGGCATATTAATTGGCAAATTCCTGGCATATTGAGGGACAAAATACTGGCATATTAATTGGCAAAAGAATGGCATATTGAGGGGCAAAATACTGGCATTTTTAATGGCATATTGAGGGGCGAAATACTGGCATGTTAAATGGAAAAAGAATGGCATATTGAGGGGCAAAATACTGGCATATGAAATGGCAAAGAATGGCATATTAAATGGCAAAAGAATGGCATATTGAGGGCAAAATACTGACTTATTAAGTGGCAAAATATTACAGGCATATTGAGTGGCAAAATATTGGCATATTAATTGGCAAAAGAATGGCATATTGAGGGGCAAAATACTGGCATATTAAATGGCATATTGAGGGGCGAAATACTGGCATATTAAATGGCATATTGAGGGGAAAAATACTGGCATATTAAATGGCATATTGAGGGGGAAAATACTGACATGTTAAATGGAAAAAGAATGGCATATTGAGGGGCAAAATACTGGCATATTAAATGGCAAAGAATGGAATATTAAATGGCAAAATAATGGCATATTGAGGCAAAATACTGACTTATTGAGTGGCAAAATATTACTGGCATATTGAGTGGCAAAATATTACTGGCATATTGACCAACTGCTCCCAACCACCCTCCATATTACACTAGACCGGGATAACATGCCTGTGAGGGTAGGTAGGGTGAGTGGGAGATATTGTTGGGGGGGGGGGGGGGAGTGTCAGAAGATTTGTTCAGTAAGGGGCCTTGAAATTCCTGGTGGCGGCCCTGGCGGCCATATGTTCGTATGTATGATAGCCATCTTTGATCATTGTCATTTTTATTAGGTGCTTTTTAGCTCTATGTAAAAGCATGCCTACCAAGTGTCGCTATTTAGGAGGGACAGTTCCTATTTTTGCCCCAAATCCCGCTGTCCCTCTTTCCTCCTCCAGTGTACCTATTTTCCAGTAGCTCCAAATTTTACATATGTATGAGTGCACAGAGCTCCAAAGCAATAAAACTTATAGGTGTGTTTTAAATCCAGTAAATGTGTTTTTATATTTTAGTGGATCTTTGTATATGAAAAACATGAATCTGATTAATTATTAATTAATTATCTTCCCAAATTTCATAAGTATCTCCCAATTGGCCAAAAAGTCTCCTAAAGATGCCCTAACCATAGCAACACCTTTAGCCACTCTCCCAAAAACACAAAATCTCTTTGGCCATTTGAAATGCTGTGTGGCATGCAAAAACGGTAAAGCTCAGAAATTAAGATTTTATGGTCCACATACTTTTCAGTTAAGATTTTTTGTATTTTTCTTATATTGGATACGTCTTGCTAATTTCATCTGAAGTCAGCTGGCTTGGTGTGAGAAGCAGTAAGCTCAGAAACTAAACATGTAAATAAATGAGCTGTAGTGCTCCGAAAATAAATTTGTAAGCAAATTAATCTTTGCATGAAAGGGAATAAAAAATTATAATTAGACCCATGTAACGTACACTGAGAAATCATAAACGTATTTTGTTTTTCTCTCTTAATCTTATCACAGGTAATAAATGTTGAATAGTTCTTTATTAGGGCGCTTGGCATGAATAGGGGACAAGGAATTCTTTGTAGAATTTTCTTAAGCCAGCTTTTCTGGATTTATACAATATGGGTATGAATATTAAAGAAGGTACCTATAAATAAACTTGTATTATATTTGTCATCAATTACGTTACTTATGTCAGCCCTACCCAGAGGGTATTTTACAAAAATGACAAGATTGATATTTGTATATGTGTAGATTTAACACCCTAAGACAAATTAAATGCTAATTCAACCAATTAGCTTTGCCAAAGTGTCGGGGCCATTTATGATAGAAAGATGATTCCATGAATACAAAACTTTGTAATATACATTTTGGCAGTTTACGTATAGAATTCCTTCCTGTCATCTCAAAAATGTGAAGGATTTAAAATATGTCTTAAAAAAAAAAAATTCCTCTCGAAATATTTATGTTTTGGATTTGGAATAAATGCCTTACTTTTCTTTCTTTTGGCTTTTGCCAATTTGGTCCCAGGAATTTGGATGCAATGTAGTGAAATCCCAATCTCCATGGTGACAAAGGCTAAAGTCCTGAACCATGCCTTAGTATACAAACCTCTATGCCAAACTCTTCAGGTGGATTGGGCCAAGCTCCCCAAGGAGTCTGGCTCTATGTAATGGTTTTCTTTACTCTATTAATTTAAGATAAAGTTGGTAGTATTTTAGCTGAAATCTCGAATTAGCATTTTGTTAACTTTTCAAAGTAGAACTGGATATAATAAGACCACTTGATTTGAAGGGACAAAATTAAAACCACAAGAATGAAAATTATTGTTACTTGAAGTAACTACCAGTACTACAGCAAGGGTGATGCGTATTAAGTGTTGACATTTAACAGAACCTATCAGCTATAAGAGGCCTGACCATAAGTACTTTGATATGTGAGTTCTTCAGGAGGAAACTAGCAGAGGTCTAAAGAGGCCAAATAGCTGGTGCCAAAATGATTCCCCTTGAAACATCATTTTTTTGCCCCTATCCTAATAGTAATGTAGTGAATCTGAAGGAATTGAGTATAATAATATGCTTATTTACACACCTACATATGCACCCGCACACAGGGCATGACAAATTCTAGGTGATATGGACCCATGGCTCCTAAAGTAGTGATGTAAATACAAGAAGTGTTTGCTTCCTATACGAATGCAAACGTTGTCAAAGGAGGTTTCCTGTAAAAGGTTACACAACAGTAACATGAAAAATATTCTAATGAGAAACTGAATCATGGATACAGTATTTCAGAGTTTGCAAAGAGTGATCAGAAGGATGAGGCTCTGAGTTGACCCTGTCAGGATTCAAACAGACTCTGCAGTCAGATGAGATAACTCACTGGTTGTGTGAGATAATGTTAACAATAAAGAGAATTATAAGATAATGTTGACAGTTAATAATGGTAACAATGATCACCTTTTTGCCTCTATATCCACTTGATACATGGATGTAAGGCAGCCTATTTCACATTATCTGTTAAGGATGACAAGTTACCAAGGGTCAAACTGTGACTCTGCAGGCAAGTTAGTATGGGAGATGTAGTAAAAAAAATGCTAGAGCACTGCAGTTTGTAACCTAATGATTTATACTTTTGAGCCAACGAATAACCGGAATTCTAGTACACATAAACCAGCGTATTGCTCCTACCCTATTCCAACTATTTCTCCAGTTCACCTATTTTTTGAACATCTCTGTCTTGGCCTGATATTTACAACTTGGTTTTCGATTCTACCACAGTTTATTGTTTTATTTAGTGAAGATACCCCCATAATAATACATCAAATGCCATCTGACTTCATACTGGAAAAGAGGAGAAGTAGAACTATATAAATGATTATAGCAACAATCATGATGTAATGTTTATACAACAACCTTTTTTTTATTCTGTGTAGGAAATGGAGATATGAAAAAGAGGAATTATATTCCCAAAGCACTGTAGCATAAACAGAAAGGTTAGTAACATCTCACAGAACACAAAATAGCTTTTGAAAGGTCACAGCAACACAAAATGTGTGTGTTTTAAAAGAAAGCCGTGCTTTAGTTTGAGCTGCTGCAGTTCTAAATGTGGAATACATCTTTGTTATTTATTGAACTATCTGACAGTGTAATTTATACCTACATGTATTTGAGGTACTGACTCACTGGTATCCAAATCAGTCCTTTCATAATGTTGTGGTTTTAAGCCAAACATGTCTTTCGTCACTGTTTGGTTGCTTCCTTGTAAACCCACTCTATAATTGTCTGACTGAGTAAACGCATGTCGTTTTTATTCATGTTACATGTGTCCATCTCTGCTTACTAAAGAACATGAATTTGATTTCCTTCTTTGCTATTGTCGTCTTTCCCTTTGATGGTCAGGGGAGGTAAAGCTTCAAGAGTTGTGATAGATGCTTTAGGATAAAAATAGACTTTCTAAAAGTGACACAATAATATTATCATGTGTCTATTTGTAAAGCATTGTCCTATTATATAATCTGCTGTACAATAAGGTAAATAGTGGGTAGCAGATCAACCTACTAGTAACAAAGATGAGATGGCTCCCACTCAAATAACTGGGAGGTAACTGAGATTAAGTAATCACATTCCATTATGATGTGTAGTGATTACTGTAGCACTTTTTCCAAGAAATGCTCTCTATACATAACCTTTTTTTCACATATGACTTTTGCATGATGGTCGGCGCAAAGCTTTTAGGTACATATATTTTCAATGACAATATTCAAGCAAAATCAGAGGATGTGTTGTGTTCAAAGTGATAGTATGGTTTGTGTAAAAAGCTGGCACAATTGTAAAAGTAACTTCAATTATCTGAGCGCAGCTGGGAACTGTCTGGGTTTGTGTTATAGACTTGACAGGTTATTGCTGGGCATCTGGAGATGTCATTTTTTTTTATGCAGGTGAGTGTAGCCTTTTTACACAATTACAAACGGTAAAAAAAACAACATCTAAATTGTTTCTTATCTTATACTTATCTTGAGTTTAGAAATATTCCACGTTTACATGTTTTTCAGTTGTTTTTTGCAAGTTATAGGGTGATAACCAAAATTAGCATTTTTTTGTTTTTTCCTAACCATTTTGGCCTCCAGTGACATCTTGACCGCAACCCTACTTATCACCCTTACATTTCAGGACAGCAGTCTGTTATTCGTCAAGCATTTTTGTCAGGTTTTTTTGCACCATGTGACTCCTAATAAATATCGTAAAACAAGCTCCTGCAGTAAGTGTCCATTTTATGCTGTGGCAGTCTAACAACAGCAACAGAGCGACAGAAGTGAACTGTGATCACATCAGTCGCTCTTGCTGGCTACAGGGCAGTGTCACATAGGAGGGGCATGCTGCCATCCAATCTCTCAGTGGAGTGATCTCAGTGCCATGGGAGGCCAAATTTTGTTGTTGCTTGATGCCTCGATATCGAGGCATCATAGTAACACCTGCTATTGATCGCTGCCTATGCAAAGTGACTTATTTTCCGTGATGGACCTGGTACGTCCAATGTTGTGAAGGGGTTAAATTAGGCTGTCCATGGTGATAGTCCTTGGATTGATACTTTGTGCTTAAATATGTCCCCAGAAATGTCTCCTAATAAGTGCTGTATAGGTTTGATGGGACATTTTTTTTTTAATTTTTGAACAATAGGCAAAACATTATTCAGTGACCTGCCATTCTCTAAAGCTATGTGCCAGGTCATTAACCTAAACATTTGCACTCAATGCCTCCAGGACATAGTTGAAGATGAGAGACATCTCAGTATGCTTCCTGGTAAAACACTTTTTTCAGTGGAAATTATGCTCATAAAACAATTTTAGTTTTTTATTATTTTTTTTATAATCAAAAACTAAAATTATTATTATTTTTTTTTCAAATCATAATTTTATTAGTTTCCACATAAATTGAAAATACAGTAAGTGTCATAGAATTAAACACATATAACTATAAGGAAGGAGACACAAAAAAAAAAAAAAAATACAAAGATACAAAGTATGTTGTCATATTGGATTAGGATGGTCTATTTGCAGGTAGAACGGGTCAGAAGTTCTTTGAACACGCTAACAAACCTGATACTATGTTAGCTAGGAAACTTAGAGGTTCTCGGAAACCATCCGAACGGTAGGGATCAGGTCCTCCATTGACCCCCAGACTATCACTAATGAATTTGCTACTTACTATTCCAAACTGTATTCTGGCCAGACGGCTTCTAACCCTGGCGCTAACCATCAAGCGATTAATAATTTTCACCACTCTCTATCACTTCCTTCTATTGAACCCACACAGGCCTCTTTACTTAATAACCCCAGTGGTACATCAGTTGGTACAACACGCCAGTTATGCTGGCTAAGTTATTTCCTACTTCTACAGGCCTTTGTTTTCGAGGCTGTGGATCCACGGGTACATACCTACACATGTGATGGACCTGTCCCCTGATTGTTCCAATCTGGACATACATAGAAAAACTTCTACATACTATCCTCCTATTTCTACTCGATTGACCCCTCTCACTGCCTTATTGAATCACCCACCATTGGTGGGGGGGTTACCCAGGACCCAATTGAAATTGCTGCTTCGTATTTGTGCAGCGGGAAGGATGTGCATTGCTAAACAGTGGAAAGCGCTTCCCCCTACTCGGACTCAGGTCATCCAAAAGATATGGTTCATCAAAAACATAAACGTATGACTGCTAAGCTACATTATAACTTAAAATCTTTTCATAAAACTTGGGATTTGTGGCCAGATGCCTCTAATTCTACCACTGCTATTCTTTCCCCTGATCTTTTGAACCTCTAAAAGCAAATCCACAACAAACAGCAATATGTAAAGGCCCCCTTATCTGCTTTTCTGGTCATTTTCTAGAACTTTAACTGATGTTTACCCATGTCACGGATGACCTGAGTCTGTGGAGGCCGGAGGCTTTAAGCCCAAATCACTACTCTCATATTCATATTATTGTAAATATGTAATATTGTGTATTGATATTTATGCTAGCTTAGCCCAATACATGGTATTTGAGATATTCGATCCAGGTGCTCCTGATTTCCCTGGTGTCGCAGTGTGCTAGAAATCTGACACTCCAGTATCTCAGTATTCAATTTTGTGTCTTATATGTATTTTATGTATATTTAATATAATTTCTTGCAAAAACCGTGGTACTGTATCTGCTATTGGAGCTCTATTCACTTCTAGAATTGCCTTCCCTCAGACCTGCCCGTATTATAACTGAACCTGCAAATAGACCATCCTAATCCATTACGACAACATATTTTGTATCTTTGTATTTTTTTTGTGTCTCATTCCTTATAGTTATATGTGTTTAATTCTATGATACCTACTGTATTTTCAATTTATGTGGAAACTAATAAAATTATGATTTGAAAAAAAAAAAATGAAAATTTGCTAAATTTAATTACTTACAAAGTTTGGTCATCTAAGTATAAATTAGTTTGTTTAAATAAACTGTTTTGTTCAAGTTCTAACATCATTTACAATAGTCTTGTATTTGCCAGGACATTCCTGTTTTTTGGGGGTCCTGTACTGTCAAATTTGGGTCTGTCTCTGCTTTCCTATTGTGCAGTGTGCAGTCAGCATCTATTAGACATCCATGATCAAAATGTTAAGGAACTGAGCTCCCCTGGTACCTGGTAGTCCAGGGAAACTGGATCTCAATCTTATGGGGTCATGCAACATTGCTTGATGTCACGTAACCCCATCCACTTTGGCTTCCCTTGTATCCCCAGCACCCTTTCCTGCAAAGCTGGCAGCTAGAAAAATATTATTATTGCTCCTCTCGCTTTTTGGAATATCAGTAAGTTAAAATATGTGTTGTATTTCTTTTGGGTTTGCAAAGTTAAGCTGAGTAGAATATTCTGCTGAATTCAATTGCTTTCTAAAAACCTAGTAAACAAAACCAGGCAGCTGGTAAGTAGAGCAGTCAGGATTTTTCACAGCTCTTATTTCTGATCTGCAGGGCTATTTCTAATTCTTTTTTCATACCGACCGATTACCACTTATTTTTGAGGAGATTGTCAGATTAGTGCGGTGGAAGAGTAAAATGTTCTTGCTGTTTTGAAGGCCCTTAGTTAATCCAGCGATAAATTTTCTAAATCATCTAAAATCCTCTAGGGCACACAGAAACATTGACCTTGAATTTTGTGTTTTGTTTGTACCTTTAAAAGTCACATTGAACAGCTTTGTAGTAAATCTGAAGGCACACTAGCAAGTTAAATGGACTTTATTGTGCTGTCCTGTCTTGAAGATAACTTTTCCTCCATTTCATGAAAGTTAATCCACCATTTTTTGGTGTACTTCTCGTCTTGTACCATTTTCATTTTACACCCTTTAAAGGTACTCTATCACATCTATTATGGATCAAAAAAAAAAATCAAAAGTCATCTATATGTTGTGCTAGCAAAATTGCAGACAAATGCTATATTAAGAAAATAATGTGTTTTTAAATGTGTGTGTGTGTGTGTAGTGTATCCTGGTTATAAAACCACCACTCAAAGTAGTTAATGTGCAACACATTTAAATAAAAAAACTGTCCTCTGTAATATGGGCAATTGCCTTTAATTCTGCTAATGCCATGTTTAGATCATGTTTGATATATTTGTAATGCCCTAACAGTCCAGGATTTAGGGATTACCCACTTGTGATCAAACTTGAGTTTTTATTTGGGGGGGGGGGGGGGGGGGGGGTTAAACACAACTTGGTGATCCCTAAATCCTGAACAATTAGGTGACAGAGGACTGGTTTGGAAACCACTGCTCTACGTTCACAGTAGAAATGATGTTTAGAATACGGAGTCCCTCTACATGTGTTTTATATTATTTCCTTGAAAACAACATTTGTACCCATTGTATTGTTGGTTTATTTGTTAGTATATAAAATTTGTATCCCAGCCTGCTAGATCGTGTAACTCAAAGCTGAGTCTTGTAGTGTTGTGATAAATACTGTTAAAAAGTTTGGGGTAATTTAGAAATGCATTTTGCCCAGCAACTAGATATGCACTCAGGACTTTGCCCCAGCTCATAGATAGGCACTCAGGACTTTGCCCAAGCACCCACTTGCACTCTAAGGACTTACCCCAGCCACCAGAACTCTGAACTTGATCCGGCAATCTGCATGCTCATGTTTTTCTGTCTCTTTTCCTCTCCTCCCTCATGTCGTTCTGTCTCTTTTCCTCTACTCCCTCATGTGTATTCTCTCCCCCTCTCTTGTCTGTAGTTTCTCTCTCCTCCTCCCCCTGCTGCTGCTGTTGACAGCAAGGTAAGGGGGGCAATTGCCCCATTGACCTTCTTCTGGATCGTCGTTGAACTTCCTGTATGAAAAACTGCCGGATATTATATATCTGGCAGCTCCACCTCTAAACCCTCTGCCAAATTCGCGGGTGGCCCCTATTATGAAAACATCCTTTCCTCACAGTGGCCCCAGTAGTCGTGGGCCAGATAAAAAGTGCCAGCGGCCTAGATCTGGCCTGTGGACCATAGTTTGGAGACCCTGCACTAGAGGAAAGCATAGAGTTTCAACGAAACAACATTCTCATCTTCTCACTTATCATTTACATGTTGCATTTCTTACTTGCTATGTCCTTTTCCTGCATGTATGTTAGCTCAACACTACAATGCTAAACACTGCCTTAAAGACAGATCATTTTAATTCCTTTTGTAGATATGCAGAGTGTATATTATTAGTTATTCAGTCCACAATAAAATAATATTGGGAAAACAAAGCCTCTCATATTAGCATGGGTCACTGCAGCTGTTCCAGCTCAGTTCTACTCTTCAACAGATCATTAATAACATGTTTATTTAATGCAATAAAGAGCTTAAAAAGTTCACTGAGTTTGACAGTACAAGCATCCAGACAAATTAAATGAGGTTTAACCCCTTAAGGACAGAGCCTTTGAAACATTTTTGTCCTTTCTGGACAATGGCTATTTTAACATTTCTGTGCTGTTTGTGTTTAGCAGTAATTTTCTTCTTTGTCATTTGCTGTACCCACACATATTATATATTGTTTTTATCGGGACAAAAAGGGCTTTCTATGGATGCCATATTTTTGATCATATCTTATCATATTATTAAAAAAAAATAATAAAATATGGTAAAAAAAAAAAAAATACACAAATGTCTTTGTTTTTATTTGAAACAACTTCTCCTCATCGACAATAGCGAACGAAAAAACATGCTAAATAGATTCTACTATTTCTCCTGAGTACAGGGATACCACCCATGCATAGGTTTGTTGGGTTGTTTGGGGGCTAAAATGCCAAATTTGTGAGGTGCAGTTTTTTGTTTTCCAACTTGAAATTTTTACATGCAGACAGCCTGCACCCATGTCCCATTTGGGACATATTTGAAACCAGCCAGTGTATTTTACCCCATCAACCCATATATTTTTTAAAAGTAGACACCCTAGGCTATCTCAAATGGTGGTATTTTAACACTTTCCATGCACTAATTCTACCACCAGCCTTTGTCAAAGTTTGTGGTAGTAATTTTTTTGTGTTTTTTTTTCACAAACCTTGTACTTCAGACATGAATTTACAGATGTTGGTATGTGTCACTGCCAAATAACACCCCAATAAGTGTTCAGCAACATCTCTTGAGTACAGGGATACCCCCCATGCATAGGTTTGTTGGATTGTTTGGGGGGTAAAAGGCCAAATTTGGGAGGTGAAGTTTTTGGTTTTCCAATTTGAAATTTTGACATGCAGACAGCCTGCACCCATGTCCCATTTGGGACATATTTGAAACCAGCCAGTGTATTTTACCACATCAACCCATATATTTTTTTAAAGTAGACACCCTAGGCTATCTCAAATGGTGGTATTTTTACACTTTCCATGCACTAATTCTACCACCAGCCTTTGTCAAAGTTTGTGGTAGTAATTTTTTTGTGTTTTTTTTTCACAAACCTTGTACTTCAGACATGAATTTACAGATTTTGGTATGTGTCACTGCCAAATAACACCCCAATAAGTGTTCAGCAACATCTCTTGAGTACAGGGATACCACCCATGCATAGGTTTGTTGGGTTGTTTGGGGGCTAAAAGGGCCACATTGTGAAGGTGCGCATTTTCAACTTGGAATATTGACGTGTAGCCAGCCTGAGCCCATCTTTCATTTGGGACTTTTTTTTAAAGTAGGACAGTGTATTTTACCCCAAAAAGTATATATTTTGTAAAAGTAGACACCCTAGGCTATTTTAAATGGTGTTATTTTAACACTTTCCATGCACCAATTCTACCACCAGCCTTTGTCAAAGTTTGTGGTAGTCATTTTATTGTGTATTTTTTCCCACATACATTGTACTTTAGACACAAATTCACATATTTCGGTATGTGTCACTGACAAACAATACCACAATATATGTTCAGCAACATCTCCCGAGCACAGGGATACCACCCATGCATAGCTTTGTCAGCTTTGTTGGGTGTTGAAAGGCTACATTTGAGAGGTGCGCTTTTTGATTTTCAAACTTGGAATTTGAACATGTAGAGCAAGGAAGGGGTTAATAGCTCTTATAAGAGCCTTTGTAGTACTGTACAAAAAAATTAACCCCTAAAAATGCACAGACAAGAAAAAAATTTCTGCTGTGCAGTGATCAGTGGCAGGGAAGGGGTTAATACACTACACTATACAAAGGGTATGGCTTTTATAAAAGCCCTTGGGACTCACAATTTTTTTAACATTTTATTTAATTTATTACATTTAAAAAATTATGTTATACAGATCTGTCTCTTTCCCTCACTAAAACTCAAGTGAGGAGAGGGAGGCAGATCCATATGGGTCAGAACAATATTTACCAATATTGATCGAACCAGACGAATGGTGATGCTCATCTGAGAAATCACCAAACCACCTTTGCCACTGATCGGCTGTTACTGATCGCTATACACGTGTTCAGACAGCTTCAAAAGGAATACACGTAATCCCCTAGTGGGTATAATTAACCCCTAGCGAGTCTGACAAAAAAAATGCTGATAGCAAAAAAAAAATCCTTCTGCGACTAGATTGCTCCATATGCGCTGCTTAGGCAGTGACCATATGCACTGCTTAGGCAGTGACCATATGTGCTGCTTAGGAAGTGATATACGGCAAGGAAGGGGTTAATAGCTCTTATTTAAAAAAAAAATTACGTTAAACGTAGTCCCCTAGCGGGTATAATTAACACGTGACGGGTGTAATAAAAAAGTTTTAAAAAAATTAAAAATGCTTCTGCAGCAAGATTGCTGCATTTGCGTCAGATCTCTGCTTAGGCAGTGATCTACAGCAAGAAAGGGGTTAATCTCTCTTAAAAGAGCTTTTTTTTATACTGTAATGAATTACAGTAAAAAAAATTAACCCCTAAAAAATGCACAGACAGCAAAAAATGTGCTGCTGTGTATGATCACTGCGTACACAGCGATCAATGGCAGGGAAGGGGTTAAATGGCTTTTATAAAAGCCCTTGGTGTTTAAAATTTTATTAAATATTTGTTTTATTATTTTATTTTATTTTTTTACTTTATCTGATCTGTCTCTCTCCCTTACTATAACTAGTAAGGTGAGGGAGGCAGATCAATACTTGTCAAAGGCAATATTTGCTAATATTGCCTTTGACAGTATGATAAGTGCTCATCAGAGCACTTACCATACATGCCTGCACACAGATCACATAGATCTGTTGTGCCGGCATCGATTGGCTCCCCCTAGAGCATCGGAAGTGAAATACTTTCACTTCCGATGCTCTTGCCATTAGAAGGGAAGCGCTGCCTGTATAGGCAGCGTTCCCTTCTACTGAGCCGATGGGGTCGCTCAGGAGAGCGACCACCATCGGCTCTGGGGAGCAGAACGGTGTTGTTAAGTGCCTCGCTGGCGAGGCACTTTAACAACACCGGAGATGCTTAGAAAGCGAACGATCGTTCGCTTTCTAAGCACATGTGTGCAGCCGGCGCAGCCATTTTTAAATGGCTGCTACGATCACTCCGTGGAGTGATCGTAGCGCGCCCCTGCACATTTGGGGGGTGTTGCACAATGCCTCTACCTAGAGGCATTGTAGCAACACCGTTAGAGTAAAGAAAGCGACCGCTGGTCGCTTTCTTTACTCAGTTTAGTGCATGACGTGCCAGGCACGTCAGCTGTCGGCAAGTCCTCGATTTGCCGTGACGTGCCTGGCACGTCATCTGTCGTTAAGGGGTTAATAGAGTATTGCCAACATGTATATATTAAACAAGCTGCCATCTGGAAACAGAGTGGTTTGTTTATTTCATTATCCCTGTCTGTATAACTAGAAATTCTCAAATTCACAAAGTAGCATCCATTTCACCATTCCAGTGTCCCAGTTACCATGATTCGAATTTACCAAAGCAGTTTGGTTCTCTGCATGTATGTTCGAAGAGCATTGATAATTAGGGATGCCACCCAGCCGGTATTTTACCGGGAGCCCGGTAAAAAAAAAACTGGCTTGCTGCCAATGTTGTCTATAGAGGCAATACCAAGGCTGGTATTTGTATAATATTAATAGCCCAACCTTCACTATATGATGACAAAGACATGTATTTTAGGGTAAGGAAATGGTAAGAATTTAGATTTCCGAAAATTAACTTTTCATCCACAAATTCATTGATAAAATCAGTCCTATTTATCTCCATAATGAAACGTTTCATTTATAGCGTTATTAGCCCACTTGTCAAGGTGCCCCTGGCAGTTCAATTGCTCTTAAAATCAAGCAAGTAATTTTGTAAAATAAACTCTTTCCTGGCCAGTAGCCAACATCCTTTTCAAAGACCAGGTCACAAGCCAGAATCTGATTATGTCAAGGCAATTTGGGGTATACTTCACTGAGCATGTAGGAAGTGTATTTAGTATATATTTATGAATGATGGATTTAATATCTGTTCATGTCGTCCACTTGCTGACACTTCTAATGATATCATTTCCATTGATGTCACTGAATATGTAAATGAATGCTCCCTGTGAAAAGTTAGTAGTAAGAGTACCGTATATTGTCCTCTGAGCCATTAGCTAGAGAAAACATATTATGGAAGTAAGTGCCCTTTAAGAGTTAAAACTAGGCACTATGATTTATCTCAACTGTATAACTGGGCCAGTGTGAAAAGCCTATTTGTGTGGTATATTTTTTGTTTTTTCTGTTCCATAGTTGAAAACAAAAACCTTGTTTATGAATCCAAGTAAATGAAAAATTGAACCTGTTTACATAATCATTTTTTCCTCTGTTCATTGTATACCATTATCTCCCTTTGCAGCAAGCACACTGGGACACCTCATAAAATCATCTCAGTGAAAAGGGTAGTGTGTCCTGTTCATAATTCTGTTGGTTTGCAATGTAATGCTAGGAATATAAGGACATATCTAAATATGCAGCTGCAGAGGGAGGCTGAATGGAAAATGCAGAGGTATAATCTTTAATAATTGCCTTTGGCGACATGATTTGTGTTGTTCTTGTGCAATTATTTTATGTAAGTAAAAAATGCACTCTACCACCTCCTACAGTATAGCGATTTCCAGGATCTCATATCTGTTCAATGCCAAACCATAGCCCTTAGCTCAAGAAAGTAAATGGATAAAAGAACAACTTATTTCCATTTTCCAAATGTTTTTTCAGTGAACTGTGGGTGCTTTGCATATCTCCTGTCTAAGACTTTCATTCACTTTATTTAAACTTCTTTTTGTACCTAGAAGGGACAAAACAAACAAACTAGTTTCATTGCAGTCAGAATAGCGATTCGATGTTGGTTATTTCCTGTCATTGTAAAATTCATGCTCAGGAGGGTTTGTAGAAAGCCAGCATTATAACCTTGTGGACTTATCAGCAAGTCCGAACATAACTTCAAAGTTCCTTTTGAAGTCTATACAATAACACTATTTCTTTACATGGTTTCAATTCAGAAAATCTCGATAACCATTTCTTGTTTGTTTATATGTTAACTATGGACTGTATACAGGGTAGAGGGAATTGCAGATGGGAATTTGAAACTTAAGGCCAAAGTAGCAAAGTTGGAACAATTCTCTAATTAAAAATCTGCTAATTTGGCCTTGCATATGAATTTCCCTTCCACAATTCCCTCTTTATTTAATAAAACCCTGTAACATTTTATTTTTTATTGAAGCTATACAAAAATGTTACAGGACATCTCAAAGGGATTTAAGCACCCTTCAGCCTGCTTAGTTTAAACCCAGAGTCAGTTGTGTGTGTGCTTATTTAAGCTTGGCCACTTATAGAAACAAACATGAATCACAGAGAAGAACTAAATGCAAGAAAAGGGTATAGTAAACTGTATAATCAAGCCCGCCAAATAATGTACAACAGACCATAGCACTGTTACTTCTATTCAAATTTGACATTTATTAGATGTACATTAAATATTCATTAAATAAACAGGTTGCACCATCAGAATCACTATATACTATCACCAAACAATGATTAAAAACACCTATTCAGGTAACTGCTGGGAGGTGAGGACTGAAACCACCAATAGGGAACTTGGTGTACTACATAGAACGGCATACTATGGTAACTAAAACTCAATTGACTAAAGCTATCAAAGGTACCAGCAAATATGGAGTAAGTATGAGCAGGCAGACTCATCTAATTGTTACATTAATGCGATTCTCTAAATTGCAATTAACATTAAAAATGTATGTAGGGTATGTTTGATTGAAAGAAGAGGAAATATAATGCTAGTAAAATTAATGTAGCCAGCTACTAGACTGCAACATTATAATTGTCTTCTTTTCTTAAAAGCGTATAGGAGATTCAATAGGTATTAAAGTCAGTTTCAAAGGTGCATGCAAGCATTGATTCCCCCAAAAATATTATTTTGGAAAAAAAAACTCTTTGAGGAGACGGCTTTTTAAATTTTATTTGGAAAATCAGATGCTCGTCCAGGCCCATACTCTTTGTGACACTTTTACACTGCCACAAATGCTTCTGAGGTTGCCATGGTGATATGCTGGGCAATTGAAATATCCTTGTGATTAATGATAACATTGACATGTTTTAAAACTTGTCTCTGGAAATATAGGATCGATTTTCAAAGGTACTCAACAGTAGAATTGAGCGAACCTGAACCGCAAAGTTCGGGTTCGTATCGAACATTACGATTTTTGGATCCCGGACCCGAACACGGACATTCCACTGTATGTCCGGGTCGGAGTTCGGGGTTCGGCGATTAATATCGCCTTAAATTTAAAATTGCTTTTGCTGCCCAGTCACTAGTAAAATAAGCCCCCCCGGTCCCCACACATTACCGGTGGGTGGGGACCCTAATGATAATAATGAGGGGGGACCTAGTGTCCCCCCACAATAAAAAAAGCCTACCTACCCCCCCTCACCCTAATAATAGTGAGGGGGTGGGCAATAAACTAACCTGTAAAAAAAAACAATTTTATACTTACCATTTGATGTCTTCTTTTTTCTTTCTTCTTTTTTCTTTCTTCAGCCCCAAAAAAGGCCAAATAAAAAAACCATAATACGTGCCACAAAAAAAAAAAAAAAAAAAACGAGCCACAAAAAAAAAAATCCACGGGTGGGTGAAAAATAATCCATCTTTTTTCTTTCTTCAGCCCCAAAAAGGCCAATTAAAAAACCATAATACGCGCCGCAACTGTTAAAAAAAAAAAAACCCGAGCGCAAAAAAAATCCACTGGTGAAAAAAAAAAAATCCATCTTTGCCCATGGAGGGCCCCGTGCAGACTGAGCTCTTAAAGCCTTGTAAAGCCTTGCCCCGCCCTGCAATTAAGCTCAAAGCATCCAGGTATCTGCTCAACTCTACTCAACACTTCATTGTCAAGCAGCCATGTTAATGCTGCTCATTGTTTTGCAATTAATAAAAAAAATAATAAGTAAATACCAGTAATGTAAGACAGGATATACCGTATTTGCTCGAATATAAGACGAGGATTTTTTCTGAAAAATACTCCTTGTCTTACATTCAAGGTCGTCTTATAGTCTGACCTCAAATCGAGGTCAGATTATAAGACTGGGATCCAGGTCCCCCGCAGAGCTGCAGGGGACCTGGATCCCCCTCTCTAACAGCTGGGGGATGTTTGCGCGATGAGCGCAGAACTCCCCTGCTGCCGCCCGGCATGACCGCCGGGACTTCTATGATGAAGCCGGGTCCTTCCGGCTTCATCATAAAAGTCCCGGCGGAAGTGCCGGGCAGCAGCGGAGGATGTCTGCGCGTATCGTGCAGACATCCTCCGCTGCCCTGCTAGCCACCAGGGACATTTGGGCAGCTGGGGGATTTCTGCACGATATTGTCCGTCATAATAGATGGTGGGGTCTGGCAGCATGGAGGATGTCTGCACGTATCGTGCCCTCACTAGCCACTAGGGAAAGAATCAAGGTGAGGGGGGGGGGGGGAAACACAGACAAGGGAAGGGAGGGGGAAGATACAGACAAGGGGAGGGGGGAAGACACAGACAAGCAAGGCGGGGAGACACAGACAAGGGGAGGGAGGGGGACAGAGAGAAAAGGGGAGGGGGAAGACAGAGAGAGAAGTTTAGGGGGAAGGGAGAGAGAGACAGCTGGGGAGGGGGAGAGAGGTCTAAAGAAATGCATTTGTTTAATATCAATTTTTTTTATTAAATATTAAAAAGCAATTTACATATATACAAGTTAAACTTCTTTTCCCCCTATAGGGTAGTCTTATATTCAGGCTTTTAGTTTTTTTCCTAAAGGAATATACAAAGTTTGGGGGGTCGTCTCATAATCAGGGTCATCTTATATTCGAGCAAATACGGTACAAACCAAGAAACTGGCCTTCACACATTAAGGTGAGGGATCAGTATCATCATTTATAGAGTAAAAGGATGCCAACAAAACCTGTAATATGGCAATTAAAGTGGCTAAATTGGAAATGATGACTGTATTGGGGTAATTATTTGAAGGGTTGCTAAAGGTATACATTCATGAAAACATCTTGACTGAATATAATTTTTTTTCCCCAAAAATGTATCTTTATTCATTTTCTTATATATATATATATATATATATATATATATATATATATATATATATATATATATATATTCACAAAACATATAAATAACATACTTACATTTAACATATTTATACCATTATTTAGCCACTCCAGTTATATTTGTATATATTTCGAGACCCCTGGGACTAGCCACATAATAGTACTTACTTAACTTATTTACCCATACATACATACATATAATTGCATCACTGAAGACCATCTTTTCTCGCTGTTTTCCTTTATTTTCTTTTTCTCCCCTCTTTCCTCTCCTCTTCACCTTCCTTCCTCCTCTCCTCCCTCTCAAGTCCTGTTGTTTATTTTCTCTACCCACTCTTCTCACTTGACCCATCCTCTTTCTCTTATATTAAACTGTTTAGATATCCCTTGTTCCATTTTTATCTGGAATAGCACCTGATTTTTTACCTATACCCATTAAGGTATTTTCCTGGATTCCCAATTCCTAGCTATTAACAATTTAACAGCTAGGATTATATGTATTATTATTTCTTGACTGAATATCATTAGTAGACGTCAACATGCTTTTGTGAGAGACGGGTCTTGTCAAACCAACTTAATAGCATTATATGAAGAAGTCAGTAGATCTAGATCTGGGGCGGGCAGTTGATGTAATGTATTTAGACTTTGTTAAAGCATTTGATATGGTTCCACACAAATTGAGAGAAATAGGCTTGGGGCAAATGTATGTATTTGGTTTGAAAATTGGCTGAAAGATTAGTTTGAAATGAAAATCCTTGTTTTTGGGAGTCATATCTCAGTGTTTGCTGATGACACAAAATTAGGTAAAGTCTAACCTTGTTTCTTCTTTGCAGGGAGATTTAGACAAAGTAGGTGGCAGGGAAAGCAAGTGACAAATGAGGTTAAATGGATAATATGGAACTAGAAAAAGTGCAATGGAGGGCTACAAAATGAATATAATAATGATCCAATGTCTTATCAAGGACGCTGCAGACATTTCACTAAGGCATATTTAGTATCAAATAACATGTGCCATCAGTTACATTTTTTTGTTGTAATTAGACAATCTGGTTGGAGATAATGCTCTCTTGTATGGCTTTTTGAAAGATTGTTTTTGAATAGCCTTTGCATCTAAATCTATCACACAGATCCTTGGATATTATTCATGAAATATGCCAAATCATGCAGTTGCTTATTAATTTGAAATGCTAACCTCTGGCAGGAAACTTTTGGTAGAAGATGGTTTGGTTAGATAGATTTTGTTATGGTCCCATCACTTCGAATAAGCTCTGCTCCTCCATTCTCCCCACTGAGCCCGATGGAAAGTTCTTCATATGGTATTTGATCTATGGCTTTTATTATTGCTGTAAGTAGTGATTCATCGACTGACACATTTTTAATCACTGGTGGCATTTTGGAATGCTTTTTTTAATGTACATATAATAAATGACAGGATCACAGGAAGCATCAGGGCTTCATCTGTTGCTGACAGTCTTTCTCTGCTACTTTGTAAATGAGTGCACCAGCAGAGACTACTGGACCCAGTGCTGTATTCAGTGCAAGGCATTCTAAGAAAAACCTATGGTGGCACTTATCTGAGTTGCCTTGCGGGGTGTGTCTAAAAATGCCACCCCTTTAACCCCTTCGCGACAATGGACATGCCAGGCACGTCTAGCCGGGAACTCCGTTGCTGACAATGGACGTGCCTGGCACATCCTGTGGGGAAACGAGCAGTTTTCGCGATCAACGATCATGAAAATCACTCTGACGGCGCTGCTCTATTGCCTCAGTGTTGAGGCATTAGGCAGCACCGAAATTTTGAATCTTGGGCACCCACAATCGCTCCACTGAGCGATTGTGGGCACCATATTGGAGAGCAGCTGCTGCCCGCTTGGGGATAGGGCGTTGGAAGTGAAAAAAATTCACTTCCGTGGCTCTAATGCTGTATTTCAGTAAAAACAATCTTATGTTTCTTTTTGAATTCGGGAAACTTTACATGTAAAAGGGCTTTTTCTGGAGTTAGGATCCATTCTCGACCAAATATCTCACTTAGCCTTTGTGAAACGTTCAACCAAAGGCTGTTAATCATTACTCATCCCCACCATATATGCACAAAATTTCCTCCTCGCTGTCCACATCTCCAGTATGAATCCAGAATTTTAGGATACATCCTGGAGATTCTTGCAGGGACCAGATACCACTGTGTCTCAATATTAGGACAGTGGACCGCATCACTAGTTTTTGTCCTATAACTCGCAAAAAACATGGAAACGTGTTTTATATAATATGTATGTGTTCTCAAATATATAATAACATATGGTCTATTCATGAAACCGTAAGGTGATGAATGAGACTAAGGCACATAGAGGTTACTTGAAAAATGTTTTGTCTATTCACCATAGTTCACTTGCTTAGTGAATTGACATGTATATGTATGCATATTATCACCTATCTTACATCTAGAAGGAAGATGTATTATTTGTTAATGCTCAGAAACATCAAGTCTGGAACTAGCAGTGAAATACACTAACATTAATTCATAACTTTAATTTGGCTATTTGAGTTGTCAGCTCACTGCAGAGCACTTACTGTAAACACTAGGCATCTGGTCATAGATAGCCAAGAGGGGTTTTTCCTTCTTTTTCACACACACACACACACACACACACACACACACACACACACACACACAGTATCTATCTGTATAGTCTATTAAAACTATTCACAAGATATATCAGCTAACACAAACACAATAAAAGACATACAACCATTCACTATCCATGATTAAATGTTTGGAAAGAATAATATATTTCGATTTCTAAAATCATCAATGTTCAGACTTAATTCATTCCTTGATTGAAACTGTGTCACGGTAAAAGCCAACTTGTCTGAGACATCCTCGGTGGATTGATTGGCTCCATCTCTCACACTGTCAAGCTATGTTTTGTCGCTTGTGTTTGGGGAATTGTGGCTTGTTCTTTTAGAAGATCTGTTTTACAATGAAGAATAACAGAATATTAAGTGAAATTAGTAAAAACCTACACTTACATTTGAATGTTTACCAGTTTGTATATATTTAGTGATCTAAAACTAGGAATCATGTTTATTTCATAAAGTATTTCTGCAAGCAACCTATAAAATATTGAGTGTGAAAGAGTATTAAAAGTGTGTATATATATATATATATATATATATATATACAGTAAGAGTAGTAAAGAGTATATATTGATAAAAACAGGGCCTTAGCTTGAATACCAGAAATGTTTTCAGATATGCATTGAGATAAGCATGCATTTCCTATGTAATAGTATAGTTTAGTGTTGTTATATTTAAATGATAATAATTAAATAGAAAAAATTAGCTTGTGAGAAACTCAACCGAGTACAGACAATTACTAACTTGTCAATAATAGTTTGCTGGATGGTACCCATTGGAGAGCAGCTCACATGTTTCTTGCACGCTTTGTACCATATCATAATTATTCTGCCTGTACAGAGGGCAGGACATAAAAAGACATGTCTTTTTTCCATAAAGGACTTAGCAACTATAGATTTACGTTTTATTCTTCAGTGGATTTATCAGTCAGTATCGCTCTAGGCTCACACAGCTCATTATTATTAAGTTGAAGTGGAGCTTAATCCACACATGGCTCCACACTGGTAAGGTGAAGTGGAGTTTAATCCACACATGGCTCAGCACTGGCAAGGTGAAGTGGAGCTTAATTCACACATGGCTCAGCACTGGTAAGGTGAAGTGGAGTTGAATCCACACATGGGTCAGCACTGGCAAGGTGAAGTGGAGCTTAATTCACACATGGCCTAGCACTGGCAAGGTGAAGTGGAGCTTAATTCACACATGGCCTAGCACTGGTAAGGTGAAGTGGCATTTAATCCACACATGGCTCAGCACTGGCAAGGTGAAGTGGAGCTTAATTCACACATGGCTCAGCACTGGTAAGGTGAAGTGGAGCTTAATTCACACATGGCCTAGCACTGGTAAGGTGAAGTGGCATTTAATCCACACATGGCTCAGCACTGGCAAGGTGAAGTGGAGCTTAATTCACACATGGCCTAGCACTGGTAAGGTGAAGTGGCATTTAATCCACACATGGCTCAGCACTGGCAAGGTGAAGTGGAGCTTAATTCACACATGGCCTAGCACTGGTAAGGTGAAGTGGCATTTAATCCACACATGGCTCAGCACTGGTAAGGGGAAGTGGAGTTTAATCAACACATGGCTCAGCATTTCTAAGGTGAAGTGGAGTTTAATCCTTCAAAGCGGCAATGGGTCGAAACTTTGTCACTTTGACGGATTAAACACCACTTCACCTTACCAGTGCTGAGCCGTGCGTGTTTCTTGTGTATATGGCCTTTAATGGCTAGTTTGTCGGTGTTCATATATCTTCTCTGTATGTAATGGTGTATAGAAATCAAAACAAACATGCATGACACTCCCAAGTGGTCCCTTTCTTGTAGAGCATATTGTTACACTTGGCTCATAGCATATTTTACATTTTCTGCTGTATCTTAACAGTGCAGTAGAATGCGTAATTGCTTCTAAAAATAATTGCTTTCTCAGATGAGTGTATCAATGTTGACGTTGGATATGATGTCAAGAGTCACAGTGCAGAACAGGAAGTCAGAAAGCAGATCAGTTTGCATAGTGGCTGTATAGATTTGTAAACAAAAGTACTGCTTAAAAAAGCCAAGACCTCTTAAACAATGTTTTTTTTTTTGACACTCAGACTTAAGACCTAAAAAAGTGCACCTTGCTTAAGTTACAATGGTGTCTCCTTTCCCTCTTTAGAGGATTCTTTTTCATCACTGTGCTCAGTCCTCTCTGTGAGTCATCCTTGTGTCATTTGCCAAATACTATGCCTTTAACCTAAATACAAAGTGTCTCCGTATTTCACACCTTTGGACCTACTTATAAGTATGAACACTCTTTGACAAAAACAACTATTGCAATTCAATCTATATTACTCCACAATGCAAAAACAAACAAAACTAACTTACATACATTAATGGCCTGCAATGGCTGGCCAATCCCAACCCCTTCTTTTACTTGAATAATACCGTATTTGCTCGATTGTAAGACGAGGTTTTTTTCAGAGCAAATGCTCTGAAAAATCCCCCTCGTCTTATAATCGAGGTCTCTTATAATCTGACCTCAAATTGAGGTCAGATTATAAGACATGGATCCAGGTCCCCAGCAGAGCTGCAGGGGACCTGGATCCCCCTCTTTAGCAGCAGGTGATGTCTGCGCAACGAGCGCAGACTCCCCTGCTTCCGCCCGGCACGACGGCCGGGGCTTCTGTGAAGAAGCCGGGTACTTCCGCTTTCGTCACAGAAGTCCCGGCGAGCGTGCCGGGCGGCAGCAGGGGAGGTCTGCGCTCATCACGCAGACTTCCTCTGCTGCCCCACTAGCCACCAGGGTAAATCGGGCAGCTGGGGGTTGTCTGCACGATACGTCCGTCATAATAGACAGCCGTGTCTACAACCCAGCTGTCCGTCATAATAGACTGCCGTGTCGGGCAGCATGGAGGATGTCTGCAAGTATCGTGCAGACATCCCCCGGCTGCCCCCACTAGCCACCAGGGATTGAAGTACAGGTAAGGGGGGGGGGGCAACAGAGAGACAGGGGGAGGGAGGGGGGGGAACAGAGAGACAGGGGGAGGGGGGGACAGAGAGACAGGGGGAGGGAGGGGGCAACAGAGAGACAGGGGAGGGAGGGAGGGGGGCAGAGAGACAGGGGGGACAGAGCAGGAAGGGGGGGGAGAGACAGAGGAAGGGGGGCAGAGAGAAACATGTGGGGGGAAGAGACAGGTGAGGGGGGAGTGGGGAGTGAGACAAAGCTGGGGGCAAGGGAAAGAGAGAGGCAGAATTGGCACATAAAAATAAATAAACACAAGAAATGAATTTTTTTAAATATAATATTTTATTAAAAAAGCAATTTACATGTGAATATATACAAGTTTACCTTTTTTCCTATAGGGTAGTCTTATATTCAGGCTTTTAGTATTTTTCCTAAAGGAATATCCAAAGTTTGGGGGGTCGTCTTATAATCAGGGTCGTCTTATAATCGAGAAAATACGGTATATCTTTGATGCGCCCACATACCAACTCCACCTTTTTCATACTATTACTTCCAGTCCTTGGAATCAGCCCGGCTCAATTATGCGAGGGGGTCAAATGAGTTTAGTGGGAACCGGTCCAACCATTGATGCCACAAATGGATAAACTTTCCTGCCTTAGTAGTAACCTTTTTCCATTAAGCAAAAATGGTTGGTTAAATTTAAAACCTGCAACCAAGTTAATTCTTCTGTAATTCTCCATTTCTTAGCAATCAGCGATTTGGCTGCCATAAATTAGTGTACAACAAAGTTTTTACTTTTAACAGGTAAACCCTCCAAGTTATAATGAAGCAAAGCCTGTTTGGGTGAGGGAGACACTAAGCAACCAGATAAATCCGCAATCACTTCAAATACTTTGTCCCATGTCCCCGCTACCTTTTCACAGGTCCACTATATATGCAGGAAGGATCCGGGCAGCTTACCACACCGCCAACAAGTGTCTGGGTTGGAATTATTTATTTTGTGCATTCTTTGGGGAACAAGATACCAGCGTTGTGCGAGCTTATAAAACTGCTCCTGTAAATTCAGGCAATGGGGACTTTTGGCCAGCTGTGACCATATTTTACACCATATATCAGGTTGAATAGGGAGGCCCAGTTCCTTCTTCCAGCTTATCAAAGCAGGGGACAAAGTCAGCAGGATCAAAGAGT
Source organism: Pelodytes ibericus (assembly GCA_036172795.1). Classification (NCBI taxonomy): domain Eukaryota; kingdom Metazoa; phylum Chordata; class Amphibia; order Anura; family Pelodytidae; genus Pelodytes; species Pelodytes ibericus. Next base: position 138,074,694 of record CM069861.1, read on the forward strand.
CCAACCTATTACGGATTTTCCCTATTATACCCGATTGTTTGCTAGTGTCAAATAATTGGTAGATCAGCCTTACGCCCTTAGACTCTAACCCTATAGACAAGGATGCCCTCAGATAATGCCTGTCCCGTTATTTGGGCAGTTGGGGTCGTATATAAGGCCATGACAGAGTCGATCAACTTCACTCCCAGATTGTACTATCTAAGAGTCTCCTCTAGGAACCCCCAATCGACCCTGTCAAACTCCTTCTCCGCATCCAGGGATACCAGTACCGCTGGCAGATTTTTACAAGACAGGTAATCCAGTAGGTCAATAATCCTCCTAACATTACTAGAGACTTGCCTTCCCCCAACAAATCCTATTTGGTTTTTATGAATTATTGAAGTTATTATTGGTTTTAGCCTATCCACGATTATGGAAGAATACATTTTAGTGTCTGAATTTATTAATGATATGGGTAGATAGTTGGACACTTGAGTAGGGTCTTTCCCTGGCTTGGGGATGGGGGTAATCGAGGCCTACAGCATCTCAGCTGGGAAGGCTTGTGATGCTCTGATTGAATTAAACGTACTAACTAGATAGGGAGTTATGATATTTCCTAATTTTTTATAGAAGTAATTGGAAAAACCGTCAGGGCCTGGGGCTGTGTTAGTTTTCAGTCTATCTATTGCTATTTTAACTTCAGACATGGAAATGTCTCCTTCCAATTACTCTTTCAAGTCATGGGAGATCTTCGGCAGGCATATACTTTTTAGGTACTCTGAAGTACCGTCCTTATTTCTACCTGAGGGGGGGGGGGGGGGGATTTATTATATAGAGATGAGTAATATTGCCTAAACGTGTCTCCTATCTGTTCTGGGCTAATACATGTCTCTGATTCCGTCACAATCTTCTGGATCCTGGCTCTTAAGTTATTTCTTTTGAGTTGGTCAGTCATTAATTTATTTATTCTATTCCCCTGGTAATACCACTTTTGTTTCGTCCGTCCTATGATTTTATTGGTTCTCTCCAAGAGAGATGCCTGGATTAATTTCTGCACCCTATTGATCTCTGCTGTTGTGTCTGGGTGTATAACTTTTTTATACACCTCTTAAGGGAACTGAGACAGAAATTTCAAACTTAAGGCCAAAGTATCCAACTTAGAAAAATTCTCCAATGCAGCTGAAGAATTTTTCCAACTCAGCTATTTTGGCCTTAAGTTTGAATTTCCTGCTTCAATTTCCTACAATTGACTCTTTATTGAGTAGACCCTAATATCTAATATGGCATCCTTACTAGTTTGAGAACAAGGAAAGCCATGTTGCACCATGCAGTTTCATGTAACTGGAGGTGATGGGGCACTGACTGGTATTTGTTATGAAACTAAACTTCCATAGACATGCCTATATGGTTTACAATGTTTTTGGCTGGCGAGGGATCATGGGAACTGTAGTTGTTATTCTACTGTTCTCTCCAGTGCTCATGATGCCCAGCCACAAAAAAACACAAGGCACAATATACCAACAGGAGCTATTCTGTACCTCTTCTGTGCCTGGCTCACTATATACTGATGGGAACTATGCTATACCAAATGTCTGGGTTACTTTATAGTGATGGGAGCTATGCATAACAATGTCTGTCTTGGTCAGAATGTGTACTGGTTGGAGCTATATTGCACAATGTAAGTGTCTGACATACTATATACTGATGCGTGCTATACTGTACCACATCTGTTTGTGGTTTAAAAAATATACTGATGAAGGCTATGCTGTACCATGTTTGTGTATGGCTCACTGTATAGTGACTGGAGCTACCTATATACTGATAAGAGCTATTCTGTACTATATCTGTGTCTTGCATACTGTAGATTGATGGAGCTATACAATACCGCAGCAATTCTTAAGAGTGTGCCATGAATTTGAGTATCTGTGCGCAATAAAATAGAAACTTAGAATGTGTCGGCAGATAAAAACTCTTCGGCCCATCTAGTCTGCCCAATTTTCTAAATAATTTTGTTAGTCCCCAGTTCCCTATTTTATAGCAAGGATAGCCTTGTGCCTATCCCACGCATGCTTAAACTCCTTCACTGTGTTTACCTCTACCACTTCCACTGCCATGATTTCAACACTTATCACCTAATGTAAGGTGGGGCAGTGCTCTGCTCACACACCTCACTAGCTGATTATTTTTGCAGCTGGTTGGGCAGACCTGTATGTGTTTCCTCGCTGTCTGATGGCCAGTGAATCCCGGCTTCCACTCTGGAATGTGACATGTCTATGGTGTATAGCCATAATTATAACAGTTAATTATTCCTCTATAGCCGTGATTCCTAATTGCATGGCTGTGCTGCGAGAAAAGCATCTGTCATCCAATATACAGGTATGCTATAATATCCCACATGGTGAAACAATGTGCCACGAGCTAAAAAAAAGTTTGAGATCCACTGCTATACCATCATTACTTAGAGGAGGGCAAACTATAGAGGGGTTGGCAAAATTAATCTTAACCTAGGATGGAAAAAATCTTTGCACCAGCCCTGGTTGTATGGGAAATGCTACTTTAGCATAAAGTTTGACATTTCCTTTTACATTTCCTGCAATTCACTTTCATGAATAAAATCCATAGTATGTCATGTTTAATGTGTAAAATGTTTCTACGCATAAATGTATCTAGTCATCTATCATACTGTTTTATGCATTATAATATATCAAACAAACGTATGCATTTTAATCCCTTAGTGATGTGACTTTTTGGGTTTGTCTGACGCTTGGTGACATGGGCTGTTTGAACATTTCTTCGGTGTTTGTGTTTTGCTGTAATTCCTTTCTTTCTTGTTTAGTGTACCCACACAAACTATATATAGTTTTTATCATCATAAGAAGGGCTTTCTTTTGATAATAGCATATAATTTGTAGTAAAAAAAATAATAAAATATGGCAAAAAAAAGAAAAACTTTTATTTGAAAAATCATATAATCATCTACAAGAGACAACAAAAAACACTGCTAAATAGTTTCTAATATTTGTACTGAGTTCAGAAATAGCCCATGTTTTATGTTTTTGTGCTGTTTTATTCATGTTACAGGGCCAGAACTATAAGTAGTGCAAAACTATTTCAAAATCCTTTTTTTTTTTCAAAATTAGCGATAGTGACATTGTAACACTGATATCTGTATTAACTCCATGAATGACCCCCTACATGTACATATTTTTCAAAACTAGACAACTCAGGGCATTTAACTTGGGGTATTTTTACACTTTTCATGTAGCCATTTTACCACCAACTTTTGCCAAAGTTTGCAGCAAAAAAAGAAATTGTGATTTTTCACACAGATTGCAATTCAGGTAAACATTTCGTGAAAATGTGAAGGGGTGTTGCCAAATAACACCTCAGCAACATCTCCTGAGTACAGGGATACCACCCATGCATAGGTTGGTTAGGTTATTTGGAGGTTAAAAGGCCACATTTGAGAGGTGCGCTTTTTGGTTTTCCAACTTGGAATTTTGACATGCAGAAAACCTGCGCCCATGTTACATTTTGGACATTTTTGAAGTCAGACAGTGTATTTTACCCCACAAAACCAAATATATTTGAAAACTAGACACCCTAGACGTATTTCAAATGGTAGTATTTTAACACTTTTCATGCACTAATTCTACCACCAGCCTATGTCAATGTTTTGGGTAGTAATTTGTTTCACAAACATTGTACTTCAGGCATAAATTCACAGATTTTGGTATATGTCACTGCCAAACAACACCCCAGTATGTGTTCAGCAACATCTTCTAAGTACAGCGATACCATCCATGTATAGGTTTGTTGGATTGTTTGAGGGTAAAAGGCAACATTTGTGAGGTACGCATCTCAGTGTTCCAACTTGGAATTTTGACATGTAGTCAACCTGTGTTCATGTCCTATATGGGATATATCTTTGAAGTCAGCCAATGTAATTTATCCCCACCAAACCATATATTTTTTAAAAGTAGACACCCATGACTCCTTGTGGCAAGGGCTCAGCAGCCACTGATCCATCACTAGATGATGTATCAGAAAGCTGACCACTGTCAAATCGAACTCTGAGTCAGCGGCCTCAGAATCAGTGCCTAAGCAGTGGTCTACGGCAAAGAACGGGTTATTAGCTCTTTGAAGAGCCTATCTAGTACTGTAAAACATTACAGGACAAAGAAATGAATCCATAAACAAGTGCAGACAGCAAAAAATAGTATTGCTGTACAAGATTACTGCTTATACAGTGTTCAATGGCAGAGAAGGGGTTAATACACAGGGAATGGCTTTCATAAAACCTGACAATTTTACAAAATGTTATTTTAACACTAATACTGATCTGTCTCTTTCCCTCGCCAAAATGTAAGTGAGGAGAGGGAGGCAGATCCAAATTGGTCAGATCAATATTCACAAATATTGATCTGACCAAGCGAATGGTGATGCTCATCTGAGCAATCACCAAACCACCTTTGCCACTGATTCGCTGTTACTGATCGATGCTTTTAGACAGCTTAAAAACAAATTATTTTTACTTAACATGTAAAATATTTTTACATTACGTGTAAAAAAAAATAATCAAAAAATATGCAGATAGATAAAAATTGCTTTGGCGTCGATATCATTGCATAAGCAGTGATTTTCAGCAAGGAAGTGGTTAATAGCTCTTAGAAGAGCTTTTGAAGTACTGTAATAAAAAATTAACCCCTAATAAATGCACAAACAGCAAAAAATGCTCTGATGTGCAAGATCACTGCTTACACATGATCAATGACAGGGAAGCGGTTAAATGCAGGGAATGGCTTTTTATAAAAGCCATTGGGTCTCAATTTTTTTTTTTAAATTGTTTTATTGTATTTTTATTATTTATTTTATTTTACTTTTACTACTTTGATCTGTCTCTTTCCCTCACGAAAAAAAATGTGAGGAGAGGGAGGCAGATCCAAAGTGGTCAGATCCATATTTGTTTAATATTGATCTGACCAGGCAGTGATAATGCTCATCTGAGCATCCTCACTGCCTTACAGTCTGCCTGGCAGTCACTGATTGCCTCTGTGATGAGGCAATCGCGTGACTGCTTGAAGAGCACAGGAAGCAGCTACTTCCTGCCTCCTGTGCTCTTGCCCTTAGAAGGGCAGCGCCATCTTGGTCGCACATTTTTTTTAGTGTTGCTGACTGCCTCGACATGCGAGGCAAGTCAGCAACACTTACAGAGCCATAGGAAGCAATTAAATTTGCTGCCTATGCTTGTTTTACATGCCCGTTTTACATTATCATCACTGGCCTGTGAATCACGCCCCCTCACCCGATGCAAATCTGGATTGGGGTGTTCCATGATGCCTCTTCATTGAGGTAAGCCTGGAGCACCCCTAAAAGAGGCAGTTGTATGCTGCAATTGCTGAATTCTATAAACAAAGAGCTATAGAATGGACTGTAGATAAAGCAGAGGTAGGGGTAGAGAGAGATACACAAGTAGTGAAGCCTGAGGTTTTTTCACTGTTCCTAAAAATCTCTTCCTGGTACCCTGTCTATGATCGTATGAGACATCATGATCTCCATGATACACGGAAGGTCAACCATAACGGTCTCTGCCTCTTTCAGTTGGCTATTGTCTCAATGGGCCCTCTCTCCCAAAGAAGTTCCCATGATGTGTCTCCCTTCTATGACCCTCTGGGCTATATTTTCTATGGGGATATGTGTATTGAGCTAGTGTTCTAGGTTCAGTCCTGTTATGCAACATTCTGGGTTGGGATATACATTTTTCATGATATCTTCTAGTTGGAATGTGGCCGGTTTTAATGTCTGTCTGTCTCACATATCCACTATATCTCGATGGACGCTTATTTTCGATCCTATTTGTGCCCTCTGGTAGTCTTCTCTATCTCTTCTCATTTTTCACTTTTAATCCTGACTACCTTTTCCTCAATTTTCTTAACTCTTTCGCTCAGTGCATTGCTTTTTCTATCTGTAATTTCCGAATCAATTTCTTTGTGGATTTGTTCTTCCACTATTCTAGTCTCGTTTTCTATCAGCTCCAAGCTGGTCTGCTGGTATTTTATTAACAGCTTGATTAAATCAATGGAGCATTTGTCCAATATCTCATTCCATTTAGACATAAAGTTTTCATCATCTAATCCAAAGGCTGGGGGCATTTGTATTCATAGACCTCTAGGAATCACATTTAATTTCACATATTGTTCCAAAAAAGAAACCTCCCACCACTTGCATACCTTTCTCTCCGCCGGCCACTTAAATTTATTGAAGAGACTGGCCGAGGGAGTGGCAGAGTTAGTATGTTGGTTTTCCACTCCAATGTGCTGGCAAGCAAAGCTACAATGTTGAGGAAACATTGATTTGCTCAATTGCACCCTGCAGAGACCTCACTGCTTCAAACTCATTTGTTTTGTTTAGGGGTGGGTAGTGGAGGCAAGACAGTGTAGCCCATGGAATGCACTATAGAGGATTCCATAAGGAGTAGGTCTGGCCAGCATCACAAGTGGACCCTGTAGTATGAGTAAATTAATAGCTTGTCAAACATTTTAATTCTCGAAGGTGGCAGCACCAGGTACAAATGCCACTTTGCACACATTAAGCTTCTCATTAAAAAAAAACAATTAAACATAATAATACTTATAATAATAATGAGCTAATGCATAAGTTGGGTCTGTTCCAGTTTATGACACTTTGAGGAGCTGAGGTTGCCCATTCAGGAAAACTCTGCTCAGTCCATATGACACAACCCCAGAACAATAGAACTGACAAAGTAGGCACCATCGGCATTTCATAAAACACATCCATGTGTGTTTACTGTCTTTTCTAAAATGTAATAAAAATGTATATATAAAAACACAGATAAACACAGCCCCTACCCCTACTGAGACCTATTAGTATGTCATAAACCACTCACTGACAAACAAATAGATGAGCATTAGGTAATCTCCAATATCTTCAGAATGTCAAAAACAGATTGGAAATCTGTATCACACAAGCACTGAGCTGTTTGGCTGGTTGCCAGGAGACACAGTGACTTCCTCTGCTGGTAGTAAGTGCTTGAACCCATTTCACCAGTTTGCGGGCAATCCTATGCAAGTGACATCACTTCACCTGCAGCAGTAGTTGTGCTCCCTATTAGTATATCATGCCACACTTTCCTATTGGTGGCCACCGTTATGCAAATTTATGACATCATCTCGTTAATATTTTTGCCTGAAAATAGCTTACTTATAGTATTTGTGTTAGTGTTAAAAGGACAGGTACCTTTTAATCAGGGGTTGAGCTTTGAAAGTCAGGTATATATGAAATTTAAACTTAATAGCTTGATTTTCTAATTTTAGAAATATACCATCAAAGTCAGAACAGTAGATCATTCTAAACTGAAATGCAGATACACATACTGAATAACATTTTAAAGTTTTCAGAGTCCTTTGGTGCTGAACTTTCCATTTTTGATGTCTGAAACCGCCTCTGTGATGAACTCCATCGGCTGTAGCTATTGGTTCATTTTAACCACTCTGTAGATAACCAGACTACAGACTATGGTTTTATAAATGAAGTGATTATATATTTTCTTATTATCGGTTTATCAGGAGCTGCTGCTATAGAAAAATGGAAACCTTTTAATTTTAATGAATTTCTAAACGGAAGAAAATGGTTTAAAAGAAACAAGAAATAGTTTTGAACGGGAAGACTTGTCACAGTTTTCTGCTGCTGCCATGTTATGTCAAATGGTATCTATTATTCATAAGTTAGGTGAATTGGCAGGTCTGGTCTAGAAGGTTTTAGTGACTGGGATGACCGTTAAATTGGACAAATGAACATAGCTGCACTTTAAAGGGGCAGTTCCACCTAGCTAATTTTCTAATTGTTGCATAGTTGCTAACATGAGCCATGTTTCCAGGAACACACATGTTCCACATACTGCAGAAAGAGCATGCAAAGGGCAACCCGGCAGTTTGTCGGGTGCATATAAGCAGAGACAGAAGCTATGAGCTGTTATTCAGGATGATCTATGCCATACTACAGGCTTTTGTGCACTTTAAATTAGGATGGCATAGAACGTGCTATAAGAGCAAATCAGGTTGGTGATGTTGTAGGACCTACCCTCTGCCTACATAGTGCTGAACTGCTCTTTGTATGCTTTTCTGCAGAATGTGGAACACACACACACCAAATAAAATCAAGGCTAGATTGAAGGTCTCCTACATTTTTTTTTTAATTGAAAATAATTTCACAAGGAACTCTAAATTCCACTGTTTTATCAAGCGTTTTCATTCTTCTCTCTAAGAAAGGGTCGTCAGTAGTAATTACTGTGCACGCAGACCCTTTCTGTTGGAATGTTGGGGACGTGGTATCATCAACACAAAAGGAGGGCCTTGGGGAGATAGGCATTGCTATTGCAACAACAATAACACCATTACATGCTATAAGCAGGAATGACTTCTTTACTTTACACCATTCAGTGCATTTTTTAAAATTTCTTTTTAAGACCCCGACCCTTTAAAGATGACGCTTTCAAGGTTTGAATTTCTATGGATACATTATGCTTCTAGATTCCTAACTAATCATGTTGATAAACCCATAGTGCACAGAGAATGGGATTTATATTTTACTTGCATGGTATTACTGGCTGTTCGAATTGTTAATAATAATTTTTTTTTTTTTTGCCCTTTCCACTGAAGAAGAAAACTTCAGTTTATAATATAACAGTCTCTATAAAGTTGGAAGTGAACTCGGTTTGTAAAATATGCCGAATACATTTCATTTGAAAATGTTGTCGTCTATACATCTGTGGATAAGAGGCATGGCTGGTCTCTTTATCATACCTGACAAGTGACTGGGAAAGGGGTTGGTCACTTGAATTTCATGCCTCTTACTTTGCCTTGATGAATATACTGTCAGAGGACTGCTTAATTTAGCTCCACTGTTAGTGCAAGAAAATGAGAAATTCTGCTAGACTTGTGGATTGAGATGCAGAAAATGAATAATTACCACGGACAGTAGGTGAGGATTGAAGAGTAAGCAACCAATAATATATGGTAATTGCATTCCTGTAGAGGAACATACCACTGTGAGCTGTGAAATTACATCACAATTAATCTGACCACTAATCTTCATCAATGCAATCTAATCATTGCAAAAGCGTATAACAGAAGTAAATATTAAATGTATTTATGTTATAAAAATAAATGTATGTATTCTTTCTGAAATATGTTCATTTGATATTTGTATACCGAAATTTATGTTCTGCAAATTTGATTTATTTCATTTCTCCAGTCCATTTCTGCATACAATGTAGCATATAATTTTGCCCTGCAGGAAAGACATTCCAGTGTGGGCTGAAATGGTAAAACACCTTTTTTTTTCCTGTATTGTTAATAATATCAGAATTTCTTCTGCATGATTTACCGTGTGAGCAGCTTTCCACAGGGCCACTCTTTTAAAGGATCACTCCACTCTGGAACACATTATCTGGCTTCATAAGTTTCCCACATTGCCCATTTTATAAGACGGTCCTGCTCTAGATAATATGCAGCATTTTCATTTCAGCATAGCATAACATGGGACTTTGATATCATCTTGTTTCTGCAAGTTATGTGGGTCTGTGTTCATATGCAGTTTCTAAGAGGTATGTAATGTCAGTGAGATTAAATCTACTCTACTTGTGAGCACAAGTACAGCGAAATCATAGCTGATACTACACAAGACATAATCATTCAGAAGCCTTGTAATCAGTCTATAACTTTTAACTTAAAATGTTATTTTTTTCCCTGTTTGGGAACAATGAGGTGGTTGGCTAGTAGCTGACGTACCTAGGTGTACTGCTTTCTGTGGCGCCAAAAATGGTATGCTTCTTTTAGACAATATCTTTTGTTTGATTTAAAACTTTAAAATAAAGGATTTAGTCCTTCTTTAACATAGAATGGTCCCATAATTCCTGATGTACATTAGTGTGGGACTAGCATTCCATGGGCCTAATTCTGTGTCCCTTTTGCTCCTGACAAGCCACTACTGTAAGAACTGTTTTCGTGTGTATTAAATATCTTCTCTTTAAAGAAGTCTCTAGCAGTATTTGCACTGAAACACACTCAAATACGTAACTCAAAATATGTTCTCCTTTGCCATCTTACTTTTTCAAGGTATTTATCTGCAGGTATAAACACATTCTCTCAACTTCTGCCCTCGACGAATCAGGATGCTGGGGGGTGGAGCTTACGTGGTAGTGCTGTCACTCAAAATATCAGGCAAGCACACAAACCTGCACATGCGCGGTATACATTCTCTGTATCACAAATCCCAATTCCATCAACCTCTACCTCTGCCCTGAAAAAAAAGCCATGTAAAATGTTACTGAGCCACATTTGAAAGATGATTGGCATGGAACTGTTCGCAATGTTTTATTCCAACAAGCTGTGAGCATAAAAGAACTGCTCATTTCTTTTTGTCCGGTAAAGAAAAGAGACTGCATCAGGAGATAAACATATGAAAAAAGAAGTTTGTCAAATCGCATCACTGGTAAATTCCCTCGAAATCTGTTTTTATCTTGAAGCTTCCATTAACTATTATCCTGCAGCTACAAAGAAACAATATATCTTCCTGTACTTTATTTTTCTGTAATTGAAAGTAGTGACCTATATTCGAATTAGTCCTGATGCTATGTGGTTTCTTAAGGGCATTTGCCATGACCCTTTGGGGCATGAATTGCAATTATACAAAAGGTAGAAAGGATTCTGGGATTTCAAATTATTGACTGTTACTCTACTTCCTAACGATTCAAAAACATATTTCTGTGGGCGCCATTAAGTACAGCTCTATTACTAGGTTTGCAAAATTATTTACAAAAAGATTTCCTTTTATTCATGCCAATAATACTGCAACATTTCCAAAAATCAATGCATCAAAATATGGGAAAAATAGTTCAAAGACATACATGTATTTTACATCAGAGAGGGCTATTGACAAAACAAGTCTTCTAAGACAAATTGGCTTCTTTATTTGAAAAAGCCTACAACATTGGCTAATAACTAGGAATGAGTTTGGCACCCTTTGGTTTGTGATTTGTGTTGCTAACACATTTAAATGGGGAATAATAAAAATATGTCTAAAACGTAAGAATTTTACAGTATGTTTCAAAATAATAAACCATTTTCATAAACTGAGTTGCAGTCACTGCTTAGTTATGATAGAGAAGCATTCAAAATGACCGTCTTACAAAATCACATTATTTTAATCCATTAGTGTTTAAACAAATGTGGCTCACACTAAAAGCCAGTTTTAGATTGAGGGTGCACTCAGTTTATTGAAAAACAAATTGCTAGGAAATACAAGAATCTCTAATCTGAGAGAAAGTATATTAAAATATAAAGATTGTGCACTTAACCCCTTAGTGACATGACTTTTTTGGCTTGTCCGACGATTGGTGACATGGGCTGTTTTAACATTTCTGAGGTGTTTGTGTTTTGCTGTAATTTATTTGTCTCATTTAGTGTACCCGCACAAACTATATATTGTTTTTATCGTTATAAGAAGGGCTTTCTTTTGATACCATTATTTTGATAATAGCATATCATTTGATGTAAAAAAAATAATAAAATATAGCAAAAAAATGAAAAAAATATTTTTTTATGACTTTTATTTGAAAAATCGTATACTCATATACAAGAGACAACAAAAAAACACTGCTAAATAGTTTCTAATATATGTCCTGAGTTCAGAAATAGCCCATGTTTTATGTTTTTGTGCTTTTTTATTCATGTTACAGGGCCAGAACTATAAGTAGTGCAACGCTATTTTAAAATCCTTTTTTTCAGAATTAGCGATAGTGACATTGTAACACTGATTTCTGTACTAAATCCATGAATGACCCCCAACATGTATATATTTTTGAAAACTAGACCACTCAGGGCATTTAACTTGGGGTATTTTGACACATTTCATGTAGCCATTTTACCACCAATATTTGCCAAAGTTTGCAGCAAAAAAACTTTTTTTAAAATTTTTCACATAGATTGCAATTTAGGTAAACATTACCTTAAAATGTGAAGGGGTATTTCCAAATAACACCTCAATATGTGTTCAGCAACATCTCCTGAGTACAGGGATACCACCCATGTATAGGTTGGTTAGGTTATTTGGGGGTCAAAAGGCCACATTTGAGAGGTGCGCTTTTTGGTTTTCCAACTTGGAATTCTGATGTGTAGAAAACCTGCGCCCATGTCCCATTTGGGACATTTTTAAAGCCAACAAGTGTATTCTACCCCACAAAGCCATATATTTTTTAAAACTAGACACCCTAGGGTATTTCAAATGGTAGTATTTTAACACTTTCCATGCACTAATTCTACCACCAGCCTATGTCAATGTTATGGATAGTAATTTTTTTTCACATACATTGTACTTCAGGCATGAATTCACAGATCCTATTATGTGTCAGTGCCAAACAACACCTCAATATGTGTTCAGCAACATCTCTTGAGTACAGGGATACCACCCATGTGTAGGTTAGTTAGATTATTTGGGGGTTAAAAGGCCACATTTGAGAGGTGCGCTTTTTGGTTTTTCAACTTGGAATTCTGACATACAGAAAACCTGCGCCCATGTTCCATTTGGGACATTTGTGAAGCCAGAATGTGTATTTTACCCCACAAAACAATACATTTTAGCAAACTAGACACCCTAGGGTATTTCAAATGATAGTATTTTAACACTTTCCATGCACTAATTCTACCACCAGCCTTTGTCAAATTTTAGGTTAGTAATTTTTTAATGTTTTGTTTCCACATACATTGTACTTCAAGCATGAATTCACAGATCCTGTTATGTGTCAGTGCAAAACAACACCCCAATATGTGTTCAGCAACATCTCCTGAGTACAGGGATACCACCCATGCATTGGTTTGTTGGGTTGTTTGGGGGCTAAAATGCCACGTTTAGGGGGGGTGCATTTCCAACTTGGAATTTTGACATGTAGTCAGCCTGCGCCCATGTTCCATTTGGGACACTTTTGAAGCCTATCAAAGTATTTTACCCCATCAAACCATATATTCTGGAAAACTAGACATCCTAGGGTATTTAAAACTGTGGTATTTTAACACTTTCCTAGTGCTAATTCTACCACCAACCTATGTCAAAGGGTTGGGATGTCATTTTTTCCCCACACACATTGTAGTTCAGGCAGGAATTTTCAGATTCTGGTATTTGCCACTGCCAACCAACACCTCAATATGTGTTCAGCAACATCTCCTGAGTACATGGATACCCCCCATGCATAGGTTTGTTGGTTTGTTTTGGGGCTAAAAGGCCACATTTAGGGGGTGCGCAATTCCAACCTGGAATTTTGACATGTAGTCAGCCTGCGCCCATGTTCCATTTGGAACATTTTTGAAGCTGTCCAATGAATTGTACCCCATCATAACATATATTTTTGGAAAATAGACATCCTAAGCTATTTCAAATGGTGGTATTTTAATACTGTATATGTACTAATTCTACCACCAGCCTTTGTAAAAGTTTGTGGTAGTTCTTTTTTGGGAGTTTTTTTTCCACATGCATTGTACTTCAGGCATGAATTCACAGATTCTGGTATATGTCACTGCCAAACAACAACCCAATATGTGTTCAGCAATATCTCCCGAGTACAGGGATAGCACCCATGCATAGGTTTGTTGGTTTGTTTTTTGGCTAGAAGGCAACATTTGTGAGATGCGCATCTCAAAATTCCAACTTGGAATTTTCACATGTAGTCAACCTGCGTCCGTGTCCTATATGGGATACATCTTTGAAGCCAGCCAATGTAATTTACCCCCACCAAACCATATCATTTGTAACGGTAGACACCCATCACTCCTTGTGGCAAGGGCTCAGCAGCCACCGATACATCACTAGATGATGTATCAAAATCGAACCCTGAGTCCGCGGCCTCAGAATCAGTGTGTAAGCAGTGATCTCGAGCAAAGAAGGGGTTAATAGCTCTTAGAAGAGCCTATCTAGTACTGTAATACATTACAGTACAAAGTAATTAATCCATAAAACAGTGCAGACAGCAAAACATACTGTTGCTGTGCAAGATTACTGCTTATACAGTGATGAATGGCAGGGAAGGGGTTAATACACAGTGAAAGACTTTCATAAAACCTGCCAATTTTATAAAATGTTATTTTATATCACTAATACTGATCTGTCTCTTTCCGTCACAAAAATGTAAGTGAGGAGAGGGAGGCAGATCAATATTTGTGAATATTGATCCGACCAATTTTGATCTGACCAGGGCGAATGGTGAACTTAATTTAGAAATCACCAAACCGCCTTTGCCACTAATTCGCTGTTACTGATCGCTATGCGCTCAGACAGCTTAAAAAAAAAAATCTCAAATACTTTTACTTTACATGTAATCCGCTAGCGGGTATGTGTAAAAAAAATAAAAAAATATGCAGACAGATAAAAATTGCTTTGGCGTCAATATCATTGCGTAAGCAGTGATCGACAGCAAAGAAGGGGTTAATAACTCTTAGAAGAGCCTTTATAGTACTATAATAAATCACAGTACAAAAAAAAGTAACCCCTAAAAAATGCACAAACAGCAAAAATAAATGCGCTGATGTGCACGATCGCTGCTTACGCAAGATCAGTGGCAGGGAAGGGGTTAAACGCAGGGAATTGCTTTAATAATTTTTTTTTAATTGTTTTATTATTCGTGTGTTGTGTGTTTATTGTTTTTTGTACTTTTACTTACTTTTCTTACTTTGATCTGTCTCTCTCCCTCACTAAAAAAAATGTGAGGAGAGGGAGGCAGATCATAACTGGTCAGATCAATATAGGGTTAATATTGATCTGACCAGTCAGTGGGGATGTTCAGCAGAGCATCCCCACTGCCTGTCAGTGTGCCTGGCAGTCACTGATTGCCTCTGTGAAGAGGCAATCGTGTGACAGCCAGAGAGCACAGGATGCAGGTACTTCCTGCCTCCTGTGCTCTTGCCCTTAGAAGGGCAGCGCCATCTTGGTCGCACATTTGTTTTAGTGTTGCTGACTGCCTCGACTTGCGAGGCAATCAGAAACACTTTCTGAGCATAGGAAGCGAAAAATTCGCTTCCTATGCTCATTTTTTTAATGCACGTGTTTTAAAGGCTCGGTGCCTTTAAAACCGGCATTTCGATCGCTCTCCGGAGCGATCGAAATGCCGACGGGCATTTTTTTTTGTATTGTACGATGCTTCCACACGGAAGCATTGTTACAATACCATTATAGCACTGAAAGCGGAAAAACTCCGCTTTCAGTGCTTGTTTTGACACAGGACGGACTAGGTCCGTCCTGTGTCACTAACGCCTCGGCACACAGGACGGACCTAGTCCGTCCTGTGTCGCCAAGGGGTTAAAATGCATGAATGTATAACAAATGTTGTATTAAGTATGCAAAACAACAAAACTGTTCACTAACTGTCTCTGTATACCTGTTTTTGTTTTGTTTTGTTTTTAAATTAAAGCTGTAAACTGTGCTTTGGAATTTTGTTTTTAGCCTCATTAATGTCTGAAGAAGGGACCCAGCAACTTGGTTTTGAAAGCTTGCAATCAAACTCAGTCAAAAATGTTAGCCAACTTATGATATAATTTTAATTGTACTTGTTTCCTAAACATAATAAGAAAGACAAAATGTGAAATTGCATTAAAGAGGGACAAAATCCCTATCGTGCTTTCATGAGGAGCAAATATAAACTTGTAGTCATTCATATTCACTTGCATTTGCATGAATATTAAATGCTTACATGTCAAACATTAATATTCCACTCGAGCATCAACCATTTATATTCAAGATACACAAAAACAACCTTAGAGGTCTTGCTACTACTAGTCTTAGTGTTTTGCAGTGTTTAACAAACAAATGACGTACTACCCTTTTAGGACAACAAAACTTTTTTTCCTCTCTCTTGTGCTTTTAACTTAGAAGCATACGTGAAAAATGTAGTGATCCTAGTATAATGATAAACTGGTGTGTACTTTTGCAGTTTATCCTCTGACCAGCAGCTCTCTCTACAAGGTCCTTAATTAGGTCCACTCTGCTGATCCCATGTAAAAATGAGTGTCTTCCTCTGCACTAGTAGAGGGTAACCCTGCTCCATGTAGGCCCAGATCAGATGAATGTGAATGAGCCCCCGCTTTGATTGGCATTACGCACAGGTTGACACTTTCAGCACATGCCAGCCTAAAGATAAATGTTATGTTTACTTAATAGAAGGGGATTTTTTTAACTATTCTTGTAACTAAAAAAAATTAAGTTGTTCTTTTTTTTTTATTCGAAGCCCATACACAGCCCAACATCCAGATCCCCTCTGTGATTGAACTCAGATTTAGAGGTACATCCAGGTACCATCAACTTTGGACATCATGCTCATGTCTCCAAAATATTTTGTATTCTGTACCCTCTGGTTTATACCACTTTAAACGTATCACATTCAGTTCTTTTTAAATAATGTGTCTCTGTTGCTTTCTTAATTACTTCCTTTAATTATCTTTGTCACTCTTCCATTTGCTTACAATCTCCTCTCAGATTCTTTCATGAATTTAATTGTCATTTTCCCCTCACAATCATTCCAACATCTACACATTCTGACCTATTATCCCCCATAATGTGTCAGAATGCAAACAGTCATAATCTTGCCTTGTAACTCTGAAATTACATTTGTAACAATCTGACGCATGGTTTTGGACTCACGAGACTGACTGCATGCACCTCTATGTTCAAAGGAAAGATTTTTATAATGCAGGGGCATTAAGAATGAACTGCGTCAGTGTGTATATAAACTACAACCCAATTACATAATAAAATTTACAGTATCAAAGCTGGGGCGAGTGGGAAGAAACAGAGGCATATGTTAACTGCTCACACCAGTTATGTGTTTTTTGCACCAACATAAAGTTATTCATTAGTACTCCTTAGTAAATAAAACCATGCCTGTCTAGATCTAAATACAAAGTGCATGCTTAGTCAGGCAAAGCTATTGTACTCTTGTGGTCATAACGTCACTTGTGACTGGCAGTGAGGTGCTATCAACTCTGGATTTTCAGTATATGACTTGTTACATTGGTACTGTGTGTGATGCACAATGTTAATAGTTTAATTACATGTTAAATTTTCTGACAAGAATACATCACTGGAGAATAGAACTTGGCACCTTCCCATGGTAGAGAAACTATAAATGGATAATAAAAAGAAAAGGCTTACATAATTAATTTTCTAAATTATGCAGCTATAATCTTTTAATATGTGTGTTGAGATCCGCAAAATAAGCAAGCTTGTCCAGCAGAGTTAACTTGAGTGCTCTTTTCACAGAATCTAAACTAGTTGTTGTTTGTGTTGCAAAAGTATTGTATCGGCAAGTTTCTAATATAGTAGATCTCCTAGTTTCATAGGGACAGTAAACTTTATTTTTCACTGAAAAGTTATTTGTCCCTAGTGTTAGGATAAATTGTCATGTACTTCTGACTGTACGTGTCCATTTATCCTCTGATTGGCAGCTGCCATGCTTCCATGGGAAGCAGACAACCCAGTCTGGCCAGCAACTGACTCCCTCTGCTAGTGCTAGAACTGCTGTGTCTACATTAAGACACACAGAGTTCTTTATTTATTTTTCTTGTTCCCCCCGGGGGGGGGGGGGGGCGGGGGCTGCACAACATTAAATAAATAAATAAAAAAGCTGCACCTTTTAATAAAAAATCGGAAGATCTCCCCTCACCATGCAGGCTGCACGGGGAGCCTATGACGGGGGAAGTGCTGACAGGGCATGTGACCCTATCTGCACTCACCGTGGTAGGACACCATGCTGTCTGCCACTAGCCTGCAGGGACAAGGATAACTCCTGGGGTGAGGGAGGATGGGGGCATGTAATGGGCGTGATGGGGGCATTAATGTGGTGATGGGGGTGATGTGATGGAGGAAAGTAATGTGGTGATGGGGGTGATGGAGGCATGTAATGGGGCTGATGGCGGGGCATGTAATGTGGTGATGGGGGTGATGTAATGGAGGTGATGGGGGGCATGTAATGGGAGTGATGGAGACATGTAATGGGGCTGATGGTGAGGCATGTAATGCGGTGATGGGGGCATGTAACGTGGTGATGGAGGCATGTAATGAGGTGATGTAACGGGGTGATTTAATGAGGTGATGGAGGCATGTAATACGGGTGATGGAGGTATGTGAGGGGGTCATGTAATGGGGTGATGTGGGTTATGGGGCTTGTCGTGGGTGTACAGCATGGGGGGGGGGGGGAGCACAAAACAAAGATACACCACTGGATACACATCTGGTTTACTCTGGACAAGCAGGACCTATTTTTGAACCCTTCCCTTAAGGGGAGTGCTATGACTCTTGTAAGTTATGTTGCCATATCCAGAGTATGCTATCTCTCTGAGTGCCTGTCTGCTCAGCATGTTGCTTTTTCCATTGGCCTTACCTTTTTTTAGTCTTATTTTCAGACTTACAGTACATTTCCTCAGGAAATTTATTATCTTGGAAAACCAATTCTGATAATGTTTTTCCTGGCTCCTAAAAATTACCAGGCTTGCTCCTGAGTTGGTTTTTCCAAAGGCTACTGAAATTTGTCAAAAAAAGTGTGCCAGGGACATGTAAACAACGCCGCATAGCTTTTTCTTAGAATACTGTGTGTCAGAGACATACACTCAGTGCCATAAGGCTTCCCTAATTATGCAGTCTGCCAGAAACATTAACATGGTGCTGCACACTCTCATATCCCCCTTTGTAGGTCTCCCCTGTCGGTCTCCCTCATACCTACCTTGTCTGTCTTCCTCATACCACCCTTGTCTGTCTCCCTCATACCTCCCATGTCTGTCTCCCCCATACTTCCCATATCTGTCTCCCTCCTTTCACCACCTCATGTCTGTCTCCCTCCTTTCACCACCTCATGTCTGTCTCTCTCCTTTCACCACATCATGCCTGTCTCTCTCCTTTCACCCCCTCATGACTGTCTCTCTCCTTTCACCGTCTCACGCCTGTCTCTCTCTTCTATCCTCACATGCCTGTGTCTCTCTCCTATCCTCACATGCCTGTCTCTCTCTCCTATGCTCACATGCATGTCTCTATCTCCTATCCTCACATGCATGTCTCTCCCCAAATGCCCCAACCTGTCTGTCTCTCTCTTCTAATCCCACGTGTCTTTCACCTCCAAATGTCGTCACTTTCCTCCAATACTCCCATCTGTCTCTTCAAAGATTTTTTTCAGGCTTGTTTTTTTTCATGGACATGAAGCATTCAATATTGTATTTATTTCTTCCTTCACTGGGTGATTATCAACTAAGACAGGAACAATTTGGCATTTGGCAGTACTTGTCAAACTTGGTATTCTAAACAACATTTGTGTCTTAGAATATTTTCGGAGGCAGCTGTGACTGCCACAGCCAATATTCTTTGCATGTCACATTTATTGTACAGCACTGCTGAATGTATTGGAACTTTATCAATGAATTATCTTCAAATATGCTTGAACACCTGTATGTCTTCCAATTCTTATAATTATTTTCACAGTGTGCCAACAATTTCTTCCCTCTATTTTTAGGATGAAGTTTTGCTTTCTTCTGATGTCTTTGTGTGTCTTCACTATCCCAGGGTGCAAAGCTTCTGGTAAGTCTTTACTGTATAAAATATTTGTTTGTTTGTTTCCTTGTTTTATTCGCAGCCTCTGTTCTATTATTTAAGGAAATAAAATAAGCACAGGAATCAATATTTCTTTAGGGTAACTTAACAGACTATGTAAAATTGTGAATATAGTCAGGACTCAGTCTCTTTCTTTTTTTACATTAACGTTCATTACAGAATTCCTTTCTGATTATGGCTAGCTAACTACCAGTAAACCGGACTTAAAACAAATGATTAAAATTGTTGATTGTTATTATATACCACAATACTGTAATGTGTTTTGAATGGGCACAGGATTAGCCTATAGAGCTATCTTTGACTTTACATATAAATAAATACATTAGGAGGTGGGCACTTGTCAAAAGTCACTAAGTAGATGGTGAAGAAGGTAAAAAAATCCTAACATCTCTAGGATGTGAGCATAGCAGATGCATGAACTGGATGGTCGGCAGAAGAGGCAAGAGCTTATTGGGCTGTTGACAACAAGCGAAAGACAAGGGCTCAGTGGACACAAGTGACACCAGAAGATGAAATATGCATGTCGATCAGTCTTTGCATCTCTTTGTGCCTTGGCCTTGTGGAGTTCATGATATAAAGGTTCTGTTTTGTCAGTCTATCCATTTTGATGAGCTTTGACTTGCAACCACTATTGCTTTTTGCATATGATGTCATGATTTTTTAGACTGTTTTCACTGAAACTGTATAATAAGTCGGCACGTTTTGTGGCTGATGCACCTGCAAGTCAAGAAATGACTATTCTGCCTCTCTGCAACTCCGTAATGGTCCTTTATGTGGTGTTACAATTTCTTTGTTCATTCTCTGTTTGTATACTTTGCTTTATCTTTCTGTGCCTGCTGTTACTGACATTTCATTCTTATATTCAATCAATGCAAAACCCTGATGTTGAATTTTGAGATGCTAAAACATCTTGCTATCACAGTCTACATCAAGACAAAGGTTTTCAGGCACCAGTAGAGCCATTATATCTCAAAGGATAAAAGGTACCCACATACTTGAGCCTGGCAGTATATATTGCAATTTTTTTCCCTTCTGCTCTTTGGAACAAGGTTCTAGAAAGCTGTTTGTAGTACACATCGTAAATTATTCATGACTACTAAATCCTAAGAACACAAATCATTATTCTACTTGGCCATCCAGAAATCTGCAGTCTAGGCTGGTCATTGCATCATTTGTAAGCCTTTAAATCTCATTGTGTTATGAATATCTTGCATTAACCCTATGGCAGTTTGAACGTGGGTCTGAATTCTATTACTTGGAATAAATTACTCTGCAGAGTCTAATAGTATATTTGGAGATAAAAATCTGCTTAATGAAGCACCAGTAATAATGTCCTCCACATTATGTGCTCTGGAAATGGTTAATAAGTCTATTGGCAAGTGTAATATTGTTGATGCATTATCTCCAGATTGTGCCGCTTATGCCGAAAAAGAACTTGCTTGCATAAGGAATCTTAAAATTAATGTGCCAGATCAGTGACAACAGATGGACAAGCACCAGGTGAGTGTTGAAAATTAGGTCAAGTTGCTGGCATATTGCCGATGAGGATTTTTTTTTCTTGGTTAATAAAGATATTGATGCTGAAACTGCAGGACAGATGACCTACAAGTCTGAATTCTACTCCTAAAGGTACCACAATTAAGAAACTTCGACAAATACACTATATGGACAAATGTATAGGGACACCAGACACCTTTTTTTTCAACAATGCATTCTAAATACATTAGATATCAATATGCAGCTGGTCCCCCCCTTTGCAGCTATAACCCCTTCCACTCTTCTGGGAGGAAGGCTTTCCACAAGATAATGAAGTGTTTCTGTGGGAATTTTTTTGGCCATTCATCCAGTAGAGCATTTGTGACGTCAAGCACTGATCATGAATGTGAAAGCCTAGCTCACAATCTCCATTCCAGTGAATCCCAAATGTGTTCAATGGCTTTCCCCAAACAAAGTTTAAAGCATAGCATTGACTAAATGGTCTTGGTAATCTGATATATTAAGATTTCCCTTCACTGGAAGTAAGTGCCTAGCCCAACTCTTGAATAACAGCCCCATACCATTATCCCTCCTCCACCAAACTTTAGATTTGGCACAATGTAGTCAGGCAGGTAACCGAGACTCACCCATTATATTGCTAAACAGTGAAGCGTGCCACAGGACACATTTCCACTGCTCCAGAGTTTAGTGGCAGCGTGCTTTACACCACTCGATCTGTCGCTTGGTATTATAATTGATGTTGTGAGGCTTGCATGCAGGTGCTCGGCCATGGAAACCCATTCCATGAAGCTCCAGCTGCACAATTTTGTGCTTATATTAATGCCAGTGGAGGTTTGAAACTCTTCAGCTATGGATTCAGCAGAACATTGGCAATATTTATGCACCATGTAACCCAGCACTTGGTGCCCCTGCTCTGTGATTTTACATGGTCTTTCACTTCATTGCTGAGTTGAGGTTGCTCCAAAACGCTTCCACCTATCAATAATACCACTTATAGTTGATTTAGCAGGAATCAAACTTTACAACCTGACAAAGGTAACATCCTTTCACAGTACCACGCTTGAATTCTCTGAGCTTTTCAGAACATACCATTTTTTCCACAAATGTTTGTAAATGCAGACTGCATTGCTAGGTGTTTGATTTTATACACCCGTGGCAATGGGTCTGATTCAAACACCTGAATTCAGTAATTAAGACCTGTGTCCCAATTATTTTTGCACATTTAGTGTATAATGTGTTGGAAGATAAGAACCATGCAACCCATTTAGTCTGTCCAATATTCTGAATACTTTCATTTGTCCCTAGCCTAATCTTATATCTAGGATAGTGCATAAAGTTTAATTTCCCTCAATGTAGTTTTTTGTGTGACATTTGTCTTTTAACCTTTTCTATTAACCTCTTCAACTTCTGTTGGGAGGCACTACACTCTCAGTAAAGTTCCTGATATTACATTTAAATCTTTTCCCCTCTTATTTAAGCCTATGTCCTCTTGTTGTGGTAGTTATTCTTCTTTTAAAGGGACAGTCTAGTCTGCTTGTAGAGTGCACAGGCTTTTTTCCAGTGTGATTTTATGCAGGCATTCTGCATAAATCACATTTTTTATTTTTGATTCAAGCCCTCTCCAGCAGTTATTCTGTATGTTTGCTGCAAGTGTGGCAGCACTGATTATATAGACACTAAGGATATAAGTTTTGCTTCATTTAGTAACTTCCTGTGTTCCTGGAACTGAATAAATTGTGTGGCCTCTAAGTGACCTTGCACTTGTACACAGTAGGATATCTTAACAGTGCACCACATTGACTGATGCCATCACTAGAGAGACCGGAAATGCCATTCATTTGAATGAAATAATTCTCATTGGTTCAGTCCTGGTTTCTTGCAAACTTCTGTAATGTATTTCATCTAGCTGTAAGTAATTTATATCTTAAGCAATGCAAAATATAAAACATGAATTTTAAAGTCCATTAATATTTGGAAGGTACATTTTGGGCACTAGACAGATCCTTTAAGTACACTGTCGTCCTTTATTTTGTTGATCCTCTTTTTGTATTTAAATGTTTCTATCATATCTTCCGGTTAACTTTTCCTGGTAATTTTTTTCTACTGAAATCCATGAACTAGTTCAGTAGTCCTTCTCTGAACTCTCTCCAAAGTATCTACCTTATTTACTCTGAAATGCCTCCCTCTTTACATCATCCGAAAGGCGAATCTTGGCTGCCAGAAGGTAAATCTCTGAGACGAAAATTGCGTCTTACCTTCGGAGGCCAAATTTAGCCACTGAATGTAAGACACCATTGATTGTAAGACGCATACCTTTCCCAGAAAAATCAGCAAAAAATGTTTCTTTAATTCAAGGAAATACAGTATAAACTGAAGATAATGTCTCCAGTACTGTGTAGAATACTCCAAGTGAGGTCTCACTGTCTCTCTACAATGGCATTAGCACTTCGACATTTCATAAAAAATATGTAAAACAATATAAAAATAAATGAGCAAAAAAAAGAGACCGCTACTACTACTGTTAATACTTTTCCATATATAACCTAGCATTTCCCGCTGATCTATTACATTCTCTACCTACCTTTAATACCTTTGAAATAATTATCCTTCAAGCCATTTCTACATATACTGAAATTAAGATTGTATCAAATATTCTATATTCCACCCATGGGTTTTTACACGCAAGGTACATTATCTTGGACTTATCCACAATAAATGTCAGTTTCCACAGCTCTGACCATTTTTCTAGTTCATCTAAATGATTTGCCATTTTGCTTATTCCTCCAGGAACATCAACCATGAGGTTGATTATTATTTTAGTCACCCCAATCAAAGAAAATCAATAAGATTAGTTTGACATGATTTCCCTGCAGTAAACACATGTTTTTTCCCCCACTTATGTTCCCCAGTACCGATATAAGACTTACTGGCTAGATTCCGCCAATTTCCAATCTTCTGGGACCAATCATATTAACAATGATTGTTACATAGTTACATAATAGTTTAGGTTGAAAAAAGACTTGCGTCCATCAAGTTCAACCCTTTTTCTATCCCATGTTTACCGCTGCTTCAAAAGTAGGCAAATAAAAACCCTTTCAGCAATTTTTGTGGGGGGAAAAATCCTTCTTAACTCCAAATGGCAATCGGATTTCTTGGATCAACAAGCACTAAATAAATATTAATGCCTATACTAACATGCATAGCCCTCTATGCTCCGGCTCATTAAAAAATTATCCAGAAAAGCATCTAATTTATTTGCCATAACCACTTCTTCAGTCAGTGAATTCCATATCTTAATTGTCCTTACCGTAAAAAAGCTGATGTAGACTAAACACTCTGTTAACTGTTCTGTTAATGAACAGGTCTTTAGAAAGCCCTTTTATGGGCCTTGTACATATTTATCTAACATTGTCATATCCCTTCTAAGCCATTTATTTAAGATTGGTTAAATAACTCTGCTAATGGCTTTGCTAGTACACCACTAAGCTATTTTAATCCTTTCAGGCCCCATGGTTTCACTCTGAAACCACATTTTATTCTCCTTTTTCACAGGGCCTCTGGTCTCTTTTTGAAACCAGCATTACAAACCGATCAGTAGAAGAGTCTAGCTCACCACAGCGAGCATGATGAAGTCTCTACAGAGTTTTTAATTTGTGGATGCGTTACATGCAGCGGCAGTTCATGCGAGTTCCAGTATTATTTTCCATTAGATTTCACTATGAAACCAGCTGAAATATGTCAGAATGTTAAAAATATTTTATGGTTTAAAGTTAACATTAATGTTTTTATTTCATTAAAGATTTTTAAACAAATTGCATTTTTATTTTTCAATTTTTACTTCTTGGGCCTCAAAGAGTTAATAACTTTGGGTGTATCCCATTAGGCCCCGTCAACTTATTTGCCTTTAATTTATCCAGCTGAAATAGAACCTCTTCCTCTATAAAATCACATGTAATAAATGACTCATTAGTCTATTTTCCTAACTGAGGTTCCTTTGCTTTATTTTCATCTGTGAAAACTGAACAAAAATATTAATTGAGGCAGTCAGATAGACCATTGTCCTCTTTTAAACACCTTGCTTCCTTTACTTTTAATCTAACTAATGATTGTTTTACTTGCCTATCCTCATTCATGAATCAAAAAACTATGTTATCCCCTTTTTTACTGACTGGGCTATTGTCTCTGTCTGCGCTTTGGAAGCTCTTATAACTTCCTTTGCCTGTTTCTGCCTAATCTTATAGTTCTGTCCATCTTCCTCGCTCTGTTTTTATTTTAGAATTACTAAATGCGAAAAAAACATTTTTTAAGATGTTGTCCACTTCTGTGAAGTACCACAGTAGTTTCTTTAATTCTTTGCTATTGCTGACAAGCATAATACAATTTTCTGTTGACTTCAGTAATGCAACTTTAAAATAATCCAATCTTCCCTGGACTGCATTTAAACAGCTCCAGTCTGATAATGACTCATTTACACATTATAATATTAGAAACGTCTTTTTTTATATATTTTTATAGAATCTAAAACATTTTCTTCTATTAAACCACACTGACTGGTGGTCACTAGATCCCAAACTTTCACCTACAGTAATATCGGTTACAAAATGTCCTTAAGGGGTTGGATAAAATAATTTGCCATTAAATTTATAAAGCTAAGCCATTCTGAGGACGATAAAGCTAAGATTCATGTAATGAATTATAGTGATCCGTATTATTAGTTTCTTGACAGATTGTTATATTGGTATTTATGGCATTATGTTCAACTAATCAATGAGAATGAGAGGACATTTATTATAGTAATCGTGTATTGAAAAATCAGATCATTTTTTTTTTACTGTGCGATGGATGTGACAGATAATGTGGATAGAAGTGAGAGTGATAACAGATGTAATCAATATTCTAATGGAGCTTAATTTAGAGACATTGCAGCAAATACTGGCTAAAAGGCTAATCTGTAATTAGAGATATTTGTATTTTATCTTATTTACCATTGCACCATTAATCACAATGATCAGTTAAGAATCTTAATAACAAGATATTGTGTTTTTCCAAGTGGAAGTCTATCAACTGGGACAAGAAAATTAGAGCAAAGCATCTTAATACAGGTGAAGTTTACTTGCTTTTCTCGCTAGTGTGTTACAGCAGTTTGTGGGGTTTCCACCATGGGCCAGTTACAGCTAGGACTGCCAGGTTTGCGAGAAATACATCACAGTCTGGCACTGCATAGATCTATTTAATCCCTTTTAATGACACACGGTAGAACATATTGCAGTGTATTTCATTATTATAATTCAGATATGTATAGTTTTTGGATATTTAGTCAAGAAAGAAAACCGCAATTCTGTACCTCCTGCCTGTATTTAAAAAATTCAGTGTGCAACTGTACGCTCTGTTGCACATATACAGAGGTTCCTGATTCAGGACCACTATCTTCTGGTCTCGACTTTGTAATCCATTGTTCCAGTTCTCTGGGACATCAGAGCAGCTCAAATCAAATTCTGTACATGCATGCGCTGTTGTACTGTCTCTCAAAATTACAACCCTACTGTGCATCTGTAGTAGCACAGACACTTCCCCAGGTGTTGCAAATTGCCATCCAGTCATGTTGGAAAGTATGTATGTCTGTGGGTGCTCTCTGTTTTGCCTCTAAACAAGTGTTCAGCAACCACAGCTTAACCATAAATATTAGAAAAGTTAAAGCTTAAAAAGTAAGAAAATGTATATATTTTTTTTTGGTTTTTTTTTTTGTTTCTTTCGTATGTATTAATTAATTCATTTTGTTTTTACACCATAGTGGTCCTTTAAAGAAACATAAAACAATAAACGAATGCCTTTGAAATTACAATGTCTAGATGAAGCGAAAACTCATTAAAGCACTCAACATGAAGTGCGTTTAAGGATACAAGAGAGATTGAACATGCATATGTAGCTGGACAGCAGGTTGATCAGAAATTACTGAGCAATGTTTTTCTATAGTCTGTGCAGAGAAGCAAAACAGTAGGGAGGAAACATAAGATATATATGTAGGAAGTGGACACTTCCAGATTTATATGTAATGGCATATGGAGAGATAATTGAACTCTGTAGGTATGCCCTAAAGGCTAGGTACACACCACATAACGTAATCGCAAAAGTGCTCACGTATATTAAAATTCTAAGTTCGTTCAGAGGACAAAATCACCAGACTGTACAGTAAATTGCTAGGACTTTAATGGAGAAATATAGACATGGGAGATGTCAGATAATTGGAAACTGCCCTCAAAAAGTTTAAAACGATGGAGAAAATCTCTGCAACATTTAGTTCAATAAAAACCATAATTGGCTAACCCTTACTGGAGGTAATCCTGATTTCATTAAATTAATTAGTCACATTCGGTGGATTTTAATTAGCTAAAATATACTGAAGCTCATACGAACTAAAACTAATAAGCATTTAATAAAAAAAATAAAAAGGTAAAGTTCTGATATCAAGTTTCTGTGTAATGGTATCTACATGACACTTTTTACTTAAAAATGCCGAGAGAAAAAAGAGAAATGCAATGCTTGATGCGTCCTTTGAATCAACAAAACATGTATTCTGGCATGCCTGTCTTTTTTCTGCATTAGGAAATGTCAGGATCAGGACACATAGCATCTATCATACCCATAAGTCTGTTGAATTGGAATGTAACTAATTAAATGGCTGACTTATGCATCTAATAAACCCCATTCATAATTGTGTTATTATAACAAAATCAGGCTTCTTTGAGTTTGACTTCATTGTAAATAATGAAAAGGAGTTGAAACTTTATTGGTTTTTATAAAGGTCTTAACATGCAACTCATTTCTTGGTAGTGAAGACTTGGTTTTTCTCTTTATTTAATGTGAAGATGGAATATTTTCTTTCAGAATGATGCTCCTAATAAACTGGCAAATCAGAGAAATGCCTGCCATTTATAAACAAAGTAAATTCATATTGTAATTCTGAGTAAAACCTATTAAACCAAGTTATACATAATACTTTGTTAGTAAGGCAGCAAAGTGATCTTTATCCTGTAAAAGGAGTGAATATTGAATATTTCTTCAGTTTTCATAATATTTTTAATTAAAACGTTTATTTTTTTCCTATAATTTCCACATTTTCAAAAAAAAAACATGACCTTTTGACTGGTATCTAACTTTCTAAGAATTATACTTTACACATCTATGAATGCAAATAAATGTTAAGAAAAGGCCTATGTTTACATGTTTCCTGTTGTTTTCTGCACATTATCGGGCAATAACTGAAAGTTGCGTTTTTCTTTTTCCTAACCATTTTCTCCTACAATGACCTATTGATCATAATCCTAAATCTAACCCTAGCACTAACCCTAACCATAGTTCTCTTCACTTAACTAGGACACTCCCACCAAAAAATTAAAAGGGTTTATTTTTTCATTTTGTATTGTTGATTTCAGATATGTGTGACTGTATTTAATAAAAGATATAACTAAACAAGTGTGACTGGTTGCCACCATTTTGTGAAATATAGTGTTTTTGGGTGCCACCTCGCAGTGACTTTCCAGCTCTAGAATTCTGATCATAGACTTGCATTAAATGGGAGGGTAATGTAGCTATTACATCACAAGGGGGCAGAGTTATGATCCTGTTTGATCAGGTTAATCTCCTATCTTTGTGTTGGAAGGCAGGTAAAAAAAAGTTGTACAAAGCTACCTAGTCCTGCCCATTATGATACACAGGAACCAGTAAGAGAGCAGGGGAGTATCTTATGACATCATCATGCAGGCTTTGGGCACAGTTGTAAAGTGAGGATGGCTGGAAGATTTTCGACGATGTTGCATCATGGGAAATGTTCACAAAATGGAGCCAGGAGATAAACACCTAATTTTATTGTTCCTTTTATTTTCAATTAATTCAGTCATATAAAAAAAACTGTGGCATATGATTTATAAATGTGTTTGTTTTAAAGGACCAGGTTATCTAGTTACATCTTATGTAAGTGGTAGTGTCCCTATAAAGGAGTTATTTTTCTTCTGAACTCTCATTAAAAAGGTGTTACTGGAGTTTTTTACTCACTGGATTATTCTATGTAAGCTCTACCCCAGTGATGGCGAACGTTTTTGGTCCCGAGTGCCCAATTTTTGACCGACACAAATTTGCGGATCACAAAGTGCCAACACCACATACTCATACACACACACACTCATACACACGCACACACTTCTAATCATACACACTTCTAATCATACACACTTCTACTCATACACACTTCTACTCATACACACTTCTACTTATACTCATACACACTTCTACTTATACTCACACACACTTATACTTATACTCACACACACTTATACTCTCACACACACTTATACTTATACTCACACACACAGTTATACTTACAGGGAGTGCAGAATTATTAGGCAAGTTGTATTTTTGAGGATTAATTTTTTTATAGAACAACAACCATGTTCTCAATGAACCCTAAAAACTCATTAATATCAAAGCTGAATATTTTTGGAAGTAGTTTTTAGTTTGTTTTTAGTTTTAGCTATTTTAGGGGGTTATCTGTGGGTGCAGGTGACTATTACTGTGCATAACTATTAGGCATTTAACAAAAAACAAATATATACCCATTTCAATTATTTATTTTTACCAGTGAAACCAATATAACATCTCAACATTCCCAAATATACATTTCTGACATTCAAAAACAAAACAAAAACAAATCAGTAACCAATATAGCCACCTTTCTTTGCAAGGACACTCAAAAGTCTGCCATCCATGGATTCTGTCAGTGTTTTGATCTGTTCACCATCAACATTGCGTGCAGCAGCAACCACAGCCTCCCAGACACTGTTCAGAGAGGTGTACTGTTTTCCCTCCTTGTAAATCTCACATTTGATGATGGACCACAGGTTCTCAATGGGGTTCAGATCAGGTGAACAAGGAGGCCATGTCATTAGATTTTCTTCTTTTATACCCTTTCTTGCCAGCCACGCTGTGGAGTACTTGGACGCGTGTGATGGAGCATTGTCCTGCATGAAAATCATGTTTTTCTTGAAGGATGCAGACTTCTTCCTGTACCACTGCTTGAAGAAGGTGTCTTCCAGGAACTGGCAGTAGGACTGGGAGTTGAGCTTGACTCCATCCTCAACCCGAAAAGGCCCCACAAGCTCATCTTTGATGATACCAGCCCAAACCAGTACTCCACCTCCACCTTGCTGGCGTCTGAGTCGGACTGGAGCTCTCTGCCCTTTACCAATCCAGCCACGGGCCCATCCATCTGGCCCATCAAGACTCACTCTCATTTCATCAGTCCATAACACCTTATAAAAATCAGTCTGGAGATATTTCTTGGCCCAGTCTTGATGTTTCAGCTTGTGTGTCTTGTTCAGTGGTGGTCGTCTTTCAGCCTTTCTTACCTTGGCCATGTCTCCGAGTATTGCACACCTTGTGCTTTTGGGCACTCCAGTGATGTTGCAGCTCTGAAATATGGCCAAACTGGTGGCAAGTGGCATCGTGGCAGCTGCACGCTTGACTTTTCTCAGTTCATGGGCAGTTATTTTGCGCCTTGGTTTTTCCACACGCTTCTTGCGACCCTGTTGACTATTTTGAATGAAACGCTTGATTGTTCGATGATCACGCTTCAGAAGCTTTGCAATTTTAAGAGTGCTGCATCCCTCTGCAAGATATCTCACTATTTTTGACTTTTCTGAGCCTGTCAAGTCCTTCTTTTGACCCATTTTGCCAAATCAAAGGAAGTTGCCTAATAATTATGCACACCTGATATAGGGTGTTGATGTCATTAGACCACACCCCTTCTCATTACAGAGATGCACATCACCTAATATGCTTAATTGGTAGTAGGCTTTCGAGCCTATACAGCTTGGAGTAAGACAACATGCATAAAGAGGATTATGTGGTCAAAATACTCATTTGCTTAATAATTCTGCACTCCCTGTATACTCACACACACACTTATACTCACACACACACTTATACTTATACTCATGCGTTCACACACTTATACTCACACACAGTCATACTTAGACTCACACATACATACACACACATATACTCATACACACACACATATACTCATACACACACTTATACCCAAACACACACACACACACATACAGGTTCAGCTCTCACCGCTTATCTGCTCCGTTGTCCTGGAGGTGCAGGCATCAGTGTAATAGACGGGCGCTGCCGTTCACCTGCTTCTTCTCCAGATGATTGGCGCATGTGCGTTATGTGAAGAAGCGTTCAAGTCGGAAAGCAAACAGTAAATTGCTTTCCGACTTGAACGCTTCTTCACAGAATGCGCATGCGCCAATCATCTGGAGAAGAAGCAGATGACCGGCGCCGCCAATCTATTACGATGATGCCTACACCTAAAGGACAATGGAGCAGATAAGCGGTGAGAGCTGAACCTGACCGCGTGCCATAAGTTCGCCACCGCTGCTCTACCCTGTCATGCATATCCAAGGAAGTCAGCTGTTTCTGATCTTTTGCCACCATATATCATTCTGTGGTTAAATATGCTTGGATTACACATCTTCAATATTCTATACCTCACAAGTATCTCTATTTTCAAGGGACATTCCCTATTTTTGACCTAAAATTTTGACCCCTCTTTTCCACCCTGATGTCCCTCATTTCAAGGTGCACAAAATTGTGGAGTATATCAGGATATCCCAGAGCTCCACAGCAATGAAACTTCCAATAAAGTATGTTTAAACTGCAGTAAATAAATTAATATATTAGTTGTTTATAAATAAAATATTGTATTTTTATTTTAAATGACTTTCCATAACAAGCTACTAATTGGCCAATACATCTCTTAAAATGTCCTGGTAAAGCCCTGCCCATAACCACATCTTTAGCCACTCCCTGCAAAACAAAAGTATCTCTTTGGCAATATAAAATGCTGGGAGGTCTATTATAATATTTGGTTGAATAGCTATTAAATCTCTGACCCTGAAGCATACTCTATGTATTGATTTAAAGCCACATGACTTCCAGTTTAGTTACGATTTGCATTAATTAAGTTGTCAGTGCATGCATGACATTATAATAAACAGAGATAAATAGTGAGGAATATACTTGGTTCTTATGGTTATAGGGCCATTTCATATCCAGAATGAACAACTTTTTGTGGCAAAATCGATGGCCAGACTCTTGCTTTTCTAGATTAATTTTCTATATATTTATTTGTTTCTGCATGCACCCTTTTGTATAGAAACAATGCCAGCATGAATGCAAACATGTTATTGTTGTCTACACGCTATACTCTCTAAGGTTGTTGGATATAAGTTATACCTTCTTCCCCGCAGCAGTTTTGTTTGCTTATTTATTATTGTTGAGTCACTATTGATCTTTCAATCCTTTGATTTATTGAAGGAATTAAATATTTTTTACAGATATTGGACAAGGCATGAGAAATATGTGTAAACATAAAGAGCCAATTCAGCATATAGCGTGGCTACTTTAACCCCTTCCCGTCGGATGGTGCTTTGGTCCTTAACCAAAGCACCATCTGTGTGTCTGTGGTCCTGGCTCTGATCGGAGCCAGGAACACACAAGCAGGGACCCGATCAGGGTCTCTGTAGAGCCTGTTGGTGCCTGCCGGAATCTCGCTATACTTCATGAAATCACGGAGGTGTGCCCGAACTCGGAAGTTCGGTCACGTAGGGATGGCAGAGATATAGCGAACGCTCAAAGTGAGCTCATCTGAGACTGGGGATCCCGCTACAAGTGGGATCCTCAGTTCAGCTCATCATGGGGAGCTGCGATGAGCTTTTACTGTTTACTGTAAAATGTAGCAACATTTTCTGTGTCAGAGTGAGGCAACTCAAAGTGGCCTCACCTGACAGTGGGGACCCTGTTGCAAATTCCTGCAGCGGGTTCCGCACACAGCTCAAATCGCGGGGCCGCGATGAGCTGTTTAATGTAGGACGTTGCATGCCGTCCGACTAGCCTCTAGGTACTAAAAAGTAGGATGGCATGGAACGTCCTACAAGCGGGAAGGGGTTAAGAACCAGGGACATTGTTTGATAATGAATTGTAGGGTATGTACAGTCAGAATTGGGTATCTATTTCTGTGGAAATAAGGGATTTCCAGGTGAGCCATAACCACATATACCATCAAGTGAGCACCCAGCAGTAGTGATTTTAGGAGCTCCAGCTCCTTTAAATTATTAAGCCTTGATACAGGAATTCTATTCAACAACATTCTTCATTTTACATTTGTAAAGTTCAGTACTTGTTATACAAACTATATTTAATCAAGTGATCACTGTAGCAATGTTTCATTTCCCTGTTTTTAAGGATATATGAGCCACTGAAAACATGATATTGTAAGTGGTAATGCTAAGCTTGGGGTCTCAATTCCACGTAATGAATAGTTAGTGCAAACTTGGTATTAACTTTATTTTCTTCCAAGAATGATCGTATCTCTTCTAATTTCAACTAGTTATTAGGTGTGAAAAATAAAATAATCTCTGGATTTAGACATTGAAGGTTTGGGCAGGTGATCCTGTCATTTTATCTTTAAATAGTAAATTGAACTATCGTTTCAGTGTATTGAGAAATGTTCCCATGCTGACTTGAAATGTCAGCTGTTCCGTTCCTGACTTCAGAAAGCTTTAATTGCTTAGCACAAGAAAATTAGCACAAATTAATCTAAAAATCAATAGAGCTGCAAATATTTTTTTTACATTTTTTTTTTAAATGATACCACTATCGGAATGCCTTTTTTTTTTTTTTTTTTTTAGGAAATTGTAAGTAGAACTCAACAGGTAACATTTTACAATCTTAGAGCTTGTGGACATGTGACGAGGTCAGTTGACTAGAGCATTGGTTAAAAATGAAAGCTACTTAATTTAGCATGAAGATGTTCCTTTTTAGCATCTTTTTTCCTCATTTAGCATCAATCCTATTTCTCATGTGCTGTACCCACACATAGATAACATTATGTCAGCATCAAGATGTGCTTGATTTATAATTATTATAATTATTTGGTGCACATAGGTTTGGAAATTTTTAATTTAGCGATCTTCTGAATGTGGTCATACTTGCGATGTATCCTTCGTGGTAAAATACTTTATAAATAAAAAATAAATAAGATATGTTGGTTTTTCTGCAATGATATGTAGCTCGATGATCTCAGGTTACCTAAGAAGGTAAGTTGTGAATTGTAGAGTTTACATCTTTTGATAAAGTGAGTTGTACCAACCAATATCTGTGAAAAATAATTTTCCTTATAATTAGCAGGAAATTTGTTATCTTTGGAATATTTTATAACAATAAGACTTAATGGAATAATGGTATGAGTAATATGTTTTGACCATACTATCTCTGGGATTTTTGTATATATCATATGAAAAATGTGTTGAAAACCCCATGAAACCCTACATTATGTAGCACAACAAACATTTTCTTTCTGGCAGCTATCCAGTACACATTATTGGCTGTCACATTGATGCTCTGTTGATTTCATAATCAGCTGAGGCTATGCATTGTTGAAAGTTAATTACATCTAACAATTATTAATCAAGTAGCACATCATTGCCTTTAAAATCACTAAACTGTTTTATGGTGTCAGATCATGAGTCATGAACTTGAACAGATGATAATAATTGGGTCAATTCATTTGGACAATATTTGACTTTTTATAATAACTTGAGTATCTAACATCTGTCTTTTAAACAGTAAATTCCTAGATTAGTAAAAGCTACAAATTATTTCAGATATGTCCCCTTCCATTAGGTCACTAAGAATACAGTGTATGTTTAACCATCCTTATCCACATGTCCTCTTTTGCTCTAAAACTTCTGAACATCTCTTTTTTTTTTTTTTTACTGTCCTTCTGGAAAAAATGCTGTCGGAGTGGGAACCCTATTTGTAGACCATCAGGCAAAAATAAGAAGACAATAGCAAAAATAGATGGCATCAATACTTGGCAGTGCTAGCAAGACATTAAGCAATGAATGCTTCCAATGTTTGAATATTGTTTCCGGAAAGCAAAAGCAGTATGCTGGCATTTTGAATGAATGCACTTGGGCAAAGGACAACTACACAAACCCTTTACCAGTATGCCTGGGAGAAAGAGGGGAGTAATGGGTCATGTGGAGCTAGGTGTTACACCAACCAGTCAGTTCACTTTAAGGTAGGGTTGCCACCTTTTCTCCAGAAAAATACCTTGGTACTGTCTCCATAGACTTAACATTGGCCTGAGGCCAATTCTTTACCGGCCTGCCGGTAAAATACCGGCCAGGTGGCAACCCTAGTTCAAGGGCAATAAATATGGATGTAAGTGGATGTGATTATGGTACTTTTGTGGAAAGAAAAAAGAGTGAAAATACAGGGTGTCTCAAGGGTTTCTCATTTCTTGTACTTTGGGAACATATTAGTTAGTAGCTCAAACCTGAAAACCTAGAGGTTTATGGAATAAAATCATATTGTGTAAATCATTGCCTGTGCCCTCACAGCAGCCCTATAGTAATTTCATACATATACCATCTGCTGTGCTCTGACATGCTTGTTCATAGTTAAAGTGAATCTGTCACTCAGCAATATGTGGATAAAACGGTCCTTTAGGTGTTTCATCTATTTTGTATTCAATTTATAGTGCAAGCAAATTTTTCATCAAATATATAAATTATGTAATGTACTTTTCTGAAGTTTGCTTCCTGGCTCTACATATTTCCTTGAATGTGTACTCCAATGCACAGCCATACTTTCTTAAATGACTAAGTTTAATTCGGCATCCGAGTTTGATATAGAAAAAAAAACAGATTCAAATATTCCCCATTGAAAGTAATCGGAGACAAAATGATCAAAGCTATTTTTGAGACCAAGTCAAACTCGGGTGCCGAATTGGACTTAGTTTTAAAAATAGCTTTGATAATTTCACCTCCCATTTCTTTCAACGGGGAAGAGTCAAACCCGGATTTTTTTTTTTATATCAAACTCGGATGCCGAATTTGATTTAGTCTCAAAATGAAAATCAACCTCCAAAGTCGAATGTTAGTGAATAGACCCACAAGTCTGTGAATGGTACATATAATGCAATTAAATTGTCCATCGCAATGTTCTGTAAATGACCATATTGGTGCCTTCTTCTAGTGTACAAGCTCTTCTTAAGAGTTAATCCAAAGATAGCCTCATATAATTATTTGCACATTTCTGCCTCTTCACTTTAAACTGGATTAAAACGACATGATACACTGTATTGATTTCATTTTATGAAAAAAGGAAATTGAAAATGCTTCAGTTATTTATTTCTTTTTTCCACATTGGCAGACATTATTGAAAAATATTGCAATTGTTTCTCTACTTTTCAAAATGTACTCCTCTAGAACAAAAATAATTTTTATTATTTTTAGTTTATTTACATTGCAACGAAATACTAGCATTTTTACTATGCTTTAATTAATCTGCGGGTAGATTGTCTTGCAGCTAATTATGGGCCACTTCAGCTTAAAAAAGTTACACATGACCAGAAAAAAAGGAATTCTGTTCCAAATTTGGGTTTTAAATAATAAAAAAAAAGTCCCTTTCGGAACTGAAATTTAACGCGAGTTTCATAAACAAAGACTAAATCTCACTTTTGGTGACACAAATGACATATTGGTGTATATATATATATTTGTGTGTGTGTGTGTGTGTGTGTGTGTGTGTATGTATGTATGTGTATATATATATATATATATATATATATATATATATATATATATATATATATATATATATATATATATATAATAATAATATAAAAAAGTACAAATTAGTACATGGCCGCCAAATGAAGCATAAATTCATTTTAATAAAAATAATAGAACATGGCAAGAAGACAGAATACTTTTATTTACAATCTTTATGTTTTCCACTCTGTTGTTAAATTCCTATTAAGGTTCTTCACCATCACCATGGCAAATACTGTTCTACTTTGTTGAATCAATAGGGGACAAGCGAGGTTATTGATTTGTGTATATAATGGTGAAACGTACATAAGAACAGCAGTACCAGTAGATTGAATCTTTGTTTGCATAGAGCTATTTAAAGTATCATTAAAATCTTCAAAATACATGTACATCAATGGATTATGAAGAGATATCTATCTACACATTGTAACACTACACCCACACCTGGATTGCCGCAGTTAAATTAGGCATGGAAATAGCATGGAGGTTGATAAGCTAGTTGCATTAATTGATATCATCTTTTTTAACTTGCTGGGTGCATCTTTAAAGCCACTCCTATATAAATAAATTGTTGCTTTTCTCGCAGCTTGTTGCTTTAACCCCTTCATGACCAGACTGTTTTTGGAATGTTGTGCGTTAGTGACCAAGGCTGTTTTAACACTTCTGAGGTGTTTGTGTTTAGCTTTAATTTTCTTCTTTGTCAGTTGCTGTACCCACACATATTATATATTGTTTTTTTTCAGGACAAGAAGGACTTTCTTTTCATGACATTATTTTGTTCATATCATTTATTGTATTGTGTAAAAAATAGTAAAATATGGTTAAAATTAAAAAAAATAAACACTTTTCCTGACTTTTCTTTGTAAATTCTTTTACTAAGCTTCAAAAGCTAATGAAAAAACGTGCTAAATAGATTCGACTATAGGTCCTGAGTTCAGAAATACCCAATGTTTATATGTTTTTTTGCTTTTTTTTTGCATGTTTTAGGTTAATAAATACAAGTAGCATTTAGCTGTTTCAAAACCATTTTTTTTTTAAATTAGCGTTAGTGACACTGTAACACCGATATCTGATATGAATCGCTGAATAACCCCCCACATGTACACATTTTTATAAAGTAGACATCCTAGGGCATTCAACTTGGGGTATTTTGACACTTTTCACTCTGTCATTTTACCACCAATCTTTGACAAGTTTTGGCGTAGTAATTTTGTGTGTGTTTTATTTCCACACACTTTGAAACTTAGGTATGAATTTAAAGGGGCTCTTCTATTTTATTGCCAAAAAACCCCCAATATATGTTCAGCAACTTCCCCTGAGTATAGCGGTACCCCACATGTATAGGTGTGCTAGGTTTATGTGGCAGGTACAGGGCAAAATTTAGGATATGGTTATTGCAGCTTTAAAACGTGTATTTATTATGTAATACTTGTGACTACATTTCCTATCATGCTCAGCCAGCCAAAAGCTACCGTGGCAGAATAGGAAATGTAGTCTATAGTAGGAAGCACCGATTTTTGCTGTCCTTGCTATCCTGCGGCTGCATGGATCAAATATCCAGCTGGCCCCAAAGCACTGGCCCCACTAGCAGTATTTTTTTTTTTTTATAAAATATCCCTAGCGGACCACAGACAGACATAACATGTCACTGGTCCTCTACGGAATAACTTTTTATTTTTATACAATTTATTATTTTTAATTTTTTTAATTTAATTTTACATTTTTTTACATTTTTATTTAACTCTAACCTTAACCCTATGGTTAGGGTTAGTACAAACCCTAATTCTAACTCTAGGATTGGGGTTTTGATGAACTCTAACCCTAACCCAAGAGCTAGGATTAGCACAATAGGAAAAAAAAAAGAAAAAAAAAAAAGTTTTTTTTTTTTTATTAAAAAAATCATTTGGGGGGGGCTGGTTGTTACTGGGGGGGGGACCAGGGGGAGACTTGACACACTATATTTAGTCTCTCCCTGCCCCACGATCACCGTGGAGCAGGGAGAGACTAAAGCTGTCAAAGCAGGCACCTGCTTTGACAGCTATTAACATCTGGGCGCTGTGATTGGCTGTCACAGTGCCCGGATGTTTCCGGGGGGTCCTCAACCGGCATGGCTGAAGTGTCTCGGTACCGAGACACTTAGCCATGCCGTTGGTAGCGTGATCGCGGTATGCCAGCGTGCATACCGCGATCGGACCTGCATGACGGTCCTGGACCGTCATCGGTCACTAAGTGTTTTTTTACCGATGACGGTCCAGGACCGTCATCGGTCGCGAAGGGGTTAAGCATACTCTAAAATGGAATGTATGAGTGTACAGTCATATTTGAATCTACTGTATTGAAGGAAGCATATGACCATACCCACTATCCACTCCAATGATCCTCTCACCACCATCCCCACTATCCCCCCAATTTCTCACTCAGTGTCACCCCCCCGTGACCTTCTCACTTCCATCCCCACTGTCTTCCAAGTGACCCTCTCTATATATGTAGTAAACAAAACCAATCTGTAAATTCTGAAGTACAGGGTTTTAAATCACCTTTGTTTTTTGTCTCTACAAGTAAGCAAATGGCTCTAAACAAGCATACTGTACTTTATGCTTCCATTAGCATTCTGTTACTGACAACTAGTCTGTCTTATTAACAATTACATGTAGCTGTGTCTACACATGAATCAAGCGGCTTAAATGTGACACTCAGAGGCTTAGCAGTGCACTAAACGCCATCAGCATCATCTGTCTATGACACTCCGGAATGAACTGCTGTCTTCTCCCATCTGTGTCACTCACCGGCCTGGGAAAGTCGGATAATGGAAACCTGTCAATAGCATTGCAGTAGAATGGAAGAATTGCCCATTCCTTAGAGAGATGATTCTGCTAAGTGAAGTCCTGTACAGAGCAGAAAGAATTTCCTTGACAGCTGAAGATGGATAGATGTTTTATGGTTATTAAGCAAACTAAACTGTTTTCATTTACATGTTGCCAAATGGATCTTTAGGAGACACTTGCATACCAGTACTGATGCTTTGTGCAATTACTAGGCAGGAAATGAGAAAATAAATATTCACTGTCTGAGTGCGATATGACAGTTAGTCAAGTTTTCGCTTGAAGCATGTCTGTGGACACTTTTGGAAAAGGGGTGCTGAAAGCCAACATTCTGGAAAGTTAAAATGTAAACATGGTTTACTAAATTAGTCTTGTTGAAGCCCATAGCATTAACAACTATTTTGCATTACATATAAATACAAAAACCACTGGAACGGCGTGGCATAAGTGCGAGAGAAAGTGGTAGCATGAGAGCGGAGCTCCCGAGCAAAGGAGACCTAAAGCGGACACAATAACACTTGGAACACAACAGATAAGGATAAAAGGCAATAGATCATAGTATAACACTGTATGGCGTAACAGGAGGTGTATAGTGGAGTATATATACACTCACAAATGAATCTTCTTAAAAAGCCTGTCAACAGATAACACTGATGGTCCTCACGTTCATGAAAAAATCTTCTTTTAATGAATCTTGCTTCCCTCTGTAGCTGCAGATAATGTCCTCTGGTTCTTACATGATGGGATACTGCAAGTATCTTCTCATTAAATGAAAAACATTTTTGTGTACACTTGGACCAGGCAAAAGCGCTCCTGAAGGACCACACTACCCTGGTTTTGTGGTGGCATTGCAAAATGCATAAAAGAGCACAAGAAAAAAAAAACAGTGGCTTTCTTTACACTGAGTTCAAAAAAGAAAAACAACCAAAATGTGGAAACCAGGCCGGCAGAATTTTCTGAAGCTCATAATACACTAGAAGAAAGTCATGAAGATTCACTACTTCCCAATGATATACTCATCACAAAAATGATAGCCTTGATGAACCAGTTACGTAGGATAATGTTTGACCATGTGTCACACCGGAGACCATGTCTAATTTGTAGCTACCGAAATTCTTGAAAGATGTGTTCAAAACTTAAGTGCCAGAAGCAAATTAGTTGGACTTAGTTTTGAATAGCGCACACAGGGTGCCCAAACCAGCGAATATGCCAGCCTCACTTCCCAGATATATGGCGAGCGTTCACTTTTGTCAAATAAACAATTTAATCATGGAAGCAAGCAGCTCCAACCCTCAGGTTTCGCTATAAATTTGCATAGATCACCACCACTCTTCGCAAATATGATATCGCCGAAAGATGGAGCTTCCCAGTGAAACTACTAATACGCAAAAATGGCATCTGGAAGTTTACATTCTCTCACCTGAGAATGCAACACGTGTAATTCAGCCATAGGATATAACTTTGGAATCTGAAAACAACAAAAAACACTACAAATAAAGATTCCACTGGATTGGTCTACGATAAAACAATAAGTATATATGGCATCAAAATATAATTTTTCCCCAAACCCAGTGCCTTGGAACTTTATAATTTTGAAATGAACCACTAATTATGCATTGACCCCATGTTCAACTTTTTAACATTTTACTATCTGTTTTTTTCAACCCACAAAATTGTGTGCTTTTATGCTAGCCTTCAGGCACAACAAACATCTGACAAAACCAGGAGATTTATAGATCATAAATTCAGCAACAAAATCTGAGTGACTGTGTCTTCTCCTGTCATTAAATGCAAAGAATGCATTTGATCACCTACACTGGACATATCTGGAGGAAGCATTGGACAGATTTGGTCTACCATCATCTTTCATTAAAGCAATTATGGCACTATATAGTTTTTCCTGAGAACAGGTTTTTAGCATAGGATACCTTTCCCTTCCATTTTGTATTACGCACTGCAATTGGTAAGGATGTTCTCACTATCCCCTCTGCATTTTTATCCAGCAATTTGTATTGCAATATCAATAATATCAAACCTGGATATCCCAGGCTTTAAAATTGTAAAAACAGAAAGCAAAACTGGACTGTTTGCCTATGACCTGATCCTTCCTATCACCTCCCCACACACCACTTTATCTAAGCTACAACTTTCACTGTCACAATTTGAACAGGTATCCTATTGAAAATTGAATAATCATAAAACTCAAGCTTACCAATAAATGAGGCCAATGAAGATTTTCTATAGACAAAGTATAATTTTTAATGGAAATATAACTATCACATACCTTGGCATTAAACTTAAATTGAACTAATATTGTTTGCTTATGGAAAAAAGTTCAAAATGGATCTAGATCTGTCTTTAACTTCAAAGCTTCCATACATGTTGAAATGGGAAGAAGAGTTGAAAAAAGTTTGTTTGAACCTTCCCAGTGGTTGGGCAATGTGTGCTCAAAAAGTGGTTAGTCAATGTACAAACCATAATGATATATACATATATATCCTTCAAAGATCCACTTTAATTACCGAACAATGGGGTAGATTTAATGGCCCCCTTTATGTTAAAAACTGGGCAGCTTTAATTATATTCCCCCTAACGACAGTAACGTGTGTGGTAACACATTACGAACTCATTAAAAATGTACCGGACACTATAATGTTTGTAGTTGTATTGTATTGTGCAGGATCCCCATATCAGGTTTTCAGGATCACCATAAATGAGCAGAATGGCTCTGTTAAAATGTCTAATCCAACAATTCTTCCCCTTATGTTATTTAAAATCACAAACTTGGTTTTCACGTTTGTTGGCTCTTGAAGAAAACCCCATGTTGTAAAAAGATGTAGAGAGAACATGTATGTGTACATGGAGAAAGGTAAAATAATTTCAAGGTAATCTTTAACAAATAACGTTCACAGGAATTGCATTAGTGTGGACAAAAATCAATCTGTGCTAATATAACAGAAGAATTATGATGGACAAGCAGCTATGTCTTCATGTCATTTTTAGTTTGTCTATCACCATGGCAATCCATTGTCTAATAAAAATATTCACATTGTATCTTTGTTTGGATTTACAATGTTCTTATATCTATCATGAACCATGCAGGTTCAGGGATTCCCAGCACAAACACATCAAAGCTTTTTACGCAAAGGGTTATGGGTTGTATAGATATAGAAAAGCAAAAGAACATGTATGACAACCGGTCACAATTTCTGTATAGGTGTGCAGTGCCACCAACACGGAAAACATGTGAAAATGAGAGAACCCAGCACTGCCAGTAGTCAACATAGTAATCTAAAAGCAAAGAAAACGTTCAAATACCAGTACACTACCAAATTAGGTTGGGACAAACTAAGAAACTGGGGGGTCACTTCAACTTATGGGAAGCAAGGTATACCACAAATATCTATAGAAAACGAGGAAAACTTAAGCTGACAAAGAGAAAAAACTCAAATGGATGCACCTATGAGACACAAATAAGATTGTGAAATGTCAAATAGAAGAAAAATAAAATGAAATAAATAACCTAAGCAAAATGTCCTTATTATATAAATGAAAATGCAAATGTATAATCATAAAAAATAGAGAAAGGATGCTAATGTTTAAGATGGAAAAATGCAAATATGAATGTATACTCTTGGTCTTTATTCGTGTCTCCTATTTTTCCTGGGTGCATCCATTTGAGCTTTCTCTTTTTTAGCTAGTTATCTTAAGTTATCTTTAGTTTTCCTCGCTTATCTAGTAAGAATTCAAAACATTTTTTGTTAGAGCCACATGCATTTTGTTTAGCAAGCACAAGTGAAAAGAGGAGTATCCCTGCAGGTACTTTGTAAGATGCATGCCATGTTCTGGTCTGACTAGTCGCCTCCATGCTTCATTGGAAGGAATACAGACTGATTCAGTTGTATTCAGTGCAAGCAGAGTTAGAGACCTTATGTAGGTTGCCTTCATAGATTATATGTAAAGACAAGTATCTCACTCAGAGAGGGATAGACGGCACCCATCAGATGCTGACTGAAGTGACCTCCAAGTGACCCCTCTGGTTGGTTGAGTATAAGGTTACCTTGTCAGAGTGTAAACCCAGCGGATGTGTGTTAAAATACATTAAGATAGGCAGCAATACTTAGCCTGTCTACATACTCATAAATGTACTCTATGCATACCCTGCTCTTTGTGTTACTCAGCTGTACGCCAGTCATCTGGTGGTCTGTAAGCATATATCACATGCTCCCAATGCGATAATCAGCAAACCTGACCACAGTGAGCAACCATTATTGATATTGACATGATGATGTGGCTCCCTCTAAAAGCGCTTCAAAATAGGTTCAATAATA
Source organism: Pelodytes ibericus (assembly GCA_036172795.1). Lineage (NCBI taxonomy): Eukaryota > Metazoa > Chordata > Amphibia > Anura > Pelodytidae > Pelodytes > Pelodytes ibericus. The sequence continues at coordinate 138,118,668 of CM069861.1, forward strand.
GATCCCAATTACATATATTAACTGATTACTGTTCATGTTTAGTAATTTTAGTCTTTACAGTCAGACATTACGTAACTTAAGCAGATAGCAGCTTTGTAAGTCAGAGAAATAAACTTCACTCAGCAATGTGTAGCACTAACTTACTTTATGCTTTGTTTTCAGAACGATGTGATGACTGGGGACTGGACAATATGAAGCTAATTCAAGTCTATGAGGGAGAACCTACTCGTTTCAGATGCCCCCTCTTCCAGGACTTCCTGAAACATAACTACAGCACGGCACATTCAGCAGGATTAACTCTAATGTGGTATTGGACAGGTCAAGGAAAAGACCTGGAAGAGCCAATTAATATCCGTCTCCCAGACAACAGGATCAGTAAAGACAAGGACACATTATGGTTCCGGCCTGCTCTTCTCAATGATACAGGGAATTATACCTGCATGCTCAGGTGATTTGATTTACAGCTATGTGTTCTTGTCTTCAAGGGAATACAGTGCATTATAAACATAATTTTTAACTTGATATGAATGATGTGCAATAGTTTTATATTGTTTGATGACCTTTGCATTTTTTCCACAACTATTCTCAGAAATATCTACAGAGAACTTACTTTACATGCACCATTGTTTAAAGTGTTAATATATTTGAGTATTAATATAATCTGATAATGTACTCTTTGTGTAATGAAAGACTAAAAATCATCCAACTTGGTATAGCTCATCATGTATGTGACAAATGTACAATGTATTTGAGAGATGCAGGCAAACCACTAAACATATAGTTTAATATTGACAGACAATATCAAACATAGACATATAACTGTTCTGCATCCAAAGGGAAGTCACTACTACATGACAAAGATAAGCTGACACCTTTTTATCGGTTCGGCTTGTGTGAAATGTTTTTTTTTTTGCCCTTTTAACCAGAATAATGACTACTATGAACCTCTCAGTTAGGTCACCAGATGACTGGTTAATTTACTGCGGAAAAAACTTTGTATTGTGCAGGTATAATTGGGTTTGCTTTAGCTTCTCATTAATACACAAAAACCCTAGCTTGGTTTTGAAAGTTTGCAACCACATGTTCAGTAACATAGTAATTTTGCTTGAAAAAAGATCTAAGTTAATTAAAGTCGACACTTCTACCTATCCTGCATTCTGCTTTTAATCCAAAATAGGCAAACAAAATCATTAAACTATTTTGAATGTTGCTGCTTAGGGGGAAAACTCCTTCTTAACTCCAAAAGGCAATCAGTTTCTCCTTCGGTCAAGAAGCTCTAAAATATTAATCTTTATTCTATTATTTATAACGCTATATGTTACTGTTTTTCTAAAAAACAATCCAGATCCTTTTGGAAGTCATCTATTATATTTGATAGCACCACCTCTCTTGCAGTGAATTCCATACCTTTACTATGCCTACTCTAAAGAATCCAGTCTCAGGGAAAAACGTCTTGTTCTTTGTACAATTTTTGGTTATGAACAGGTCATTGGAGAGCTCTTTTTATTGAACCTGCACATATTTATATCACATAGAAGGCGCAGTGTATCCTATTTTTGTACACATAAAAGGCTCAGTGTATCCTATTTTTGTACGTCACATATTTATATAATGTTAAAATATCTCCATAAGATGCCATTTGTTTGCATAAATAAATGTAAATGTTTAAGTCTCTGTAGCTAAGGTCTTCCAATCCTCTTATTAATTTGAAGGTTTGGTACCTGTATTAAAGGTGAAGTCTAACCATTGACTTGTAGATAGGCAAGAATATATCCTGCCACTGTGATTCATTACCCTGTTTTATACATCCCATATATTATTGACCATTTCAGCTGCTGTCTGTCATTGCAAAGTCTGCTCCTAAATCCTTCTCATGAGTAGATTTTCCCAGGGTCGTACCATTTAACATATATGTTGCATTTTTATAATTTTTCCCATAATGCATCATTTTACATTTGCCTATGTTGAACTTCAGTTGCCACTTGCTTGCCCAGTTCCCCTATTTATCTAAATCTTCTTGCAGAGAACAAAGTTAGGTTTTGGGTATTTCCCTACCTAATTTTGTGTATTCAGCAAGCACTGAGATATGGCTCTCAATGCAACTTTGAAGATCATTAATAAACCAAATAAAAAAGAAGGGAACCCAGAACAGACCCCTGAAGTACTCCACTTAATACACTGTCCTGTTTGAGAATTTTCCATTAACAACATCTCTTTGTATTCTATCTTTTAGATAGAATGTCTCAATTGGATTTGCCCCAGCTCAGGATTTGCCTGCTTTCAGCAAAATAAATGTCAATTTAACTTCTACGTCTCTGTGTACTTACTGTATTGTTTTTAAAGTGCATAGGCCACAATTGACACTGAACTGTAACAACCTACACGTTTCTGACAATTCTGATGCTGTTTTGGGGTTTCTGGTTACTGAAGTCTAATCTGTTCTTGTAGAGTTTGCTGGTGATGGAGATTTCAAAACCCTACCATATTTAGCAGTGCATTGTGTCATCTGGCTTTAACAAAATTGTTTCCTGTTTTTTACTCCCTACAACAGATTTAATATCTTAATTTTGAGAGGCTCTAGAAACATGTAATTTTTAAGCAGTGTTATACAAGTTTTTATTCTGGAGGTTCACATCAATTGCAGACACTTATGTTACTGGCCCGGATGTTATTTTTTGTAGCCTATGTGCTTGTCAGTCAAGAATCTTTGTGCCACATCCAGCTCTCAGAGCACCATTTGGACATTGTTATATTGCGTAACCCATAGTATTTCACTCGTCCTCATTTTATTATAGGGCATGCCATAATTTCAAATTATTCAAACGTTTTATTATGTTACAATGTATTTTATGTATGGAATATTTTCCCAGCATAATATATTACATACACCCTAGTTATAGTGTGTAATTGTGGTATTGTGACACAGCACTCTAGTCCCCACATTGTAAAGTATGATCAAGTTATTGCCAACAAAGTCGGATAATGATATTTCAGAAAGGGTTTGGTGAAATTGCACATTTTCTATTTCCGGTTAAACAGAAGTAATAGTTTCACTGCATAATAAGGAATTCTATTTCTGTGTCTTGCAATACAGAAACTCTTAATAACTGATTTTATTTTTCTCGTAACTAAAAGATTTAAAGGCTGATGTATTGAAAATGCATCAACGTGTCATACTTGGGGTTTTATTAACACACAGAGCAGTGTTTTGTTGTTAGAGGAAGGTCGTTTTCATTGCAAACAAGGCTCCATCAAGCAAAGAAAATCATAAAAATGAACATTTTGCCAGGTAATTGCACAGTTCTAAAGCTAAGGGCAGCGCAATTTGCAGTTGGCAACTTAATGCAGCCTTGAGATTCCTGTGAGTTAATTGTTACTGTGACTGTTTGGTAAACTAAACACCAGTTATGTATAGCACACATAAACACAGAACCAGTGGATTCACTTTGGCACATTTAAGCACAAACAATCAGACTGCAGTGCAAAAGATGTGATTCCATTCTTAGGAATGATTTGCATCAAGGATAAAGCTACAGTGGTATAGGTACACGAAAAACTGAAGTTCAGAGAGCATTTTTCCAACTCAGATACTTTAAGGACCCCTCTTACTTAAGAAAAATAATACATAAGAAATAATATGTATACATGAATACATATGAAAGCTTAAACTTTTTGAAGGTGACATACCACAAAGTTTGATGCATCTGGTAGAGTCAAGCATGTACAGTTTTTTTTTCTTTGTAGTTATACACATGCTAGACATCCTTAGGAATTTGTTTTCCTTAAATAGTCTTTGCACCGCATTCAAACCCATATACATGACAAGTTAAAAAAAAAATTATAATTTTCTTTTGAAAGGTTTTTCGTGAATAAATAGAAGAGGAAATTAATATTTTTATGCTTTATAAAACCTGTGTTTTGTGGAACTTGCCATGAAAATGTTTTTGAAGAAGAAACAACAAAGGAAAGTAATTAAATAGTTTCCTAAATTAGTTAAAAGATAACCCAGCTAATGTTTATTAATGAGCAAAATGTTAGCAAAACATGTTCCTCTTTGAAGCTTAATATTAGTTTTATTGGTAACTTTAATTTTTTCTGTTGCATCAAATGTTTATTGCAATAACCTTGTACCATATAAACAATATTTTAACTGTAAGGAGTACACCATGAAGGTGTTTGCAATAAGATCAAAGTGGTGTAAAGTGGAAAGGTTTAACTGGATCCATAATTTCTTAATGCACACCGCATAAAACATCTAGTAAAAATTATGGAACTGGGATATGGAGCAATATAAACAAAATTAAGTCCTGATTCCTCATTTTGACTTTGATTACAAAATACTGTTTACTTTTCTGTGGACTGAAAGGTAATAAATCTATTTTACTTGCTTGTAAGTTAGAATCTGTGTGCAATAAATTGACTGCTATCCTTTTAGACAGAATATTGTGGAAAAATAGATAAGAATTAGAGAATTTTGAAGATCACATTTGTAAATAAAGACTCGTATCATGGAAATTAAACACTTACACTAATGTCTTTCACAGGAACAACAGTTTTTGCAGTAGAATTGCATTTCCTTTGGAAGTTCTTCAAAAAGATGCAGGCCCTTGTGTAAGCCAGGCTTTGAAATTTGTAAAGGAGTATCCTTTGGAAGAAATCCAAATTCTGACGTGCCCAGACACTGATGGGTTTTTCACTGCCAATGTGACACCAGTTGTAAATTGGTTCATGGTAAGAAACTGTGTGTGTTTGTGTAGACCCTACAAAAAATGCAAATCATACATAGCAGATGGGGGGGGGGGGGGGGGGGGGAGGATTACGCATTACAACTCTTTCTTTGAGAATTCAAATAGCAATATGAAAAATTAGTGCATATGGGTCTGAAAAGTGAATAACATCCTGACATGAGTTCAGACGGTTCTGTCCCTTTTCATAACTTGCTTCTGCTGTTCCACTTGGATTGATTCCAAGTCTATTACATGAATTCCCAACCCAAACCCAAACTTAATCACTGCTATATATCTCAGTGATACATTTAAAAAATCTTGCAATTTTGTTTACAAATGGTTAAGATATAAATATTGTATATTAACAAAATAGTATTATATACCTTACATTTATGTGCAATATTTTTACCATCTACAATATGATACCTGGAAGCATGTGTATAGGTATGTGTAAGTGGGTGTGCACATATGCATGTATACTTTGTGTCTTTGTGTTTATATGTATAGTATCATATACCTATAAAAGAGTGTCAAGTAAAGTTGGACCTGAATAGATAAATGTTCTATCTATCTTATCCAAGGCTTTTCCGTCCATCTTCAACCAGATATTCTTTAAAATATTAGAGATCCTTACACATTACTGTAGCTTCAAGATTAAATAAAGTGTGCTTTATATTATGCATAATATCCAGAATCTGTGACTAACTTTGGAAGTGCAGTAGCCAAAATCCCTGTTCACACTGAAATGTAGAGGTCAAGTAAATGAAGCAGATCTCCCGGGGGAAATGTCTCAGATACCAAATAAAATATAATTTTCCTTGTGCTGTTTTGCTGCATGATTAACTCCACTTATTCTTCTTCTTTCATCTTTGAAAAGTTACACATAGGTCGACCTATCTTGTGGGATTCACTTCCATTTGGTTACCTTACTTTCTTCATTCACATGTAATCTAATTGTTAGATCGAATGAAATTGCATTTGGTTTATATATTATGGTTGCTGCCTGTTAATTGATTTTAAATATACCGTACATTTTCTATCACCAATATATTTATGTCCCATTTATACTACAAGTAATGAGTTATTTATTTTGTCCTTATAATAGAACATTCTTATAAAATATGCTGTTTTATAAAGGTTTTTTTTCTACGGGATTAAAATGTGTGTTCACTATATATTGATGTCAAGATTGAGTGCTGTTTCTTTTTGCGTCACACATGTATTTATATACACAAGACGTGGTAGACTGTTACATCATCAATCAGTGATTTTGGTGTGCTTTTGCTTATCAGGATTGTCAGCCAGTTGTAGACTTCATCGAAAGATATCCTAGAGGCATTAACCTAACATTTCTACCAGTACGAAAGAATTATGAAGGGAACTATACATGCCTTGTCCGATATGAAGAGAATGGGAAAATCTATAACCTCACTCGAACAACATTTGTCAAAGTAATAGGTAAGTATAAGCTCTTTAAAGTTACTTAACCAGCGATAGGTAGCCATTGACACTGCTACTAATGTGAACTACAACTGATACCATGTTCATCCAGCCTTTGGTTACTTATTTTTGCCTGCATACAACTTGTTTCATTGTTTGCATTTAAGATAATATAGTTTCACAAATCATTTTAAAGGGACTCTGTTATTATTGGAGAATTGCAAAAGCAAATACCTATCTGTTTTTATACATGTAAGTATACAATGAAGAAAAAATGCTGTAGACTTCCATTCTGGCTAAATAGAACAAGGGAGACACACAAAAAAGAAACCATCCCATGGTGTAATAATTAAGACTCACAGACTGGAGAGCCCTATAGAACCAGGCTCATGGATGTCTCAGTGTTAGCAAAAAATATCCTCTAAAAAATTATGACACTTGGGATATATTGTGGTTCCTTTAAATTTTCTTCAAAACTCAAATAGCATGGGACAGGATGTGGAAGCAGAGCAACAAATATGGGGGGAAAAAGAGAGCCAATATAAATATGTACAATTATCTTAATAACAAAACACATCTGCTTACATATGGGGATTAGATATCACCAAATAAGCTTCATGTACAGGGTTGTGGGTTGGACATGAGTGGAAAAAACATGCAGCGCTCAGTATGATCTTCAGTGTGTGCTGTTAAATCCCCCCCCCCCCCCCCCCGTTCTTCTGTCAGAGTGTCAACGTGTTTTGGTGAAATGCTTTCTTCGATGGATGCATGCTGATGTGTCATGTTGCCTCTGCTTATATACCTATCACAGTTCACTAACTGGCTCTACTTAATAGTAATAAAAATATATCAGGCTGTATTGTATTATCATTTCCCTTTGAATTAATTTATAATTACAGACATTGTATGGCATATACGGTAATAAGCTAGAAAGAGAATAAAGCTGCTCCATATAAGAAGTTATTAAAATATATTATGTGCATTTAGGACTTTAAGTTTGGCTTGGAGTAGTTTTTTCTATTTCCTGTTTATTATATGCCATACAATGTCTGTAATTGCGTGCCAGGTACTGGCTATCAGTCATCTCTACCTGGATTTCCGATCATTACCTAAAAATTAAGCTCTCTAATAAAGAGCTAATAATTAGACATGTGCATTCGTTTTCGGACGAATGCATTTTCGTCCGAAAATAGCATTTTTGTCCGAAAATAGCATTTACGTCCATTTGTCCGAAAAACGAATAACGAAAACGCTAAACTAACGAAAGACGAATGGTTAATAAACGAAAATCATTCGTCCATTCGTGCTATTGGCATTCTATAAACCGAAATAGAGTCGGTTTATAGAATACCAATAGCATTACAATACATATACATTCCATAAACTGACATAATGAACGACTTTTGGTTTATGGAATGCATGTAATACTATTGGCTTTCTATAAACCGAACTAGAGTTCCCATTCATAAGAATTTACGTATTCTATAAGCCGAAAGTCTATAAACCGAAGGTTGTTCGGTTTAAAGACTTTCAGTTTATAGAATACATAGAATTACATGTAATTCTATGTATTCTATAAACCGAAAGTCTATAAACCGAACAACCTTCGGTTTATAGACTTTCGGCTTATAGAAAACGTGTAGTACTGTTGCCTTTCTATGAACTGAACGAGAGCCCCATTCATAAGCATTTCTTATGAATGGGGCTCTCGTTCGGTTTATAGAAAGCCAATAGTATTAAACGTATTCTCTAAAATGAACTAATAAAACGAAACAAAATAATGAACGAATTTCGTCTGAAACGAATGCAGTAATGAACGAAATTAGTTTTAGACGAAATAAATTAAATTTTCTTCCGAATGGACGAAAACGAAACGAAAATTTTAGTTTTGCACATGGCTACTAATAATCTTCGAGCTACATTTCTGTACCTGACCTTCACCTTTGCCGTTGAAGACGCTACAGTAGCCACTGAAATTAAAGAAGAACAGGTGCTCACAAGTACTTAAGAAGTAACAATACTTTGTTGATTTACTATGTGATGATTACAGATGCCGATGTTTCATTCCACATACAGACTTTTGTCCACACAGAAAAGTGCCAGCATTTTGAGCGTGCCCATTTTTTATTTTTATGACGTCTTTTATAGGAAATGTCTGCATGCCATTCCACCTTTTTTTTTGCGTACAGCATCTACTTATTTAGGAGCGCATGACCTCTCTATTAAACTATTACAACTGTACCCACTGACTGACCCTAATTTCTTGGAGTTGTCTCCGTTATCTCCTTTATCTCCCATGTTCAGTCATTGGCTAAACCCTGTTGCTTCACCTAAGTAATATTGCACACATTCACCCCTGACAAAATCCTATTACATTCGCTTGTCATCTCTCAGCTCGACAACTGTAAAACTCTCCTGACTGGCTTTCCTCTTGATCATCTGTCTCCCCTGAAATCTAATAAAAATGTGGCTGCCAGGCTCATCTTTCTCACTCATCGCTCCACCCCGGCTGCTCCACTCTCCACGCTGTCCATTGGCTTCCTGTGTGCTCTAGGATATCATTTAAAATTTGTATCTTTAAAGGAAAATTAAATATTCTTTTAACCATTGATTCCCTTGAGGGAGTCTTTGGTGGTTTCAATGTAGGTGTTGAACACAAATTCTGCTATTTCATCTGTTTAAAGCAGTCAGTTTGTTGGTTCAGCATTCTTCCGGGTCTGTGTGTTTTAATAAGGCCATCTTGGCACACATCAGCCGGAAAACTGAAGTGACACGACAGCGCTGGGGATCGTAGACTAAATCAACTTCACCGCCACAAAGCTTCTCCTACATGTTTCCCAGGTTCACTATCTGGTAGCATTCCTGACAAACTGTCAAATTATATCATCAACAATTAATTGAATAATCAACTGTGCTAGACATAAGAGGATTTAGAAAGAAGTAAAAGTGCATAGTAGGACACATAGAATATATAAAAAATGGGAACGAGAAAATGTGTGAAATAAAAAAAGTTTTTTTCTAATAAATATGTGCATTGTTCGATATGGTAGTACAAAAATACATACTTATAACACATAATGAGGATAATAAATAATATAATACTATTTTATCTAAGATGCATCAAAACCATTATTATTATCTCTACATCAATGGTGCACATTTTACTAGTTTCATGTGCATGTGATGCGTGCAAAACATTTGGTATTTTCTAAATTGTTTTTAATATAAATGTGATAATTTTCCAGTGATGAATGACTGAATAGATTTGTTATTTTTCAGGTTCCTCTTTTTATTCAAAACCACCATCTATAGTAACTCCAAGTGAAAAAATTACCTACAAGTTTGGTTCAGGTATGTTACTTATTTGCTCATTATCCTTATTTAAGTTGGTTATTCCCATCAGCCTGAATACGTGGCCATCACTGCTCTGACCTTGTGCCACACTGAATTACACAACAACACTCAACTATGACCAGAACTTGGCATTGGTGGCCACATGAATAAAAAACGCATCTGATAACCACTGCTCTAGATCACTTGTTCTTTCCAAAAGCTCTTGAATATGGTTGCACGTGAAAGAAATGGTATAAATTAGAGAATAATAATATTTTATAGCTAACGTGGGGAATATCTCCTAAGTTGACCTTGTTTAAAATAGGTGAGGTGTAAATTACGTAAAAATGAGTCATACCGTGATTAGAAGGACTCTTATAGTGTGAATAAAATAGAAATAATAAATAAAACATTGTTGTAGTAATATTGCAAGCAAATGCAACAAGTAGGAGAAACATGTTTAAAATATGTTTGTGGTGTCTCTACTTCCTATTGAAAGTAGTTTATTTGGTAATCAAGCCACAGGTGATGTCATAAACAGGACACACCAATGACACACATGTCAAAACACATGTTTCTTTTAATTTATGCATTTGCTTTCAATGCTGCTAACACATGTCATTTCTGATATTTTTTTTTATTTTCTGCATTCACAGAATAAACAATTTGTAGGTGACAGAGAGGAATGCATAAACCATTGCCACAAAACCACCTTTTACCAACTCTTTTTAAAATAGTGGAAATTGATTGTGCATGGAACTTAATATATTTACTTTCTTTAGGTGAATCCCATAGCTTAAAGGTACACTGAACGTTATATTTCACTTGTGCTTTTAATATAGAAGCACAAGTGAAATGTTAGTTGTTCCTAGTGTGAGGACAAACTGGCGTGTACTTTTGATAGTACACACCAGTTTATTCTCTGACCGACTTCCACAGGAAGCAGGCAGCCTTCTGGTCAGCAACCAGCTCTGACTATTGAATTAAAGGGTCTCACGCTGCTGGCACAGAGAGAGTCCCTCATTTTTGCAAGGGATCAGCAGAGGGTGGACCATAACTAGGTCCCCCCTGCTGATCCCATGCACGCGGCGAGAGATCCTCTCATTCAGCAGTCAGAGTGGGTTGCCGACCGGACGGCTGCCTGCTTCCTATGGTATGCCTGCTCTGATTGTTGTCATCGTTAGTAAAGATAGAAACACGTCGGGTTTACTTCAAAGTCCAGGGACATAAAAAAGGGCTTAAAAAAGGTGCAATGTTCTAAAACTGCTAGATTGGGTATATAAGTGCAGATTGAGTGATAACAGTTAAATAGGATTTTCATTATGCACAGATGTACAGTAAAGTTGTCTAGAAAATGTAAAATTACATAGCCGCTTTCTTACAGAGAGTGCCATGGTTACTATTTCTCTCCCCTTCTCCACACGCAGAATTAAATAGACAATATTGAACTGCTTTTTAATGGTGTATATTAAATGCAAACACTTTTTCAGGTGAAGATATGATGGTTCCATGTGAAGTGTATTTCTCATTTGTAAACGATTCACGTAATGATATTTGGTGGACAGTGGCTGGAAAGAATGCAGAGGAAGGTACCGATCCAAAAATAAATGTGACTATAAGGTAACATTAAAACACTGATTGATTTATACAGTATACTGCTTATTGTATAAATAAAGTTCATTGTACCTTACGTGCTGGAACAGTGTTCACTATCACAGTGTATGTGGAATAAACAGATGCCCTTAATTATAGGAAAAATGAGTAGAATGCCATAGTGCTGTAATCTTTTACATAATAAAGTTATTTAAACCTGTTACAAATTATATATATATCATGTTCTTTTTTTATGTGGTAAATAAATGAAACACTTAAAGTTTCACAAAACGTAATAACTACACAATATTCCACAATATTCAGTGCTTTCTAAAATATCTGCTTGGAAGGAAATTTGCCATTGTCAAGCTGGTTTTCCTTAAGTTCATCAACATAGCTGATTTTGAATTGAAATCCACATGCATCAAAGGCATTGACAGCATATTTTAGGTGTGGAATCAAGTTTAATGAATTGTTCACGGAAATAACTCATAGACCTCAGTATCTCTGATTCTGTTAAATGAGAGGCTCATACTATGCCCAGGTAAAAATGAGTACTACAGCCAACTTGATAGGGTGTGTTCCAGTAAACAATAGCTTGGTATGTTGTAGTAAAATGTTGTAAGATAATGCTGTGATTACACAGTCCCTGAATATATTTTTATTACAATTTGAGTCAAACAGAGGAGCGCTAACTAAATGTGAGATCTGATTACATTTTATATTTGCCTTACAGTTCATACATACATTGGTAGATAAACAGAATGACCTACATTTTCATCAATTGAGAAACGTTTTGCAACCGAAACATAACAAGTACAAAAATGTTATTACCCTCTAGGGGAAGGCTGGCAAGTGGCAAGTAGGGCACCACTTTACACTTAAATGCCCCAGTGGGTAACACTTTTGATCTTTCTATCCAATTGTCTTGTCTGCCTAGCAATCTCTCATCTTATCTGTCAGCAAATCTTGCATGTCTATGTGTGTCTGATTATATCAGGAGGAGTGAATGAAGGGCCAGCAAGGACAACTAAATTGTTTTTGCCTCTTCACCTCAAGGTACCTTGCTCCCCTCTGTCTTTTAAAATAATTCTAGCATGTTACATCAAGTTTTAGGAAACTTCTATACATTTCTGTATTGTTGCTGTAGAGCATCATAACAAATAAACCTTTCATTAAAGTAAATTCTGGATTTTGTTTTATTTTTAACTAAAGTTATTGGAAAATGACACACTTAACCCCTTTTCAACCTTATGACGAGTTAACTCGTCATGTAGTTAAGCTGCACAGCCAGCCGGTCTGAAACAGGTCCAGGACTCTGCCTCGCACCCAAGGCAAAGTTCCTGGACCCGATGGACGGGTTACCGGGAATGTGGTCGCGGCGATCAGTTTCCTTCCCACTTTATGGCCCTCATTTTGTTTTGTTTTTCAATATTTTTTTTTGTTTTTCAATTTTGAAGTTATTTTTAATAAATAAATGATGTTATTGTAACATATTAATGTAATTACAGTTAACCCCTGCATGCCCATTCTGTGATTCGTATGGCTCTGTCTAGTAACATCGCACTGGTCAGAGTTTTTTTCTATTTTTATTTTTTTTGTTGGGGGGGGGGTTGTTTTTTGTTAGTTAATTAGTTGGGATAAGTGGGTTAGTGTTGTACTAGTTATGTAGATTATTATTGGAAAAATAATGGGGGAAAAAACATTTTTGCCAACATTTTCCCCTTTTAGGGGGGGACATGTTGTTTAGAATCTTGAAAACGTGGGTCAGATCTTCCTTCATCTGAACCAAGGTGAGTGAATATCTGACCCAAGATGCTAAACGAGATGTCTGCCCCCTGAGAGCACTATAAGGAACAAAGAGGGCTAAACAAGGTGCTTTACATCTATTCTTTCATTAAAGCATTTCTATTTAAAATGCCTACACTTCATGCTATCTTTCAATTAAACAAAACTTACATTTTTGCTACAGTTATCCTTTTAAAAAATGTAAGCATTCCAGTTTTTCTAGAATCCTCAGAGCCTCAGCTAACACATTTGCAGAGGATTTTCTTGAAACTCATTAATATGACAAAGTAAGACACAAAGCGGTCCAGTAATAAACTGTGAACCAATGGCCGGGTTTGGTAGCTGAATTTCAAAAATGTTCCAGCTGTGCCATTTTGGCCTTATTTTTTGAAATGTATCAGTTCACTGAAGTTCACTGTTTAGTGAATAGACTTATTGTTTTTATAGTTTTCATAAACTTTCAGCACATGTAGAATTAAAAAATCCCCACAGTCTGTCCCCTTATGTATACTTATATAAAATAATCAGAGTATCTCCTGATGGGAATGTAACTTACATGGTATTTTGATACAGGTAAACTGGGACAAAAACCTGTGCACATTTAAACCTCATGTAGTAATTATGCAGGTGTATGAACCCTCCATTTGAAAAGTAGAAAGGTATAAATGTATGATTACAGAGACATAATAACCATATTTTATTATTTATGTTACTAAAAAAATGTTTTGTTTTTAAAAAAAATATATTTTTTATATGGTGGAAAGCAAAATTCATGTGGATATTTTTACCTTAGCAGATTTATATTTATAGATATTTTGACCTGATAAACTCTAGCAGATCAGCATTATAACTGTTACAAAGTGTATATAAAGTATTTTCTGTATAGCAAATAATGCTAGTTGAACTTTATGGTCAACTCTCTCACTGATTTAATTATAGAATTACACTCTTTCAGTGTGTTGAAATTTCCTATAGTTAAGTTAGTTGAAACAAATTACAGTGGGTTCTCTCATACACTTAAACACTCAATGCATATAAGCCATGGTTAGAAATTATTTCCTCATTATTGCAATATTTTGATGAATAATTCTATGGAATTACTCCCATTCCTTCCCTTCCAAAATTATGATAGTCTTCTGGGCGATATATCCATACAGCAGTGTTTCATAGCTGTTTTCAGGGTGTTATATATGTCTTGTATTTCTAACTAAAAGCCCTAAATCCTGTAAAGAGTATGTACCACTGTTGTCGGTAAGTTGGGCACATGAGATGAGACATTATTGTGAGCACTTCAGTTTTAATTTTCTAATAACATTCTGTTAACGATTTTTTAGTGTGCGATCAACCACTACTGGAGAGAAGATCATAACCAAGTTTCTACACATCAAGAACATAACGCCTGAGGAGCTAAAACGCAACTATACCTGCACTGCAAGCAATCGCCTAGGGACAGTCTCCAGTCAAGCCATTGTTCAAGAGAAAGGTAATTGCAGTGCTACCTCGGTGTGTATGTGTCTATGTCAGTAGATGCGCTGTTTTAATTAGATGGGGGTTTTCAGTGAAAGCTTTTCAGTGTCTGTGTTCTCAAACTTCAATGTATGTTTTTGTTTTTTTACAACATTTTATATATGACCTTAAACACTACACAAATATATATTGCATTTTTATACAGGGGTGATTCCGGTTATATTTTAGTGTATATAAGCGTAATTTCATTTATTATAAAACAAGGTTTTGTAATCACAGATTTACATGTGTTATCAGCTAAACACAAAATGTAAGTTTAAGAGAATTAACCCCTTCGCGACAATGCCCTCTTGTGGTCAGACTTCAAAAGTGAAAAAAATTCACTTCCGTTTCTCAGAATATGTTGCTTGACTGCCCCTAATGGCAGGTAGCTACATTGCTTTAAAAAAAAATGTAACTAGGATTAGGGTTAGATTAGCTGCTAGGGTTAAAATTAAATAATTTTTAGCATAAGCGATAGGGTTAAAATTGAATTACAATATATTAAGGGGTAGCATAAGGGTTAGAGTTGGGGTTAAATTTAGGGTTAGGATTCAATTTATTGTTCGGGTTGGGGTCAAAAGGTCAATATAGGAAAATAACAAAAAAACACTATTTTTGTTTTTTGCCCCATAACTCGCAAAAAAATGCAGAAAAATATGGAAACGTGCATATTTCTGTACTCAGGACAACATTTAGAAACGATTTAGATAGGGTCTTTTTTAATGATTGTATTTGTGTAAATTATATTTTAGGTCAAAGTTAGGAAAAGGGATCTGGGACATAAGTTCCCATTCCAAAGGCAATCCTGGACATGTAGTCACCCTACTCTCATCTTATGTGACTGGCAAACAGACAGACCACTAGGAGTGACTGACGGTTGCAGGAGCTTCACTAATGATTTCCCCCAAGTCTTTGGGGTTTTTTGACAAAGACTGTGGGATATATTTTGAATGGTACTTAACAGAAGTGCAGTTCAGAAAGGTATATCAAACAGGAAGAAATAGACTTTCATATATATATCATAAAAATACATTTTGGGGGTTTACGCCCTCTTTACCCCTTCGTACTTGTACGAACTTCTATTCCGTCCTAAATTACAAGTGCCTAGATGCCTGTAGCATAGAATGTCCTAACTTCCTGCAGCGGGATCCCTTCTGTCAGATGAGGTCACTTTGAATGGCATCAGTCTGACATGGAAAAGGTAGTTGACGGTCAAAGTGAACACCGGCTACATTTTACTAAAATGTAATGTGCTCGGACTTCTGTGTTTGGACACACCTCCGCAAACATCAAACGTGACATCACAAAGTCTTGGGCTATTTCATCAGGGATCCACATGGTCTGTAAAGACCATGAGCAGGTCGCTGCCTATGTGTCCATGGCTCAAAAAGTATAAACATCGGGTATGAAGAGGTTAATGTAAATTGTATATAAGACCAAAACATGTTATATAACGGTACAAATAATTTCCCTACATTTATGTTGAAAAATGTCCTGTATTCATCTCTTATTTGTATGTTGTATGCCTGTGTTTATCTCGTATTTGTTTATTTTTTCACTGCTTATTTATTTTAATCATCTTTTGCGTGCTCTGCTGGTCATGAACTATGAGCAGTAATGATGTGTGTGTGTGTGTGTGTGGTATATTTCAGTGCTACACCACAGTTCGGCAATGTGATTACAGAATGCTGGTCTGATCATTATTCTAGTATTGGTGTTGTCTTGACATAGTTTCACCTTTCCCCCATTATCGTCCTTAATGCAAATGTCTGTGTGATCTTCAGTGAGCCCCTGCTAGAAACCTAGTAGGCAATTTCCCATCTGAAATCTCCACATTCCCCAGAGAGACTTTCTACTGTAATTTGATCTCATGTGCTTCATTGTGAATCATACATTTTCTTCCTGAATTGGGTAAATGTGTCAAATTCCTTCCTGCAAGTCTGCATAAACATCATTTCCAATTACTGATGACTTTATTCATTTTTTCCGATTATGCGTATTCTGAATGTGTTACTAATTATTATTATTATTTTTACTTTATATTGAGTTCTCCATGGTAGAAAACATGATCAGGTTTACTCTAATTCCAATAAAAGCGTAAGCTCATTTGCAATGTCTTCTTTAAATCACCTAAACACTGTTTTTACTGTGCATGTAGAAAACTGCAAGCAAATGCTTAAATTAGGAGAAAAATGTGTTTTAAATGTGTCTGTGGAGTTTATGATATTATGACTGCAAATTACAATTACAGGTTATTTTTTATTCCAATTATGAGTTTTCTTAATGAATTGATGAACAATGCGTTATCTTGCCTTTAAAACAAACAATAAAAATACAGATTTTTGCATTTTGAGCCCAGGTGATGTCATAAGCTGGAGACTCCACGGACACATTTACACACATTTGTCTCCTAATTTAGGCAGTTTTGCTAATACTATATATATATTATCATTTTCAATCATTTTTCATTCTCTTCATTCGCGGTAAAAACAATGTTCATTTGATAAAGTTCCTTTAATAGTAATATTTTAATACTAATCAAGTGATGGTGTTTTTAATCTAGTTGGCACCCCAAGATACATCATTGAACTGGCGTGTGGACTGGGAGCTACACTCTTTCTTGTCGTATGCCTTATCGTTGTATATCATGTCTATTGGCTGGAAATGGTACTTTTCTACAGGGCTCACTTTGGCACGGACGAGACGATAGGGGGTAAATATGGCTTGTTTGTAATGCATTATTTGCTTATGTAGTGAATATACATGGGGTGATTTTTATTTTTAAGTGTTTATCTTCCTTTACTTTACTGAGCTTTAAAAATGAAATTGAATAGCGTTTTAAGATAACATGGATTGGTGTCTGGTTTTGGCTCCATCAATTTTTTTAAGCTCAGCATTTTGGGAAACTATAATTTCATTTTTAACAAGAGTGGTTTATACACAGGAAATAAAAAAGACATATCTGTGTTGAAAATGGAAATTTGCACAGATAGAGATGTCCAATTGCCTTCACTATGAAGGAAATCCAACTGGTGAAATATAAAAAGTTAGAGGAAATATATAAGTTATAGTGCAATATTAGCATAACTGTGTAATTAAAATTATTTTTATTGCTGCCTCATTAAATGGTGCACTGATTGTGCGCCACTCAACAGTTTTTGCTTCTGTACTAAGAGATTTTCTTTTGCCAGATGGAAAGGAATATGATGTCTATGTGTCCTACGCAAGAAATGCAGAGGAAGAAGAGTTTGTACTGGTAACACTGAGAGGAGTGCTGGAAAATGAATTTGGATACAAGCTGTGCATCTTTGACAGAGACAGTTTGCCAGGTGGAAGTAAGTCATTTAATATGCAATGTCTTAAACCTATGGATATGGTTAGGAGTTTTATTATGTAATATTCGGACAATCACCAAAAAAATTCCAGTGGTAACTAACACTTTAAGTAATAAGGAAAAACAAAAGAATATTGAATAAAAAATAACCACAAAGGATGTAAAACACCAAGCGAAGTGAAATTCCCTGCTCATGTACTTTAACACAACATATGAACATAAACTTTCAGTATATGTATAAGTAAACATTCAACAGGCTTAGAAAATGTGGATACCCTGTTTTTCGTATCATTGGACTCAGTGCCAAGGTGCGTGCATGGGTTGCACTGTGCCCAGGCGACACGGACAGAGGTGACTGTGTATGTATGACACTGTGTGTATGCGTGACATTGTGTGTGTGTAACTGTTTATATCTGACACTGTATGTGTATTCATGTGACTGTATGTGTGGCTGTGTGTGCATGTATATGTGACCGTGTATGTGACACAGTATTGTGTGTTACACTGTATGTGTGAATGTGTATATATGTGACATCGTATGTGTGTCTACCTGTCAACTTTTTTATGTCACTGTCCCAGGACCAAAAATGGGTGGATCCTAAAGGGGGAGGACACCACGTAGCGTCATGCAGCATTGCTTGACAGAACAGCATTGAGCTGTAGCATTCCATGCTACTTGGTACAGATACCGGATGTCTGGAGCTCATATACTCACATTCAGTCTATTGGACATACACCGTTTAAATGCAATGCTGCCAGTACGCAGTTCACAGCAGTTTTGTTTTGTATTATAACAGTATTGTTTTTGTTCTATATCATGGTATGGCAACTAGTGTTGACACTTTCCTTCAAAATGTATACCTGTCATGCTATTGTCTCCATAGACTTAACACTGGCCTGCAGGTAAAATGCAGGATGGGTGGCAACCTTAATGCCAACATATGGGCTGGTTTCTAAAACATAATCACCAGAGCCATTGTGTTCCCAGGTGTGCACCTGAAAAGAGGATCATGGTAGAGCATGGAAGAGGAGAGGTATGTGCTCTTCCTGCTGACCCATGCACCTTAACCAATCAGGGCTTCAGGTCACATGACATCTGCCTCTTTGTGAGCCATTTACTACACTTCTCATGATGCTCAGCCAGCATCATGTTAGCAGTTTATCTGGATGCGACTCATGGGAATTCTAGTTAATAGCTATCTGTTGCATTACCTACCCAAAAGCCACACATTTCGCTGGCTGAGCTTCAAAGGTAAGGTAGTCTACAACATTAATACTTTGTGGTTGTATCACAGAGCTCCACAACATAAAAGCTCTATGTGTGAAGTCGCAGGCTGTCAAGTATGAAAAGCGTGATTTAAAATCTAGGCTTGATAGATTGAATTGTAAAGATAGGCATGCTGGAGACATATCCCGCAAAGCTTTTAAGTAAATTTTTTTGTTCATCACTGTCCACTTTTTAGTGAATATATATCACAAACCTAGCTGTGAGGTAGATAGGCTACCTCCTAATAAAGCATGAACTGCAAAAAAACAACTTTAATAAAAGAGCTTGATAAACTTTCCATCTTGCTTATCTTTCCAATGTGACTATTAATGTCTTTTAAACATGTGTGTTTTTGTTTATATACAAGAATGCCATAAAACTGTAAGCTTAACCCCTTAGTGACAAGACATTTTCACCTTGACTTTCCCTTGGTGACAATGGCTGTTTTGACATTTCCGGGGTGTTTGTGTTTAGCTGCAATTTTCTTCTTTCTCACATACTGTACCCACACAAATGATATGTTGTTTTTATCGGCATAAGAAGGGCTTTCATTAGATACCATTATGTTCATCATATCTTATAATTTACTAAAAAAAAAATCAGAACATATGATGAAATATTTAAAAAACCCACTTTTTCTAAATTTGACCTAAAATATAATTTGCACAAATACAATCATTAAAAAGACCCCGTCTAAATAGTTTCTAAATGTTGTCCCGAGTTCATAAATATGCATGTAATTGGGCAGACTAGATGGACCGAATGGTTCTTATCTGCCGACACATTCTATGTTTCCATATTTTTCAGTATTTTTTTGCGAGTTATGGGGCAAAAACCAAAAATAGTGTTTTCTGTTTTTTTTCCTATATTGACCTTTTGACCCCAACCCAAACCCATAATTTAAGCCTAACACTAAATTTAACCCCAACTCTAACCCTTATGCTATCCCTTAATATATTCTAATTTAATTTTAACCCTATCCCTTATGCTAAAAAAATATTTAATTTTAACCCTATAGGCTAATCTAACTGTATAACTAGTTTTTAGCTAATTAAATATTTATTTTTATTTTTTTACATTGCTGTGCTACTTAGCTACCACTAGGGGCAGTCAAGTAGCATATTCAGAGCGAATGAAGTGAATTCCTGCTCCGTCAATATGGCTCCCACGATCAGTCCGTGGGGCGATCGTGGGTGCCCCAGATTGGACATTTCGGTGCTGGCTATTACCTCAACATCAAGGCAATAGACCAGCACCGTTAAAGCGGTTTTCGCGATCATTGATTGCGAAAACGGCTTGATTCACCGCAGGATGTGCCAGGCACGTCCATTGTCGGGAACAGAGTTCCCGGCAGGACGTGCCTGACACGTCCATTGTCGCAAAGGGGTTAAACATATTTTATACCTAGCACTTTGCTGCTTATACACACACTGTTTTTTATTGTTTGAGTCCATTGTTACAATCAATCAGCTTTCACGTGTGAGTGAAATAAAATATATTCTCAAACAAATTACATTAATTTCACTAATAAAGTGATTAATACTTGTGTTCATGCATACTGGAACAAAGTCACTATTTGCTATGACCACAGGATTGCCACCTTGCCTGTATTTTATTTACTAAAAATTTACTTTAGGCAAGTATTGAGTCTGTGGAGGCAATAGCATGGCTGGTAATTTGTTTCAAAGAAAAGGTGGCAATCATAAATTATCAACATTTGGTGTGAAAAGTATATTTATATGAATGCCAATTATACATAGATGTAACAAAAATTTTTTTTTGGTGTTAAATTATTTATTCTGGAATAAGTATCAACAGATTACAATAGTTTACTATATTTTAATAAGTGATTAAATAAAAGCAGTTGGTGATGGTGGACTCGGATTTTTGGCCATACTGTATGTATCATTTCAGTACAAGTACAAGTAATTTCATTATATAGCGCCCCCATCCCCCTTCCCACCCACCCAAGAGTTTTGTTCATGGTTTAAACATTAGAATTTGACAGAATTAATTTAGGGAAAGTGATCTCACAAAGAATAAATGTATAGAATTTTGTAGTAGACTCCTATTGTGTAAAAATCCACCCCACCAGCCAGAATGACCTTTCAGTAATGAAAGTCAGACAGTTTCTATTTATAAAAAAAAAAAAAACACAATTCGCTTAGTCTTTGTAAACGTTTGGTCGTATTTTTAGTAGGGAACATACATCCATTTGCTGATGACCATCTGGCACAGGTTTGGTTTTAAGTACTGTTCTAGGAAAATGTCTAGACTATTGTGAAAATATTCTCAACAATTCATAATAGAGTAAAATGTACAAGTAAATATATGTTTTTACTTTTAGGAGTAGAGAGAGAATTTACAGGCCTTTTAAAATTCCTTCGACACAGGAAATGACCTGCTGACCAGTAGTAATATTTGAACAGTATAAAGAGAGAGATAATGGTGCAGATGGGATGGTCTTTCTGTAACATTCTTGAAAAATGGGCATCTGTCTTTTTAATGGATTTTTATTCATATTTTCATTAATTGGAATCATGTCTCTTGATTTATATTGATTGGTATGAATAGTGTGTCTGCAGACACTAGTCTCCTGGGTAATTCTATATTTGGTATCTTTTGATATTTGGTACGCTACAAGCAACTTGCAGAACTATACACTGTGCAAATTTGTTAACATCTTGCTTTCTCTTCTCAGTTATTACAGACGAGACACTGAGCTTCATTAAGAAAAGCCGACGTCTACTTGTTGTGATTAGTCCCAGCTATGTCCTTCAGGGCACACAAGCTCTTTTAGAATTAAAAGCCGGCCTGGAAAACATGGCCACCCAGGGTAACATCAGACTTGTTTTAGTTCAGTATAAGGCCATTAAAAACAAAGATAAGGTGAAAGAGCTAAAACTGGCTCAAACCGTTCTATCAGTCATTAAGTGGAAAGGCGAAAAATCAAAGTATCCCGGTGGTAGGTTTTGGAAACAGCTGCATGTGGCCCTACCTGTGAAGAAATCATGTACAACCAAAAATGGAAATAATGATTACACAAGTCAGTGTTTAATGTTGAATGGAAAGACGCATCAAAAGCTCTAGCCTTAGAATGCTAGAAGATAAGTGTGCCAAAAAATTGAACAAGAAAAATGTCTGTATGACTTCTAGAACTCCTAACCATATGATTAAATCCTGAAGCACCAGCAAAGACCCCAAAAATAAAGATTACAGCTCTAGAACCAACTTTATGGCAAATAACATGATACAAAGTGTGATTCTAAATTAGAAAGAGAGGAATTCTTTCTAGATGGTACTGGTTACACTAGATATAGTATTTTTCAAAGAACCAGTATAAAATAATTTACCACTTGGCTTTAACACTAAAAGCTTTTGAGATTGAATTATGTAGGTTTTAGAAAGCCATTTTAGGGACACTCTGCATTTTACATATATCATCAAATGGTTCAAATGCAAGAAGCAAGAAGGGAAAATGATAGATAATGCATATTTTTACTGAAAGGTAGCATAGCTAATAGTGCTAGAAGCAGGATATTCCTTTACAGCTAGCCATCCGGCATTTAATCAGTTACAAGAGGAATCCTTGATAAATATATATTGTGCACAGATGGATTATTCCAATTGTTGCTATGCAATCTCTATGGTATTTGTTCTAGTGCCTTAGATCACTAGGTGGGTCACGAGGCAGATACTGAAGACTGGATTTTGTAGTTATAGGGGAGATGCTAAGGAAAGTGATATATTTTTGAAATGACAAGCAAGTGTTGATATTTAATAAAGCAAAGTTTGTTTATGTGATCTACAAATATAAGCTGAGGCCAAATAACCTTATTGCATTGTAGCAGATTGATTAATACGGCTAAGCTGTAACTATTAAGATGTATTTTCCTTTTGCTCCTATACTATGACACAGAAATGTGACTATAACATAAATCAGTCATGATCATACAGTTATTCAAAGCATTATTCATGCTTTTAACAGCATGTGAGCTGCATCTTTACACCGCAGTCAATGAGGCATTTTATGTAATTAATCTGAGTACACGGACACAAGAAGTCTGATTTCTCTGAAGCACTCCTCTTAGTCAAATCAAAAAAGACTAGGCGGGTGCAATCCCCACAGACCATCAGATTCTCATTCCATCAGTGTGATTTGCCAGTGAAGGGCTTTAAAGATGAAGGGAATTAAATAGTTCTAGCCAGACATTCCAAAAGAATTCATTGAAAAGCACTAATACCAGCTTTCCCTGTGACCTCTAAGGTGATGTGCACTTAGCTAACTGATGAAATCACTGTTTTTGACAGCACAAAATACCCATCAGTGTTGAATTTTCTAAAAAACTGACACATTTACGTGTTTTACGCTTTCCACATATTAGCATTGCAGGCTGCTTTTTATTTAAGTTGCAATTAGAATTGTTGGCCAAAAAAAAAGGACCAGAATTGCATATTTATATCTGTGAAATTTGATTCCGCATGTGGTCAACCTATTCCAAGGATCTCCACCAGGTACATGTTTTGCGCTCTCCCTATGCAGTCATTGAACCTGTTAATAAGCGCCTAAGGAGGGCGTGGAACAACTAAGACAATCCTGTGCCTGGTAACGGTGGAGATCCTTGGAGTAGGTTGACTGTACGGTAAATACATTTTCACTGATTTAATGTACAAATCTGGTATGCTTTCTTTGGAGCTGATGCCAATCATTTTCACAGCAAATTAATATGAATGAGTACTGTGGGAGCACAGCAGCTAATATATATATATATATATATATATATATATGTGTGTGTTTATATATATATATATATATGTGTGTGTGTGTGTGTGTGTGTATATATATATATATATATATATATATATATATAAATATATATATATACACACACACTCCATGCAAGTGGTGAGCATACTTCCTTTATTTCATATTATGCGGTTTATTTAAAGCAGATTACATGTGAAATCAGAACATTCTATCTCATTGCTCACTAGAAATCCCTGATTAATAAGTCAACACACAAAATGTTACTTTTTTAATTGTTTTGTAGCAAGAAGCAGCTGGTTTATTTTCGTAGGATAGATCCAATTTATGTATACTTTCAGAAAGTGATTCCCTAAATAAAGCACCCTGCTAATATGGGCAGACACTCAGACAAAAAACCCCAGTTAGCAACTTTGTAGTGAGACTAGGAATATGATATGTACTTTTAACGTTTACACAGCAGCAAACCAAAGTAAAGTTCATGAAAGATCAGCATTGTTTGACACTATAGTGAATACAAGTGCGCTTCTCAATACGCCTAGATTTGCCACTAACATCATGTGAATTTTGCACTTTCGAATATTCTAAAAAAAAATGTACAAATATTTAGTCTTTTGAAAACCCGTCTCTGCTAATGACATTGTTTTTAATGTGCACAGTTAATCAAAATATAGATAGTGGTCATTTATCTTTTGCTATAGCAAGTGCCGTATAATGTTTTTTTTTTATGCATCCATTGAGTACTGCAAGAAAGCCATCACTCTTGGAGTCAGTCCTTATTAATTGCTCCTATAATTACTCACAGTTTGGCTGGACCATTAGATAGAGTGCAAGTATATGGGAGCAAGCCCTGTACTATGCACATCCATATAACATCATGGTCCTTGCTCACCATCAGAGTGTTTATCATAATCTGTCATATAAGCAACTGAACTCTTTGCCACACTTTATGAGTTCTGTTATCACAAAACCAGGTCATATTATTAAGATAATGTGGTAACTCTCAACCACCTCAAATGATGTCTAATAGATCAAATGTTTGTATTGTATTTCTAGAGTAGCATGTCTTTTTATGGTAACTAAGACTAACCAATGATTTATATACACATTCCCTGTATTAAGGAATTGCTTGGAATGTTTTTTTCTGCAATAAGGTTCTGCAGCCAAAGTTAATGTGTCTTTTTTTTGCTGCCAATGGGGTCTGCAACATATTGATTTGTAATGTATTGCAGCAGGTACCTCTGGCAGCAGATACAGCTGACACATACAATTCTGATTACATTTCTAGTGTACAGCTTTCTAGATGTGTACTAAACTGTAGGCTTTGTTTTGTAGATCTCTAATACAATTCATAACTCAGGATTGCTTTTCAAAGCGCTCACATTCGTTTTATTTATTTATTTTTATATGAATTGCAGTTTGTTAACCTTTTTACACTGCTATGACTGTGGATTTTTTAAATATTACATTTGTAAAATAAACTCTCTGATCTTCTTGTACGAATCACCTTTTTTGTATTTATTTAATTTTCTCCAATTTTAACCAATATGTTGCTTACATGTGTTTATTGCATATTCCATTCCTGTAATGGAATAAAGCTGATGCAAAAGGGATTTAGCAATGGAAAAATAACACCATAGGCTGTGATCTTCAAAGTAATACAATCCTTTAAAAGGACACTCTCACCAAAAAATAAAAAGGGTTTATTTTTTTTATTTTGCATTGTTAATGTCAGATATGTCTTTTGTTTTTGTTATGTACGTTTATTTTATGAAATATTTTACTAAACAAGTGTGACTGGGTGTCGCCATTTTGTGAAATATAGTGTTTTTTTGTGCCACCCCCCAGAGAATTTACAGCACTAGTATATCACTATGGGGCTGGGGACACAGAATGCAGCTATAAGTCCGAATTCTGATCATAGACGTGCATTGAATGGGAGGGTAATGTAACTATTACATCACAAGGTGGCAGAGTTATGATCCTGTTTGATCAGGTCAAGCTCCTCTATTTGTGTTGGAAGACAGGTAAAAAACGTTGTACACAGCCACCTTGTCCTGCCCACTATGATACACAGGAGCCAATAAGAAATACATCTTCCAGTTAGATTTTCTGCATCATTATTTGTCTGGTTTAATTTCCCAGAACCATTAAAGGATATTACTTTGAAGATCCTAGTCTATGGTGAAGTTTTTCTATTGCTGTATCACTTTTTCACGTTTATGCATCAGCGTTATTCCATTGCTCATATGTTATCATGGTGACACCGTGTCGGCGAACATCAGCCACAAGTCCAGCTATGAGACACAGCCGAGAGTGATCCACCATGTATAGTTAGAAAACACAGGATGTATTTTAGAACTCTCGCTTCTTTCAAGATAGCAAAAAAGTTTAATTGTCCTTAAAAATATCAACACACATACATCAAATATAATTATTAATTTACAATTGTAATTGTACAATGTTACATAAAAATCCACTAAAGTTTAACCATTTTTATTTTCACCTTGCCCACAAACTCCAAGGATAATGTGGCAATGTTACAGAGTTGATTAGGTTGAAAACAGCGTGGAGTCCATCAAGTTCAACCCTTCCACACACCCTTATTTGAATGATTGCATTGGCAAAACAACTTCAGTTTGCAGTCTATTCCACCATTTAACAGTGAGGACAACTTCCAGTATGTCTGCCAATCTTAATGGATGCCAACATGCTTGTCTTTAGACTTACGTACTCTTGTAGAAATGTTGCTTCTCCCCAGTGCCTAGCATAGCTGAGCGGCTCAGGTGAACACTGATATTGAGACCTGGCTGCCGACAGCTAGTCAGCTGTGACCATCTGCGAGAAACTTAATGGTGGGAAAATATATCTTATTGCACAGTGAGCTACAGACGGATGTTATCTTTTACTGCATGCAATTTATCCCCAGTCTAGCCTCAATGTAAAAATACCATGTGCTTATTATTTAGTGGAGCTTTAAATGTTTTGGTCACCTTGAACCTTTCCCACCTTTAAATGAATAAATACAGAGATAATTACAAATTGAGTACCCAGTACCTAACTTTTCATGTAAGTCTAATCATAAAGAATCAATTTCAGTTTCTGGTTAAGACTAAAATGTCAGGAGAATACGTTATCTTGTGTGCAGAGGCGCCTGTCACACTGAATTTGAATCAAGATTTAAGATTAGAATACAATGAAGCGGAATTAAATATGTAAAACTCCAAGCAAACCAGTCCCTTTTGGCCAGCACTATTGAATATGCATATTCACATCAATATTCAGTGAAAGAGAAACAATTAGGCAGAGAGAGGCAATGAGTAAGATTAATGATGTCCCTATCTTACACTTTATTAGAGCTACACTGTAAAATTATATATTCTATATCTGTCTTCTATACCTTTAAACTCAATTAACTCCCTTATGTTCACCCAAAGGAAATCTTCCGTCTATACTTTTATAGGTCATTAGCCTTAACAAAATGTACAAGCATCTGCCGAACACATTATGATGTCATTACAGAAATAGTGTATACTCTGCTTTACACTAAAGGTTTGGTCACAAAAAATAACCCTAATATTTGTAATGGGATTTTTGGAATGTATCTTGAAAATGACCCAAGAATATTCATGAGCAGCTATTTGAGGTTTAATCAAACTATGTGAAATAATATTGCAGGGCAATGTTTGCTTCATAATATCTCCTTTCACTGACTTTTCTGTCTGGATTTTGGTCTTTAATTCACACTTCCTGGGGGAGTATATTTTTATTGATTTAAAACTCTTTGGTATCTTTCTCTATGGTATTGTGTTTTTTTTATTTTTATTAGTCTGATCCTAGTGATTTTGTGTAATTGGATCTCTTTCTTTTTGATGTCATTGACGCATTTCTCTAGCCCCAGAGAAATGCATCATTGACAGCGATGTCACTAGCCTTTTCTGTCTCTGGTTTGTATTGCCACCAGGAGACATAAATGATGCTTAAATATAATATATCAATTATTGTATTCGCAGTAAAAAGTTATTTTTATATCCATGTTAACTATTCAATACATTATTTTTAAAGTGATTGGAACTGGATACATCTATTGAGAAAGTTTTATATATTTGTTTTTTTTATATTATGATGACTGTATGTCAACTGAACATTGTTTTTAGTGTTAATGCAGAGAATTAAAAAAAAAACTGAAAATGATATATACATGGTGTTGGCAGAATTGAAAGCAAAGTCATAAATTCAGACATTTGTTTTTTTAACCCTTTAAGGACCAGGGATTTTCCTGGGCCAAGGACCAGAGCGTTTTTCAATTTTTAATACGCGGTTTTTGAAACATAATTTTCCTCTCTCT
This sequence comes from Pelodytes ibericus, assembly GCA_036172795.1. Classification (NCBI taxonomy): domain Eukaryota; kingdom Metazoa; phylum Chordata; class Amphibia; order Anura; family Pelodytidae; genus Pelodytes; species Pelodytes ibericus. Next base: position 138,146,772 of record CM069861.1, read on the forward strand.
CATTTAACGTACACATACAAGTTATATGTTGTTTTTTAAAGGACAGTTAGAGCTTTCTTTTGATACCCTATACATAAAAATGATTTACATTTTAGTATTAAAAAATTAATATAAAAGAGGAAATTTTTGAGGAAAAAAAAGTTTTTCCCCATTATTTTCCCAGTAATAACCTACATAACTAGTGCAACACTAACCCACTTATCCCCCCTAATTAACTAACTAATAAAAAAGAAAAATATTGGTTCCCAAACCCCCCATAACAAAAAAGACAGAAAAAAACTCTGAAGAGTGCAATGTCAGATCAGTAAAAATCATGCAACAGGCATGCAGGGGTTAAATTTTATTAAATAAATATATTAAAATTACCTTTATTTATTCAAAAAAACTTTATAAATTGTAAAAATAAAAAAATCTGTTAAAAAAAAAAACTAAATGAGGGCCATAAAGTGGAAGGAAACTGATCACAGTTAAAAACTGTGATCAGCAATGAAAGGGTTAATTTTTTTTTTTTTTTACCTTTGTATTTAATTAATTTATTTTTACTTACAGGTCACTCTCTGTGCTTCACTATAAGATTGTGAAGCACAGAGAGTGAATTAGAGGCAAAGTCAGTGTGTGAACACACTGACTTTGCATCTAATTTGCATGTTATCGCGGTGATCACTCAATCACCGCGATCACATCCCCTGAAATCCACCGATCGGGTCCAGGAGCTTTGCCTCGGGTGCGAGGCTTAGTCCTGGACCCGTTGCAGACTAGCTGGCGGTGCCCACGGAGCGCACCGCCGGCTAGACTGCATGACGAGTTAACTCGTCATAAGGTCGCTAACGCGGCGGCTCTTATGACGAGTTAACTCGTCATAAGGACGGGAAGGGGTTAACATGCGTTTGTGGTGTCTCCTGTTTATGACATCATCTTGTGGCTTGATTTGCAAATTATACATTTCCCATTGAAATTGCATATCAAGTCACAGGTGATGTAGTATAGGACACAGATTTAAAACATGTTTCTCTTGATGTATGCATTTGCATACAATTCTGCTATCACAGATTATTTTTTATAATTGTTTACTTACTGCATTTACAGGATAAACAGTGCTTAGGTGTTTGAGACAAGATATAAGTAACTAGGGAAGTAGTAGAAACACAGATCAGTCTCCAATCTGGTCAATTCTAAAGTAGGTTACATAATACATCTGTGTATATCTTTATATTTAGCGGCTGGGCTAGGTGATCTCTGGCAAAAACCGGATAGTGCTTGCTATGCTGTTCTTAATCCTGTCTTCTCCCCTTTTCTATGTATTCTTTTTTTTAACTTTGCCGTTAACATCAAAGAGCCTGGATACTAGTTTTCCATTCTGATTTATATATCCCCTCTCAAGGCTTTTCTAATATACCTTTTTCTTCTTCCTCTTTCATTCCATCTCTCCCCATCATGCTTACCCTTGCCCATTGTAGATACAATGGAAGCTGTATTTGAATTTATTCAAAGAAGTCGAAGGATGATTGTTGTGTTAAGCCCCGACTACCTGACCGACAAAAGCATCAGCATGCTGGAATTTAAACTGGGGATGGTGTGCCAAAATGCTATGTGCACCAGCCTTATCATTGTGGAATATAAACCACTCCAAGGAACACATATCACCATTTCTAAGCTTAAGGAAACCACTCCCTTCATCTGCTGGGAAGGAGAAAATTCCAGAAGGAGCAGCTCGAGGTTCTGGAAAGCTTTACGATTGTCATTACCCTTACGCAGCCTAACAACAAGATCAAGCTGGAACGAGAGCTGCTCTTCTCAGTCAGATATAAGCCTTGACCAGATTCACAAGAAGAAAAAACGGTTAAAAGGAGGGCCAGTTACACAATCTAAGACCAAAACCAGGGATAAAAATACCTCCCTAGGCACAGTTAAAGCGAAACATGGGCCCAGAAGTGCCAAGGCCTGCCAGTGCTGTGTCACGTACTGTGATAGTGATAATAGACTCAGGAGTAAATGCAGGGCTGGAGCAACGCCCAAATGGGAGACACATCTGTGCAAACCTGTTACCTTTGGAAATAAAACGCATTGGGTGCAAAATGGCACACCTCAGCAAGCCCCACCACCACCCCCCGTTACATCTTTCACCCTCCAGCAATATACAGATTTATCCAACAATAACAGTGACTTTTATGTACTTTAACAACAATATAACTAAACTCTATTCCATGTACATTGAGTAACAGAGAAAGACTATTTGAATAAAGTATTAATTACTGAGAAATGTGATTGAGGGCTATCTTATAAATCTGGGCATCTAATTATCATAGTGTGATTTTGGCAACATGGAGGAACATTTTTCTGGATCTACAATAATTTATTTAATGAACTTAAATATAAAAATTGCTGAATGAAAACTGATTTTTGTTTTCTTGACCAGTTGTTGTCTTCTGTTTGTACATCCTGTTTAACTTGTTCAAGTGTATTACCTGTAATATAATTTGCTGTTTTTTTTTTTATTTTTTTTAAACCAAACAATGCATTTTTGTCTAAGCCACGGAATTCAATTCTTCTTGTTATTACCAATTTTCAGTTTCTGGTTCTGTTGATTTGTTCTGTCATCACTGAAAAGACTTCTGTCTTCCTACATAACAACTGGATTAAATGTAAGATATGATGCAATGTTAAATAAATCTATCCACACTTGCCAACCCTTAACAGGCATTTGTAAAGAAAATAAATCCACAATAATGGCATCTTATCAACATAGAAATAAAACAACTTGTCAGCGGAATGAGTAAGGGTGGGAAGGAAACTGGCTGACTGATGACTTTAGATTCAGGGTTTCGTAAATTGCTAATGCAAGCGATGTTCACACAAAAAAAGAGAAATCGGTGGTTGTTTTATTTCATGCATGGACAGTTCCGCATTTACATTTGTATTTAAATCTAAATTTCAAGGTACAAGCAGCAAAATATACATACAGAGATATAGAAATGTTATATGTTGCATATCATTGATTTATTAATTGCCAGGATAGTGTGCAGTTGTTATTCTGATGAAAGACGGGTAACTGGCCAATCTCTAATATTCTGACCGCATCATTTTTATGATGCTCAATGTTTTTTAGGTTTAAGGAGGTTATGTAGGGTTGTCACTCTGCCAGTATTTTACTGGCAGACTGGTCAAAAAATAAAAAAGATTGGCTTGCAACCAATGTTACACCTATGGAGACAAGTGTATGGCTTGAATCTTTTTCCATAACTGCAATTCCAAGGGTTTTGATCCCCACCAAAGGAATCCTAACATGATAAATACATACAAATACAATATATGTATATAAAACAAAACAGGGTGATACAGTGCAACTGCATATTATGCCAATTAATTAATTCAACTTTAAGGAAGAAGTCCAACAATATTTGTTTCTTATTGGTACTGACTTATAATCTGCCTGAAATGGTGCTCCATGTTTAAATAGAGTTTGTTCGCACATTTATGTATGTTAATGCTCTTATATTTATTTTGCAGACTGATTAAAAATAACAAGATCTAATTACAGTGCATTATGATAAATTAATACATTAGTGCAGGGGCGTCCAAGTTATTTCTGAAGTAGACCACATGATAAGAAATACATCTGTTTATTGTTCATAAAATGTTTTTACTATAATAGTGAAAAATAGTTTTAAGTAGAGACAGCAGCAGGAACATTAAGTTTAATGTAATAACAAAGGGGAGTGACAGCATGTAAAACCATATAAGACTTCCCCTTTTTACCTTTCAAAAATGTTTTCAGAAAACACTGACACTGGAAGGGTTAACAGCAGAGATGTCGGACTATCTGAAAGACGTAAAAGTTGCAGGCATAGAAAATGAATTTAGGATCTTTTTAGAAAACTAACATTTTTATGGTAGGTTTGATTGACCATCTGGGAAAACAAAGTACCAAAACAAGATCTAGGTAATTTATATATATTTTAAAGATGTTTCCTGCCTCATTTCCCCAGCTACATCTGGTTATCCATGAGATATTCAAAACTAATATCTGCGTCCCCCTGTTCTCTTCTACATTCAATTGCTCTGAAGTTTCAACTTATATTGGTCATATTAAAGGGACTGTCTGGTGCCCAAATTGCATCTTCCAAATATTAACTCATATTAATGTGCTTTAATACTAAAATTAAGCCTAATGCTACCCCCGAATCCTCATACTAAAATTAACCCCTACTAATAATAATCACCTTCAGCGATCCCCCGATGAACTGGCCATCGCACGAGAGGGGATGATGAAGCGGCTGTGTTATTGCAGTCGCGATGAACTGCCCCATCCCCCTTTAAAATGCATGTTTTACATTTTGCATTGCTTAAAATATAAAATACTTACGGCTAGATGAAATTGTGAAATTACAGCAGTTTGCAAGAAACCAGGACTGCCCACACTAGCTAAGTGTCTCTCTAGTGATGGCATTAGACAATGTGTTGCATTGTTAAGAAATCTTACTGGGTGCATGAACATGTTTATCACAGTCCACACAATATATTCTTTTCAGCAGCACAGAAAGGGACTAAATGAAACAAAACGTTACATACTTAAACGTCTATATAATCAGTGCTGCTGCACCTGGCTTGAGTCAAATATTAAAGTGAGATTGGGGACTAAACTGTCCCTTTTAAGTATGCACCAATTATTCATGCTGAATAGAATTTATTTTCTGATCTAGGCATGTTTTTCCTCACAATTTAGTGCAATTAGTTTTTTCATGAACTACAGGTTAGACGTTTTTGTCATAATCTGAAATAAGTATTCACACTAGGACACAACATTTTAGTGCTTCGTTGTATTCCCATCTCAGTGATGGCTTGGGGCTGGGTTTTTTCAGGAACTGTTCATATGGTTTGTGCCCTTGGTCTGGGCTAATAATGCAGGTGGGTTAGAGAGCAGGTCTTTAGTCACTGAAGTAATCATCATGAATGAAACTGTGCAAAAGAACCAGCTGGAACATCAGGTCTGCTCATTAGATTTTGGCCATATTTTATGGGCTGATCTATAACCACCTCTCCAGAATATTGTAGACTAGTAGGAGAATTGGATCCAACCCATATGTGATCCTGCTTCGCTCCAACATGAAGAAGAGAGCTGGAGATGCTGCTGTACATCCCAATGCGCTACATCAGGGATAGGCAACTTGCTGATGAACTAAATCCAGGGGCATGCCTAGAGCATTTGGCACCCAGGATGCAACCCTATATTTGGTAACCCCCATCCCTACCCCCAACTTTAAAATGGAAAAAACGCCCACACTTTTTTTTAATGTTTTGCAGAATATTTTTTGTACAAACTTGTAAACACATTGACTCACATGTACATACTCACTCTTACACGCACAGTGTGTGAGTCTGTGTGTGTAAGTCTGTGCGTGTAAGTGCGAGTCTGTATGTGTGTGTATACGTGTATGTAAGTGTGAGTCTGTGTTTGTAAGTATGTGTATGTGTACACTTAAACACACAGAGTCACAGTCACACTTTCACACACAGACACACCCACACCCACAGAGTCATATGGAGTCACACTTACACAGCATCACATTTGCACACATACACAAAGTCACATTTACACACACACAGAGTCACACTTACACACTCGCACACAGCATTACATTTCCATACACTCGTACACAGCGTCACATTTCCATACTCACTTTATGTCACGCGCAGGGTTGAGGAGGGAGGGATTACACACGGTAGTCTGTTTCCCCACACTGCTTGCATATAGGCATGTGGTGGATGTGCGGTTATCGCTGGAGACCTCAAGCAGGCCGCAACTCCATGTCCACCACGCTACACTGGAGGGGTGTAATTGGCTCCTGATGGCACCGCTCCCTTCCTTCTGACCCTTGTGCATGACATCACATGCAGGGTTGAGGAGGGAGGGATTACACGTGGTGCTTTGTGCAGTGTTTCCAGACGCTGCTTGTAAAGGCATACGGTGGAGGTACTGGCCTCATCTCCATGTCCACCATGCTACATTGGAGGGGTGTCATTGGCTGGAGTGCCCCAGGTCTAATAGATTTAATTAAACCCTGGGCACCACAGCCAGTGGCACCCCTGCGCTTAGTCTGCCACTGACTTCATCTCCCATAATTCTCTTTCAGCTAAGAGGCTGACAGATGAGTATGGAAAATGTAGTCCTGCAACATCTGGAGGGCCGCAGGTTGCCTACTACTGCCCTACATAATATATAATATATCCTATAATATATTACATGCTAGACGAATATATATTACATTCTTTATGTAAGTGCTGAACAATAGACCCTTGCACAAATGGGCCCCATCCTGATAAGTAGCAAACTCTAAAATAATGTGTCTTCTGTATCTTATTGGTATGTTTGAACTGATTCACCAGCGGTTGTACTGCCTATAACATTCCAGCCTTTTTCACAATGATTCCCTTATATGAGCCATGCATTAAATTGTTCAGTTACTATACAAGTTTTTTGTTGGTGGGTAATTTTACTTTATATATGGTCATGCTTTGGCATAGCTACTTGGTCGTGTGATGATGATAGGCGCATTAAATGAATATGAACAAAACAAAATCATTTGTTGTGCCTTCATAACACCCTGCTGCCTCAATATTTCTGAGAAACAAAGAGTACATAATTGTACAGGCTCTGTTAAATAAGGGTGATAATTAAGAAACTATAGACCTCTGTCCAAGTATTCCTCTCAGATGCACAATTCTAACTCTGCCATTGATTCTAGTGCCGCTATTACATGGTTAGAATTAGTATGCCAATAACACATTCTGACAGCCACACAAGAATGAAACTTTTTCCACTTATTAAGGTTTACATGGTAAATAATTTTTCCTCTATTTTAATTGTTTTTATAATTAAAAATTGGCACAGCTCATTCATCAGACAGACACAATATGTATGTGTAATTGCAGCTATAAGAGTCTCTGGTGGCTGCTGGATAAACAGAAGTAAGCAGTTTGGTTCCTTTGATGCTAATAATGTGACACAGAACTCCCGCCAAGGAATCTTTGTTGAAGTAATTGGAACAGCCTAAAGCTTGCCCTTATGTCCTATTTGTCTACAAGGCTTTTGAATACTTAAAAAAATGCAGCAATGCTTTTGTTCACTAAAACTACTTCATAAAAATTGCTTTCTTATTTGTCCATTTATTATCAAGACTTGCTTGTAATTGTTTTTCACCATAATAAGCATTGTTTTTCTTTTCTTCCACAAAGCAACTGGCCTTCATTTTTCTTGCCATGAAAGTAGGAACAGGCAATCCTCATAATTATAGGGGTTGTAGACAGCTACACACTTGATCCTCAGCCAAATTGGTGACTGAATATCATGAGAATCTTAGCAGCAGTTGCTTGCCTATTGCTGACCTAAATATTTGCCCAATTGTAGCCTTCACACTACCATACTTCAAGGCTTTTGGCTACTTACTGCATAATAAGTGTAATGCATCTACATTTGTACACTTTTTTGCATACAAATGCATCTTGGGAATCCATAGGAACCTCTTTCAATATTCCTGCAGTTATTTGAAGAAGGGCCAGCCAGTTTTGTGAATTTCATCAGCTCATTTATCAGTTCCCTTTTACTGAATACCCCCAAATGACATTCTACACATTGCCCATCTTCATCCATGTCTATGGGAGGCATTGTCTTTAAAGAGTTGCTGGAGATATCCAGATCGGGACAGAAGGATCAGTCCCAGCCTACATAAGTATTTTTCAAATTGAATTGAAAATCGAAAAAAGCAAAAACTGGAGCAACACAATACATATTTATTATAAGGGCCAGCTTCAATAGGTGTTTCAAGACTGGAGATGCCAGTATTACAGACATTCTACCATGCTGCCTCTTTCGTCCCCTGCATGTTCTGAAGTTTTTGCACCTGCGGGTCATATGACCCCTGATGCTCTGACCTCAGAACATGCGCAGGGAGTACAAGAGGCTAGCTACAGTCTAGCTACAGTTCGGCATCTGCCCTGTCTCGAAGCCCTGTTAGGGCAATGCCCTGTCTGAGCTACATTAGGGGAATATTCTCTCCATGCCCTGTCAGAGGGCTTCTCTATTCCATGTTTTCTTATTCTCTTGCTTTGATCCATTTTCCCTACTGCATGTTTTTTCTGTTCCATTCAGTTTTCCTTTTTTCCTTTCTGCTTTTCTCTGTTCTTTATAAATTTGCCACATCTGTTTTTTCAGTTTGTATCAAGCTCTCAGACTCTGGTATGTTCTTTATGTTAATCTGTGTTTTCCTGTTTTATTCAGTCTTCGTGATATTAGACAGTTTTGTGTTAGGAACTTGCTGATGTGGGGTACCTTGACCCTGGTGGCAAGCGTATCATCTAATGGCCATATGGTGCAACAAAACTCACCTCTTCTCATCTTAGAGGTCTAGGCTAATCCTGTGTTGGTATGGTTTTGTACGTTTCCTTTTTTATGCCCTATGTCTTTTCCAGTCTGTCTCTATCCTGTATTTATGTCTCTGTCTTTAGCCCTGTGCCCTGTATTTCTCATCCTCAGTTTGGTTTCTGCTTTGTCCAGCTTATGTCTGTTTCAAGTTGTTACCCTGCACCATGTCCTGTGTCCCCATTATCTGCAATACAGCTTCTGAATACAAGCTCTCAGAGTTCCATGTCACCTGGACCCGGTTTGTCTCAACCTTTTAGAATAATAGACAGAGAAAGGCCTCTCACTGCTGGTTTCGAAGTGGAGGCTCCTTTAATAGAGTGACCTTTAAACACGGACACATCAGTACTGGCTGCAGACAGTAGATAGGATCCAACCCCTAATCATGTTTACTTTAACTGGGTAAAAGTGATTTTCAGTTATAAATATTTGAGAAATCTCCTATGTGACTGTGGAAGAGAGATCCAAATAATGGTTTATCAAATTGACCAGGCATAGTCTTGGCTCAGAAGAATCCTCAACCAAAAGAGGTAGAATAATATCTTCCGCCTGTGAGTCAATACCCCTTTTAATATCTTATTGGCCTTTACAGCTGCCAGCTGACACTGTGCACTACTCATAAGTCTATTGTCTAAAACTACTACCAAATCTTTTTCATTAGAAGATTTCCCCAACGAAACACCATTTAAACTTTTTGTTGTACTCAAAATGCATAATTTTCACTTGTCTACATTGAATTTCATTTGCCTTTTATCTGCCCGACTATCCAATTTGATCTAGCCCAACTATCCAATTTGACCAAATTATCTTGCAGTGAAGATACATCTAGCTCAGACTGTATAACCCTACTTAATTTTGTGTCATAAGCAAACACTGAGACATGGCTCCCTATACCCTCTGGGAGATCAATAATAAACAAATTAAAAGGAAGAGGACCCAGGGCAGAACCCTGAGGTACTCCACTTATCACATCTGTCCAATTTGAGAACTTCCCATTTACCACCACCCTTTGCATTCTATCTTTCAACCAATTGCCAATTCACAAACAAACCTTTGTCCCTAAGCCTATTTCACTCAATTTGTACAGTAACCTTTTGTGTGGAACTATATCAACCCTAGATCCTGTAAAAGGGAAATTATATAATCTCTCGGGTGGGTAATGGCCAAACTGTCTGGGTTTACTAATAGAATGTCGTCTTGTAAAACAAACATAGGAAAACCATCAGTCTGAATGTGAATGGTGCATTGAAGTGTCCAAACATCATAAAAGTTTACTGATAAATCATTCCCTTCCAGCTGAACCTGAGAAGCCATCTGTGTTTTATGGCAATAGGGACTGAATGAAAGGCATCCTTTAGGCAGAAATAATTTTTCTGCATTAAACCTGGTAGATCTGACAGGTCTTCCATACTGAATCTCTTTCACTTTAGAAAGACATTTCTTTGAAATGGTAAATAAAGGATCCAACGTGTAACAGATCTGCTAACACTATTTTTCCTTGAGCTAAGGCCCTAAAACCTGGTTCACCTCTTGGTAAGGAGCGCACCTATGGACAGTAAATCTCAATAGAGGCAGCTGCAAACTTGTAAGGCCCACTTGAATGTGGGGATATCCTGTGGGGCTATCCTCTATTGCCAGAATAGCCTCCTCTGGCATAAGCTCCTCTGCCTCCGTCTCACCTCCGTTCACCAGAAATGTATGTGTGCATGCAGGGCCACCACCAGGAATTTTCAGGGCCCCTTACTGAACAAATATTTTACCCCCCCCCCCCGACAATATCTCCCACTCGCCCCACCTACCCTCACAAGCATGTTATCCCAGTCTAATGTAATATGGAGGGTTGTTGGGAGCAGTTGTTCAATATGCCAGTAATATTTTGCAACTAAATATGCCAGTAATATTTCCCCCTCAATATGCCATTCTTTTGCCATTTAATATGCCACCATTTTGCCATTCATTATGCCAGTATTTTGCCCCCCCAATATGCCAGTATTTTGCTATTTAATATGCCAGGATTTTCCCCCTCAATATGCCATTTAATATGCCAGGATTTTTCCCCTCAATATGCCATTCTTTTGCCAATTAATATGCCAGTATTTTGCCCCTCAATATGCCAGTATTTTGCCTCTCAATATGCCAGGATTTTGCCAATTAATATGCCAGGATTATGCCAATTAATATGCCAGGATTTTGCTAATTAATATGCCAGGATTTTGCCCCTCTGTATGCTCATTATGTACCACACTCCTCCCCCCTTCCCCAGTACTTACCTTCTTGCTGCTGTCTCCCGGTGCTCTGCTCTGCAGGTCCGCGGCTGTGAGGGAAGCGTTCTGCACTCCCCTCCAGTCACGCGGCTTCAATAAAGTTTGTTAAAAAAAAAAAGAAAAGCGACCTTAGTAACTCCGGTCGCATTTTCATTATCACAGTAATGTGCAGTGTGAGTGAATCACAACAATACAACACATACATACACAAATACACCAATTCACACACAAAAACACTTACACAGACACACTTCCACACACACACAGATTTCTGTGACACTAAGACACCTACATACACATTCACACTTACACACACAAATACATACACAGAGACACACACACATAGTCAAGAAGACAGACCTACACACACACACACAGAGATTTCTGTGATACTTAGACATCTACATACACATTCACACTTACATACGCACACTAATATACACAAAGACCCACACAGCTCAACAGACAGACTTACACACACACAAACAGAGGGACACACACAGACACTTACACACACTTTTTTTTAAGCAGGGTTATGGGCTCCCAATGTACCTTCATGCACCTTATTTCAGCCAGTGCACTTCTGACTTTCCTCCCTCTGACCCTTTTGCATGTCATGTTTTAACACTGGAGCTGGTTCAATTTCCACATGCAGTTGGAAGTGCGGTTACTGCTGCAGATCGTACACGTGCTGTACCTTAATTTCCAGCTGGCCACATTTGGCCCGCGGGCCGCATGTTACACACCCCTGTTCCAAGGGTTTGTACTTTTCACTCTGGGAACTATACTGGTTCAGGTGAGACATGTCCCAGGACATTCCTGTAGCCCTATAGGAACGGCCTTCTGTATGAAAGGGCTTCTTGTAGGCCGGGAAACTCTTCTTCAGTTCAGAAAAGGACCTTCTAGCTTTGTAGCTGAATGAATGAAGTGCCAAAAAGGTAGGAATCATTTAAATTAGGGAATTCAGACATCCCTGCACCATGAAGCCAGAGCGTTCTCTGAATATTGGAGATGTGATTAAATGATTGGCATATTATAAGAACAACCCTACTATAAGCTTTCAGTAAACCATTTTTGAGGCAAATATGCAGCCCCCGGAGACGCCTAGGTGCAGGAGGGCCTTGAAAGCTTGTGCTGTAGCAAGGCTGCACACATTGGTGGTAAGGTTTTAGGGGAGGAGTTGGGGGAGGGGATCAGAGGATATTTAAGGCTGTACAATATTGGAAAATCTCATAACTTTTTGGCCTACCAGAATTTTCTGCTTGCTTCTGTCTCCCTGCTTTCTCCCTTCTTCTGTTTCAGGATGGATTCTTCGCTGGAAAGGCTCCTGGCTGGGATTTGCGAGGCTGCAAGGAAGAAAGGACCTAGATGGGCAAGAGAACAGCTTGGACATCTGGTTCCAGTACCTGATCCTGCTGCACGCCCGGTGAGGAGGACCCGTCCGCCGCAGAGACTGAGCCCTGGATCCCCTGCCCGAGGAAGAATGGCTGTGGATGATGGGACCTCGGGAGGAGAACCACGTGGCCGGCCAGCGGATCGTGAGAAGGCCTCAGGGAGCGGGACTTTAGCAGCGGTTCAACGGAGAGGGAAGGGTGCCAGCGCGGCATCGGAGGCCGCAGGGGAACTAGCCCCAGGCCAGAAGAGGAGCGGTGAAGCGTTGGCGCCATCCGGGGATCGAGGCCTACCGGAAGTTGGAGGAGCGGTGCGGAGGATCAATGGAGGCCGGCGTGCCTCGATCAGGTGACCGGGGGCCTGGTCAGGTGGACGCGTGGACCACGCGGCAGTGCAGGGAGGCCCCACAGAGGTAGCGGTGGACGGCGGGGATTGGGTAAGGCCACAACCACGTGGGGACAGCGAGGCAGAGCATGGAGTGCCCAAAAGGGGGAGCCCAGTAGGCACAAAACGGGAAGTTCAGGACGCCCAGTGGGAAGTGCAGTAGGCCCAGCGGGAAGTGAAGCTGCATGACTGACAGACTGTGGACTGGGGGGAAGATGGAGGTGCCGGGGAAGTGCTGCAATATACGCCTGGAGAAATTATGTCACCGACGGGCCCAGGAGGGTGCAGATGGGAAGATTACAGGGGATGCTATGGGTCTGCCTGCATGTGCTGAGGTCTAATGAAGCGTGGGGGTGTTACTGGAATGCAGGACATCGCGGAAAAAGGGGACCAAGATGCCCGGGACGAAGAACAGAAGGGGGCCTGTCCGATGCAGGCTGGAGCAGCGATGGAGCCGAGGCAGCGGAGGCTTACCAGGAGGCAAGGAAGGAGGTGGAGAAAGGGCCCACCTTACGGGCCGGCGATGAGGATGATGCCATGCCAAGAAGTTCCACGGGAGCAATGATGACAGCAGCGCGTCCAGGTCAGGACCGTGGGCAAGCGACACCAGGATCCAAGAGGCCCAGGATGTCTGGAACGGGAACCAGAAGGCGAGTACCTAAGGACCTTTCCCCAAACCCGGTTAGCAGAGGGGTTTCCCCTGGGGACAGGGCCCCGAGGGGCCATAAGGGGACTTCACCAAGGCACGGGTCACGCGCCAGGAGTGGCAGACGGGAAGGAGAGGGGGGCAGGTCACCCAGGGGTGGCGTCAGACATTCCATTAGGGCCAGCCCAGGTAGGGTTAGTTGGCGCCAGGGCCCAGCGGGTAGGGAGTCTGGTAGTGGGAGCAGCGTAGAGAGGGGTAGGTCTCCGAACAGGTCAGTCAGGGGTCATTCCAATAGGCATTCCCACCGCAGAAGCAACCACCGTTCGCGCAGCATCAGTGTCTCAGGTTCCTCTTCCAGGGAGCGCAGCAGGAGATATAGGGCCCCTCGTACTTCTTTGGCATCTCACCATGGTAATTATCGATCCCGGTCTAGGGGCAGGTCAAACAGGAGAGTGGTTTCTAGGGGTCACCGGGTGGAGCGTACGCCACAGCGGGGCAGGGAAGGGGATAGAGTGGCACTTCCTACGGCAGCACTCCCCAAATCTGCTTCCCATTCCAGGAGGATCGTCGACGATGACAGGAGACAAGCCACCCAAGGACCGAGTGGGGCAACAGCCGTTGGAGTGGTTCCCGAAAACGACGCATCTGGGAGTTCTGATCCGAAGTCTGGGATAAGGCGATTGACATGGTTAGATCTGAAGTGGACATAGAGGCGGCATTCCGGCTTTTGCCAGTGCACCCTGAATGCCATCATTTGCTGGGGTGCTGGTTCCAGGATAGGTTTTTTGTGGACTTGTGCTTACCAATGGGTTGCTCTATCTCCTGCGCCTACTTCGAGAAGTTCAGCACCTTTCTGGAGTGGGTGGTTAAGCAGGAATCGGGAGTCGGTACACTACTTAGACGACTTCCTATGCCTGGGGCCGGAGGCTTCGTCAGATTGCACCCATCTACTGAGGACTATGCAATTAGTTGCAAAATCCTTTGGTGTTCCCTTAGTCGCGGAAAAGACGGAAGGCCCAACCACCCGGCTTAGTTTCTTGGGCTTGGAAATCGATACAGTTAAAGGGATATGTCGGTTACCTGACGATAAGCTTGTCATCTTGAGGAGGGTGCTAGCCGAGGTGTTACAGGCAAAGAAGGTCACGCTCAGACAGATTCAGTCGGTGATTGGGAGGCTTAATTTTGCATGTCGAATTATACCGGCGGGCCGAGTGTTCCTGAGGTCTCTGTCGCGTGCGACAGTAGGAATACGAGAGGGACATCACTTTCTAAGAATGTCAAAGGCCATGAGAGCCGATCTGTTGGTATGGAGAGATTTCCTGAAAAAATTCAACGGCCGGGCTTTTTTCCAAAAGCCGGCGGTCTCTGCACCGGCCTTGGAGCTTTATACGGATGCTTCTGGGAGTGTGGGCTTTGGGGCATACTATGGGGATAAGTGGAGTGCGGCTGCATGGCCAGAGGAGTGGAAGTCATCACCCTTAATGCGCAACTTGGCCTTCCTGGAACTATTTCCGTTGGTGGTGGCACTTTCCCTGTGGGGATGGTCCATGAGGGATAGGCGAGTTGTCTTCTATTCAGACAACCTGGCTGTGGTATATTTTGTTAATAAGATCTCTGCATCTTCACCTGCCGTGGTCAAGCTTCTAAGGTACTTTGTGTTGCTGTGCATGGAGCTTAATGTGTCATTTAGGGCAAAACACGTTCCGGGTTACCAGAATGTCATCGCGGATTTTCTCTCTCGCTTACAGTGGGACAGATTCAGGCAGGCGGCGCCAGGGGCGGAAGCCGAGGGTTATCCATGCCCGGAGGTAGTGGGGAAGCTCGGGACCGAGTGTTGCAGGGATGGGTGAAGTCATCATTTGCCCCGGCTACGTGGACGACTTATAATAGGGTATGGCAGGAGTGGGACGATTTGGCGGCCTGGGCAGGGAGGGAGGCGTTAGAGGAAAATCAGTTGGACATATTATTTTGCTTTTTATTCCGGTTGGCGTCGGGAGGGACTTCCCCTGCTCAGCTGAGCGCAAAGCTGGCTGCCCTGGCGTTTATGTTCAAATTAAGGGGGCAGGAGGATATCACGAAACACTTTGTGATCCGGCAGGCCATGAAGGGCTTAAAGAGGGGTAAGGCGGTTCAGGATCACCGTCGCCCAGTATCCATGGGAGTCTTATGTAGGGTAATAGGAGTCCTAAGTGATGTTTGCTCCTCGGAGCTCGAATCATTGCTTTTCAAGGCTGCCTTTTCATTGGCTTTCTTTGGGGCCTTTCGGATATCTGAGCTGGTCAGCAGCTCGAGTCAGGTGGCAGGGGGCCTTCGGTTTGTGATGTTTCCTGCACAGCAGATCAAGTAATAGTGTTGTTACGCTCATCCAAAACGGATCAATCGGGAAGAGGGACCCGAGTGGTATTATATGGGGTACCGGGCAGTGTGGCCTGCCCGGTGGCATGCCTGCAGGGCTACTTGTTGTTTAGGCCTGCAGAAGAGGGTTCCCTATTGGTACACAGGAGTGGAAGGTCACTTTCCAGGTTCCAATTTCTGAGGGTGTTCAGGTTGGGGTTGATTAAGTTGGGTTTGCCAGAAAAGGAATACGGCACTCACTCCTTTCGGATAGGGGCGGCCAGGGAGGCGGCGCGGTTAGGTTTAGGTGACGACTTGGTTAAGCGCATTGGCAGGTGGGAGTCTAACAGGTTTAGAACGTATGTGAGGCCTCATCGGATACTGTAGAAGTCGGGTGATGAGAGCAACATGTTAGTTCCCTTCCCACTCCTTTTCCTCTCCCTTCCTTTTGTTTGTAGGGTCCATCTACGTGGTGTGGATAATTGGCCACTCTTACGTATTCTGGGCTAGACGGAGGGCCGCAGTTAGGCCATCGGGCCTACGGCTGGGCTTTCCTGCCGAATTACTTCAGGTGAAGTGGTTCGGGGCCCAGGGTATGCGTTGGGCGGGGGTCTTACCCATGCTGCTGCGCTTCATTGACCGAGGGGTGCTGCCTAATGTCATAGTGATACATGCCGGGGGGAACGATTTAGTGTTGGTGTCACAGAGGGAGTTGGTCCAGATCATGCAGAAGGATGTTACCCACATTCTATCACGGGTTCCCGGGGTAAAAATTGTATGGTCTGAAATGGTACCAAGAGACCAATGGAGGTATGCAAGAGATTTCAGGGCAATGGAGCGCAGCAGGGGGAAGATTAATAAGTTAATGTCGATTTTTGTACGGAAACAAAAAGGAGTGGTGGTCAGACATCGCACTTTGGAAGGAGATCGGAAAGGCTTGATAGCTAAGGATGGAGTGCATTTGTCTGACCTTGGTTGGGATGTTTTCCTGTTGGGAATTCAGGAAGGGGTAGAAAAGGCTCTCTTTTTATTGGATGGGATAGCCCTTCTGTAGTGAGGATTCACTCAGAAGGGCTTTGGCGGTAACTTGCTCCTTAGGGGGGTCTGTGGCTGGAATATCGGGAGTCAGCCATAGTGCAATTGGATTACGGGAGAGGTTCTGAGCTAAGCTGGAGCTCTCAGCCTGTTGGTGGGCTGGGCAGAAGGTCTGCCTGGCAATGTATTCAATGGACGGTGGACCCCAGGGGAGCAAGTTGGTGTGGGACATGTTCCGTGTTATGTTAACTATGTTAATAAAGTTAATGGTAAATTATGTTAATTTTGAGGTTCATGTCATTTATGACATATGTGTGAATATGTGGGTTTGTCATTGCCTAATTTGTATATATATATGTATTTATTACAATGTGTTATGTTAAGGTTGGAGGCAATGACATATGTTATAAATAAAATGGCTGTGGCCTTTTCTACCCACTACGTCTGTGCCATGTGTCTCTATTTTATGGTAAAGATACAGCCTGGTAGTCGAGGCTACAACTGTCAAGGCTGGCACAGAAATAATAGGAACTGATTTATCTCTCTCAGTTTTGTGCAGCATAAGTAACAAGGGACCCACTGCGTCAGCAATTTTAAGCTGAATGTTCCGCCTGAAAAGGCTCCTTAATAACCATAGACACATTACTCCCTGCAATGGAAAGAAGAGCAGGGTCTACCTTAGGAGCCATTAAAACTTGTATGTCAGGAATTCCAATGTTTCCTCAGAAAGAGGTCATCTTCCTTCAATAGTAGAGATCTGAAGGCCAGCTTAATGAAATATCTGACCCCAGACTCCTGCTCCATAGCTCATCTAGAGCAGATGGAATAGTCTTACCCAGTAAACTGACTGCCCATTTTAAAACTGCTCTCTATGTGGAGGCTGCTTAGTGCACAACCTTTTCCGATTCCCAATCAATTTTTTAGTAGAGCCACATCTAGAACATGACTGTTTTTTGGAGGATTCATGAGCAAATGATCTGGAAGAGGAAAGAGAAGGGCTGAAACACTCCAAAGAGTATTGCCCCCTTCAATTTTTTATTACTCAAATGAGTTTGGAGTGAAGGGGAACTCACTATCTTTTCCTTAGATACGCAACCAGTATGCCTTCTTATCCTAGTTGGGACAATTTCCTCCCCAGCAAATGAGGAGGATAATCTCTGGCACTCTAATGGAGCCTTCTAACATTGATGGGGCTGCCTCTAGCAGAGGTGTCCACCCTATCACATTTTATAATCTGAGGTGATCAGGGGTTCTGCGTGCAACACTGCTGTCCTGATCCCCTGATTGGTTAAACACAGAAGCACAGTTTTCAGTGCGGCAACATCATCTCTCTAGGAGGCTGGCACATAGCCCTACATACAGTATTTGCTCGATTATAAGACGATCCTGATTATAAGACGACCCCCCAAACTTTGGATATTCCTTTAGGAAAAAAACTAAAAGCCTGAATATAAGACTACCCTATAGGAAAAAAGTTAAACTTGTATATATTCACATGTAAATTGCTTTTTTAATAAAATATTATATATAAAAAAAATGCATTTCTTGTGTTTATTTCTTTTTATGTGCCAATGCTGCCTCTCTCTTTCCCTTGCCCCCAGCTTTGTCTCACTCCCCACTCCCCCCTCACCTGTCTCTTCCCCCCCACATGTTTCTCTCTGCCCCCCTTCCTCTGTCTCTCCCCTTCTTCCTGCTCTGTCCCCCCTGTCTCTCTGCCCTTCTCCCTCACTCCGTCCCCCCCTGTCTCTCTGCCTCACTCCCTCCCCCTGTCTTTCTGCCCCCCTCCCTCACTCCCTCCCCCTGTCTCTCTGCCCCCCACCCTCCCTCCCCCTGTCTCTCTGCCCCCCTCCCCCCTCCCCTTGTCTCTCTGTCCCCCCCCTTACCTGTACTTCAATCCATGGTGGCTAGTGGGGGCAGCCGGGGGATGTCTGCACGATACATGCAGACATCCTCCATGCTGCCCGACACTGCAGTCTATTATGACGGACAGCTGTCCGTCATAATACTCTGCCGTGTCGGGCAGCATGGAGGATGTCTGCACGTATCGTGCAGACAACCCTCAGCTGCCCGATTCTCCCTGGTGGCTAGTGGGGCAGCAGAGGAAGTCTGCGCGATGAGCGCAGACCTCCCCTGCTGCCGCCCGGCACGCTCGCCGGGAGTTCTGTGACGAAAGCGGAAGTTCCCGGCTTCTTCATAGAAGCCCCGGCGGTCGTGCCGGGCGGAAGCAGGGGAGTCTGCGCTCGTTGCGCAGACATCCCCTGCTGCTAGAGAGGGGGATCCAGGTCCCCTGCAGCTCTGCTGGGGACCTGGATCCATGTTTTATAATCTGACCTCAATTTGAGGTCAGATTATAAGAGACCTCGATTATAAGACGAGGGGGATTTTTCATGAGCATTTGCTCTGAAAAAAACCTTGTCTTATAATCGAGCAAATACGGTAGGTAGGTGGTTATGGCTCCCAGAGGGATAAACAGGCATATACACAGTGGCCAATGCAAGGTATGTGAAGGTCCAGAGACCATCAGTAACATGTTCCTCATGAAGTCTAGTAAATGTACACCATGAACAACCTTGCTGCATACCACTATCCCCAAATCCTTTCCTTCAAGTCCCTTTTCAGTGCCAAGTATTCCCAAAAATGGTTTCCAGTGCTGTGTCTGCCCCCAACAATTTTCTTCTGCTTTGTCTTCCCCTCTCCCAGACACAATTCCCATTTCTGAATTACCTATAGCAGCAGGCTGGAAGACCCAGCTTTCTTTTGGTCCCGGCTCATCACTGTCCCTTCCAGCCTGCTGCCGTATACCTAGGCATAAATACAATGTACATGTAATGAACACTGTCATATACATTATGCTATTGCTCAGTAGGAGAAAATTGCTCATGAAATGAAAAGCGGTAGAACATTCTACATATCTTAAATTTGCAGCACTGTTTTTTTCAGATATCTTAATATAGATAATGACACTACTTTTGAAATGTGGTCCTGGGTTAGTAAGCACACTAATGGGCAGTGGGCTTTGTCAGCATGAGAAAGGTTTGGTAAACTGCGTTGTGAGGCTGGGATAGTAGGTAAAGTAAATATAACACTGGTTATGGTGAGTAAAAGTTTTTTTTGTTGCAAATTTTTACTTTTATAGATTTCATTTGTACATATTATCAAAAAATTGATGGCAGGAGTTAATAAAAAAAATGTAATCAACGTAATCATACCTACAACATTCTGTGTCATTTCCCCATAACACTAGTCTCTATTGCCAGTTCCAGTATATGTAAATTGTTCCTCCTAAGTCTATGAATATATTTTTTCCTGGTCTGGCTGACATTTGCTCCACACTCAGCATTATATATGCTTTTTCATTTTATCAGACATCTCTTCATGTCTTGCCCTTTGTCTTCTTCCCTATCATAACTTTCCAAATCAAAACCCACATGCATATTCTTTATGACTTCCTCAGTGAATCATTAGTTATTACTCCGAAAGCCGCCATTGTATATGACTATTTCATTAATCCAGCACACTAAATCCAGTAAATCTTGTTATGATAAATGAATAAACTATTAGCATTTGTTATTCGATTTGCTCTCCATTTATCAGTAAAAACCCACTAAGCCCTCATCAGTCATTCTTATAGTTATTTACATTCTCCTGAGGTGGTCATCCTGCTGAAGTCATGTTTTATTATGTGGCAGGTCATAAATCTCCCGTTTTTAACCTGTTTTTATACTGCATCAGAGTAGTATACACTAGGCTTGGGCCAAAGATGGGATATGGTAGCCAGGTAGCATAGATTTCCTTTACAAAAACCTTTGCATTCAGCACAGTATAATGCAGGCACTGGTGCCACATAGTGTATAAAAATGTATTGTACCACAGAAATCCTTCTCCACCAGCTCCACCACCAGGGTCAGGACATCCTGTGGAGCCTAATAAGATAAGGTCAAATGGGTGTCTAATGGAGAAGCTGGGAATGAAGGTATCTGATTGATGAATCTGATTGATGAATCAGATGCTGTTTCTTCTTAAAATAATCCCTGCTCTCAGAAAATGGATTTCATTATGCATGGGACGTATTACTGTATGGTGGACAGAGCAAGTAGTCCCTCATGTATTTAATGGAGACAGCGCGATTTTTAATGATGGGGGGAGGGGGGGGGATTGGTGTCAGGGCTACTTGCCCTGGGCCCCCAAGTAAATATAGTGGCACCACCAGAGCAATTTATTTATTTATTTTTTATTTATTTGATTTATGTTTAACATGTTTTTATTTTTTCATTTCAGGGTAATTTGACTATTTTCAAAATTAGTCTTTATCATCCCATAGTCTATGAGGATGATAGAGGCAATTTTCAGTTTGGTTTCTTTCAAGCGGCTTTTGGTTTCTAAAGCAATCACTGTTTACCGGCCATGAGTGCACCACTGTCACATCATGGCATATTTTGAAATTCGGCTTCTGATATGTCTTAAATGTATTACCCGAATCATTCTGAAATTTGCGCAGTCATTTTGGCACAAAAGTTTGGCTCAAAAGTTTGGAGTATCTTGTGTAGACACAGAGTAATGTGGTAGATGTGGTGTATGTGGTACAAAAGGCAGGCTGAGGAACAGTGACTGTGGTTGTGGTCTGTGCAGAGGACTCTGGGTGCAGTTGATGGGTTTGTGGGACACTGTAATGTTGTATTTCATATAAATTTCTGTCTTAGTTAATAATAATAATGATTAATATATTGTAATGATAAATAGAAAGAAAGTGTGAGATCCCACTGAGCCCTCTGCAGTCACAGACATCCATAGGAAGAGGCAGATGCAAGATTTTGGAGGAGCACTATTAGGGAGCTGATGAGGAGTACCGGTTATATTCACCCTGACCTCTTATGTACCATGTGGTTGAGAGTTAGATACAGCAGATCACAAGATACTCCAAAATTACAGGTTTACTCACCAAGCACTCTGGTAGAACTCAGTAGGGAGAGTCACCAAGAAGGTGGAGAAGATGGGGCAATCAGCGTAGTCACATCGAGCATGACCAAGGCTGGCTGCAATTGTCACAGATCATGACAGAAGGTCTGAAAAAGATAAATAAAAAAGATTTGGATGACACTAGTCTTTTAAAAGACTTAGGCACTATCACAGACAAATTCTGATGGAAGAATGAGGTTTAAATGACCCTCTCATGTAGACCCTGCCTCCAGACATTAAAAAAGGAGGGGCCAGCAACAATTATACATATGCCCCTTTGAGGCAGCATTTTTTGGGTTCTACTAGGTGAGACAGAGACCTTGCCCCTATGGACAGGACCATAAGCACCCGTGGCTCCAAGGTAACCCCTATCCACTTGACATTATTACCAAGTAATTATTTAGTTGTATACTTCTTTATTGTATACTACCATAATATAAATTAATATTATATACCACAAAGGTATACCCAGTGCTGCATTTAGCGTGAGGCAACGAAAGCAAGTGTCTAAGGCGGCACTTACCTTGTTTTCCTGGGGGACGGTGGAAAAACGCCACCATTCCTTTAAAAACTGTATTGCCGGCAGAGATGATGTCTGGGCAGCAGGGTGGCTGTGCGCTGCATAGGTCCACAGACAAACCTCCATGCTGCCAACAGGTCACGTGACCCAGCACAATAACGTCATACATGCACCGGTTCATGTGACCTGTAGGCATCCACTGCATGAGGACACCATGCTGCCTGCCTCTAGACACCAGGGAACAGCGCTGCCCAGGGTAAGTCTGTGAGCATGTAATGGGGGTGCTGGGGGTAATGTAGTGGTAGTGATAGGGGCAGGTGATGGTGATGATGGGGCATTTGATGGAGGTAATGAGGGCAGGTGATGGAGGGGATGGAGCATGTAATGTGTGTGTGATGGGACATGTAATGGGTGTGCAATGTGGGTGATGGGGCATGTCCTGGGTGTGTAATATGGGTGGGGGTGTGCCTGAATTAAGTCTGCCTAGGGCAGTCTGCCACTGGGTGTATCTTTAAGTCAGAGCTTTGAGTGTATGAGTCATTGCATATCATGCACATAATGTGCTTGAGCACTTATCACAAATAACAAAGGAGGAACCAATAACTAATGTTTAGTGTTGAGCGAACCCGAACTGCACTGTTCAGGTTCGTACCGAACATTAAGTTTTTTGGACCCCGGACCCGAACACGGACATTTCACTGTATGTTCGGGTTGGAGTTCGGGGTTCGGCGATTTAATGGTGCGTTTGGAAAGGCTGCAGGGCAGCCAATCAACAAGCGTTTGACTCGTTTGCTCTTAGAAGCCATCACAGTCATGCCTACTAATGGCATGGCTGTGATTGGCCAGTGCAGCATAAGATGAGGTTTTTTTCAGAGCAAATGCTCTAAAAATGCTCAAATCGAGGTCAGACTATAAGACTGGGATCCAGGTCCCCAGCAGAGCTGCAGGGGACCTGGATCCCCCTCTCTAACAGAAGGGGAATGTCTGCGCGATGAGCGCAGACCTCTCCGGCTGCCACCCAGCACGACCGCCTAGACTTCTATGATGAAGCCGGGTCCTTCCGGCTTCATCATAAAAGTCCCGGTGGTCGTGCCGGGCGGTAGCAGGGGAGGTCTGTGCTCATCGCGCAGACATCCTCCGCTGCCCCGCTAGCCACCAGGAGAATCGGGCAGCTGGGGGATGTCTGGACGATGCGTGCAGACATCCTCCATGCTGCCCGACACTTCCGTCTATTATGACATCCCCCGGCTGCCCCCACTAGCCACCAGGGAAAGAAACAAGGTGAGAGGGAGGGAGGGGGGGGAGATACACAGAGACAGGGGGGAGGGGGGGAGACACACACAGACAAGGGGAGGGGGGAGACACACACAGACATGGGGAGGGAGGGGGAGACACACACAGACAAGGGGAGGGAGGGAGAGGGGAGACACACACAGACAAGGGGAGGGAGGGAGAGGGGAGACACACACAGACAAGGGGAGGGAGGGGGAGACACACACAGACAAGGGGAGGGAGGGAGGGGGAGACACACATAGACAAGGGGAGGGAGGGAGGGGGAAGACACACACAGACAAAGGGGAGGGAGGGGGGAGACACAATCAAGGGGAGGGAGGGAGAAGAGAGAAAAGGGGAGGGGGGATAGAGAGAGACAAGGGGGGATAGAGAGAGACAAGGGGAGGGGGGAAGAAAGACAAGGGGAGGGGGGAAGAGACGACTGAGGTGGAGAGAGAGAAGTTTGGGGGGGAGGGGGAGAGAGACAACGCTGGGGGGGAGAGAGACAGCTGGGGGAGGGGGAGAGAGGCCACATTGGCAAATACAAGGAAATAAAAACAAGAAATGCATTTGTATAATATCATTTTTTTATTAAAAAGCAATTTACATATATATAAGTTAAACTTTTTTTTCCTATAGGGTAGTCTTATATTCAGGCTTTTAGTTTTTTTCCTAAAGGAATATACAAAGTTTGGGGGGTCGTCTTATAATCAGGGTCGTCTTATAATCGAGCAAATACGGTATAAGCTGGAGTCACGTACACGCACATCACATGAGCTCTTCTTAGTGTAGGGAGAGGATGCTGCAGCTGTGAGGGATAGATTAAAAAAAATTCTGGTGTTGAATCTGCAAACTACAGCAATTATTCAAACTACAGCGATTGTTCAAATTACAGTGATTATTTTAGTGGGTGCTATACTACATATTTGTACCCTGCCCTGAGCCAAGTGCCACAGAGAGTGCAGTGCACTTGCAACTGCATGTGTGCCAGGCACATGACTTTAATCCTGTTCTGTTAGCTCAGTGGGCAACATCTAGGCATTTTTAAATACTGCAATTTGTTGGTGTTAAATATTACATTACATTACAAATAGAACCGTCAAATACTGTGCTTACAGCGCACTTTGAAAAATTCTAATTGTTTTGGGTGCTAAATAGTACATTTGCGTCTTGCGGTGCACTTCAAATCTGAGAGTCAAATAGAACAGTCTTATACTGTGCTTACAGCGCACTTTGAAAAATTATAATTGTTTGTGCTAAATAGTACATTTATGTCTTGCGGTGCATTTTTTGCAGTCCAACAAAAAACTAAAAAAAATACAAATAAAAAACAGTGTTGGCTACCTCCTCCTCCTTCTCCTCCAGCGCCGCTTCCACCTACACCGCCACGGTCACCGCCTCCTCAACCTATGGGTCACTTAGTATAAACTGAAAGAGAATACCCTGTACTCCAACCCTCTCTTAAATGGATAATTCTGTTGATCCTCCTGGCAGCCATACTTTAGATTTAGATTTATGTTCTTCCAAAGCTAAAATCAAAGATTCCATGTAGTGCTATTTTATGGCTCAGCTGTATTTGTAATTTGTATGTATTTTATGTTATTTTAAGTTATTTCATAGAATGTGTTGGCAGATAAGAGCCATTCGGTCCATCTAGTCTGCCCAATTTTTTTTTGAGTACTTTTATTAGTCCCCCGTTCCCGGTTTTATAGCTAGGATAGCCTTGTGTCTATCCCACGCATGCTTAAAATCCTTGACTGTGTTTACCTCTACCACTTCTGCTGGCAGGCTATTCCACACATCCACTACCCTCTCAGTAAAGTAATACTTCCTGATATTACTTTTAAATCGTTGCCCCTCTAATTTAAGACTATGTCCTCTAGTTGTGGTAGTTTTTCTTCTTTTTACTATACTCTCTTCCTTTACTGTGTTGATTCCCTTTATGTATTTAAATGTTTCTATCATATCCCCCCTGTTACGTCTTTCCTCCAAGCTATACATGTTAAGATGCTTTAACCTTTCCTGGTAAGTTTTATCCTTCAACCCATGAACCAGTTTAGTAGCCCTTCTCTGAACTCTCTCCGAAGTATCAATATCCTTCTGGAGAGACGGTCTCCAGTACTGCGTACAATACTCCAAGTGAGGTCTCACCAGTGCTCTGTACAATGGCATGAGCACTTCCCTATTCCTACTGCTAATACCTCTCCCTATGCAACCAAG
The DNA here is from genome assembly GCA_036172795.1 of Pelodytes ibericus. Taxonomy (NCBI): domain Eukaryota; kingdom Metazoa; phylum Chordata; class Amphibia; order Anura; family Pelodytidae; genus Pelodytes; species Pelodytes ibericus. The sequence continues at coordinate 138,172,211 of CM069861.1, forward strand.
CATTCTGCTAGCATTTCCTGCTGCTCTATTGCATTGCCTACCTACCTTCAAGTCCTCTGAAATTATTACTCCTAAATCCCTTTCCTCAGATGTTGAGGTTAGGACTGTACCAAATAGTCTATATTCTGCTTTTGGGTTTTTACGCCCAAGGTGCATAATCTTGCACTTGTCCACATTAAATGTCAGTTGCCACTGCTCTGACCATTTTTCTAGTTGAGCTAAATCATTTGCCATTTGGCTTATCCCTCCATGAATATCAACCCTGCTGCAAATCTTTGTATCATCAGTAAAAAGACATACTTTGCCAACAAAACCTTCTGCAATATCGCTAATAAAAATATTAAAGAGAATGGGTCCAAGAACAGATCCCTGAGGTACCCCACTAGTAACAAGACCTTGCATCGAATATACCCCATTGACTACAACCCTCTGTTGCCTGTCACTCAGCCATTGTCTAATCCATTCAACAATATTGAAATCCAAACTCAAAGATTTAAGTTTATTGATAAGCCTTCTATGTGCGACAGTGTCAAAAGCCTTACTGAAATCTAGGTACTGCACCACCCTGATCTATTATTTTAGTTACCCAATCAAAAAAATCATTAAGATTAGTTTGGCATGAGGTGCCTGAAGTAAACCCATGCTGTCTCTGATCTTGAAATCCAAGCGACTTTAGATGTTCAACAATCCTATTCTTTAACAAAGTTTCCATTATTTTCCCACTACTGAAGTAAGACTTACTGGTCTATAGTTGCCCGCCTCCTCCCTACTACCTTTCTTGTGAATGGGCACAACATTAGCTAATTTCCAATCTTCTGGAACTACTCCCGTTAACAATGATTGGTTAAATAAATCTGTAAACGGTTTTGCTAGTACACCACTAAGTTCTTTTAATAACTTTGGATGTATCCCATCAGGTCCCATCGACTTATTTGTCTTTACTTTAGACAGCTGAAGTAAAACCTCTTCCTCTGTAAACTTACATGCATCAAAAGACTCATTAGTCTTTTTCCCTAAATGAGGTCCCTTACCCTCATTTTCATTTGTAAAAACTGAACAAAAATATTCATTAAGGAAGTCTGCTAAGCCTTTATCCTCTTCTACATAGCATCCTTCTTTTGTTTTTAATCTAACTAATCCTTTTTTTACTTTCCTTTTCTCATTTATGTATCTAAAAAATGTTTTATCCCCCTTTTTCACTGACTGGGCTATAGTCTCTTCTGTGTGTGCTTTGGAAGCTTGCTTTGCCTCTTTCTGCCTACTCTTATAGATCTTTCTATCTTCCTCACTCTGAGTATTTTTATAATTACTAAATGCTAGCTTTTTATTTTTTACTATTTTAGCCACCTCTGCAGAGTACCACAGTGGTTTCTTCAATTTTTTGCTCTTACTGACAAGCCTTATGCAATTTTCTGTTGCCTTCAGTAGTGCAACTTTTAGATAATCCCATTTCTCCTGGACTCCATTTAAATTACTCCACTCTAATAATGACTCCTTTACACCTAATCTAATTTTAGAAAAGTCTGGTTTTCTAAAATCTAAAACTTTTGTTTTTGTGTGGTGTGACTGCGTCACTGTTCTTATATTAAACCACACTGTCTGGTGATCACTAGATCTTAAACTTTCACCTACAGTAATATCTGATAACAAATCTCCATTTGTGAACACTAAGTCTAGTATGGCCCCCAATATGCCGTTTAATATGCAGGATATAACCCCCAATATGCCATTTTAATATGCCAGATATTGCCCCCAATATGCCATTTTAATATGCCAGGATATTGCCCCCAATATGCCATTTTAATATGCCAGGATATTGCCCCCAATATGCCATTTTAATATGCCAGGATATTGCCCCCAATATGCCATTTAATATGCCAGGATATTGCACCTATATGCCATTTTAAGATGCCAGGATATTGCCCCCAATATGCCATTTTATATGCCAGGATATTGCCCCCAATATGCCATGATATTGCCCCCAATATGCCATTTATTATGCCATGATATTGCCCCCAATATGCCAGGATATTGCCCCTTAGTATGCTCGTTATGCCACCCTCCTCCCCCCCCCCTTCCCCAGACCGCAGCACTTACCTCGTTCCTGCTCTGTCCCCCGGTGCTCTGAAGCTGCGTGGCTGTGAGGGAAGCGTTGTGTAAAAAAAACACCCTTTATTGACCGCACGGCTGGACGGAAGCTCACAACGCTTCCCTCACAGCCACGCAGCTTCAGAGCACCGGGGGACAGAGCATGAACGAGGTAAGTTTTAGATTATTTTTTTTTCGGCGTATAACACGCACACACCATTTCCCCCCTATTTTCAGGGAGAAAAAGTGCGTGTTATACGCCGATAAATACGGTACTTCCTTTTGCAGCCCTCTAGCCCTTTCCATGACTTTTTTAGATGCATTTTAATGGCCAAAAGTTCGTGTCCCCATTGACTTCATCCAGGTGTCCGCTCAACTCTACTAATGTTCTAAACTGTGCTATGAAATCACACTGACTGGTTGCCCCCAGCATAATGGAGACCATTAGATACACAGATTCAAAGGATTTTATAGACATTGTGTGAATAAAATTTCATGCAGATGCATATTAAAACAGGTATTATTTTGAATTCTATGGTATCTATAATCATAGATATGACTATGATTGCACATATTACACGTTAGAGGGACATTCCAGAATTAAAATAAATCTTGTCTCCAGCCTTCTCTTTAAAGATGCATGGGTACACTAAAACATGAACACGTGCAACTTCATAGGTGACGTCCACATGCATGCATGAGCTATTACTACTTCACCAATGGGGAGACAATCTTCACTTAATTACATTGTTGTTGTTGTTTTTTTACTTTGAGTGGAGTGATCCATTATTTCCCTTATTAATTCCCATAAATATGCCACAAAACTTACAATAAATAATGAAGGTACCTCTTTTAAAATCTTGGGAGAAAATATAGGAAAAATAGCTGACACCGCATTTAAATATGTACAGTTGGGTTAATGAGAAATCAGTCAAACTGCAAGTGTATAATAAGTAAATTAAAAATACCCAATTAATTTTGAACTTACATTAGCTACCCCTAATAATGATATGATTGAAACAGGAATAATTACAGGATCTACTCAATAAAGAGAATTTAGCACGCAATTGAGATAGGAATATCAACCTTAAAGCCAAGGTAGCAGAGTTGGAAAAATTATCCAGTGCAGCTGAATGGGATAATTAACTCAGCTACTTTGGTCTTAAGTTTGACATTTCTGTGTCAATTTCCATCAATTCTATCTTTACTGAGTACACCCTTATATATCTGTCATTCTTTAATTTGAGAGGATATTTACTCATTTATACATTGAGAATTGATTTTCTGTTGTTTGAATTTACTGCTGTATCACATTACTGAATTTTGAATTTCGTGCCATATTGATTCTAACTAGATCAACCAAAAATTGCAAACGATTTATATACTGTATATATGTATGCAGGGATTGACAAATTTAAGTTAGTTTTTAAGAGCCAGGACAAAATGTTAGAAGTCAGAAATGGCACATAGACACAATCATGCAGACAATCACATTCAAACACAGACCAACAACCACACACACACAGACTGACAGTCACAGACAGACACACACAGCAACAGTTTGTTTTTTTTAAAGAGAGAAAAAATACACCTAGCAATATGTCCCCCCCCTCCATGCTGCATTATGTTATTGTCGGGGAGGGGTCATTTCTGCTCCAGCATGGGCTGTGCCTATTCCACAGGCTCAGACCATCTTCACTTGAAGTCATGTGACACCCAGCGATCGGGCACTATGTGTGGACTGGGTGCGGGGGCAAACACTATGTGTGCAATTTTGGTGCTCTGGCAAGACCTGCGGGTGATGCTTGACCCTTTTACCATTGTGCACAGAACGTGGTAGGCCAGTGGGTGGAGAGACATATAAGAATGTCCTATCAAGTCTAAAAAATACTTTGTTTTGCAGTTCTGTGTATCTGGACAACTATGATGTGCTATAAACTGTGTACATGGGCTCTATGGGCTTTGGATATTAATGAAGAATAGGTTTGGTGCCTGGCAGCATATTCACACTGCAGTACTGAATGATTTCCTTAATTTGCCCTTGGTAGCAGCACTGCCAGCCTTGTGACATCATCAAAGGATCGCAGGAGCCTGAATCCAACAGAGATCTCATTAAAGTAGTGTTGTCCCTTACTTCAGTGGAATATTTCCAACATTGATTTGAGAATAAAATGGAGAGTGAATCAATACAGAGATTTCCTTCTCAGCCTTATTATAATTTGCTACACAGGTATAGTGTGTATTGGATGTGGCGCTTCTCCCTGCATTTATTTTCAGTGGGTCTACAGGTCAGCATTCAAACTATTGCATGCAGGGAGAGAGTGTGAGAGATCTGATGATTTTTAATACACTCTGTGTGCATCTAGCCAGCAGCATTTAAAGGGGTGGTTGCAGTGGTCATGATTGTTACACTCCTAGGTGGTCAGGCTTCGGCAGCACAAAACCTAAATACACCACTTATTGGAGTACTTTGGCAAAGGGTTGGCTAAGCAGTGGTGTCCTACGGCGCAGAGGTGGCTCTAGACTTTGTGAGGCCTTAGGCGAAAGTCGAACATGAGGCCCTCACAGACACATATTATTAAATAAAATATATGCAAGTGATAATAAAAATGGCATATTTCAAGATCAGACTCAAATCCCAGCTTCTTGAAATGAACAGCTCCTAGAATTTTATTTGTCTCATAATTATTCTACAAACATCTATAAACATTTGGTATAGATAAAATTGTGTGCGGCTGACTAACTCACATTGTTATTGCTGTGTACTAAATGTGAACACTAACACATATCACACAGTCATTCATAGACACACTCAGTGAGCACACACTGACTCACAGACACACTCAGTCAGCACACAAACACACTCAGCCAGCACACACTCACAGATACACTCAGCCAGCACACACTGACTCACAGACACACTCAGAATGCACACAATCACACACTAACAGAAACACTCAGCCAGAAGGAAAGGTGCTCAATGTTGAAAGTGGTCTCACAGACCACGTTGTGCTAGAAGATTGGCACTTTGTTCTTCCTCACAGCACCGGATGCACTGTGATTTAGCCATTCAATATGCCAGAATTTTGCCACTCAATATGCCAGGATTTAGCCATTTAATATGCCAGGATTTAGCCCCTTAATATGTCAGGATTTACCCCCTCAATATGCCAGGATTTACCCCCTCAATATGCCAGGATTAAGCCCCTCAATATGCCAGGATTAAGCCATTCAATATGCCAGGATTTTTCCCCTCAATATGCCAGGATTTTGCCACTCTATGCCAGGATTTTGCCCCTCAATATGCCAGGATTTTTCCACTCTATGCCAGGATTGTGCCCCACAATATGCCAGGATTTTGCCACTCTATGCCAGGAGCTTGCCCCTCAATTTGCCAGGATTTTGCCACTCTATGTCAGGATTTTGCCCCTCAATATGCAAGAATTTTGCCCCTCAATATGCCAGGATTTTGCCCCTTAATATGCCAGGATTTTGCCACTCTGTGACAGGATTTTGCCCCTCATTATACCACAATTTTGCCCCTCACAATGCCAGAATTTTGCCCCTCACAATGCCAGAATTTTGCCTCTCAATATGCCAGGATTTTGCCACTGTGTGCCAGGATATTGCCCCTCATTATGCCACTATTTTGCCCCTCACAATGCCAGGATTTAGCCTCTCACTATGCCAGGATTTTGCCACTCTGTGCCAGGATTTTGCCACTCTGTGCCAGGATTTTGCCCCTCATTATGCCAGAATTTTGCCCCTCACAATGCCAGAATTTTGCCTCTCAATATGCCAGGATTTTGCCACTGTATGCCAGGATTTACCCCCTCAATATGCCAGGATTTACCCCCTCAATATGCCAGGATTAAGCCATTCAATATGCCAGGATTTTTCCCCTCAATATGCCAGGATTTTGCCACTCTATGCCAGGATTTTGCCCCTCAATATGCCAGGATTTTTCCACTCTATGCCAGGATTGTGCCCCACAATATGCCAGGTTTTTGCCACTCTATGCCAGGATCTTGCCCCTCAATTTGCCAGGATTTTGCCACTCTATGTCAGGATTTTGCCCCTCAATATGCAAGAATTTTGGCCCTCAATATGCCAGGATTTTGCCCATTAATATGCCAGGATTTTGCCACTCTGTGACAGGATTTTGCCCCTCATTATACCACACTTTTGCCCCTCACAATGCCAGAATTTTGCCCCTCACAATGCCAGAATTTTGCCTCTCAATATGCCAGGATTTTGCCACTGTGTGCCAGGATATTGCCCCTCATTATGCCACTATTTTGCCCCTCACAATGCCAGGATTTAGCCTCTCACTATGCCAGGATTTTGCCACTCTGTGCCAGGATTTTGCCCCTCATTATGCCAGAATTTTGCCCCTCACAATGCCAGAATTTTGCCTCTCAATATGCCAGGATTTTGCCACTGTATGCCAGGATTTTGCCCCTCACCTCATTATGCCAGGATTTTGCCCCACACTGTGCCAATATTTAGCCACTCATTATGCCAGGCTTTGCTCGTTTGTGCCACCCTCCGCCCCCACTTACCTCCATGCTGCTCTCCGTTGTTTCCTCCGTGCATCTTCTCTCCTGCACGGAGGAAGGAAGTTCCGGTCGCGTTTTTTTGTTTTTATTAAACTTTATTGAAGCTGCGGGGGTTCAATAAAGTTTAAAAAAAAAAAAAAAAACGCGATCGGAGCTTCCTTTCTCCGTGCAGGAGAGAAGATGCACGGACGAAACAACGGAGGAAACGTCCCAGGTTAGTGTAACAGGGAGCTTAACGGCAGCGTTAAGCTCCCTGTTACATCAAAGGCAATAAGGTGAGTTAGGCAGCCGTTAGGCCCCCGTGAGTGCGAGGCCTTAGGCGGCTGCCTAACTCGCCTAATTAGAGAGCCGCCTCTGCTACGGGGGGTGCTGAAGGCACCGCGTGACACCCCCAGTGGGAGTGACACCCATGCTGCCGGCATCCTCCTGCAGCGTACCGCACTGCTGAACTTTTTTTTTACTGGCATCCGCTAGATTTGGCTGCCGGAAAAATAAAGTAAAACAAAAACAAAAAGTAAAAAAAGGAGGGAACACTGCACGGGGGAGATGACCAAGGACACGGAGCAGCCAAGGGGTAAGAACTGAGGAAGGGGGAGGAGGGTTTAAATATAACGAGCAAAATATTGGCATATTGAGTGGCAAAATACTGACATACTGAGTGGCAAAATACTGGAATATTGAATGGATAAATACTGGCATACTGAGTGACAAAATACTGGCATATTGAATGGCAAAATACTGGCATACTGAGTGGCAAAATACTGGCATGTTTAATGGCAAAATACTGGCATATTGAATGGCTAAATACTGGCATACTGAGTGGAAAAATACTGGCATATTGAATATCTAAATACTGGAATACTGAGTGACAAAATACTGGCATACTGTTTGGCAAAATATTGGCATATTGAATGGCAAAATAATACTGGCATTTGAATGGCAAAATACTGGTATATTGAATGGCAAAATACTGGCATATGTAATGGCAAAATACTGGAATATTGAATGGCAAAATTCTGGCATATATTAAATGGCAAAATACTGGCATATTGAATGGCAAAATACTGACATATATTAAGTGGCAGAATAATACTGGCATAATATTGGGCAAATTGGCTGTGGCTTAATAATGGCAAAATAATACTGGCATATCACTATAAATAATACTGGCACAAAATAATACTGGCAGATTATTGGGCAAATTGGCTGTGGCATATTTATGGGCAAACTAACACTGGCATATTAATGGGATAACTGGCTTATTTTAATTGGCAAAATGATGCTGTGGCATGGTCTGTGGGGCAAAATAATATGTACTATGGGGAAAGTGACACTGTGGTATGTTCTGTGGGGCATTGACAAATGTGGCATGCCAAATCTTTTAGGTGCAAAATGAGTGCAAGCCAAGTGCTGTGGGTGCAATATAGGTGCATTGCAAGTGCTGTGGGTACTGTATGGTGCTGTGTTAAGTGCTTTAGGTTCAATGTGGGCGCAGAGGAAGGGGATAGAAACAAGGAATGCAATTTTTCAATAACAACTAATGAAAATAGTTGAACATAATATTATAAATGCAACTAGTTATAGAGAGAAAGATAGAGAGAGATGTCTGTGTGTATAGATATTTATTGTTTTAGAATTGTACAATTACCACCTTGAGGGGCTCCTGTGTGTCGCATAATTAATGGCCGTCCCATGTGTGGCATATTTATTCGGCCCCAGTTGTGGCATATTTAAGGGGCTCTTTTGTGTGGCATAATTACGGGGGCCCTTGTGTGTGGCATAAATATGAGGTGCTTATGTGTGGCATAATTAAGGGGCTCGTGTGTGTGTGCCAAAATTAATTGGGCTCCAAAGTTAGGCATAATAAATGGGGCTCTGGTGTGGCATAATTTATGGGGCTCTGGTGTGGCATTATTTTTGGGGCTCTTGTGTGTGGCATAGTTATTGGGCTCCTTTGTGTGGCATAGTTACTAGGCTCCTATGTGTGGCATAATTTGTGGGGCTCCTGTATGTGGTATATTTAATGGGCCATCTGACCATTCATGGTATTGGAGGAAATCCAGGGGTTGGCTCCATGAGTTACCGCACCGGGTGACACCAACCCTAGTGATGCCTCTGTGGCTTAGCATAACATGGTCATATAATATGACTAATTCTTCAATTGTGTAATTTTAGAGAGGTGTTTTTTAATTATAGCTATAGCTTTAAGTGTTTGTACCCTATTCAGTGTGAGTGTGCTAATCTATGTACTGTATGTCTAATAAATGATAAATGAAAAGCATTGTAACATCTAGCTAAATAATTCCAATAATTAATTCCTAACATGTTATTCTCCAGAAATTTATGTTTGTGTATTATTTATTAAAAAAAAACAAAAAAAGTACAACAGAGGCAAGACTGGCTAAGCCGATAATGTTGTGGAGAAATGAACCACGGTATCCTTTGAGAGTCTCTGCTGTGTGAAGTCTTACAATTTAATGACAGTGTCTGATGCAGATGAGGATCACAGGATCTGCAGAAAGTTCGTTTTCAGTTTTACACTTTTGCTATGGACGCTGACTTCCTGATGACACATTTAGGCCCCTATCTCTACTCCTAGCGGCAAAGCTGATGACAGGCTTTGTGGGATGAACACGCAGATAATTAAAATATCATCTCATGTGTATCTTAAGGTGTCAGAGACATCAGACTGCCAAGAAAAGCTTAAGTACCAATTGCACAACGTACACATACTCCTGTAATGTTCTGTAGAGACAATTTCCAGATCTGTTATTATTAAGACAAAATAATTTTAAAAGCAAAGTAAAAAAAAATGTTTATTTTAAAAATAAAAAAAACCCCTGCTGTCTCTTTCCTCTCCCTCCATGTATATCTCTCTCCTTTCCCATGTTTGTCTCTTTTCTCTTATTTTCCATGTCTTTCTCTCTCCAATCCCCCATTTTATGTCTCTCTCCCTTCCCATGTATGTCTTCCTCTCCCCACCCCCTATGTCTGTCTGTCTCTCACCCCCATATCTGTTTTCTCCCCATATCTGTTATCTCTCTTCCTCCTCATATCCATTATCTCTCGTTCTCCCAATATTGCTCTCCCTCTCCTCTCCAACATGTTTTTTCTATCCCCCTTACTCCCCATCTTTGTTCTCTCTCTCCCATCCTCCCCATCTCTGTTCTCTCTCCCCTTCCTCCACTTCTCTGTTCTCTATCCTCTCCCCATATCTGTTCTAACCCCCTCCTCTCCATATGTGTTCTCTCTCCCCCCTCCTCCCCATCTCTGTTCTCTCTTCCCTCCCCATATCTGTTTCACCCCATCCTCTCCCATTTGTGTTCTCTATCCCCTCTCCTCCCCATCTCTTTTCTATCTCCCCTCCTACCCATCTCTGCTCTCTCCCCCCATCTCTGTTCTCTCTCCTCCTCTTTGTTCTCTCTTCTCCTCCTCCCCCTCCCTGTTCTCTCTCCCCCTCCTCCTCATCTACGTCCTCTCTCTCCTCCCCATATCTATTATCAAACCCCCTCCTCTCCCATATTTGTTCTCTCTCCCCCCTCCTCCCCATCTCTGTTCTTTCTCTCCTCCTCATATCTGTTCTCACCCCCTCCTTTCCCATATATGTTCTCTCTCACTCCTCCTCCCCATCTCTGTTCTCTCTCAACCCCTCCTCCCCATCTCTGTTCTCTCTCCCCTCCTCCCCATCTCTGTTCTCTCTCCCTTCCTCTGTTCTCTTCCCCCCTCCTTTGTTCTCTTCCCTCCTCCCATTCTTACTCGATGCACGAGCAGCATAAGCTCCCTGTGTTAAACAAACGGAGCTCAGTAAGTGCTGTTTGCGCCCCCCCTGTCTAAAAGTGCAGGGAGCGTGCAGTGGCTGATGCTTCAAATGTGCTAGGTGTGCGTCGTACACCTAACACGGAGCACCCGCGCATGTATTTCTGGGGTTAGTATGCTCACAAACCCCAGAAACACATCCGAAAGACAACACTGTGTTGAATTCGGCAACAGAGTCACTCACTCTGTTGCCAATTCAACAAGCACAAAAAGTATATGAATTTTCTTATACTTTTCATGCTTGTTGAATTGACAATAGAGTGAGTGACTCTGTTGCCGAATTCAACGCAGCGTCGTCTTTCGGATGTAATGACGTCTCGGGTATTTTCGGGGGTTTGTGTGCTGGCTGTTCTCAGCACACAAACCTCCTTAAATACCCAAAAGATGTCGTGACTCCGAGTGACAGGCGTGCTCTGGGCTGGAAGCACGCCTGTCACTTAGGGGCACGATACGCCCCTGGGAGCGTGAGCAGCACTTACTGAGCTCCGTGCGTGTTTAACACACACCACATTTCACAGGGTGGGGGTGGACCTTTACCTTTGCGGTCTGCCCCATGTATGTCTTCCTCTCCCCACCCCCATGTCTGTCTGTCATACCCCCATATCTGTTCTCTCTCCTCCTCCTAAAATCTGTTGTTATCTCTTCCCCCCTCTTCCCCATCTCTGTTCTCTTTTCCCCTCTTCCCCATCTCTGTTCTCTCTTCCCCTTGTCCCCTTCCTATTCTCTCTACCCCCCTCCTCATCTATGTTCTCTTTCTCCTCCTCATATCTGTTATCACCCGCTTACTCTCCCACATGTGTTCTCTCTCACTTGTGTTTAACACACGGAGCTTATGCTGCCTGCGGCTCCCCACTTCACAGGGTGGGGCGGACCTTTACCTTTGCAGTTCGTCCCCTCCCCGGATCCTGCTGCAGCCAAGCAAGAGGGCTGGTGAGGGGAGATCTTTCGATCTCCCCAGCCAGTGCCTCTAACAGCAAACTTTTTTTTTTAAGTGGCACCCTGTGGGATGTTGAGCAGGTTGCACACACCCCAAAGACTGGTCCAGCATGTGAAAGTGAGCATTTCCTTAGCACTGATTTTTGAGGCGGGTGTGGTAGATGTAAAAAGGCTTTTCAGTTTTTATGTTACCTGTAGATACCAAACTTCATTTCCGAAAGAGTTTCTCATTCAGTTTGAAACTAAAGCTAAATAATGCATCATTGCTTCATGAATTAGCATGTCACAGTAAATGGGCTCTGTTCAATGGCCTGAACTCATTTATACCAATGGTGAATGCTAGACATGTGCAAAACTAAAATTTTCGTTTCGTTTTCGTCCATTCGGACGAAAATGTTATTTATTTCGTCTAAAACGAATTTCGTTCATTAGTGCATTCGTTTCAGACGAAATTCGTTCATTATTTTCGTTTCGTTAATTTTTTTCGTTCATTTTATAGAATACAATGTAATACTATTGGCTTTCTATAAACCGAACGAGAGCCCCATTCATAAGAAATTCTTATGAATGGGGCTCTCGTTCGGTTCATAGAAAGGCAATAGTATTACTTGTATTCTATAAGCCGAAAGTCTATAAACCGAACGACTTTCGGTTTATAGACTTTCGGCTTATGGAATACATGTAATCCTATTGCTATTCTATAAACCGAACGACTTTCGGTTTATAGAATAGCCATAGGTTTACATGTATTACATAAGCCGAAAGTCTATAAACCGAAAGTCGTTCGGTTTATAGGCTGTCGGCATTTAACTATACAGAGACAGAGTCTCCATTCATAAAATTATGAATGGAGACTTTGTCTCCGTGTAGTAAAATGCCGACAGCCTATAAACCGAACGTTCGGTTTATAGGCTGTGGGCATTTTACTACACGGAGACAAAGTCTCCATTCATAATTTTATGAATGGAGACTCTGTCTCCGTGTAGTAAAATGCCGACAGCCTATAAACCGAACGTTCGGTTTATAGGCTGTCGGCTTATGGAATACATGTATTCCTATTGCTATTCTATAAACCGAAAGTCGTTCGGTTTATAGAATAGCAATAGGAATACATGTATTCCATAAGCCGACAGCCTATAAACCGAACGTTCGGTTTATAGGCTGTCGGCATTTTACTACACGGAGACAGAGTCTCCATTCATAAAATTATGAATGGAGACTTTGTCTCCGTGTAGTAAAATGCCGACAGCCTATAAACCGAACGTTCGGTTTATAGGCTGTCGGCTTATGGAATACATGTATATAATAAATAATATGTTATAATGTATATAATAAATAATAAAATTATGAATGGAGACTTTGTCTCCGTGTAGTAAAATGCCGAAAGCCTATAAACCGAACGATCCGTTTATAGACTTTCGGCTTATATAATACATGTAATCCTATGGCTATTCTATAAACCGAACGTTCGGTTTATAGAATAGCAATAGGAATACATGTATTCCATAAGCCGACAGCCTATAAACCGAACGTTCGGTTTATAGGCTGTGGGCATTTTACTACACGGAGACAAAGTCTCCATTCATAATTTTATGAATGGAGACTCTGTCTCCGTATAGTTAAATGCCGGCTTTTAACTATACGGAGACAAAGTCTCCATTTATAATTTTATGAATGGAGACTCTGTCTCCGTATAGTTAAATGCCGGTGTTCTGACAAATTTCTGGAGCAAATTCTCCTGCGCAATCGCAGGAGAATTTGCTCACTGCGCATGCGCATAAAGTTACAGCTGATAACTCAGCTGTAACTTTGTGACCACCGCGCATGCGCCAGCTGCGCAACCCACCTCCCGCCCCCTCACACCCCCTGCACACCCCTTCTTACCAGATCATCGACCACAGCGATACACAGCGCATGCGCACGCCTATCCAGCCGTTTGGGAATGTGCGCATCCGTTGTTGTGTTCTTAAGGTGGTAAGTAACATGGGGCGTCGGGACATAAGGGGGCAAGCATCCTGGTGAGGGCTGCCTCATCTTGATGGGATTTGTGATCCTCCTGCTGCATCAATAATACAGCAGGAGGATCACAAATCCCATCAAGATGAGGCAGCCCTCACCAGGATGCTTGCCCCCTTATGTCCCGACGCCCCGTGTTACTTACCACCTTAAGAACACAACAACGGACGCGCGCATTCCCAAACGGCTGGATAGGCGTGCGCATGCGCTGTGTATCGCTGTGGTCGATGATCTGGTAAGAAGGGGTGTGCGGCGGGTGTGAGGGGGCGGGAGGTGGGTTGCGCAGCTGTCTCATGCACGGTGGTCACAAAGTTACAGCTGAGTTATCACGTTCGGTTTATAGGCTGTCGGCTTTTAACTATACGTTTGTCTCCATTCATAAATTTATGAATGGAGACTCTGTCTCCGTATAGTTAAATGCTATTGTATTCTATAAACCGACTCTATTTCGGCTTATAGAATGCAATAGTACTACGAATGGACGAATGAACGAATGATTTTCCTTTATTAACTATTCGTTCATTCGATTTAGTTAGCTTAGCATTTTCGTTCTTCGTTTTTCGGGCGAATGGACGAAAATGCAATTTTCGGACGAAAATGCATTCGTCCGAAAACGAATGCACATGTCTAGTATATATTCACATGTAAATTGCTTTTTTAATAAAAAATTATGATATAAATAAAATCTTGTTTTTATTTCCTTTTATGTGACAAAGCTGCCTCTCTCTTTCCCTTGCCCCCAGATTTGTCGCTCTCCCCCCCTTAGTGTTGTCTCTCTCTCACCCTCCCTTTGGCTCCCCCCTCGCTCCCCTTGTGTCTGTCTCTTCCCCCCTTCCCTCCCCTTGTTTCTCTCTGCCCCCCCCCTTGTTATTCTGTCCCCCCCTCACCTGTTTCTTGCTCCCTGGTGGCTAGTGGGGGCAGCCGGGGGATGTATGCACTATACATAATAGACGGAAGTGTCGGGCAGCATGGAGGTTGTCTGCACGATTCGTGCAGACATCCCCCAGCTGCCCGATTCTCCCTGGTGGCTAGCGAGGCAGCGGTGGATGTCTGCGCGATGAGCGAGACCTCCCCTGCTGCCGCCCGGAACGACAGCCAGGACTTTTATGAGGAAGCCGGAAGTACCCAGCTTCATCATAGAAGTCCCGGCGGTCATGCCGGGCGGCAGCAGGAGAGGTCTCGCTCATCGCGCAGACATCCTCCGCTCCCTCGCTAGCCACCAGGGAGAATCGGGCAGCTGGGGGATGTCTGCACGAATCGTGCAGACAACCTCCATGCTGCCCGACACTTCCGTCTATTATGTATAGTGCATACATCCCCCGGCTGCCCCCACTAGCCACCAGGGAGCAAGAAACAGGTGAGGGGGGGACAGAATAACAAGGGGGGGGGGGGGGCAGAGAGAAACAAGGGGAGGGAAGGGGGGAAGAGACAGACACAAGGGGAGCGAGGGGGGAGCCAAAGGGAGGGTGAGAGAGAGACAACACTAAGGGGGGGAGAGCGACAAATCTGGGGGCAAGGGAAAGAGAGAGGCAGCATTGTCACATAAAAGGAAATAAAAACAAGATTTTTTTATATCATAATTTTTTATTTAAAAAGCAATTTACATGTGAATATATACTAGACATGTGCATTCGTTTTCGGACGAATGCATTTTCGTCCGAAAATTGCATTTTCGTCCATTCGCCCGAAAAACGAAGAACGAAAATGCTAAGCTAACTAAAGCCGGATGAACGAATGGTTAATAAAGGAAAATCATTCGTTCATTCGTCCATTCGTAGTACTATTGCATTCTATAAGCCGAAATAGAGTCGGTTTATAGAATACAATAGCATTTAACTATACGGAGACAGAGTCTCCATTCATAAAATTATGAATGGAGACTTTGTCTCCGTATAGTTAAATGCCCACAGCCTATAAACCGAACGTTCGGTTTATAGGCTGTGGGCATTTAACTATACGGAGACAGAGTCTCCATTCATAAAATTATAAATGAAGACTTTGTCTCCGTATAGTTAAAAGCCGGCATTTAACTATACAGAGACAGAGTCTCCATTCATAAAATTATGAATGGAGACTTTGTCTCCGTATAGTTAAATGCCCACAGCCTATAAACCGAACGTTCGGTTTATAGGCTGTGGGCATTTAACTATACGGAGACAGAGTCTCCATTCATAAAATTATAAATGGAGACTTTGTCTCCGTATAGTTAAAAGCCGGCATTTAACTATACAGAGACAGAGTCTCCATTCATAAAATTATGAATGGAGACTTTGTCTCCGTGTAGTAAAATGCCCACAGCCTATAAACCGAACGTTCGGTTTATAGGCTGTCGGCTTATGGAATACATGTATTCCTATTGCTATTCTATAAACCGAACTTTCGGTTTATAGAATAGCCATAGGATTACATGTATTACATAAGCCGAAAGTCTATAAACCGATCGTTCGGTTTATAGACTTTCGGCATTTTACTACACGGAGACAAAGTCTCCATTCATAATTTTATGAATGGAGACTCTGTCTCTGTATAGTTAAATGCCGACAGCCTATAAACCGAACGACTTTCGGTTTATAGACTTTCGGCTTATGTACTACATGTAATCCTATGGCTATTCTATAAACCGAAAGTCGTTCGGTTTATAGTTTAGCAATAGCATTACATGTATTCTATAAACCGAACGTCGTTCGTTTTAAAGACTTTCGGCTTATAGAATACTATTGGCTTTCTATAAACCGAACTAGAGTCGAGTCCCCATTCATAAGAAATTCTTATGAATGAGGAGGGACTCTAGTTAGGTTTATAGAATGCCAATAGTATTCTATAAGCCGAAAGTCTTTAAAACGAACGACGTTCGGTTTATAGAATGCATGTAATGCTATTGCTGTTCTATAAGCCGAATGTCTTTCGGCTTATAGAACAGCAATAGCATTACATGTATTCTATAAACCGAACGTCGTTTGTTTTAAAGACTTTCGGCTTATAGAATACATGCTGCTATTGGCTTTCTATAAACCGAAAGAGTCCCCATTCATACGAATAGGTCAATTGACCTATTCGTATGAATGGGAACTCAATTTCGGTTTATAGGAAGCTAATAGCATTACATGCATTCCATAATCCGAAAGTCATTCATGTCGGTTTATGGAATGTAGTACAATGCTATTGGTATTGTAAACCGACTCTATTTCGGTTTAGAATGCCAATAGCACGAATGGACGAATGGACGAATGAACGAATGTTTTTCGTTTATTAACCATTCGTTCATTCGGATTTTGTTAGTTAAAATTTTCGTTATTCGTTTTTCGGACGAATGGACGAAAATGCTATTTTCGTCCGAAAATGCATTCGTCCGAAAACGAATGCACATGTCTAGTGAATGCAATAGATTATAATAACAATAATAGCGTTAAAACAGTGATAAATGTCACAAAACTGAATAAAGCCCATTGACTCATATATCTCAGTTGTGAGATTAAAGGGACTGTATCACCAGAACATTGTTTTTACTGTGCATGAAGAGCATAAAAATTATTGAAAATGATCTCTACATTGTATTAGAAAAACTGCAAGCAAATGCCTAAATTAGGATAACAATGTGTTTTAAATGTGTCTGTGGAGTCTCCTGCTTATGAAATCACCTGTTGCACGGTATGCAAATGAACTGAACTAAATTTAACCTTTTCATGACTGGCCTGTTTTGGCCATGTTTTAAATTTAGGATCACGGCTGTTCTAAAACCTCTGCCTTTGTGTTTCTGTTCAGCTGTAATTTTCTTCTTTCTCATTTACTGTACCCACACAAATTATATACATACATTTTTTCATGGTAAGAAGGACTTTTGTAAAATACCATTATGTTGATCATAGCATATCATTTACTTTAAAAAAAAATTGCGCACCCACCACAGCGCGGCTCTGAAATTGTGGGCTATTCACTAAAATGGAACTGATAAGTGTCCTGAAAAAATCATGAGTTCATAGCTGTAATTATTCTACCTGCCTATCAACCCGCTATTAATATCTGATGTTTACAGTCCAATTTTAGTAAAAACCCCTCTATAAACCTTTCTACTTGTCAGACTTGCTTAACTCTCTCACAAGGTGAAAATCAAATATCAGAGACAAGCCTTTTTTGCTGATCAGCAGATGGATAATATCACATGTAGTTTTGAACGTTAAAGAAATTCTCTCATCAGCATGGTTGGGTTATGGCCTCATAAACATAGCCTTTGTCTGGGACTTCATCATGTCTCTAGGAAACACATAACTACATTCAGTGTGGAATCCTCTAGTGCTGTCTGATAATGCTGTAAGGTACCATTCTGAAGAAGGTGGAGAGAAACTAAAATAGGACTACATGGACTACATACTCTTTTGTAGAATATTTCCTCTGTGGACAAGTACAGAGGAAGTACTTTTAAAATCTCAATGTATCCAAGCTCTTTTATAATTGTATTTCATTTTGATATGAAATACATGTGTGGCAATGTGTGGTACCACCCATGATTTAGTGCTGATGATTTGCATTTATTTGCACTTTACTGCAGAATGAATTGGCTGTGACTGTGCAGGGGCTCTATGTGAGATCTGAAATCACACCACTTGCCAAAAAGAAAAAAGAAAAAGTACTTGCTGCATTACAACTAAACAGGTTTCACTGAATTCTCTCCTCCAGATAGAAAATGTGGATCTAACTTGCTGTGCGTGAGAAACTTGCATTAAATATATGAAACATTTACTGCTTGTACAGCGGCACCAGAGCACAGAATGCTAAATAATCGGCAGACAACATGGTGTTATTACACTTTCCAAATAATCAGATTGATGCATGGTTCTCTGGATCTCTATATTTCATGTCCCTTCATTTCTAGCTTTCTGCTGTATATTCTGTGTCTGAGAATCTGTAAAATATAATAACGGTTGGAGAACATTGACAGCAGCCTGGGACTCTCCTTATATCTTCGGTAGAGATGCAGACAGTCAGAAGGCTGACATCTCATAAATCAGACCTGCTGCAAACTGGGGCAGACAGCATTCAATAAGGTCAGTAGACTGGGTAATTGTTTTGCTGGAATCTTTTCCCATTTACAGTGTGTCTGAAATACAGACATGCTGAGCTGCAAATCTCAGATGGGGACCCTGTGGAGATGACAGACAATATGTATGTGATATGGAATGGTGGAGTAAATAGACCAATTTACATCCACACCTGAAAACACTGTGCATGTTCTTTGTACTGAGTAAGGGTAAAACATGTAGTGTGCTGTAAAAGATAATTGAAATCACACAAGCTTCTTTACTACTGCAGAGCCTTTCAGAAGAGAAACAAAAACAGGCTGGCTAGTGGTTGTCACACAGAGCTCTGCATAGAATCCTTTTTCAGTGACAGCACTTTGCAGTCCTTTCTTTTGACTTAAAGGTGGGACAAGGTCTCTACATATTGCTGTTTTATTCCAGTGTTCTGAATAAATTGTTGAGATTGTAAAAATGGCCAGGAAGTGGAGGTTACTGTAATGCACATGTTCTAGGACAGAATGAGGTTAAGGATTAGGGTTAACTCTTAGGGGGGGTTAGAGTAAGTGTTAGGGTTAAATTACAGCTAACATTTATCCCAACCCTAGCCCCTCTGGTTTAATGCATGTACCCTGGTGTAAAAAACACCATAAGACCTTAAACCTTACCTTCATTCTAACCCTAAGCCCCCCTATATAATCGCTCATATTTCTTACTTTTTTTCTGTGCACCTGCGTGGTTTTGGTTCTTCACCATGAACTGAAATCAGGGGTGAGATTTCGCGTATGCGCAGTTCTGTCCTCGTGCATGTGCATTTCAGTTACCCCTACTTCCTGCCAATTTTTTTTTAGGATCGCTCCTAATTTTTTTCAGAACAGATACTATAAAAATTGGTATGGAAATCTCATATAAGTGTAGACATCTTCATCAATAATGCACAATGTAAATTGGACTATTAATGTCTATTTTTACTATATAAAGTGAGGGAAAAACATATTTGATCCCCTTCTGATTTTGAACGTTTGCCAACTGACAAAGAAATGATCAGTCTATAATTTTAATGGAAGGTGTATTTTAACAGTGAGAGACAGAATAACAAAAACAAAAATCCAGAAAAACACGTCAAAAAAAGTTATAAATTGATTTGCATGTCAGTGGGAAAATGTTCAAAATCAGCAGAGGATCAAATACTTTTTCACCTCACTGTCTATACTCATACTCAGAAATGACTGTGCCCAGTGCATTTTTCTTTCATTTTAAAATCTAACGTTTCAGTTTTTAGTTTATTTCAAGCAATTGTCTGGAGAGAGTATTTGAGAACCATGTAAATGCTTGAAAATCAATTCTCGGCTGGAGATGGGTCTGTTTTGTTTTCTGTACCAATCAATCAAGCTATTGATGGTGATGCAAGAAATGTTTTATTGATATCTATTTTTCTTTAGGATTGTGAAGAGATATGCAGTACGCTTGTAAATGAAAGCTGGTATGGTGTTATTGTAAACATTTATACAAATATAAATAGCAGGTAAAGGTCTAGTATCTGGAAATACAGGAAAAAAAACTAAGTTAAAAGGATACCATATATTGGCTTTCTGGGAGTTTGATTGTAAGCTGGAAGACCAGCATTAAAGTCTGAGGAATCTAACAACTAGGACTTGAAAGATTAAAATCAAAGTCTCAGTTAGCCAGTAAAAAGTATCATTGTAATTTTACTTGTCTCCTAAATAGAAGGTAAAATATAATTATTATAACTTAGTTACAAACACAAGCATAATCATAAACGAGATTGTACTATTACCTATTATGGCATACAAGTGATGCTCTACAATTAGGAATGAATCAATGACAAATTAATAAAAAGGGTAATCTTCCCTGAATGAGTTGTATAGCCTGAAAATTTATTAGACCGTGGGATTGGTTTAAAAATCCACATTTGGACAAATGGTATGTTGGGAAATCCTATTATATGATTCACTATCTGTCATAAATATGCTGAGATACGCTTACAAGCTGTTTTATGTTGTGTAACGGACCGTCTACCGGACGTAGTAGACCCTCTGTCCGTTGTGTGCAATCACCTCCTTAGCCCCCAATTAAAGCTCAGCATTCACCCAGCAAGTCTTTCCTGGACCCTCGCTCTTTGCACCCAAATAGACAGGACATCTAGCAGTTAGGTACAGCAAGAAGAACAACTCCTTTATTTGTGAAACCACACCGACTTATAAAAAGACACACACATGACATCACCGACATTTGTATACAATGGGGGGGGGGGGGGGGGGGGAGAATGGAACTAAACATAGTTCTCCATCTAACTGGGGCTAGGAAAACATTAGACATTCAGACTGCAAACCAAATAGGAATTAACATAGAGTGAGTAGACCTAATTACAATACACACAGTAATGTACACAACATAATCAGTTTACCAGTTAATACAGTTAATACAGAACAATGGATGTTGGAGTAAACTATTGGAGTCCCCTGTCACATTATAAACCTTCAGAGTGGTCTACTCACATAATTAAACATTACACATAACCAATATACTAACAGAATATAACTAACTAACAATATTAACGTATAGTGTTATGGCACATTCCTTACCCAGGTGGTCCGTTCATTCGTGAGTTGGTTCGGTAGATTCAGGTAGAAAGCCACGAACAAGCCTTTCTGCAGGGGAAAATACAAGCTTTTACCATGGGGCCATAGTCCAGAGGCAGCAGGCGAGCAACCAGGCTTCTCCAGAACATAGTCAAACTCAACCTCTGAGATGGAGGGCTGGGCTTTTAAATGAGAATAGGAGGCATCTGATTGGCTAATTCTTCTGGTCCAGAGAAAGGGCCATCCATAAAAAAAATAATAATAAATATACAGCTATTACTAAAAAAAAGCAAAAGAATTAGCCAATCAGAAGTCTCCCTGTATCCAGCTCTTCTTGTGGAGGTATTTTCAAACCAGCCACTAGAAGTCTGATTTGAAAACCAGTGAATAGAAGTCCTGGGGACAAGGAGGCTTCTGATTGGCTGATTATTTGCTGGTGCAGATTTTTTAGTAATAGGTGGGTTATTTTTTATAAAAATATTTACATCTTTTTTATGGATAGCCTCTTTCCCTGGGCCAGAAAATGGGGATCCAGGGCATCACTGATCACTGTTGGAACCTGGATACAGGGAATATTTTATTTACAGGGCCCCCTTTGTGTGCCTGGGGGGGGGGGGGGGGGGGGGGACAGTGATTTTCAATCTGCTGCCAAGCAGCCCCCCTAACTTGGCAATCTGTCCCCCACACATGCCAATATGCTGCCAATCTGCCTCCACACTTGCCAATCTGCCTCTCTAACCCCCACACATGCCAATACGCCCCCCACTTGCCATATATATGCTCCCAGTGTGTGGGAATACCTGGGAAACTGGCTGGCTGGTGGGATTTTTTTGTGGTTTTTCCTGACTAAATCAGGGCAGAAGGAAAATATAATTCATAAAGGTTATGGGTTTTAATTGAGTCTAGTGGTTTCACATGATTAGATCTATTTGTGATCTATTCCCAGGTAATGTACTATTTAGTTATAGTTGTGATTTCTGTTTGTGAGCACATCACTGCTATTTGTGGGTAATGAGTAACTTCTATAAAGCTTGATAGCCATACCTAGAATTTATTTGGGAACTGTTTTTTCTTTCTGTCTTCATAATTTGTATGAACATAAACTACATTACCATTCATTGTAAGACATATGCAGAAAAATAACCCACAATGGAATTAATATAACTTCTAATTTGTTACAGTAGACAAAATAAATAAAAAACAATGGGGGGCATGTATAAACATGGCGCACACCCAGATTGTGCCAAATACTGGCACAATCGGCATGTGTGCCAATGTATAAAGTAGACTCCTGACAAATTTAAGTAGTTGAGTCTGCGCTAACTACACCGAATGTATAGATTTAGGTTGTGTTAGCACTTGTTGCGCCTGTGCAGCTGGGAGTTGTAAAAAAGTATTCATACACATATAGAAAGTACAGTGAAAACAATAAGTATATAAATGACACTTGAATAGCGATCACTATATTACCAGTAAGTCAGCTTAATCAAAAGGAGCCCCTTTTGTGTCTCTTTGTGCTTATATTGGTAATTTTTCTGACTTTTGCTTATACAAGTATTTTGTTACATGGGGTGACTCACTAGCGGTATAGTGAGCGCAATTCAAGTGTAATTTGCTTACCTATTGTTTTCATTGTTGTTTCTATATATAATTATATATGCTATCTCTTATGACAGATTGTTTTTTAATTAAATGTAATTTTCTGTACGTTAATAAATTTGTAGTAATATTGATTCCCTTGTTGTTTATTTATGTGTACTTTTTGGTCCCTCTTGGACAGGACTACCCAGGGGTTAACTCAGTGGCTATTTATTGTTATAGATTTATCATATTGATTTGTTTTGATCTTACATTCATTAAGACATATGCAGAAGTGCCAAGTCTAGAAAATGGGGGAAGCTTGTGTATCTTCCATGTTAGATTTGATCAGCTTTTTGATTTTGATTTCTTTTGTGTTGCAAACAGTTCATTTGTATATGTTCTCATTGATTTGTGAGATAAAGGCTTAAAACAAACCTTCACAAATGACTAGCTCTTTTCTATTTTAATTAAAGCTGAATATTTCTTGGCTATTAGACAAAGCAGTGCTCTGGCGCCACCTTGTGGTCATACTCATGTTGGGATTCTAGAGCTTATTCTGGTAGTATTTTTAATGGTCTACACAATATAGATCAGTTTGGTCCTTAAAGAAGGCAGATCAGGAAAAAAACAGTAAAATTCAGGAAATGCCTCTTTTTAGCTACTTAGTATCATCGATTTCTAGACAAAATCAGATGTTTGGCACCCCGAAACATCCGAAGCATAAGATTTCTGCTACCCAGTATACACCGCTCACTCCCAAGCAAGCTCAGAATTCTGGTAAAATCTATGAAATTCACACATATGAATTCTCCAGCTTTCCCTGATTACAGTATTTGTACAAAAGTTGATTTCAGGACATTTATGGAACAATATCCATGTCAAAAAAACATCTCAATAAGTGGTAAAAAGCAAAACACATGAGCAGAACATAACCACAATTATAGGAAACGATTACACATGTAGAATGATTCCACACTGTGAAAATGAAAGGGCACAATGAACTATGTAAGTGTGTGACAGACACAAAGGGATAAGCTGAAATCATATTTTTAAAATTATTTTAATATTGTTTTAGTTAATATTTTTGTTTTGTTTTTGTATGACAAACACAGGCCAGGTCAGTGAGAGGAGAAGTAAAACTGGGTGATCAGAAGGGTTCCATGGCAACTAACAAGATGCAACAGTATGATTTACTCATCATCTTCAAATGACATACCAGGCAACCACCCAGTCATGTCAGTATAATCGTCCCCTTCAACAGATTGACTTCCAGTAACCCGTGCTGATGGAGGAATGTTAGGCCTGGGAATGGCCTCTGGAGCAGTGGTATGCTCAAATCTAGTAAATTTCAGGGTCATTTTAGCATGCTTCTAACTCCAAATGTGGCTGCAGTGTTCAGCCCAAGCCTCACAAATCCTGATGGTACATGTGTGTCCCGCACTTGACGTTGTCCATGATATCTGCCATGTTTTTGTGGGCAAGAGTTGCAGCAACTTTTTCCAGTCAACAAAGGGGCTATGTGGCTTTGGGCATCATGTCCTCTTGAAAAAGGTAACAATTCGATCAAGGGGCTGGTGGCCATCTTAGATTGGTCTACTGTTTCCTCCATGCTTTGGGAGTAGCCGAAATAGCTGTCTTTGGCTGTTTTATTAACAGATGGTTTGTTCTTCTGCTTCTTAGGTTCTTTGGTGTGTCAGGCTGTTTGTTTTACGAGCCATATTATGTGCGGCAGAGCTCTGTTATTGGTTGCAGTGTTCAGCTTGAGACTGACACTCCTGCTGGTACATCACTCTTATCTGTGCCAGATTTGCAACTCCCATAACTAAGCTTCTAAGGATCTGATCCTGTTACTCCAACATCTAGGCATGGAACTTTTCCTGATTATTTACTGTCATGGTGAGTTGCTGGTTCATAAAGATGAATCTGGATCCCAGCAACAGCACCATAGACAGCAGCCTTGAATGCCATCATTGGAGGAGGAGGTCTTGGATGGGCTCCTGATGTGCTGTATTCACTGGGATCCACCACCTTCCTCCTCCTCCTCAACAGATATTATTGCTAGAAAAGAAGGAAGATGATTGGAACTGTGCAATATAAATTGTATTTGTTGCATTCATGTACAGTTAAAATGCATGGTTATCTATATCCTGAACTAGTGTACTTTGATATTCTATGAATTAAAATCCTTTTTAATCTAACGTTTCCTGAATAAGTTGACATTTGCATGAAATTAACCTATGTTACACTTATTGATTGCTAATCCTGTGACAAACTATGAAGGATCTGGCTTCCTCAGATTGTCAGAGAATTCCTCTCCTCCCTCGGTGGTGCACTCCGGTAAACCTTCATCCCCACGAGTGTAACTCTCCGGCCACCGACATGGCAGAAGCATTGGACAATGTTATTATAGATATATAGAGGTTTCATATTATCTTGTATTTCCAACACTATTTTGTTATTCTAATATTTTTTTTGTATTTTTCTTTGGGGAACTGTATCTTTTAATTTTTTGGCATACCTACAGTTTTGAAGCGTGGTATGGAACACTGACTGGCGGAGGTTCTTCACACAGGACATGACTTGGTTGAGAATTCATTTTTAGTATAGGTATCTATTATTAATACACATGTGGTGAACTGTAATCTAGCATTAATTGCTACAAATTAGATTGGCTCCCACTCACAATATATTTCATGCATTTGGGAGGCCTCATAAATAGAGTTGAGCGGACACCTGGATGTTCGGGTTCGTGCTCAAACTTGACCCCGAACCCCATTGAAGTCAATGGGGACATGAACTTTTGGCCACTAAAATACCCCTAAAAAAGTCCTGGAAAGGGCTAGAGGGCTGCAAAATGAAGTAAAATGTGGGTAAGAGTAGGACAAGTGCCCTGCAAGCAATAATGGATAGGGAAATAACTTAAAATTACATAAAATACATACAAATTACAAATACAGCTGAGCCATAAAATAGCACTAGATGGAATCTTTGATTTTAGCTTTGGAAGAACATAAATCTAAATCTAAAGCATGGCTGCCAGGAGGATCAACAGAATTATCCATTTTAGAGAGGGTTGGAGTGCAGGGTATTCTCTTTCAGTTTATACTAAGTGACCCATAGGTTGAGGAGGTGGTGACCATGGCGGTGTAGGTGGAAGCGGCACTGGAGGAGGAGGAGGTAGCCAACACTGTTTTTTATTTGTTTTTGGTTTTTTAAATTGGGGTAGCCCCCAAAATATTGGGACATATAACAACAGAAAACAAAGAATAAGTGCACTTGAGTATAACAATGACTGGGTGAGGCCGGTGTAAATGTCTATTCTGCACAAGGTACAGAGAAGTCTGGTGGGATCCATGCCTGGTTCATCTTAATAAACGTGAACTTGTCCACGTTGGCTGTGGACAGGCGGCTGCGCATGTCTGTGATAACGCCCCCTGCCGTGCAAAACACACGTTCAGACAATACACTGGCTGCAGGGCAGGCCAGCACCTCCAAGGCACAAAGGGCAAGCCTAGGCCATGTGCCCAATTTGGAGACCCAGAAGTTGAATTGGGCAGAATGTTCTCTGTGGGAGGTGTTTCATCTGTGTCCTCTTTATCCCCCCAGCCACGCTCCAGTGATGCCCACGAGCTGCGTTGGGTGCCACCCTGCTGTGAACACGGTTCCTCCTCCTCCTTCTCCATCATCCTCATCCTCCTCCAAAACTGTGCCCTGGCTTGACAGTTGTGTACCTGGCCTATGCTGGTGCAGGAACCCACCCTCCAAGCCACTTGTGAATAACTGGCCTGATAACCGTGGAAATGACCCCTCTTCTTCCTCCTCCTTTTCCTCCTGTGCCACATCCTCTTCCATCATCGCCCTAAGCATTTTTTCAAGGAGACATACAAGGGGGATAGTAAGGCTGAGAACGGCGTCATTGGCACTGGCCATGTTGGTGGAGTACTCGAAACAGTGCAAAATGGCGCACAGGTCTCGCATGGAGGCCCACTCATTGGTGGTGAAGTGGTGCTGTTCCGCAGAGCGACTGACCCGTGCGTGCTGCAGCTGATACTCCACTATCGTCTGCTGCTGCTCGCACAATCTCTCCAGCATGTGCAAGGTGGAGTTCCACCTTGTGGGCATGTCGCATATGAGGCGGTGAGCGGGAAGGCCTAAGTTACGCTGCAGACAGGCGAGCAGCAGCAGGGTGAGAACTCCTAAAGTGCGCACAGATGGCCCGCACTTTCTGCAGCAGCTCTGATATATCTAGGTAGTTTTTCAGGAATTTCTGCACCACCAAATTCAGCACATGCGCCAGGCAAGGGATGTGCGTCAAACCGGCTAGGCCCAGACCTGCTACGAGATTTCACCCATTATCGCACACCACCAGGCCGGACTTGAGGCTCAGTGGCAACAAACACTCATTGATCTGTTGTTCCATGCCCGTCCACAGATCCTGAGCACTGTGGGGTTTTTCCCCCAAACATATGAGTTTTAAAAGAGCCTGCTGTTGTTTCCCCCTGGCTGTGCTGAAGTTGGTGGTGAAGGTGTTACGCTGACCGGGTGAGGAGGTGGTAGAGGAGGTGGTAGAGGAGAAGGAAGAAGCTCAGTAGGAGGAGGAGGCAACAAGAGGCAAAGAGAAATGCCTTGAAATCCTTGGTGGCGGAAGGACATGCGCCAAACTGCTATCTGCCTCAGGCCCAGCCAACACTACATTTGCCCAGTGTGCAGTTAGGGAGATATAGCATCCCTGCCCGTGCTTACTGGTCCACGTATCTGTGGTTATGTGGACCTTGCCACAGATGGCGTTGCGCAGTGCACACCTGATTTTGTCCGCCAATTACTTGTGCAGGGAAGGGATGGCTCGCCGGGAAAAGTAGTGGCGGCTGGGAACCACATACTGTGGGACAGCCACCGCCATCAGGTTTTTAAAACTGTCCGTCTCCAACAGGCGGAATGACAGCATTTCAAAGGCCAGGAATTTGGAAATGCTGGCATTCAGGGCCAGTGTTCGCGGGTGGGTAGGGTCATACTTCCTTTTTCTCTCCAGTGTTTGGGAGATGGATAGCTGAACGCTTCCATGGGACAGTGTGGAGATAATTGGGGACGGTGGCAGACGTTGTGGCGTTGCTGCCACTTCCTCTATTTGCTCGGTGGCAGGTGCCACTGTGACTCCAGAGCTGGAGGAAGAGGCCAAGACAGCAGCAGAAGAGGAAGCAGGAGGAGCCTGAGACCTTTCTTGGGTTTTGAGATGCTTACTCCACTGCAGCTCGTGCTTTGCATGTAGATGCCTGGTCATGGAGGTTGTGCTCAGGTTTAGCACGTTTATGCCTTGCTTCAGGTTCTGATTGCACAAGTTGCAAACCACTCGTGTCTTGTCGTCAG
Source organism: Pelodytes ibericus (assembly GCA_036172795.1). Taxonomy (NCBI): domain Eukaryota; kingdom Metazoa; phylum Chordata; class Amphibia; order Anura; family Pelodytidae; genus Pelodytes; species Pelodytes ibericus. Next base: position 138,200,186 of record CM069861.1, read on the forward strand.
CACATTTTCTAAAGAACTGCCATGCCAGGGAACTCCTTGGAGCTGGCTTTGGTGTGCCCGGCCCCTGGGTGCGGTGGGCAGTAGCAGGCGTACTGTCTAGGGGACGTCCGCTACGGTTTTGCACCCTGCTCCCTCTTATGCTGCGCTGGTGCCTCTTTGCGACCACTGCCTCTTCCTCCAAACTGGACACGTCACTCGCATGACCTTGATTCCATGTGGGGTCTAGGACCTCATCATCCTCCACATCATCTTCCACCCACTCCTCAACCCTGCCCTCCTTGCCGGTCTGCACACTGCCGGAAGCCACAGCAGTTGGCACCTGTGTTTCGTCATCATCAGAGATGTGCTGCGGTGGTCCTCGCATGTCCACATCCTGACACATAAGTGATTGTGCATCAGTGCACTCAATCTCTTCCACTTCTGGGGCAAGGCTAGGTTTGATGACCCCACCAGCAGAGTCATCAAAAAGCAAATGAGACTGCTGCATGACTTGTGGCTCAGACTGCTTGGCTGATTTGCAAGGGGGTGAGGTGAAAGACAGATGGCCATGGGCTGCAGGTGTCAACTCTGAGCTTTCAGCAGGGGACCGGGTGGGAGACAATGTGAAGGAACTGGAGGCACTGTCAGCCACCCAATCTATCGCCTGTACTTGTTCTGGCCTCACCATTCTAAGAGCGGCATTCGGGCCTACCAAATAAAGCTGAAGGTTCTGTCGCGTACTAGCACCTGAGGAAGGTGTTTCACTTGTGCGTGTAGCTGGCACAGATCGACCACATCCCCTACTTGCAACAGGAGCTCCACCAGCAGCACCACGACCAGGGCCACGTCCCTTATTTGACGCTGTCCTCATTATTTGCGGTCACCCACCAAAGTAACAGATGGTTTATGTCAGGGCGACAATGTAACCGCCAATAGTCAACAATTTTTATTCGTATTTTTTTTGTTTTTTTGTTTATCGGACTGCAAGAAATGCACCGCAAGACGTAAATGTACTATTTAGCACCCAAAACAATTAGAATTTTTCAAAGTGCGCTGTAAACACAGTATTGGACTGTTCTATTTGACTCTCAGATATGAAGTGCACCGCAAGACGCAAATGTACTATTTACCACCCAAAACTATTAGAATTTTTCAAAGTGCGCTGTAAGCACAGTATTTGACGGTTCTATTTGACTCTCACATTTGAAGTGCAGGACGCAAATGTAATATTTAACACCAACAAATTGCAGTATTTAAAAATGGCTAGATGTTGCCCACTGAGAACAGGATTAAAGTCATGTGCCTGGCACACATGCAGTTGCAAGTGCACTTAACTCTCTGTTGCACTGGGCTCAGGGCAGGGTACAAATATGTAGTATAGCACCCACTAAAATAATCACTGTAATTTGAATAATTACTGTAGTTTGAATAATCGCTGTAGTTTGCAGATTCAACACCAGAATTTTTTTTAATCTTTCACTCACAGCTGCAGCATCCTCTCCCTACACTAAGAAGAGCTCATGTGATGTGCGTGTACGTGACTCCAGCTTATATATAGAGGCTGGGTCACATGCTGCACTGGCCAATCACAGCCATGCCAACGAGTCAAACGCTTGTTGATTGGCTGCCCTGCCGAACTCCAACCCGAACATACAGTGAAATGTCCGTGTTCGGGTCCGGGGTCCAAAAACCGTAAAGTTCGGTACAAACCCGCTTTTGGTCAGTTTTCATCTTCTCTGGACCCTTAGCGCCTTTTAATGTTCCTGCATTCCGCAAACCCCCTATAAAATGGCAATGACGCATTTGGGCGGTGGCAGACATGTTATGAATGTCCATGTCATCAAGCCACCGTCAGTCACACTGTCCATCACCCTCACTATATTTACATTTACATACTCCTAACAGGAAAAACTCCCACCTTTTTCAGTAAACATTTCCCTTCTGTGTTTTTAGGATCCAATATTGAGTCAAAATCAAAAGGTGTGGCAATATTTCTAGCAAACTCTTTACATTTTTCCCTTCTAGATTCATTATCCGATGCTTCTGGTCGATTTGTTTTTGTAAAAATCAAAATTCACTCGGACATATTCACTCTGGTAAATATTTACTTACCTAATACAAGACAGCACTGTTGCCTTTCTAGTATTTTTTCACCACTGGAGAATTTTCAGGAGGGCACACTGTTAGTAGGAGGGACTTCAACCTACCGTTGAACACTTCCATAGATTCTTCCACGGGGAAAACCTCGGACCCTTTCACTACTCTTCACTTACACTTTAACAGACACTTGAAGGACTTTCAATCCCACTACTAAAGATTACAGATTCGAACGTCCACCAATCCTATACTAGAATAGACTACATTTTTCTTCCACAAAACTATCTACAGTTAGTTATGTACACAGATAATTTGCCAAAAATGTATCTCCTGATGTGCCCCCCACTACTTCTTGGAAGGCGCATAAGGCAGTTGTTAGAGGGGATTTCATCAAACATGGCTAGAGGCTCAAAAAACTTAAACAACAAAAGTATATAACTTTGTTATCTGATATAGCTAAGCTGGAGCCCAAACATAAATCACTTTCTGACCCTGCTATTCTCTCTGAATTATCTGTACTTCGCCAGCAATTGAATCTCCATTTAAATCAAATGACGCTATATCCTTCAAAAATCGAAAAGAATATTTTATGAACATAGTAACAAGTGTGGAAGGCTGATGGTCCGTGCCTTAGGACAGAAGAGAATGCGTTCTCATGTTTCCGAAATCACTGACAGCATGGGCACCCATAGTTTAACCCCAGACATTAATTTAAATGATACTATGCATCTTAGTACAATCTTTTTTTTTTTTTTTTTTTAGACACTCAGTACTAGCTTTATATGCACCTTTAACTGAGGAAGGTGAGTTGAAACATCATTGTGTCTATTTTGTCTCTAGCTTTAGTAGTTCCTAACTCACTGTTACTTTAATCGAGGTTTAAGTGCATCTGTGTGTGGGGTCTTGCGGGAGAGTCTGACCTTATGCTCTCTCGCTGAATTCCCCCCCCCCCCATTGCTTCGCTAGTCTGACAGACGGGACTCACAAGACTTACAAGACATACAAACATAATTTGTCGAAGACGATTTCACCAGGCTAGGTGACTTGGTTGGAAAAAAATCGGGGATGCCCCGGGTACTCAAGATTGAAATCTTTCATGTCGGCTTTTTCACTCCACGCCACCGCAAAACGTTTTTTTTTTTTTTCCCTCCTTTCCCTCTTTCTCCTTTTTTCCCCTCCTTTCCCCTCCTCCTTTCCCTTTGTTTTGTTTTGTTTCCTTTTGGGTCATTGTCCCGTCTTCTCAAGGATTTCCAGCCACTTTTTCCACATGTTGTTTTTTTGAATGTTGTATCCCGACCAGGCGGATAGTCCTTTCTCCATTTTCATTTGTTGGCATACTTGTGTCCGAATCATCGGCCAAGTGATATCCTTTGAGGATTTCCAGTTTCTGGCTATGGATAATTTCGTGGCTGCCAGAATATGGTGTAATATTATTTTTCCTTCTTTTCTCATTGGTGGTAGTTTAATATGAAGGAGGGCGAGTGCGGGATTAACCGGTATATCCATGTTGAGTATTGCGTTGAGTTTTGCGAAGACTGTTGTCCATGTATTGGTTATTAATGGACACTCCCACCATATATGTTTCTGATCTCCAGCGTTGGAGCCACATCTCCAGCAGAGGTCTGATGCATCTTTATATATTTTTGCTATTAGTGTGGGAACCCGGTACCACCTGTTATAAACTTTGTAGCAGCACTCCGTGATATTGAGGCAGTGTATATTTTTATTTACCGTATTTGCTTGATTATAAGACGAGGTTTTTTTCAGAATTTTTTTTCAGAAAATTGCCCCTCGTCTTATAATCGAGGTCTTCTTATAATCTGACCTCAAATTGAGGTCAGATTATAAGACATGGATCCAGGTCCCCAGCAGAGCTGCAGGGGACCTGGATCCCCCTCTCTAGCAGCAGGGGATGTCTGCTCGATGAGCGCAGACTCCCCTGCTTCCGCCCGGCACGACCGCCGGGGCTTCTGTGATGAAGCCGGGTACTTCCGCTTTCGTCACAGAAGTCCCGGCGAGCGTGCCGGGCGGCTGTCCGTCATAATAGACGGAGGTGTCGGGCAGCATGGAGGATGTCTGCACGTATCGTGCAGACATCCCCCAGCTGCCCCCACTAGCCACCAGGGATCTTTTTACATGTTATGGGGAGGGAGGGGGCAGGGAGACAGGGGGAGGGATGGGGGGCAGAGAGACAGGGGGAGGGATGGTGGGCAGAGTGACAGGGGGAATGATGGGGGGCAGAGAGACAGGAGGAGGGATGGGGGGCACAACAACAAGAGGGGGGAAGAGACAGAGCAACAAGAGGGGGAGAGACAGAGCAACAACGGGAGGGGGCAGAGAGAAACAAGGGGGGGGCAGAGAGACACAGCTGGGGGCAAAGGAAAGAGAGAGGCAGCATTGGCACATAAAAAGGAAATAAAAACAAGAAATGCAAATTTACATGTGAATATATACAAATTTAACTTTTTTCCTATAGGGTAGTCTTATATTCAGGCTTTTAGTTTTTTTTCAAAAGGAATATCCAAAGTTTGGGGGGTCGCCTTTTAATCAGGGTCGTCTTATAATCGAGCAAATACGGTATTTCTGCCAGTGCCGAGTTCCATTCCTCTGGACTAATGTCTACATTTAAATCTTTTCCCATTTTGGTAGTGCTGAAGGTAACTGTTGTTTTCTACCTGCGTTGTTATACTTTAGACAATTGCTAATCTTGATGCTTTGGCCATCTTGCTGTAATAATTGTATTAGTTTCTGTGATCTTGGGTCGTTCTCTGGCGGGTAGTGGTGTTTGTTCAGAAAGTTATGGATTCTCATATGTGTATATTGCTCCCTTACTGGGAGATTATACATTTCTTGTAGATTGTTAAAGGCTTTGATTTTAGTCCCCTCCGTTATATCACCTATTTTTATGATCCCCTTATCGGACCAGGTTCCCTGATGATAAGCAGGATGTCGTCCGCGTAGAGCATAATTTTCAAGTTGTCTTTTTTTGATCGGAAGCCCCTAATCTTAGAGTTGGCTCTTATCTGATCTGCTAGAGGTTCCACTGTAAGGGCATTCAGAAGTGGTGAGAGCGGGCAACCTTGTCTGGTACCGTTGTTAATTCTGAACCATTGCAATTGGATTCCTTGACCGATGATTCTACCCATAGGTGTCGTGTATAGCGCCATAATTGCGTTATTGATTTTGCCAGAGAAGCCGAAGGCTTGTAAGGTTGCAGCTATGAAGTTCCAACCCACTCGATCGAAGGCCTTTTCGGCATCCAATGATAGGGTAAGGGTCGGTATCTTCTCTCGATAAATTTTCTCATATAGATTTATAATTCTGCGTATGTGGCCCGGTGAGTGGCGGCCTGGGACGAATCCCACTTGATCTTTATGAATCAGACTGGTGATGACTTTCTTAATCCTTTCCGCTAATATCCCTGCGTATAGTTTGGAGTCCGTATTCAAGAGCGATATTGGCCGGTAACTGGTGACGTCTTCCGGATTTTTACCCTGTTTTAATATGGTCACAATGTTTGCCTTGAGTATTTCTTCCGGTATGGCTCCTTTATCCATAAATTCATTAAATGTATTTTTCAGGTCTTCACAGATGACTTCCTTGTAAATCTTATAGAAGACGTTGTCGTATCCATCGGGGCCTGGGGCTTTTTTCTTTTTCAGTCTTTCTATGGCTGTCCTTATTTCTGTTGTTGAGATCGATTGATTAAGAGTCTCCAGCTGGTCTTGTGTTAGCTGTCTCATTCTTTTGTCTCTGAAGTACTGCTGAGCATTTTCATTTTGGGCCGTTTTTGGAAGGTTGTAAAGCCTTTTGTAGTACTGTGTGAAGGCCTGGCCGATATTCTCTGGGGTGAGCCTGGTCTCCCCTTCATATATAATCTTCGAGATCTTGTCTTTCATTCTTTTGTTTTTTAGTTTATTCGTTAACATGATGTCCGATCTATTGCCTTTATAATACCACTTTGAATTTAAGATCTCTAAATTTCTGTTTACTCTGTTGAGAAGTTGTTCGTTTATCCTGTCATGTAAAGCCTGGATTTGGTTAGTTACTTCTCTGGTTGGGGCAATTTTATTGGCCGTGGACTGGTTGGCTAACTGAATATATAGTTCTGAGAGTGGAAGGTCCTTCTGTTTTTTTTCCTGGGATCCGAGCTTGATTAGGTGACCTCTAACTACGCACTTCAGTGTGCACCAGAAAATAGAAGGTAGGGTTTCGTCTCTTCTGTTTTCTTTTTGAAAGTTCTCTATGACCTCTTGTATATATTTTCTGTTGTTTTCGGTGGATATTAGTCTGTTGTTGAGCCTCCAGTCTGCTCTGAGTTTTCTTACCCCTCCTTTTATATTCATAATCACTGCACTGTGATCTGACCAGGTGACATCTAGAATAAGAGTTTTGTTGATTTTTAAGGTTAGGCCGGGGTTGCAAAATATTAGATCGATCCTGGAATAGGAACTGTGTGTTTTAGAGAAGCAAGTATAGTCCCTATCTTTAGGATGGAAGATGCGCCATACATCGTATAAGTCTGCCTTCGCCATCATGACTCTCATCCTCCTGGAGCTATTCTGGTAACTTCTATCTGGGGCCGTTCATTGCTTGTTTTTCCGGTCGATCTCGGGATCCATTACCATATTAAGATCTCCCATCGGTATGGTTGCTCCTTGCCTAACTCTCTCAATTTTATGTACTAACTTACTTAAAATTTTTATTTGAGATGTGTTTGGGGCGTATGCGTTGGCGAGAGTGTATGTTTCGCCTTCAATTTCGCATACCGCTATAAGGAATCTCCCTTCCGGGTCTTTTTCTAGGTACCTAATTTTCAGGGTGATCTGTCTTGAGAAGAGGATCGCTACTCCTCTTTTTTTCCCCGTTTCGAGTGAGGCTGCGAGGACCGTTGGAAAATTACTTGTATTTGCTCTAATTTCATCCTGGGTATTCCAGTGGGTCTCTTGCAACGCCATAATATCTATATTCTCTTTTTTAAGGAGGTTGAACAGTAGTGATCTTTTCTGAGGTGAATTTAAGCCACGGATATTTAAGGAGGCAACTTTAACCATGGTATATCGAGTGGAGTGTTTGTTTCCGTTCCCTCACCAGCCCAAGCCCGTAATGTGGAATCATCTTCGAACACATATACACGTCTACAAAAAACATAAACCCACCCCGAACCGGCTTAGAACCGGGTGTTCTCTGATCTAGAGCATAAGTATGCCTAGCGTAGAGCTTATAATTCATGTAAAATGAATTTGAATTTAGGAGCTGGGCAGCTCTGAGAGGCCTGTTTTCACTCTCTTCCCTCTCTCTCCCCCCCAGATGGGTTGGACCCCCGGGCAAGCTGACTTCCCGTTCCTCTCTCCCCCCCCCACAACCCCCCTCCTTATGCCCTCTGTCTCCTACTCAGCGGTCCAAATGAAGACCCGTCGCCAGGGAGAAGGAAGGGAGGAGGGAGGAGAAAGAGAAAGAGAGAAAAGAGAGAAGAGAGAAATAAAAATAAAAAAATATTTGTTTAAGCTATTGGTTGGACCTGTGTGGTGCAAGTGATTAGTGTGTGATGATGATAGTGAGAGTGAAAAGTACACTAGAGGATCAAAGTGGAGTGTGAAAAAGAGAGAAAAAAAAAATTTATAATAGTAATAACTAAATAAAAAAATAAAAAAAATGGGTAAACTAGTAGATAAATGTAAAGGGAAAGCGCTTGAATGTATGCTGTTGTGGTGAGCGTGAGGGATACCATAAGGAAATAAGATAGTGTGTGTCAAAAAAAAACAAACATTATAATAATAAAATAAAAAAAAAAGTAGAAATAAATATAAAGTGTTTGAGCTATTGATTAGACCTGTGTAGTGCAAGTGGTGAGTGTGTGATGATGGTAGTGAGAGTGAGAAGTACACCAAAGGATCAAAGTGGTATGTGAGAAAAAAAAAAAAAGAGTGTTTGAGCTATTTGTTGGACCTGTGTGGTGCAAGTGGTGAGTGTGTGATGATGGTATTGAGAGTGAGAAGTACACAAGAAGATCAAAGTGGTATGTGAGAAAAAAGAGAAAAGAAGAGAAGAGAAAAGAAAAAAAAAAGAAAAAAATAATAATTTACAAGTGTGTGGTGTAAGTGAATAAATATGTAATAGTAGTAGTGGAGGGTGTTTAATCTATTGATTAGACCTGTGTAGTGCGAGTGGTTAAGTGTGTGATAATGGTAGTGAAGGTGGGAAGTAAGCTCGGGGATCAACGTGGTATGTGTTCATAAAAAATAAAAAATAAATTACAAGTGTGTGGTGTCAGTGAATAAATATGTAATAGTAGTAGTGGAGGTGAGAGGTGACTAGAAAATTGGAAAATTGGGTTAAACTGTTGGTTATATATATGTGGTCCGAGTGTTATAGTGAAGGTGAGGGATACAAAAAAGAAGAAAAAAAAAAAAAGAAAAGAACTTGAAACTATTGGTTAAACCTGTATAGTGTAAGGGAATGGGTATGTGATAGATGTGGTGAGCAAGGGAAATACACTAGAAGGTAAGAAGGGTGAGTATTCGTGGAGGGAGGAAAAAGAAAAGAACAAAAAATAAAAAAAAATATATAGTTTAAATAAATTAAAAAAAAAATTCTCTTTTCTCTCCTTTTTTAAAAAATTTATGTATAAGCAGATAGATAAGTAAATATGTAAAAAGTAATGAGCATTTCCCGCCACTCCCCCCCCCCCCCCCGTCGCTCGTTGGGTAAGTAATAATTATGTTGTCTATTAATCGTAGAGCGTTTTGTCTTAGATGGGTATTTAATAGCCATCTTTTTGTTTGTGTTGTTATTTTCCCACTACCCCCATGGTGTGTGACCATCCGGAGTATTGGGTTTTATCTTTTTATTCAGTAGAGTAATCTATCTGTGCTTATGTGTGTATAGGTTCTTACTAGGCTCTAGTGTTAAGTAACCGTCTGGTCCCCATCTCTACTGAGAAGAGGACTCGTAGTCTAAGAAGAAGGGGGGAGAGAGAGGGGGACGAGCATGACCCAAGGGGTTCGTGTTTTATTGCTGTCTTCTCCCTCCAATCCGTCTCCCCCGAGTTTCATTCTATATTTTTATCCTTCAGCCAGATTCTGAGTTTTTCAGGGGTGTCAAATGAGATAAGTTGTCCCTCATAAGACACCAGTAATTTACAGGGATATCCCCATCTGTATTTTATATTGTGAGCTCTAAGTACTGCGGCTGGGGTAGTAAAACTTTTTCTTTGAGAACGGGTGAAGAAAGACAGGTCTGGGAAGATAGAGATATTTTCATAGGGTTCCTCTAGATGCCTCTCTCTCTTTTGCTTCAGGATGCTTTCTTTTGTCCTGTAGGATCCGCAGCAAACCATTACGTCTCTGGGGATTTGGGTTGGAAGGCTATGGGGCCTATGTACTCTATGACATCTCTCCAAGGGGGGAGCCGCACCTTCCGTATATACCCCTAACTTTTTCAGGTAATCTAGTACGAATTTCTCTAAGTTCTCACTGTCTACACTTTCCGGGATGTTTTTGAACCTTAGATTGTTCCGCCTTGATCTGTCTTCTAGGTCCGACAATTTGTGCTCAAGCAGTCGGTTTTTATTGGTAAGCTGTTGAATTAGGTCGGAATTTGACAGGGTTTGTAAGGTGAGGTCTTCTATTTTTTCAGAATTGACCTTAATGTTTTGAGTACATTGCTTAATGTCTTTCCTAATACCGGCTATGTTGCTTTCAATTTCCCCCTTAATACGGTCAAACTGTGCATCTAGAGATTTAGCTAATACCGTATTTGCTCGATTATAAGACGAGGTTTTTTTCAGAAAAAAAAATCTGAAAACTACCCCTCGTCTTATAATCGAGGTCTTCTTATAATCTAATTCCAACAAGAGGCAAACAAACTACGTCAGATGTTCAGATCTCGCGGCTACCCCTCTAGATGGCTCAAGAAAGCATATCAGCAAGCACTAACATGGGATAGAGAAACGATGACTCTAACAAATTCCCATGTAGGGAGACAAAATGAAAAACAAGCTCCCATCATCAGATGTGTGGCCAATTTTGATTGTGGTTGGAATTCGGTCAAAACTGTATTACAACGCTACTGGCCACTCCTCAAATCAGAGCCTTTACTCCAGGGTGCTGTTTCTGACAGCGTAAGCCTAACTGCTAGGAGAGGACAAAATTTGAAGGATATGCTTGTCCACAGTGCATACACTACTGATGTTCAAAAAACCTGGCTACAACCAATTAAGGGATGTTTTAGGTGTGGGACTTGTAAAGCTTGTAAGTTTGTTGCTCCATCAAAAGTATTCACCAGTCACAGCCAAGGGGAGGTATATACTATCAACACCTTCCTTAACTGTAAGAGTACATATGTTGTATATCTGATAGACTGTGAATGTGGGGCTCAATATGTCGGAAAGACAATTCGAGAATTCAGGAGAAGAATTTTAGAACATATAAACTGCATTACTAGTCATCTGGATACGTCAATCTCTCGGCATGTTAAACTGTGCCATAATTCCAATACCAACTGCCTACATTTTAGAGCTATTGACCATCAAAGGGGGAACCCTCGGAGAGGTAACAGAAACCGATCCCTTCTCCAACTAGAGTCCAAATGGATATACAAACTCCAGACTCTGACCCCTAAGGGACTAAATGAGGGGTTTAACTATACCTCTTTTATATGAAATGCCTTACCTATATCGATAGATATTTATCTATCAGTCCATTTTTCCACACGCACATGTATATGTGTGTGCATGTATTCTTTGGTTTATTCTTGTGCATATGTATGTATGTATGTACATATGTATATATTCTCTGTTTTACCTTCGTCATAAGGATAGATACCCAATACCACTAGAGGTCTATGTAGATGACATCAGTTTCCATCACCTCTGCTTCCCAACTCATGAATTAACTTCATTTATTTTATTAGTAACTAAATCATTAAATGAATGGTGTACATATACTTTCTGGTTTCCCTCTTTTAAGAATGCAGATTTTTAATTCAATTAGATACCTAAGAGGATGGCATTAATTCCCACTATCCCTATGCTTTAATCTATTGATTAATTTCATCCATTAGACTAGTAACTAAGTAACTAAATAAGTCCCCTCTGCTGCTCAGGGATAATAATAATGAATCCTATCTACATCTATACTCATATCCATTTCTGACAATATATCTATTGTCCTGCTCTCCACATGCAGGTTATATAGATGATATGAAGGTTATATAGATGACCTTTGAACCATCGAGGAGAGGTGGGTCCAGCAAGGTCAAGTTGTCACACACACATATATGTCTTATATAAATATGTAACAACTGTACACTTCTCTCTTTTTTATTGCCAATGTGAAGCTACTGGGAGTGGGACATCTGTCCTTATGTCTCCGTGCAGCCCTGCTTAGGCTCCGCCCACTCACCTTATAGGATTACTTGGGTAGACAGATATACACACCTTCCGCCTTACCCAATCCGACGGCTCGCTTACGCCCACTTAATTTCTATTGGTTGTTGAGACGCCAGCTAATTACAGTGCACGTCTATTTAAACTTCACATATGCTCAGTTCCGTTTATGCCCCTGACGAAGCTGTCACGGCGAAACGCGCGTCGGGCGCTTTCTCTTCTTCTTTTTTTCTTTTTTCTTTATTAGTTTATATTTTGCCCTCCATTATTATGCTTTAGATCCTTCACCTGTTGCTTCTGCAGCTGTATTTTATGTGTTTCCCTTATCTCTCCTACTTTTCTGTGTATCGCTAGAAATCATTAGAACAGGAATTATCAGACATTGAGACTAGGGACTCCCATTACCCTCCATTACTGCTATTTACCACCCTCCTTTTCTTATATATATTTCTAACTATTCAGTTGGATGGGATATCTTAATAGCTGCTGATTATTTATAGACAGGTGCTTATTATAGGGCACTTATCCTATTTCCTTCATCTATTTTGATTGATTCTTTTCTCTCACTTCTTAAGTGTTTGGTTTATTTTTTTTTTTTGGTTTATATGTTATCTTTCACCTACCTATGTTTATTATTACTGTTTATTATTACTTTTTTGCCTTGAGAGTGGTATGATGTATGATTCCAATATATTGTACTTACCTTCAGTGTTTTTCTATTATTTATATTTTTCCATGTACGTGTATGTGTGAACTATTCACTTAGGTTTATAATTTACGTGTGCCTACCTATTCAGATATATTTATTATCTATATTTTTCCTTCCCTATTTTTCGTTCTAGGTATACTTTAGCCTTCTGATATTTTTGGTGGCTCTCCACCTTATTTTTAAATATACAATTAAATAAAATTGTCGTTTTAAGTGTTCTGTGCTCTTTGTCTAAAGATTTACTCTTCGGGTTACCCCCGGTCATTTCCAATATGTAGCTTTGCTTTGTTGTATAACTTCTTATAATCTGACCTCAAATTGAGGCCAGATTATAAGGCATGGATCTAGGTCCCCAGCAGAGCTGCAGGGGACCTGGATCCCCCTCTCTAGCAGCAGGGGATGTCTGCGCAACGAGCGCAGACTCCCCTGCTTCCGCCCGGCACGACTGCCGGGGCTTCTGTGAAGAAGCCGGGTACTTCCGCTTTCGTCACAGAAGTCCCGGCGAGCGTGCCGGGCGGCAGCAGGGGAGTCTGCGCTCGTCGCGCAGACATCCTCTGCTGCCCCACTAGCCACCAGGGAAAAGCGGGCAGCCGGTGGGTTGTCTGCACGATACGTCATAATAGACTGCCGTGTCGGGCAGCATGGAGGATGTCTGCAAGTATCGTGCAGACATCCCCCGGCTGCCCCCACTAGCCACCAGGGATCAAGGTAAGGGGAAGGGAGGGAGGGGGGCAGAGAGACAGGGACAGAGAGACAGGGGGACAGAGAGACAGGGGGACAGAGAGACAGGGGGACAGAGAGACAGGGGGAGGGAGGGAGGGGGACAGAGAGACAGGGGGAGGGAGGGGGGCAGAGACAGAGTCAAGGGGAGGGAGGGGGTTAAGAGACAGAGACAAGGGGAGGGAAGGGGTTAAGAGACAGAGACAAGGGGAGTGAGGGGGTTAAGAGACAGACAAGGGGAGGGAAAGGGTTAAGAGACAGAGACAAGGGGAGTGAGGGGGTTAAGAGACAGAGACAAGGGGAGTGAGGGGGTTAAGAGACAGACAAGGGGAGGGGGGAGAGAGAGAAAAATGGGGGCAAGGGAAAGAGAAAGGCAGCATTGGCACATAAAAAGAAATAAAAACTAGAAATACATTTTTTGATATCATAATTTTTTATTAAAAAATAAATTTACATGTGAATATATACAAGTGGAACTTTTTTCCTATAGGGTAGTCTTATATTCAGGCTTTTAGTTTTTTTCCTAATGGAATATCCAAAGTTTGAGGGGTCGTCTTATAATCAGGGTCGTCTTATAATCAAGCAAATACGGTATCTCCTGAGTTAATGGAATCTGTACATGTGGGTCGGGAGAGCTGGGAGACAAGGCAGATACTTCTGCCGTTATGGGAACGCCTTCTCCCTCGTTCCCCTCTCCCTTCTGTGTTAGAGGAGAAAAGAAGGAGAGGCGCTTTTCCATTTTATTATCAATTTTTTCCTGCTTCTTGTCCTTTTTCGAATTAAGTTTGTGTTCCTGTTGTCTTTTTGTGGCCATTTTTATTGATTTTTTTCTCTTTTTTTTCTCCTCTCTCCCCTTTCCCTTCCCCCTTTTTTCTTTTTTCTTTCTTTTTTTTCCTTGGTGAGTGTAAGAGCTATTGACATTTTGGCCCCGTGTTGTCCCAGAAATTTAGCTCTCAGTGAGCCAGTGCTTGGATATGGAGAGATATGAGCAGTGGTGTGGGCCTCAAGCTACCCAAAATGTAAATGCACAGTAAGCTCTCAGTGCATGTAATGGGGAGGTTGGCTCTAAACCAAGGTGTAATTTGTTAGGTAATAGAACCTCTAATATTCTCGGTGTTTTTATTCTTTTATGGGGGCTATGGAACAGCTGTTGTAGCGATCTGCTTTTCTGGGCAGAGGGGTGCAGACGGAAGTCTGTCCCTCAATGTAGCCTGAGTTGAAGTAGTCAATGGGCCCCAATTTAATTCTGATGTATGTTCCCTAAATCGGAGCTTTTGTGCAAATTTGGGGTCTGCAGCTATGTCATTCTACTGCTACGGACCAGGTATGTGGCAAGTATTATTCTAACCTTCCCTTTAGCCAAAGCTTTTCTTCCTTTCCTCCCCTTTCCCCCTCTCTCCCTCCTCCTTCCTCCCCTCTCTCCCCCTCCCTCTCTCCCTCCTCTCCCCTCTCCTGACCGCGCTGTTTTAGCAAGATTTGATTGCAAGATTTGATGATCTTAGTACAAACTTTCTTCTTATGATGACTCTGAAAACCCTACTACCTTTCCAGCCACTTCGGACTTCATTATTAGGAAACTGTCAGGATGCCAGCCTCCCTCTCCCTTCCAGCAGAGGACACTTACCTTCCACAGGGTACCCCGTTACCTCCGCATCCCACTGCGCTGGAGCTCCATCGCGTAGTAGGCCGCATCCCCGGCCTCGAGTAACGTGAGTGCCCAGTCCAGTGCGCACTTCCGCGTTACACATGGCGGGGGGCGTGTCTTGGCGTCAGATGCTGTCCACGTATTGGAGGATGTGGGGGAGGTGGGGAGAGAGGTGGAAACCTCTCTGCAAGGTCCCATAGAATCCTGTGAAGGTGGGAGTAAACCCCTGGAGCTGAGGGGAGGAGCTGGTAATGGCAAACCATATAAAAACCCCTCACACTGTTCAATCCTTTCTTTATTATTGAGCTGCTAAGCCTGAAGTTCCCTGCTTAGTTCCCTTGTTCCTGTGTTGCTGTGTATCCTGTGATTGACTTCCTGATATTGACCCTTGGCTCCTTTTTGGACTTTCCTGACTTCTCCAACCCTGACCCAGCTTGCCTGACCTTACTCTTATTTACCTCACGGAACTCTTTATTGTCCACAGGGACCCTGGCACTCACCCTGCTCTATGCTCCCCAGTCCCACAGGCCCAAAAGAAACACTTAACTGTTAAAATTGATCCACAAGACTCGAAGGTGCTTGAGGACCCTATCACTCTGTAAGAATTTGAAAGTGCATCAAACACACTGCATCCAACAAGGCACCAGGCCCTGACGGATTTTCTTTGCATATTTAAAAAAAAATATAATCAGCTGTTAGCCCCACACTTTCTTAAGACATTCCGTTCCCTGTTATCCCTAAGCCTGGAAAAGACCCTACATTATGCCCTAATTATCGGCCTATCTCACTTCTAAATATAGACTTAAAATTATTTGTCCCTTCGTCTGCATCCTTTCCTGCCATATCTTATAAACAGTGACCAAGCTAGTTTCGTCCCTCACAGAGAAGCCAAAGATAATACAGTTAAAATGTTACATTTGATTAATTTAGCCTTTACTTCCAATAAGCAAATCTTGTTACTGACAACAGATGCCAAGAAGGCTTTTGACCGAGTCAAATGGTCCTTTCTTTATGCAACTCTACGTGGGTTTGGTTATGGCCCTCACATGCTTCAGTGGATAATGTCTCTTTATTCACAACCTACCGCTAAAATTAGAGTGAATGGCTCCTATTCTTCCTCATTCTCGATTACAAACAGTACGCACCAAGGTTGCCCCCTCTCTCCGCTTTTGTTTATTTTGACTGTTGAACCCTTCCTTAGAGCTATTAGACAAAATGATCAGATCATAGGTTTGACTATAAATGCTCATCATTATAAACTAGCCAGTTATGCAGATGACCTTCTCTTTAACGTCTCCAACCCAACTTTGAACCTACCCAGTATACTGAATGAATTTTCCCATTACAACCATCTATCTAACCTAAAAACTTACATCACTAAATCTGAAATACACAATTCTTCCAATCCTCATTTCCTTTTTGGAGGTGCCCATTCAAACTGAGATATCTTGGAGTCTGGCTCACAGTTTTTAACACAATCAAACGGGTCATTGGTGTCCCTCTAGCATGTACCCCTTCTGTCGCATTACTCCATCTAAATCCAATACCCCTTAGTAATTATAATTATAAATGCTCTTTACAATTTTCACAGGCTGACTGAGGCAAAAACACTTATACCAGGTCATTGGAAAGACCCCAATCCCCCGGCCATTCCTGAGTGGATTGCTAGATGAAATTATACTCTCCAGATTGAGGAACTAGTACTTAGAAGTCGTGAACATTTCACCGTGTTCCAAGACACTTGGCAATCATGGCAAGATTTTAAGACTTCCCCCGCGTACTCTTCTCTCACTATATGACACAGCTCCCTACAAGTTATCTTTCCTGTTTCCCAGTTGTATCTTCTTTTATGTCTGGTTTGGGTTTGTACATTTATCTTCATGTTATGAGTTATTTATTTATGTATACTTATGTCTTATTTATATATGTTTATTATATGCATATTTATATTCTATCTACATATGTTTATTTATATCTTATTACTGATAAGAGTATGAATGTAATGTCTTATTTATAGGTATGCAATTATAATTGCGTGAGCGACTGTAAGGGTGTGAGTAGCAGAGTGTGAGTGGCAGAGTGTAAGTGTGTGAACTCTGGGTGCTAGACTGCAGGGGCACATTTATTTTATATTAATTGAGTGTAAGTGTGTGAGTGAGTGGCAGAGTATAAGTAAGTGGGTGAGTGGCAGAGTATAAGTAAGTGAGTGAGTGGCAGAGTGTGAGTGAGTGAGTTGCAGAGTGTTAGTGGGTGAGTGAGAGGCACAGTGTAAGTGTGTGAGTGAGCGGCAGATTGTAAATGTGTGAGTGAACAGAAGAGTGTAAGTGTGTGTGTGTGTGCAGCCAAGTATAAGTGTGTGTGCATCAGAGTACAAGTGTGCGAGCATGTGTGTGTGGCAGACTATAAGTGTGCGTGCATGTGCGGCAGAATATATGTGTGTGTGCTTGTGTGAAAGACTATAAGTGTACCTATTGTGGAGCACTGAGTATCAATAGAAAGGCCAGGGGACTCGCATAGTGACAGCTCTATTGGTATTGTAGCTTTGTTACTACAACTATATATGTGCCTGTGTGTTTAAGTGTGTATAAGTGTCAGTCTTCGTATGTGGAAAGTCCTGTGGGTGCAAGCAACATGGTGGGATAAGTCATGGATGCTGGGGGAAGTCCTGTGATTGCAATCTCCATGCTGGGATAAGTCCTGTGAGTGCAATTTGTATGCTGGGGTAAGTCCTGGGTAATGGGGCAAGTCCTGTGAGTGCAGTCTGGGTGCTGGTGTAAGTCAATATATCAACCCAGTATGTACACAAGGTTATAGCTCACACAATGCCCTGATTATATAAACCCCTGCACAGGGCAATTAATATAAGCTTGTGTAAATACTGGTGGCTATGTGTTTCCCTGTGCATGAGGTATATATCAGGACAGTGTTTGAGTTATAACCTTGTGTACATTCTGGGGGCATATATTGCTCTGTGCAGGGGTCAATATCAGTCTTTTCTATAAATAATACACTCATCAAATGTGCTTTAACATGCATGGCTTGCCCTTTTATGAGAAAAAAAAAAAAAGGCAATGCTATTTTGCTGGAATACTATTATTTCCAGGGCTGTTTTTTTATTCCCAGTCAGGCCTGCATGCATGTATCAATTTTATGATCCTATTTTCTTTGGAGGTTTTTCTTTCTGGTAGGATTTTGGCTTCTTTTCGGCTATTTTTTCTTGTCCGTCATCTCCTATAGGATATAATGGCAATTTAGAGTCTACCTCTTTGGTTTAGTGTGTTACCAGGGCCGGCCTTAAGTGTTCCGGCGCCCTGTGCGGGATTCCCCCATGGCGCCCCCCCCCCATGTATGTATCTCTCTCCCTTCCCATGTTTGTCCCTTTCCTCTTCATTGCCCTGTCTGTCTCTCTCTAACTCCCCCATACCTGTTCTCTCTCTCCCTCTGTTCTGTCTCCCCCCCGTTCTGTCTCCCCCCCATTTTGTCTATCCCCCCCCTGTTCTGTCTCTCCCCCCCGTTATGTCTCTCTCTCCCCCCTGTTCTGTCTCTCCCCCCCTGTTCTGTCTCTCTCTCTCCCCATTCCCCCTGTTCTGTCTTTCTCTCCCTCCCTCCCCATGTCTGTCTCTCTCTCCCCCTTCCCCCTGTTTGGTCTC
Source organism: Pelodytes ibericus (assembly GCA_036172795.1). NCBI lineage: Eukaryota > Metazoa > Chordata > Amphibia > Anura > Pelodytidae > Pelodytes > Pelodytes ibericus. Next base: position 138,218,374 of record CM069861.1, read on the forward strand.
TCTCTCCCCCCCCTGTTCTGTCTGTCTCTCTCTCTCCCCCTTCCCCCTGTTCTGTCACTCTCCCCCCGTTATGTCTCCCCCCCCATTCTGTCTCTCTCTCTCCCCATTCCCCCTGTTCTGTCTTTCTCTCCCTCCCTCTGTTCTGTCTCTCTCTCCCCCCCTGTTCTGTCAATCTCTCTCTCCCCCCCGGTTCTATCTATCTCTCTCTCCCCCTTCCCCCTGTTCTGTCTCTCTCTCCCTCCCTCTGTTCTTTCTCTCTACCCCCCTGTTCTGTATCTCTCTCCCTCCCTCTGCTCTTTCTCTCTACCCTCCTGTTCTGTATCTCTCTCTCCCCCTTCCAGCTGTTCTGTCTCTCCCCCCTGCCCCTCTCTCCCACCCCTCCCCTCCCTCTGCCTTCAAAGTTGGATACAAGGAGGGGGCGGAGCTAACCGGCTGAGCGGTGTAGCTCAGCCCCCACCCTGTGAAGCAGAGCAGCGTCTGCTTCACTGGGAGCCCAGGTCAGCAAGAGAAGGTGCTTCTCGGCTCCCCATGCTTAATGCAGGCATGGGGAGCCGAGCAGCACCTTCTCATGCTGCCAGTGGCTCCCTGTGAAGCAGACGCTGCTCTGCTTCACAGGGTGGGGGCGGAGCTACACCGCTCAGACGGTTAGCTCCGCCCCCTCCCCGGATCTAGAAGAGCATGCCGAGCAGAGGCCTGGTGAGGGGGGATCTTTTGATCTCCCCCAGCCAGTGCCTCTACCGGCTTTTTTTTTTTCAACTTTTTTATTTTTCTTTGCGCGAGAGGGCGCCCCCTGGGGTGTTGCGCCCTCTGCGCTCGCACAGGTCGCACACCCCTAAGGCCGGCCCTGTGTGTTACGAGCTGCTTATAGTTTCAGAATATATTAGCATATAATCGGCTATGGTGTCCAAATTGTGAAGTTATTTGGGATCACATAGGGACATATTGTGTAGCTCAAAATTCAGCTTCCGATATGTCTCCTATATGTTCTGAATGATTCCGTAGATTATAATGGTGCAAGCACTTGAGAAAGGACAGAATAGTAATACAGAGTGCAAGGCACATGTCACAAATGTACAGTTTAATAAACAATAAATATACACAAATAATATGTTAAAATGTAGTACATAAAAAGTAATAGATGAAAAGTTTAACATCAGATCTGCACCAAATGAGTTGTGTTATGAACGGTCATGGGAGACCTGACGCATTTCACCATCAGGCTTACTCATAGAAACCCCTGCTTGCTATGGACTATCTATCTTGGAGGGGGGGGGGGGTATAAGGAAAGTGTGTAGAATGTAAGTGGATATATCAGTGATGGACTAAGGTGGGGTCAGGGTGCATTTATCTCCGGTTGCCACTCATTGGAGGGGTGCCATTGGCTAGGGTGCCCAGGGTCTAATAGAAAAAGAGGGGAAGGAACCACCCAGGTAGCCACTTGCTTTCACCAGATCATAATTCCACAATAGCCTGATAATTCAGGTGAGTGCAGCTCACAAACAGCATCCTGTGCTGCAACAAATGTGAACAGAAAATCATGAGCAATAGGTGCACCTGATGTATAAAACATAATAATGGTGATCACAGCAGAATTTCCTTCAAATCTTGAAGTTTATTGGACAAAGTTAAAAGGCATTGCAGGACATACAGAGTCTCACACGTTTTACCCTTGAGGCTTAATTATAGGCAATTGGCATAAAATGAGAGCTTGCTATAAAAACACTGGAGGGACCACCCCAAACTCCTGTCTTATATCCAATATGGAGCACATTAAAACCATTCTGGACCTCGGGTCAATTACTAGGTGCCCGAAGTGCGACTTATATTATGTAGATCCCTAAATGTTTATACTAAAATTATGCTGAATTGGGAACTTGTGAATTGGCATAGTGTGATGATACATCAGTAATATTTTAGCACTATTTGGATAATGGTGCCTCTTCCCTGAAACAGTTTTTTTTAAGCGGGAGAAGAAACAGTTATTTGATCAACTAATGTCATTTATTCTACTTGTTATTGATTCTGAAGCAGTTTTGTGATATAAGCTAATACCCTTGCATGTACTTCTGCTGCTTTTGGAAACTTCACAGATCAATATAAAATCTCTCACTGCAAACTAAGGGGGGAATTATGTTTTATATGTTTCCATAGTATAAAATGGATATATTATGTATTATATTGACTAAACTGTACTTTTCTTGGAAGCAGCAGGTTTGAGAATGCAAAAAACACATTAACGTGGAAAGTCTGAATTAAAAAAATCTGACATAAATATCTCGTTGGCAACTCAAGGTGATAGAATTAAAAGAAAATTAGCCCTCTTTACTCTCCGTCCACAAGGACAGCTCAAAAAGACAAAAATCTTTGCTCTTTATACCTTTCAATGTAAAAGCAGAGGCTTCTATATTCTGGGGGAAAAAATATATGGTTATTAGTAGTTTTGTGATTCTATATTTAAAAACACAGTCTGTTTAAGCAACAAAAAAACAGTTACAAAAAAATGTAAGTTGGAAAAATAAAAAAAAATACTCATCTTTAACTGCTAATGAAAAAACTTAGAAAATGGATTCCAATATTTGTCCTAAGTTTTGGAGTACTCCATATTTTTAAGTTTTTTTGTGTTTATTTTGTAAGTTATAAGACAATAGGTTACATTCGATGTCCCATGCCAATTAGCGGACTTGAGAAATGTTCGATCAAATTCCTTTTGGAATCCCGCACTGGTACTGTGGTTAGGGAATAACAGCCTTTCGATTGAATCACCATTATATCCTATTTCCCCATTAACATCAATCTAGGATGCCCCTTTAATAAGACAATTATTGCCCCAACAGAGCTTTGGGGTTGTTATGCCTCTAAAGCCCAGTTTAAATAAAATAATAACCTCCCCCCACCAAATGCCACTGGCACATGAAATAAATCACATTTCTACCTATATCCCCTACCTCTACCTTGCCATGGTAGGGGACAATAAAACATTATCCTCCAAATCTGTAAAAAATAAAAAACCCTTTGAGTGTCATGAGGGTGGGAAGTGAAATCCCTGCCCACACCCGTGGCACACAAAGGGTGCCATGTTACCTGTATCCAGGTTCCAGCACCGATCAGTAATGCCCTTGATCCTCATCTTTTGGGTCATTATTTATTGTTCCAGGGGCACCTGGCATGGAGAGGGTAGTGGGCAGGGGGAAATTATTAAATATGTAATGTGCCAGGGGCACTTGGCCAGCCCCTGGCACACAGAGTAAGAGGGGAGTTGGTATTTGTTTATTTAGAGTAACAGGGGCATTTGACCAGCCCCTACACATAGCTGGGGAGGGGGTAATTTTAGTTGAATAGGGGCATGGAGCATGGTGCCCCAAGTCCCAGGGGGGGGCTTAATTTTACTTGGGGCCACAGGCAATTATTTAACTATATATTTGTGCTGGAGATATGCGCCGACTTTTCATGCAGCCATTTTACTACCAATCTTTGCCAAAGTAGTTATTTTTTCCCCACACATATTGTACTTCAGATATGGATTTACAGGGGTTGTTATGTGCTCCTGCCAGACAGCACCCCGATATAGAGTTACTAAACAAGTTGGTTTGCTGGGTATATGTGGCAGGTACAGGGTGAAATTTGGAAAACGGTCATTTGAAAGCTTTGAAACATGGAATTTTGATTTATTGCTTTGTGGACTACATTTGCTGTCATGCTCAGCCAGGCAAGAGATAACTTCATCAGAAGAAATGTAGTCTGAAGCAAGTAGCACAGATCTTTCTTACTCTTGGTACCTTGCTGCTGCATGGATCGTTTATCCATGCATCAACCCTGGGTCCACAAGGAGAACTACTGACAGTCTTAACATGACACTAGTTCTTAAGGCCAGCCGGAGAAAAAAAACAGCTCTGGGCAATTGTATACTATCTCCATAAACATACCAGCCACATAGCATTGCACCATTATTTTATTTTTTAGAATACAAAAAATAAAAAAAATGTTTTAAGTGCATATAACATAAGAAAGAGCATAAGAGGTTATGTTTTAAGAGTAAATTATAGTGCGAAGTTGTAAAAGTGGAGCAATCAGCAGCAGCAATCAAGGCACACAGCCTGTTATTAAGCGCTCACTAGACGCATAAGGTAATGCCACTTTATTGAGACCTGTACTCCGTGCTATTACCGATTTTATATTTGGAATAAAGTTGATTGATTTTTTGCATTTAACTTGGGATTCTGAAGATCTGTTGAACAAGGTGCATATTTATATTTGTTCATGAGCAGCAGCAGCAGTGCACGGAGTGCACAATGCGCAGTATTTGGTTCCTATACAGGGCAGACCATGGACATATGCATGAATGCCGCTATCGGAGAGCATCCTTTACATGCTATGGTGGATACGTAATTTTGTTTACAATTACAGAGGAGGCTGTCATTCAGTAATCTGCCACATTCTGCTATGTTCAGCGCTGCCTATAAAAGATAACAATAAAATTACAGCTAGTAGGTGAACACTGCATGAGTTCAATAAAATGAAGCTAAAATAGAATAATCAAGCACAGTATCATCCAGTTTTGCAATAGTAGCTTAGGCACAGGTGATCCTGCATCTAGGACAGTTCATTGTGGCCGTTTCACTCCTGAAAGTTCAGCGGTTCAGTTTGAGCACTGAACTGTCAGCGGTGAAAGTCAATGGGGCCATTTCACCGCAGCAGTGTAAGTGATAACAATTCATCACTTACAAAGAAAGCAAACCCTCCTAATAAATGAACCCCCCAAAAAATTACCCCGAACCCCATAGTAACCCCCCAAACCCCCACACTAGCCCCCCAAATCCTAATACTACCTCCCCGAACCCGACTTCTAACCCCAATGAATCCCAAATACTAACACTATCCCGTAATACTAACACTAATCCACAATACTAACACTAACAGTAAACCCCTAATAGTAACACTAATACTAACACTAACCCCCTAATACTAACACTAACCCCCTAATACTAACCCTATGCCCTAATACTAATATTATTCACCTTGTATGTGATCCTGCAATGAACTGTCCCGTGATCACCTCTCTGCGATGAAGCGGCTGCATTTAAACAGCCATGACGAAAGTCCCCTCCCCCGTGATCCTTAACTTTAGCAAATACAATTGTGTTTTATGTGAAATTGTAAGTGTACAATGACTGAAAAATATACTGTCACGCTGTAACATGTAAAGTGAGTGTGACATGATCATTTTCATATTACCATTTATGTTTGATAGGAACATAAAACATAACTATGCAAATACCATTATTAAAAATAAATAAATATTTATCCCACTTGTACAATAGAATGTGCCTGGTCAGTTAAGGCAGCAACTCTGTTGCCATCATAGGATGGACAAGGACCTTCATGGGGAGGAATGAGTGGTGTTAGTGATCAATGTTCGCTACCAGAACACAGGTAGAACATGGCCCATGTTGCAACAAGGTCCATCATTACATGCACATTTGGTCTTTGGAAATCTTGCTTCCAGTGCCTTGATAAAGACGCAATCCTTTTGAGGTGTGTCTGCTGGATAGTTCAGTGTTTTATCTAACACAGCTAAATCTGAACAAAGTGTATGTATCTCTTCCAAGATGTGTGTCCGGTATGTGCCTTGTTGAATCATTTGAAGGTGCTGGTTCTATGTCATTCTCTACCATCAACCTGACCAATGACAGCTCCTGATGTGCCAAGCTGATCTTCAAAATCTGAATACTTCACACTTAGAAAGATGCTGCACACTAGTTCAACCGATAGATCTAAAAGACCGGAAATTAATTTACTTTGACATCTACTATTATTGCGATTGTAGCTTTTGTGATGAACAATTCACAACTGCTGGCGTGTTTGGATCAAAGACCTCTTTAGATCCACTGGCAGTTGATGAACCCATGAGGTTGCAGAATGCCAGCTCATACTCATTGAGGTTAGATGGGTTTTTGCTGTGCCAAATCTGTTGGTCTTGCCTTTTTCATCATCTTCAGCACCTGTCTCCTAATATCTTAGTACCTTCAATATGACAATACTGCATGATGAGTTGCGTGTGTCATGATGCAGGCATGTGGCTTTGTCAGACAAGTTGTGTTCACTCATGTAACAGATGTTTGATGTGAGCTATATGTTTTTTTGTTGTGTAGGGATGTATCATGATGGATGAGTATAGTGATGTTTCCTACCTTTTCTTGACAACAGCTATTGATCTGTCCTGCATTCTAACTGTTTGTCAGGGTTCTACCTTGACCTCCTGACCCATGTATTTAAAAGTCCTAAATTTTGTGCTTATATACCTCCTTCCTTCTCTAGAGGCCTCCTTACCTTTGTTTTCATGTATTACTTCCCCTCTATTGGTGTCAGTTGGTGTGAGGAACTGACTCTGCTGGGTTTCGAACCCTGGTTTACATGGTGCTAAACCTTTTCCTTACCAGTACACCAGCCTGCCTTTTGCAAATTTTCCTGAGATCGGATACTATTGCTTGTAGAGTCAAGGTTATCAGTGACAACTCACTTCAGCTGTGTCTGGTCAGGTGTCTGGTTCTTGGCCTATAAAAGCCACTTCCTGTCTCTGTACCTTTGCCAGATTATTGTGGTTCCTGTACTCTCTAATCCAGTGTGTTCCTGTTTCTCCTTCCTGTTGCTGAATTTGGACTGTTTTTGACTTTGCTGCTTCTCCTTCCCACTGACCTCGGCTTGCCTCACTACGATTATCATCTTTCTGTTCCAGTCTCCCATCTCTGCTTAAGACCAGAAGGCCACTCAAGGCTCAGGGGCTCAACCACCTGGGTAACGAGTGGCTACCTCTGGCAGAAAACATTGCTGATCTGGCTACTGGACTCCAAAACTTTGTAACATCAATATCATTACAGAATAATCTGGCCCATTCATGGAGACCGTCGGATCAGATTCTGCATTGGCCCAGCAGGTTGCTTTTAATGCAAGAACTATGCAGACCCAGGCACAGACCATTCAAATGCTGCAGGATCAGGTAGCTGAACTGCAAAATGAAGTTCGATCAATGCATAGTGAGCTTACCAGCTACAGGGCACATGATGTTGCGGCTGCTGCTACTACTACTGTTACACCTGCACAAGATGCCCGCTTGCCTCTACCAGAAAAATTTGGAGGAGACCGCAAAAAATTCAGGGGTTTCCTAAATCAATGCCGTTTGCATTTCATGATGTTACCTAACCGTTTTCCATCTGAAAGAGAGAAGGTGGGATTTATTTTTTCCCTCTTCAAAGATGAAGCCCTGGCCTGGGGCTCCCCTTTTCTGGAACAGGACAGTCCAATCTTGGGAAATTTAAAAGACTTTCTTGAGGCCATGTGCCTAGTTTTTGATGATCCCAATCGCTGTGCTACAGCAGAAGCCACTCTCCTTCATTTACATCAAGGGAGGCGCTCTGTGGCTGAATATGCTGCTGAATTCAGACAGTGGGTTACTGATACTACTTGGAACCAATCAGCCCAGAGGTTCCACTTCAGAAGGGGTCTCTCAGAAGCTATAAAAGATGAGCTAGCTCGTGTTGATCTTCCTGTTGAGTTTGATGCATTTGTGCGGTTGGCTATCCGTATTGATCGGAGACTTTCAGAAAGAAGATTGGAAAGACAGGGCTCTTTTAAACCAAGTGCTACTCCTACTTTCTATTCAAGAATTTCTACTCCGACCCCACAAACACCTACAGACTCTGAACCTGAGGCTATGCAGGTAGATCTAATAAGAGGGCCATTATCCAATGAAGAAAAACAGTGGCGACGCACTCACAACTTATGCCTGTATTGTGGTAGTGCAGGGCATTATGTCATCAATTGCCCTAACAAGTCTAAAAGAACAATAGCTATGACTGCTGAGGGTGCACAGATTCAACACCAATCCCAGATTTCAGACCAACTGGATTCTGTCACACAACCCTTGTTTTCTCTGGCTCAGGGTGAAGAAGGTATGATGACTCAACATCCTCATTTGGTGGTGCCTATCACTTTGCAATATGGTGATAATAAAATTTCAACTACAGCTATGATAGATTCCGGAGCAGGCGGAAACTTTATGGACATTAAATTTGCAGCAAGAAATAAAATTCAGTCTATCCCTAAATCTTCACCTGTGTTAATGGAAACAGTAGACGGTTCTCCACTTACGTCAGGCCCGGTTACACATGAGACTGTGCCCTTAAAATTGATTCTGGAAGTGAATCACCATGAGTCTATATCTTTCCACCTAATTTCCTCAACACAGTTTCCAGTGATTTTGGGTATACTCTGGCTTGCTCTGCATAACCCACAGATTGATTGGAAGACTAGAACTTTGTCCTTTCCTTCAGAACACTGCTTAATGAATTGTCAACCCTCTAAGGCGACACCTGTTACCACAACAATTAATGAAATGGTTGCTACAAACTTAACTAAGCTTCCGCTACAATATCGGGATTTTGCAGATGTCTGTGATAAGAAGAATGCTGATCAGCTTCCACCTCACAGGCCTTATGATTGCCCCATAGAGCTGCTACCTGGAGCTGCTATCCCATTTGGCCGTATATACTCCCATTCTGAGCCTGAATTGAAAGCACTTCGTGAATACATACAAGAAAATCTTGCCAAAGGCTTTATTCGACCATCCACTTCTCCAGCAGGAGCTCCTATATTCTTTGTAGAAAAGAAAGATGGCAGTCTACGGCCATGTGTCGATTACAGGGAAATTAATAAAATCCCTGTTAAAAACCGTTATCCCTTGCCTCTCATTCCTGAACTTCTGGAGAGACTTCGTTCAGCTAAAATATTTACGAAGCTTGATCTACGGGGGGCATATAATCTGGTTCGCATAAGACCAAATGATGAATGGAAAACAGCTTTCAGAACCAGGTACGGACATTACGAATATCTAGTAATGCCATTTGGGCTTTGTAATGCCCCTGCAACTTTTCAGCATCTAATCAATGATGTACTACTGGATCTCCTGGATCAGTTTGTTGTGGCATATTTGGATGATATCCTGATATTTTCTGATAATCTTGAAAATCACAGAAAACAGGTCTGCATTGTTCTTGAGCGCCTTCGTACCCACCACCTATACATTAAACTGGAAAAATGTGAGTTTGAACAAACAGAAATTCAGTTCCTGGGGTATGTAATAACTCCTAAAGGTTTAAGTATGGACGCAAGTAAAATTAAAGCTGTGCTGGACTGACCCATCCCCAAGAATGAAAAAGATATACAGAGATTTGTGGGGTTTGCCAATTTTTACAGGCGTTTCATTAAGAATTTCTCTGCCGTTATTACACCGATCACTGAACTTACACGTAAAGGGACTCCTTTTCAGTGGTCCAATAAGGCTGACACTGCATTTTCCAGATTAAAGACTCTGTTTACATCTGCCCCTATCTTGGTACATCCTCAGCCAGAATTGCCATTTACTGTAGAGGTAGATGCTTCTGATTCAGCTGTTGGGGCTATACTGTCTCAAAGGACTGGACCTAAGATGTTGTTACATCCATGTGCCTTCTATTCCCGCCAGATGTTACCAGCAGAAAGAAATTATGACATAGGGAATAAATAACTTTTGGCTATAAAAGCTGCCTTCACCGAATGGAGACATCTCTTGGAGGGAGCCACCCATCCAATTACTGTCCTCACAGATCACAAAAATCTGGAATGTATCCAATCCGCTAAGAGACTGTCAGCCAGACAAGCACGCTGGTCCCTATTTTTCTCAAGGTTTAATTTTTTTATTTCATACCGCCCTGGTTCCAGAAATGGCAAGGCGGATTCCTTGTCTAGGATAGCCGACCCCCTCCATACTACAGTAACCAAGGCCACCATCTTGCCGGAGAGCAGATTTTTAGGAGTTACCTAATCTTCTGATCTAATGTCTCGCATTAAAAAGGGCTACTCTAAAGATCCAGTTTTTCGTGATCCTCCTCGTGATCTTCATATGACCATGCTTAATGGGTTTTGGATTTTTCAACAACGTCTGTTTGTTCCAGAATCAGTGCGACTGGACGTTTTACGCCTCTACCATGACTCTAAACCAGCAGGTCATCCAGGAATCCGAAAGACACAAGAACTACTTACCCGATCCTTTTGGTGGCCTAAATATTATGAGGATGTTAAGAAGTATGTTTCCTCTTGTGATGTATGTGCCAGACATAAGACTCCTCGCTCATCCCCTGTTGGCTTGCTTCAGCCTCTTCCGATTCCTCATCGTCCCTGGGGATCTATATCCATGGACTTTATTGTGGAACTACCTCCCTCTAAGGAACACACTACTATTCTTGTTGTTGTGGACCGGTTAACCAAGATGAGTCATTTCCTACCAGCTCGTGGTCTCCCTTCAGCTAAACAGACTGCTGACCTTGTTATTCGGGAAATATTTCGCTTGCATGGAGTGCCTGATGAAGTAATTTCTGAGAGTGCAGTTTACATCTTATTTTTGGAAATATTTTTGATCTATTCTAGGTATTAATGTAAATCAGTCTTCAGCTTTTCATCCACAAAGTAATGGACAGACTGAGCGAACCAACCAGACTTTAGAACAATATTTGCGGTGCTATATTAGTTACCTGCAGGATGACTGGCTGGATTTTCTACCCACGGCGGAGTTTGCCTATAACAATGCCCAACACTGCTCCACTTCTCTGAGCCCATTTTTTGCCAATTATGGTTACCATCCAACCTTTCTAGTGAGTCTCCCAATTACTACTCCCATTCCTGCAGTCACTGACCGGCTAACCGCCTTACAAGATTCCCAAGAACTGTTGAAGGAGACTCTTTCGGAGGCTCAGGAATGTTACAAAAGAGCTGCTGATAGGCACAGAAAGGAGGCCCCAGTTTATCATGTTGGTGACAAGGTTTGGCTGTCGACAAAGAATCTTAAGCTTAGGATTCCTTCTCATAAATTGGGTCAAAAGTTCATGGGACCTTTTAAGATAATCGCTCAGATCAATGCAGTCACCTTCCGTCTGCAACTTCCGGATTCCATGAAAATACATCCGGTATTTCACGTGGCACTGCTTAAACCTTTTCATGAAAATACTTTCCCTGGTCGAGCCTTGCCTGCCCCACCACCAGTCCTCGTGGATGGTGAAGATGAATACAAGGTGGAAAAAATTTTTGACTCCAGGATCTTCCGCAACAAGCTTCAATACTTGGTTCATTGGAAAGGCTATGGTGAGGAGGATAGATCGTGGGAACCAGTGGACAATATTCATGCTCCTGATCTTCTTCAGTCTTTCCATGCACAGTACCCTGCTAAACCAGGAAATAGGGCATCCAGAGGCTGCGCCTGTAGAGGTGGAGGTAATGTGAGGAACTGACTCTGCTGGGTTTCGAACCCTGGTTTACATGGTGCTAAACCTTTTCCTTACCAGTACACCAGCCTGCCTTTTGCAAATTTTCCTGAGATCGGATACTATTGCTTGTAGAGTCAAGGTTATCAGTGACAACTCACTTCAGCTGTGTCTGGTCAGGTGTCTGGTTCTTGGCCTATAAAAGCCACTTCCTGTCTCTGTACCTTTGCCAGATTATTGTGGTTCCTGTACTCTCTAATCCAGCATGTTCCTGTTTCTCCTTCCTGTTGCTGAATTTGGACTGTTTTTGACTTTGCTGCTTCTCCTTCCCACTGACCTCGGCTTGCCTCACTACGATTATCATCTTTCTGTTCCAGTCTCCCATCTCTGCTTAAGACCAGAAGGCCACTCAAGGCTCAGGGGCTCAACCACCTGGGTAACGAGTGGCTACCTCTGGCAGAAAACATTGCTGATCTGGCTACTGGACTCCAAAACTTTGTAACATCAATATCATTACAGTTAATATAAGGGATCAAATTCTCCCCTCAACCCCAATAGGAAACCTGAAAGTATATCTGGCAGATTTAAACCTGAAGAAATGGGATAAGGTACTAAATAATCCTCTAGCAGAACTGATGACGAATGATAAATTATTACCATTTCCCCAAATAAAAAAAAAACTCGGGTTAGACGAAGCAGAGAGATTTACTTACCTCAGGATTGCACATCTTCTGTCCGCATCGCAGGTAGTTAAGTGTCCTACTCTCGAAGAATTCCTAGAAAAAAAACATGAGAAAGGACTGATTACCATCTCTAGGAAACTATTAGAGGTAAGTAAGGATGAGAAGATGGAGAAAAAAAGAAAACTATGGGAAAGTGAGATGGGGAAAGGATATAGCGATGAGGAATGGCTGAGGGCATATTGTCAAATAAGGAAGGTTGTCCACTGTATGAGCTTACAGGAATTATACTTTAAGATCCTCCACCGGTGGTATATGGTCCCAACAAAGATCCAGAAATTTGATAAAAGTAAATCGAATCTCTGTTGGAGATGCGAAAAAGAGATGGGATCATTATACCACATGTGGTGGGGATGTGAAGAGATCAAAAAAACGTGCATACCTCTAATAGCAACTATTAAAAAGATGTTTGGAATAGATATAATTTTGACCCCTCAAACCTTCTTATTCCATTTGGATCTCCCTCTGAAAAACAAGCATCAAAACAACTTATTAATATGTATTCTAATGTCAATTAAAATATGTATGGCAAGGAAATGGAAGATAAGAGGGGCAATAAACTGGGGAGAAGTACAATCCCAGGTACATTTTATTTGTAGAATGGAGGAAGGTTTCTATAAAAAAGAAGACCAAACGCATAGATATAACGAAATTTGGTCCCCGTGGAAAAATAGATCGAGTGTTGATATGTTAAGTTAAGTACAAAGTCTCCCACATAACTGAGATATGTGGCAAGACATCGAAATCCGAGAGAATCCATAGATCTGGCACCACCAATGTCTGTGTATCTGTGTTTGTAAACATTTTTAGTATTAGTTGCATGTTTGTTAATCATTCTTTCCTTTTTGTGGCATCATATTACTTAACACATTATACATATACTTGAATTTATCCACTTAAACAAGTATGATTTGGTAGAGCATGTTGGTGTGAGGATTATCTCCTCTCACAATTTTTTCTTGTGATTGTTGTATGTCCTTTTTGATATTTTCATAATAAAAAAAAAAAAAGAGAATATCATTACAGTTGGGCTTGTTAACTTTTGCAACACACCCCTGTTAAATACCTGCAGTTTATTGCAGACAGTGCTTTTGCATTAAAGTTGGATGCCTGACTTCTGAGAGCTGCTTATTCTGTTTCTGATCCTCTGCTAAAGCTCATTTTGAATTCCTTCCCTGTCCAGGAACTGTAAAACTGGACCTGGAAGGCTCAACCTGCCAGGGGATGTTTTTCAGCATCCCCTGAGACCCTTTGGCTACAGCAATATTACTTCAGCTAAATTGCTCCCTTAAAGAGTCCACTCCACTTTAGTCACCCTTTATAGGGTATTCCTGCTTCAGCCACCCTCTCTAGGGTGTTCCTGCTTTAGTCACCCTCTCTAGGCTGTTCCTGCTTCAGTCACGCTCTCTAGGATGTTCCTGCTTATTTACCCTTACCTAAGGCCTTACCCCTTGTTTAACTCTCTATCCCTACCTCTGCTTTGCCTACAGTCCATGCTAAAGCTGTTTGTTTATACTGCAGTTCCTACTCAAACTCTTTTCCTATTCTGCAGCCCCTTGTTAAAGTCCCCTTTTGTCTCTGCTTCAGTCCTTATTGCAATCCTTAATTCTTTGTTTCTACATCTGTTCTTACCCTGCACAATGAATAACAACATGCAACCAAACACCTCCTCTATCCCTGCACTGAAACTCCTACCTCACCTGGTAAAGGCCATGACACTGTTTTGACACCCGTGGTGATCTTATTTGAGAGAGTGTTTCTCATCTTCTGGATGATGTTTCTGACTATGGCCCTAATGACCTGAGGCTAACAGATGGACTATTCCTTAACTAAAACAGCATTATCATCAAAAGTAAAGTGTCTTGCACATTTGCATTTTCTAATTGGATACATTTTGGTATAAACACGAATTGTACAGATGGAGTTGTGCAACAATAATACATTTAAGTGGAATATGGCACAGTATCTCACAGCTTGTACTGTGTTCTTGTCAGTGATTGGCTGTTTTTAGCTTTCAACCTTCAGAAACATAATTTTGTTCCAAATATGTGCATTTCTGATTCTCCTTCAGTTTCTATTCGGATTATTTTGCATATTTTTGGGCATTTTTTTTTGTGTCCAAAATCGCTGATATAAATAGAGTTTAGCGGACACCCGGATGGCCGAAAAAAAGTCCGGGTTCGGGGTCGAACTTGACCCCGAATCTAATAATGTCAGGGGGGACCTAATGTCCCCCCGGTCCCCACCCATTGCCAGCGGGTGGGGACCCTCTAATAATAATGAGGGGGGGACCTAATGTCTCCCCCCCGGTCCCCACCCAGTACTGTTGGGTGGGGACCCTATAATAATAATGAGTTTCCCCCCCCAGTCCCCACCCATGAGCTGCTGGTGGGGACCACAAATAAAGTGACTAGGGGTGCCCAGCCCCTAGTCACTCCCCCCCAATAAAAAAAATGCCTGCCTACCCCCCTCACCCTAATAATAGTGAGGGGGTGGGCCATAAACAAACCTGTAAAAAAATAACAAATTCATACTTACCATTTGATGTCTTCTTTTTTCTTTCTTCTTTCCTTTAGCCCCAAAAAAGGCCAAATAAAAAGCCATAATACGCGCTGCAACTGTTAAAAAAAAAAAAAAAAAAAACGAGCGCAAAAAAAAGTGCTCTCAGAGTGCTCTGTGTCATTTTACACAGCGTGGGAAAGTTATTTAGAATTTGGAAATGGCTAGTAGAGTTGAGCAGACACCTGGATGTTCGGGTTCGGCAGGTTCGGCCGAACTTCAAAAAAATGTCCGGGTCCGTGCTCGAACTTGACCCCGAACCCGAACCCCATTGAAGTCAATGGGGACACAAACTTTTGGCCACTAAAAAAGTCCTGGAAAGGGCTAGAGGGCTGTAAAATGAAGTAAAATGTGGGTAAGAGTAGGACAAGTGCCCTGCAAGCAAATGTGGATAGGGAAATAACTTAAAATAACATAAAATACATACAAATTACAAATACAGCTGAGCCATAAAATAGCACTAGATGGAATCTTTGATTTTAGCTTTGGAAGAACATAAATCTAAATCTAAAGCATGGCTGCCAGGAGGATCAACAGAATTATCCATTTGAGAGAGGGTTGGAGTGCAGGGTATTCTATTTCAGTTTATACTAAGTGACCCATGGGTTGAGGAGGCGGTGACCGTGGCGGTATAGGTGGAAGCGGCGCTGGAGGAGGAGGAGGAGGAGGAGGAGGTAGCCAACACTGTTTTTTATTTGTTTTTGTTTTTTTTTAATTGGGGTAGCCCCCAAAATATTGGGACATATAACAACAGAAAACAAAGAATAAGTGCACTTGAGTATAACAATGACTGGGTGAGTCCGGTATAAATGTCTATTCTGCACAAGGTACAGAGAAGTCTCTGGTGGGATCCATGCCTGGTTCATCTTAATAAACGTCAGCTTGTCCACTTTGGCTGTGGACAGACGGCTGCGCTTGTCTGTGAAAACGCCCCCTGCCGTGCTAAACACACGTTCAGACAATACACTGCCTGCAGGGCAGGCCAGCACCTCCAATGCGTAAAGGGCAATTTCTTTTGTTTTTTTGTTTATTGGACTGCAAGAAATGCATTAGAATTTTTTCAAAGTGCGCTGTAAGCACAGTATTTGACGGTTCTATTTGACTCTCAGATATGAAGTGCACCGCAAGACGCAAATGTACTATTTAGCACCCAAAACAATTCAAATTTTTCAAAGTGCACTGTAACCACAGTATTGGACTGTTCTATTTGACTCTCAGATATGAAGTGCACCGCAAGACACAAATGTACTATTTACCACCCAAAACTATTAGAATTTTTTCTAAGTGCGCTGTAAGCACAGTATTTGACGGTTCTATTTGACTCTCAGATATGAAGTGCAGGACGCAAATGTAATTTAACACCAACAAATTGCAGTATTTAAAAATGCCTAGATGTTGCCCACTGAGCTCACAGAACAGGATTAAAGTCATGTGCCTGGCACACATGCAGTTGCAAGTGCACTGCACTCTCTGTGGCACTGGGCTCAGGGAAGGGTACAAATTTGTAGTATAGCACCCACTAAAATAATCACTGTAAATTGAATAATCGCTGTAGTTTGAATAATCGCTGTAGTTTGCAGATTCAACACCAGAATTTTTTTTAATCTGTCCCTCACAGCTGCAGCATCCTCTCCCTACGCTAAGAAAATATCATGTGATGTGCGTGTAAGTGACTCCAGCTTATATATAGAGGTTGGGTCACATGCTGCACTGGCCAATCACAGCCATGCCATTAGTAGGCATGGCTGTGATGGCTTCTAAGGGCAAATGAGTCAAACGCTTGTTGATTGGCTGCCCTGCAGCCTTTAAAAACACGCCATTAAATCGCCAAACCCCGAACTCCAACCAGAACATACAGTGAAATGTCCGTGTTCGGGGTCCAAAAACCGTAAAGTTCGGTACGAACCCGAACTGTGTGGTTTGGGTTCGCTGAACACTAATGGCTAACACTCTGGTTGATTTAAACCAACCAATCAGAGTGCTAGCCATTTTAAACAGAGTGGGAAAATTCCAAAGAACTTTCCCACGCTGTGTAAAATGACACAGAGCACTCTGATTGGTTGGATTTCGGTTTATGTAATACATGTAATGCTATTGCTATTTTATAAACCGAAATAGAGTCCCCATTCATAAGAATAGGTCAATTGACCTATTCGTATGAATGGGTACTCTATTTCGGTTTATAGAAAACCAATAGCATTACATGGCTATAGGCTTTCTATAAACCGAAATAGAGTCCCCATTCATACGAATAGGTCAGTTTACCTATTCGTATGAATGGGGACACTCTTACCCACATTTTACTTCATTCTGCAGCCCTCTAGCCCTTTCCAGGACTTTTTTAGAGGCATTTTACTGGCCAAAAGTTTGTGTCCCCATTGACTTCAATGGGGTTCGGGTTTGGGGTCAAGTTCGAGCACGGACCCGGACATTTTTTCGAAGTTCGGCCCAACCTGCCGAACCCGAACATCCAGGTGTCAGCTCAACTCTAGTCATACATTAAGTCTTTCTGCTGTAATGCATGGCACAGGAATGTTCAAGAATACTACATTGCATGTCCATTTCTTAATCTTACTCCATAGATCCCTGAAATTAACTTTTAGGACACTACATTGTCCTCTTTAGTCAGTGATACCCATATGCACCAATACAACAATACCTTATGATATAAACAATCAATGAACTTATATGTTTAGAGCACTGACCTTTATACAACTTCCTTTTCCTTAGCTGCACATGTATAAGTGCCACTTTTGGGTTGAACAATACATGTATGCAGCTGCTTGGGTGTTTGTGTGACATTTGTTATTATTTAATGACTGGTAAATAATAGTTTCTCTCCTCAATAATGGGATTGTATTTTCTTTGTTGTAATATTACTTTGGTAACACAAACCTCTATAAACTTAAATAGAACTAAACTTGGAAATCCTCAGAAGCCACCAAGTGTTTACTTACAGAACAAGGTTTTTTTTAATTGTGTATGTTCTAATTCTCTGCCAAAATACATTTCCTCGTTTTACATTTTATACGCCATTTTTTAAAAAAAAATCAGAATGTCATCTATGACAGCCTAAAATTGTATTGTGAATTTTTATTTCTTTGATTTGGAAAATACTGTCTTTTCACATATATGTTGTTTTTCTCATTTTATTAAAATTCATCTTATCAATATTCCATTTTGTAGCTTGGGGCATTTTCCAATCTACTCAGTAGCTAGATTCTACTGGACAGGGAAGGAAGAATGCTGTAATAAAAACGTAACACTAGAGGGGGATCATGAGCTTTTAATATTTAATATACTGGTGGCTAATTATTTTAAGAAATGCTTAAATCTTTTTTTATATTGATCAAATAAATGTACGGAAACATAGTATATAAAAGGGTATCAACATATGCAAAAGAACTAGCAATTGTACATAGTGTATAATACATACATACTTCTATTCATTATAAAAATATAATATTTGTTCAGCGATTCTGAATGCCATGTATACTAATGGTAGTTAAGTGGAGCATGTAGTCTTCATCTTAGAAGACATGAGTACAATATTTTTAACTATAAATATAGAATGCCAATCAAGACTTATAGCGAGAAGAGGTTTGGTATGATTCCAAATCAGGGAATCAGGAGCCAGTCACAACTGCACCTGTTTTTGTATGAAAGAAAGTACTTCCACATAGAAGATCTAAAAGCCCTTTGAACAATTACTGCTTTTTAACTCAGATGTCCAGCATTCCACATTAAGCTAAAACCAAGCTTATTATTGGCCATTAGATACAGACATTTAATCTATACAGAGAAGAAGAATCTCTGGCCAATCATAACTAAGATGTATAGTTATATTATTGTATAGGAATAACAAGTTAGAAGCACAAGTTAAATATAATGTTTAGTGTTCCTTTAAATGAGATAAAAAGGAAAAAAAATCATTTAAGCACTTTAGCACCATGAATCACAGTGCTAGCTAGATACAGTGAGCTATGGCAGGTAATACATACACTCTACTATGTAGTAGTACAAAGCCGTCCAATGAGCAACTTGCAACTCAAATGTGGCCTGTTTGATAGCAAAGTGTGGTCAAACTAATTTAACTCCTCATGTTATCATTTGCCCTATATAGTTTTGTTTGAATAAAGTTGATTTTATACTTGTTTTGAACTACTTTTGTTTAAATAACCAGACATTTATCTATGACTAACAAGCAATTTTACACCATTACTGTAAATAAAAAAAAAAAATGTACTGCAACCCAATACACATATGCACTTCTGATTATGTTGCCCACTTCAGAAACAATGTAGATATCCTGGTAGTAGAAAAAAAAAAGAGCAATAACCAGTGTATCACTATAAAATATCAGTTCTGCCATCAAAGTTCCAAAAGCGCTTGTTACTCTTGGTGGACAACTTAAATACCGATGTTCATACTCCCAATTGCCCATTTAGGTCTCCATATTATATGCTCCTTGGTGCTTGTGGTTCTCCCTGCACAGTGTGCCTTACATTTGTTACCATTCTGCTGGTTCCACTATAATGCTTATCTTGTCCAGATCTTTTTACCTGATGGTGTGTGTAACATATTTGATGATGGTTTTATCTATGTATTTTTAATATCTTGGTTTTGAGATAAACAGGTGTCAACATTTTTTTTTGTAATAAAGATTTATATCATTTTCTTGTTTTTTTTAAATCTAAAGAGTGCAGTTTATTGGGGTACCTTTTCTTTCATTGTTGTACTCTTATGTGTATTACTCCTGAGCATTCCCCTGTTGCTGGGTTTGAGAAAAAAACCTACTTTATGGGTTTTATGGGCTAGTCCCTTTATCGAAATCTACATTTTGATTGTAACCCTGAACCAGTTTACAAAAGCTTTTGGTATTTTGAAGACATAACTGATATCTTGTAGTTGAGCGCTATTCTTCTTTCTTTTACTACTACATTGTGGAGTGTCCTACTTTGCACAATGGAGCGCACGGGGCCAGAGCTAACAATGATACACCTGGCAGGCCTATATATGTCACTGATTCCATGATGGCGACGCTTAGGTATTCAGAGTTTCTGTGTGATTTGCTGGATTTCTCTGCTGCTGTGTTCCTTGTATTTTGATTCCTGGTTTTGACCCTTGCTTGTCTCCTGGATTACTCCTGTTATCATTTTGACCTGGATTGTGACCTGGATATTCTATTTGCCGGTCTCCTGCCTTATTACCATGGACTGTTATATGTTGGCTGCTGCCGGCCCTTTGACCTTTGGACTATGACCTAGATTATTATTTTGTCTGTCACCTGCCTTTGACATGTTGGACTGTTACCTGGATTATTCTTTTGCCTTTGGCCTTTTCGATTGTGTCCCAGACCTCTCTCCTGCTTATGCTGGTGAGCTGATGAGCTTCTCATATAGCTTATATCCTAGGATTGCATGTTTACCTTTAAACTGTGTGTGCCTCTTGATTCCCCTTTAATTTTATTATACCTTATAGTCGACTCATGTAGCTCTGATTTTTTTGTGTGAATACAAACCAGTGTCCTGTCATTCTGGAAAGTGTGAATGGGAGTAAAAGAGGCAGGGACTAAAGTTCTCAAGTAGCAGACTCAGAGGGCTCCTGCAGTGAACTTGAATTCAGGGCAGCTGCCACTTTTGCCCTATGTTAATAAGGCCATGAGTGCCCAGAGTACACATTCAGCCATGTCATGCCCACACTCTGGTACCCTTAGGACTTTAGTCACAAAAGCAGATACAAACAGATTTGTAAAACACTATGAGTTTCACAGGGAAAATAAATTATGCAAATTTAACATTATTATTATTATTTTGATTAATATAAATACATACAATGCATTATATCAATAAATCCCACATTATATTTATGTATTGCTATCACAAAAACAAATAAAATAAATCACTGATGACTGCTTGAATTCATCAGATTAGTTGCAGTTGAGCAAACTACACATCTCTAAAAGCCATTATACTCCATTTATATTTGTGGCATAATTTATTTTCAAGAAATTGGATTCAACTATAAATTAGTATGGTTACCAGATCCTCACTGAATACACTGTAGAAGCAAAATGATCACATTCCAGACACACTTTATCCTATGCTCAATTCATTGTTCCTCAGTTTCTGCAGTTTTTTTTGCCCTCTACCCATTTTGTTCACCTACCTTAACTCCATCCTGATCACCACCATTACCAATCTGATTCTGCTACTATAGGTTCCACTTTGGCTCATTTCTGACCCTTTAGTGCAATACCGGAGTCTTATATATTTACTTTTGCACTTTCATTTCATGTTTCATTTTGTCTAAAGCCCAGTTAACCGAGCACCATCTTTCATTGGAATTGAATAGAATGTCCGAGAGATCTTGTTGTTTGAAAGACTAATAGCTGAAGACAGCTTCTGCAAAAATTTGACATAGAGACATACCTTCTGTATCTCTTCTATGCCCAACCATCTCTACCTTTAATTCAGTTTATTGCATTGTAAAAAGTGTTTTATTGTTTGATTACATTTGTTATCTTTTCTTTATAAAATGAACAGTCATGCTATTACAGCTTTAGTAGCTGGACAGACTAATTTAGGAGCCAGCCTGATTATTTTTAGCACCCAGGGAAATAGAACTTCCATAGAGTAAAACAATCAAAAGATGAGGAGCCAGCAGTTTGGATTTTAGGAACCATGGCTCCCTGGCTCCTGGGTTTTGTCAAGGGCTGTGCTATAGCATCCATAGACTTAACATTAGCCTTAAGCCAATTTTTTCTTTTACCAGCCTCCCACTAAATTAAAGGGTAGGTGGCAACTCTATGAATGATAGCAAAAGTGTTTAGCTAAGCAAGGGTGCAATCATATGGCTCTGAAAATGAAGCTCTATTTATTTGAAGACAAGGCAAAAGCGGTTTTGTTAATGTTCCACAAGTAAGACCTTGTGAAAAACAATTAGGAAACTTATGGTCTACGCACAGGGACATTCAATACAACGATTAAATCCTTTCATGTCTTAGGAATGTGCTTATGTCATGTTACCAAAACATACAGTTAACTTAATCCCTCGCTTTAACCCACTCAGTAATCATTTTATTAAATGGTATACACTACTAAATTCATACCATTTTTGGTACCATAAAATTTTATTTTTCAGAGAATACCAGTCAATGACGAGTCCAAGATGTATCTTTTATAGGAAATGAGAAATGTTTTCATACGTTTGGTCTAAATCTATTGACATAAATAAAGCAAAGTTTTATGACTGGTATTTATCACCAAATTCCTTGGTCATGCAACAGAGGACTGTCACAATGTGTCCTTGATTCTTACAAGATGGATACACATGTAATGGAGCCAATGGTGGAGCCATTAGACTGCATAATAATTTTTCTTACATATTATTACTGTACTGTTGTTGAACAACATGAACCTTCTTTGTTCTCCCTTTGTGGCTCTTCACAACACTGTTAATGTGTAATGTTGGCTGTAGCTTACAGATGGATACCAATCTACCACTGCCAGGGGAGGGTTGGTAACTATTGGCCTGTGTGGCAAAAAAAAATTTAGTGGTCTATTTTACAAATTCATCAGCTCGCCCTATATCATCAAAGATACACACAAATAGACAGGCAGGACAGATATATTGGCAAATAAGGTGTATAGATTGAAAGACAGACAGACACAGGCAGACAAACAGGCAAGACAGATATACTGATAGATAAGAGAACAGAGATTGATGGACAAGACAATTGCCAAGAAAGATAGCAGGTGCTACAAACCTCAGAGTCCAACTCTGGCCCTCCAGCTATTTTTAGACTACAACTGCCATCATTTCTGGCCATTCAAAAAAGCTGGTGGGGAATTATTGTGTTTGTAGTTTTGCAGCAGCTGGAGCATTAGGCACTAAGGAATTTATAAGTAAAAAGTGGTGTAGCCCTAGCCCCAGAGTAGAGGGAAACCTGCGGCATGACTGCCTGTCCTCTCCAGACATGTTTTCAGGAATCTTTATACAATGCCTACTAGTTCAAGGTGGACTTTTATCTCCCTGAAGCAATATATAGATTTTAACGTTGGATCTACTAATATCTTTTTTTTATCAATAAAGACCTTAGTCTTTACAGTCAGAGAAACACCATCACTGTAGACTTTCCAGAAAAATTGCTCAAGATTCACCTCTGGTATCAGGCATTCCGCCAGCACATCCGAGTAAGAGGTTCTAGCTGTTTTATGTGTCTGTAAATTAATTTGTAAAACGCCATGAGTTTCGCTATAGAATGGGTTGCACTATAAAAATGTCAAAATAATATTCTTATTTTGTGTAATAGAAAAACGGACAATGCAATAGATTAATACACCCCACATTATATGGATATGTTGCTATCACAAATACATAAATACAGTAAATCACTGATGACTGCTTGAATTCATCAGATTAGTTTTTGATTAGTTGCAGTTGAGCAAACTACACATCTCATGCTCCATTTATTTTGTGTCATAATTTAATTTTAAAAAACAAAACTGGATTTGGCTATAAATTAGTGGCTACCAGATGCTCAACGTACTGCAGATGCAAAATTATCACATGCCATACACACTTTATGCTCTTTCCAATTAATAATTCCTCAGTATTAACCACAAATTATGTTTGGATTTTTTGTACATCATTTTGCTTACCTGCTTTATCTATAGCATGATCAGTACCTGTAAAAATGCTTCATCTATCGTAGGTTCCACTTTGGCTCCTTTCTGTCTCTTTAGTGCAATCCCAGTGTCTGACATATTTTCGTTTTCACTCTCTTTTATGTTGACTACTGCAGTAACTTTTTGCCTTCTGTGCTGTGTAGCTATGTTTCCCACTCCCAACCCAGTCTGCAAACACAGGAAAGTGATCCCACACAAGATGAAATATTTTTTCCTTTTAAGTATTTAGATTTTGGCAAAATTCACCAAACACCAGTATTCATCAAGATTAGGCACATGTGCTAAAGGTCCATACATTTTTATTGTATTAACAATCTTTTAGGTTTGAGAAAAAACACAGCTGATTTGATCTTTTAGTTGGGTAATGCTTTATGAATTCCAAAGTAATAACATCAAACTGGAATTATTCTCTAGTTATTAATTGGTCAGCTTGGCCTTTAGTGCAGGCAAAAATGGAAATAGCACATGAAAAACTAATGTTACTTGGAAGTAACCAAATCATAATTACAACTATAGCTATCAAGGTGAGTCATAGAAGGATAATTACCAACAGCAGTGCAAACTATAAGAGGTGACCATTAGCACACATGTGAGTTTTCAAAGCAACATGAAGCACTTAATAGAGTTTCAAAGAAGCTAAATAGCTGGTGCATGCTTTATTTAATGCATCAAAACATTTTCAAAGATCATGATACTGTACACCAGATATTGGCAAATTAGCAGAGTTGTATTATCTCAGACCATTTAATGCCATAGACTGCAGTATATTTTTTGAGCTAAAACCTGTTGTGAGTGATAAACAGGTTTTTATCACTCCACCATTGATAAGAGTCCACTGAGTGTTTTGTGAAAGGGCTGATAATTCATAATTATCCATAAAAGATGCACATGGTCACCAATAATGATTATACAAAAGTTTGGGGTCACTTGCAAATTTCCTTTTTTTTAAAATAAAATATAATTTTGTCATCAACAGAAATACAGTATAGACATTGTTAAAGGACAATTAAATTATTATTATTTTTTTAATTATTTTTTTTAGCTCCTGCTTCCTTGAAAAAAGCCAGAAAAAAGCCAGAAAATCAAGGCCTCCCTCTCTTACGTAAACCTAACGTGTGTCTTCATAGATACAATAGATCTCACCATTCTCTGTTAAGATTTCAATTTGTAGAACATGAACATTCCAGGAATCTTTTTCTGAAATGTTGGAACGACCAGATAAGGCATTAACAATCATACCGCTGTAAAAGGTGCAACTATCATGTGTCTTCCCCTTTCTACTGTTTAGATGATCACCATGTTAATATTTATTATATGTTGACTTGCAGTTACATGGTTATATGCTGTATTAAGCCTCTCCTACAGCCATGTAGTTTTATGTGTTGCTTATTAGTACATTTTTGATAGCTCTCAAAATCATCTGAATGTGACACTTTTTTTTCAAGTCTCCAAAACAAACTTCCTCTTGTCTCTTATCAGTTCAGACTGTTCTTTAGTATGTTTTATATGATTAATGGGCTCTTTATTGATAGATGAAGTACAATTCCAAGTCTTTAAATCTCAAGCAACTTTGTAAATGCCTTTGTCTTTACAGCCTGTGGGTTAAACTAAATATTTGCTGTCAGTTAGCACTTGACACTGTAGTGAGTACGTGTGCCCTCTGATAGCAGAGGAGTTCAGGTCACTTGTCTTGTCAGCAGAACAAGTAAAACAAGTTCAACTCAGGCCTCAGGGCCTACATATAGTGCACATCTTCTTAGAACAGGATCAAGACAGTATCATACTGGCTTCTAATTGTTGATAAAAAAATAAATTTTCAAGGGTTTTAAAGAGCTACATGATTATATCTCTTCTCATACTTATTTGTTTTGCTTAGCAGTTTTTCAACCAAAGAGACATGTATCTAGGGTTAAATCATGGCACTATCTTTAAAAAAAGCAATGGAAATATCTGGTGTTGCCACCATTATTTTCAAGAGCAGTATGCCCAAATACTGGCAGACCAATTCAAAATCTCATGGGGTGTTTGTCACTGGGCACAGGGATGATAAGGGGACCTGTCAAAGTGGTACTAGTGGTCTTAATACCATAAGTAATACAATGGTTGGTGACCATATCCCCATGGATTCTGCATCACCGGTCCACAAAGTTTGGAGCTGTGGTGTAATATTACACTTGTTTAAATGCACAGCCATATGTTATACATAGTACATGCATCCTAAACAAACATAGTACATGCATCCTAAACAAATTCACAGCTGGCAAGGTAATAAATGCCATGTAAAAAACGAACTGCATGCAGATGAGTGACATATATTCGCAACTTGCCACAGTTAGATTACTGAAAAGAATTAGTTAGTGTTTTACTTATTTATTCACAATTTTACTGTACCTGTGCAATGAGGACCTATAAACCAACACAATATAAAGTGTATAAAAAAATTACTTACAGTAAAATTGTGAATAAATAAGTAAAACACTAACTAATAAACATGAAGCATCTGAAAAAAATAAAAATGCATAATAGTAAAGCAAGTAATAAAAAACAGAAAAAGTTAATAAAAAGAATGCAAACTCACAGACGGGCTCCAATATTATATGTGGATCAGTTAAAGTGGAACCACAAACACACAGTGGGTTCCAGCATTAAATGGTTTTACTAGATTATGTAAAATCCACAGACAGTGCAGCAGTAAGCATATAGAAACAAATGTGGGATAGCTTGCAAGGTAATAGATGAAAAAATAGGCAGACATGGACGTAACTCGGAGCCTGAGATTTGTCGAAATGCAAGCAATTCCATAAACAATGGAGAAATTTGGCGTACGAGATGGTGCAGAGGTCGAGACATCACGGTTAACAGTCATAGAAAGTAACTATGGAAGCTTCAGTCCCAAAGAATTAACCAGTGTGTTTTGTCAAATTCTGACTTTATCAGGGTTCACCAAGTTAGATTACTGGCCTACTGTAACAATCAGCCAGGATTTGAACCCTGACTTCTGTGTTTGCTGCTGCATGCTCCTGTTCCAGGTGCCACCTGCTAGTTTTATTATCTCATGTAGCAGTAGTGGTTATCTCTGAATCTGTCCTCTCTCATTTGCCTACTGCTCAGGTGGGAGTTGTTTCAGTGATGAGCCCTGGGACTATATAAACCCCCTCCTCCCAGCAATCAGAGCTGGTACATTTTGTCTGCTGGCTTGCATCTTGGATTCCTGTTCGGATTGTTCCTGACCATCCTGCTCTCTCCAGTCCCTTGACCTCGGCTTGTTTTGTGATTATTCTGTATCCTAGACACTTCATTCAACCCTGCCTGGCTATGACTCAGGGGAAACCTAAAAAAGCCTCTGCTTGTGGGTGCTCAAAGCCAGGGGCTCCACCCCTTGTGGAGAGTGCTCACCCTGTGCAGGGCTTTGGACTGCCCACTACCCCTGCACCGGGACTCCAGGCCGTCCGTCACACCTATGAGCCATATTTTCCAGTCATATATAAAACATATATCCTGCTTCTTTTTTTTCTATTTGTGTCTGAACTATGGTCTTTGTTACTTTATAGAACCAAGCCACTTTCCAAAGCAATCCATGCAATTATACAGTCATAAATACACATTCACTATGTCCAGGAAATGATTTTAATCATGATCAAAGATGACAAGTTGCCCTGTCTTTTTCGCTGTGTGCCTTGAAAGATACACTTGGCCTGCTCTTATGTTCAGACATAATTTATGTATTTGTAAAGAGCTGCATTTTGAATGTTAGGAAAGTCTTTTCCAGTGGGTTGAATTGTTCCCCTGGATGTCTGCCACCATAGAGATATTTATCAGTGTCGAGAGTATATTATTATCAATATTGCGAATTTCCCACATCTCTCTGCAGGAGACCACAACAACCAGTCCTGAGTGAACACAGCAATGTAGAATAACCAGATTTACACAATCACTGTCAAATAACATTTGTTTTGACGTGTTGCTAATGATGGACAGCATGAGTGCATGGGAGGGATGTGTGGGTGGGGAAATATGGCACACTTCACTGATAACATGTCAATTTTCTCTTTTATTTCAAATGTTTAAAAATGGAAGGAACTTATCTGCTGTTCTGTAAATGGCTTAACCCATGAGTGCCAGAGGGGATACAAAACAATGCTTTGTTTGCACTAGGGGCATTAGGATGGTTTAGTTTGTTTTTAAACGCTGGGTCCTCAATATCACTTGTTTCGCTTGTATTCATGCTATGTAATTTCTTAATTACTTCATGCAGGTTTACTCAATATGTTTGCACCTTAATCTTTTCAGTGACTAAAGGGTGTGCAGTGCATTATACATTTCCTGAAATGGTTAATGTGAGTGATTATACTAATAATAATAATTATTCTTTTTTTTCCCCAGAGTATGAAATACTATATACTAGCAAAGCACAAAACAGAAAATTGTTGCTGGACAACCTACTGCGTGGATTTAAAGGCCTGCATTTATCATGCAGGGAAAATAAGAACTGACTTGCGTTTTAGGGCACAATCATGCATAGTTTCCATTTTGAAAGAATGGCTGGGAGAGAACATTTTGCACAAATAATTCACATCTAGCTCCTGAGATTTCAGTAAGTGCATTTTCACATAAACTAAGTTTGTTGCTCTGTCTGACATGTTCAACAGATCCTATAGTGCTGGCGGATGGTAGATGTTGGTGGGCACAACCCTTAGATATGAATAATATATTGATTTCATTTTTCAGGTTATTCTCTTGTCCAACTATAGTATTCTTAACCATTGCTTCAAGTTTATGAAAGCAGATAAAGCCACAGATTACTGCAATGTCATTATCTGAGGAAGGCCAAAGAGATGAAAGCTTCTTAAATAAATATAATAAAAATAACAGCTCTGTGTCCTGGTGTGGTTAGTCTCACCCTTCACATTGATAAGAACCCTGTCAACACATCTGGGAAGGAAAGGAGCTGAAATTCTACTCCATATCCATTATATATGCTTGCTCCTGCTCTTACTTTGTGTCCTGTTCCTGTCCCTTTCTTGAACCCAGTCTTGAAGCCCCATAAGGGGATGCCTTGAATCCCGAAGCTCTGTTAGGGACTGCCCTGCTAAGTTGTCCACGTCTCTGAACCCTGTTAAGGGGTCCCTGTTATTTGATTTCAATGTTCTGTGTTTCCTTTATCCTTGTTCTGATTAATTTCTGGTTTTCCGTTATGCCTGTCATTATGTTCCATTACCGGTTTTCTATTTAAGCTTGCTTCACCCATTTCTTCAGTTTGCTTTCTCCATTTCCTTATCAGGCCTGCTACAGGTATGTTTCTATGTGTTGGTGTCTGTGTTTCTGTGTTATTCAGTTTGAAGTTTCAGTTTTTATTTTATAGTTAGGGACTTGTCTTATTGTGAGGTACCTTGATGCTGGTTGGCAAGCCTACATCTTATGGCCATAAGTGAACCAAACCCTCACTGTTACATATTAGAATATTAGGTTAGGCCCTGTATTTATGTTTGTACTTTTCTATATTCCCTTATCCTCTTTCCCTGAAGCACCTGAGGATTCCAGCTCCTCTATCCTCTCCCCATATCCCTGTTTCTGATTTTCTTCTTATGAAGTGTCTGAGGATTCAGGCTCCTCACTCCATCCCTTGTGCTCCTTATTCCTTGTAGCTGTCCTCTATACAGAATAGACAAAAACAAAAGTGTTCCCAGCGCTGTATTCATAGCTTTTAGCAGCACTTTGACAGTGTGTCCCTAAATCACACCAAAAGGTACAGTATAAAACAAAAATGACAGTGCGCTTAAAACAAACTGTGGTAAATATCAAAAGGTCAGTGAGAAGATAATCTCAAACTATTACAGAAGAAAAAAGTCTTGATACATTCACAACACCTTTTTAGGCAGGAGATATATATAAAGCATCCGTCAGCTCCAGCTGATGTTCATCTATGGAGTAGACTCAAAGGAACATGACCACAAAGTATCCAGTTAGTAGAATATAGCAATCACATTTAATAGAAAAACAGTATCTGCTTACATGTAAGTATACTGCAGCAAGCGAAGTGGGCGCCACACGGCCGTCAGCAGTTTCTTTTCAGCATGTAGTGATGTTTTTCAAAATAATAAAACCAGGATACAAAGTGTACAAAATATAGGATAAAATAGCAGGATGAGTCCAGAACGCTACGCGTTTCGCCTATTAAATGGCTTCAACTTGGCGTCTGGACTCCCTGCATACAATTTGCGCTTTTATTTTAAAAATCTAGCCTGTTAGATACAAAATCCCGCCTCTCGCGGGACTTTGACTTAAAAAGGGAACCACTCAGTGTTCATACGAATGTAGTTGTTCTCACAGGGTTCGTATTATAGAAGTCTGTTCGGTTTAACCGAGTCCTGGTGTTAAATACGAATGTCGGCTTCTAGATCGGTTTATACTTCGGTTTAACTTCTGACAGCATAATTCGAAATCCGAAGTTCGGTTTATACTTCTGCTTGGTTTTTATAAACCGAAGGTTATACCGTATTTGCTCGATTATAAGACGAGGTTTTTTTCAGAAAAAAAATTCTGAAAAACCCCCCTCGTCTTATAATCGAGCTCATTTTATAATCTGACCTCAAATTGAGGTCAGATTATAAGACAGCGATCCAGGTCCCCAGCAAAGCTGCAGGGGACCTGGATCCCCCTCTCTAACAGCAGGGGATGTCGGGTACTTCCGCTTTCGTCACAGAAATCCCGGCGATCGTTCCGGGCGGCAGCAGGGGAGTCTGCGCTCATCGCGCAGACATCCTCTGCTGCCCCCCTAGCCACCAGGGACAATCGGGCAGCTGGGGGATGTCTGCACGATATGTGCAGACATCCTCCATGCTGTCCGTCATAATAGACGGAGGTGTCAGGCAACATGGAGGATGTCTGCACGTATCGTGCAGACATCACCCGGCTGCCCCCACTAGCCACCAGGGACCAATTAAAAGGTAAGGGAGGGTGGGTGGGTTTAAAAAAAACATGGGGGACGGGGACAGAGGGAGGGGGAGAGCAACAAGGGGAGGGAGGGGGTCAGAGACAAGGGGAGGGAGGGGGTTGTTAGAGACAGAGACAAGGGGAGGGAGGGGGTTTGAAGAGACAGACAAGGGGGGTGCAGAAACAGGCGAGGGGGAGAGAGAGAGAGAAAATGGGGGCAAGGGAAAGAGGGAGGCAGCATTGGCACATAAAAATAAATAAAAACAAGAAATACATTTTTTTATATCATAATATTTTATTAAAAAAAAAGCAATTTACATGTGAATATATACAAGTTGAACTTTTTTCCTATAGGGTAGTCTTATATTCAGGCTTTAAGTTTTTTTCCTAATGGAATATCCAAAGTTTGGGGGGTCGTCTTATAATCAGGGTCGTCTTATAATCGAGCAAATACGGTAATATACAGGGCTGAATTAAATTGCCCAAATGTGAATTTAAATGGTATAACTACAGAAGTTCCATTGTTCCACTAACAAATTCCCATGGAGTCCATTACAAAAATTATTATTCATTAAGCAGAAGTTAACACACTTCCATTTTTAAAACATGTCAGCAATGCTATTGCAAAAAATGTTTTTATAATTTTATTATTTCATAACTACATTCGTAACACCGTAAACTATGGCTATCTGTTGAGGTTATAAAAAATAGTTAAGGGTAAGTTGCTAGGTCTCCTAAAGATCCGGGACTGGAGCCCGTGACAGATTTGATAGAAGTGGAGTAAATAAGATCACATGCTTAGGCAGCATACAGACTGATATAATTGATGCCAATGAACAATAGGTATATATGGGTATATATCAGGGCCCAACAAATCCTGAGCACCAGGAAATTATACCTGGCGCCTGGTTATTGTTGCCCCTGCATGGTGCCCTCGCCGCTGGGATCATTTTATTTATCCAGCGGAGTACGAGGGAGCAGTGTGTGCACCGGCTGCACAGTCTTCTAGTGTCCGAGCGCTGAGTGTGCTCAGCAGGGCTAGTAACAGCAGCAGGGCATAGACCAGGCTAGAATGCGGTATAGCAGCCAGGAGGGGGACATATTCATAGATACACTTTTTTTTTTTTATTGTAAACAACAACAAAATAGCTGACTTGTGTGTAAGTGTATGTGACTGACAGTGTGTGTGTGTATGTATGACTGACTGCATGTGTGTGTGTGTGACTGACTGTGTGTATGTCTGCCTGTGATCGACTGTATGTGTTTGTCTGTCTGTTACTGACTGTGTGTGTGTGTCTGTGACTGACTGTGTGTGTGACTGACTATGTCTGCCTGTGACCGACTGTATGCGTGTGTCTGCCTGTCTGTCTGTGACTGACTCCACAGCAATAAAACTCACAGTAATGTGCAAATGTGTAGGTATAACAGACTCCACAGCAATAAAACTCACAGTAATGAGCAGTGTGTGAGTGTATCACAGTCTCAACAGCCATAAAACTCACAGTAATGTGCAGTGTGTGAGTATATCACACACTCATGCTGTACATTACTGTACCACAATACACAATAAGACTCACCTCATGCAAGAAACTCACATTACTCAAAGTTACACTTATACACATAAATACACAGCCACAAATACACACACATACACATGCAGCCACACATACACACTTGCACAGTTACACATACATACCCACAGAGACACACAATCCCACTTACACACACCAACTTACATTACACACACACTTGTATGTGAGCAAATTCCCATGATTTCAAAATGTATGTTGCATACCATTTATCAGACTTTGAGAATAAAAGTAGACCAACAGTCTCATAATATGCCATAATATAGGGGATATCAAACCCCCCACCCACACACAGACACCCACTCTTACACCCCCCCCCCACATAGATACCCTTACATAGACAACCTTACACTCCCACACTCTCTTACACACCCACACACACACCCACACATCCAGACAACCTAAAACAGACACCCTTATACACACATATGGCCTTTCCCACACAAATATTCTGCCACGCAGACACATGTGTAGACCTGCAACTCTCACATGCACATCATAAATATGTTTTTTAATAAAAAGGGGTCAAAAACCTACTACCAACCTCATAAAAGAGAGAAGTGCAGGGAATTGAGATGGGAATTCAAATGAATGGGAGAATTTTTCCAACTTTGCTACTTTAGCCTTAATTTTGATATTCCCATCTCACTTCCCTGCAATTCTCTCTTTCATGAGTAAAGCCCATAATATAATGAGCAGCACATTTATTCATAATGTATTCATTAATACTATAACGCGTACATGGGATTTTTAATGCCATGTTTATGGACTTTTATTGCCATGAATATAAAGACAATATAGAAAGATGCATCACTATTATTCATATTGAATGTGATAACCAAGTGTGAAAATAAAAATAATATGAGATGATAGCATTGTTTCACATTTGATTATCACATTCAGTATGAATAATAGTAATTAATCACATTTTCTCCTAGTAATCTCACTGGAATTCACACTCTGCCACTCACACACACTCATAACTCTGCCACTCACGCTTTTACTCTCGCACACTTACACTCTGCCAATCACATACTCATAACTCTGCTGCTCATGCTTACTCACACACACACTCATAACTCACACAGAGACGCGCACACTGATAACTCTGCCACTCACGCTTACACTCACACACACTTACACTCTTTGAAACACTCACACTCTGCCACTCACACACACATTTACATTATTCCACTCACACCCACTTACACTCACATACATGCACACTCCTCACACTCTGCCACTCACACCCACTTACACTCTGCCACTTACATACATACACACTCATAACTCTGCCACTCTCGCCCACTTACATTCTGCCACTTACATACATACACACTCATAACTCTGCCACTCACACCCACTTACACTCTGCCACTTACATACATACACACTCATAACTCTACCACTCACATACATACACACTCATAACTCTGCCACTCACATACATACACGTGCAGACTCATAACTGCCACTCTCTCTTACACTCTGCCAGAATCACAATCAAAGCTTGAGGGGGCGGAGTTGTGCATGAGGGGCGGAGCCAAGCGCTATGGGACGGAGTCTGGTGCTGTCCAGCATCCAGATTGCAGCATGCAGGGGGCGGACTGAGCGCAAGGGGATGGGGCCTAGTGGGAGGGGGTGTGGTCAGAGTCTCTATCCGGGGCTATGGAGGGGAGATCTGGTGCTTCAGCCCCAGTAGCCCACCCTAGCGACGCCACTGAGGGTCAGTGAGCTTAATTGCTCTCTATTTACACTTACAGTTTAATATACTCCTAAAGTACCTGCTCTGTACCTGTTCTGGATAAGGTCCTGCTGCAGCGAGGGCCATAAGGAAGTGAATGGTACTAAAAACATTCTGCATGGTATGCAGGGCCGGTGCAAGAGTTCAAAATATATTTTGCCGCCCCTTACTGATCCTACCCTCAGGCATTTACACACAGAGTAACACAATGTGACATACATGCAATGTCAGATGCAACCACACATACACACACAGAAACACATGCAATGTCAGCATTTGCCCTTGCACCCACCAAATGTCTGGTGCCTTTTTTTTTATTTCCTTCTATTTATCAATCTGCCCCTCAGACTTTACAATGCACCCCCAGACTTGCCACAATTAATATGCCCAATAATATGCCACAATTAATATGCCCAATAATATGCCACAATTATCATGCAAAATAATATGCCACAATTAGTATGCCTAATATGCTCCTATTGATATTTCCACTAATATGCCACAATTACCGTATTTTCCGGTGTATAAGACGACTGGGCGTATAAGACGACCCCCAACTTTTCCAGTTAAAATATAGAGTTTGGGATATACTCAGCGTATAAGACTACCCCTCTTCCAACGCACATTTTCTCCTACAGTGACATTTACACACTCACCCTTACACTGACACAGTGACACACTTACACACACACCCTTCACACAGAAAGTGACACACTTACACACACAGTGACACCAATAGACACATAACCTGAGACACACTATTTTTCCCCTCAATATGCCAGTATTTTGCCACTCAATATGCCATTCTTGTGCCATTTAATATGCCAATATTTTGCCCCTCCAATATGCATGGATTTTGCCCCTCCAACATGCCAGGATTTTTCCCCTCAATGTGCCAGGATTTTGCCCCTCCAATATGCCAGGATTTTGCCCCTCCAATATGCCAGGATTTTGCCCCTCAATGCCATTTAATATGCCAGGATTTTCCCCCTCCAATATGCCAGGATTTTGCCCCTCCAATATGCCAGGATTCCCCCCCCTCCTCCCCCCTTCCCAGTACTTACCTCGTTGCTGCTCTGCAGCTGCGCGCGGCTGTGAGGGAAGCGTTGTGAGCTCCCTTCCAGGTCG
The DNA here is from genome assembly GCA_036172795.1 of Pelodytes ibericus. Lineage (NCBI taxonomy): Eukaryota > Metazoa > Chordata > Amphibia > Anura > Pelodytidae > Pelodytes > Pelodytes ibericus. Next base: position 138,253,045 of record CM069861.1, read on the forward strand.
CGCGGCTTCAATAAAATTTGTTTAAAAAAAAATGTTTAAACAAACTTTATTGAAGTCGCGCGGCTGGAGGGGAGCACACAACGATTCCCTGATAGCCGCGCAGACCTGCAGAGCAGCAACGAGGTAAGTAAAAAGGCGACATCTGTCGTATTAGACAATTAAAAAGTCATCTTATACGCCGGAAAATACGGTAGAATGCCTAATATGCCCCTATTGATATTCCCACTAATATGCCCCAATTAATTTGCCTAATATGCCCCTATTAATATTCCCACTAATATGCCCCAATTAATATGCCGAATAAATATGTCACAATTAATATGCCCACTAACATGCCACAATTAATATGCCCAATAATATGCCACAATTAATGTGCCCAATAATATGCCACAATTAATATTCCCAATAATATGCCACAATGAATGTCCCAATAATATGCCACAATTAATGTGCCCAATAATATGCCACAATTAATGTGCCCAATAATATGCCACAATTAATATGCTGCTATTGATATGCCCAATTAATATGCCAAAATTAGTTCTAGCAAAAAATACTGTCGTCCCCCCCCAGTATTCACTTTCATGCTGCTCTATCTCCAGCGCTCGCCTCCCCACTACGCTCATCACGGAAGGTCACATGACCTGATGCTTTGAGAGCATCGGGGAGCGCGAGACAGGCAGCATGGAGACTTGTCACAGACTCCATGCTGCCTGCATGCTTCTGTGGCAAGGTTTTTTGTTTCTTTTCTTCGACCAGATTAAGGCATGGGCCTCGAGGACTTTTGCCGAGGCACCAGGGCTGTAGCCCCTAAAGCCCATGCCTTAATCCGGCCCAGGCCACGCGCAGAATAAAAAAATAATAATCTCATGGCTGCCTGCCATCGGGATACATATATCCCGGCGGCAGGCAGCAGCCGCCCTCACAAAGCTGGCACCCTAGGTGAATGCCTTGTTCGTCTATAGGAGGAACCAGCCCTGATGGTATGTTGCTGGATGAGTGTGCAGGTGCACCATCTACTTCTTTGCCACAGCCAGATTAGGACCAGATATGGAATCAAGTATGCATTTGTTACTTTCACATAGCTCCCAAGCTATTCATTTGTTAGGCATAAAAGTAATGTATGCATCACTGTTGCTAGCATACCTCCCAACTCCAGCCCCTAGTTAAATGAGGTGAGTACTTACTATGTTTACTATGTAATATCTTACTACTTACACTTAGTAACTACTTAATATCTAGCATAATGGAAATCACAAATGGGAATTGGTAAAATGTTTAGTATTCATTGAATTAAAAATATGATATTTAAAAGCAATTGAAAATTTAGACATTAATTATTATTTAATTTATTGAATATAACTCACTGAATGGCTGTTGCTAACTGTTGTATCGTTTGGATATTTATTTGGCTGTACTTCTGATGGCAGGTTGTGACCACAAAGATTTTTGTGTGGCTAATACATGGTTAAAAACCTATAGGTTTTATTGTATTACTGCATGAAAAGAATATCCTGCAGCCTTAGCTGAGCTACTGCATGGTATGTAGCCCTGTACATTAAAACGTTGGACAACGGTAATTTACTGTATTGTTTAAAGGTTAAATCTGTTTAACAATTCTTATCCATGTGCTTTGTGCAATGCAGAAGTTTGGGGATTTTTAATAACAAAACTAATAAGTGCTGCCTGTAGCACGCAAGCAAATTGTAGAACATTTGGGGATTAAAACATTCCATAGATATTGCTCTAGGTGCTACTGCTTCGAAGTTTTAAACTGTCATCCAGATTGGTTACATGGAACTGACTGCAAGAAAGCAAACAGTAATGTTTTCCTCCACCTTTAATCCAAGATGCAATTGTCAATAAATTTATCTTGGTAAAATATTCTGCAGATAAGAAAAATCAACAAAGCTTTCATTAGTGACTAACTTAAGCTAAGTGATACTGGCTGCAATTCTTGGAAGAAAGGCAGGAGGTCAGGCCAGCAGTGCTCTTAGTTAGGACTCTGTAAAAGCTGCAATACCGCACACACCTCACCTTAGTTTGTGGAGGATTAAAATTAAAGGTGGGCAGAGATGCTGTTCCAGAGCTCTTGTACTGGTAACCTTTCTGATGACTGAGCTGCAACAAGCTCTTAATATTCTGGCACAAGTGCAAAAGCTTACTTTAAAGGGTCTACTCAATAAAGAGAGAATTGCAAGGAATTGAGATGGGAATTTCAAACTTTGGGCCAAAGTAGGGCAGTTGCAAAAATTCTCCAATGCAGCCACTTTATTATGTTTGAAATGCCCATATCAAATCTGTGAAATCCTTTCTTTATTGGGTAGACCCTTACATTTTCAGGATGTTTTTTTTAATATGCTACTATTTATCTTTACTTTTTAAATTAATATACCGTATATACTCGAGTATAAGCCGAGTTTTTCAGCACATTTTTTGTGCTGAAAAATGCCTCCCTCGGCTTATACTCGAGTCAGCGTCTGGAAAAAAAAAAAAAATCCAAAACTTACCTCTTTGCTGCTCTGTCTCCCGGTGCTCTGAAGGTCTGTGGCTGTAAGGGAAACGTTGTGCGCTCCCCTCCAGGCACGCGTTCAACAAAGTGTGTGTTTTTTAAACAAACTTTATTGATCCGCGCGGCTGGAGGGCAGCTCACAACGCTTCCCTCACAGCCACGGACCTTCAGAGCACTGGGAGACAGAGCAGCAAAGAGGTAAGTACTGGGGTCTGGGGAAGGGGGGAGGAGGGTGGCATAACGAGCATACTAAGGGGCAATATCCTGGAATATTAAATGGCATATTGGGGGCAATATCCTGGAATATTAAATGGCATATTTGGGGCAATATCCTGGAATATTAAATGGCATATTGGGGGCAATATCCTGGAATATTAAATGGAATATTGGGGGCAATATCCTGGAATATTAAATGGCATATTGGGGGCAATATCCTGGAATATTAAATGGAATATTGGGGGCAATATCCTGGCATATTAAGAGCAAAATCCTGTAATATTAAATTACATATTGGGGGCAATATCCTGGAATATTAAATGACATATTGGGGGCAATATCCTGGAATATTAAATGACATATTGGGGGCAATATCCTGGAATATTAAATGGCAGATTGGGGGCAATATTTACCAGTAGCTGCCTCATTTCCCACCCTAGGCTTATACTCGAGTCAATATTTTTTCCCAGTTCTTTGTGGTAAAATTAGGTGCCTTGGCTTATATTCGGGTCGGCTTATACTCGAGTATATACGGTACATTATTCACTTAGAGAGTGATATTATGTTCCACAGCGTTGTACAATTGGCAAACAAAACATACAAGTATTCAGTAATATTACAAGATTAGACATAAAGGAACAAAAGGTGAGGGACATCTTGTTCAAATGAGTTTAAAGTCTAAAAATGAAGGTCATATACCCCAACTGCCCTGCTTTGTTCGGACAGTCCTGATTTGGGGTGTCTGAGGAACTGAGGCAGACAGGGCCGCCACCAGGAATTTCAGGGCCCCTTACTGAATAAATGTTCTGCCCCCCCCCCCCCCCCTTCCCCTCACAAGCATGTTATCCCTGTCTAATGTAATATGGAGGGTGGTTGGGAGCAGTTGGTCAAAATGCCAGTAATATTTTGCCACTCAATAAGTCACTATTTTTCCCTCAATATGCCATTTAAAATGCCAGTATTTTGTCCCTCAATATGCCAGGATTTTGCCCCTCAATATTCCAGGATTTTGCACCTCAATATGCCAGGATATTGCCATTTAATATGCCAGGATTTTGCCCCTCAATATGCCAGGATATTGCCATTTAATACGCCAGGATTTTGCCCCTCAATATGCCAGGATTTTTCCCCTCAATATGCCAGGATTTTGTCCCTCAATATGCCAGGATTTTACCAATTAATATGCCAGGATTTTGCCATTAAAAATGCCAGGATATTGCCATTTAATATGCCAGGATATTGCCATTTAATATGCCAGGGTTTAGCCCCTCAGTATGCCAGGATTTAGCCATTCAATATGCCAGGATTTTGCCCCTCCAATATGCCAGGATTTCCCCAGTACTTACCTCCTTGCTGCTCTGCAGGTCCGTGGCTGTGAGGGAAGCATTGTGCGCTCTCCTCCAGCCGTGCGGCATCAATAAAGTTTGTTAAAAAAAAAAAAATGTGACCAGAGTAACTCCGGTTGATTTTTTTTTATAACAAACTTTATCGAAGCCGCGTCGCTTCCCTCACAGCCGCGGACCGCCTTAATAGAGAATTTTTAAAAATGGTGTGACCCAGAGAGTTCAGAGGGGTAGCAGGATTCAGAGCTGCAAACCTGCGGTCCTGATCACATTTATCCATGTCTGGTCAAGTATGCATACCTCCAAACTCTCCCTCCCACACTGGTACACGAGGGGTGCAGCTTGGGTGGTCAAATGTAAGTGCTACCAGTAGGCACTGTCACTCCAACTGGAAGTTCTATTGTGCATGTGCAGTAATCAGTCTCAGGTTTCCTAGGAATTTAAATTTGTGCTGTGGGATTACGGTCCCAAGTCCCGCTGTCCCTCTAAGCTTTTCCTCTGTCCCGAAAAGCAGGACAGAAATAGAGCTCGGCAGGATAGTGTGATTGCCTCTCAAATTTTGGACTGTCCAAGACATTGTCAGGGTTGAGAATTGAAATGCTGCCCTCCCCATACGCATAAGGTCACACATCACACACAGTCACATATCTGCACAGACAATTAAATAGACACAGTCAGTCATACACACAGTCACACAGAAATAAACACACACACACTCAAAGCACACATAAACACATGCACACAGAAACACATGCAAACAGAAAAACACAAACATGCACACACACATTAACATGAACCTGTGCTGACAATTCTATTAGGCAGTTCTGCTTAATGGACTCACTAAGGAATCAAGCACTGCAAATGTACTTAGAAGCAATAATTACAGTTGTTGGGACACAATGTTGTTGGGACATATTAAGTGCGGAGGATATCAGTGGTGATGATGAACCAAAATGGCCAGAACATATCATTAACAGCAGCTCTGACAACAGGAACAGCGCGGGGTGGACAGCAGCAATTTGCCACACCCCCTATTACAGTGCTGCCTGGGGTAACAGGCACAACCGGACCCATTGTAGTTCCGGCTCAGTGTCCTGTGGAACGCATGAAGTATGGGCAGAGTTTTAGATTAAGTTAACCCATCACATGAAGTTAGGCGCATTACCAATCTGCTGCTTGTTATTGCATTATCTACTTCCTAGCAATGTAAGGGTTAATATCTTCAGTGATATAACATATTCTCACTCTGATTGGCTGGCAAATCCAGACAGTTTCATGATAAAAAATGTAGATAGTGCTTATACTTTATTTTATAAATAAAGTATCTGCTGTAAACTAAAAGCTTTTTCAGTTATGCAATATGGGTGTTAAATCACTTCTCCTTAACTTTGATATGCATTTTTATATATATATATATATAAAAAACATGGTAGCATGGTTACTGTAGAGTCCATGTAAGAGATAAACTCATTTTAGATATGTCTGTGCTGTGTCTCCTGTTTATGTGTGTTCCATCACAGGTGGCGTTGTATGCAAATGAACTACTTTTAATGGGAAATGTTTAATTTGGATATCAACACACAAGGTCATAAGCAGGGGACACCAAAGACACATTTAAAATAAACTTTTCTCCTACTTTATACTTTTTATTGCAATTATGCCAACATAAATAAAAGGCCATTTTTGATACTTCTTTATTCTTTGTGTTCACAGAATACATACTGTTTAGGTGATGGGGTCTCTTTAAGTTTTTATGTGATCATTGTTTGTTTTACCTGTAACTCAGCAACTAATTGTTTAAGGGGTTAAAATATTACATTTCATCGCTGAATTGATGTACAAATATATATATACATATATATAATGAGGAGACAAAGAAAATGTTTTGCACATAAGCATCTCTGGCCTTTCATTTCTAGTAGGTACAGTCAGCCAAAATTGCTATGTAGATTAGACAATAGAATATGTTTCCTAAGGTGAGCTGGTGTATGATTGAGGATGATGGGACATGTAGGAGTTTACGTACCAGGCTTTACATGTGATATCACATACAATTGGTGCCACTAAATAAATACAACTTTACAGTTTTATCTTGTGTACATTGGATTCAAATAAAACTCTTATATCTGGATGGGTTTTATGTATGCCTTGGAGATTAATACAACTGTCCTCACTGATGGGGAAACTCTTCTGTATTGAAACTAGGGAAGGGACTGGTGTTCTCCTTTCTGTTTGCTCATTTGGCTGTAATGACTACTATTATAATTTAATCTGCTTTCCTGGCCAGCACTGTTACATTCCAACGATGCATTCGACTCTGGCTTTTTTTATTTTTTTCCTCTAATGGCCACCGTGTTAAAGCTGGCATTGTCCAAATGTCACCAACAATGACAGCACATACGGTCCATTGTCATCCACATACAGGTAGCTCAAATCTAACCTAAAACATTCCTGCACATCTTGTGACAGCCCTGGCTATTAGCCACAGAGCAATAAATAATCAGTTTTGCAACAGGTGTACAATGACCCGCAGCAGATAAAATGTCAATCATTCAACTGTCACTTCTTCTTACTCCTGTGTTATAGAAATATAAATTGTAGCTGCAATTACAAACAAGAGACCTACCCAACATTAGCTTTTCATAACTACAGTAAAATCTAAAACCAGTTCTTTGTATGTTCATGTGCAATCTCATGTTAGTTAACATATACAATCATAGGTTTCAGTTACGGATTATTTTACGATGATAAAGTAATGTAGTGCACAACGCTTTTTTCCCATTATTATTTACTAACTTTACACTACTTTGTACTGTTTCAATAGATCCGCAAAGTTGTAAGTTACTGATTGTCTGCACCACATATCCTATGTTTTGTTTTGCATGAGCTCATTGTTGACTAGCAAAAAAATATCTGATTACAAAGTAACTTATGTTTTGAGTGTGTAAGCTTTAATGATTCCTTATACAAAATGAATAACAAGGCAAAAAAGAGATCAATACAGAACTTCTTTGCATATCACTACCCACAACCTTGTTGCATCCAAGGTCTGGCAATATGTATGTACTGATTTTACTGTTTTTTTGTTTGTTTTTTTACAGTGGAAGGGTATCCTGTGCTGAATTTACTTCACAATAACTGATGTTCTGTGTAAGCACTATGTGTGACCCACTATAAGACTTTGCATATATTGGTTATTTATAGCTACAACATGCCATTTGTTTCAGATTATAACTTGTATAACTTGTATTAAGTAACATCATTAAGGTTTTTTTCTGTTGCTTCACAGTGGTATTTTGTTAACCTCTTAAATATGGAGGCTGCTTTTAGACTTCTGCATTTTTTGTGTTTAGCTATAAATTGTTATCGTTTTAATATACACACACATATTATATACTGTTTTTTTAATAAAATAATCCTAAAATATGATGAGAAATTGAAAAAAAAAACTTTTTGTAACTTTTAAACATCTTTTACACAATTACAATCAGTAAAAAAAGACCCCTTCTAAATAGTTTCTAATATTTGTGCTGAACTTAGAATTATACCATGTTACATGGTCTTTTTTTTAAAGTTATAGGGCAATAACTTAAAGTAGCCTTTTTCCGTAACAAATTTTCCCCTACCATGTCCTTTTGACAGAACATCAATTGAACCCTAAACTTAACCCTAATTCTGACTCTTGCTCTAACTCTAACCTTAACAATATATTAACTCTAACCCTAATTCTTACTGTAACCTGAACCCTAAATATTACTGTAACCCTTGATTTCAACCCAAACTGTTTTTTTTTTAAAAGTTGTATTGTTGTAGACTTCCAGAGCAATGAAAGTGGTGATTCCATTACATTCGCTGTTTCCAAAGCTCTTGACCACAACAGGGCAGCGCCATTTCCAGTATGGAGCTGCTCTTTTGGTGAAATGCAGACTTTTGCTCCTAAGAGGCATTATATATGTGTCTGAGTGAATTTTTTAGATGTTGCCTGATGCCTCCTATGGCGGCCTTAAAGGTACATGTGCATCATGTTGTTGTTAAGGAGTTAAATTAACACCTTCCTTTCTGTAGGACATCCTAAAACACATGGGCCAAATGACCAGAGGACTGCATAGACACGATGAGCTATCCTGTGGATTCTGTTGCAGGGAACTGCAGCTAGATCCGACTTGTCAGTGTGGCTTCAGTCTGACGGGTTAAATGTAACCGATAGTTAGAGTGAGTGTTGGTTATATTCTCCTAAATAGTGCTGCACATGAACTTCTGGGTTCAGGCCTGCCTCCATGACATCACAGGTGATGTTGCAAAGTATTTCAGTATTTTGGCAGGGTACCACAGGGTCTAAAAAGACCCAGTTCGTGTCTCTGTCTCAATGTCCCTGACTCCCAATCAGATCCAGGAAAAAAGACAAAAGCATTAACAGGTGTCAAAAAGGTTAGCATCGTGCTCAATCACAGTTTGGGAAACATGGGAATCTGGTATTGAGGAGTAGGATAAAGATGAAAAATTTCCTGTTGCAGGACATGTTAAAATTGTTATTTTTCACTTGGCTTCCAGCAAAGGATTGTACACTTGGGGTCAGAGATGTTTGCCATCACTGAACTAGACAGTGCACAGACTTAAAGTATAGGAGATTATAACATCATATGACACAGATGTGAGGTGAGAGAGAATCTATTCCCATACTATCATAGCTCTTTCAGGTCACTAAAGTTCCACCATGTGTCTCCCTAAAAAAACGTCCGTTACCCCAAATAAAGTCAATTCACCTTTTTCACCACTTTAAAATAGTTTGTCTGCCTACCACACATATATGAAATGAGGACATGTTAGAAAAGCATGTTATTTCTCTCCAACACAGTCCATGATAATATTAATAATCTACCTTTAAAGCAATGGCTAATTTTATCTGACATAGATCAACGTCAAGACAAGGATTAGCTGTTCTTTAGATTACACCTCCAGTGTAACAATTCAAATACGGATGTCTTGACCCAAAACACTATCCCAATAAATACACATCACGTCCCTTGGATTTATCAATTTACAGAGCATGACACATTTTAAATGGCTCAGAGTATGAAGAGAAAGTAACATAGTGGCAAGACTGAACACGAAGGTTTCGAATCGCAAGCACACTGTGTGTGCACAAGGATGACAATAACGCCTCATGAAAAGGATTGTGAAGGTGTGCTGGGATTACCTTTGTTAGCCAAGTTCTTTTTAAAGTCCAAGCAGGTTTCTTCTTGGCAAGTGATGGTAACCCTAATATAAAAGGCTTGATAATGTGCTTGTTTTTATTTTCAATCCACCTTGCATTGTGCTTATGTCGTTTGATACAGTAGTGCTTTTGAATGAATAAGGCTGTAGTTAAATCTGGGATTCTGTCAGTGTAAGGCTGGTACTTTTGCTAGCAGCATGTTTTACAATAACTTGTAATAAATACAAGGCTATGCAACTCACGTGTCCTCGATTTCTGACCTGCAGATGAAATAGTGGACTCAATAAGACCTTCATGCTCACTGTTGAATGGGTAAGGTAATCAATATAGATGTTTTGTAACATAGTAATTTAGGTTGAAAAAAGACACAAGTCCATCAAGTTCAACCCTTCTACCTATCATTCCGGCTTTTGAACCAAAATGAGACAAAAAAAAAAACCTAGGAAGCTATTTCGAATTTTGCTTCCTATGGGGAAAAATTCCTTCTTGACTCCAAAGGACAATCAGATTTCTCCTTGGATCAATAAGCTCTATTATAAATGCTTATTATATTATTAATAGCCCTGTATGTTCTGCTTTTTTTTTTTTTTTTAAACATCCAGACCATTTTTAAATGCATCTATTGTAGTTGATAGCACTACGTCTCTTGGCAGTGAGTTCCATAGCTTTATTTTCCTTACTGTAATGAATCCCTTCCTATGCTGTCTAAGAAATCTTTGCTCTTCCAGTCTCAGGGAGTGACCTCTTGTTCTTTGTACATTTCTGGTAATAAACAGGTCACTGTAGAGGTCTCTATATTGGACCTGTAAATATTTATATAATGTTATCATATCATATGCCTTAAGTCTCTCTTCATAACTAAGATCCTCCAATACCCTTATTAATTTTGTAGCCCTCCTTTGCATTATTTCTAGTTCCATAATAACCTTTTTTTTAACGACTGATGCCCAGAATTGTACTGCATATTCAAGGTGAGGTCTTACCATTGATTTGTAAAGAGGCAAGATGATAACCTCCTCCCGTGAATATATATATATACCATGTTTTATGCAGCCAATATCTTTTTAGCCCAAGCAGCTGCTGACTGGCATTGAGCACTTTTGCCAAGTCTGTTATCTACAATTATTCCTAAATCCTTTTCATTAGTAGTTTTTCCCAGGGAAATACCATTTAAAGTATATGCTGCTTTGTTATAAAAATAGAAAAGTGTTGCGCAGAAAAAATGTTAAGTGGATAAATGTGAGATAAAAAATATTAAACAATACTTATCAAAGAAATAAATAGAAGGCAATTGATTCCAAGTAGAATGGATCTCGTAGTGCTCTTCTTTCACAAATAATATGGAAAGAAAAAAACAAATATATACAATGTGTGGTATTATACTGTGCAAATTGGGGTATAATTCTCCCAAAAGAAAATCACTCACGAAGTGCAGAGCCTTATGTACTGGCTCTGAGTATATTGCGCTTTGTGGACTAAAAGTCCTATCACTCTTTGGATGTGACTTCTCAATAGAACCAGCTCTTCCTTTTGTTCACCGAGAAATACACTTTATGTATATATGATGTAATTTATTTGCCCCAAAGACAAGAGATGGGCTTGACATTAACAGTAGACAGACATCAATTTAAAAACAATGAACACTTCACCGATCCTTCGATTTCGCCAAACACTGTAGATCCGACAGCGTGCACTTTCCGTTAGCTGGCAGTGATGGAGACGGGGTCGGTGAGTAGAAAAATACTTCCACGTTCACAGGAGTTTCTCAGATGGACGTCACAGACAGTTGACACGTTTCGCCCTATCAGGCTTCTTCAAAAACAGTGAAGTTTCATCTGGAGAGGTGCCGGTTATAAAGGGTCCACCTCGTACTGTTCCCTTGTGATTGTTTATAGCGACGGGAAAGCGTCCTTAGTAACCACCGTAACAAAAAGAGTGTCCTCCTTTCTTTCTGCAGCAGTTTAAAAAAGCGCAGGGCAGCAAAAACTACATATAACAACTTGTAAATGGCAATTAAAAAATACTATATATATATTAAGTGACGCTTTCACTCAATACATGTATCATCTGTTTACCACATAATCGCACATATAAATAAAACTATGTATGAAAATACAATCTACATCTATCAAAAAATATACATCATTATAAATGTATGTACAAAGGAAATATTGCATCTCAGCTTTAATACATTAAAACGTATATAAAAAAATAAAATATAGAATATAAAACCTCTATTAGAATAAAATAATAACAGGACCTATATGAAAAGAAAACAAAATAATTAAATTATCTTGATAAAAACATCTGAAAAACAAAACAAAAAAACTGTAGAAAGAGAATATCTCAGCAGAATGTTTTTATCTACAAGAATTTTTGTTTTTTTTATATATATATATATATATAAAATTTACAAAAAATGATGTAATTCAAAATCAGCATTTAAACCTTTAGGGGCCAAGGTATCCAGCTCGAAAATCCATCTCATCTCTGCTTGGCCTAATGCCTTAATTTTGTCTCCACCACGCCAATGTATTTTAGGTTTTTCGATGGCCAGAAATTGAAGTAGTGAAGGATCTTTTTTGTGTGAAACTAAAAAGTGTTGCGATACACTATACTTCTCATATCCATTTTTAATATTCCTAATATTTTCGCCTATGCGGGTTTTTAGGGCTCTTGACGTTCTCCCAATATAATGTAGTCTGCATGGGCATATAAGCATATATATAACCCCACTCGATTCACATGTAATAATATCTTTAATTTTATATATTTTGTCTATGTGGGGATTCTTGAATATACAGATAGTTTTCTTTTATATTTTTATTACTTTCTCTACAAGCTAAACACATTTTACACCTATGAAACCCCATCATATCTCCAAAGATATTCTTTTGTGTCTGTTGGGTTTTTGTAGTCTTTAGAAAGCTACTGCTCAAATGGCTCTTTAGACTGGGAGCACCTCTATATATAATTCGAGGGTGTGTGTTTAGTAAAGGTTGAAGATCGGGGTCTTGTAACAAAAGAGGCCAATATTTATTAAAAATCTGTTTAACCTGTTTATTATTTCTACTGAAATTAGTTATTATGGGGATACTCTGTGGCTTTTGTATGGTAACTTTTTTGGCCTTGGGTTGTAAAAGGTCTTTTCTGTCCAGGTTCCCTATTTCTTGGATAACTTTATCAATGGGTGTCTCTTCTTACTTTTTATCGACAAACTTATTTTTAACCATTTCTACTTGTGTGAAAAAGTCCTGGATATCATTGCAGTTCCTTCTTACCCTGCATATTTGACTTTTGGGAACATTCAACAGCCACGGAAGAAAATGACAGCTGTCAGATTCTATATAGCTATTTGTATCGACCTTCTTAAAGAAGGTGCGAGTTTTAAGGGTCTCAGTGTCATGGAACACTTCTAAATCGAGAAAGTTAATATTTTTGTTGCTATATTCTGCAACCAAAGTAATTCCCCAAGTATTAGAGTTTAAAAATGATAAAAAAGATTTCAATGATGGCACATCGCCTTTCCATATAAAAAAGAGGCGTCTATGTATCTCTTATAGGTCACCAGGTTTGCAGCCCAGGCATGCCCCCCATAAATGGACAATTCTTCCCAGAATGCCATTAATAGGTTTGCATAGCTGGGGGCAAACCTGGTGCCCATAGCCGTACCTCTTAGCTGTAGGTAATAGTTATGCTTATACCAAAAGAAATTGTTCTCTAGTATGAGGAGAATACCCTCCAAATTAAAATTAATCTTGGACTCTGGAGTGGTGGCGGCCCCTTGTAAAAAATTTTGGACTGCCTCGCACCCCTTGGAGTGTTGGATGATAGTGTACAATGAACTAACATCACAGGTCACCAACAAATAGTTGTCCTGCCATTCAAAGCCATCAATTTCTCTTATGAGGCTCATGGAGTCCTTTAGATAGGACTTTGTCTGAGTTACGTAGGGTTGTAATAACTTGTCAATATACTCTGATAGATGTGATAAAAGAGAGTTAATCCCCGATACAATTGGTCTCCCCGGTGGATTGGTAAGATGTTTGTGGATCTTTGGGAGTATATAGAAAACAGGAGTTTTTGGGTGTGATGGATTTAGATATTGATGTTAATTTTTGTATAAAATATTTAGTAAAAGGCCCTCATCTAAGAATTTGGTTAGTTTATTTTTAATGGTGTAGGTAGGATTATAATCCAATTTTTTGTATACATCTTTATCGTTTAGCTGTCTATCTATCTCTGTACAATATTGGGCTTTATACAACAAGACTATACCACCTTCTTTATCGGCAGGTTTTAAAATAAGTCCTTCATTATTTTCTAAAGTATTCAATGCTAGGAGTTCTCCTCTAGATAAGTTGTGTTGGAATTTGTTTATATTTTTGATCTTTTTGATGTCATTCGTTACCATTTTTTAAAAGGCCTTCATTTAATTTGATTTCATGTGTCTCATAGGTGTAAAATGTGTTTAGCTTGTAGAGAAAGTAATAAAATACAAAAGAAAACTATCTGTATATTCAAGAATACCCACATAGACAAAATATATAAAATTAAAGATATTATTACATTTGAATTGAGTGGGGTTATATATATGCTTATATGCCCATACGGACTACATTATATTGGGAGAACGTCTAGAGCCCTAAAAACCCGTATAGGCGAACATATTAGGAATATTAAAAATGGATATGAGAAGCATAGTGTATCGCAACACTTTTTAGTTTCACACAAAAAAGATCCTTCCCTACTTAAATTTCTGGCCATCGAAAAACCTAAAATACATTGGTGTGGTGGAGACAAAATTAAGGCATTAGGCCAAGCAGAGATGAGATGGATTTTCGAACTGGATACCTTGGCACCTAAAGGTTTAAATGCTGATTTTGAATTACATCATTTTTTGTAAATTTTATATATATACATAAAAAAAAAATTCTTGTAGATAAAAACATTCTGCTGAGATATGCCACCATATGTTCTCTTTTCTACAGTTTTTTTGTACTGTTTTTCAGATGTTTTTATCAAGATAATTAAATTATTTTGTTTTCTTTTCATATAAGTCTTGTTATTATTTTATTCTAATAGAGGTTTTATATTCTATATTTTAATTTTTTATATATACGTTTTAATGTATTAAAGCTGAGATGCAATATTTCCTTTGTACATACATTTATAATGATGTATATTTCTTGATAGATGTAGATTGTATTTTCATACATAGTTTTATTTATATGTGCGATTATGTGGTAAACAGATGATACATGTACTGAGTGAAAGCGTCACTTAATATATATATAGTATTTTTTAATTGCCATTTACAAGTTGTTATATGTAGTTTTTGCTGCCCTGCGCTCCCCTGTTTTAAACTGCTGCAGAAAGAAAGGAGGACACTCTTTTTGTTACGGTGTTACTAAGGACGCTTTCCCGTCGCTATAAACAATCACAAGGGAACAGTACAAGGTGGACCCTTTATAACCGGCACCTCTCCAGAGGAAACTTCACTGTTTTTGAAGAAGCCCGATAGGGCGAAACGCTTCAACACTCTGTGACGTCCATCTGAGAAACTCCTGTGAACGTGGAAGTATTTTTCTACTCACCGACCCTGCCTCCATCACTGCCAGCTAACGGAAAGTGCACGCTGGCGGATCTACAGTGTTTGGCGAAATCGGAGGATCGGTGAAGTGTTCATTGTTTTTAAATTGATGTCTGTCTACTGTTAATGTCAAGCCCATCTCTTGTCTTTGGGGCAAATAAATTACATCATATATACATAAAGTGTATTTCTCGGTGAACAAAAGAAAGAGCTGGTTCTATTGAGAAGTCACATCTAAAGAGTGATAGGACTTTTAGTCCACAAAGCTCAATATACAGTACATAAGGCTCTGCACTTCGTGAGTGATTTTCTTTTGGGGGAATTATACCCAAATTTGCACAGTATAATACCACACATTGTATATATTTGTTTTTTTCTTTCCATATTATTTGTGAAAGAAGAGCACTACGAGATCCATTCCACTTGGAATCAATTGCCTTCTATTTATTTCTTTGATAAGTATTGTTTAATATTTTTTATCTTACATTTATCCACTTAACATTTTTTCTGCGCAACACTTTTCTACTTTTATTACTGTATTTTGTGCCCTCCTGGGGGAACTGCACTAGTGTTTTGCAGCTCGTTTTTTTGCATAATATTAGCGCCTGTCACTTTATATATTCTTTATATGCTGCTTTGTAGTTATTTTTCCCATAATGCATAACTTTACATTTGTGTATATTGAACCTCCTTTTCCACTTAATTGCCCAGTACCTCACTCTGTCCAAATCTTCCCGTAAAGAACAAACATCAAGGTTAGTTTGTATTATCTTACCTAATTTAGTGTCATCAGCAAACACTGAGACATGGCTCTCAGCTAAACATGGGAGATCATTAATAAACAAATTAAAAAGAAGAGGACCTAAAACAGACACCTGAGGTACTCTGCTGAATACCCTGGTCCAATTTGAGGATTTTCCATTTACAAAACCCTCTGCATTCTATCTTTTAGCCAATTTTCAATCCAAATACATGCCCCCAAACTTGTTTCTCTCAATTTGTAGAGTAACCTTTTGTGTGAAACTGGATCAAATGCTTTAGCAAAGTCCAAATAGATCACATCAACTGCCACACCTAGATCTATATTTTTACTTACTTCTTCATAGAATGTTATTTAGTTTGTTTGACAAGACCTGTCTTTCACACAACCATGTTGACCTATTATATTCTGATTCAAGATGTATTCTTGAGTGTATACCTTTAGCAATCCTTCAAATAATTTCCCCACCACAAATGTCAAGCTCACTGGCCTATAATTACCTGGCAGAGATCTTGATTCCTTTTTAAATATTGGAATGACATTTGCCTTTCACCAGTCTGTTGGCACTATACCTGAACTGAAAGAATCCCTAAAGATCATAAATAGTGGTCTGGCCAGAATTATGCTTAACTCTCTAAAGACCCTTGGTGTATACCATCTGGCCCTGGGGCCTTGTCTATCTTAACAGAGTTTAAATACTCAAGCACTTTTTCCTGTGTCAGCCAATCCCATGTTTGCGATGACTGTCACGTAACGTCGGGTAGCAGGGGCTCCTCCATCTGTTCTTCCTTATTATAAACAGAAGAAGAAAAGTATTTAAAATGTCTGATTTCTCTCTGTCCTCACTAACAAAATTTCCCATTTGGGATAACAAGGGCCCAACATTTTGCCTCTTTAGCTTTTTTCCATTTATATACTTATAAAAAATGTTGGGGTCAGTTTTACTCTCCTTAGCAATCCTTTTCTTGTTTTCCAATTTAGCCATTTTAATTGTCTTTTTGCAGGATGTGTTGGCATCTTTGTACTCTATAAATGATAATGCTGAACTCTTGCTTTTATTATGTTTGAATGCCATTTTCTTGTTTTGTATTTCCTGTTTCACGTTACCAGTAAGCCACATTGGTTTTGATTTGTGTCTTTTGAATTTGTTTCCCAAACGGTATATATTGGGATATGTACTTTTGTTATGTGTGTTTAAATTAATTCCACTTGTCTTCTGTGTTTAGTCCAGAAAACAATCCTTCCCAGTCTAAATGTACAATTGGTGCACTTAGTCCATCAAAGTTGGCCCTTCTAAAATTAAGTGTTTTGGTGGCATAGTTACTTTTGTCCCGATGGGCTTGAGAAAGACCCATCGGTTCGCATGTTACCAGTTTATAAAATAAATTCCACTTCACTTTACCAGTGTTGAGCCATCTGTGAGAATGAATGAGCAGAATGCTTTTATCACCAGGAACTGCCCTCTGGGAAGAAAACATTAATATGGAATTCCATTGGAATGGATATTAAAGGCCGACTCCAAGCATTTTTTTCCCCATACTTGTACCCTTTGAAGCTATCACTCTCAGCCACCGGCAAAAGCTATCATTTTTGACTATTCTAGTTTTATACCTAATGGGAAAAATCTGCAGATGTGTGCTCATGTGCAATATATATATGCACATATGTAACTATAGCAATAATTTTCTTATAGGCTGCAGTCATATGCTAGAGAGTTATGTGGGAGGGTCAGTAAAAGTTACTAAGTTGATATTTATGAGTATATTAAATCAGATAAAAACTAAGGATCCTCAAGAAGTGCAAAAGCAATACAAACTAAAACAAACGAGAAAAGAAACAAAGAAAAGTAAACAGATCCTCAATAACCCCTATGTAAAGTTAATATGTTCTATACCATCCTAATTTACAGTGTTCAAACGATGGTAGTATGGCATAGAAGTCCTTAACTTTACAGCTTATTCCAGCCCCCTTTGACTATCAACAGGAACCCACCTGCCAGATGAGGCCACTCTGAGGATTGTGGGGCATTTTTTTTAAATTATTTTTTAATGATTTATTTTTCAATTCTATAGTTTTTAACTGGAGAATTTAAATGCACAGAATTCAGCTGTTTTTGACGATTTCAGTGTATTTCTCGGGATTTTGGCCCATATTGAGTAGGGTGAATCCATAAGATTAACATGGCCGGAATCCCCGAACCGAAAACCGGGAAACATTGCCGATTTCAGGCCAAAATTGTGAAATCGGCTATGTTGAGTAGCTTAATTTCTGAAAATTCATATATTCAGCTACTATAACCAATCTGGTCCCATTTCATGTCAGATAAGACTATATTGAGTAGACCCTTATATTTAAATCATACATGATGTCATTTTTAAAAATAAAAAAGGCCTTATTGTTCTATCTCAGTGAGGTGCTGCACCCTTTTGCAGAGAAAAGGCACCTCTAAGTATTTGTAAGTTAGGCCAACAGTAGAGTAGATCATTGCCTTACGCTGGGGACAAAGCATGCTATGTGAAGCCAGACATATTGACCTAGTTCCTTGCTTGGTATTTCAAGCATCTACTTGCCTCACAGAAATAAAAAAAAGAGTATGATTTTTCCCTTGAAGGCTAAATAATAATTTTTATGCAGTATTACTGACATTCATTGCTTACAATCTCCCCATAATTAAATAACTTTTTTTTCAAATAAACCATTCCAACTGTTTAAATATATAGCTAAACTTTACTGTCATGCTTTATGTCCTTAAAAATGTGATCTGTTGGATATCTCCAGTGTGTATTCTGTAAACAAACAATCTGCAAATGTAATAACAACCATCATTATAAGCATTACCTATGCTGCAATGTGCAGGTGTCCATGCTCTATATAATATATATATATTAAAAATAAGCACTTACAACTGCCTTAAATCACTAGTAAGATTTTACTTAATATTTAAAATTGGGCTATTGCCTGAATTAAAATGATACTTATGTTTTATCTTTCTATAAAGGAAAGGCAAATGCCAGTTCTATACTTTGTTTTGGGACTGGCATAGAAACCCACAAGGCAGTGGAGACTGGCTAATGTGCAGACATAATGAGAGACAATTATTATCTCATAATGCTGTTCCCTGCAACACAAATTAATAATATTGATGCACAGACCAGAAGCGTGGCGACAGTCCTTGTTACTCATTTACCTATTTGCATTATAAAAATGTTACATGCAATAAGATATATAGCCTCTGAGTTTCCTCTGTGGATCTTAAAAAGGCAGGTGTAATTAAAATCCTGATTTCTCACATGAAAGAGTTTTCTTTTCTATAAATGAATGTGTATTTAAATTTGTCAGTTCTACTATAGAATTTTAATGTATTTATATAAAACATTTTCCAAAGCCCCCACCTACAGGGTGAAGAGCCTTATAGCTGCCTATTGCTTAGGTAAAGGAAATGCTTTTGACAGTAAGGTAAGTAAAACTGTGATACATGTTATTTTATGCTATATGCAAACATTTGTTCCCACAAATATAGTAGAGCTAGAATTGCTGTCACTCAAATAATGGCCAATAAATTGAGTATGGCATTAGCCACCAAGGCAGAATGGCTATATTAACAGCTGTTCTCCTGAAATTCATTCAGCCAAATGGTGTTGTACTGATTCAACAGCTAGAGATGTAACTCTTCGCCACTATACACTTCTAAAAAGGCATTAAACATAAAAATATATTAAACCACCTTTGTCCTGGTCCAACGTGCTGGAACAAACAACTTTTCTATGAATCTTCAGCATGTTCTGTGCTACCTCTTCTATTCTAGGGCTTGTGCCCACTATTTGTGTAACTCCTTGGCATTTCTGGTTAACCCACTGCTCTACTCCAATGCGCTACTCCAACCTGCTCCCTCTTAGTTCACTGCTATTCTTCACTGTTTACTTATGAATTCCAGGGCCGAATTATGACATTGTAGGCCCCTGGGCTACAGGTATTGTGAGACACCTAGTAAATATAAGATGACCCTACTTGAAAAAAGGTTTACTAGTAATTAATAATTCACATGTAATCTGTTTTTTTATTCATATTTAATAAAACCTGTGATTGAGAAAATGCATTTATTGTTTTGATTTCCTTTTATTTGCGAATCTGCCCCTCAGACTTGCCAATCTGCCCCCATATTTGTCAATCTGCCCCACAGACCTGACAATGCATCCACAAACTTGCCACTCTGGCCCTCCGACCTGTCAATCTGAACCTCCGACTTGTTAATACACCCCAGACTTGACATTCTACAACCAGTCTTGCTAATGTATTTCCACAGCCAGGTTGCCAACTGAAATGCCATTATTTGCCCATTAATATGCCACTATTTGCCCATTATTATGCCACAGCAAATTTGCCCATTAGTATACCACTGTTAGTCTGCCCATTAATATGCCACAGTCAATATGCCCATTAATATACCACAACCAATTTGCTCATAAATATACCACAGCCAATTTGCCCTTAAAGATGCCACTGTTAGTATGTCCATTAATATGCCACTGTTAGTATGCCAATCAATATGCCACAGCCAATTTGCCCATTACTATGCCACTATTAGTATGCCCATTATTATGCCATAATAAGTATGCCACTATAAGTATGCCCATTAATATGCCACAATTAGTATGCCCAATAATATGCCACAATTAATATGCCCAATAATATGCCACTATTAGTCTGGCAAAAAAATACTGTTACCCCCCTCCCCAGTACTCACCTTCCTGCTCTGCCTCCAGTCATTTCCTGTGCTCCCCGCTACACTCAACGCGGAAGGTCACGTGATCACCCCAGCCAGTGCCTCTGTGGTAAGATAATTATATAACATTTATTCTACTCCAACTATAGAAAAAGAGGAGTTTGTCCAAATTGATTTTAAACTCACTTTTACCTCTTATATAAAGAATTATTTAAATTTTACTTAAACTTGCACCTTTAGTTATTCTCTTATTAGTCAAATCACTTTTAATATAGTTGACACTGCAGCCATTTCTTTATACTCCCCACTAAACAGCCATTCAAATTTAAATTAGATTGATTAACTACTATACCATGTTATTTTGGGAGAATTTGGCCATACCCCTGTATCTCACATGATTTGGATTCATTCACTATTTAAATGTGTGCACTTTTCCATGACGTTAGCATATGATTAAGCACTTTTAGCGCGAAATGCGTCATGTTGGCTATACCTTTGGTTCACCTTTTTCCATTTTTGCTGTGATTATATGAAGACACATTAAAACTTTATCACTACTTACCTTGATCCGTGAGTGCCGTTTTTTTCTGCTTCCTTGTTAACTTGGATACTTGGCCTCAAGTTTGAAATTCCTTTCCCAATTTCTTGCAATTCTCTCTTTCATAAATAAACCCGAAAAGATTTATCTCAAGACTATGGGATATGTTTTGAGTAGCAACTCAAACAAGCATAATTCCAAAGTGAACTAAATGTGGGGGAAGAATGTCCTTTAACCCCTTAAGGACAGAGCCTTTGAAACATTTTTGTCCTTTCTGGACAATGGCTATTTTAACATTTCTGTGCTGTTTGTGTTTAGCAGTAATTTTCTTCTTCGTCATTTTCTGTACCCACACATATTATATATTGTTTTTATCGGGACAAAAGGGGCTTTCTATGGATGCCATATTTTTGATCATATCTTATCATATTATTAAAAAAAAAAAAAAAAATATGGTAAAAAAAAAAAAAAACTCAAATTTCTTTGTTTTTATTTGACATACCTTCTCCTCATCGACAATAGCGAACGAAAAAACATGCTAAATAGATTCTACTATTTCTCCTGAGTACAGGGATACCACCCATGCATAGGTTTGTTGGGTTGTTTGGGGGCTAAAATGCCAAATTTGTGAGGTGCAGTTTTTTGTTTTCCAACTTGAAATTTTTACATGCAGACAGCCTGCACCCATGTCCCATTTGGGACATATTTGAAACCAGCCAGTGTATTTTACCACATCAACCCATATATTTTTTAAAAGTAGACACCCTAGGCTATCTCAAATGGTGGTATTTTTACACTTTCCATGCACTAATTCTACCACCAGCCTTTGTCAAAGTTTGTGGTAGTAATTTTTTTGTGTTTTTTTTTCACAAACCTTGTACTTCAGACATGAATTTACAGATTTTGGTATGTGTCACTGCCAAATAACACCCCAATAAGTGTTCAACAACATCTCTTGAGTACAGGGATACCACCCATGCATAGGTTTGTTGGGTTGTTTGGGGGGTAAAAGGCCAAATTTGGTAGGTGCAGTTTTTGGTTTTCCAAATTGAAATTTTGACATGCAGACCGCCTGCACCCATGTCCCATTTGGGACATATTTGAAACCAGCCAGTGTATTTTACCCCATCAACCCATATATTTTTTAAAAGTAGACACCCTACGCTATTTCAAATGGTGGTATTTTAACACTTTCCATGCACTAATTCTACCACCAGCCTTTGTCAAAGTTTGTGGTAGTAATTTTTGTGTGTTTTTTTTTCACAAATATTGTATTTTAGACATAAATTCACAGATTTTGGTATGTGTCACTGCCAAACAATAACCCAATATGTGTTCAACAACATCTCCTGAGTACAGGGATACCACCCATGCATAGGTTTGTTGGGTTGTTTGGGGGCTAAAAGGGCCACATTGTGAAGGTGCGCATTTTCAACTTGGAATATTGACGTGTAGCCAGCCTGAGCCCATCTTTCATTTGGGACTTTTTTTTAAAGTAGGACAGTGTATTTTACCCCAAAAAGTATATATTTTGTAAAAGTAGACACCCTAGGCTATTTTAAATGGTGTTATTTTAACACTTTCCATGCACCAATTCTACCACCAGCCTTTGTCAAAGTTTGTGGTAGTCATTTTATTGTGTATTTTTTCCCACATACATTGTACTTTAGACACAAATTCACATATTTCGGTATGTGTCACTGACAAACAATACCACAATATATGTTCAGCAACATCTCCCGAGCACAGGGATACCACCCATGCATAGCTTTGTCAGCTTTGTTGGGTGTTGAAAGGCTACATTTGAGAGGTGCGCTTTTTGATTTTCAAACTTGGAATTTGAACATGTAGAGCAAGGAAGGGGTTAATAGCTCTTATAAGAGCCTTTGTAGTACTGTACAAAAAAATTAACCCCTAAAAATGCACAGACAAGAAAAAAGGTTCTGCTGTGCAGTGATCAGTGGCAGGGAAGGGGTTAATACACTACACTATACAAAGGGTATGGCTTTTATAAAAGCCCTTGGGACTCACAATTTTTTTACATTTTATTTAATTTATTACAATTAAAAAATTATGTTATACAGATCTGTCTCTTTCCCTCACTAAAACTCAAGTGAGGAGAGGGAGGCAGATCCATATGGGTCAGAACAATATTTACGAACCAGACGAATGGTGATGCTCATCTGAGAAATCACCAAACCACCTTTGCCACTGATCGGCTGTTACTGATCGCTATACACGCGTTCAGACAGCTTCAAAAGGAATACACGTAATCCCCTAGTGGGTATAACTAACCCCTAGCGAGTCTGACAAAAAAAATGCTGATAGCAAAAAAAAATCCTTCTGCGACTAGATTGCTCCATATGCGCTGCTTAGGCAGTGACCATATTCACTGCTTAGGCAGTGACCATATGTGCTGCTTAGGAAGTGATATACGGCAAGGAAGGGGTTAATAGCTCTTAAAAGAGCCTTTGATATACTGTAATAAATCAAAGTAAAAAAAAATAACCCCTAAAAAAATGCACAGACAGCAAAAAATGTGCTGCTGTGTAAGATCACTGCGTACACAGCGATCAATTGCAGGGAAGGGGTTAAATACTGGAAACGGCTTTTATAAAAGCCTTTGGGTCTCAATTCTATTAAATATATTATAATTAAAAACTTACATTATACAGCTCTGTCTCCCTCCCTCACTAAAACTCAAGTGAGAGGGAGGCAGATCTACACGGGTCAGATCAAATATTTACAAATATTGATCTAACCAGACGAATGGTGATGCTCATCTAAGCAAACGCCAACCCGCCTTTGTCACTTATCAGCTGTTACTGATCGCTATACATGCGGTCAGACAGCTAAAAAGATTTTTTTTACGTTAAACGTAGTCCCCTAGCGGGTATAATTAACACGTGACGGGTGTAATAAAAAAGTAAAAAAAAAATTAAAAAATGCTTCTGCAGCAAGATTGCTGCATTTGCGTCAGATCGCTGCTTAGGCAGTGATCTACAGCAAGAAAGGGGTTAATCTCTCTTAAAAGAGCTTTTTTTTATACTGTAATGAATTACAGTAAAAAAAAAATGAACCCCTAAAAAATGCAGACAGAAAAAAATGTGCTGCTGTGTATGATCACTGCGTACACAGCGATCAATGGCAGGGAAGGGGTTAAATGGCTTTTATAAAAGCCCTTGGTGTTTAAAATTTTATTAAATATTTTTTTTATTATTTTATTTTATTTTTTTACTTTATCTGATCTGTCTCTCTCCCTTACTATAACTAGTAAGGTGAGGGAGGCAGATCAATACTTGTCAAAGGCAATATTTGCTAATATTGCCTTTGACTGTATGGTAAGTGCTCATCAGAGCACTTACCATACATGCCTGCACACAGATCACATAGATCTGTTGTGCCGGCATCGATTGGCTCCCCCTAGAGGATCGGAAGTGAAATACTTTCACTTCCGATGCTCTTGCCATTAGAAGGGAAGCGCTGCCTGTATAGGCAGCGTTCCCTTCTACTGAGCCGATGGGGTCGCTCAGGAGAGCGACCACCATCGGCTCTGGGGCAGCTGAAGGTGTTGTTAAGTGCCTCACTAGCGAGGCACTTTAACAACACCGCAGATGCTTAGAAAGCGAACGATCGTTCGCTTTCTAAGCACATGTGTGCAGCGGGCGCAGCCATTTTTAAATGGCTGCTACGATCACTCCGTGGAGTGATCGTAGCGCGCCCCTGCACATTTGGGGGGTGTTGCACAATGCCTCTACCTAGAGGCATTGTAGCAACACCGTTAGAGTAAAGAAAGCGACCGCTGGTCGCTTTCTTTACTCCATTTAGTGCATGACGTGCCAGGCACGTCACCTGTCGGCAAGTCCTCGATTTGCCGTGACGTGTCTGGCACGTCATCTGTCGTTAAGGGGTTAATACATAAAAAATATATTTCGATTTTTCTTTTTATTTTTCTTGTAATAAATATTTAAAATGCTTTAGAACAAGAGTTCCGCACAGACTAATTTCTTTGTTTATTACATACTTAGTTTTCTAAGCACACTTGCTTAGCAAATTGCAAATATAAATGGTACTGATAAAGCATTATATGGATTCAATTGACCCAGAGGCGTAACTAGAAACAACCGGGTCCCAGTGCAAAAATTGCCCCGGGGCCCCCCGACCCCACCATGCAACTCCACCCCAGAAATGCCACTTACATGCCTCCCAACTGTTCCACTTTGTACCTGGACTTGTCTTATATCTAGGATACAACAAACAAAGAACAAAATGCAGAAGAGAATGGCACTCACGGAGGCAGGTAAGTGGAAAAAAAATGGTATTTAATCCAGTCGTGTATTCACAGTAATCACAGCAAACGGTGGGAAAAAATAACACTAACTATGGAAAAGCATGACGCGTTTCGTGCTTAAAGCGCTTAATCATATGCTAAGCCCTAGGGTATTTCAAATAGTAGTATTTTAACACTTTCCATGCACTAATTCTACAACCAGCCTATGTCAATGTTTTTGGTTAGTAATTTTTTAATGTTTTGTTTTTCACATACTATGTGTTTTGGGTAGTCATTTTTTTTCACATACATTGTACTTCAGGCATGAAATCACAGATCCTGTTATGTGCCAGTGCCAAACAACACCTCAATATGTGTTCAGCAACATCTCCGGAGTACAGGGATACCACCCATGTATAGGTTGGTTAGGTTATTTGGGGGTTAGAAGGCCACATTTGATAGGTGCGCTTTTTGGCTTTCCAACTTGGAATTTTGACATGCAGAAAACCTTTTTTAAGCCAGAAACTGTATTCTACCCCACAAAACCATATATTTTTTGAAAACTAGACACTCTAGGGTATTTCAAATGGTAGTATTTTAACATTTTCCATGCACTAATTATACCACCAGCCTATGTCAATGTTTTTGGTTAGTAATTTTTTAATGTTTTGTTTCCACATACTATGTACTTCGGGCATGAATTTACAGCTCCTATTATGTGTCAGTGCCAAACAACACCTCAATGTGTGTTCAGCAACATCTCCTGAGTACAAACACGCATGCATAGGTTTGTTGGGTTGTTTGGGGACTAAAAGGCCCCATTTAGGGGGTGTGCATTTCCAACTTGGATTTCTGACATGAAGTCAGCCTGCGCCCATGTTCCATTTGGGACACTTTTGAAGCCTGTCAAGTATTTTACGTCCTGTGTCGGCAAGGGGTTAAACTCATTTAGTCCATTAACCTCCACCACTTCTGCTGGAAAACTATTCCATGCATCCACTACCCTCTCAGTAAAGTAATACTTTCATTAGTCCCTGACCTCATATCTAGGATAGCCTTATGCTTATCCCATGCATGCTTAAACTCATTTGCTGTATTAACCTCTACCACTTCTCATTGAAGGTTATTCCATGCATCCACTACCCTCTCCGTAAAATAATACTGAGTTTCTGACCTCCACTGTATTAACCTCTACCATTTCTGCTGGAAGGCTATTCCATGCATCCACTACCCTCTCAGAAAGTAATACTTCCTTTAATCCCTGGCCTCATTTTATATCTAGAATAGCCTTATGCTTATACTCCTTCACTGTATTAACTTCTACCACTTCTGCTGAAAGGCTGTCCCATGCATCCACTAGCCTCTCAGTAAAGTAATATTTTCATTAGTCCCTGGCCTTATCTTATATCAAGGATAGCCTTATGCTTATGCCATGCATGCTTAAAGTCCGTGTGAGACAGTCAGACGGGCAGCGGGTGCCCACGGGGCAGCTGCTTTGGGCCCCAAGAATGAATGCCCCGTTTGCTTACACTTTTTTTTTTTTTGCAGGGGTCAACAGGGTAGCCGGGCCCCCTGGAGTGATGGGCCCGGTCACAGCTGGGACCCCTGCACCAATGATAAGTACGCCACTGATTTGACCCAATATTATTCATTATCTCACTTGATATATTACTTGTTTAGGCCATCACAAGAATCATACACTTTGTTTTTTGTCTATCTCAGTCTTGATTAGCAAGGAGCTGGGGGTGCCACTTTTTGTGCTTCTGCCCGAGGTCTTATGCAACCCGATGAACTGAAATTCCAGTTACAAACAAGTGACATTGCTCTAGTTGCTTGATACTCCTCAGGCATCTTAGCAGGGGGTAGTGTTTTGGAAAATTGTAGGATGTTCTATATAGTTTGTCACCTTTCTGCATTTCAAGCCAAAGCAGGTGCAAAGGGATTAGTGAACACACAGGAATGTACAAAGCAAAGTCTCTTTTACTTGAGGCTGGCCCATTATAAGAATCTGCTGTTGAAATGATTCACATCTTATGCATCACAAACCTCTCTTGGGGGGTAAAAACTATTTAAAATAGATGTTAATAATTATGATAAATAAAAAGAATGAAGTATGTTTGCAGTAGGTTTACACCCAGGATTATAACAAAGTCATATGGTTTGTGTGCAATCTTTTGCTTTACAAATGATTTCACAGCTCACTGGTAATGAAGGGGTGAATTCAAATGAAACTAGGTTACGCCATGTATTGCTAAGGATTAAGGTAATGTGTAGTTGCAGGTGGGAAAACATAAATGGTAAGATATTATAAATGTAGTGATTCTTAAAACAAACACTAGTGTACTGTAAAAAAAAAATACCCGAATTTTGTCAAACACTGGTTACCATTTAGCAGAATATAGTTGCTAACAAACTGTACTATCTCAGCTTTTATGTCTTATGTAACTAAACCTTGACTTTCTTAAAGTGACATTCTACATTGTTATCAAACAGAGATGTGGTGTAAGGCGAAGGCAAAATAATTAGAGTGCTCGAGCCAGAGGCTCCATCGATCCTTCACAATATGAAAATGATCTCCATCAAGCCATAACACACAACTCAATAAAGTGCAAATTTATACCATACATCAATCAAATGGGCGTGTATCAGTCAAACTGAAATCACAATATTTAAAGTGACAGTGTGCTTAATACAAAGTGATGAAGTATATTATACAATGTATAGCCCTGAAGGATGTATAGAAATATAAACAATGATATAATCAAATTAAATAACAATATTACGGGGATATTAATCCCAAAAAAGGGTTTCTTTAGTGCAAATACTGAGTAATATATTAAAAACAACAAAACATCTCCTACGTTGGATCAAGTTAAAACTATTTGTAACATTGATGTTTGGTATAAATTTTATTGAGTTGTGTGCTTGATAAAGACCCATTGGGTCAAAATGTTGCCACCTGTTCAGATAAAACTCCATTTTACCTGATCTGTATTGAGCCTCTTGTGTTTCTTCATTTTCATATTATACATTGTAAGACACCAGAGTGAAAAGGAGCAAAAGAAATATACAATTCATTAAAAGTCTAACACATTTGTTGCAGTCTTAATTGACAATATTACATGATAAATGCATTTTAATGCTTTGTGGGAGCTAGTTACATGTTCCTGATAACCTAAGGATGTTAGATTTACATGTTAAATGTATTTAAATAAGTTTTCATTTAAGAGAAACCTGAATAGCAGACTAGTGTCTGGACAAAGGAATTATCTCCCAGCTTTAAAATAAAAAATGGTGTGTGTGTGTGTGTGTGTGTGTATATATATATATATATATACACACATACATATATATATATATTTCCCGGCCATGGCAGCACTACTCTAGGGTTAGCTCCTCCCCTCACTCCCATTGGACAGGACAACATTTTTAGCCTATAAGAGGCCACATGACCATAATACCCCAGTTCTTTTCCTGTCCACACTCCCTTGGTTTTTCTCTGTGTGATATTTCATTATCCAAAATTTTTCTTTTTTGACATACCTGGGACTTGTTAGTTCCTTTTCCTGGGATGAGTTCAGCCTCTCTTCTCCCAGAAGCTGCAGTACACGGCGCCTCACCAAGGGCGACCCCCTGCAGAAACCCCCTTAGTGACCGGGGGTGCATGCTGCAGTGACCCTGGGGTAGCAGCTGGGAACCTTGCAAAGTTGGATAAATCCTTGTTGGTGCCGTATTTCTGCTGATGGGAACAGGTTCCAGGCTTCCTGGCAGCTGAGGGGCTCTTACAGAGCTGGACAGAGGTGTATTGCATTTTTTGGCGCCTAAACAGTGAGTACTTCCGGGTCAGGCAGCCTTTGCCAGGATGTGACCTTTGTTTTGGACTGATTGGGAAATCCTTTTTTTTTTTTTTCCCTATTTAAATGTCTTTTTTTTTTTTTTTTTCTTTCTTTCTCTCCCTCCTATTGAGTCTGGAGGCAATCTGAAGTTGCTTATCCTGCAAGTTATACAGTGCTCTGGTCTCTGCAGATCTTGTGGTTCTATCTTTTTGTGCAATAGGTAGGTTCAGAATTTTTGGGGAAATCCTTATGTTTCATTTACATCTTCTTTTTTTTTTTTTTTTTTGGTGTTTTATCTGGATATTAGTTCCTAACAGGCGACCTTTTTCCAGCTGCTCAGGTTTTATATCATCATGGCCTCACCAGCCAAGAAAAGAAATAGGTCACAATCTAGAGGTACAAGGTATGTCAAACTATTTTATTTTTTTTTCTCCCTCTCAATGGATATATATATGTTACCTCAATTGGAATCAAAAGAGTGCCTTCTGTCATTATATTATTATGTCAGTTCCCTCAGGTCTCCGAGGAGATCCCCGGTTTCACCTGCGGACAGGAGACCAAGACTGAATAAGTGCAATGCATGTGACGAAGTGGCGGCAGAGGGGAAAAGGCTTTGCATAACCTGCATGACACTGGTAGCTGGCCCGCCAGTAGCTCATCCTGCAGTGGCTAACCCAGCTGATGTGATTTCCATCATCAAACAGGCAGTGGCTGAAGGTATTAAGGAAGCCACTCAGTCTACCAGGCGTTCTAGGCCTAGGAGGAGAGAGGTCTCTGACAGCGAGAGCTCTATGGTGGACTCCTACGAGAAGAGTCAATTTCCTGCCGAATACCCAGAGTCATCAGAGGATGATGAGTTCCCATATTCAGGGGGGTTTGATGAGAGGAAAACCGAAGCTCTCATTGAGGCAGTCAGAAATACTCTAAGTTTGGAAGAATCCTCTGTTGAAATACCCTCTAGTAGCAAGCACTTTGCTAGTCTCGAAAAGAAAGAAACTGCTTTTCCCCTCCATGAGACCATAAAGACCCTTATTCATGATGAATGGGGTAAGTCTGGAAAACGGGTCAGTTTTCAGGGTAAGTGGTCCAAGCTATACCCATTCAAGAAAGATGACTCTGCCTCTTGGATCTCAGCTCCCAAGGTGGACGCAGCAGTAGTCAGACTGGCCAAGAAGACCACCTTGCCTCTGGACGACTCTGGCTCTTTGAGAGAACCTATGGAGAAGAGGATTGATATTAATCTTTGCAAGGCATACGTGGCAGCAGGAGCCAGTCTGCACCCAGCAGCCGCCTTAACTTCTGTCTCCAGGGCCCTTAAACAATGGTCGGAGGATCTACAAGCTGATATAAAGGATGGAGTGAGTAGATTACGTCTCAGCAGAGCTGTGGAAGACATTAGTCTTGCTGCCGATTTTTGCTCCGATGCCTCTGTGGACCTTGTTCGCTCTATAGCTAGGTCCATGGCCCTGAATATTGCTGGCCGTAGAGCACTTTGTCTCAAGGCATGGGATGCAGATACCGCTTCCAAGAATAGTCTCTGCTCACTACCTTTTCAGGGAGACATGCTTTTTGGACGTCAGCTGGATGAGTGCATCAAGAGAGCCGCAGAAGGCAGTAAAGCCTTATTGCCATGCAACAGGAACACCAGGAGATCCTTTAATGTTGACAGGAGGTCTTTCCGAGACTCGAGGCAATACAGACCGGGAAGACAGTCCTTTCGGAGCCAGCCATGGAAGGTCGGTCAATCCTCCCATAGAGGTGGCAGGGGCAGAGGGGCGTCTTCCCACCAGAATAAAAGATTCTGACTGCTTCCAGGCTCAGTCTCCAAGAATAGGTGCAAGACTGCTTCATTTTTCGGAGACTTGGAGCCTCTCCATCAAGGATCGGTGGGTCCACAACGTGGTCTCCCAAGGTTATCGTCTAGAATTTGTGGGGACCCCTCCTTTTGGAAAATTCTTCAGGTCCTCATTTCCAGAAAATTTAAGAAAAAGAAAGGCACTTCTGGAATTCGTAGATTCTCTGTCCCAACAATTGGTGATCTGCCAGGTTCCCAGAGAAGAACAATTTCAGGGATTCTACTCCAGGCTTTTTCTTGCTCCAAAAGGCGAGGATGCATGGAGGCCAATCCTGGATTTGTCCATTCTCAATACCTTTCTGTGTGCCGGACGATTCAGGATGGAATCCTTAGCCTCCATTGTCCAGGCAGTATCTCCCGGCGATTGGCTAATTTCCATCGATCTCAAGGATGCTTATTTCCACATCCCAATCGCCAAAGTACATCAGAGGTTCCTGAGGTTCTGCCTGCACAACAAACACTGGCAGTTCAGGGCTCTTCCATTTGGCCTCAGCTCCGCACCCAGGGTGTTCTCCAAAGTCCTGATTTCCCTGATTGCAGAAATCAGGAAGAAGGGCGTCTTCATTTTCCACTACTTGGACGACATCTTGATACTGGCAAAGACTTACCCATGTTTGATTGCCCATCGAAACATCGCCAGATCAATGTTGGAGGAACATGGTTGGGTTCTGAATTTCCAGAATAGTCAACTCCAACCCAGTCAACAGATAATTTATCTGGGAGCCTGGTTCGATACAAGTCTGGGGGTTGTCCGTCTATCAGAGGACAGAATATACCGACTGAGAGAGAAGTTGTAAAAAATTCTTCATCTTCGCAAGATCAAGGCGAGAGCTTACATGAGCATCCTGGGTTCCCTTTCATCTACCATAGGCCTTACCCGATGGGCTCAATGGCATATCCGAATCCCTCAGAGATCCTTCCTGACCCAGTTCAGGCATCGGGATTTGAGCCAGCCCATTCTTCTTACATCCAAAGTCAAGGAAGCTCTCAGATGGTGGCTCTCAAAGGCAAACCTGACCAAAGGTTTTCCCCTGGGAGAGATACCTTGGTTGGTGGTCACCACGGATGCATGCCAAACAGGATGGGGCGCACATATGAACCAGATATCCCTTCAGGGGGAATGGCCGGTGTCCCTTCGAGGAGAGTCTTCCAACTACTTGGAACTGAGGGCAGTTTTCGAGGCCTTGCGTCACCTAAAGTCAAGAATCCGACACCATTGGGTGAAGCTACAAGTGGACAACACTGCAGTTGTGGCATACGTAAACCACCAAGGAGGTACTCGCAGCCCAAGGATGATGAGTATCATGTTTCCTCTCATGAAATGGGCTCAAAAACACCTTCTGGGGATATGTGCAATTTATCTTCCAGGTTCAATGAACATCAAGGCGGATTTCCTGAGCAGACACAAGATCTTTCCTGGAGAATGGTGTTTAGCGGAATGGGCCTTCCAGAGGTTGGTTCACAGATGGGGTCTTCCGGAGATCGACATGATGGCAAACTTCCAGAACAGACAGGTTCAGAGGTTCTTCTCCAGGGAGCATCATCATCTAGCAGAAGGTTGGGATGCCCTCAGCTGTTCCTGGAACTTCCGGATGGGGTATGTGTTTCCCCCAATTCCCCTTATCTTCACCCTCCTGCAGAGAATTCAGAGAGAACGTGTGGTGGTGATTGCAGTGCTCCCGTATTGGCCACGGAGACCCTGGTTCCCATTGTTGTTGAGCCTTTCCATGGAGGACCCTCTTCATCTTCCTGTAAGAGAAGACTTGCTGTCGCAGGGTCCTCTGTTCCATCCTGCTCCTCAATCCCTTCAGCTGATGGCATGGAGACTGAAAGGAGGCGATTACAAGACAAAGGGTTCTCAGATGTGGTGATTTCTACTATGCTTCAGGCAAGGAAAAGGAATACTTCGGCTGCCTATTACCGTATTTGGGACGTCTTCTCGGACTGGGCGTCTAACAAAGGGGTTTCACCGGGGTCCTTCACTGCTGTAGATCTCCTGGGTTTTCTGCAAGACGGCCTAGGCAAGGGTCTCAGCCTGAATACTCTGAAAGTTCACATTTCAGCCCTTTCAGCTTTATCTGGTGTGAGATGGGCTTTAGACTCCGATGTATCTCGTTTTATGAAGGCTGTCATGCGGATCAGACCTCCTATCAAATCCTTTTCTCCTCCTTGGGATTTGCCACTTGTCCTGTCAGCATTACAGGGTTCCCCATTTGAACCCATTACTGAGATTCCAGTTATGCTCCTTACGTTTAAAACTTCTCTTCTGGTCGCCTTGACTTCAGGTAGAAGAGTCTCTGAATTGGCAGCTCTCTCATCAGACGAACCTTTCATCTCTTTCCAACAGGATAAGGTGGTTCTGAGAACAGTCCCGGAGTTCAGGCCTAAAGTAGTTTCACCATTTCATATGAACCAAGAGATTATTTTGCCTGCTTTCTTCCCATCTCCTTCTTCTGAGGAGGAAAGATTGTCTCACACCTTGGATGTGGTTCGCTGTTTGTCGGTTTACCTCAACAGGACGGGCAGCTGGAGGAGATCACCTAGGCTTTTTATCGTCCCTCAAGGGCATAATAAGGGCCTACAAGCATCTCCTAAGACCATCTCTAGGTGGCTGGTCTCGGCCATTACTAAGGCTTATGAGTCTAAACAGGTTCCAGTTCCTCTTGGCCTACGAGCCCATTCAACCCGGGCTCTGTCTACTTCCTGGGCAGCTGTTGCACATGTGTCTTCTGATCAGATTTGCAGAGCAGCGACATTGGTCATCTCAGAATACCTTTATCCGGCATTATCTACTGGACGTGAGATCCTCTAGAGAGGCACAATTTGGTTCTGCCGTCTTATCAGCTTCTTGACCTTATATGGTCGTTTAATAAATTTCAGCATCATAGTGTGTTCTGTATCCTTTTTTTTTCCCCCCCAGAGTTTTATTGCTTGGGCATTGCCCTAGAGTAGTGCTGCCATGGCCATGGCCGGGAAAATTGTTTCATACTTACCGATATTTTCCTTTCCCGGTAATGGGCCATGGCAGCACTGGGCACCCTCCCTGGTCGTTGGCTTGTTACGAACTGGGGTATTATGGTCATGTGGCCTCTTATAGGCTAAAAATGTTGTCCTGTCCAATGGGAGTGAGGGGAGGAGCTAACCCTAGAGTAGTGCTGCCATGGCCCATTACCGGGAAAGGAAAATATCGGTAAGTATGAAACAATTTTCCATTATATATATATATATATTTATATACACATACATATACATATATAAAAATGAATTGTGATTCAGCTTCCTTTCCATTAATGCTCATGTTAAAGTAATGTAATAAGACCCCTCTCTGGAGTGTGTTAATATGTTTTAGCCCTCATCCCCTGCCCTCCAGACTATGCTTATGAATGATTTATGGCACACCCAGCTAAACACTTGGACAGCACTGCTTTATTTCAGAGGATGTTCTCAGTGCTCAGCTGAAAAGTACACTAAATATTTTAACTAAATACTCCCAAGTGCTAATTCTTTCTTTGTTCCATTGTCCATAAATCAATCAAAATATAGAAATGATTTTTTGAAAACACATAATGTGCCTTACAGGAAATATTATAACCCACCGCATGATACACGATTGCTCTTCCTGTGTATAATTATCGCTATGTAAATACTAGGTAAACGTTAGCAATTGTCTTTGGTTTTTGGGATTGGCACATTGCACCATGCTATGCAAGCACCTTATCAAAAAGTGCATAAATCATTCAAACAATCGCATCGAAACACAAACAACCAAAGTAGGCTCAAAACTATTTGCTCTAAACTTAAAGACTGTTTTTGTTGCAGACAAATCCCCTGTACCTTCCAAATACAGTAGATGGTAATATATTACTAACTAAAGTTGATCTATGCAGCAACCAAAGGAGTAGTAATACAAACTAAAACAATACAAATAAATATACTGAACTGCTAATACAATAAACTATATTCAATATCATTTAAAATCCTTTCAAGGCATTTCTTAAAATATATAATCAGTTTTGGCTTATATTTAATGTAGATCCCACAGATTTGTTTAAAAGATTAAAAATATAAGATGCAATTAAAGGGGCATGCCTGCTGGTGCAATGTTACTATAAATAAACCTTTATACATAATACATAAATGTCTGAATGCATTTCTGATTCAATGGAAAATGTGTGGTCTGCAGTCTAATATAGAACCAGTAGAGAGCAAAATGAAGGAGGCTGAGGACCTTGAGTAGACACAATAAAGAGGACTTTCTATTGCAAGTCATTATCAGGTGTTTTTTGTTTCGACTCCAAAATCAAACCTGTCTCTTCACTATTTGCAGCTGAGTACCGTGAAATCTCGTAGTCAACATTACCGTGTTTCTGGTCTACTCAAGGCCCTCAGCCTCCTTAATTTTGCTCTCTACTGGTTCTATATTAGACTGAAGACCACAAATTTTTAGACTGCATCCACAATAAACAGCAGTATGTTGGCATGAGAAAGGAAGATAAATGTGGCGCATATCCATATAGTAGTATATAATTAAATACATCCCAACATTAGGCTATACATTGGTAATCCTCCAATTTTCAACTGGTAGCCAGTATCCGAATGGAAATCAAAAAGGGAAACAAAAAAGAAAATAATAGTGCAGAATGTCAAAACACATACACTTATACTAAAATGGTGAATGATAGCCTCTCACAAAGTAAAGAGCACTGCTCAAGTATAAATGCGCGTTTCAGGGATGCCATGTGCTGAT
Organism: Pelodytes ibericus; assembly: GCA_036172795.1. NCBI lineage: Eukaryota > Metazoa > Chordata > Amphibia > Anura > Pelodytidae > Pelodytes > Pelodytes ibericus. The sequence continues at coordinate 138,288,653 of CM069861.1, forward strand.
AACCAGTTGTGTACTTAGGCGTTTGGACAAAAGCCCCGCCTCCTCAGTAACGTAATGCCGCACTACGCATTTCGCTGCCAATCAGCTTCTTTAACATGCATGTGTAAGCTGTCTGTCTCTCTTTTAATATACACCTCTCAATAAACCTAGATGTTAACCCTTTCATGGCTATAAAGGATTATATCTAATTGATGTGCCTGTGCAACTGAAAAAATGTACAATTATAAATAAAAACATTTTTTAATAGATATAAAAAATGACTCTTGTCCAATTAACAATAATAATAATTAAAATATACAAAAAACACTTCTAACCTGCTTATTGAGCATACTCATATAAACACAATATTTAAAAACCTTTTAGAAAAATGGTTTCAAAATGAAAACCAGTTGTTTTATTATAAATATATAACGGTATGTAAAACACCAATCGTATATAGACAGTATCTGTAAAGAGATAAAAAAGAAAAAAGAAAAAAAATAGTAATTAAATCACTCTAATAACCAGTAAAAATTAGAAAAAAATTAAAAATACTTATTTTGTTAGTTCTTGACTACAAAATTTTAGAACTTGAAATCACTGTTAAGACCATACGGGATTAATGTTCCTAAATCAAACATCATCCTCATTTCTTTTTGTCCCAGTTTTTTGATCAAACATGGGCAGCATAACACACACACACACCCACACACACATATATATATATATATATATATATATATATATATAATATTTTTCAAAAAACGCATTATTGTGTCTTTAAGCTCATAATGTCCTCCCTATTGACATTCTGTACTTCTTTAAAGTCCCTGTCCACAGAATATGTCTCATAGTTTTTCTCTTTAAATTAATTGCCAATTTTAGTGTCCTAGATTGCAAATTGGTCACTATCAGTACATTTTCTTTTGAGTATGATAAACTGGCCTATTGGTGGGTAACCAGGGACCATCATGACAGCTATCGGATTGGATGTAATTATTAATATCCCCTGGTTTAAAAAAAAGTTTTTAGTTTTTATTTCCAAATCCTTGATATAAACCATGAGGTACAGACTGTAGCAGAGCTTGCACTTGCAGAAATATGACTGAAGGCTTTGACTGGTTGCAATAATTAATTGAACTTACACTCTTCAACAAATAGCAGCAGTCGGGTACTAAAGCACAGACTGAAAGTCCAAACATCATCCTCAGAGGTTGCAGCAGGGTAGAATGTTTGCGCAGAATGTAGCAGAGCTCACACTTCCTAGAAGAAGCGAGATGATGGACACTTGTATACAGAATGCAGCAATGCTAACACTTCATTGTAGTTGTAGCAGATACTACTTAACACTTAACTGAATGCCAATGAGATTCAATGGAGAATATGGTGCCAATATGGGAAATTGAGCAGAATGATCAGGAAATCCAGAGTCGGGTAACACAATGGAGGAAGTCAAACAATCCAGGACTGGTACACAAAGGAGGTCCAGCAGACAGGCAAAAATGGTACATGAGAAATTGGCATGCAATACAGGAACTAAGACCAACAAGTAATAGGAAACACAACAGGTAGGGTTTGGTGATGTCGCCAACCTTTTCTAGTTTGAAAATGCTTTTTGGTATGCACAGCCCCTGACACCCACTAACAGCAGCATTATTTTGGTAATGTGCTTAGCGTTCCTGAGAACTCTACTGTTGCCAACCTGACTACCTATACTACGGCTGTCAGGGACAGTTGTGACAAAGGAGAGGTAAAACACATTCCGATCAATAGTTGTGTGTTTCTTTAGCAATTTAATATTTTTAAAGTTAACAAGAGATAGACTGGTGACTTGTTTATAAATAAACCTGTAATTCATATTAGAGTTGGCTCAATTTACACCAATTTGGTCCAAAATGGATTCGGATCGGGCAAGTCAGCTGAATTTTAGAAATCTCCGAAATATGATTACTCAATGTCCCTGAATTCGGGTCTGAATCAGCTATTTGAGTCATTTAGACACCTGAAGCATCGGAAGCATTCAGATCCAAAAAATGTTGCCATGAAAACCTCTGCACAAGCTCTGAATTAGGGAAGTATACACAAAATCTGCCAATTTCAATTCTCCTGACCTGAGCTGGAGAATTCAACTTTAAAGCCCTTAGAATTACACTACAAAAGGTTTGAAAGTGCTTTTTTCACATGTGTATTCCTACATATATGTTCTAATATAATTTCTGATAATTCTGACAAATATCCACCATTACAATATTTGCTAAAACGATGATATTTGGACATACAGTTAGGTCCAGAAATATTTGGACACGGACTGGATTTTCATAGTTTTGGCTCTGTATGACACCACATAAAACAACCGAGATGCAATTGAAGTACAGACTTTCATTACTCCTTATTTCACTGTAACTTTAATTTATTTTGGGAAACAGATGAAATAACAACACTTGTGTCAGTGTCCCAATATCTAGAACTATGGCAATTTAAGAAAAAACAAATAAAAAAGTATAATGTAGCAAAATACACTATGAACTGTGGAAAGTGTGAGGTGTGGAATAATGACACAAATATATAAGTTTAAATAATTTGATTTTTAATTTCTAATTTCTTTCATTAGGAAATAATATTTAATTATTTTTTTTGTATACAAGCCTAAGGCAAGGAGGGGGCGGTGAGAGGGGGATGTGGAGTTTGTCAGCGAAGGAGTACAGTTGGGTGATATGAATGGTAAGTAACCAGTGGTTCCATGACTACTACCAAGATGCTAGATTGTGATTTACTCATCCTTATCTGATGAGTAGAAGGATGATATATTCGGCTTATATTGGATTATAACTGTCCAGCCATGATGGTGTCATCATTCCTCTTACCAGAATGAACTTCAACCACCTGTGCTAATTTATGTTAGACACTGGAATTACCTGTCGAGGAGTGGTATGATCTAAGTAAGCATATCCAATTTAGAGTGATTGTATCACAAAATTCAGTTCCAGTGTTGAGCTCTAGCCTCTCACTCCTGATAATATATCAATTTCATATCCTTCAGATGAGCAACGGCTGCGCCTGAGTGACTAGCTATATCATTCTGCCCGTCCCTCTTTTATGAATGAAGCCCCATCTGTTGCACATGTTTCTACTACTTTCTACTGCTATTCAAATATATTATTTATGATTGACTTACCGTATACAGAGAGGAGGCTGGAACCAAGGCCAGCTGAACCATCTGACCTGGTGAACGCAGAGGAGGAGCTGACAGATCTTCAGTGTCCTGCGCAAGCCATTGCGCCTCGTTATCTGATGATTCTGGAGTTTGGGGGGACACAACTCCAGATGCTATGAGTAAAGTAAGAAAACAGTGTTAATACATATCAACTGAAATACATAAAACATCAATGGATGTTCAATGTTTAAAACAAGGCAAATCTATGTCTCCTGTCCCCTCAACCCTTGTGACTGTCTCAGGCCCCATGACCTGCAGTAGCTTCTCCTCACAATCCAGCAGGTCAGTCAACTTAGTGGCTCTGGCAGTGGTGGCTGCCTTGGATAACTTCCTCTTCACCTGTCGCTTCATGTCTGATTACCTGAATTATAACAGTGATACATTGCTATTGGTACACTGCCATTAATCATCTGTACATGTTATCCAATTTACACATATACATGTGTCTATCTGTACATGTATGTATGTATGCACATACTGATATGTATGTATACATGTATAAACACACCTATGTGCATGTGTTACCACTGATGTTTAATTCTGCTGATACACAGACATTGATATGCACTGCTTCATTTTACTGAACTTCCAAGGCCCTTAGCTACTTGCAGCATTTGTTTGTGCATGTGAATTGCTGCAATGTGCCGCTTGCCCACCCCCTCTACAGGTAAAATGCTTTGCCCAGGTACAGTTCTCTACACACACCCTTGCAGCTTAACCATGTGTGGCAGGCATTTAAACATGTGCAGCCACATGCAGAATTCTCTACGAGTGTACATATGTGTTTTATTGTTTATTGGCAGTTTGGGAGAGGGGATATCAACAGATTCCCTTAACCATTTGAAACCAGACAACCAACATCCCTTATCTGCACATTTTATATCAGTTGTGGTAGGGACAAACACAGTTGTAATAGGAAGCAAACAGTGGCGGACTGGGTCTAAAAATATTGGTTGAAAGGAGACAGAAGATGTAAAAGTAAAACAATTCAAGTTCAAGGTTTTTGAAACATAAATATCGAAGCATTCAAATATTATATTTCACATTATTACATAACATATGGTCAAATGCTTTGGTTACTTTAACAAAAATATGGTAATTTAAAAAAACTGGAACTTGAGATAAAAAAATAGGCATATAAATAGTATATTGCACATACCAAATGATGATCTGTATCTTCACCTCTATGATTACATATATCAGGTCTGTATACAGGGAGTGCAGAATTATTAGGCAAATTAGTATTTTGACCACATCATCCTCTTTATGCATGTTGTCTTACTCCAAGCTGTATAGGCTCGAAAGCCTACTACCAATTAAGCATATTAGGTGATGTGCATCTCTGTAATGAGAAGGGGTGTGGTCTAATGACATCAACACCCTATATCAGGTGTGCATAATTATTAGGCAACTTCCTTTCCTTTGGCAAAATGGGTCAAAAGAAGGACTTGACAGGCTCAGAAAAGTCAAAAATAGTGAGATATCTTGCAGAGGGATGCAGCACTCTTAAAATTGCAAAGCTTCTGAAGCGTGATCATCGAACAATCAAGCGTTTCATTCAAAATAGTCAACAGGGTCGCAAGAAGCGTGTGGAAAAACCAAGGCGCAAAATAACTGCCCATAAACTGAGAAAAGTCAAGCGTGCAGCTGCCACGATGCCACTTGCCACCAGTTTGGCCATATTTCAGAGCTGCAACATCACTGGAGTGCCCAAAAGCACAAGGTGTGCAATACTCAGAGACATGGCCAAGGTAAGAAAGGCTGAAAGACGACCACCACTGAACAAGACACACAAGCTGAAACGTCAAGACTGGGCCAAGAAATATCTCAAGACTGATTTTTCTAAGGTTTTATGGACTGATGAAATGAGAGTGAGTCTTGATGGGCCAGATGGATGGCCCCGTGGCTGGATTGGTAAAGGGCAGAGAGCTCCAGTCCGACTCAGACGCCAGCAAGGTGGAGGTGGAGTACTGGTTTGGGCTGGTATCATCAAAGATGAGCTTGTGGGGCCTTTTCGGGTTGAGGATGGAGTCAAGCTCAACTCCCAGTCCTACTCCCAGTTCCTGGAAGACACCTTCTTCAAGCAGTGGTACAGGAAGAAGTCTGCATCCTTCAAGAAAAACATGATTTTCATGCAGGACAATGCTCCATCACACGTGTCCAAGATCCACATCGTGGCTGGCAAGAAAGGGTATAAAAGAAGAAAATCTAATGACATGGCCTCCTTGTTCACCTGATCTGAACCCCATTGAGAACCTGTGGTCCATCATCAAATGTGAGATTTACAAGGAGGGAAAACAGTACACCTCTCTGAACAGTGTCTGGGAGGCTGTGGTTGCTGCTGCACACAATGTTGATGGTGAACAGATCAAAACACTGACAGAATCCATGGATGGCAGGCTTTTGAGTGTCCTTGCAAAGAAAGGTGGCTATATTGGTCACTGATTTGTTTTTGTTTTGTTTTTGAATGTCAGAAATGTATATTTGTAAATGTTGAGATGTTATATTGGTTTCACTGGTAAAAATAAATAATTGAAATGGGTATATATTTGTTTTTTGTTAAGTTGCCTAATAATTATGCACAGTAATAGTCACCTGCACACACAGATATCCCCCTAAAATAGCTAAAACTAAAAAAAACTAAAAACTACTTCCAAAAATATTCAGCTTTGATATTAATGAGTTTTTTGGGTTCATTGAGAGCATGGTTGTTGTTCAATAATAAAATTAATCCTCAAAAATACAACTTGCCTAATAATTCTGCACTCCCTGTATATGGCATAAATATCTACAGCAGACTAAATGTGGTCCAAACCCCATAACTCAAATATAGAAAAACATAGTTAATGAACGGTTGCAGTGTCTATTATTGGTTAAACATAAACTTTCTGTAGGGAGATTAAGAATGGACTAAGAAGGTACGCATGAGACCATATCATTAAAAAGCCACTGATAATTTGTCCATTAATAGCCACTGATAATTTGCTTATTAATATGCCACTGATAATTTACTCATTAATATGCCACTGATAATTTGTTCTTTAATATACCGTTGATAAATTGCTCATTAATTTGCCACTGATTATTTCTCCATTAATTTGCCACTGATAATTTGTCCATTAATATGCCACTGATAATTTGACCATTAATATCCACTGATAATTTTCTCATTAATATGCCACTGATACTTTTTCCATTAATAGCCACTGATGATTTGCTCATTAATCCCCACTGATAATTTGTCCATTAATAGCCACTCATAATTTGATCATTAATATGCCACTGATAATCTGACCATTAATAGCCGCTGATAATTTGCTCATTAATATGCCACTGATAATTTGTCCATTAATATACCACTGATAACATGCTCATTAATAGCCACTGATAGTTTGTTCATTAATATCCCACTGATAATTTGTCCATTAATATGCCACTGATAACATGCTCATTAATACATAGTAACACAGTAATTTAGGTTGAAAAATGTCCATCAAGTTCAACCCTTGTACCTATCATTCTAGCTTTTGATCAAAAAGAAGGGAAAAAAACATAAGGATTTTTCTAACATATATAAATGCAATTTTTTTTATCTTCATAAGTAAGATCCTCCAATCCCCTTATTAATTTTGTAGCCCTCCTTTGCACTTTTTCTAGTTCCATAATATCCTTTTAAGGACTGGTACCCAGAAATGTACTGCATATTCAAGGTGAGGTCTTATACATGCCAATATTTTATTGGCCCGGGCAGCTGCTGACTGGCATTGAGCACTGTTGCTAACTCTGTTGTGTACAATGATTCCTAAATCATTTTCATTAGTAGTTTTTCCCAGGGAAATACCATTTAAAGTATATTTTGCTTTGTTATTATTCTTCCCATAATGCATAACTACAGCCACTGATAATTTGCTCATTATTAAGCCACTGATAATTTGTTCATTAATATGCCACTTATAATTTGTCCAATAAAAAAAAAGAAACCACTCTTCCCTGCCTTCCCCATTACTTACGCAACGTGCATTCAGGAAATACAGGTGCTGGAAATTACTTGCCGAGGGCAGCGGGGGCCCAACGGGCAACTTCTTTGGGTCCCCAGAAATGAATGGGCCCTGGGCAGCTGCCACTGAGAATTTGTCCAATAAAAAAAAACCTCCTCCCCCTTCCCCAGTACTTACCTGGATGCTGTTCGTCCCCTGCAGTCTCCCTCGCAGCGTTTCTTCGTGCGTGCATGAAATACAGCTGCCGGAAATTACTTGCCGTAACGTGACTGTCTTTGTGTGAGAAAGTCACGTGGGCCGCGAGAAGGGTGTATCACCCGTCACCCCCTGATGGCGGCCCTGCCCAGAGCAGCTTAAATAAGGATGTTTTTTTTTTTTACTATCGGGGCCCACTTCATCAGTGTTTCACAATTAAAAGTACATGACAATTTATCAGTTAAGGTGTCATTTATATTAGTCACCTTGTGCACAGTACAGAAAGGTATCTTGAGTTCATAGAACTTTCTCGATTTTAATATGTTGATAATATTTCTCATGTTGTTTTTGTAGTGAACTTAATTCAGTTATGTTACTTTTATATGACATTCTCTCTAAATTATACAATACAAATTGAAAGTCATTGTAATTAAATTATATTGAGTCAAAGACATTTTTGTTTTATTTCACTGCCACAGGGACAGAAAGCAAGACTCATCCAGTATCAATCCACCATTGATCTGGATCTCCCATGGCTATATTTTAAACATACATTTCTTCTGTTCTTCAGGTTTAGGTTATAAATCATTGAAAGAGCGAATAGACTAATTTCATATGACATATTTGTGAGAAAGTATCTCTGTTCTAGGAGTGCTCTGACATCCTAAAAGTCCCTTGGAGAATTTCATGACAGAAGCTTAATCTGACTCTGAATTGCTATGACTTTTGTTATGTTATGTGATTGAAAAGTGCTTTGCAAGGGTTTGCCCTTGTAAAAAATGTCAGTGTGCAAAAGAAATAAAATCAAAGTTAAGCTATATGACTCTCATTCCTGCAGTACTGATTTTGTGTAGAAGTTTTATTCAAAATAAACTCCAAATTAAAACTGTATTACATTACTGCACATTTATCCCTGATTACCAAGTATATAAAATTAATATATTTGGATTGCAAAAATATGAATTATCTTTTGTCCTTTGCATTTCCACACAGGAAAGACTTTTGGAAAGTCACCGAATGTAAGTTAAAAACTCCACCACTAGCGGTCTGTTGATAGCTGGTATAGTTAGTCCATGTATATATGACTGAATATATGACTGAATATTTTGTGATGTAAATGAGACCTTTCTCCATGTGGAACTTAACTTTTATGTCCTTCATATAATTAGTAATTGTATGATCATGATATGTACTTGGATCTCTAAATGCCCAACACCACATTCCAGCACCCACTGGGCTTGCCCCCGCACTCATGGGACCTGCCACTCACTGACTTGCAATTGCACCCATTGACTTTTCACTGCACCCAAAGGACTTTCCATTGCACCCTAAGGACTTGCCATGACACCGACTGACTTGCCATTGCATCCAAAGAGTTTGCTCCTGATACCAATGACCCACAGACTTGGTAATGCAACCTCAGGACTTGTTATTGTACCCACAGACTTTCTGATGCACACCCATGACTTTCCACTGCTTTCATAGACTTGCCAATGCACCCATAGACTTACACACCCACAGAATTGATAATGCACTCACATGTTTGCCAATGCACCCACAAACTTACAAATACACCCACTAGCCTTTACTCCTCTGTAACTTGTCTTTGCTCTATTGTATCCTGCAGGGCAGCCGGAGGCTGTCTGTGCACTGCTCAGGGCACATGCATCCTCAAATCTTATAGCCAGTCCTGAAATTAGGTATGGTTATAAGATGAACCTTGAATGTAAAATGAGGAGTCTTTGTCAGAGCATTTGTTCTGAGAAAAACCTTGTCTTATAGTTGAGCAAATGCACTGTTTTATATTACACTAAACATATTAAATATTCAGGTTTTTTTCTGATTTAAAAAAGCTTGCTTGTTTAACAGTGAGTCTAATATATTTCAAGATACATACTATGCTATCCTCTGACCGGCAGCCCCCATGCTTTGTTTTGAAACATGCAGGCTGATTTGGATGTCTCATTTTACATTGAATAAATAGAATCTAAGAAGGTCCATTGTATTGATTGAATTTAAAAATGTGAGTCTCTCACTAGTAGTGGAGTAGTGGAGACAGTTGACACATAGAATGTGTCGGCAGATAAGAACCATTTAGCCCATCTAGTCTGCCCCATTGAAACGAAAGCAATGGAAGATCATGTGCCAACTCAGATTGGCACCAAGCTGGGTGTAAACCCGGTATGTGAAAGTACACACTGTATTTACACAGTAAAAGGGGCAAAATATATATATTTTTTTTTCTATTAAAGACATTTTGAAAAATACTTTAGTGCTCCTTTAGGCACCATACTGGTAATGCTCATGCCTTCGTACATTCGCTGCGTGGTCCCCGTTCCCCGCTGTGATGGTCTGCCTGCTGGCTCCACCACAGAGGCCCGTCCGGCGTTCACCTCCTCGAGTGGGCAGCAGTGTTCTCATCTGTCCACTCTCACGGGTGGTGCATCACTTTGTAGATGGGAAGAGTGGGGTACCTCAAACACATTACAGGGCAGGCCTATAGCCCTTTAAAATGGCAGCATGCCTAATTCACATTGCTTGGATATTGCCTGAGCTACTGTATGCAGCGTATTGGTTTAATATTTCCCTGTGTTCTGACCCAGCTTGTATTTTGATTCTCCCACATCTCTGGACTCCCTGACCTGGCCTGTTTGTTTTAGACTCTCCTTCTGTACGTGCTCTGACCAGGCTTGTTATTAGACTTTGCTGCATTCTTGAACCCTTGACCCAGCTTTCCCTTTTATACTTCCCTGTTCTCTGAATCTATGACCCAGCTTGTGCATCTGACTATGCTTCCTCTCTGACCCCCTGACTCGGCTTGCTGTTTGACCATTCTAAAGTCTTAACCTGTGTCCAGTCACCTGCACTCATGCCTACTCAGACACATGTGCCCACTATCATTACCAAAGCCTGCCTTTATTGTGGTCCTACAGCATCTGTGGTATCTGGTAAGTGTTGTTGTCTTCAGCAGTTGGGGTTCTCAGTATCCCCCTCCAGTATTACAATAACTCTCAACATTCCCTCCTTGGCCAATCCAGAATGTGACTTGTGAAGGTAAGAGTCAGTACTACCGTGCAAGTGCTGGTGCTACTGTGCATGCACCCGAAGCGTAGCATTACCTCATTTCTTCAAGATAATTAACAGCTACACTATGGCCTACGTAGATTTGAGCAAATAAACAACTGCATCACCTCTCTGGAAGGAGGAGCACCATTAATATTTCCTTTAGTAACCCCCAAACGTTGGAGGGAGTGATTTGGGTGCTGGGAGTTCTGTTGGTGCGCTGCAATGCCTATATATGAATCCAAAGCATGAAGTCGAACTCTCTGTGTAATGTGAAAAATGTAATAGTAAATCACACCATTAATCAACGTTGTGCATGGCAGTGTGTTCACAGGCAATGTATTTTATGCACCTTATATTTGACATTAATCTGTCTACTATCCCTCCTCTGATGCTCAGCCATCATCGTTGAAGACTTTTGGCTAGCTGAGCATCATGGGAAAAGCAAAGTGAGTATTAAACACATGTCCCATGATGCCCAGCCATCCAAAGTCTCTTGACAATAGAGTTGCAAAAATTAAGCTACAACAGCCAATTTAGAAAAACAGGTGAACTGAGGAATTTGTCCCAGTTCACTGTTTAAGGCTGAAATCGATTGTCAACCCACTGTTGATGAAAAAAAAACCTTGAATATATAGTATTTTGAATTAAACTACTTCCTCCTGTTTGTGACTGTTTGCACACCTATAAATGCCCATGCCATTCTGAACAATGCCAACAAATCAGTAAGAACTATTTTTATATTTGTAGTTTATATAACTTATTTATAGTTAATCAGGGAGTTCCACGTTTTGTTCTAACCTTGGAACCTTAGCATGGCCAGCTGTTTCAATATTACTTAATGGGGAACCAGCCTTTAATCAACACACTTTATGCACATACATTGACTTATGCCTATCAATATCTAAACACTCTTGTTAAGATGGCATTCTTCCCAGTGTATTGAGAAACATGCGGTAACTAAACAAAAAGACTCTGCAGAACTACAATATCTTTGTCCTATAAAAAAAAAAGCATTATCTGCAATTTGATATTGAGGAAAACTGTCCATAAACAAGAAAAACCAAGCACTCAGATTGTTTGCAAAGGTGATCCAAGTCACCACATTTAATTACAAACAGGCAGACCAAAAATAAACACAGATGTTTTGGGGCTACAGATCCCTTGAGCCGTGTGTAAGAAGGTGGGTCTTATTAAACATTGTTAAAGGTCTTTAATCATTGAGGAAGACTATCTGCATCATGGGCATCTCTAAACCAGAATAATACTGATATATTTGTGAGAAAAATAGTAGTAGAAACGTGGAATTATCTTCCAGTAGCCGTGGTAAAGTCTATCTATAAATACATTGAAGAATGCCTGGGATTTCCATACCCCATACCCCTACTGTGAAGAAATAAAAAGATCTGAGCTTTCAGGATGGGCATTCTAAATGGGTCAAATGGTTTTATAATCCATCAACCTTTATATTTTAATGGGTTTCATTCCCTGCAATTCTTTCTTTCATGAATAAAGCCCTATTTATACACTTTTAAAATTTCTACATAACTGACTTAATAATGGTAAAATAATGGTATGTAGCCAAAAGAAATGCTGCCCTCAATTTACTAATCGCTTGGTTTTCCGGAGTATGAGTACGCATTTACTAAAATACAAAGTGGCCATACTCAGTCCAACATCGCAAAAGAACCTGAGTACCAAAGAACAGTCAAGTGAATAAAAAATTAACAAAAAAGTGTAAATCCAGGCCAAGTCACAAGTCTTTCCTGAATTTATCTTCTAAGCCAAGCCCCCAATTCATTGGTTAGTGTACATTCAAGCAACTCATTAGGCTAAATAGTTTCTTGAATGAGCAAGTAGAACACAAAAATATGTTGTTTTGCACATAAATGCGTAGCTTAAGAGAAAAAAGTTTTTTTTCGGTAGCCAAAGGCTCAGTTAGTTTCATTGGTTGGTTTTGTCCCATGATAAGGAAGCCTCCTGGACTTTAAAGAAGGGGGCATGACTGCTGGCCCATAACTGGTTGTAAGGTAAAAATGTTAACGGTGACATTATCTATGTGCTGATTGACTTTCAAGAATGGTTACAATGTTTGCCTACCTTTTCAATGTGCCTGGCTGCCTTTTGTCTCCCTCTTTCTGTCCATTCCTACAAGCAAGGGAAGACCTATCCAATTTTCTGTCTCCCACCAAGACACTGTTGCTCCTTAACATACTGTTTTTTATGTCTAAAATAAATGGCACATTATTAACTTCACAGTGGGAACAGTGGCGTCCTGTAAATTTTGTGTATGTATTTTTTAGGATATACTGTAGTTTCAGGTGATGTGGTATTTTTACAGACATTAACTAGTCTTTTTTTTTTTAGGTTACCACTTCGATGGCCTGGAAATATCAGGTTAACTTTAGTTTACTATCAGGTGAAAACAGTGATAGCATGCAACGTAATGGGAAACATAACTAATGTTCCCACTGAGATCTATACCTGTTTCACAGTCGGCTTTTGGAAATCAGTTAGAATGTAATCAAACTCCTCTCTGCATTGGTTTCTCCATTGATATTTTGCAAAGATTTAACAAGACATACAATCTGAAGTGCAAACTAATATTAGATGGGTTTACTGCTTGTTTGAAAAAAGGACTCTGCTCATGTTATAGTTTAGACGATGTTTGAATTATAATAAAGGAAAAAAAATCTCTTCAATAGTGAAGAAGTGGAATAGGCACCAGTATCTTACATAATAAGCTTTTTGTACTAATCCCTGAAGATCCAACAGACAAACAGAAGTTGATTTGATGATTCATTATAAATTTGTAGAAAAGATCTGTTAATAGATTGAAGGAGAAAAACAAGGAAAACAGTGTCTGCACTTTCAACAGGTTAAGTTCAATAAGCTGTGTAGTGCCAAATAAATATTTAACGTTTCATACAGAACAGCATGCATATTTTTTCCAACTATATTTATAAAGACTTGAAACTCTGTCTTCCCTTGTGCTTCTAAACAGAGACCCACATGTGCTTGTGTTAATTTTGCAGTTCGAGACCTGTCCATTTTTTGATATCCACAAGTATTTTCCGTTTTTTTTCACCTTTTCCTTGTCTCCGTAATAAGACAGGGATTAACATAAGGAGCATAGAAGAATTCTATGAGGGTCTCTAAGACAGTGTTCTAAAGGAATAATAACACTTACAAGTATAAATTGCTCAGATACAAAATAGCTCACTGAGACATGTTCAAACATGTGCAGTCAGGGTCACCTCCTTCACTTCATTTCTTTTGCACTCCTTTCATTATTGCTACCACAACCATTGCTATAGCACCACCTTGCAAACCCAGGCTATTCCCCAGCATCCACAATGCACACCAAGGACTTATCCACTTTACATCCACAGAACATGCCCCAGTACCCACAATCCAGACCCTGGATTTAACCCAGCACTTCAGGACATGCCTCATCCTCCACATTGCTCACGCAGGACATGCCCCACCACCCACATTGTGCACCCAGGACATGTCCCATCACCCACATTGTACCCCACGACATGCTCCATCACACACATTGCACACCCAGGAAATGCCCCATTACCAACACTGCATACCCTGAACATGTCCCAATACCCACATTGTGCACCCAAGACATGCCCCACCACCAGAGCCGGTGCAAGGATTTTCGTCTACATAGGCGAAGGTGCATTTTGGTGCCCCCCTCCTCTGACCTGCCACGCCTCCCACACCACCAATCCTCCATATATTTGATATATATAAAAGTATAATGTATACAATAAAAAATAAAAAAATTGACACAGTAACACACTTACACACACACACACCCATACACAGACACAGTGACACTTAGACACACACCCTTACACAGAAAGTGACACACTTACACACGCCCTTACCACTTACACACACACAGTGACACCAATACACACATAACCTGAGACACACTATTTTGCCCCTCAATATGCCAGTATTTAGCCACTCAATATGCCAGTATTTTCCCTCTCAATATGCCATTCTTGTGCCATTTAATATGACAATATTTTGCCCCTCAATATGCCATTTAATATGCCAGGATTTTGCCCCTCAATATGCCAGGATTTTGACCCTCAATATGCCATTTAATATGCCAGGATTTTGCCCCTCCAATATGCCCCTCAATATGCCAGGATTTTGCCACTAAATATGCCAGGATTTTTCCACTTAATATGCCAGGATTTTGCCCCTCCAAAATGCCAGGATTTTGCCGCTCCAGTATGACAGGATTTTGCAACTAAATATGCCAGGATTTTGCCCCTCCAATATGCCAGGATTTTGCCACTAAATATGCCAGGATTTTGCCCCTCCAGTATGCCAGGATTTTGCCACTAAATATGCCAGGATTTTGCTTCTCCAATATGCCCCTCAATATGCCAGGATTTTGCCACTAAATATGCCAGGATTTTGCCCCTCCAAAATTCCAGGATTTTGCCCCTCCAAAATTCCAGGATTTTGCCACTAAATATGGCAGGATTTTGCCCCTCCAGTATGCCAGGATTTTGCCACTATATATGCCAGGATTTTGCCCCTCCAAAATGCCCCTCAATATGCCAGGATTTTGCCCCTCCAATGTGCCAGGATTGTACCCCTCCAATATGCCAGGATTTTGCCCCTCAATATGCCAGGATTATGGCACTAAATATGCCAGGATTTTGCCACTAAATATGCCAGGATTTTGCCCCTCCAATATGCCAGGATTTTGCCACTAAATATGCCAGGATTTTGCCCCTCCAAAATACCAGGATTTTACCACTAAATCTGCCAGGATTTTACCACTAAATCTGCCTGGATTTTGCCACTAACTTTGCCAGGATTTTGCCCCTCAAATATGTCCCTCAATGTGCCAGGATTTTGCCCCTCCAATATGCCCCTCAATATGCCAGTATTTAGCTCCTCAAATATGTCACGATTTTGCCACTCCAATATGTCAGGATTTTTTCCCCCTCCTCCCCCCTTCCAGTACTTACCCCCTTGCTGATCTGCAGGTCTGCGGCTGTGAGGGAAGGGTTGTGCGCTACCCTCCAGCTGCGCGGCTTCAATAAACTTTGTTTTAAAAAAAATGCAACCAGAGTAACTCTGGTCACAACGCTTCCCTCACAGCCGCGTGGATCTGCAGAGCAGCAAGGAGGTAAGTAAACCCCCTTACTGAGGGCCGGGGGTGGCGGGCGATTTTCCCGCCCACCCCTTGTAGCGCTGGCCCTGCCCACCACCCACATTGCACACCCAGTACATGCTCCATCACCAGCATTGCATACCCAAGAATTGCCTCAGTACCCCAGGATGTACCCCACCACCCACATTGCAAACCTAAGGCCTCATTGTCCACATTGCTCACGCAGGACATGCCCCACCACCCACATTGTGAACTCTAATTGGCGTGAGGTCAGCTAGGCACACATTTCAAATTATGCTGGCTGAGCATCATGGGAAGAGTAGTCAGCAGTAGATGAAATAACAAATATTTGCTGCAAACTACAGTTTCTATGATGCTCAGCCAGACAAATGACTCTCAAGGCATTGGTTGAGCATCATGTGATATAGAGTACACAGCAGGAATAGACGTGTATATTAAAAAGTTGAAATTCACCTCCATCCAAGTTGGCCGCTGGTATTGTAAATATGTTGAGATCTGCTGATCTGTGTGCAGCCCACATCTTCTTTCAGGTGTTTGGTTTAGGAATAAGGAAAGGGGGAAGGGAAGAAAAGTGATGATGGCCATTGCAAGACTGATGCCCGTGGAGCTGCCTAAGTGCAAGGGGCCTTGACAGGGTGAGGAGGTGGGACCCAGAAAAGGGTTAATGTTTTTTCCCACGTCACAGCTGGTGGAAGTCCCACTTAAATAGACCCCTCCATCTTAGAATCTTTCAGATTTTAACTGACAGGCAAAGTGATAGTTGTCCGCCCACCCTCCCTATCTAATATGGGGATTTTGTGGCACTGGTTTCTTCACAGCTGCAGGGATTTAGGAGGTAGTGGGGTTGGAAGATCCGATTTAGGTCTAGGAATGGCTGTCATCAGGAAACTGGTCCTGTGGGGGTTATCATGGTTGGTGGGTATGAGCTGGCCTGTGGCTCACTACCCGGGTGGTATAGAGGCATCTCGGTATGCCTCTATATAAGGTTAACTCGGGAATTTCACTTTAATGTTTAAACAATATGTTATGTTTATGTATGGGGTCATTGCCTTAGTATATTGTATAAATGGGGGGGAAGGGATGTTGTGTTGGCAATGACCTTATAATGTTATTTATATGTTTTTTGAGAAAATATATATATTAAACAGCTGTGGCCTTATTTTCCCACTTAAATCTGTGTCCGAGTTGTCATTAGAAAAGGTTAAGAAGTTTTATCTTGAAGGAGCCCCGAGAATCCGACGATGCCTATGTCATCAGATTTTGTCAGCAAGAATAGGGTTTTAAAATAGAAAAATGATTCATGTCTCATAAGTCTCCTCTTTTGCATCTTATTGCTCTATTAATTAATCTAATGTTGTTGTGCTTGAGCTGTTCAGAAAACCTGGTGTTTACAAGTGAATCATGGGGTCCAATAGCACTTTTATTTTAATAATTTATTTACAGTAATAATGAATCCGCCCCTATATTATTTTTCTAATCCAGATGAAAAAATCCCAGTTAGTTTAATGAGTTCTTCTGCCATTGCCATGCTTATTGCATATATTGGCTGCACCCCCTTTCTTGACATAAAGTGCGAAGAGCATCTCCCACTCTGTACTATCAATGCCGGAGCTAGAAGCAAACACAGTGCTACCTTCAGGGATACTATGTATCCTAGACAGTTAGCATTAGTGTTAATTTTAACAGCAAATTTTGATATAGTATTTGTCATAGTCTTTTGACTAAAATTCCATTTTAGTCATCTGAATTGTTTTAGTTTTATACGACTAAATCTCCAGTCGATTGAAGTCTCCAGCAGTGAGTGAGGGAACAGCACCCTGGGAAATTATGCAAATTTATTGTACAGGACATGTATGGGCGAGGTGGAGGCAAGAGATGACTGACGGGGGCTGGGGGGAGGGGCTTCAGGGGGGAGTTGATAAAAGCCCTGGAGCCCCTCTCCCCAGCAGCCATTTTAATCGGTAACGCACTTGGTAGCAATTTTGCTGCTCTAGTGTTGCATCTGACGCCCCAGGCATGGAGATCGAGGCGATGCTCACTGCCCTGAGGGCTGAGGCCCTCACCGATGGTGGTAGACGTTTGAGGCAGCAGTTTGCCGGGCTGCAGGGTGCTACACCGACGGAGTGGAGCCGGTTGGAGAAGCGGGCCTCGCCCGTCGGCCGCGCGGCCCGCTGCTTCCGGCGGCGGGCCTGCTAATGCAGCCACGTGCCCATCCCCGGTGGCTAGTGGGAGCAGTGATCGCAGGCCACGCCCCTCCCCTCGGGGCCTGGAGCGCGACACACAGAGAACATCCAGGGCTGTGACCAGGTCCAGTACAGCCCTGCTACCTTCCCCCCGCGTCCGGATGCGGGGCCTAGCAGGAGGAGGAGCGCTGATCGGCAGGCCAGGGTGGGGAGTAGGCCTCAGGGCTGAAAATGGACGTCTCTTCACTTACCATTTCGGGCGGGGGGCAGCGGGGAGGTTGTTGGCAGCTGCAGTGGGTCTTCTGGGGATAAGGATCCGGGTCTGGCTCTCCTACTGCCCCCTACCCCGTCCCCTACTCCTACCCCTGTCACTACTTACCAGGTTCCCTTGGCTGGGCTTCTCTCTCCTCCTGATCTGGCATTGTACTCACCTGTATCTTCTTCACAGGCTCCAGCTACTAGCGCTGTGACACTCGACGTCCCTCTCCTGCTCATCAGGTTGCGGGCGATTCAGCGGCCTCTCGTGCCTCCACGCTGGCCCTGGGTGCGGTACAAGGAGACACTGGTGAGTCCACGGGGCAACCTGCGGCAGGGTTTTCAGGGGGTGGGTGCGGTGGGGGATACCATTACTCCTGTTAGTCATCCGTGGGTGGATTTGTTACATTGCAAGTGAGCCGGGTGGCGGGGCCTTCTGGTAGCGCGGCCCTGCAGGGCGTCGACAGTACGCTGGGCGGCGTGTGGGGTCCCCCGGGGGGTCGCCGGGTGTGGTTTCAGGTATGCCGGGCACGGCAGGGGTCTTGCAGTCCCCCGCATTACTGCCCCTCTTTTCTCTGCTGGCGGCCACTGCCGCGGCACTCCCTGTGGTCCTGAGTACGTCGGCGTCGCTGGTGGGGTGGCCGAATTGGCCCAGCCAGTAGCGCCAATGGCGCATGGGGCTGCGTATTTATGTTGGTCGGGACCCTTAGGCCTTCATCTTAAGATTGAGGTGAGGGAGCGCATTTGGAAGGGCGAATATGTGGAGATCTATTCGCTCCTTCCCCTGGAGGACGTTCCTCCTCCAGAGAAGGAGTTGAAAGATTCCGAGAAGGAGAAGGAGAAATACCGGTATCGCAAAATCCCAAATAATTATGGGAATTGAATTCGGGCTTTCTCCATCTTGGCCAGTGTCATTGGTAAAAAAGCCCCTGAGATGTGTTGCTCCCTGTTTTTTTACCAGGATCAAATCTGGAACGCGTGCAGGATTTATGGGGGTCTCAGCTTGTGGCGCTATGACGAACAATTCCGGCATCGGATTGCGTTACGGCCTACCATGGGTTGGGACCAAATGGATGTGGGGTTGTGGCTGGCCATTATGACCCGGCCAGCCTATTATCAGGGGGGTTTGACGTCCTTTCTTGGGGGGGTCGGGGGACTGGGTTCGCCCTCTCCCTCGGCCACACCACAACGACACCCGAGAGGGTGCTGGCAATTTAATGAGGGCCAGTGCAAGTTTGGCGCCGGTTGTCGCTTCAAACATGAGTGTTCTGGTTGCGGGGGTAGCCATCCTGCCTCCCGGTGCTTCAAGCGTCAGAAAGGGGGGGACAAGTCTGACCTTGGCGGAAATGGGGATGATGCCGGTGGACGTCGGGGCAATGCGCCCCTGGCTAAGCCGGTATAGGAATAGCAGGGCGGCGGACATTTTGTTTGCAGGGTTTTGAGTTTGGTTTTAGAATCCCCTTTCAGGAACGGGAAGTTTGCTTACAGTTGCGGGATTTGCGTTCGGTGGCTGAACACCCTGAGGTGGTTCGGGATAAGTGGGCTTAGGAAGTGGCCCTGGGCCGCATGGCGGGTCCTTTTGATTCGCCCCCGTTAGCCGCTTTACGGGTTTCTCCCCTGGGGGTGGTTCCCAAAAAGGAACCGGGAAAAATCTGTCTTACCCCTATGGGGAGTCGGTTAACGACGACATTGATGCGGAATTGTGCCAGGTGTCATATGCGTCCTTTGATTCGGCAGTTAGGATGGTGAGGGCTGGTGCTTTGATGGCAAAAACCGATGTGGAGTCGGCCTTCCGGCTTCTTCCGGTCCATCCAGAGTGCCATCACCTCCTCGGGTGCCATTTTGAAGGGAAGTTTTACCTTGACTTGTGCCTTCCCATGGGTTGTTCCATTTCCTGTTTTTATTTTGAGTGCTTTAGTTTTTGGATTGGGTTATCAGGGAGGAGTCCGGGTGCAGCTCAGTGTTGCACTACCTGGACGACTTCCTGTTGGTGGGTCCCTCGGGTTTGCAGCCATTTGTTGAGGACAGCACAGGTGGTTTTGGCTTCGTTTGGGGTCCCGCTGGCGGCGGACAAAACTGAGGGTCCGACTACCTGTATCTGCTTCCTGGGCAGTGAGATTGACTCCCTGGCTGGCGAATGCCGGCTCCCCCGGGATAAGCTGTTGGGCCTTAGGGCGGACATTTCCAGGGCTTGCGGAAAATTCAGCTTCGGGCATTGCAATCTTTATTGGATAAGCTCAACTTCGCCTGTAAGATTATGCCGATGGGCAGGGTATTTAGCAGACGTTTGGCGGCGGCTACGGCGGGGGTTTGCCGGCCGCACCATTATGTCAGGCTAACACGACCCCTACGGGACGATTTGGCAGTGTGGGACGAGTTTTTGAGCAGGTACAATGGGCGGTCGTTGTGGCAGGCTCCGGAGGTGTCCAACGCGGATCTCCATCTGTACACGGATGCCTCCGGGTCCGTGCGCTATGGAGCAATTTTGGGGTCCCAGTGGTCTGCCGAGACCTGGCCTCCGTTTTGGGTTCGGTTGGCCTGACAAAGAATTTGGCTTTCTTAGAGCTATTCCCTATTCTGGTGTCGGTGGTCCTTTGGGGAACCACGTTGCGTGATTGCAAGGTGGTTTTCCACTGTGACAACATGGGCGTGGTGCTGGCGGTGAACAACCTGATGGCTTTTTCCCTGCCGGTAGTTCAGCTGTTGCGGCTTCTGGTCCTTAACCCCTTGCCGACAAAGGACGTGCCAGGCACGTCCTGCAGTCAATGAAGCTGTTTTCGCGATCGATCAACGATCGCGAAAACCGCTTTAACAGTGCTGGTCTATTGCCTCGACAGCTAGGCAATAGCCAGCACCGAAATTTCTATTTTGGGACCCCCACGATCGCCCCACGGAGCAATCGTGGGGAGCCATATTGACAGAGCATGCTGCTCCGTCAATATGGCTAAGCCCTCTGTCGGTCTGAGCTTCGGAAGTGAAAGTAACTTCACTTCCGTCACTCTGAATATGCTACTTGACTACCCCTAGTGGTAGTTTAGTAGCATTGCAATGGAAAAAATGTAAAATACATATTTAATTAATTAAAAACAGGTTATTTAGCTATATTAGCCTATAGGGTTAAAATTAAATATTTTTTAGTATAAGGGATAGGGTTAAAATTAAATTAAAGTTAAAAAATATTAAGGGATATAATAAGGATTAGAGTTGGGGTTAAATTTAGTGTTAGGGTTAAATTTTGGGTTCGGGTTGGGGTCAAAAGATCAATATAGGAAAAAGCCAAAAAACACTATTTTTGGTTTTTGCCCCATAACTCGCAAAAAAATACCGAAAAATATGGAAACATGCATATTTTTGAACTCGGGAGAACATTTAGAAACTATTTAGATGGGGTTTTTTTTAATGATTTTATTTGTGTAAATTATATTTTAGGTCAAAGTTAGAAAAAGTGGGTTTTTAAAAAAGTTTCATCATATTTTATGATTTTTTTTGTAGTAAATTATAAGATATGATGAACATAATGGTATCTAATGAAATCCCTTCTTATGACGATAAAAACAACATATAATTTGTGTGGGTACTGTATGTGAGAAAGAAAAAAATTACAGCTAAACACAAACACCCTAGAAATGTCAAAACAGCCATTGTCACCAAGGGAAAGTCAAGGTGAAAATGTCTTGTCACTAAGGGGTTAACTGCCTTGATTTTAATGTAACCTTTCGTGCTGTTCATATCCCTGGGGTGCATAACGTGATTGCGGATGCGCTTTCTCGTTCGCAGTGGGCGGCGTTCCGGGCGGCAGCACCATGGGCGGACCCGGAGGGTATGGCGTGCCCGTCGACGCTGTGGGACCTTGGGTTGGGCGAATAGCACAGTGAGTTTGCCAGTCTGTCGCTGGATCCACATGGAAGCATTATGGTAAGGTCTGGGGGGAATGGTTAAATCTGGAGTCGGCTCGTGGTGGTTTCAGGGACGATGGGGCTTGCCTAGAAGGTTTACTATGGTTGTTGTGGCATTGGGACGCGGCGGGCGTGTCGCCCGGGGCAGTGACGGCGTGGATGTCAGGCCTTAGTTTCTGGTTCAGAGCTTCCGGGCTACGGGACGTGACTAAGGAATTTTAGTGCGACAGGCATTGAATGGTTGGAGGAGGGGCCATCATTCCGTGGACTACCGAAAACCGGTGTCTGGGGCTTTGTTGCTAGGCCTGTGCCACGTACTGCCGATGGTTTGCCACTCGCCTTTTGAAGTAGATTTGTTTCATTAGAGTTTTCCATGGCATTTTTTGGGGCCTTGCGTATCGGGGAATTGGTTAGCCAGGCAAAAACGAAACCAGGGGGTATATTGGCAGCGGATATGGTACGGGAACCAGGTCTGGTGAGGTTTCTGATCCGGCGATCAAAAACGGATATGCTTGGGGCTGGGAAGTGTGTCTCTCTACGGGAAGTCCCCGGTTCTGCAGTATGCCCAGTGGCTTGTTTCGACCGGTACGGTTTGGTCCGACCGGCCGGTCCCAATTCGTTGTTGGTGCACGCTGATGCGACTCCTTTGTCTAGATTCATCAGGGTCTTCCGTATGGCAATTGAGGCCCTGGGCCTTCCGAGCAGGGAGTTCGGGGGTCACTCTTTCAGGATTGGCGCTGCGTCTGAGGCCGCGAGGCTGGGTTATGCCGAGCGGGCTATTAGGCAGATTGGGTGGTGGGAATCCCGCAGGTTTATGTCTTATGTCCGTCGTCTGGTCTGATCTCGGTTTCCTCTGTTTTGAATTCACTGATGTTGCGCCTCGGAGGGTGTGGCTTATAGGCCACTCATACATATTGTGGGCACGGAGTCGGGCTGCGGTGCGACCTGGGGGAGAGTGCCTGGGCTTTCCGCACCGCGGCGGATGTTCGGTGGTTCGGGTTCCGGGGCATGCGGTGGGTACGCTTGTTACCCGAGGTGGTCCAGCTGTCCCGGCTACTAGGGCCCCCAGATGTCTGTGTGGGGGGTGTTACTATACGCCATACGGTTTTTGAGTCCGACGCGGCCAGGTACTTCAGGAGTGATGGAGTTCACTTAACTGAGGTGGGCCTCGATTTGTTTAACTTGGCGTTACAAGAAGGTTTGGAACAGGCCATGGCGGTGAAGGTGGGTAGTCCCCGCTGATTTAAGGTGTTAAACGAGTGGGTCTGTGGCGGGGGTTGGCAGTCCTTGCCAGTAGGGGATATGTTTTGGAAAATTAAGTTGGGGGTATTACAAGGAGAATGGTGCTCGGGTGCTCCCCTAACCTTGCAACATGGAAGTTGTTTGTATGGACATGCCCACTGAGCTAAGTGAGTCGGCTAGTGGTAAGCATTGTGGGGGAGATGGACCAGGTGGAGGTATGGCATCTCAAGGGACGAGGAGGGGAGGCGAGATTCTGGATTCTGGATTTTTGGTTGGTTAAAGTTTGCACTATGTAAATATATAGGTTTAAGTTTAAATGGTTATACTGGCAAGGGCTTAGTGATTTTGTCAGGCTGTATTCCATTTTTATACATATAAGTATTAAAGGATGGTGGTAGTTTATACAGCCTGATACATAAAGAAGTGCTGTGGCCTTGTTATATCATCACAAGTCTCGTGTCTATTTATTGGGGGGACATGGGCTGGTATGGTCATGGGGGATTGTGGGTATTGTAGTATGTCTCAGGAATCGGGCAACTATCCCCTCTGCATACATACAATGTCTGAGAAGCCTGTTACACAGTATTAAGTTAATTTGCTAGGGAGATGGAAGGGGAAACACTCACATGACAGTAGAATGCGAATCAGATGGGGTATCCTCCTTCTCTACAGAAGTCAAAATAGGTAAATGCAATAGTCCCTCCCTAAAATTTTAGTCAGTTGACGAAAATTGCAATGGATTTTAGTCATAGTTATAGTCCTATTAACTTAGGTTTTATTTAGTTATTGTTTAGTTTTAGGTGACGAAAACTTTGCCGAAAATGTGTAGTCAACTAAATTAACACTGGTTAGAATAGGTCTCGAGTGTCACCTGAGCAGATGCCATTTGCCTAATGGAATCATCAGCACCCACTGACCCCAGAGGGTGTGGTTGGGAACAAAATTAAACAACCATAATGATGCAGTGTTTTGACAAAAGCAATATACAAAATAAACCATAAAATGCACTCAAGTGTTATCATGCTGACCTGGTTCTGGTTATTATTTTAAACATTTAGACAGTGTTTAGTTGGGTATGTATAGATGCAGGTAAGGATCCAAAATGCAGGAATACATCTGGGTTATGAATAGTGGTGTTCACCTCAACAAATATGTGCCCGAAGGTTGAGCCCAGGACACTATTTTATTGAGTACTTGTGTGGCACTGCCACAACCCAAAGTTACCAGGAATGAATTAGAAGTCAGGTAGAATGTAGCCAAGGTCAGAACGCATGGACTACAAGCAAAGTCTGGAACGTAGCCGAGGTCGGGACAGACGGAGTACAAGCGGAGTCTGGAACGTAGCTGAGGTTGGGACAGGCGAAGTACAAGCAGAGTCTGGGACGTAGCCGAGGTCAGGACAGGCAGAGAACGAGCAGGGTCTGGAACGGAACCAAGGTCAGAAACAAGAAATAACAATAAACTCACAAAACAGCCCCAAATAAACAAGGAGAACTCTTTTCTCAGGCCCCAGTTGCTGTCTGAGAAGGATTAATATAGTGGAGTAGTAGATTGGTTAATGCCCCAAAAGGGGAAGGAAGGGGTGTGTGCCAAAATCCTATTGCCCCTTTAAATATTTAAACATTGAGCTTCGAGCCATTTTAATCTTGGAGTCTGTATACATAGAAACGGGGTCTAGGTCGCTGCGAATAATTTCATGTGGCATCCAGATCTCTCCAACATAGCCACCATGAGCACACAAGACTTTCAACGGAAGGTGACAGAGGATCGCGCGTGGCAGCGGGTGCCCAAGGTGAATAGCTTTGGGAAATACTATTCTTTTAATTGTCTTATTTTTTTATTTTGAGTTGCATGCTTCACATTTACTTGAAGTTTTTAGCACGTGCTGCCTGGTTCATGTACCATTAAATCTGGCCTGATGTCAAAGGTCTGGCCTGTGCCATCTGGTATCTGTGCTTTTTTCTATGCTATCGTTTCCTGATTGCAGCCCTGTTAGAGGGTATACATGGTCTCTTAAAGTCACACCATAGGGTCTACTCAAAAAAAGAAAATTACAGGGAATTGAGATGGAAATTTCAAAATTAAGGCCAAAGTAACTTAGATGTAAAAATTTTCCCACTTAGCTACATTGGAGAATTTGCAATTCTCTCTTTATTGAGCAGACCCTTTAGTCTGCCCAATTTTAAATTATAGCCGGAAAATAGATTTCCCATTCATAAAAACTATGGATGTCTTACAGCAATTAGTTCACTGTCATCCATCTTATCTTTGTACATACATTGTGCTCACTTCCGAGAAGAGTAATTGTGTTTTGTAATAATGAAGTTATTAAATGTGAACTATTTTTTGCATTTCCAGTCAGAGAACTGTTCCAACTGCAGAGGAATTTTACAATAGGTACTTTCCTCTCAGGAAATTATATTGTGACCATTAATCATCTGCCACCCATTTTCAGGAATTCAACCTGTCTATTCTATAGTTACCAAATCCTACAAAAGAAGAATAGCAAGATTGACCTAATGGAGACAAATAACAAGTTTGTCCAACGTTACTGAGGCCAATATAATCCTACCCATGGCAGCATTAACTCTCTGCTTCCTAGAAAAGCATGAAACTAATTATTTTTGTTATAGTTCTTTAAGAACAGAAGAGGTTAAAATAAAGGATCAATTAGGTGACCTCAACTGGCAACAGTGAAGTGTGCCTGACATTGTTCTATAAGAACGTTCTGTGCTGCCTCAGACACGCTCCCTTCCTCTGCCTGCAGTAAGGAAAGTAAACTCCCCACCTTGCAATGCTCAATTTGCTTTGTTTTCTTTATGTAAGAAACTCATAATTCAGGTGTTCGAGAGTGTTGCGACCCTGTTAACAGTCCATTTGGCCTGTCAATCTCCTGTCTTGTCTGCACCATGTAAAATATATAGACATGGGTTGAAAACACACCTAATGATTTTTAAGTCTTAACATACAGTATGAGCTGACAACTGAGCGCATTACCCTTCATTGACAAAGCATGCTGCTAGATACAGGGATATAAAGGAGAGAATGTGTAATAATCCATTACACTGATTATATGTAAAGTCTATAAATAAAGCATGATATGTTAATAGGAGGCCAACTATAAAACCAATTTTAAACTTTTCTGAGGTGTACTTTTTGACATACTTTTCATGTTATGGTTTGATTTGCAAATGTTCCCTACCAATAGAGGAACAGTTTGATTACAATGTAATTTTCATTCAAGCATTCTTTTTTCCCAAAATCTATTTTTATTCATATAAAAAAACATACTCTTTTCCTATTTGCCTCAAACAAAACTATAAACAATACATCATACAATAACAGAAGACAATACATTAGGTGTTAAAATACTTCAAATTACCCTTCAGTGGTCAAAATTACTGGTATATTTAACAATTAGCTATACAAATATTTGGTGTAGTTTCCTTAAATTTAAAAAAAGAAAAATATTATTATAGTTAACCCTTTCTGAGACCCATCATTAAAAATTAACTACATTCCAATACAGTTTAAACATTCTACCTTTCTCTATGGTAGTTTCTCTATAATAGTAACCCTTTTCCATTAAATATTTATTATATAATTGAGAAATAATTGCTTCCCATTTGAAATTTCCTTGTTTTTTTCCGGTTCCATGCTATTATTATTTTTATTGCTAGGATAAAAAGGGTTATTACATGGTTTGTTTTTATTTAAAATAAATATTAACAAATAAAAAAAAGTATTAGCCACAGTGGGGCCCCTATAATAATCATGAGACTGGGAGCTGGACAAATGCTCCCAGTCCTCTATTATATACATTGTGGGGCCATGGCTAGTAGCCCTGCCCCCATAACATGAATGGGGCTGGGATTTAGCCATTGGGGGGTGAGGACTACTTGCCCTAGCCCCATACAATAAAAACATCCCCCTAGGATTTGGGCACAGAACAATATATATATAGCCCCCGTGGATCCTGTGGACTGTCAAAATGCCCCCAGACCCCCCTCAAAAAATATGCCCCCCCCCCCCCCCCCGTGACTTGGAAACTGACGGACCCTGTAAAATAAATAATATACTGGCCCCATATAATTAGTTAAAATAATAAAATATAAATGATCCCTTCCTATTCCCCATACCTCTACATTGCTGAGTAGTGTGTGTAGTGTGTGTGGAGGGGGGATTCTCCTGTTTAAACAAAAAATAACCATTTTTGGTGCCCTGTAAATAATATACCGTATTTTCCGGCGTATAAGACGACTGGGCATATAAGACGAAGCCGGAAAAATCGCATCTATATTTTAACCTTTTAGGTTAAAATATAGAGTTTTCCACCCTTCCTCCCCCTTTCCCCAATCCCCAATCCCCAGTACTTACCTATTTTCTGCTCTGTCTCCCGCTGTTAAGCCGGTCCGTGGCTGTGAGGGAAGCGTTGTGAGCTCCCCTCCAGCCGCGCGGTCAATAAAGTTTTGTTTAAAAAAAAAAGTTTAAACAGACTTTATTGAAGCCGCGAGGCCTGAGGGGAGCTCACAACGCTTCCCTCACAGCCACGGACCGGCTTAACAGCGCGAGCGGAGACAGAGCAGAAAATAGGTGAGTAAATCCCAGTACCCGGCGTATAAGACGACCCCCCAACTTTTGAGAAGATTTTCAGGGGTTAAAAAGTCATCTTATACGCCGGAAAATACGGTAGTTACCTATATCCAGGTTCCAGCAGTGATCTGCAAAGCCCTCAATATTTGGTCCAGGAAAAAAGCTGACCCAAAAAAATGTATCCACTTATTATAATTTGAAGGGAAAAAAAATCACCACTATAAAAAATGGGAGGCAGAGCTTGGGAGATTGAGTGTCAAACTGTCTTTCAAACTGACAGCACTACTGTCCCAGACACCAGATAATGAGATCAGGACTGCAATCCTGCAGCTGGGACAGTGGGGCACAGTGTCAAACTCAGGACTGTCTCAAGTAAAGCTGGACAATCCTGATAATTTTAAAGGGATAGTCTAGTCACCTATATGACTTTGGTGCAACTTGTAGGCACCAAAGAATGAACTAGACACTTTCAGTTTTTTCTTTTTTCTTTTCATTAAAAAATAAAAAATACTTACCTATAGAAGTTCTCCACAAGTAACAGGCCTCGGTATTGCATGCATATGGCCGCACCGGTCTTGCACAGTTTTCTATTTTCCCAGCAACCCCTGTGCTGCATCTCCTATCACCACTCGCGCTGTCTAGCCTGTCTGAGTTGGAGACGCGCGCACACTCCTGACACGAAGACAGCTCAGTGTGCCTGTCCCAAACCTCAACACAACCCCCCCCCACCCCCCCACCCCGGCCGCAAACTCTGGAAGGAGAGGGGGAACATCTCCCTCCTCCCTTCCAGTCAACCCTGAACCCCCGCTGCCATTGGCCCTGAGGGTAGAGGAGAGGGCCTCTGCCATCGACGAAAAGTAGAGGGTATAGTATCCGGACCCCACTGCTTCTCAGAGAAGGTAGGAGGGGGAAAAAAGTGCTTGTGTGTGTGTAATGTGATGTGCGTGAGTGAGTTGTGATGTAAGTAGGGTTGCCACCTGGCTGGTATTTTACCGGCAGGCCGGTAAAAAATTGGCATCAGGCCAATGTTAAGTCTATGGAGACAGTACCAAGGCCGGTATTTTTTTGAAGAAAAGGTGGCAACCCTAGATGTGAGTGAGTGAGTGATGTTAGTGTGTGGAGTGAGTGAGTGAAGTGAGTGTGTGTGGTACTATTGGTGACTGCATTACTTATCATTCTAAGCCAGCTGGGATTTAGGGGGGACAGAACTGCCTATCATGCTCAGCCAAGCTGGTGTTTATGGGGGACTACACTGCCTATCATTCTCAGCCAAGCTGGTATTAATGGGGGACTGCACTGCCTATCATGCTCAGTCAAGCTGTGTGTTATTGGGGAAAGCACTACCTATCATGCTCAGCCAAGATGGCGTTTATGGGGGGACTGCACTGCCTATCATGTTCAGCCAAGCTGGCGTTTATGGGGGGTCTGCACTGCCTATCATGCATTGAGTGGGCTGTCCTGAACCTCTGCAAATGTGCATTTTCATCTAAGTGTAATATCTTCATTTTTTAAGTAATGCAAAATATAAAATATGCGTTTTAAAGTACTTTGAAAATACTTTAATATGCATTAAAATTTTGAAGAGGCATTTTGGGCACTAGACAGTCCCTTTAAGTAACAAGCATTTGCAAATAAATCATTTTTATGCTTATTCACTTACTGTTGAGTCTGCTAGGACAATCTGCTTAGTGTTAAAATGGGGGCACACAACAGCAAAAAGCCTGAGGAGAATTTGCTCTTTTTGTCCCATTCTTTTCTGTATGTAGTGCTTGTGGATGTAGCAATTGCCTGTCAAACTTGTGCAAACTCCGGTTACTGGAAATAGTCTGGTATTTTAAGTGGCGTTTGAACACAACAGGAGTTGTATCAAATGTATTAAATATTTGTTTTTCCTTAGTTAACCACAATTTTTTTCTGTACATTTCTGAGGGAGATCTTTAACCTTTGTGCCACTTACTTCACTCCACCTGCATGTATAATATTTATACAATAGAAACGTAGCACAATGCTGCTTGGTGAGGCAATAGCTGTAAAATAGTATACATATATGTGTTGAACGCACTGCAACACTTAAAATAATCAAAAATGATCTATACAGTGTGTTAGCAAAATTTTAAGCAAATTCATAAATTCAGACAAAAATATGTTTGAAAAATGTCTGTGGTGTATCATGTGTATGACATTTGCTTGTGGCTTCATATGCAAAATACACATCAAAGTAACATAGTAGCATAGTAACATAGACATTTAGGCTGAAATGGGACAAAAGTCCATTAAGTTCAACCCTTCTACTTATCATTCCCGCTTTTGATCCAAAAGAAGGCAAAAACCCCTAAGGAAGTTATTTCGAATTTTGCCTCTTAGGATGAAAAATTCCATCTTGACTCCAAAGGGCAATCCGATTTCTCCTTGGATCAATAAGCTCTGTTATTAATGCTTATTCTATTAGTAATAGCCCTGTATGTTCTGCTTTTCTAAAAAAAAACAAAAAACATACAGACAACCCCTTAGTGACAAGACTTTTTTGCCTTGACTTTCCCTTGGTGACAATGGCTGTTTTAACTTTACTGAGGTGTTTGTGTTGAACTGTAATTTTGTTCCCTCTCATTTAGTGTACACACACAAATTATATATTGTTTGTTTTCAGTTGGGCTTTCATTTGATACCATTATTTTTATCATAACTTATAATTTTATGTAAAAAAAATAATAAAATATTATTATTAGCTGGAGGTGTCACCCGCTGCGATCTGCAACCCCCGCCCCCCCCCCCTCGGGGCGCCACTGCACCAGCCTATGGGTAATCATTTTGTGTGTGTTTTTTTGCACATTCACTGCACTTTAGGAGTACATTCACAGATTCTGTCAGGTGTTACAGTCAAACAACACCTCAATATGTGTTCAGCAACATCTCCTGAGTACAGGGATACCACCCATGCCTAGGTTTGTCAGGTTATTTGGGGGCTAAAGGGCACAATGGAAGGACTTGGTCCTTAGGATTGAATTTGAGTTATTTGTTTGAATAGGCCTATCTTCATCATGGGGACTTTTGCATACCTCATTTAGGTTTTTTTGCCATGAAAGTATATATATTTCATAAGTTGACACCCCAAGGTATTGTATATGGGGTGTATTGATACCTCTGATGGAACCACTTAGTCCAAAAAATTGAGAGAACATGTGTGGTGGTAATTTTTCAATCTTGGTTTTTCCACCCACATTCCTTTTGGATGGTGATTTAGGAGAGCCTGTTATAAATTACTGCAAGAAAACACTCCAGGTTGTTTTCTGCAAGGCCCCCTGAGTATACCTATGCCCCCATGCATAGGTTTGCCAGGATTTTTGGGAAGGTTGAGGCCAGAGCCGATTCTGGGCGGATGCACGGGGTGCACCGCGCCCAGGCGCACGGGAGGAGAGGCGCCTGAATCACAGAGCACAACGGGAGTGGAGCTTGCACCCATCGCGCTGTGATTAGTGTGATTAGAGCCTGTTATAAATTACTCCAAGAAAACACTCCAGGTTGTTTTCTGCAAGGCCCCCTGAGTATACCTATGCCCCCATGCATAGGTTTGCCAGGATTTTTGGGAAGGTTGAGGCCAGGGCCGATTCTGGGCAGGTGCATGGGGTGCACCACGCCCAGGCGCACAGGAGGAGAGGTGCCTGAATCACAGAGCACAACGGGAGCGGAGCTTGCACCCGTCGAGCTGTGATTAGTGTGACAAGGAGGTGCAAGCCGCAGGTGAGCGCCTGCGGTTACCGCACCTCCCTATCACACCAAGCACAGCGCGACGGGTGCAAGCTCCACCCCCGTCGCGCTCTGATTGGCTGCAGGGAGGATGGTGTCTGCAGAGGCAGACACCGGCATCTAGTTTCTTCTGCCGGATGTCAGCTGATGTCATCAAGCAGGCGTCCTGGGCCAGGCGGGAGACAGAGCAGAGGTAAGTAGTGGAGCAGGGGGGAGGAGGGTGGCAAACGAGCATACTGTGGGGCAAAATCCTGACATATTAATTGGCATAATCCTGATATATTAATTAGCATAACCCTGACATATTCATTGGCAAATTCCTGGCATATTAATTAGCATAACCCTGGCATATTAATTGGCAAAATCCTGCCATATTAATTAGCATAACCCTGACATATTCATTGGCAAATTCCTGGCATATTAATTAGCATAACCCTGGCATATTAATTGGCAAAATCCTGCCATATTAATTAGCATAACCCTGACATATTAATTGGCAAATTCCTGGCATATTAATTGGCATAATCCTGACATATTGAGTGACAAAATCCTGGCATATTAATTGGCATAACCTTGACATATTAATTGGCATAATCCTGGCATATTAATTGGCATAATCCTGACATATTAATTGGCATAATCCTGGTATATTAATTGGCTAAATCCTGGCACATTAATTGGCATAACCCTGGTATATTAATTGGCATAACCCTGACATATTAATTGGCATAACCCTGACATATTAATTGGGGGAGGGGGCAGAAAATGTGTTCAATAAGGGGCCCTGAAATTCCTGGTGGCGGCCCTGCCATCGAGAACGTCCTCCTCCCTGCACATAAAGGTAATTAAGTAGGGAGGGCGACAGCATTTCTGTGTGTATGTATGTGAATGTAACTGACTGCATCTGTGACTGTATATTTATGTGTATGTATGTGATTGTATATGTGTGTTTGTGTGTATGTGACTGACTGCGTGTGTGACTGTATATATGTGTGTCTATGTAACTGCATACTTGCATATGTGTGATTATGTGACTGTATTTAATTATGTATGTGCACCCATACATAATCACAAATACACATTGGGGGACATGTATAAACACGGCGCACGCTGGTGCAATCGGCATGTGCGCCAATGTATAAAACAGACTCACGAGAGTTATCTACGCTGAATGCGTAGTTTTAAGTTGGTTCGCGCCCGTTGTGCCGGCGCATACTATGTTTAAAAAAATAAAGCACTGAAAAGTGCCTGATATGGGGCAGGAGTGGAGGCAGAGAGAGAGACAGACATGGGGGCAGGAGGGGAGAGAGAGAGAGACAGACATTAGGTATAAGTGGATAGAGAGAGAGAGACACACATTGGGTATGAGTGGAGAGAGAGAGAGAGAGACACACACATTGGGTATGATTGTAGAGAGAGAGAGACACACATTGGGTATGATTGTAGAGAGAAAGACAGACATTGGGTATGAGTGGAGAGAGAGACAGACATTGGGTATTGGTGGAATGAGAGAGAGAGAGACAGACATTGGGTATGAGCGGGGAGAGAGAAAGAGAGAGAGAGACAGACATGTGGGTATAGGAAGTTAGAGAAAGACATGAGAGTATGGGGAAAGAGAGAGAAAGACATGGGGGCATGGGGAGAGAGAGACACGTGAGTGACTGGCATGGTGGAATATTATTTATCGCTCCTTGTGTACTTCTTTTCCAGTGATGCTCAGCCAGACTTTGGCTGGTTGGGCATCATGGGAACGGTAGTAAAAACTCATTCTGTTAGAAAACTCTCCCATGTTGCTGGCTGAGCATCATATAAATAAATAAAACCACTTCACAGTATTATGGCAAAATATATATCTTTATTTAAAATAAAAGTTTGTGTTTGTCCTTTACATCAAAATAAAGTTTGTGCTCTAATGGGCGTCTGGAACAGACATGTCTAAAGGGGAGGAGTTCATAATATAACCACGCCCACTTTTAGGCGCCAAAAGAAAACCTGCACCCAGGCGCCCTTGACCCTAGGATCGGCCCTGGTTGAGGCACAATTGTAGGTCTTGGTCCTTTGGATTGAATTTGAGTTATATGTTTGAATAGGCCTATCTTTATCTTGGGGACTTTTGCATACCCCATTTAGGTTTTTTTGCCCTGAAAGTGTATATATTTCATAAGTTGACACCCCAAGGTATTGTATTTTGGGTGTACTGATGCCTCTGATGGAACCATTTAGTCAAAAAACATTGAGAGAACATGTGTGGTGGTAATTTTTCAATCTTGGATTTTCCACCCACATTCCTTTTTGATGGGGATTTAGGAGAGCCTGTTGTTTTCTGCAAGGACCCCTGAGTATACCTATGCCCCCCATGCATAGGTTTGCCAGGAGTTTTGGGAAGGTAGAGGCACAATTGAAGGACTTGGTCATTTGGATTGAATTTGAGTTATTATTTGAGGTAGGTCTGTAGCAGCTGATCTGAGAGATCAACCCCACCCATATGCTTATTGTAAGCCCTCATGCACACTGGCTTTCTGGTGACCTCAGCTCTGCCACATACAGAGACCTCCACAGTCCTCTCATCATGGATGGTGCTGAGCAGACACGCATCTCTGTACTTTACAGCCAAGAGCTCCTCTTGGCGCAGAGCTGAGGTCTCCCCCCTTCTTAACCGTGTTTGTGCCATATCTTTGGGGAAATCCATGCGGTTCTGGCGTACAGTACCGCATGCTACTGTATCAAAGCAGTACAGTAGCTTGAACAAAGTTACACTTGTGTAGAAGTTATCTACATACAAGTGGTACCCTTTGTTCATATGGGGGAGTATCAGGTCCCAAACGATCTTGGCACTGGTTCCCAGATGTTCTGGGCAACCTGGAGGGTCAAGGTGGCAATCCTTTCCCTCATATACCCGGAAGGCCTGAGTGTACCCATTCTCGCTATCGCAAAGTTTAAACACCTTGATACCATACCTGGAGCGCTTGGAAGGTATATACTTCCAACCTTCCCTTATATTTCATCAGGGATTTATCAATAGATATATTCTTTCCAGGTGTATAAACTTCTGCAAACCTGGCAGCGAGGTGGGTAATCAGGGGCGGATTTTGAACAGCCTGTCAAACTAGGGGTGCTCTCTAGGGGGGCACAGGCTGTTATTACTGAAGTGCATGAAACGCAGGAGTGTTTCATAACGCAGCCTAGGAATTGTTTGAGGGAAAATTGGGGTGCTGCATATAGTACTAGTGCTAGAGTAGGAGCGGAGTGAGGGCTTCTTGATGATGCCCATCAATAAAGTGAGTGCCCAGAATTTTAGAAATTCTGGCACATCAGTGGGGGCCCAATGCAGCTTTCCCAAAAAAGACTGCGGGTTAGCAGCACGGTACTGCTGGGCAAAAATATTAGTTTGGGAGACAATGTCCCCCAAAAGGTCATCCCCCAGAAAAATCTGCACAAACTGCAGCGGGGTAAAACCTGTGACATTAATATTGATGCCAGGAACTGCAGTGAAAGGAGGGATAGTTGGCCTATAGCGATTAGGCGCTACTCACTCCTCAGCAGCACTGCCAGCCGGAGTCTCCTGACTCCTTGTGGCAGGGTCCCAGCAGCCACGGATATATCACTAGATGATGTATCAGTAAACTGATCAGGGTCAAAATCTGACCCTGACTCAGTGGCCTCAGAATCTGAGGCAAGGATGGCATAAGCCTCCTCAGCGCTATACATGGGCTTAGACATATTTAAAAAAAAATAAAGATTTACTTTACAATCACCCCCTAGCAGGTATAATTACCCCTAGCGGGTTTAAAAAAAAAAGATGCAGACAGCATAACCACTAAAAAAATGCACAGACAGCAAAAATTTGTTGCTGTGCAAGATCACAGTTTACACGGTGATCAAAGGCAGGGAAGGGGTTAACACACAGGCAATGGCTTTGCAAAAAGCCTTTGGGTCTCACAATTTATTAAATATATAAATTTACTGACTAACTTACTAACTTACAATACAGATCTGTCTCTCTCTCTCTCACAAAAACGCAACTGAGGAGAGGGAGGCAGATCTATACTGGTCAGAGTCAATATTGATAAATGTTGCTCTGACCAGACAAATGGTGAGAGCTCATCAGAGCTCTCACCTTACCTCCTTTCACCTCTATTGGCTGTTACTGATTGTCTCTCTGATGAGACAATCAAGTAACACCTCTAGAGGGAGTAAACTTATCCTGAGGCTGCTGCCCTTAAAAGGGCAGCACCATCTTGGTCATGCTTTTTTGCCAAGTTCAGGACTTTGTTTTTTTGTGTGTTGCTGACTGCCTTGACTTGCTAGGCATGTCAGCAACACACACACAGAGCAATAGGAAGCGATTAAATTTGCTTCCTATTCTCTTTACCACCGCCGACGGTGTTAATGGCTCTGTGCCTAGAAATCCGCCATTTTAATCGCTCACCGGAGCGATCGGGCGGTGATTTCCGTATTGCACAATGCCTCTCTACCGGAGGCTCTTTTAACCACCACCCGTTTTAAAGGCACTGTGCCAAGTGGAAGCATTGTGCCAATACCGAAAAAGCACTGAAAGCGATAAAAAAATCGCTTTCAGAGCTTGTTTCAGCACAGGACGTGTCAGGCACGTCCTTTGTCCTTAAGGGAGTTTCTCCCAGGACGTGCCTGACACTTCCATTGTCGGCAAGGGGTTAAATGCATCTGTTGTAGTTTTGATAACACCACCTTGGCAGTGAGTTCCATATCTTTATCGTCCTTACCGTAAAGAATCCCTGTATGTAGTTGATTTCAGGGGTCAAGTCCTCGGAAAAAAAGTGTGGGAAAAAATACATATTTCACAGAAAATTCAGTGCAACATTTATTGTAAAGTGCCAGTTTACACAAACAACTGCAAAATTCACATGCAATAAACAAATATATGTAGAACAGTTGAAACAAATTAAATTAGCTATGCAATAAACAAATGAATATAGAACAGTTCTAACAACTGTGATAAAGTGAATGGTGTTGTTTGTGAGGGAGTTAACTTGTTAGTCATACTAACAGAATAATCACCACAATGGGTGATCTTTCCCTTTCAGGGAATTTCTAAAACAAATAGTGTATAAAAACTAAACACACAGCCCATTAGAAAAATTCCCACAAACTGGTATAACATTGCCTTTGCCGTGCAAGATTATCAACTTTTTGAGATTTAGTATCATCTGCGCCTCGATGTGTGGTCAGCCATATTGTGTCGTATGGTAAAGGATCCCATGAATGCACAGGAGGACCAATGAGACTAATAAACAAAAGAGAAGACAGGCGTTCAATGCCAAGCCCACTCCTAATGGGTGACATCCCCAAATTCATTGTACTGAAGCCCCTTTCACAATCACCGGATGTCACTGGAAGACTGTTAACTGCTGTCACCACTGGCTTCAGATTTTCAGGAATCTCTGCACCACCATTATCAATGTAGTCTCTGAAACCTTCACAGATGGATGCATAGATGAGACGGCATCATTTGCACAGCTGCTCCAGCTTCACTTCACCTTCAACCACGGACTGTCCACATTGATTGGCCAGCGTTGTGAATTTTGCCCCTCTGTGCAAGGATTCTGCCACTCTATATGCCAGGATTTTGCCCCTCTATGCCAGTATTTTGCTCCTCTATGCCAGGATTCTGCCCCTCTATATGCCAGGATTTTGCCCCTCTATGCCAGGATTATGCCACTCTAAATGCCAGGATTTTGCCCCTCTATGCCAGGATTCTGCCACCCTCTATGCCAGGATTCTGCCACTCTGTATTCCAGGATTTTGCCCCTCTATGCCAGAATTCTGCCACTCTATATGCCAGGATTTTGCCACTCAATAGACCAGGATTTTGCCACTCAATAGACCAGGATTTGCTTGTTTAAATGCCACCCTGCTCCCCCTTCCCCAGACAGTACTTACCCCCGGTCGTCTCCTTCGTGCATCTTCCCCCCTGCACGGAGGAAGGAAGGAGAAGACGGAGGAGACGACCGGAGACAGAGAGCAACAAGGAGGTAAGTACTCACCATCTCCTTGGTGCTCCCTGTCTCCGTCCAGCTCCTCCGTGCGGTCTTCTTCCCTCCTGCACAGAGGTGAGAAACAACGCCACCGGATATGACTTGCTGTCAAATCCGGTGGCAATGACAGGAATTTTTTTTTTTTTTTTTTTCGGACCGCATCTAGTGGATGCGGCTGCCGAAAAAAAAAAGAAGGCAGCTGCCCTGGTCCTGCAGGAGCAAAGGGAACGGCGTTCCTGCCATGAAAAAAGTGCGTTCCTGCAGGACTCGAGCCATGGTTGATTTGCATATCAAACCAAACATGATGTCATCTGTGGTGTCATCACTAGACACCACAGAAACATTTAAGATACTATCATATTTTACTGTTGATATTCTCAGGATAAACAATGGGAGTTATGTGTAAAAAGTGCCATACAATAAAATATGTCAGAACAGTAGAAAAGCATAATTGCGATAGACCCTTTTTTTTCACATCTCAACATGTTTGTGTATGGGTGTCACACTTTTGGTGCCTGATTTTTTTATATGTGGGCTGAGCCAATGTTAACCGTGCCGGTGCAGTCCAGCAGTGTGGGACCAGCATACTTCCGACATCTGTTGGCACTACTTGGCATTATTTGAGCATCTGTCTATTTTATACATAGCCCCCATAGTTTAGTGACAGACACTATGCAGTTCAAATGTCACCTTCTTGTGAACCCTGTTATAGTAAAGTATCAACATGTCAATTTCACACAATGAAACTTAACACTAGATTAGGTAGACAATGTTTCCTGGGGAAAAACCTCATTGCTCAAATTATTTACTTTATGGGCATTCATAATGCAGTGTGGCTGTCCATTTTAAAGGTATTGATATTTGACAGAGGAGTTTAGGTGCTTCACAGAAAACCGAATACTGACCACTCCCCACCTATTTAAATTATTCATACGCTTGGCACAGATACATGTTATTTTGAATGTGACTTTATCTTGCCTTTGAAGCCTCTTTTAAAACTGTGATCAGGCATAATTTTTTGTTATTTTACTGCAATTTAATTCCTGAATTGCAATAGTGACTAAAGAAAAAAACACACAAAAACCAAATAAACTTACGTTACATAGTTATATAGCAGTTTAGGTTTAAAAAAGACTTGCATCCATCAAGTTCAACCATTTTCCTATTCCGTGCTTACCGCTGTTTAATACTGTAAGGTGCTCTCAATAAGAGGTAGTATTTAGGTAATACACTCACAAACAGAAGGTATTGTTGATTTTATCCTGTCTGCTTTGATATATTAAAGCAATTGACTGTGTATTGTATGATTTTATTGTTTATGTTAGCAATACTCCATCAGGAGTCCTGCACTTTCCAGATCGCTATAACTACGGAGCTGGATTTTTTCAAAGCTTCATGGTTTTTTCTTGCGGGATCAAATGGAGATCACACACAGAAGAGTCTATACTCTCTCCTCTTCTTTCTAGTTCTGCCAGTGACCACATTGGTGATCAGGGCAGGAGGTTGGGTTTCGCTTGGGTTTGGTCTAAAATGTTTTTGCACGCTCCCATGAAATGGGTGGCGGGACGTTGTCCTGTGTGGTGTCACAAGTGTGGAACCCTGAACACAAGTATTTACTTATACAAGTGATTATGAAATCAATAGGATGACATTGAACTGAACTTTTCTCCTGAGGAAGCAGACCAGATTGCTGGAAAAACAAGTTGAGAGATATTACGGAGTTGTTGATTGAACTTCGGACTTTCAGCTTGTCAGCTTATGAGCAATGCAACCTATTCATTGTGTCACACTGTGTAAAACGTGGATGTTGCGTAGTTGGTGTTTTGTATTGTCTTTTAGATGTATCAGTTAACCCCTTAACGACAGGTGACGTGCCAGGCACGTCACGGCAAATCGAGGACTTGCCGACAGCTGACGTGCCTGGCACGTCATGCACTAAATGGAGTAAAGAAAGCGACCAGCGGTCGCTTTCTTTACTCTAACGGTGTTGCTACAATGCCTCTAGGTAGAGGCATTGTGCAACACCCCCCAAATGTGCAGGGACGCGCTACGATCACTCCACGGAGTGATCGTAGCAGCCATTTAAAAATGGCTGCGCCC
The DNA here is from genome assembly GCA_036172795.1 of Pelodytes ibericus. Lineage (NCBI taxonomy): Eukaryota > Metazoa > Chordata > Amphibia > Anura > Pelodytidae > Pelodytes > Pelodytes ibericus. Next base: position 138,328,305 of record CM069861.1, read on the forward strand.
GCTGCACACATGTGCTTAGAAAGCGAACGATCGTTCGCTTTCTAAGCATCTCCGGTGTTGTTAAAGTGCCTCGCCAGCGAGGCACTTTACAACACCGTGCTGCTCCCCAGAGCCGATGGTGGTCGCTCTCCTGAGCGACCCCATCGGCTCAGTAGAAGGGAACGCTGCCTGTACAGGCAGCGTTTCCCTTCTAATGGCAAGAGCATCGGAAGTGAAAGTATTTCACTTCCGATGCTCTAGGGGGAGCCAATCGATGCCGGCACAGCAGATCTATGTGATCTGTGTGCAGGCATGTATGGTAAGTGCTCTGATGAGCACTTATCATACTGTCAAAGGCAATATTAGTAAATATTGCCTTTGACAAGTATTGATCTGCCTCCCTCACCTTACTACTTTTAGTAAGGGAGAGAGACAGATCAGATCAAGTAAAAAAATAAAATAATAAAAAAAATATTTACTAAAATTTTAAACACCAAGGGCTTTTATAAAAGCCATTTAACCCCTTCCCTGCCATTGATCGCTGTGTACGCAGTGATCATACACAGCAGCACATTTTTTGCTGTCTGTGCATTTTTTAGGGGTTATTTTTTTTTACTGTAATTCATTACAGTATAAAAAAAGGCTCTTTTAAGAAAGATTAACCCCTTTCTTGCCGTAGATCACTGCCTAATCAGCGATCTGACGCAAATGCAGCAATCTTGCTGCAGAAGCATTTTTAATTTTTTTAAAACTTTTTTATTACATCCGTCACGTGTTAATTATACCCGCTAGGGGACTACGTTTAACATAAAAAAATTTTTTTAGCTGTCTGAGCGCATGTATAGCGATCAGTAACAGCTGATAAGTGACAATGGCGGGTTGGCGTTTGCTCAGATGAGCATCACCATTCGTCTGGTTAGATCAATATGTGTAAATATTTGATCTGACCCGTGTAGATCTGCCTCCCTCTCACTTGAGTTTTAGTGAGGGAGACAGAGCTGTATAATGTAAGTTTTTAATTATAATATATTTAATAGAATTGAGACCCAAAGGCTTTTATAAAAGCCGTTTCCAGTATTTAACCCCTTCCCTGCAATTGATCGCTGTGTACGCAGTGATCTTACACAGCAGCACATTTTTTGCTGTCTGTGCATTTTTTTAGGGTTATTTTTTTTTACTTTGATTTATTACAGTATATCAAAGGCTCTTTTAAGAGCTATTAACCCCTTCCTTGCCGTATATCACTTCCTAAGCAGCACATATGGTCACTGCCTAAGCAGTGCATATGGTCACTGCCTAAGCAGCGCATATGGAGCAATCTATTCGCCGAAGGATTTTTTTTTGCTATCAGCATTTTTTTTGTCAGACTCACTAGGGGTTAATTATACCCACTAGGGGATTACGTGTATTCCTTTTGAAGCTGTCTGAACGCGTGTATAGCGATCAGTAACAGCCGATCAGTGGCAAAGGTGGTTTGGTGATTTCTCAGATGAGCATCACCATTCGTCTGGTTCGTAAATATTGTTCTGACCCATATGGATCTGCCTCCCTCTCCTCACTTGAGTTTTAGTGAGGGAAAGAGACAGATCTGTATAACATAATTTTTAAATTGTAATAAATTAAATAAAATGTTAATAAATTGTGAGTCCCAAGGGCTTTTATAAAAGCCATACCTTTTGTATAGTGTAGTGTATTAACTCCTTCCCTGCCACTGATCACTGCACAGCAGAAATTTTTTTCTTGTCTGTGCATTTTTAGGGGTTAATTTTTTTGTACAGTACTACAAAGGCTCTTATAAGAGCTATTAACCCCTTCCTTGCTCTACATGTTCAAATTCCAAGTTTGAAAATCAAAAAGCGCACCTCTCAAATGTAGCCTTTCAACCCCTAACAAAGCTGACAAAGCTATGCATGGGTGGTATCCCTGTGCTCGGGAGATGTTGCTGAACATATATTGTGGTATTGTTTGTCAGTGACACATACCGAAATATGTGAATTTGTGTCTAAAGTGCAATGTATGTGGGAAAAAATACACAATAAAATGACTACCACAAACTTTGACAAAGGCTGGTGGCAGAATTGGTGCATGGAAAGTGTTAAAATAACACCATTTAAAATAGCCTAGGGTGTCTACTTTTACAAAATATATACTTTTTGGGGTAAAATACACTGTCCTACTTAAAAAAAAGTCCCAAATGAAAGATGGGCTCAGGCTGACTACACGTCAATATTCCAAGTTGAAAATGCGCACCTTCACAATGTGGCCCTTTAGCCCCCAAACAACCCAACAAACCTATGCATGGGTGGTATCCCTGTACTCAGGATATGTTGTTGAACACATATTGGGTTATTGTTTGGCAGTGACACATACCAAAATCTGTGAATTTATGTCTAAAATACAATATTTGTGAAAAAAAAACCACACAAAAATTACTACCACAAACTTTGACAAAGGCTGGTGGTAGAATTAGTGCATGGAAAGTGTTAAAATACCACCATTTGAAATAGCGTAGGGTGTCTACTTTTAAAAAATATATGGGTTGATGGGGTAAAATACACTGGCTGGTTTCAAATATGTCCCAAATGGGACATGGGTGCAGGCGGTCTGCATGTCAAAATTTTAATTTGGAAAACCAAAAACTGCACCTACCAAATTTGGCCTTTTACTCCCCAAACAACCCAACAAACCTATGCATGGGTGGTATCCCTGTACTCAAGAGATGTTGCTGAACACTTATTGGGGTGTTATTTGGCAGTGACACATACCAAAATCTGTGAATTCATGTCTGAAGTACAAGGTTTGTGAAAAAAAAAACACAAAAAAATTACTACCACAAAGTTTGACAAAGGCTAGTGGTAGAATTAGTGCATGGAAAGTGTAAAAATACCACCATTTGAGATAGCCTAAGGTGTCTTCTTTTAAAAAATATATGGGTTGATGGGGTAAAATAAACTGGCTGGTTTCAAATATGTCCCAAATGGGACATGAGTGCAGGCGGTCTGCATGTCAAAATTTTAATTTGGAAAACCAAAAACTGCACCTACCAAATTTGGCCTTTTACCCCCCAAACAACCCAACAAACCTATGCATGGGTGGTATCCCTGTACTCAAGAGATGTTGCTGAACACTTATTAGGGTGTTATTTGGCAGTGACACATACCAAAATCTGTGAATTCATGTCTGAAGTACAAGCTTTGTGGAAAAAAAACACAAAAAAATTACTACCACAAAGTTTGACAAAGGCTGGTGGTAGAATTAGTGCATGGAAAGTGTAAAAATACCACCATTTGAGATAGCCTAAGGTGTCTTCTTTTAAAAAATATATGGGTTGATGGGGTAAAATACACTAGCTGGCTTCAAATATGTCCCAAATGGGACATGGGTGCAGGCTGTCTGCATGTAAAAATTTCAAGTTGGAAAACAAAAAACTGCACCTCACAAATTTGGCATTTTAGCCCCCAAACAACCCAACAAACCTATGCATGGGTGGTATCCCTGTACTCAGGAGAAATAGTAGAATCTATTTAGCATGTTTTTTCGTTCGCTATTGTCGATGAGGAGAAGTTGTTTCAAATAAAAACAAAGAAATTTGTGTATTTTTTTTTTTTTACCATATTTTATTATTTTTTTTAATAATATGATAAGATATGATCAAAAAGATGGCATCCATAGAAAGCCCTTCTTGTCCCGATAAAAACAATATATAATATGTGTGGGTACAGCAAATGACAAAGAAGAAAATTACTGCTAAACACAAACAGCACAGAAATGTTAAAATAGGCATTGTCCAGAAAGGACAAAAATGTTTCAAAGGCTCTGTCCTTAAGGGGTTAAAAGAATGTTGATATTGTTTGATGGGCCTGATTATACATTCGGTTTGTGAGTTTATTACCTAAATACTACCTCTGATTAATTGCACCTTACACTATTAGAATATATTTGTTTATTATTTTTTTTTCCATGTTCATGTACCTCTAATGTTGGACAGTTTACAATAGTGACTGCCTATCTTTCAGATATTATACTGTGATAAACTGGGATACTTGATAGAGACCACTATGCAGGAGAAGTTATATATGCTGAGATATGCACACACATGATAATATTGATAATACACTGCTGATGTAAAAAGGATATAAAGAACCTGGAACCGATGGCTGGGTTGCAAGGATGGAGTTCATCAGAAATACAATACAGGTCATAGATAAATGGTATAGCGCAGAGGATATATAGAACAGGAAAATATGTAGCACTTGTAATCCAGCAGAAGATGGTTAAGTAAGCAGGAAACGATACAGTACTTGAAATCCAGCAATGAGATGGTTAAGCAGGAATCATCCAGCACTTGTAATCCAGCACTTGTAAATGGAAGGTCAAAATACTAGCCAGGGTCATGTCACCAGAGAAACAGTAGCATGATATAATGGGGATGGGACACTTCATAGCGGCTGCTTCCGCGCAGCCACTTCACCGCGACTCTGCACCGCAAGACAGCTCGTAACTGGAGATATCATCGCGGGACATTTCATCGCTAAAGGTAAGTGTATTAGCTATTTTAGTTTATTTTAGTAAGGGTGGTTAGAATTAGCGTTTAGGGGGTTAGAATTAGGGTTTAGGGGGTTAATTTTAGTATTAGGGTTCGGGGTAAGTTTTAGTATTAGGGTTTATGGGTTTAATTTTAGTATTAGGGTTCGGGGGTTAGTATTAGGGTTTAGGGGGTTAGTATTAGGGGTCAGGGGTTAGTATTAGGGTTTAGGGGATTAGTATTAGGGTTAGTATTAGGGTTCAGGGGTTAATTTTAGTATTAGGGGTTGAGGGTTAGTATTAGGGTTTAGGGGGTTAGTATTAGGGTTTAGGGGGTTAGTATTAGGGGTCGGGGGTTAGTATTAGGGTTCGGGTGTTAGTATTAGGGTTAGTATTAGGGTTTAGGGGGCTAATTTTAGTATTAGGGGTCGGGGGTTAGTATTAGGGTTTAGGGGGTTAGTATTAGGGTTCGGGGGTTAGTATTAGGGTTCGGGGGTTAATTTTAGTATTGGGGTTAATTTTAGTATTGGGGTTTTAAACAGTCCAGGATCATGGGGCACAGGAAAAACAGAGAAGTCTTCAGGAGGACCAAGGTCAGCAACAGAATAAATCCAGAAGTAAATAACGCTAGTCTCTAAATACACGAGAATCATCAAGCAATGTGTGAATTGTGATTCTGCCTTTTAATTGATCCTGTGCATCACAGGATGCGAGATCTCTGCTGGTTCTGAACAGGGATTCGGAGGAGAAACTGCATGAGATATCATGACATATACTCACAGAGAGAAAAACTAACCTCCCTCAACATTCAAGCCCTTTTCTTTGATAAATTTTAACAATCAAATAATGAACACAGACTAAAAGATGCTACATATATATGTGTGTCAGAACCAGAAGTGTTCATTTTCCTCCTCCACCAATTCTTCCACTGGAACAGTTGTACAAATCAGGCCATCACCAAGTGGCATCCAATTGAGGTTGGGAAGTATACTAAAATTATGAATAATAATAATATATATATATACTTCAAAACAGACAGATGTTTAGTGTATATGCTCATTGAAATGAGCAATTACAAACCTCTCTTTTTCCGGCCAATAAGACTTCACCCAGATGTTCTCAAACGATAAACACCGGAAACCCCAGTACTCTGGGACCAGTGTGATAGGACAACCTCACTCGATATAAAACCTCATTAGAAAATGGCTAACTCAAGCTGAGTGTTATTTTTTTTATATTGGACAGCCCAATTGCCTCTGGTTTGACTTAGAGTCAAACCCGGGGCCTTTGGATAAAGGTTTCCACATACAGTACAGCATAATGTCTAATAATAATAAGCACCTAAACACAGGTGTTAGATGATCATAAACTAAATAACTAATTTTCTTAAACTACCCTACTAATGACTATTGAATCGATTTTAGGTGTGTTCTGTTTATGTCTATTCAACTCCATCACAAATTTCCTATACATTTGAAATTATTTGCATAATCAATTATGTCATTACTCTGTTGTTAATAGTAGTATTATAGTTATTTCCTTGTTATTTAAATTAGTTTATAATTTCATATGATCATTTTCTACATTTCATTTATATTTGCAATGGAAATGCAATTTGAAATAGATTATGATTTAATGGTTTGTTGTAATGCTTTATAAAAATTTAACTTTACTGCTTTTCACTAATGAGTATATGAAAGCCTTTTTAAAAGATTTTAGTTTGATTAGATTTTTTTTGAAATCTTAGTGCTTAGACATTATCCTGTTTGTTATTAAAAGAAAATATGGGTAAAGAAATGTTATTAGGCTGATTAAACAGTAAACATCAGAGGATACGGGTGACCTGATAGATGGTAGATGTATGGCCAGGTAGATTAAATTTGACTCAATATGTGCTGATATTTTGCTCCCGAAATGGTGCCTACAAATTGCAGATGGATTCAGCAAACATTGGTTGCACATCGGGACCTGAATGTCGAGGTACCTAGGTGGCGCCTATGAGCCTCCAAAAAACGTTTGCAGTTTGGAAATCATAGCTGATTCCACACCCATATCTGCAGAAACCAAATTCAGCTGAAACATATCTGAAATTCACTGAACTGAAGTGGTAGCCCATTCATATCCTACGGGAGGTTTCTGACATATAAAAAATTGCCTGGAAATACTGAAAAGAATCTAAATCTTACCAAAAAAGAAACACCCATAGGTAATATCAGGGCCACCATAACCCCTTTATCCACATACTCCATCATACACATATGCAGTCTGTCACTCACACTGACATACACACACTCACTCACACTGACATACACACACTCACTCACACTGACATACACACACTCTCACTCAGACTGACATACACACTCACTCACACTGAGATACACACACTCACTCACTCACACTAACATACATACACTCTCAATCACACTGACATACACACACTATCACTCACCCCGACAAACACACACTCATTTACACTGACATACACACACTCACTCACACTGACATACACGCACTCACTCACTCACTCACTCACACTGACATACACACACTCACTCACACTGCCATACACACACTCTCACTCACACTGACATACACACACACACTCACATTGACATACACACCACTGTCCGTTTTTAACTTACCTGCCTGCTGGCTTTGAGCTCCTTGTGTGAAGGAGGTCTCAGCCAATCATGGGAGGCTTCTAAACTCTCAGCCAATCAGGAGAGTTGAGAGGTCTCACCTGATTGGCTGAGACCACTTTCTATCAAGCTCCAGAAAAAAGAAAGAAAGAAAAAAAAAACTGCTGCAATGAGCAGCAAAGTGCCGCTTGGGGCTTCTGCCCCATTAAACGGCCGGCCTGGCGGGGGCCCACAGGTCAGCTGCCATGGGTCACCCTGCCGGTTGGTGGCCCTGGGTAATATGCAATCAACTGAAACACAATCACTGACGAGGAAAAAGTAAGAATAAATAATGACATTTGAAAGAAAGCATTGCAGACTGAAGTATAAAAAAAGAAAACAAAACTTATTTGAAAATGGTAAGCCAGGGATCAGGGCAGGAGGTAAGGGCGACCAGTTAAATGGTAGCAGTAGAGAGGGGAAGTCAAGGCCTAAGTTATTCCAGCAGAGTTTGTAAGTGGAGGAGAACACAGCATTGGTACACAAGTTGTGCCGCACATGTGATGGCAACAGCAGCAGAGGAAAAATTTACTCTGGCAGCAGATTATGAATGCTACATACACAGCTGGTGAGATGTTCAATGGGGCTGAGGTTAGAGCTCTGTGTGGACCAGTCAAGTTCTTCTACACCAAACTCATCCAACCATTTCTTTATATTGCTTTGTATATTGGGGCACAGTCATGCTGTAATGAAACAGGGCCTTTCCCAAACTATTTCCATCAAGTTTGAAGCATTGAATTGTCCAAAATGTCTTGGTATACTGAAGCATTAAGGTTAACCCCTGAAAAATGGCACCCACCAAACTTAGACTGCCATACAGTAAGCGTGATTCGTCATTCCACAGAACACATTTCCACTGCTCTAGAGTCCAATGGTGGGGTGCTGGGTGCAGCCAGTTTGCCATTTTAAATATGCCCCTGTTTGTCCATTAAATATGCCATAGCCAGCTTGCCAATTAATAAGCCACAGCCAATTTGCCAAATAATATGCCAGTATTATTTTGCCATTAATAAGACAGTATTATTTTGCCATTAATAAGCCAATTTTACCATTAATATGCCAGTGTTATTTTGCCACTAATAAGCCCCAGCCAATTTTCCCATTAATATGCCAGTATTATTTTGCCAGCCAATTTACCCATTAATATGCCAATGTTGTTATGCCATTATTATGCCCCAGCCAATTTGCCCATTAATATGCCTGTATTATCTTGCCATTATTATGCCCCTGCCAATTTACCCAGTAATATTCCAATATTATTTTGTCCTTATTATACCATCGCCAATTTTCCCATTAATATCCCAGTATTATTTTGCCATTATTATGCCATAGACAATTTTCCCAGTAATTTGCCTGTATTATTTTGCCACTAATAAGCCACAGCCAATTTTCCCATTAATATGCTAGTATTATGTTGCCATTAATTAGCAAGACAATGCCCAATAATATGCCAGTGTTATTTTGCCATTATTATGCCCCAGCCAATTTGCCCAGTAATATGCCAATATTAGTTTGCCATTATTATCCCCCAGCCAATTTGCCCAGTAATATGTGAGTATGATGTTGCCATTATTATGCCATAGCTAATTTGCCCAGTAATATGCCAGTATTATATTGCCACTAGTGTTGAGCGAACCTGAACCGCACTGTTCGGGTTCATACCGAACATTACGGTTTTTGGACCCTGGACCCGAACACGGATCATAGCCCTGAATGGAGACTCTGGGGCTAAAGTATTCCTTAGCCCCGAGACTCCAGGGCTGTAATTGTAAAAAAAAAAAAAAAATCCCCCGCAGAGCTTTCCTCCGTCTGGGACATGGTCCCAGAATCGGAGGATTGAGCTCACGCGGGGGTGATGGCCGATCTGGAGGAGAGGCTGCTATAGGGAGCTCTCTCCCTAGCCTCTCCTCCTCGAGGTGCGGCCCACAGGCAAGTGCCTGCGGTGTCCGCACCTCCTGGCCATGCAGAAACAGCGCGACGGGTGCAAACTCTGCCCCGTCGCGCTGTGAGATCAGCATCCGGCAGAAGTTCCTGAAGACACCGCCGAAAACGCAAGTAAGCTGAAGGTAAGGTAATACAAAAAAAAAAGTAAAAAATTTAAGAAATGTGTGACTGTATGTGGGTGTCTCAATGTGTGCAAGTGTGTGTCTCAGCGGGTGTCAGGGTGTCTCAGTGGGTGTCTCAGTGGGTGTCTCAGTGTATATAAGTGTGTGTCTGGGTGTCTCAATGTGTGTAAGTATGTGTCTGGGTGTCTCAATGTGTGCAAGTGTGTGTCTGGGTGTTTCAGTGTGTGTAAGTGTGTGTCTGGGTGTCTCAATGTGTGTAAGTGTGTCTGGGTGTCTCAATGTGTGCAAGTGTGTGTCTGCGTGTCTCAGTGTGTGTCTGGGTGTCTCAATGTGTGTCTGGGTGTCTCAGTGTGTGTCTGGGTGTCTCAATGTGTGCAAGTGTGTGTCTGGGTGTCTCGGTGTGTGTCTGGGTGTCTCAGTAGGTGTCTCAGTGTGTATAAGTATGTGTCTGGGTGTCTCAATGTGTGCAAGTGTGTGTCTGCGTGTCTCAGTGTGTGTCTGGGTGTCTCAATGTGTGTCTGGGTGTCTCAATGTGTGCAAGTGTGTGTCTGGGTGTCTCAGTGTGTGTCTGGGTGTCTCAGTAGGTGTCTCAGTGTGTATAAGTATGTGTCTGGGTGTCTCAATGTGTGCAAGTGTGTGTCTGCGTGTCTCAGTGTGTGTCTGGGTGTCTCAATGTGTGTCTGGGTGTCTCAGTGTGTGTAAGTGTGTGTCTGGGTGTCTCAGTGTGTGTAAGTGTTTATCTGGGTGTCTCAGTGTGTGTAAGTGTTTATCTGGGTGTCTCAGTGTGTGTAAGTGTTTATCTGGGTGTCTCAGTGTGTGTAAGTATGTGTCTGGGTGTCTCAGTGTGTATCTATTTGTGTCTCAGTGTGTGTCTGGGTGTCTCAGTGTGTGTCTGGGTGTCTCAATGTGTGTGTATGGGTGTCTCAATGTGTGTGTGTCTCAATGTGTATGTCTGGGTGTCTCAATGTGTGTAAGGATGTTTGCGTAAGTGTATGTGCGTGAGTGTGTCTCAGGGTGTCTGTGTGAGAGAGAGAGATGGTGTGTGTGAGAGAGAGATGGTGTGTGTGAGAGAGAGATGGTGTGTGTGTGTGTGTGTGAGAGAGAGAGAGAGAGAGAGAGAGACGGTGTGTGTGTGTGAGAGAGAGAGACTGTGTGAGAGAGAAATAGACGGTGTGTGTGTGAGAAAGAGAGATAGAAGGTGTGTGTGTGTGAGAGAGAGAGAGACAGTGTGTGTGAGAGAGAGAGAGAGAGAGAGAGAGAGAGAGAGAGAGACAGAGTGTGTGTGAGAGAGAGAGAGACAGTGTGTGTGTGTGAGAGAGACAGTGTGTGTGTGAGAGAGAGAGACAGTGTGTGTGTGAGAGAGAGACAGTGTGTGTGAGAGAAAAAAAAATGTTTAAAAAAAAATGTAAAAATAAAAAAAACGCGGCCCTTTAAAAAAAAAAAAGACCGCGCTGGCAGGCAGAGACAGAAGTGAGAAGGGATCGGAAGATCCCCCCTCACCAACGCTCTGCCTGCCAGGCTGCACGGGGAGCCGAACAGGCAGCACAGAGAAACCTCCGTGCTGCCTGTTCGGCTCCCTGTGCAGTGTGCCGACACGGAAGTGCCGACAGTCACGTGACAGGCGCGCTGACGTCATACGCGCGCCCGGTCACGTGGCCTGTCGGCACAATCGCTGGGAAGCCGAACAGGCAGCATGGAGGGACCGTGCTGCCTGCCACTAGCCACCAGGGAAAGGTAAGTGCTGATGGGAGTCAGAGTGTGTGTGTGTGTGTGTGTGTGTGTGACTGAGTGTGATGGGAGTCAGAGTGTGTGTGATGGGAGACAGTGTGTGTGACTGAGTGTGATGGGAGTCAGAGTGTGTGTGTGACTGAGTGTGATGGGAGTCAGAGTGTGTGTGATGGGAGACAGTGTGTGTGACTGAGTGTGATGGGTGTCAGAGTGTGTGTGATGGGAGACAGTGTGTGTGACTGAGTGTGATGGGAGTCAGAGTGTGTGTGGGGGGAGACAGTGTGTGTGACTGAGTGTGATGGGAGTCAGAGTGTGTGTGATGGGAGACAGTGTGTGTGACTGAGTGTGATGTGAGTCAGAGTGTGTGTGATGGGAGACAGTGTGTGTGACTGAGTGTGATGGGAGTCAGAGTGTGTGTGATGGGAGACAGTGTGTGTGACTGAGTGTGATGGGAGTCAGAGTGTGTGTGATGGGAGACAGTGTGTGTGACTGAGTGTGATGGGAGTCAGAGTGTGTGTGATGGGAGACAGTGTGTGTGAGCTTGGGTAGGGGGGTGCCCGGATTTTGTCTGCCTAGGGCAGCACAAAATCAAGATACACCACTGTGTGTGTGTGAGAGAGAGACAGAGAGAGACTGTGTGAGAGAGAAATAGACGGTGTGTGTGTGAGAAAGAGAGATAGACGGTGTGTGTGTGAGAGAGAGAGACAGTGTGTGTGTGAGAGTGAGAGACAGTGTGTGTGTGTGATAGAGAGAGACAGTGTGTGTGTGAGAGAGAGAGACAGTGTGTGTGAGAGAGAGAGAGAGAGAGACAGTGTGTGTGTGAGAGAGAGACGGTGTGTGTGAGAGAGAGAGACAGAGAGAGACGGCGTGTGTGAGAAAGAGAGACAGTGTGTGAGAAAGAGAGATAGAGACTGTGTGAGAGAGAAATAGACGGTGTGTGTGTGAGAAAGAGAGATAGACGGTGTGTGTGTGAGAGAGAGAGACAGTGTGTGTGTGAGAGAGAGAGACAGTGTGTGTGTGTGTGTGAGAGAGAGACAGTGTGTGTGAGAGAGAGAGAGAGACAGTGTGTGTGTGAGAGAGAGAGAGACACCGTGTGTGTGAGAGAGAGAGACAGTGTGTGTGTGAGAGAGAGACAGTGTGTGTGTGTGAGAGAGACGGTGTGTGTGAGAGAGAGAGACAGAGAGAGACGGCGTGTGTGAGAAAGAGAGACACCGTGTGTGAGAAAGAGAGAGACAGTGTATGTGAGAAAGAGACGCAGTGTGTGTGACAGAGCTCATCTGGGCTCTAGCCCCAGATCATTGGAAGACTTAGCAACGCCCCTGTTCGTATGAATGGGGACTCTATTTCGGTTTATAGAAAGCCAATGTATTCCATAAATCGAAAGTCTATAAACCGAATGTCTTTTTTTGTATAGACATACAAGTTATTTTATTTATATATATATATATATATATATATATATATATATATATATATATATATATATATATATATATATATATATATATATATATACAGGGAGTGCAGAATTATTAGGCAAGTTGTATTTTTGAGGATTAATTTTATTATTGAACAACAACCATGTTCTCAATGAACCCAAAAAACTCATTAATATCAAAGCTGAATATTTTTGGAAGTAGTTTTTAGTTTGTTTTTAGTTTTAGCTATTTTAGGGGGATATCTGTGTGTGCAGGTGACTATTACTGTGCATAATTATTAGGCAACTTAACAAAAAACAAATATATACCCATTTCAATTATTTATTTTTACCAGTGAAACCAATATAACATCTCAACATTCACAAATATACATTTCTGACATTCAAAAACAAAACAAAAACAAATCAGTGACCAATATAGCCACCTTTCTTCAGATCAGGTGAACAAGGAGGCCATGTCATTAGATTTTCTTCTTTTATACCCTTTCTTGCCAGCCACGCTGTGGAGTACTTGGACGCGATGTGATGGAGCATTGTCCTGCATGAAAATCATGTTTTTCTTGAAGGATGCAGACTTCTTCCTGTACCACTGCTTGGAGAAGGTGTCTTCCAGGAACTGGCAGTAGGATTGGGAGTTGAGCTTGACTCCATCGTCAAGCCAAAAAGGCCCCACAAGCTCATCTTTGATGATACCAGCCCAAACAAGTACTCCACCTCCACCTTGCTGGCGTCTGAGTCGGACTGGAGCTCTCTGCCCTTTACCAATCCAGCCACGGGCCCATCCATCTGGCCCATCAAGACTCACTCTCATTTCATCAGTCCATAAAACCTTAGAAAAATCAGTCTTGAGATATTTCTTGGCCCAGTCTTGACGTTTCAGCTTGTGTGTCTTGTTCAGTGGTGGTCGTCTTTCAGCCTTTCTTACCTTGGCCATGTCTCTGAGTATTGCACACCTTGTGCTTTTGGGCACTCCAGTGATGTTGCAGCTCTGAAATATGGCCAAACTGGTGGCAAGTGGCATCGTGGCAGCTGCACGCTTGACTTTTCTCAGTTCATGGGCAGTTATTTTGCGCCTTGGTTTCTCCACACGCTTCTTGCGACCCTGTTGACTATTTTGAATGAAACGCTTGATTGTTCGATGATCACGCTTCAGAAGCTTTGCAATTTTAAGAGTGCTGCATCCCTCTGCAAGATATCTCACTATTTTTGACTTTTCTGAGCCTGTCAAGTCCTTCTTTTGACCCATTTTGCCAAAGGAAAGGAAGTTGCCTAATAATTATGCACACCTGATATAGGGTGTTGATGTCATTAGACCACACCCCTTCTCATTGCAGAGATGCACATCACCTAATATGCTTAATTGGTAGTAGGCTTTTGAGCCTATACAGCTTGGAGTAAGACAACATGCATAAAGAGGATGATGTGGTCAAAATACTCATTTGCCTAATAATTCTGCACTCCCTGTATATATATATATATATATATATATATATATATATATATATATATGTGTGTGTGTGTGTGTGTGTGTGTGTGTGTGTGTGTGTGTGTAAAAATGATGGGTCTGGCTAGCTATTAATGTTAATGCTAAAAAAGCCAAATAGGGAAGTTCCATGATGTTTAAATAAAGATTAAACTTCTCTAAATGTGTTCTGAAACATACATTTAAGTTGTAGCATTGCTGTGCCTTTAGTGATAGTAGATCTGTTTGGTTGGACTTTTGTACACTGGTGAGTTACAGGTGCAGGGCATGTGTTTGTTGAAAAGATCCTGTGTCTAATGGAGAAATTTTCTGTTTTTAATATGTCATTTTCATTTGTAGCTTTCTAAACTGTTCTCTGTGATTGATAGTCCTACGTCTTGTTGCTTTATGGATTTCTTCCAGTAGGTGGCACTGTCTGTTAAAAGTCTTCTCATCTGTTATCAGAAAAGACCACCACGTGGGAGTCAGCACCATCCACTAAAGCATTAGAGCCTTTAAACAACAATACAAAACGATAATGTGTCCATTTTCCAATGATTTATGTATATTGACCCTGGCTTTTGGCAGATTTAACAACCGTGTGGTTTAAAAATATGGTAAATGATTGACAGTGGCAGGCACTTGGCTATAGTTCTCTAAGATGCTACAAAGGTCATGTAGCTATAATTTGCTAATCGTCATCCATAATGTTTCTGTTAGTGACTTTGAGAACTTGATGTCTTATGAGGATCAAACAATTCATTACAACCCTGGATGACCATGTAATTACCCAAGTCTGGACTCTAAAGGAATGGCATTCTATTGGACCAGGGGCGTCACTAGGGTTGGTGTCACCCGGTGCGGAAACTCATGGTGTCACCCCCCTGGATTTCCTCCATACAATGCCAAACAGATTCCTTAGTAATGCCAGTTAGATGGCCTATTAACTATGCCACACACAGGAGCCCCATAACTATGCCACACACAGGAGCCCCATAACTTATGCAGCACCAGAGCCCCATAAATTATGCCACACCAGAGCCCCACTATTTATGCCACACACACAGGTGCCCCATAATTATGCCACACACACACAGGTGCCCCATAATTATGCCACACAAAAGAGTCCCTTAATTACGCCACACAAAAGAGTCCCTTAATTATGCCACACATGGGGCCCAATAAATATGCCACACACAAGTGCCCCATAATTATGCACACATGGGACCGCCATTAATTATGCAACACACAGGAGCCCCATGAGGTGACAATCTTACAATTATAGATACCAGTAATATTGTGCCATTCAGATCCCAGTAGTATTGTCCCACTCAGAGCCCAGTAATATTGTGCCACTCAGAGCCCAGTAATAGTGTGCCAGTCAGATACCAGGAATATTGTGCCATTCAGAGCCCAGTAGTATTGTCCCACTCAGAGCAGAGTAATATTGTGCTAGTCATATACCAAAAATATTGTGCCATTCAGAGCCCAGTAATATTGTGCCAGTCAGATGCCAGTAATATTGTGCCAGTCAGAGCCCAAAAATATTGTGCAACTCAGAGCCCAGCAATTTTGTGCCAGTCAGACACCAGGAATATAGTGCCAGTCAGAGCCCAGGAATAGTGTGCCAGTCAGAACCCAGTAACATTGTGCCAGTCAGAGCCCAGTAATATTGTGCCAGTAAGAGCCCAGGAATATTGTGCCAGTCAGATACCAGTAATATAGTGCCAGTCAGATACCAGTAATATTGTGCCAGTCAGATACCAGTAATATTATGCCAGTCAGAGCCCAGTAATATAGTGCCAGTCAGAGACCAGGAATATTGTGCCAGTAAGAGCCCAGGAATATTATGCCAGTCAGAGCCCAGGAATAGTGTGCCAGTCAGAGCCCAGGAATATTATGCCAGTCAGAGCCCAGGAATATTATGCCAGTCAGAGCCCAGGAATATTATGCCAGTCAGAGCCCAGTAATATAGTGCCAGCCAGAACCCAGTAATATAGTGCCAGCCAGATGCCCATTAATATAGTAACAGCCAGATGCCCAGTAATATAGTGCCACTCAGAGCCCAGGAATATTATGCCAGTCAGAGCCCAGTAATATAGTGCCAGCCAGAGCCCAGTAATATAGTGCCAGCCAGAGCCCAGTAATATTGTGCCAGTCAGAGCCCAGTAATATAGTGCCAGCCAGAGCCAAGTAATATTGTGCCAGTCAGAGCCCAGTAATATTGTGCCAGTCAGATGCCCAGTAATATAGTGTCAGCCAGAGCCCAGTAATATAGTGCCAGCCAGATGCCCAGTAATATAGTGCCAGCCAGAGCCCAGCAATATTGTGCCAGCCAGATGCCCAGTAATATAGTGCCAGCCAGAGCCCAGGAATATAGTGCCAGCCAGAGCCCAGTAATATTGTGCCAGCCAGATTCCCAGTAATATTGTGCTAGCCAGAGCCCAGTAATATTGTGCGAGCCAGATGATGCCCAGTAATATAGTGTCAGCCAGAGCCCAGTAATATAGTACCAGTCAGATGCCAGGAATATTGTGCCAGTCAGAGCCCAGTAATATTGTGCCAGCCAGATGCCCAGTAAGATAGTGCCAGCCAGATGCCCAGTAATATAGTGCCAGTCAGAGCCCAGTAATAAACTGCTCGTTTCAAGCCACCCTCCTCCCCCCCCCTTCCCCATCTCTTACCGAAGCTGCTCCGTGTCCCAGACGGACGCCTCCTCCGTTAAAAAAAGTTAAGCAGCGCGATGCGGGGGGTGCCGGCAGCACAGGTGTCACCCCCGCTGGAGGTGTCACCCGGTGTGGTCCACCCCCCCTGTCCCCCCCTCGGGACGCCACTGTATTGGACCTTCTCTGTGCCCAAAAATCATAACATCAAAAACCACCTGCAATGTCAAAATGTTACATAAAATATAAAAAGACAAGTCTTAAAGGACAACTGTCAACAAAAAAGTAAGTTATGTTTAACCCCTTAGTGACAAGACATTTTTACCCTGACTTTGCCTTGGTGACAATGGCTGTTTTGACATTTCTGGGGTGTTTGTGTTTAGCTGTAATTTCCTTCTTTCTCACATACTGTACCCACACAAATTATATGTTATCTTTATTGTCATAAGAAGGGCTTTCATTAGATACCATTTTGTTCATCATATCTTATAGTTTACTACAAAAAAAATCATAAAATATGATGAAAAATTAAAAAAAAAAACCCACTTTCTAAATGTTGTCCCGAGTTCAGAAATATGTATGTTTCCATATTTTTCGGTATTTTTTTGCAAGTTATGAGGCAAAAACCATAAATAGTGTTTTTTGTTTTTTTACTTTGACCTTTTGACCCCAACCCTAACCCTAAATTTAACGCTAACACAAAATGTAACCCCAACTCTAACCATTATACTATCCCTTAATATATTTTAATTTAATTTTAACCCTATCCCTTATTCAAAAAAATTATTTAATTTTAACCCTATAGGCTAATCTAACCATAATGCCAGTTTTAAACATTGCAATGTTGCCTGCTGCCTCTAGGGGCAGTCAAGCACCATATTCAGAGCGACGGTAGTGAATTTTCTTTCACTTCCGAAGCTCTGACCACAAGAGGGCATAGCATTATTTACGGAGCATGCTGCTCCGTCAATATGGCGCCACCGATTGCTCCGTGGGGCGTTCGTGGGTGCCCCAGAAAGGAAATTTCGGTGCTGGCTATTACCTCGACATCGAGGCAATGGACTAGTACCGTTGATCGCGAAAACCGCTTGTTTCACCGCAGGATGTGCCAGGCATGTCCATTGTCGCGAAGGGGTTAATAAAAAGATTGCATCAAGTGTAGGCATTTTAAAGAGAAATGATTAAATGAAAGAATGCAATTTATTTACTTTATTAAGCTTTCTTTTCTTGACTAGCAATCAGAGAGCAGACATGTTGCTTAGAGTGCAAAATACTGGACTGTGAAAATTGGGCACCTGGATGGTTTGGACCGCACTGTACTCAAGATATACATAGGCTGTTATTTGAATGATCTCTTTCAGCTTCCACTTACTCTACATAAGTCTATCCAACTGCAAGTCAAGTGTACTTACACAGTGTTTCTTCTGGGTTCACTTCAGATATTTAATACGTTTTCTTCTTAAACCAGGTCTATTTTTATTCTATTTCTCCACTTTGGTATCGTTCCAAGTCACTTGTTTTTTTTTTTTATAAATTGAGCCTCTCAGGAAAGTTTGATTCCTTGACTTTTTTTAAATATTTACCTATTGGGTTATTTCTATTATTGTATTCATAAAGTGCCAACATATTCCCAGCACTATATAAATAGCAAATGTGACAAATATTTGGTGACATAACAAGTTTACACATACAGATACAAAGGTGAGTAGGGTCCTGTTCAAACAAACTTACAGACCAAAAGGAAGTGGGGTTAAAGTTACACAAGAAGCAATAGACACAGAAGGACAAGTACATGGCATAGTTTTCAATCCATGTTCGACTATATTCATATTTACATGATAACTAGACATCTAATACATCTATGAATAACATTTAGACTAGAAAGACATAGAACAGGCAGTAGGAGGACATATTTGGTTATTCATGGCATGATACATATTTATAGTCAGTCCATATGTTTTCTTGAAGAAGTGTCTTTCCAGCATAGTGTCTTTCCAACACACACACACATATTTTTAAAGGACTCAATGCAGGAACAGTTGTCCTCTGCAAATTCCATAAAATAGTTAAATAGTAGTATAACCTAAATCAGGAAAAACCCTCAGGCTGCCAGTGGAGTAAATCTGCATAGTATGAGTTTGGAGTAACTAAACATATAGGACTAGTTATATACTTCTCAAATCATCTAATACAATAATGAAACTATGTAAAATTATTTTATTCAGTATTTCCAAATGTATATGACTGAAATATTTTTGTGAAAGTGAGTCTTCTGAATTTGTTGTATGTGGGGAACTATGACTTCATTCTCTGCAGAAATCTAGCTTCCCTTCACATCATTATGTATTGAGTACATTAAGTTACTGTCAGCAATTGAATGCAAGTGTTTCAGTATCTTCTTGTGGCTGTCTGTTTTCTCATGTACAGTTACATGTCTCAATTGTTCCCCTGACTGCTCTGTAATCTCTCTCATGGACTGGAGCTGCACCACTTTTCACTTTTAAATGCCCCAGACAGTAACATTTTTGATCTTTCTATACAATTGCCTTGTCTGCCTAGCAATCTCTCTACTCTATCTGTCTGGCATGTGTGTTTGTGTCTATCTCTGATGATATCAGGTGGTCTAATGAAGTGGCCTAATGAAGTTTTTTACCACCCGGGGCAACAGTTACCATCCCTTCCCTCAACTGTATGCCATAGCCTATTAGAATTTAATACAAAGTATTCATTCTTGCATTCTTGTTAGAATCCAGAGGATTTTTTACATCACCAGGATGTGGACCAAATTGGCATCTGACATTCCTGGTATATCTATGACTACTGATTCAAACAGTGTTTATTTATAACTGCAAATATAAACAATACCTCTTAATTGTGATCTCTCTACTTTAGACTTCCATAAATGTCTGTTATTATGAGGCTAATATTACACTATAAGTATGAAAGACTGTAGCAATATGAAAATAATGAAATCGTGTTATAAAATGTTGCAATGATAATTTCACATACTGATGAGCTTTTTGTCTAAAATTTAGCACAATGTATTATTTCATCCACAAACTACTACAAGAGAGGACGTGACACAAAGTTATGTATAAAAACTCCCACACTGGAAAGTGTCGGGAGTTTTATAAAAATAAAAAAGTGCAATTGCCGTTTGTTATGTGTGGGAGAGGGACCTCCGTCAAACTTTCCCAGACACAAATGGGATCTTTTATACATAGGCTGTGCTGGCTCAGCGAGCCCCGACACAACCGGAATCTACGTATTCGGAGTAGATGACGCAGACTACTGAATTGAATTTTGAAATGTGAGTCTTCTTTATACATTGGAGACAGTATTTGCACAATCTGTGTGTGCTCTGTGTTTATTCATGCCCCCATAGCCTGTGAATGCCCTGTGTTTCACAAGTAAGGTGTTAGGTAGGTATTTTATAACCCTAGATAACATTCAGAAAACACATCATTTCTTTAGATTCCTTTTTTGGAAAGTATTAACAACCTTTTTTGTGCATTTCTCTAATTTGGTTCTACTAGGCAGCAAAGTCTGTTGATTGGCAAGACAACCACACAAGCACCCAAAAGAGGAGGTCAAGTGATCAAAGAAATATCCAATATGGTGTACTTCTGGAAAGATTTGTTAGAGGAGTTTTTAATAAATGATTTCAGATATGCACATAGAATGAGCATTGGCTATAGGTCATTCACATACTTGGGCAGTATTTGGCCTTGTTATTGTAATAATCTCTACTGGCTCTACAAGCAGGGATAAGTCAATAAGTGTGATGGGACATGAAGTTACCTCAATTAAACTAGCTCCAATGCACTGAAATAATCTGTATAAACTGTTTGGACATTTCGTACTTGGTGTACAGTGGTAGTCTGTCTATTTTGTTCTAAGTTGTTCTTAGTTCGATTACAAGGTTAGCACCATCTCTCAGATGATGACTAGTAAGATGATCCAGAGGATCAGTGGTAGTCTCTCTATTTTGTTCTAAGTTGTTCTTAGTTTGATTACAAGGTTAGCACCATCTGTAAGATCATGACTAGTAAGATGATCCAGAGGATTACCACATAGTTTGAAAATTCCCAGTAGGGATGGGCGAAAGTCCTCATCCTTAAAGTCAACAAGGGAAAAAATAGCCCTTCCTACTTTTCATGTGAAAGAGAACTCTGAAAAAAATAAATTTTGACCAATTTTACACTGGTGATAATATAATTAAGGAAAACATGTATAAATCACACATAAATGCTTTTTTACATATGCACAAAGCAAGGATTGATCTTTGTGCTTAGACAAGGAAGGGGCTAATACACATGATGGTGCTAGGAAAGTTTAGTAGTAGAGTAAAGTTGTGGAGTATTGATGCAGGTGATGCTTAGGTGTGTAAATTCCTTAAATACACAAATAATTTATATTCTGAATGTAAGCACTGGAACGCGTGGAGTCAAATAAATGACACGTGTGTTGCTGCGAGGCTTGGGATAGTAAACCGAGTGAGTTATTATCACGTACCCAGAAAGAATTAAAGCAGTTCAATGGTTAAAGCCTATAGATATCCTGCACGCACGCTTACAGATGGGAAATGAAAAACGGCTTACCCCACACCAAGACTTTAGCTGCAGGCGGACATTACATCAGATCACTCAGACTGACATGTTAATTGTAAGGTACAGGTATGTTATGTATTTTCATTGTAACTGAAAAGTCTTATCTTAATTGTCTAGTGTTTTTTTGACCTATCCAAAAGCAAATATAAATGAGATAAAGCAACAAAAACAGGCAAGATAGCGGTAATAATGTACATATATTAAACCAAATAATGTGGTATTTTCCACATCATTTTACCATTATCATTTTACTTAATCAAGCATGAGATTGAATTAATATGTATATTTGTGTCTATGTGGATGATTTCACTAGTGATAGAGTAGAATTAGTAGTTTTTACACCTAATGCATGTTAATATTATACTATATTTGGACTAATCTAACCTGATTATTCCAAATACAGTAACTTTTTATTCTTGTAGAAACAAGCATATGCTTAGCTAGTGTTACTTCATCAGGTTCCTAAAACTATAGGGGGAAAAAGAAAGAATAAAATTAATTAATCTAGACCATTTTAAAAAACTTTTAGACCATCTTAAAGTATTGGATTGTTGACCATCTAAAATCACATGGATTGCAAGATCAGACACAACACGGGTTTACTTCAAAGAGATCATGCCAAACTAATCTTACTGATTTGTTTGATTGAGTAAAATAATAGATCGAGGTGGTGCAGTAGACATTGCTTACCTAGATTACAGTAAGGCTTTGATACTGTCGCACATTAAAAGGCAAATCAATAAACTGCAATATTTGAGTTTGAATTTCAGTATTGTTGAGAGGCTGAGTGACAGACAACAGAGAATTGTAATCAATGCATATATTCTGAGCAAGGTCATGTTGCCAGTTGGGTACCTCAGGGAACTGTACTTGGACCCATTCTCTTTAATATTGTAGATTTAAAAGTAATATCACGAAGTATTACTGAGAGGGTAGTGAATGTTTGGAATAGCCATCACAAGTGGTAGAGGTAAACACAGTGAGGGAGTTTAAGCATTGCTAGGATATTCACAAGGCTATCCTATATATAAGATAGGGAACTGGGGACTAATAATGGTATTTAGAAAATGTGGCAGACTAGATGGGCTGAATGGTTCTTACCTACCGACTCATTCTATGTTTCTAATGTTGGATTTGGAATTAGAATGTTTTAGATAAGAGTTTGGGGCAGATATATATAAGGGGATGTATTTCCCCATATAAACATACACACACACACATACATATATATTTTGTTTGGATCTGTATATATATATACACAAAAACACACATATGTGCATAAATATTATAGAGAAAAATATACATATATCTCTTCGTCTGTAAACTCACAATATATCTTGCAAACTATCTTCAGATTTGCTCTCTCTATCATCCTGTGGACAGTAGCCCAAATAGACTGCCATCTAGTGGTTAAAGCACAAATGAGTGCTTGACTTGTATATAGACAATAGTATGTATGCATACTATTATATATACAGATATATATATATATATATATATATAATTTATACAGTATTTTACTAAGTTATGTTATCATAATAAAACACAAAAGCAGCTATGAAATTTAATATAAAATTTACAAAATAGCACAGCGAATGTTACCCATGGAACTTCAGAATATGTAGAAGAATGTATACATCTACTGAAGATAGCACAAACAAACCCAGTTACACAAATGCAGCAGTTTTGTAGATGGTTCTGATATACACAATATATTAAAAAAGATCAGTCTCTTTGCTTCTGCTGGAATCATGTGGACAATGTTTGGTAAATTGTTATGTACAGAGGCATCTAATTATTACCCAATGATCTAATTCAGCTCAATGAATTATTATAACATCAGGGTCAGGACCTGGAAATCCGGAGTTAATGATATGCTAATCTATACTCTTTGATAAGAAAATGTATAGAGAATATTTTTTTTTGTGCCTGTATTAAGTACATTTTAAAGTAAGTTACAAAAGCATAACACATTAGATCAGCATAACATTTATTTAAAAATTGTGACATTTAGAAATAAATACAAATTTTCATGGAAATATATATTGTAAACCTCCCCAAGTAATGCTTTACTGATCCTTTTTAAAGCTGAGGTGCACATTCTTCAGGTCAGATCTATTAACACAGTACAGTGGTTAAATCTATTAAGGTGAATCAATTCATTACAGACAGAAAGTGTTATCTATTGTTTCTGGAGTCAAAAACTATGCTTGGGTGTGGAGGCACCTGTCAGTGGTGATTTTTTAATGAGTAGTTTAAAGAAGTGTGTAGCCTCTGTAATGATGTATATTGGATCCTTTTCAATATGAAGGCAGGTGTCTGAATCCCCGAGTAAGGGTTGACGTGTGATAATGAATGCAGATACAAGTAGCTGTTAGTGTGGTTGTATTGTTAAAGCCGAAGGCTATGGGATTTGATGTCATTCATTGTGCTATAAACCCAAGCTGGTACTAAGGTGCTATAATCTGTTTATAGACACCATATCACAGGATCTCATTTTTCTGTGTAGGATAGAAAACCTACCAATGTGAGTGATTCTGCTCACTGATGAGGCAAATATAAGAATCCTACTTTTTTTCAACATTTTGGTCATTTTATCTCTATTTTATGTTTATTTATCTTAGAGGAAACCAAACAAGAAAAAGTAAATAAGCATCAATTTTATGTCACCAGTACCTAGTTCTCTTCCTTGTTCCTTTATGTCCAGGCACCTTCTTAGTCCTGTGTATAATGACAACTCATAAAAAAGTGCTTTCTTCAGTTTGGCATAGTAAGTTATCCCTGTGGTTAGACTGGACCTCAATACTAGGTATAAAACAGTTACCTAACGTTCTGCTCATAAGGAAGTTAGCTCTAGTTAGTCATGCACCAAAATGTTCAGAGAATTCTGGAGAAAATGAGATAGATCTTCATTGTAGCAGATCGAAGCCAGTATGCTTTGTCAAATACAGATTTGAATGAAATGCCACTTATTGCTTCATAAACCTAAGAACAAAACAGTATACAGAACTGCAAAAGCTATAAGGAAACTAAAAAAAATCCTCTCTCCACTATGATCCATACTCTTCAGAAAATAAATAAATCCTTAGGTTAAAATCTTTTTGACAAATGGGAACGACCAATGTGCTTTTTGCTAAATACGCTTATTCAAGGTTTTATCCGGTTTATTAACATGGGCCCAGATGCCAGACTGAAGAAGAAAAATGGGTATTTCTGTGATTATTGCCCCACGTATAGGTGGCCAGGCTGATGACGGTCTTGTGTGATGTGTGCTGCAGCCTTAGTATTTAACCAGGCACATCAGCTCATCCTGTAGTTTTATCTATGAACTCATTAGAAACACTACTTTGTTTTGTTAGTCTTCTTCTACAGATTAAGTCTTTGCATAATTTATATGCCATAAACAAATATGAAACATGATAAATATATATTTTGACAGTGTTGGTAAGGACATTTTATATTATAAAACTTAGCATACTTTATTTCCTCCTGTCTAAATTCCTTTGCTGTAACAAAGGTAAACAATGTGGGAGGAGTGACAGAATGACATGAGACACTCCTGCTATTCAAACAGCTGCCATGCTCTTTTTCAGTGTTTATCATTCAGTGCAGCTAGTTTATAACGTCTTTATGAAAGTATTAGTTGAAGAAGTAGTTGAATGTAATAATATATAGCTGGAGGGATCTCATTTTGGTCTAATTAGCTATGTTGTCTCCATTATAGCACCAATTTAGGGCCTAAGAAACCGTGTCTAGACCGTCATTATCCAAGGTTTTGGATTTTGGGTTGTGTCATGTTGATCTTTCTTTAAAACCTTTAGGATTGTTTTTTTGTTTCTCCAAGTGGCCTTAGGCAGGGTAAACACTAGTTAGAATAAAAAACAATGTTACTGAGACCTAGGGGGGTAGCAGAAGGTCTTGTACTTGCACATTAAAGCAAGACGCGGAACCGTGAGGTTGTGGCTCTGTCTGTGTCTGAGCTAGGAGACAGGGCAGAAAAGCCACATGGGACATCAAAAAGGGTCTGCATTCTTAGTTTAGCCATACTTTTGTTTAAAAGGTCAATTTACATCATATTATGCTAACCACCCTAATAACTGATAGCAAGGCAAACCCACAGTGTCTAGGCCTTTGGTCACTGAGGTGTGTTCATTAGGGCTTAATGTGAAGCCTCATTAGGATAATGTATTGCTTTCTCTACCAATTCTATCTTTCTCTGTCTTTCATTAAGCAGTGGAATCAGCAATGGAATAGAAAAACCCTTGGCCTTTACTCTTATTTAGGTTCCAATGTCCATTTTGGGATTTCAAGAGAATTATAGTAAATGCTCTATATTGCACCAATTCCAAAACCTTTCTATTATACTTTTTGGAAGCTCAGTTTGATTACAACATAGCTATGGATTTAGTACATATTTTCAATACATGTATCAATAGAAACATTTTTTTATTAATGTTAACTGTGCAAGTTTCTTTTCAGAAAACACACACTGCAACCTGTTAGAAGAAATTCTCCTTTCAGGACCTTGGCCAGAGCACAAATCCTGACAGTGACAGCTAAAGCATTCGTCATCCTTTGTTCTTTAAGACAATGGCAGCTTAGTAGAACAAATGCCTCCAGGTACCAGTCAGAGGTTGATGCTTGACCTGCATTCAGTAGTGCCACAATGCATTTTCTTTATATACTAAAGGTGTTAAACTAGTCTGAAAGTAATATATTTCCTTATTAAGGCAATTTATAATGAGTATGTATATAAATACATAAATATTTTAGTTTTTTGGTTTGTTTGTTTGTTTTGTAATTTCGTAAAGTCTAGCCAGAAAACAATTGATTCCAATGGTATAATGACAGTGCTCATTTATGTGTGTGTGTGTGTGTGTGTGTGTCTGTATGAATATATATATAATAATTTGTAATGTTAAACTACAATTCCCATCATCATCATACTGAAATGGAACGGGCTTCATTGCCCATCATACTCATACTGCAGTGAAACTGATTATAATGCTACCCATCATAATCATACTGAGGTGAAAAGGACTATAATGACCATCATAATTATACTGCTGGGAAATGGACTATAATGCCCATCATAATCATACTGCCATGAAATGTACTAAAATGCCCATCATAATTATACTGCTGTGAAACAAACTATAATGCCCATCATAATTGTACTGCAATGCAACGGACTGACTGCAATGCTCATCATAATCATACTGCCATGAGATGGAGTTTAATGCCTATCATAATTATACTGCTGTGAAACTGATTTTAATGCCCATCATATTCATACCTCCCTAATACTGACTAAAATTACCATCATAATCATACTAACATGGAATGGCCCTAAATGCCCATCATAATAGTAATGTCATGGAATTGACTGCAATGCCCATCATAATCATAAATGAAAATGACTGCAATGCCCATCATAATCATACTGCCATGAAACCAAGTTTAATGCCCATAATGATCATTCTACCGTGAAATGGACTATAATGCTCATCATAATTATACTGCTGTGAAACATAGTTTAATGGCCATCACAATCATTCTGTCCTGGTACTGACTACAATTCCCATTGTAATCAGACTGCCGTGAAACTTACGTTAATGCCCATCTTAGTCTTAGTGATGTGAAATGCACTATACTGCCTATCATAATCATACTTCCATGGCACAGACTACAATGCCCATCATAATCATACTATTGTCATGGAACAGCCTGCAATGCTTAATATAATTATACTGCCATGAAATGCCCATCATAATCATACTGCAATTCCCATCATACTCATACTGCAATGATACTGGTTTCAATACCCATCATAATCATACTCCATAGATAATTGCTGTCCTGGTATGGACTACAATGACTATCATAATTCCCTGATCCTGGCTGCAATGCTCATCATAATTATACTGCAGTGATACTGACACCAATACCCATGATAATCATACTGCAATGATAATTGCTGTAATGATACTGACTGTTATAATCACACTTCCATGATACTGACTACAATTCCCATCATAATCATAATGACGTGGAGCAGACTTCAATTTCCATTATAATCACAACACCCTGATAATGACTGCAATACCCATCATAATCACACATACAATGATAATAACTGCAATGCCCATCATGATCACTTTCTCTTGCCGCCCGTGGCTCCCTGTGAAGCAGACACTGCTCTGCTTAACAGGGTCTGGGCGGAGCTACACCGCTCAGCCCCCTCCCCCCCCCCCCCCCCCAGATCCAACAGAGCTTGCTGAGCAGAGGGCTGGTGAGGGGGGATCTTTTGATCTCCCCAATCCAGTGCCTCTACCGGCCAACTTTTTTTTTCGGGCGGACGGGCGCCCCTTGGGGTGTTGCACCCTGTGGGCTCACACAGGTCGCACACCCCTAAGGCCAGCCCTTGGTTTGACGTCAGAGCACCGGACATGTGACCTGTCGGCAATCACTATTCCAACATGGGATCGATATTTTTTTTAAAGAGGCAGTGTTTTTGCTGCCCTCCCCCGGGCACTTAACTTGTCTGCCTTGCGCTAAATACAGCACTGATGCCCATTATAATCATATTACTCTAATATTGACTGTAATGCCCATCATAATCATACTGTCCTGGAACTGAGTACAATTTCCATCATAATCATACTGACATTGAGCAGACTTCCATGCCCATCATAATCACACTGCCCTGATACTGACTACAATTCCCATCGTAATACATTTGTAGTATATTAAGAAGAAGGTAATGAAGTACCGATATGAGAATATCAGGAGTGTAATTAGCAATTGCTGGGAACTAGCTTAATTTCACTCATACCTTTCTCCTGCCTACCCAAAAAAACAACAAAAGGATCAACGACTCCCATTAAATATGGGATGGGAGAGTTTCCAAGAAGTAGCAGTAAGCTCTTTGCCCTGATTTATTCAATGGGGGAAGTCAGAGCTTTTTGGAGCCAGAACCCCTGTGGTGCTAAACTCTCTAGTAGACAACCCCCTGCTAATCTAACAGGGTTTCAAAACAGCATTCCACCACTGGTGAAAGAGTTTGAGTTTTAACAGTATTAAATTTATTAAAGTATCAATTAATACAATACCACATTTTCATTCAAGTAATTAATGAAAATAGAAAAAGATACATTATTAAGAGTGGTACAGCGATATATGACATTTGCTAAAAAAAAAAAAAAATGACTTTATGACATTATCTTCATCATGACATTATTTCTTACATCATGAACAGTTAAAATGCCACTGAACTTCAAAATACCTTTACTTCTTTTACAAAAGCAAATGTTATGTTTGCATTGAACTTAGAGGGTAAATGATGAGTAGTTTTAAAGATACATGTAATTTCCTATCTTAGGAAAGCAAGTATTCTTCAACATGAAGTATAAAGTCTCATTAAGTCTTCTACAGTCATTCACTGTTACTCTGGTTCTAGATGCAATCAATAGAGCAGATGCTCCATTGATTTCATCTAAAAACGAAGGACACTCATTGCAATAGCCATGAGAAAAAGCCTTCACTTTCATCGCTTATTTGCTGTTCTTGGAGTTCTGAGAACTTCTGCATCTGCCCATAGCTGATCGGATATGATGAGCACTGGGGAGAAGATGAATGTACCAAATAAAATGTTTTGTGAGTATGTGAGTATAAGGCAACACCAGACTAGCTGTCTTCTATCATTTTAAATTGTTTGCAGAGTGGATCTCTATATTGCATTGGTGGCAAGTGGACCTTATGGCAAGTAGGAAGCAGTACTTGCCTTTTAATGCACTTACCTTTCATAGCCACTATGAAGTGCACAGAATCTTAATGCATAGACTACTATAGGGCGCAAACCCTTCCATAGCTTCATTAGACCACTATGATATAAAGTCGGATAGGAGATAAGAAAGCTATGATATAACTATGACATGGTGAGGTGTGTGAAATGCTTTTAATGGCTAAGCATCATGGAACTGTAGTCCAGCTGCCGTTGTCTACCATTCAATGATGTTCAGCTAACTTTGGAGCCTTTTGGCTGCCAGTGCATCAAGAGAAATGGAGTCAACAACAAGTGCCAAGTGCTAGTTGTGAGCTAAGGGCCTGTGATGCTCAAGCAGCATATCCTAACAGAAAACGTGATTGGAGAGATGATATTTCACCTTGTCTGGTTTACTATACAATAATAAAAACTGCATTGTAATGTCTGTGTCTAGATCTACTTAAAACAATTTTTTGCGATCTGTAGCTGGCAATAAACTATACACTGTTCATAACTGGCTGGCTAGGTATATAAACTATTCTGTTCCATGGGTGACTGTCCAGCAACATAATTAAAAGTAGCAATGTACTACCTTCTGTGACTGGCTCAGTAGATAGACAAAAATAAGCATTTGTGACCAGACTAATATAGCCTGCCCTGTGGGGTGGTACCCTCTTTGAAGCAGCTACCTTTTTTTAGTTGCTCAGTTTTATCAATAGAGGAGACCTAACCATGATTTTATCAGACTGATCAAAACTTCCAAACTAAAAAGGTGTTGCAGTCCCAAAATTGTCACAGCCCATATACTGATGAAGTCCTACAGCCAAATGACTTAGAGCACCTGGATGTTAGATGTCTTATGTTGAGTATCCAAGAGTATGGGGGTGGAGGTCATCAATAATGTGCTCCTCTGTAAGTCTTCCCACTTTTCTACGAGACTGCATGCTGTGCAATTCAAACCCAGCAGCTCACTTACCTTAAGTAAGGGGGTGCCTGGGCATGATGCACCCTGTGCATCTCCCTTAGCAAGTCCGTGTACATCACGATCCATTAAAGAACCATCAAGGATAACCTGCCAGGAAAGAAGCAGTGTGCAACAGAGTTGAAGGCAGCAGATGGATGTAGGATAATAAGTACAGGAAAGTCATCTTTGGACTTGTCAGGGAGAAAGTAATTTGACACATAAGTGAGGGCTGTTTCAGTTGGAGCCTCGGTATGACCAGTGGGACTAATTCATTTTATCAAAAAGAGCCATACATGGCCCATTCCAATTATTGGAGACCAGACTAAGTATAGTTCTTATATTATTAAAGTATAGGTTATGTATTTATCCTGTCTGCAAGCAGAGCTTTATTTTGTATCATCATTGCTTCTGGATTTTTGCTGATAACATCATCATTGAATATGTCAGTTGCCACCTTTCACTACTTAAGAGCTATAGAAATAGCTGCAATGTAAAATTGTTGTAGTAGATATAGCTGAAGCAGTTCCAAAAGACCCCACATACTGTGCATTTCTGCACCTGGTTATCAAGCTGAAAGCTAACAAATCTGCATTGACTTACAAAGTACTTACTAACCAGGATTCCCATGAAACAGTATGATGTAGTAATTTGTTGTTCCCTTGGGTGCCAAATTTAGGTTTGTTTCAAGTTCATGTATGTAAGCTGTAACACATGTTCACCAAATGTCTATACACAGAACAAACACCTTCTCCTAAAACTATTAGATGAATAAAGTCTCATTAACAAGTGTAGTGGACAAGGAGACTTTTAATGGGGGTAACCCAGGAGTAAAGAAGTGATATGAAATTAATTCTGAAGTCTCAATTCATGTATTAAAATTTAAGCATGATTAAAAAGACAAATAACAAGACCGTTGCTTCAGTGAAAGAGAGAAAACTATGAAACTAATTATTGATACCACCCCAATACTATTATAAAGGTAAATCTCAAAATAGATCTCGTGAGGTATGTATTACTAGAGATTAATACCTGATATCAGAAAATATGGGGAATATTATGATTTACTGCTACTTAGCAGTCTTTCAAAAGGGTTTGTAGGCACCTACCTCCCATTGCACCACTAGGGGCAGCCAAATAATTTTGGGAGGTGTATTGTACCGAGGTTTTTTGAAATTTTTTTTATACTTATATTTATACTCTCAGGTTGTAGCAGCTTTTTTGAATATTATGATTTCCTCTCTCTCTTTTTCACTGAAGCACCTTGTTCTGTGTCCTTATATAATGCCTAGTAAAAGTTAAGTTTCAATATATGAATTTGAGACTTCAGAATTCATTTCAAATAACTTCTCCTAAAACTAGTATCACTACCGATTTTTATTTCATTAATAAGGTCTAGACGACCTGCCAAGGAATAAAGACTGTGTTAAAAAAAAAAAAAATGTATATATATATATATATATATATATATATATATACATTATTTAATGATGATGATGGAACAGCTCTCTTACTATATTGTAAGATTGAACCATTTCTCTTAAAATATTTACATTTGAAATAGAATTTTGTGGGGGGAAAAAAACATACTGCTGGTTTCATGTTACTTTTCAGTTAAAAAAGATGACACTATTTTGCTGTTTAAACTGACCCCATTACATTTAAATACTTTGTTTGGCTGGACAAGTTTTGGTCACCTGGCGGAAGAGAGTCACCTTTCTACTCATCGCAGTTATACTATGAAAGAATAGAGAAAGCAAAGGTGATGCAGGGACACCATCAATCACACTCTCAGTGTTATGGTCAGATCTACCGCGATGAGGGTTTAAGTCTAGACTGTCATCAGAGAAACAATTCTAACGTTAAGGAGAATTGTTAAGGAAGTATACTGGAATTCTAATGCATAAAAAGGTGATAGGATTCAGGAGGCACGTGCCATGTAAAGAAAATGAAACCTTTCTACTTCCTTTGTCCTATGAATAATAGGTGAGAAGAATGTTAGTTGCAATGTGCTTAACAAATAACCACATGAAAAGTCAGTCCAGAGCCAAATATAAAAACCATCCTCTTTACATGTAAAAATGTTATTGCTTTGTTCAATGTCGTAGTTTGTTGCATCTGTCGAGGTCTGCTCTGCATTAAAATTCCTTATGTCTATTCTCCGGAGTGGTTCATAATGATAAAGACTATACTTTGGCACAATTCACAAACAGATCTGTCATCTAAGATCCTTCAAATTACTAATGAGGTTTTACACAAGGGCATATTTGGTAAATACATGGAATACAGATATGGAGTTCCACTAGAATGTTACTACACTGCAACATAAGGTGACGGTGTTAGAAACAGCACCAATGGAGACCAATGAACTCACAGTGCTCCATAACACAACAAGTACGTAAATACACAAATGTTCACATCCAAAGAATACCAGAGGCAGTAGGGTCTGCTGCTCTCCTCCCCTACTTACTCAGATCATTGACTCATTTTGGCGCAAGAAAGCCCACTGAACTCTGAAATATGTTCCCAGTGATGTTGTTCTGCATTTCCGCACATTGGCGGACAAAATGATCTTCTGGACCTTTGATCATAAACAGATCCAGGTGCCCTCTGACTCAGTACTAAAGATCTTTAATGATCTTTGACCGTCCATCAGTTGTCCCTCAAATGATTTTGGGACCTGTGCTACAAAACACTCCTTACCGTCCTAATGGTCTGCTTTTCAGCTAAGACCCTAATAAAGCCAAAACTACATGTTGTATGTTAGTTAATGTAACATAGTAACATAGTAATTTAGGTTGAAAAAAGACACAAGTCCATCAAGTTCAACCCTTCTACCTATCATTACAGCTTTTGATAAAATGATGATGACGGCCACAAGGATCCTAAGATAAATAGGGACTATTCACTAAAGGTGGGATGAATATTTAATATCACCCATTTTGCTATACATTGTGCAGAACTAATCTGTAGGTTTGTCTATACACAATGTATAGCTAAATTAGAGTGATGTCATGTGTATCTCACTGCAGATCACCTGCAACCCACGTTATAGTGATTAGCCAATAATTGATAAATAGGCAATAATTGCAGAAATGGTTTTCTGTCAGTGACAAAAAATGGCTTTGGCAGATGACTATTATCTTTAGTAAGAAATCATCACTTTGAAAAATACTTTTGTTGCTTAGTTCTGTGTTTAAGAAGTTCAGGGTATAGCTGGTAGCACAGCATTCTTTGACTGCACTACCAAATTAACTGGATGATTCATCCCAAATTCCCTCCATAATCATAAGTGGCCATTTGTAGTTTAAGTGGATGGTCAAACCTGCACTACAGCCAGCAGTCACTTCTTCCCCTTCAGGGGTAAATACTTGTTTTTACTCAGCTAGAGGTCAAAAGATGTCTTTCTATACTATTGTTCAGTAATGTTCTAGAACATTCAAATTACTAGAGCAAAGTGATTTTACCAATTCATTGGACCATATATTCATTAATAAATTACACATATATTAAAAATGGAAATGATATGTAAAATGTTATCAGCTATCCGTGCCTAAACGCATGCCATAATTAATTGTTAAAAATGTTTCTCTAATGCTAAAATAGTAAAACTGAAGAGAAATTTGGAGTGTGTAGCAAATGCTACCATCACATTAAAAAGTAGAACAAAGAACACTACTGTTAAACTCAAAACATTTTCTTATCTTTTATATAAATAAGCTAGCTTTGAGAAGTCATGGAATGTTGCATTATGGCATCTTCTATTTTTACATTACTTTTTTGGCAGTGTAGTTTAGTACAACAAGCTCATTCGCTGCCTAATGAACTATTTGCAAATGTTTTGCTCGTATTCTCTACATTTCCTTGTTATATCAGGATTCAGTGGGAGCTGTTAACTAAATCTGAGTTGCTGATGAGTAATAATCATCATGGATTTACTATGCATTAGGCAGGATCAATTGACCTCTCCTAGTAGGTTTGTCCCTGCACAATGCATAGTTAAGTTTGTGAGATGAATTATTCCTCTCACCTCGCTCACCTGCACCTTCTTTTGTGTGGAAAGCTGCCAGTATCCCTGCATGTATACTGTCTATGAATTCATCAGTTGAATCCTATTATATATTTTTTACAGTGAGTGTGCTTCTTGTTCAAATCTATTATATTTATTTTTCATTTTATATGTTTTTTTAAATATTTCACACTGCATTAGTGCATTACTTTCTAAACTAAAAATAACTGAACAGGGTTCAAGGTTTATATACTAGTCATGCCGACATATTTAAATGAGGCACATCCTTGGTGAGGAAGAACTAGAATAATTAAGGCATCTGAAGAGTGAAAACTCAAGTCCAGTGTTATTTCTTGGAATACATTCACCACAAGCCTCTGTAGGATAACACAGTAGAGCAAGGCTGGCCCAGGACATTGTGCTACCTGGGTTCATGGACATTGGGTCCCTCCTTTTGGATAGCTGCATCCGAACTTAGTGCTAGTGCTCCTGTGCACACCGAGCAGACATACATCATCATCTGGCTGCCCCTGTTAGATATAAGAGTCAAGTCCTGGGGCTACTATAACATGTTGCAGGGGCATATTCAGTGCAGCAATGTGGTGCAGGGAAAGCCCTGTGGGTGCAATATTGTGCTGTGGGCGCAAAAATGAAAGGTGTAAAGAACTGGAATAAAGTAAACAAAAATTTCTGAGGATCCAAATTTTGTAGAATCCCATTATTTTCGAGCAAATACGGATACTGCCTTTAAAGTCACATGTAATTGTACCCAATACTGCAACATAGGTCCCATCAGTACCAAATCCTCCTCAGGACTTGTAATGAGGCTAAAGGACTACGGTATTTACATGAGGGGTCTTTTGTTCAGACTGTCATCTGACTGGGTGGTTTAGAAACAGTTCTAAGTTGCATTATATATACCGTATTTGCTCGATTATAAGACGACCCCCCAAACTTTGGATATTCCTTTAGGAAAAAAACTAAAAGCCTGAATATAAGACTACCCTATAGGAAAAAAGTTAAACTTGTATATATTCACATGTAAATAGCTTTTTTAATAAAAAATTATATCAAAAAAATGTATTTGTTTTTATTTCCTTTTATGTGCCAATTCTGCCTCTCTTTCCCTTGCCCCCAGATTTGTCTCTCTCCCCCTCCCTTTGATTCCCCCCTCTCCTCTGTCTCTTCCCCCCCTTGTTTCTCTCTGCCCCCCCTCCCTCTGTCTCTTCCCCCCCCTTGTAGCTCTCTTCCCCCCTCCCTTCCCTTGTTGCTCTGTCTCCCCCCCCTCTCTGCCCCCCTGCCCCCCTGTCTCTGTCTCTGCCCCCCTCCCTCCCCCTGTCTCTGTCTCTGCCCCCCTCCCTCCCCCTGTCTCTGTCTCTGCCCCCCTCCCTCCCCTTGTCTCTGTCTCTGCCCCCCTCCCTCCCCTGTCTCTGTTTCTGCCCCCCTCCCTCCCCCTGTCTCTGCCCCCCTCCCTCCCCCTGTCTCTGCCCCCCTCCCTCCCCCTGTCTCTGTCTCTTCCCCCCTCCCTCCTCCTGTCTCTCTGCCCCCCCTCCCCCTGTCTCTATGCCCCCTCCCCCTCACCTTGAAGTCGATCCCTGGTGGCTAGTGGGGGCAGCTGGGGGATGTCTGCACGATACGTGCAAGACATCCTCCATGCTGCCCGACACGGCAGTCTATTATGACGGACAGCTGGTCCGTCATAATAGTCTGCCGTTTCGGGCAGCATGGAGGATGTCTTGCACGTATCGTGCAGACATCCCCCAGCTGCCCGATTCTCCCTGGTGCCTAGTGGGGCAGAGGAGGTTGTCTGCGCGATGAGCGCAGACCTCCCCTCCTGCAGCCGGCACGCTCGCCGGGACTTCTGTGACGAAAGCGGAAGTACCCGGCTTCTTCATAGAAGCCCCGGCGGTCGTGCCGGGCAGCAGCAGGGGAGTCTGTGCTCATCACACAGACATCCTCTGCTGCTAGAGAGGGGGATCCAGGTCCCCTGCAGCTCTGCTGGGGACCTGGATCCATGTCTTATAGTCTGACCTCAATTTGAGGTCAGATTATAAGAAGACCTCTATTATAAGACGAGGGGTAGTTTTCAGAAAATAATTTCTTATAATCTAGCAAATACGGTATTATGTTTTGTTGCAATAAATGACAGTTCGTCACTGTGTGGGGTGATTATCCCAGTGCTAACTACAGAGGCTCAGGAGCTATTTGAGGGTGATTAAGCAACTTTTAAATCCTTAAACGATCATGTCACAACTACATTTTTATGCTAATATTTAACATTAAGCACTGTCTAAAGTATCATAAAATAATATTTAGAGAACAATATTTCAGTTTCATAATGTGAACTTGAAACATTTCAAGTTTCTCATATGAACTTAAAACATTTTTTTTCAGGTCAAAATGACCTATGTTTAGAACTCTTTATCACCCTGCTATGCAACATCAATCAATTTTATCTTCCTATATTGCTATGCACAATCATTGATTCAACTTCTTGTGCATACGGCTTGCTACCCTACCTTTCTGATTAATTGGTATTTAATTAAACTATTTGCAGAGGACCATACAGCTTGATGTGGTTTTCAGCATAAACACTTTGTAAAGAGAACAACAATTAAGTTCCAATGTTATAATATTCAACACCTATATTGCTCTGAAATACTTAATTAGACTAAGTCAGATTAATATAAAATGGGATAATACTATTTGAATAGAATTTTTTAAATGCAGGTACTAGATATTTATAAATACCTTTATATTTGCCATTTTGTATTGTTTCATTTATTTTCATCAGAGCAGTACTTTGTCAGGATAAAGGTAGAGGTGCATGGGAGCAGGAAAGAAAACTGCACTGGTAAGGCTGGCTCCACAGGTGCTGACCTGGGAATGCAGCATCAATGGAGTGGATAGACACATTGTTGGGCAACTGGACGGTTAGAAAGCCAGATAAACAGGAGAAGTGACCATCATATTGCAGGTTTGGACGTCCAAGAACAACTTGGTCCATACTTTTCAGTTCTCCAGCAGATGCAGGTATTCAAAGAACGTGGCTGCAAGTATAGTTGTACTGTGATGTAAATATTGTATAAAACAAACTGAAAGGGAAACCCCTGGGATACTTGCAACACCTGGGATACTTGCAACTTGCCCTTTCTCAGGAAACTCAATATTCTCAAATAAGTGACAATATCTTTAGAGAAAATATCAGTTTTATTTTGTAATTGTTGGAAAGTTCTAATCTACTAGTTATAATATAGGTTTTTATCTTCTATGTTAACCTTCAAGATTGTTATAAGAGCATCCAGGTAAAATTGCCCCATAAGATACAACATTTTCTTTATCTCTAGTGATGAATAGAATATATGTGTAATGATCAGATTGTCTGTGTACATCCTTTTAAAAGTAGAAAGGTCTAACAGAGAGAAGGGACTAATAATGTCCCAGAGATTTATCTAATACATGTACCCCACTTTGTCAGTTGATTGCACTAGAGAAGAAAATGGGAAAACATGATTGCGTCACACAGACATAGATGTTAGGAAAGGATAAACCACTGGAAATTTCATGTGTTTCATTTTCAAAAAAAATTATCTTTGGCAAAATCGAATTATGATGTTGGAAATAGTGAATTAGTGGGTATTATTTTGTCTTTACAGGAGTGGTGTCATCTCTTATAGGGACCAGAAACCCAATTACCATTTTCACTGACCATAAAAATTTGGAGTATCTAAGGAATTTCAAGTGGTTCCATCCTAGTCAAGATCGTTGGTCTTTAATTTAGTCTAGAGTTGATTATGCCATTTCATATAGTCCAGGTTTTATGAACATGAGACAATGCCTTACTGACACCAATCAGAATGGCTGCATATGTATTAACAATTTCTGACATATTACATAGTTACATAGGAGTTTAGGTTGAAAAAAGACTTGTCTATCAAGTTCAAACCTTTTCCTATCCCATGTTTACCGTTGTTGATCCAAAAGAAGGCAAATAAAAAAACCCATTCTGCAATTTTGAATTCTGCTTTCAGTGGGAAAAAAAAATCCTTCTTGACTCAAAATGGCAATCATATTTCTCTTTAGATCAACAAGCACTAAATACATATTAATGCCCAAACACTAACATGCATAGCCATCTTTGCTCTGGCTCCTTAAAACGTATCGAGGCTGCTCTTATAAGCATTGCTATAACCACTTCTTTTGGAAGTGAATTCCATATCTTAATTGTCCTTACTGTAAAAAAATCCCTTCTGTTGTCGTAGACTAAATCTATTTTCCTCAAGTCTTAGCAGGTGACATTCGGTTTATAGAATAACAGTAGCATTACATGTATTCTGTAAACCGAAAGTCGTTCGGTTTATAGACTTTCGGCTTATGGAATACATGTAATGCTATTGGCTTTCTATAAACCGAAATAGAGTCCCCATTCATAAGAATTTTGTTATGAATGGGGACTCTATTTCGGTTTATAGAAAGCCAATAGCATTACATGTATTCCATAAGCCGAAAGTCTATAAACTGAACGACATTCGGTTTATAGAATAGCAATAGCATTACATGTATTCTATAAACCGAAAGACATTCGGTTTATAGACTTTTGGTTTATGGAATACATGTAATGCTATTGCTATTCTATAAACCGAAAGTCTATAAAACGAAAGACATTCGGTTTATAGAATAGCAATAGCATTACATGTATGCTAATGCTATTGGCTTTCTATAAACCGAAATAGATTCCCCATTCATACGAATAGGTCAATTGACCTATTCGTAGGAATGGGGACTCTATTTCGGTTTATAGAAAGCCCATAGCATTACATGTATTCCATAAACCGAAAGTCTATAAACCGAAAGACATTCGGTTTATAGAATACATGAAATGCTATTGCTATTCTGTTAACCGAAATAGAGTCCCCATTCATAAGAATTTCTTATGAATGGGGAGTCTATTTCGGTTTATAGAAAGCCAATAGTATTACATGTATTCCTTAAGCCGAAACTCTATAAACTTTCGGTTTATAGAATACATGTAATGCTATTGCTATTCTATAAACCGAAAGTCTATAAACCGAATGTCTTTCAGTTTATAGACTTTCGGTTTATAGAATAGCAATACATGTATTCCATAAGCCGAAAGTCTATAAACCGAACGACATTCGGCTTTTTCCTGGTTTATCAGGGTGCCGCTGGTGAAAAGCCATAATTAGACGTGGAGCATGAACAATCTTCATCACCATAGCCTTTCCAATGAACCAAGTACTGTAGTTTTTTACGGAAGATCCTAGAATCAAGAATTTTTTCCACCTCATATTCATCTTCACCATCCACCAGGACAGGTGCAGGGGCAGGCAAGGTCCGACCAGGAAAAGGATTTTCATGATAAGGTTTTAGCAACGCTGTGTGAAATACGGGATGTACTCTTATGGAATCTGGGAGTTGTAGGCGAAAAGTGACAGAATTGATCTGAGCGATGATCTCAAAAGGCCCAATATATTTCTGACCCAACTTGTGAGACGGAATATGAAGCTTGAGGTTCTTAGTGGAAAGCCATACCTTATCACCAATTTGATAAACTGGAGCCTCTTTCCTATGCCTATCAGCAGCTCTTTTGTAACAACCCTGAGCCTTCAAAAGCGTTTCTTTCAATAGTTCCTGGGATTGCTGCAAGGTAGTAAGCCGGTCTGCCACCGCAGGAGTGGAAGTAGTAATTGGAAGACTCACTAGAAAGTTTGGATGGTAACCGTAATTGGCAAAAAATGGGCTTTGACAAGTAGAGCTGTGTTGAGCATTGTTGTAGGCAAACTCTGCTGTGGGTAGAAAGTCTAGCCAGTCATCCTGCAGGTAGCTAATAAAACACCGCAAATATTGCTCCAGAGTTTGGTTGGTTCTCTCAGTCTGTCCATTACTTTGAGGATGAAAAGCCGATGACAAATTCACATTTATTCCAAGTCCAGAACAAAAACATTTCCAAAAGCGTGAAGTAAACTGTACCCCCCTGTCAGATATCACTTCATCAGGAACACCATGCAAACGAAACATTTCCCGAATAACTAAGTCTGCAGTCTGTTTGGCAGAAGGGAACCCGCGAGCAGGTATAAAATGACTCATTTTAGTAAGCCGGTCAACCACAACAAGGATGGTAGTGTGTTCTTTAGAGGGAGGCAGTTCTACAATAAAATCCATGGATATGGATCCCCAGGGATGATAAGGAATAGGAAGAGGCTGTAGCAAGCCTACCGGCGAACAGTGAGGAATCTTATTTCTAGCACATACATCACAAGAGGACACATACTTTTTCACATCCTCATGATATTTAGGCCACCAAAAGTATCTGGACAGTAGTTCTTGTGTCTTTTGGATTCCTGGATGACCAGCTGGTTTGGAATCATGAAATAAACGTAAGACTTCCAATCTTATGGATTCTGGTACAAATAGACTCGGGGTTGAAAAACCCAAAATCCATTGAGCATAGTCATATGAAGGTCAGTTGGTGGGTCACAAAAAACTGGATCTGCCGCATAACCCTTTTTGATGCGAGACATTAAGGTGGAAGGAATGGTAACACCTAGAAATCTACTCTCTGGTAAGATGGAAGTTACTTCTTCTTTAATGTTGAGAGGATCAGATATCCTGGACAAGGCATCAGCTTTGCCATTTCTGGAGCCAGGCCGATATGAAATCAGAAAATTAAATCTGGAGAAAAATAGGGACCAACGGGCTTGTCTGGCTGACAGTCTCTTAGCTGATCGGACACATTCCAAGTTTTTGTGATCTGTGAGCACAGTAATTGGATTGGTGGCCCCCTCCAAGAGATGTCTCCATTCTGTGAAGGCAGATTTTATAGCCAAGAGTTCTTTATTCCCTATGTCATAGTTTCTTTCAGCAGGTGACATCTGGCGGGAGTAGAAAGCGCATGGATGTAACATCATCTTAGGTCCAGTCCGTTGAGAAAGTATAGCCCCAACAGCAGAATCGGAGGCATCTACCTCTATAATGAATGGTAGTTCTGGCTGAGGGTGTACCAGAATTGGGGCAGATGTAAACAGAGTATTTAACCTTGAAAATGCAGCATCAGCCTTGTCTGTCCACTTGAAAGTGGTCCCTTTATGGGTGAGTTCAGCGATTGGTGCAATTACTCGAGAGAAATTTTTAATGAAACGCCTATAAAAATTAGCAAACCCCACAAATCTCTGAATTTTTTTTTCATTCTTGGGGATGGGCCAGTCCAATACAGCTTGTATTTTACTTGCATCCATACTTAAACCTTCTGGAGTTATTATATAGCCAAGGAATTGAATCTCTGTTTGTTCAAATTCACATTTTTCCAGTTTAATGTAGAGTTGGTGGGCACGGAGGCGTTCAAGAACAATGCAGACCTGTCTTCTGTGATCTTCAATATTATCAGAAAATATCAGTATATCGTCCAAGTATGCTACAACAAACTGATCCAGAAGGTCCCGTAATACATCATTGATTAGATGTTGAAAGGTTGCAGGGGCATTACAAAGCCCAAACGGCATCACTAGATATTCATGTCCATACCTGGTTCGGAAAGCAGTTTTCCACTCATCACCAGATCTTATGCGAACCAGATTATAGGCCCCTCGTAAATCAAGTTTCGTAAACATTTTAGCTGAACGTAGTCTTTCCAGAAGTTCAGGAATAAGAGGTAAGGGATAGCGGTTTTTTACAGTGATATCATTTATTTCTCTGTAATCAATGCAAGGCCGCAGACTGCCATCTTTCTTTTCTACAAAAAATATAGGAGCACCTGCTGGGGAAGTAGATGGTCGAATAAAACCTTTGGCAAGATATTCTTGAAGATATTCCCGGAGTACTTTCAATTCAGGTTCAGAGAGTGAGTATATACGGCCAAATAGGATAGCAGCTCCAGGTAGCAGTTCTATGGGGCAATCATAGGGCCTGTGAGGTGGAAGTTGATCAGCATTCTTTTTGTCACAGACATCTGCAAAATTATGATACTGTGGAGGAAGCTGGGTAAGATCTGTAGCAACAAGTTCGTTAATTGCTGTAAAAGTAGGGGTTGTATTAGAAGGTTGACAGTTAAGCAAGCAGTGTTCCGAAGGGAATGACAAGGCTCTAGTCTACCAGTTAATCTGTGGGTTATGTACGGCAAGCCAGGGTATACCCAAAATCACTGGAAACTGTGTTGAGGAAATTAGTTGAAAAGAGATGGTCTCATGGTGATTTACTTCCAGAACCAGTTCTAAGGGTACAGTCTCATGTGTAACTGGTCCTGATGTGAGTGGAGAACCATCCACGGTTTCCATTAATACAGGTGAAGGTTTAAGTTTAGACTCAATTTCATTTCCTGCAGCAAATTTAATGTCCATGAAGTTGCCTCCTGCTCCGGAATCTATCATAGCGGAAGTTGAAATTTTTCTACCCCCATATTGCAAGGTGATGGGTACCACTAGATGAGGATGCCGAGTCATCATACCTTCTTCACCTTGTGCCAGAGAAAATAAGGGTTGTGTGACAGAATCTAGCTGGTCTGAAGTCTGGGGTTGGTGTTGGATCTGTGCACCTCCAGCAGTCATTGCTATTGTTCTTTTAGGCTTGCTAGGGCAATTAATGGCATAATGCCCTGCACTACCACAATAGAGACATAAATTGTGATTGCGTCGCCACTGTTTTTCTTCAGTGGACAGTGGCCCTCTTATTAGATCAACCTGCATAGCCTCTGGTTCAGAGTCCACAGATAATTGAGGGGTTTGAGCAGAAAGTCTTGAATGGAATGCAGGACTAGCACTTGATTTAAAAGAGCCCTGTCTTTCCAATCTTCTTTCTGAGAGTCTCCGATCTATACGTATAGCCAACTGCACAAAAGAATCAAATTCATCAGGAAGGTCAACACGAGCCAGTTTATCTTTTATAGCATCTGAAAGCCCCCTGCGAAAATGGAATCTCTGAGCTGATTGGTTCCAAGTAGTATCAGCAATCCACTGCCTGAATTCAGCAGCATATTCAGCCACAGAGCGCCTCCCTTGATGTAAATTAAGGAGAGTAGCTTCTGCTGTTGCACAGCGATTGGGGTCATCAAAAATTATGCTCATAGCATCAATAAAGTGTCTTAAATTTCCCAAGACTGGACTATCCTGTTCCAGTAAAGGGGAGCCCCAGGCAAGGGCTTCATCTTTTAATAGGGAAAAAATGAATCCCACCTTCTCTCTTTCAGATGGATATCTGTTGGATAACATCATGAAGTGCAAACGGCATTGATTTAGGAAACCCCTGAATTTTCGGCGGTCACCTCCAAATTTTTCTGGCAGAGGCAAGCGGGCATCTTGTGCAGGGGCAGCAGTAGCATTAGCAGCAACTGCAGCAGCGGCCGCTGCAACATCATGTGCTCCTGTGGCTGGTAAATTCATTGTGCATGGCACGAACTTCATTTTGTAGTTCAGCTACCTGATCTTTCAGCACTTGAATGGTTTGTGCCTGGGTCTGCACAGTTCTTGCATTAAATGCAACCTGCTGGGCTAATGCAGATTCTGATCCAGCGGTCTCCATGATAGGCCAGATTATTCTGTAATGATACTGATGTTAGCAGGTTTGGAGTCCAGCAGCCAGTTCAGCAAGGTCTTCTGCCAGAAGTAGCCACTCGTTACCCAGGTGGTTGAGCCCCTGAGCTTTGAGTGACAATCTGGTCTTTTAGCAGAGCTGTGAGGCTGGAACAAAGAGTATAAATGTAGTCAGGCAAGCCAAGGTCAGTGGGTAGTAGAAGGCAGAGTAGTGAGACGGTCCAAATCGGTAACAGGTAAGTAACAATCAATAGAAAGCTTGATATACTGCAGGCAGGAACAACAATAATCTGGCAAAGGTAGATTCACAGGAAGAGGCTTTTATAGGCTGAGAGTGAGCACATGACTTGACACAGGTGAGGAGAATTGATGATAATAACAAGGCTTGGTATATTCATTGTAACTAGAACATAGGCTAAAATGTAAAAGACAGGCTAGCGAACCGGTAAAGAAGAGAGCTAGGAACATGGAAGTCAGTGTTCAAGTACAGGCACGGTCAGTTCCTGACATTCGGTTTATGGAATACATGTAATGCTATTGGCTTTCTATAAACCGAAATAGAGTCCCCATTCATACGAATAGGTTAATTGACCTATTCGTATGAATGGGGACTCTATTTCGGTTTATAGAATAGCAATAGTATTACATGTATTACATCTGAGAGTCAAATAGAACCGTCAAATACTGTGCTTACAGCGCACTTTGAAAAATTCTAATAGTTTTGGGTGGTAAATAGTACATTTGCGTCTTGCGGTGCACTTCATATCTGAGAGTCAAATAGAACAGTCCAATACTGTGCTTACAGCGCACTTTGAAAAATTCTGGCTACCTCCCTCCTCCAGGGCCGCTTCCACCTACACCGCCACGGTCACCGCCTCCTCAACCTATGGGTCACTTAGTATAAACTGAAAGAGAATACCCTGCACTCCAACCCTCTCTCAAATGGATAATTCTGTTGATCCTCCTGGCAGCCATGCTTTAGATTTAGATTTATGTTCTTCCAAAGCTAAAATCAAAGCTTCCATGTAGTGCTTTT
The DNA here is from genome assembly GCA_036172795.1 of Pelodytes ibericus. Classification (NCBI taxonomy): domain Eukaryota; kingdom Metazoa; phylum Chordata; class Amphibia; order Anura; family Pelodytidae; genus Pelodytes; species Pelodytes ibericus. The sequence goes on from CM069861.1 coordinate 138,372,769, forward strand.
TTATGGCTCAGTTGTATTTTTAATTTGTATGTATTTTATGTTATTTTAAGTTATTTCCCTATCCATATTTGTTTGCAGGGCACTTGTCCTACTCTTACCCACATTTTAATTCCTTTTGCAGCCCTCTAGCCCTTTCCAGGACTTTTCTAGAGGCATTTTAGTGACCAAAAGTTCGTGTCCATATTGACTTCAATGGGGTTCGTGTTCGGGGTCAAGTTCGACCCCAAACCCGGACTTTTTTCCGAAGTTCGGCCGAACCTGCCGAACACGAACATCCAGGTGTCTGCTCAACTCTAGTCTTGAGGCATCCTAACGAAGAGACTTGTGAATTCATGGTATGTGAAAAAAAAAATCCCCAAAATTATAAAAGAACATTTTATAACAATGTAAAAGAACAAAAAAGTGAAACTCATGAACCTTTACTGACCAGTAACTACATTGCTAAGACTACAAACTTTCTAAAACTATGTTTGAATCAATAGAATGTTCAATCAGCTGATTGATAAAAAGCATTGCCCCTGAGGAATATTTACACAAAATAAAATAACACAATAAATTTTTGTACAGCACACAAATCAGAGTGAAACATTTGTCTGCTGTATTTTGAATAGTGTTACCAAAATCCTGTTCAGAAGTGATAAATATCAGGTAGCCACTGTCTTGGGACATGTTTTTAATCTGTTGCAGCACCTGCTACATTGATTTGGCACCTACTTCAGAGGACCACATTAGAGAAGATGCAATGTTTAGGCCCTCAGGGAGACAAGGTAAGAATAGGATACTTCATCCCAAGTATCAGATCAGAAGGACCTTGTCCAGACACAATCAGCTATACCCAGGGTATAAGGTAACAATGCTGGCTCAGACTTGAAGGAAACAGATGAAGAGATTATATAATATTGGAAATATATTTCTCTCATAATAAAGGACTTTTCTCATGTGTGAAATCACATAATCCTTTTTATAAAATGCATAGCATGGATTTTGTGGCTTTGTTTATGTCTGTATACAAACACATTTAAGAAGAAGAGGAACAAGTGATGGTGCTGCTAATTCAGAGCATCATGGGATGGTACCTGAGAATGGTCCTGAGTAGGCAGGTTAGAATGGGAATAAAGGAGAACAAATTTAGAAAAATAATTTAATAGCAAACTATTGGTGTGATAGGGAAAGCATAAAAAAAAAATGTAAGCTACCAAAAGCCAAATTACTTTCATTTTATGTGGGTATATACCCTGCAGTCTGGATGTTACTAACTTTGGTCAAATGAGTAATTTGTATTTATGAGTATATACGTAATTGTTTTTTCATGTGATTGTGTTTATTTATATGTTTAATATGTTATTGCTCTTAGGTGTTGTATGATGTTAGTATTCCCACAGTCCAGGTTTTTTTCTAGTGCTAGGTCTTTAGCTCTGCACTTTTGGCTAAAGAACCAGGAATTTAATCCTATCACATATGCATTCTAACTTTTGGTTGGCACTCATTTATCCTTTTTTTTGTTTAAATTTTGTTTATTAGTGACATAAAATAAATAAAACATAACATTCCAGCAATGTGTAAGCCACGTTCTTTAATACAATATAATAAATCATATAATACATATATAAACATTATCTGCAGCGGTTGGAAAGGGTCCATTTTTGGACGTCTAGTTAAGTGATGTAATATATTGAAAATCACATTGCAGGTATCAAATAATAACATTTTAGAAAATATTGATATCTGTGGACTCACAGAAACTGTATAATATTACTTGAAACGAATTTTAGGAAATAATATAGACAGAATGGGGATAGAAAGAACAATTAAAAGAAAGAGGTGGGGAGTGAATTTGAAGAGGGAAAAGGGGGAGGGAGAATGAGTGCCGGAGGGAGAGTGTCCAATCTGCGTTTTTAGACAATAAGAGTAAAATCATTCAGCCGCAGTAATATCAGCTTCACATTCAGGGCTATTGATATAAAGCATCCAATGTGTACATCTATTACTGTGTACCATACCTTTGCCATTTGCGGTATGAACCATATCCTTGACCACCCTTATGGACTCCGCAGAGGCTAACCACTCTCGGAAAGTGGGGGGATCAGTCTGTTTCCATTTTCTAGGGATTAGTAACTTAGCCGAATGAGAAGATGTATTGTGAGCGATTGTTTGTATGCCCCGAGTGGGTGGCGTGTATGGTGAAGCAGAACCGTAAGAGGAGTGTGTGTGATATTGGGGTTTCCTACTGTTTTAATAGTATTGAAAACTGCTGACCAAAAAGGCCTCAGCTTAGGGCAGGACCACCAAATGTGGAGTAGATCACCTGGGTGTAAGTGGCATCTCCAACATCTATCCGAGGTGGAGCGGAAAATTCTATGTAGTTTAGTTGGCGTAAGGTACCATCTTGTGAGTAGCTTATATGAGTTCTCTTGTATATGTGTGGATATGGAACATTTATGTGCCATGGTCACTATTTTATGCCATTGGGATACTGTCAATTCAACCTGACAGTCTGTCTCCCAAAGTGATATGAAAGGAGGTTTGTCCTGGTCTACAAGGTCCGTGAGGAGTCGATAGACTGTGGAAACCAGTCTTCTCGGCCTCTCTTCAGACATGCAGAGAAGTTCAAAGCTCGTTGCTCCTGTGGGGATTTAATTATGGGCCCCCAACGCAGTTGTGAAGTGGAGTAGTTGGTTGTATTTGTATAAAAGCCCTGATGGTGGGGGGTGGGGTAGTATCAAGTCTGCAATGGGTTTAATGGAGCCCTCATCTAGAATGTGGCCCAGTCTAACTGGGTTATGGAAAAAGTTATGAAAGAAGGAGTATGTCTGCCCCGGGGGGAAGTGGTCATTTCCAATAAGAGAATGCATCAGGGAAGGGGAATTTATCAGGCCGGGACTGGCAGTAAGTTGTTTCCAAATTTGGAGGGTGGGGGGTATTGTGGGGTGGGTGATCTCAGTTGGTGTCAGCTGGGGGCGCGAGACCCAGGCTGCTAAAGGTATTGGAACGTTTAGACCTCTGTGTTCTAGGGATACCCAGAGCTTCGAGGATGGCCTCGACCAGTCTACCACTCTGGCCAAGTGGATTGATTTATAATATCTTTCTATGTCGGGGAGGCCAATGCCTCCCAGGCATTTGCGGCGGGTGAGGATTTTGTAGCTTATCCTTGGATGCTTGTGATGCCAGATGAAGCGGGTAATCATAGACCTAAGCGTTGCAAAAAAGGACCTGGGTATTTATATAGGCAAAGTTTGAATAACAGAAATAAATCAGGGTAAAATATTCATCTTGATTATTGATGCTCTTCCGAACCAGGAGTGCCGTTTAAGGGACCATTTGAGTAAGTCGCGTTTACAGGTTGTCAGTAGGGACCCTAGATTAACATTAAATAGAGAGGGGAGGTTCTTACTCAAAGAGATACCTAGATATTTAATATGTTGGTCACTCCATCGGAATGGGAAAGATGCCTTTAGCGGACCGAGTATTTGCGAAGGTAAGGATATATTAAGGACCTCAGATTTCATGTAGTTGATTTTAAAATTGGAGAGGGAGCTGAATGTGTCAAATTCCTTCATTATGTGAGGGAGGGAAACAACGGGGTTAGTTACAAAGAGCAAAAGATCGTCGGCATAAGCAGCCAACTTATGATGTGTGGGCCAACTTGTAGCCCCAGAATATCAGGGTTCGAACGAATTGCGCATGCTAACGGTTCTAGGGTGAGTACAAATAGAAGCGGGGACAGGGGACAGCACTATCTAGTCCCGTTTGACAGGGTGAGCTGGCCTGATAGGGTACCGTTGACCCATATTCGGGCTGTACGAGTTTGATACAGAGATGAGATCCAGTGTAGCATGGCTGATCCCATGCCGGTATGCCGTAGCACCGCTTGTAAAAAAGGCCAGCTCACCCTGTCAAAAGCCTTCTCTGCATCTGTCGATAACAACATAGCAGGTGTATTATATAGCTTAGCGTAATGGATAAGGTTAAGAATCTTAGTAGTATTATCTCGTGCCTTCCGACCCGGGACAAAACCAGTCTGGTCGGCATGAATTAGGGAGGGGAGAATGTGTTTGAGTCTATTGCTGAGAATTTTAGCAAACAGTTTCAGGTCTACATTTAAAAAGGAGATTGGTCTAAAATTGGAACACGGATCTGTGTCTCTGCCCGGTTTCGGTATAACTGTGATATGAGCCTCTTGCGATTGCCGGGGGAGGAGACCATCGGTAGAAAGTGAGTTAAATGCGAGTAAAAAAGGGGCGCACAGAGTATCTTGGAATAGTTTATACTAAGAAATAGTGAACCCATCTGGGCCTGGACTTTTTCCGGTGGGGGAGGTTTTAATAGCTTTGATAAGTTCGTCAGCTATGATTGGCGAATCTAGGCTCGATACATCTGAAGGGTCAATTTTACGTGTCATATGTGCGTCCAGGTATTCCTGAATCTTATTGTTAGACATTAATATCTGGGATGGAGTGGTGGGAGCGGGTAGGTTGTAGAGCTCTTCATAGAACAGCCTGAACGTATCCACAATTTTAGGGGTAAGGCTTGTGTGATCTCCCTGTGCCCAGTGGTGTATCTTGATTTTGTGCTGTCCTAGGCAGACAAAATCCGGGCACCCCCTACCCAAGCTGCACACCTACGTTACACACCTAAGACATGCCCCATCATTCAGACTCACATCAAGCTCATACTCCCATCACACACACACTCCCATCACACTCAGTCACACACACTGTCTCCCATCACACACACTCTGACTCCCATCACACTCAGTCACACACACACTGTCTCCCATCACACACACTCTGACTCCCATCACACTCAGTCACACACACTGTCTCCCATCACACACACTCTGACTCCCATCATACTCAGTCACACACACTGTCTCCCATCACACACACTCTGACTCCCATCATACTCAGTCACACACACTGTCTCCCATCACACACACTCTGACTTCCATCACACTCAGTCACACACACTGTCTCCCATCACACACACTCTGACTCCCATCACACTCAGTCACACACACACACACACACACACACACACACACACACACACACTGTCTCCCATCAGCACTTACCTTTCCCTGGTGGCTAGTGGCAGGCAGCATGGTCCCTCCATGCTGCCTGTTCGGCTTCCCGGCGATTGTGCCGACAGGTCACGTGACCGGGCGCGCGTATGACGTCAGCGCGCCCGTCACGTGACTGTCGGCACTTCCGTGTCGGCACACTGCACGGGGAGCCGAACAGGCAGCACGGAGGTTTCTCTGTGCTGCCTGTTCGGCTCCCCGTGCAGCCTGGCAGGCAGAGCGATGGTCAGGGGGATCTTCTCACCTCTGTCTCTGCCTGCAAGCGAGGTCTTTTTTTTTTTTTAATTCTTTTCAGTGCTGGGGGGCGCTGCCGCCCTAGGCATCCGCCTAGGATGCCTCGCGGTAAATACAGCACTGCCTGTGCCATCCTAATTTTAGGAATGAAACAAGTGGAGTGTCTGTCACGTGGTGACCTGGCTAGTAATCTACCGGACTTATCTTTAAATTGATACAGTTTACTTTTGATTTGGAGGTGCGCACGGAGATCTCGTTGGTTACATAGGTCTGCCAATTTGGCTTTAAGTATTAATAGAGACTGATAAACTTTAGGGTTGAGGGTCAGTTTATGAGATGTCTCTATATTAGAGATCTCCGTCAGCAACTGGATCATAGAGGCCGAGTGTAACTTTTTCTTATATGAGCCTATACTGATAATTTGGCCGCGTAATACTGATTTATGCGCTTCCCATACAACAGTCGGAGGTACATCATGGGTTTCATTTTCTTTGAAATAGTTTAGCATATTAGTTTTTAGAGTTGACACCGTTTCCGGGTCTTTGGAAAGAGATTCATTGAGTCTCCAATGGGATTGGCGTTTACTTAGAGATGGCATGGTGATAGTAATTTGGATGGGGGCATGGTCACTCCCAGTGATATGACCTATTTCGGAATGGGTTAGAAAAGGGAGGTGTCTATGGGAGAAGAACAGGTAATCAATTCTAGAATATCTGGAATGTGGTGTTGAATAGAATGTATAGTCCTTTGTGGTGGGGTGTTGAATGCGCCAGGAGTCTGCTAGCTGAGCAGAGTGTAGTGGTCGTTTTACCTGCTTAATTTTTGCGAATCGGAGAGAGGAAGCACCAGTGGAGGAGTCAAGACGTGGGTCGAGTGTAAGGTTCAGATCACCACCCATTATCACCAGCCCCGATGCAAAGTCCTGTAGTTTGTCTATTGAAGCAGAAATTAAAACATGTTGGTCAACATTTGGAACATAAATGTTAGCCAGAGTAATAATATCTGTTCCCAGAGTTCCCTTCAGAAATAAGGCTCTGCCTTCACTGTCCGACCACTGGTCCTGGACAGTGAAGGGAAGGCCCTTGGACACAAAAATCGCAACCCCTTTATTCTTCTGAAAAGGGGAATGGGAGTAATACATATGGGGGAAATGATAGTTATGAAAGTTTGGGACCTTGTTTCTAAAAAAATGAGTTTCCTGTACTAATGCAATATCAGCATGGAGAGCCTTCAGTTCACGGAATAGGAGAGAACGTTTATTAGGTGAATTTAGCCCCTTTGCGTTGATGGATATTATCTTTATCTGAGCCGGCTTAGCCATAGATGTGAGGGAGGTTTGAGCGCTTGCTAGGCATCCTCCCTCCGGCACCCGAGGAGAGGGAAGAAAGGGGAAGGAGAAAAAGATGGAGAAAGAGGGGGAACATAAACATTTTTTTGTCTTAACAATAATCGTAGAGTGTAAAAAATGATACTGTGGGCAGCGGTGCCTAATGGGGGGCTAGGCGCTACTTGGAAAAATTAGCCCAGGCTCCCATAATTTACAATGGCAAGAACCTGCTTTGGGGAGCATTTCAGTCCGAAACAATGGCATAGCCAAAACATAGTCTTTACTTCCTAACAAACGGTGGGCCAAACAAGAACAGCGGGCCATAATAGATGAGTAACGTAATAGGTGCTTCTAAGACAGCACCAAGTATAAAATATAATAACACACATCTCAGTGCATAACTTCTATTTATGTCCCTCAAGCGAACCAATGTAACAGTAAGGGAAAACGGTAAACCATCTGTATCAAAGTGCCTGTAATGAATGATATATATACGCGGACATAGGGTAATATGAATATGTCAACTTAAATTCCTATAGAAATCCACCCACCCCCCAACCCACCAAAGAGGACTCCTCGCCCTCCCTCCCATCACGTATTATCCACATTATTATATTCTGAATGGTCACCATAGAAGTAGGGGGAAGCGAAGTATCTCCTGCTAGTTATCAATCACAATATACTCCATGGGGGCTGTAAAAAATATGAAAACATTATGTGGGCTGTGACCTAACTAGAATCCCAGAATTGAGGGTATTGATCTACTAGTGGCGTATCAACTACAGATGGACTACAGATGGTGTCCAGGGGTGATTACGTCCACCCCTTGGGGCCAAGAGAGGATTAGGCCGATAAAGTTAGGGGGTCAGGAGTCTATTCGAGGGGATCATATTATTTTGTCTATGGGACTGGAAGGTGGTTAACTTGGGGATTCGCAGGAGCTAAATTTTAAGAGTATAGTGATGGTTACATTATAGGAGGTATATTGAGTTGAGGAGATGTATATGCCTTCGGGTCCAGAGAGAACAGGCATGACCTCGCTACTAGGGGGGGAGAGGATGTCGAGGATACCAGTTTTCTTACAACAAACAGTAATTATTATCAATTAAAAATAAAAATAGTAAAAAACATTTTTGTATTTTGTGTTTTCAAACCCATATGTGGAGCGTTTATATTTTCAGGTACCAAAATAGATCTGCATTGTCAGGAGTTATAATGTCAGGATAAAGATCCTAGCACTAAGGTGAGTTCATCCAGGCTGGGAATCCATGGGAGGTTCTGTAGATTTGTGAGTTCCAAAGAAGTGGATGTACAATCCAGCCATCCAGGTAGAGCCGGGATTTCCAGCTGAAGGATGTCGCAAAAAGATGGTAGGTCCTTAGGCCGCAAGACCCTATGAGCGCGATCTAGCACGATGGGTTTATCAGGCGTGCGCTGGATAATCCCCTTGAAGAGCTCCGTAAGTATTTGGATAAGGTTTTCAGGCCCAGCCACTTCAGGTAAACCTCTTCTTCATAGGTTAGAGCGCCAACTCCTGTTTTCTTGGTCCACCACCTGTTGAGATAATAGGGCCACCATGGACCGCTGTTCCTCTAGTTGGGCTTTAAGGTCGATGAGTGCCCTATGTAGTGCCGCTTGGTCTGTCTCAACAGCTTCAATTTGTTGACCTTGTTGTTTAAGTTCGATTTTAATGTTCAGCAGCTCTTCCCTTATGGTAGTTTTAATGAGGCCTACCGCCGCGGACAAGTCTCGTTGCAGTTGCATAGAAAGTGCGGAGAAATCAGACCTTGTAGGCAGGTCCTCAACAGGGAGCTGTCGGGGAAGCTGTGAGAGGCTGCTTTCGTTATCCGAGTCCTCTGGTGTAGCTTTAGAGGGAGCCTCGTCGTTTAAGGCATCCGGCGCCATTTTAGATTCACCTCGTGGTGTTAGCGGGACCAGGAAGGTCCTCAAGTTAACCGGGAGCGGTTTTTTGACGTTCTTTTGCTGGTCCTTGTGTGGGGAGCTTCTTTTTGATTGCTTTCCCATAGCTTTGTAGCGCAGATGGACGTGTGTTATGCCCATTTTCTGCCCGTTGTTCAGGAGCTCAGCTAGTCTGCGACTGCCAGCATCGAGGTCCGGACACGCCCCCCAATCATCTATGCTTCTAGCACTCCATCTATCATACACTAAAGTTCCTCTGATGGTCAGAGGCAAATGCTGGCTGAGCATCATGGGAAATTTAGTTAATAACAAGAGTTATCACTGGTTAAGCTTGGGATGAAAGAAACAGTGGCGTCCCGAGGGGGGTGCCACTGACTAGGGGGGTGCCACCGGTGCTGCCGGCACCCCCCGCGCTGCTTACCTTTTTTTTTTTTTTTCAGGCGGCCGAATCCTCTGGATGCGGCCGCCGGGTGAAAAAAAAAAAAAAAATCACAGCGACCGGATGTGACGATACGTCACATCCGGCGACTGTGTTTCCCTCCTCCGTGCAGGATGGAAGACTGCACGGAGGAGTCGTCCGTCCGGGAGAAGCAGCGATTTGGTAAGTGATTAGGGGGGGGGGGCTCTGAGTGGCACACTATTACTGGGCACTGACTGGCACAATATTCCTGGGCACTGACTGGCACAATATTCCTGGGCACTGACTTTCACACTATTACTGGGTTCTGAGTGGCACTATATTACTGGGTTCTGACTAGCACTATATTACTGGGCACTGACTGGCACACTATTACTGGGTTCTGACTGGCACTATATTACTGGGCACTGACTGGCACACTATTACTGGGCACTGACTGGCACTATATTACTGGGCTCTGAGTGGCACACTATTACTGGGCACTGACTGGCACAATATTCCTGGGCACTGACTTTCACACTATTACTGGGTTCTGAGTGGCACTATATTACTGGGTTCTGACTGGCACTATATTACTGGGCACTGACTGGCACACTATTACTGGGTTCTGACTGGCACTATATTACTGGGCACTGACTGGCACACTATTACTGGGCACTGACTGGCACACTATTACTGGGCTCTGAGTGGCACACTATTACTGGGCACTGACTGGCACACTATTACTGGGCTCTGAGTGGCACTATATTACTGGGTTCTGAGTGGCACTATATTACTGGGTTCTGACTGGCACTATATTACTGGGTTCTGAGTGGCACTATATTACTGGGCATCTGGCTGGCACTATATTACTGGGTTCTGACTGGCACTATATTACTGGGTTCTGAGTGGCACTATATTACTGGGCACTGACTGGCACACTATTACTGGGCTCTGAGTGGCACACTATTACTGGGCACTGACTGGCACACTATTACTGGGCTCTGAGTGGCACTATATTACTGGGTTCTGAGTGGCACTATATTACTGGGTTCTGACTGGCACTATATTACTGGGTTCTGAGTGGCACTATATTACTGGGTTCTGACTGGCACTATATTACTGGGCACTGACTGGCACACTATTACTGGGTTCTGACTGGCACTATATTACTGGGCACTGACTGGCACACTATTACTGGGCACTGACTGGCACACTATTACTGGGCTCTGAGTGGCACTATATTACTGGGCACTGATTGGCACACTATTACTGGGCTCTGAGTGGCACACTATTACTGGGCACTGACTGGCGCAATATTCCTGGGCACTGACTTTCACACTATTACTGGGTTCTGAGTGGCACTATATTACTGGGTTCTGACTGGCACTATATTACTGGGCACTGACTGGCACTATATTACTGGGTTCTGACTGGCACTATATTACTGGGCTCTGGCTGGCACTATATTACTGGGTTCTGACTGGCACTATATTACTGGGCACTGACTGGCACACTATTACTGGGTTCTGACTGGCACTATATTACTGGGTTCTGACTGGCACTATATTACTGGGTTCTGACTGGCACTATATTACTGGGAATCTGGCTGGCACTATATTACTGGGTTCTGACTGGCACTATATTACTGGGAATCTGGCTGGCACTATATTACTGGGAATCTGGCTGGCACTATATTACTGGGCACTGACTGGCACACTATTACTGGGCACTGACTGGCACACTATTACTGGGCTCTGACTGGCACACTATTACTGGGCACTGACTGGCACACTATTGCTGGGTTCTGACAGGCACTATATTACTGGGTTCTGACTGGCACTATATTACTGGGTTCTGACTGGCACTATATTACTGGGCATCTGGCTGGCACTATATTACTGGGCATCTGGCTGGCACTATATTACTGGGCTCTGACTGGCACTATATTACTGGGTTCTGACTGGCACTATATTACTGGGTTCTGACTGGCACTATATTACTGGGAATCTGGCTGGCACTACATTACTGGGTTCTGACTGGCACTATATTACTGGGAATCTGGCTGGCACTATATTACTGGGTTCTGACTGGCACTATATTACTGGGTTCTGACTGGCACTATATTACTGGGAATCTGGCTGGCACTATATTACTGGGCTCTGACTGGCACACTATTACTGGGTTCTGAGTGGCACTATATAACTTGGCTCTGACTGGCACAATATTCCTGGGCTCTGAGTGGCACACTATTACTGGGCACTGACTGGCACAATAATCCTGGGCACTGACTGGCACACTATTACTGGGCACTGACTGGCACACTATTACTGGGCACTGACTGGCACACTATTACTGGGCACTGACTGGCACAATATTCCTGGGCACTGACTGGCACAATATTCCTGGGCACTGACTTTCACACTATTACTGGGTTCTGAGTGGCACTATATTACTGGGTTCTGACTGGCACTATATTACTGGGCACTGACTGGCACACTATTACTGGGTTCTGACTGGCACTATATTACTGGGTTCTGACTGGCACTATATTACTGGGTTCTGACTGGCACTATATTACTGGGAATCTGGCTGGCACTATATTACTGGGTTCTGACTGGCACTATATTACTGGGAATCTGGCTGGCACTATATTACTGGGCTCTGGCTGGCCCTATATTACTGGGTTCTGACTGGCACTATATTACTGGGAATCTGGCTGGCACTATATTACTGGGACTGACTGGCACTATATTACTGGGCTCTGACTGGCACTATATTACTGGGCATCTGGCTGGCACTATATTACTGGGCATCTGGCTGGCACTATATTACTGGACTCTGACTGGCACTATATTACTGGGTTCTGACTGGCACTATATTACTGGGTTCTGACTGGCACTATATTACTGGGAATCTGGCTGGCACTATATTACTGGGTTCTGACTGGCACTATATTACTGGGAATCTGGCTGGCACTATATTACTGGGCTCTGACTGTTACAATATTCCTGGGCTCTGACTGGCACTATATTACTGGGTTCTGACTGGCACTATATTACTGGGTTCTGACTGGCACTATATTACTGGGAATCTGGCTGGCACTACATTACTGGGTTCTGACTGGCACTATATTACTGGGAATCTGACTGGCACTATATTACTGGGTTCTGACTGGCACTATATTACTGGGAATCTGGCTGGCACTATATTACTGGGTTCTGACTGGCACTATATTACTGGGTTCTGACTGGCACTATATTACTGGGAATCTGGCTGGCACTATATTACTGGGCTCTGACTGGCACACTATTACTGGGTTCTGAGTGGCACTATATAACTTGGCTCTGACTGGCACAATATTCCTGGGCTCTGAGTGGCACACTATTACTGGGCACTGACAGGCACAATAATCCTGGGCACTGACTGGCACACTATTACTGGGCACTGACTGGCACACTATTACTGGGCACTGACTGGCACACTATTTCTGGGCTCTGACTGGCACTATATTACTGGGCTCTGACTAGCACAATAATCCTGGGCACTGACTGGCACACTATTACTGGGCACTGACTGGCACACTATTACTGGGCACTGACTGGCACACTATTTCTGGGCTCTGACTGGCACTATATTACTGGGCTCTGACTAGCACAATAATACTGGCTCTGACTGGCACAATATTCCTGGTATCTGACTGGAACAACATTACTGGGTTCTGAGTGGCACTATATAACTGGGCTCTGACTGGCACACTATTACTGGGCTCTGAGTGGCACACTATTACTGGGCTCTGACTGGCACTATATTACTGGGTTCTGAGTGGCACACTATTACTGGGCTCTGACTGGCACTATATTACTGGGTTCTGAGTGGCACTATATTACTGGGCTCTGACTGGCACACTAGTACTGGGCTCTGACTGGCACACTAGTACTGGGCTCTGACTGGCACACTATTACTGGGCTCTGACTGGCACACTTACTGGGCTCTGAGTGGCACACTATTACTGGGCTCTGACTGGCACAATATTACTGGTATCTGACTGGCACAATATTACTGGTATCTGACTGGCACACTATTCCTGGTATCTATAATTGTACAATTTTCAAACATTGAAAAAATTGTGGGTGTTTTCTTGCATTTTTATGGGGGGGGGTAGGGGGGGGTGCCACACTCAGGGTCCGCCCCGGGTGCCAAATGCTCTAGGTACGCCCCTGGAAAGAAAAACAATATGTGAAGGCAGGGGTGTTGCTAGGTCTTCGGATGATCTGGGGCTAGAGCCCAGATGAGCTCGGTCACACACAAGGGCGTACTTAGAGTATTTGGAACCCAGGGCGGACCCTGAGTGTGGCACCCCCACCCATAATAAAAATGTAAGAAAACACCCTCAATTTTTTCAGTGTTTGAAAATTGTACAATTATAGATACCAGGAATATTGTGCCACTCAGAACCCAGTAATATTGTGCCAGTCAGATACCAGTAATATTGTGCCTTTCAGATACCAGTAATATTGTGCCACTCAGAGCCCAGTAATATTGTGCCACTCAGATACCAGGAATAGTGTGCCATTCAGAGCCCAGTAATATTGTTCCAGTAAGATACCAGTAATATTGTGCCAGTCAGATACCAGTAATATTGTGCCACTCAGAGCCCAGTAATATTGTGCCAGTCAGATACCAGGAATATTGTGTCATTCAGAGCCCAGTAATAGTGTGCCAGTCAGATGCCTGTAATATTGTGCCAGTCAGAGCCCAGTAATAGGGTGCCAGTCAGATGCCTGTAATAGTGTGCCACTCAGAGCCCAGTAATATTATGCCAGTCAGATACTAGGAATATTGTGCCAGTCAGAGCCCAGTGATAGTGTGCCAGTCAGAGCCCAGTAATATTGTGCCAGTCAGAGCACAGGAATATTGTGCCATTCAGATACCAGGAATATTGTGCCAGTCAGAGCCCAGTAATGGTATGCCAGTCAGGACACAGTAATAGTGTGCCACTCAGATACCAGTAATATTGTGCCAGTCAGAGCCCAGGAATATTGTGCCAGTCAGACACCAGAAATATTGTGCCAGTCAGAGCCCAGTAATATTGTGCCAGTCAGAGCCCAGTAATAGTGTGCCACTCAGAGCCCAGTAATATTATGCCAGTCAGATACCAGGAATATTGTGCCAGTCAGAGCCCAGTGATAGTGTCCCAGTCAGAGCCCAGTAATATTGTGCCAATCAGAGCCCAGGAATATTGTGCCATTCAGATACCAGGAATATTGTGCCAGTCAGAGCCCAGTAATGGTATGCCAGTCAGAACCCAGTAATAGTGTGCCACTCAGATACCAGTAATGTTGTGCCAGTCAGAGCCCAGGAATATTGTGTCCGTCAGACAACAGAAATATTGTGCCAGTCAGAGCCCAGTAATATTGTGCCAGTCAGAGCCCAGTAATATTGTGCCAGTCAGATACCAGTAGTATTGTGCCAGTCAGAGCCCAGTAATATTGTGCCAGTCAGAGCCCAGGAATATTGTGCCAGTCAGAGACCAGGAATAGTGTGCCACTCAGAGCCCAGTAATAGTGTGCTAGTCAGAGCCCAGGAATATTGTGCAAGTCAGAGCCCAGGAATATTGTGCCAGTCAGAGCACAGGAATATTGTGCCAGTCAGAGCTCAGGAATATTGTGCAACTCAGAGCCCAGTAATAGTGTGCCAGTCAGAGCCCAGGAATATTGTGCCAGCCAGAGCCCAGGAATATTGTGCCAGTCAGAACCCAGTAAAAGTGTGCCACTCAGAGCCCAGGAATAGTGTGCCAGTCAGAACCCAGTAATAGTGTGCCACTCAGAGCCCAGTAATAGTGTGTCAGTCAGAGCCCAGTAATATTGTGCCAGTCAGAGCCCAGTAATAGTGTGCCACTCAGAGCTCAGGAATATTGTGCCACTCAGAGCTCAGGAATATTGTGCCACTCAGAGCTCAGGAATATTGTGCCACTCAGAGCCCAGGAATAGTGTGCTACTCAGAGCCCAGTAATAGTGTGCCAGTCAGAGCCCAGGAATATTGTGCCAGTCAGAACCCAGTAATAGTGTGCCACTCAGAGCCCAGGAATAGTTCCAGTCAGAACCCAGTAATAGTGTGCCACTCAGAGCCCAGTAATATTGTGCCAGTCAGATACCAGTAGTATTGTGCCAGTCAGAGCCCAGGAATATTGTGCCAGTCAGAGCCCAGGAATATTGTGCCAGTCAGAGCTCAGTAATAGTGTGCCAGTCAGATACCAGGAATATTGTGCCAGTCAGAGCCCAGTGATAGTGTCCCAGTCAGAGCCCAGTAATATTGTGCCAGTCAGAGCCCAGGAATATTGTGCCATTCAGATACCAGGAATATTGTGCCAGTCAGAGCCCAGTAATGGTATGCCAGTCAGAACCCAGTAATAGTGTGCCACTCAGATACCAGTAATATTGTGCCAGTCAGAGCCCAGGAATATTGTGTCAGTCAGACAACAGAAATATTGTGCCAGTCAGAGCCCAGTAATATTGTGCCAGTCAGAGCCCAGTAATATTGTGCCAGTCAGATACCAGTAGTATTGAGCCAGTCAGAGCCCAGTAATATTGTGCCAGTCAGAGCCCAGGAATATTGTGCCAGTCAGAGACCAGGAATAGTGTGCCACTCAGAGCCCAGTAATAGTGTGCTAGTCAGAGCCCAGGAATATTGTGCAAGTCAGAGCCCAGGAATATTGTGCCAGTCAGAGCACAGGAATATTGTGCCAGTTAGAGCTCAGGAATATTGTGCCACTCAGAGCCCAGTAATAGTGTGCCAGTCAGAGCCCAGTAATATTGTGCCAGTCAGAGCCCAGGAATATTGTGCCAGTCAGAGACCAGGAATAGTGTGCCACTCAGAGCCCAGTAATAGTGTGCTAGTCAGAGCCCAGGAATATTGTGCAAGTCAGAGCCCAGGAATATTGTGCCAGTCAGAGCACAGGAATATTGTGCCAGTCAGAGCTCAGGAATATTGTGCCACTCAGAGCCCAGTAATAGTGTGCCAGTCAGAGCCCAGGAATATTGTGCCAGCCAGAGCCCAGGAATATTGTGCCAGTCAGAACCCAGTAATAGTGTGCCACTCAGAGCCCAGGAATAGTGTGCCAGTCAGAGCCCCGGGTGCCAAATGCTCTAGGTACGCCCCTGGACAGAAAAACAATATGTGAAGGCAGGGGTGTTGCTAGGTCTTCGGATGATCTGGGGCTAGAGCCCAGATGAGCTCGGTCACACACAAGGGCGTACTTAGAGTATTTGGAACCCAGGGCGGACCCTGAGTGTGGCACCCCCACCCATAATAAAAATGTAAGAAAACACCCTCAATTTTTTCAGTGTTTGAAAATTGTACAATTATAGATA
Organism: Pelodytes ibericus; assembly: GCA_036172795.1. Classification (NCBI taxonomy): domain Eukaryota; kingdom Metazoa; phylum Chordata; class Amphibia; order Anura; family Pelodytidae; genus Pelodytes; species Pelodytes ibericus. The sequence goes on from CM069861.1 coordinate 138,389,100, forward strand.
CCAGGAATATTGTGCCACTCAGAACCCAGTAATATTGTGCCAGTCAGATACCAGTAATATTGTGCCTTTCAGATACCAGTAATATTGTGCCACTCAGAGCCCAGTAATATTGTGCCACTCAGATACCAGGAATAGTGTGCCATTCAGAGCCCAGTAATATTGTTCCAGTAAGATACCAGTAATATTGTGCCAGTCAGATACCAGTAATATTGTGCCACTCAGAGCCCAGTAATATTGTGCCAGTCAGATACCAGGAATATTGTGTCATTCAGAGCCCAGTAATAGTGTGCCAGTCAGATGCCTGTAATATTGTGCCAGTCAGAGCCCAGTAATAGGGTGCCAGTCAGATGCCTGTAATAGTGTGCCACTCAGAGCCCAGTAATATTATGCCAGTCAGATACTAGGAATATTGTGCCAGTCAGAGCCCAGTGATAGTGTGCCAGTCAGAGCCCAGTAATATTGTGCCAGTCAGAGCACAGGAATATTGTGCCATTCAGATACCAGGAATATTGTGCCAGTCAGAGCCCAGTAATGGTATGCCAGTCAGGACACAGTAATAGTGTGCCACTCAGATACCAGTAATATTGTGCCAGTCAGAGCCCAGGAATATTGTGCCAGTCAGACACCAGAAATATTGTGCCAGTCAGAGCCCAGTAATATTGTGCCAGTCAGAGCCCAGTAATAGTGTGCCACTCAGAGCCCAGTAATATTATGCCAGTCAGATACCAGGAATATTGTGCCAGTCAGAGCCCAGTGATAGTGTCCCAGTCAGAGCCCAGTAATATTGTGCCAATCAGAGCCCAGGAATATTGTGCCATTCAGATACCAGGAATATTGTGCCAGTCAGAGCCCAGTAATGGTATGCCAGTCAGAACCCAGTAATAGTGTGCCACTCAGATACCAGTAATGTTGTGCCAGTCAGAGCCCAGGAATATTGTGTCAGTCAGACAACAGAAATATTGTGCCAGTCAGAGCCCAGTAATATTGTGCCAGTCAGAGCCCAGTAATATTGTGCCAGTCAGATACCAGTAGTATTGTGCCAGTCAGAGCCCAGTAATATTGTGCCAGTCAGAGCCCAGGAATATTGTGCCAGTCAGAGACCAGGAATAGTGTGCCACTCAGAGCCCAGTAATAGTGTGCTAGTCAGAGCCCAGGAATATTGTGCAAGTCAGAGCCCAGGAATATTGTGCCAGTCAGAGCACAGGAATATTGTGCCAGTCAGAGCTCAGGAATATTGTGCAACTCAGAGCCCAGTAATAGTGTGCCAGTCAGAGCCCAGGAATATTGTGCCAGCCAGAGCCCAGGAATATTGTGCCAGTCAGAACCCAGTAAAAGTGTGCCACTCAGAGCCCAGGAATAGTGTGCCAGTCAGAACCCAGTAATAGTGTGCCACTCAGAGCCCAGTAATAGTGTGTCAGTCAGATACCAGTAGTATTGTGCCAGTCAGAGCCCAGGAATATTGTGCCAGTCAGAGCTCAGTAATAGTGTGCCAGTCAGATACCAGGAATATTGTGCCAGTCAGAGCCCAGTGATAGTGTCCCAGTCAGAGCCCAGTAATATTGTGCCAGTCAGAGCCCAGGAATATTGTGCCATTCAGATACCAGGAATATTGTGCCAGTCAGAGCCCAGTAATGGTATGCCAGTCAGAACCCAGTAATAGTGTGCCACTCAGATACCAGTAATATTGTGCCAGTCAGAGCCCAGGAATATTGTGTCAGTCAGACAACAGAAATATTGTGCCAGTCAGAGCCCAGTAATATTGTGCCAGTCAGAGCCCAGTAATATTGTGCCAGTCAGATACCAGTAGTATTGAGCCAGTCAGAGCCCAGTAATATTGTGCCAGTCAGAGCCCAGGAATATTGTGCCAGTCAGAGACCAGGAATAGTGTGCCACTCAGAGCCCAGTAATAGTGTGCTAGTCAGAGCCCAGGAATATTGTGCAAGTCAGAGCCCAGGAATATTGTGCCAGTCAGAGCACAGGAATATTGTGCCAGTTAGAGCTCAGGAATATTGTGCCACTCAGAGCCCAGTAATAGTGTGCCAGTCAGAGCCCAGTAATATTGTGCCAGTCAGAGCCCAGGAATATTGTGCCAGTCAGAGACCAGGAATAGTGTGCCACTCAGAGCCCAGTAATAGTGTGCTAGTCAGAGCCCAGGAATATTGTGCAAGTCAGAGCCCAGGAATATTGTGCCAGTCAGAGCACAGGAATATTGTGCCAGTCAGAGCTCAGGAATATTGTGCCACTCAGAGCCCAGTAATAGTGTGCCAGTCAGAGCCCAGGAATATTGTGCCAGCCAGAGCCCAGGAATATTGTGCCAGTCAGAACCCAGTAATAGTGTGCCACTCAGAGCCCAGGAATAGTGTGCCAGTCAGAACCCAGTAATAGTGTGCCACTCAGAGCCCAGTAATAGTGTGTCAGTCAGAGGCCAGTAATATTGTGCCAGTCAGAGCCCAGTAATAGTGTGCCACTCAGAGCTCAGGAATATTGTGCCACTCAGAGCTCAGGAATATTGTGCCACTCAGAGCTCAGGAATATTGTGCCACTCAGAGCCCAGGAATAGTGTGCTACTCAGAGCCCAGTAATAGTGTGCCAGTCAGAGCCCAGGAATATTGTGCCAGTCAGAACCCAGTAATAGTGTGCCACTCAGAGCCCAGGAATAGTTCCAGTCAGAACCCAGTAATAGTGTGCCACTCAGAGCCCAGTAATATTGTGCCAGTCAGATACCAGTAGTATTGTGCCAGTCAGAGCCCAGGAATATTGTGCCAGTCAGAGCCCAGGAATATTGTGCCAGTCAGAGCTCAGTAATAGTGTGCCAGTCAGACACCAGGAATATTGTGCCAGTTAGAGCCCAGTGATAGTGTCCCAGTCAGAGCCCAGTAATATTGTGCCAGTCAGAGCCCAGGAATATTGTGCCATTCAGATACCAGGAATATTGTGCCAGTCAGAGCCCAGTAATGGTATGCCAGTCAGAACCCAGTAATAGTGTGCCACTCAGATACCAGTAATATTGTGCCAGTCAGAGCCCAGGAATATTGTGTCAGTCAGACAACAGAAATATTGTGCCAGTCAGAGCCCAGTAATATTGTGCCAGTCAGAGCCCAGTAATATTGTGCCAGTCCAAACCCAGTAATAGTGTGCCACTCAGATACCAGTAATATTGTGCCACTCAGAGCTCAGGAATATTGTGCCACTCAGAGCCCAGGAATAGTGTGCTACTCAGAGCCCAGTAATAGTGTGCCAGTCAGAGCCCAGGAATATTGTGCCACTCAGAACCCAGTAATAGTGTGCCACTCAGAGCCCAGGAATAGTTCCAGTCAGAACCCAGTAATAGTGTGCCACTCAGAGCCCAGTAATATTGTGCCAGTCAGATACCAGTAGTATTGTGCCAGTCAGAGCCCAGGAATATTGTGCCAGTCAGAGCCCAGGAATATTGTGCCAGTCAGAGCTCAGTAATAGTGTGCCAGTCAGAGCCCAGGAATATTGTGCCAGTCAGAACCCAGTAATAGTGTGCCAGTCAGAACCCAGGAATATTGTTCCAGTCAGAGCCCAGGAATATTGTGCCAGTCAGAGCCCAGTAATAGTGTGCCACTCAGAGCCCAGTAATAGTGTGCCACTCAGAACCCAGTAATATAGTGCCAGTCAGAGCCCAAGAATATTGTGCCACTCAGAGCCCAGTAATAGTGCGCCAGTCAGAACCCAGTAAAAGTGTGCCCGTCAGAACCCAGTAATATAGTGCCAGTCAGGGCCCAAGAATATTGTGCCATTAAAGTGCTCGCACACACACATATTAAGACACCCAGACACACACACACTTAGACACCCTGACACACACACACACACCTAGACACCCTGACACACACATCTAGACACCCATACACAGTCACACTTTTATTTATTTTTTACTTACCTTACACTTGGTCCGTCATCCAGGACCTTCTGCCGGATGTCCGTCCACCTGACATCCGGCGAGCAGCTGACACAGCGCGACGGGGGCGGAGCTTGCACCCGTCACGCTGTGATCTGTATGGCCAGGAGGAGAGTCTAGGGAGCGAGCTCCCTTCAGCAGCCTCTCCTTCCGATTGGCCCTTACCTCCGCGTGAGGTGAATCCTACGATTCTGGGACCATGTCCCAGACGGAGGAAAACTCACCGGGGGATTTTTTTTTTTTTTTAAATATATTTATAGCCCTGGAGTCTCGGGGCTAAAGAATACTTTAGCCCCAGAGTCTCCATTCGGGGCTATGAAGGGGAGACTCGGGGCTATAGCCCCAGTAGCCCACCCCTAGCGACGCCTCTGTGTGAAGGCCCTAGATTTGCCTTCACAGCCTTGGCCCCACCTTGTTTTGGACTACGTTTATATATGAAGGGACAGGAACAAGGTTCTTAAAGTGGAAAGTTCTCCAAGAAAGTTCCACTGTCATAGTTATTGTTCCAATTTGATGAGAAATAAACATGAGTTCTCCTTCACTTTCATTCTTAATTGAATATAAATCTTAGGTCTTTGTTAGAGAATTACTGTCATGCTCTGAACAACCACTCCCAGCCAGTGCTGTATTTACCGCGAGGCATCCTAGGAGGATGCCTAGGGAGGCAAATTTTGGGGGGCGGCAGCACCCCCCAGCACTTAAAAAAAAAAAAAATCCGGCCCTTTAAAAAAAAAAAAAAAAACACTGCGCTTGCAGGCAGAGACGGAGGTGAGAGGGGATCGGAAGATCCCCCCTCACCATCACTCTGCCTGCCAGGCTGCACGGGGAGCCGAACAGGCAGCACAGAGAAACCTCCGTGCTGCTTGTTCGGCTCCCTGTGCAGTCTGACACGGACTCCATGCTGCCTGCCACTAGCCACCAGGGAAAGGTAAGTGATGGGGAAATTGGGGGATTTGGCCATTAGCAGAGGCACATTAAAATGGCAAATCACACGGGCATATTACTGGGCAAATTAGCTGGGCACATTAAATGGCAAATCACACTGGCATATTACTGGGCAAATTAACTAGGCATATTAAATGGCAAATCACACTGGCATATTATTGGGAAATTTTGCAGGGGCACATTAAATGGCAAATCACACTGGCATTTTATTGGGCAAATTGGCAGGGGCACATTAAATGGCAAATAACACTGGCATTTTATTGTGAAAATTGGCAGGGGAATATTATGGGCAAATAATATTGGCAATGTGTATGTAAAGGGGTGATAGAGGCATGCAAATGGAGTGATGGAGCATGTCCTTGGTGTGCAACGTGGGTTATGGGTCATGTCGTACATGGGTGTAGGAACCCCCAAAAATCTGGGGGGGACAGCATTTTTGCTCACCGGGTATAGCAGCAGTAAAAATAAAGCTTGTCACAGTGTATATTATATCACCAAGTTCCCACCAACATTACCAGGATCCTTGGTATACAACAGATACATTCACAGCACAACATCTGCATCAGGCAGGTGCATTTTATCACTGTTACATGAAATATAGTCAGCGAGCTGTGTGTACACCATAAAACATACATCAGTATGAACCTACCACTTCTGCTGGAAGGCTATTCCATGCATCCACTACCCTCTCAGTATAGTAATACTTTCATTGGTCCCTGGCCTTATCTTATATCTAGGATAGCCTTATACCTATCCCATGCATGCTTAAACTCCTTCACTGCATTAACCTCTACCACTTCTACTGGAAGACTATTCCATGCATCCACTACCCTCTCAGCAAACAAACATTACATTTCTGACCATAAAATAAACTGTAAAATATTAAATATTTCCAGCATTTCCAAAAGCTTAAGGTGGACCCCAAATATATGTATATAACTAGTAACATTTATACCAGGGCTTGACAACCTTAACTAAGTTTTAGGAGCCAGGAAAAAAATCTAGGAGCCAGACAACAGCACATACACACAATCACATGCAGTCATATACAGTCAGTCACATAGACACATATACTCATACATACAGGCTGTCACACATATACATACTGTCACATAGACACACACTCATACATACATACATACAGTCTGCCAGGCACACACACACACATATATACAGTCTGTCAGACACACACACACTCATACATACAGTCGTTCACAGACACACTCATACATACATACATACAGTCTGTCGCAGACACACACTCATACAAACATGCAGTCTGTCAGACACACACTCATAGATACAGTCTGTAACATAGACACATACACTCAGAGTCAGTCACATAGACACACACACTCATACATGGTCTTTCACATACACTCATACATACAGTCTGTCACAGACACACACACTCATAATCAGTCACATATACACACAAACTCATACAGTCAGTCACAGACACACAAACTCATCCAGTCAGTCACAGACACACAAACTCACACAGTCAGTCACACACACTATATCTCATTGCAGGGAAGGTGGGCATTTCCGTTCCAGGTTTGTCTGTGCCTCTTACAAAGGCACAGACCATCATTACTTATTAATTACATTAATTTGCCCATTCATTTGCCAGTGTTTTTTTTTTTTTGCCCAAATTCATTTGTCAGGGTTTTTTTTTGCCCACATTCATTTGCCAGGGTTTTTTTTGCCCACATTCATTTGCCAGGGGTTTTTTTTTTTTGCCCACATTCATTTGCCAGGGGTTTTTTTTTTGCCCACATTCATTTGCCAGGGTTTTTTTTTTTTTTGCCCACATTCATTTGCCAGGGTTTTTTTTTTTTGCCCACATTCATTTACCAGGGTTTTTTTTTTTGCCCACATTCATTTACCAGGGGTTTGTTTTTTTTGCCCACATTCATTTGCCAGGGTTTTTTTTTTTTGCCTACATTCATTTGCCAGGGGTTTTTTTTTTTTGCCCACATTCATTTACCAGGGTTTTTTTTTTTTTTTTTTTTGCCCACATTCATTTGCCAGGTTTTTTGTTGCCCACATTCATTTGGGCAGTAATATTGTGTCAGCCAGATGCCCAGTAATATAGTGCCAGCCAGAGCCCAGTAATATAGTGCCAGCCAGATGCCTGTAATTTTATGCCAGTCAGAGCCCAGTAATATAGTGCCAGCCAGATGCTTGTAAGATTGTGCCAGTCAGAGCCCAGTATTATTATGCCAGTCAGATGCCTGTAATATTGTGCCAGCCAGAGCCCAGTAATATAGTGCCAGCCAGAGCCCAGTAATATAGTGCCAGTCAGATGCCCAGTAATATTATGCCAGTCAGATGCCTGTAATATTGTGCCAGCCAGAGCCCAGTAATATAGTGCCAGCCAGATGCCTGTAATATTATGCCAGTCAGAGCACAGTAATATAGTGCCAGCGAGATGCCTGTAATATTGTGCCAGTCAGAGCCCAGTAATATAGTGCCAGCCAGATGCCTGTAATATTGTGCCAGTCAGAGCCCAGTAATATTATGCCAGTCAGATGCCTGTAATATTGTGCCAGTCAGAGCCCAGTAATATAGTGCCAGTCAGAGCCCAGTAATATAGTGCCAGTCAGATGCCTGTAATATTGTGCCAGCCAGAGCCCAGTAATATAGTGCCAGTCAGATGCCCAGTAATATTATGCCAGTCAGATGCCTGTAATATTGTGCCAGCCAGAGCCCAGTAATATAGTGCCAGTCAGATGCCTGTAATATTGTGCCAGTCAGTCCCCCCCCCCCCCCCCCCTTCCCTAGTACTTACACTTCACTGCTCCGTGTCCCCCGCCGAATGTCTCCTCCGTGCAGTCTTCCCTCTTGCACGGAGGAGGGAAACAGTCACCGGATGTGACGCAACGTCACATCCGGCGTCAGTTTTTTTTTTTTTCCGGCCGTCGCATCCATCGGATGCGGCTTGCCGGAAAAAAGCGGCAAGCAGGGGCTGGGGGCCCCGTTTGCCTCGCGTTCTGGGGGGGATTTCACCCTACCTGTCCCCCCCACATTTTTTCCTGGGGGGATCCGTCCCCCCCATCCCCCCCGCTTCCTACGCACATGATGTCGTAGGTGTGCATCGTGGGTAGGGGGCCCAAAATTTGTCTGCCTAGGGCAGCACAAAACCAAGATACACCACTGCTCCCAGCATACCTTTTCTTATTTGCAAGTTGGTGAAGTGAAACAGGAAGTAAGTAGAATATTGAGATTACAAGGTGAATCTTTCAGGAATATCTTTCGGATACTAGTCACTTAGTCTGCATTTATTATATATGTGAATTACTATAAAATTTGGTATTGAAGTGATATTGTGGATAAATGAATGACATAATCTGAATTTAATCTAATCATATTACTACATTAGTCATAAAAGTATGGAACTGGGTAAAAGGCGGATCTGCCGGATCTAGCCGGATCCTCCCGGATCCAAACATGTTCACTTATAAATGTATGTTATCGTTGCATATTTAATGTATATAGAGCTGGATCCACACATATTTCACATTTACACAGCCGGATCCAATAATATTTCACATTACACAGCCGGATCCAATAATATTTCACATTTACACAGTCGGATCCATGCATATTTCACATTTACACACCCGGATCCACACATATTTCACATTTACACACCCGGATCCACGCATATTTCGCATTTACACAGCAGGATTCACACATATTTCACATTTACACAGCCGGTTCCATGCATATTTCACATTTACACAGCCGGATCCACGCATATTTCACATTTACACAGCCGGATCCACACATATTTCACATTTACACAGCCGGATCCAATAATATTTCACATTTCACAGCCGAATCCAATAATATTTCACATTTACACACTCGGATCCACGCATATTTCACATTTACACATCCGGATCCACGCATATTTCACATTTACACAGCCGGATCCAAGCATATTTCACATTTACACAGCAGGATTCACACAAATTTCACATTTACACAGCCGGATCCACCCATATTTCACATTTACACAGCCGGATCCATGCATATTTCGCATTTACACAGCCTGATCCACGCATATTTCATATTTAACCACCCGGATCCATGCTTATTTCACATTTACACAGCCGGATCCAATAATATTTCACATTTACACAGTGGGTCCATGCATATTTCACATTTACACACCCAGATCCACGCATATTTCACATTTATACAGCCGGAGCCACCAATATTTCACATTTACACAGCCGGATCTAAGCATATTTCCTGTTTACACAGCCAGATCCACAAATATTTCACATTTACACAGCTGGATCCACAAATATTTCACATTTACACAGCCGGATTCATGCATATTTCACATTTATACACCTGGATCCAAGCATATTTCACATTTACACACCCGGAACCACGAATATTTCACATTTACACACACGGATCCTTGCGTATTTCACATCTACACAGCCGGATCCTTGCATATTTTACATATATACAGCCGGACTCTTGCATATTTCACATTTATACAGCCGGATACTTGCATATTACACATCTATACAGCTGGATGCTTACATATTTCATATCTACATCCCCCCCCCCTCGAATCCTTGTATATTTCACATTTATTCATCCGGATCCTTGCATATTTCACATCTATACAGCGGATCCTTGTATATTTCACATTTATACAGCCGGATCCCAGCATATTTCACATTTATACAGCTGGATTCTTGCATATTACACATCTAAACAGCTGGATGCTTACATAGAAACATATACATAGAAACATAGAAACATAGAATGTGTCGGCAGATAAGAACCATTCGGTCCATCTAGTCTGGCCAATTTTTTTTGAGTACTTTTATTAGTCCCCCGTTCCCGGTCTTATAGCTAGGATAGCCTTGTGTCTATCCCACGCATGCTTAAAATCCTTGATTGTGTTAAACAGCCGGATCCTTATACAGCCGGATCCTTGCCTATTTCACATCTACACAGCCGGATCCTTGCATATTTCACATCTATACAGCCGGATCCCTGCATATTTCACATCTTGCATATTTCACATTTACAAAGCCGGATCCTTGCATATTTCACATCTACACAGCTGGATCCTTGCATATTTCACATCTATATAGCCAGATCCTTGCATATTTCACATCTATAAAGCCGGATCTTTGCATATTTCACATATGCAATGATCCGGCTATGATCCGGCTGTTTAGATGTGAAATATGCAAGGATCCGGCTGTTTAGATGTGAAATATGCAAGGATCCGGCTGTGTAGATGTAAAACATGCAAGTATCCGGCTGCATAGATGTGAAATATGCAAGGATCCAGCTGTTTAGATGTGAAATATGCAAGGATCTGGCTGTGTAGATGTAAAATATGCAAGTATCCGGCTGTATAGATGTGAAATATGTAAGCATCCGGCTGTATAGATGTGAAATATGCAAGGATCTGGCTGTATAGATGTGAAATATGCAAGAATCTTGCTGTGTAGATGGGAAATATGTAAGCATCCGGCTGTGTAGATGTGAAATACGTAAGCATTCGGCTGTGTAGATGTGAAATATGTAAGAATCCGGCTGTGTAGATGTGAAATATGCAAGGATCCGGATGTATAGATGTGACAAATGCATGGATCCGGCCGTATAGATGTGAACAATACATCAACCCAGCTGTTTAAATGGTAAATATGCGTGGATCCGGCTATATAAATGTGAAATTTGCATGAATCCGGCAGTGTAAATGTGAAATATTTGTGGATCCGGCTATGTAAATGTGAAATATGCATGGATCCGGCTGTGTAAATGTGAAGTATGCATGGATCCGGCTGTGTAAATGTGAAATATGCATGGATCCGGCTGTGTAAATGTGAAATATGCATGGATCTGGCTGTGTAAATGTGAAATATGCGTGGATCCGGCTGTATAAATGGGAAATATGCGTGGATCAGGCTGTATAAATGTGAAATATTCGTGGATCCGGCTGTCTAAATGTGAAATATGCGTGGATCCAGCTGTGTAAATGTGAAATATTTCTTGATCCGGCTGTCTAAATGTGAAATATGCATGGATCCGGCTGTGTAAATGTGAAATATTTGTGAATCCGGCTGTCTAAATGTGAAATATGCATGGATCTGGCTGTGTAAATGTTAAATATTCGTGGATCAGGCTGTCTAAATGTGAAATAAGCATGGATCCGGCTGTGTAAATGTGAAATATGCAGTGATCCGGCTGTGTAAATGTGAAATATTCATGGATCCGGCTGTGTAAATGTGAAATATTTGTGGATTCGGCTGTGTAAATGTGAAATATTTGTGAATCCTGCTGTTTGAATGTGAAATATGCGTGGATCCGGCTGAGTACATGTGAAATATGCATGGATCCGGCTGTGTAAATGTGAAATATTTGTGGATCCGGCTGTCTAAATGTGAAATATGCATGGATCTGGCTGTGTAAATGTGAAATATTCGTGGATCTGGCTGTCTAAATGGGAAATATGCATGGATCCGGCTGTGTATATGTGAAATTTTCGTGGATCCGGCTGTGTAAATGTGAAATATGCGTGGATCCGGCTGTGTAAATGTGAAATATTTGTGGATCCGACCTTCTAAATGTGAAATATGCATGGATCTGGCTGTGTAAATGTGAAATATTTGTGGATTCGGCTGTGTAAACGTGAAATATTTGTGAATCCGGCTGTTTGAATGTGAAATATGCGTGGATCCGGCTGTTTGAATGTGAAATATGCGTGGATCCGGCTGTGTACATGTGAAATATGCATGGATCCGGCTGTGTAAATGTGAAATATTTGTGGATCCGTATGTCTAAATTTGAAATATGCATGGATCTGGCTGTGTAAATGTGAAATATTTGTGGATCCGGCTGTCTAAATGTGAAATATACATGGATCCCACTGTTTAAATGTGAAATATTCAGGGATCTGGCTGTCTAAATGTGAAATATGCATGGATCCGGCTGTGTAAATGTGAAATAGTTGTGGATCCGGCTGTCTAAATGTGAAATATGCATTGATCCGGCTGTGTAAATGTGAAATATTTGTGGATCCGGCTGTCTAAATGTGAAATATGCATGGATCTGGCTGTGTAAATGTGAAATATTCGTGGATCTGGCTGTGTAAATGTGAAATATGCGTGGATCCGGCTGTGTATATGTGAAATATTTGTGGATCCGGCTGTGTAAATGTGAAATATGCGTGGATCCGGCTGTGTAAATGTGAAATATGCATGGATCCGGCTGTGTAAATGTGAAATATTTGTGGATCCGGCTGTCTAAATGTGAAATATGCATGGATCTGGCTGTGTAAATGTGAAATATTCGTGGATCCGGCTGTGTAAATGTGAAATATTCGTGGATCCGGCTGTTTAAATGTGAAATATTCATGGATCCGGCTGTTTAAATGTGAAATATGCATGGATCCGGCTGTGTAAATGTGAAATATTTGTGGATCCGGCTGTGTAAATGTGAAATATTCGTGGATCCGGCTGTTTAAATGTAAATATGCATGGATCCGGCTGTGTAAATGTGAAATATTCGTGGATCCGGCTGTTTAAATGTGAAATATGCATGGATCCGGCTTTGTAAATGTGAAATATTTGTGGATCAGGCCGTGTAAATGTGAAAAATTCGTGGATCCGGCTGTTTAAATGTGAAATATGCATGGATCCGGCTGTTTAAATGTGAAATATTCAGGGATCTGGCTGTCTAAATGTGAAATATGCATGGATCCGGCTGTGTAAATGTGAAATAGTTGTGGATCCGGCTGTCTAAATGTGAAATATGCATTGATCCGGCTGTGTAAATGTGAAATATTTGTGGATCCGGCTGTCTAAATGTGAAATATGCATGGATCTGGCTGTGTAAATGTGAAATATTCGTGGATCTGGCTGTCTAAATGTGAAATATGCATGGATCCGGCTGTGTATATGTGAAATATTTGTGGATCCGGCTGTGTAAATGTGAAATATGCGTGGATCCGGCTGTGTACATGTGAAATATGCATGGATCCGGCTGTGTAAATGTGAAATATTTGTGGATCCGGCTGTCTAAATGTGAAATATGCATGGATCTGGCTGTGTAAATGTGAAATATTCGTGGATCCGGCTGTGTAAATGTGAAATATTCGTGGATCCGGCTGTTTAAATGTGAAATATTCATGGATCCGGCTGTTTAAATGTGAAATATGCATGGATCCGGCTGTGTAAATGTGAAATATTTGTGGATCCGGCTGTGTAAATGTGAAATATTCGTGGATCCGGCTGTTTAAATGTAAATATGCATGGATCCGGCTGTGTAAATGTGAAATATTCGTGGATCCGGCTGTTTAAATGTGAAATATGCATGGATCCGGCTTTGTAAATGTGAAATATTTGTGGATCAGGCCGTGTAAATGTGAAAAATTCGTGGATCCGGCTGTTTAAATGTGAAATATGCATGGATCCGGCTGTTTAAATGTGAAATATGCATGGATCCGGCTGTTTAAATGTGAAATATGCATGGATCCGGTTGTAAATGTGAAATATTCGTGGATCCGGCTGTGTAAATGTGAAATATTTGTGGATCCGGCTGTGTAAATGTGAAATATTTGTGAATCCGGCTGTTTGAATGTGAAATATGCGTGGATCCGGCTGTGTACATGTGAAATATGCATGGATCCGGCTGTGTAAATGTGAAATATTTGTTGATCCGTATGTCTAAATTTGAAATATGTATGGATCTGGCTGTGTAAATGTGAAATATTTGTGGATCCAGCTGTCTACATGGATCCGGCTGTGTAAATGTGAAATATTCGGGGATCTGGCTGTCTAAATGTGAAATATGCATGGATCCTGCTGTGTAAATGTGAAATATTTGTGGATCCGGCTGTCTAAATGTGAAATATGCATTGATCCTGCTGTGTAAATGTGAAGTATTTGTGGATCCGGTTGTCTAAATATGAAATATGCATGGATCCGGCTGTGTAAATGTGAAATATGCATGGATCTGGCTGTGTAAATGTGAAATCTTTTTGAATCCGGCTGTGTAAATGTGAAATATTTTTGGATCCGGCTGTCTAAATATGAAATATGCATGGATCCGGCAGTGTAAATGTGAAATATTCATGGATCCGGCTGTCTAAATTTGAAATATGCATGTATCCGGCTGTGTAAATGTGAAATATGCACAGAGTTGGAAGGATCCAGATCTATATATAATAAATATGCAACAATAACATACATTTATAAGTGAAAATGTTTGGATCCGGGAGAAATTAGTAGTAACATAGTAACAAAGTAACATAATAATTTAGGTTGAAAAAAGACACACGTCCATCAAGTTCAACCCTTCTACCTATCATTACAGCTTTTGATCCAAAAGAAGGCAAAAACCCCTAAGGAAGCTATTTCGAATTTTGACTCCTGGGGGAAAAAATTCCTTCTTGACTCCAAGAGGTAATCAGATTTCTCCTTGGATCAATAAGCTCTTTTATTAATGCATATTCTATTATTAATCGCCCTGTATGTTCTGCTTTCTTAAAAGAACATCTAAACCATTTTTAAATGCATCTATTGTGGTTGATCTCTCTTGGCAGGGAGTTCCATAACTTTATTGTCCTAACCGTAAAGAATCCCTTCCTTTGCTGTCTATGAAATCTTTGCTCTTCCAGTCTGAGGGGGTGACCTCTTGTTCTTTGTACCTTTCTGTTAATGAACAGGTCACTGGAGAGCTCTTTATGTTGGCCCTGCACAAATTTATATAATATTATCAAATCCCCTCTGAGACTCCTTTTTTTTAACGTATATAAATGCAATTTTTTAAGTCTCTCTTCATAACTAAGATCCTCCAATCCCCTCATTAATTTTGTAGCTCTCCTTTGCACTTTTTCTAGTTCCTTTATATCCTTTTTAAGGACTGGTGCCCAGAAATGTACTGCATATTCAAGGTGAGGTATTATCATTGATTTGTAAAGAGGCAAGATGATATCCTCCTCCCGTGAATCTATACCTCGTTTTATACATGCCAATATCTTATTGGCCCTTGCAGCTGCTGACTGGCATTGGGCACTGTTGCCAAGTTTGTTATCTACAATTATTCCTAAATCCTTTTCATTAGTAGTTTTTCCCAGGGAAAAAACATTTAAAGTATATGTTGCTTTGTTATTATTTTTCCCATAATGCATAACTTTACATTTGTCTAAATTGAACCTCATTTGCCACTTTACTGCCCAGTCCCCCACTCTGTTTAAATCTTCCTGCAAAGAAAAAACATCAAGATTAGTCTTTATTGCCTTACCTAATTTAGTGTCGTCCGCAAACACGGAGACATGGCTCTCAGCACAATGTGGCAGATCATTAATAAACAAATTAAAAAGAAGAGGGCCCAAAACAGACCCCTGAGGTACTCCGCTCAGTACCCTTGTCCAATTTGAGGATTTTCCATTTACAACAACCCTTTGTGTTCTATCTTTTAGCCAATTTTCAATCCAAATTCATACATTTGCCCCCAAACCTATTTCTCTCAATTTGTAAAGTAACCTTTTGTGTGGAACTGTATCAAATGCTTTCGCAAAATCCAAATAGATCACATCAACTGCCACACCTAGATCTATAATTTTACTGACTTCTTCATAGAATGTTATTAAGTTTGTTTGACAAGACCTGTCTTTCACAAAACCATGTTGACTTTTACTAATAATATTCTGGTTCAAGATGTATTCTTGAGTGTATACCTTTAGCAATCCTTCAAATAGTTTCCCCACTACAGATGTCAAACTCACTGGCCTATAATTACCTGGCAGAGATTTTGATCCCTTTTTAAATATTGGAATGACATTCGCCTTTCGCCAGTCTGTTGGCACTGTACCTGAACTGAAAGAATCCCTAAAGATCATAAATAGGGGTCTGGCTAGATGTCAAGAGACGTCGCTTCATCTGTTGTGGTAACTTTAATAAATGACATCACTGATTAATATGTGTCTTTAATTACTAGATTCTTCAAGTTATTGCTTATTGCTTAAACGGATATTTTAAATAATCAACACTCTCTATTCCACCACAACTGATTCTATTTATATGCGTAATAATCATTCAAAATATGGTGTGAGTAACTCTCTCTCATATATATATATATATATATATATATATATATATATACACACATAATTGCAGTAAGAAGGCTCTTTAATCTGAAATAACCCAGTGAGAAGAAATAGATGGGGGTCATACTATCCCAAGAGAGTTATTTGCTCTCCAGACCTTATATCTTATTCAGCCCCAAATTAATACCCATTTTTTGCCTATAACACAAATGCAGAAATCACTGCTGACGTTATGGAGCATCATACAAATGGACCCTCAAAGCAAAAGAAAAAATACTGGGAAATTGTTTTATTTAAAATTATTTTATTTACATTTTAGTAAATAGAGTGAGAAATGACATCACACACATCTATGTGAGTGTCCTCGTTGCACTGCTATGAATAAATAGTTAACACAGTTATCATAACAAACAATAAGTTTCATTCGCTTGGCTCTGTTGTGGAACCTCACATTGCAATCAGCATCATGTAGCAGCGCCCTCTGGCAGTGAATGGAATAACAACTTCCGACTATTAGTTACAGTGTTACTTAAACAGAACTGTTCTACTTTAACTGCTGTGGACTACAAAGCGCATGACGTCCAGCCAACTTCTTGTCTTTGTCTGTGGGAGTTGGAATCCACAACAACTGCAGTTCCGAAGGTCGACTTTAACTGCCAATGCAATTGTTGTATTAGAACCATTACAGCTAACTCCATTTTGGCAGGATATCTTCATATGATAAATACCGTACCGAAAATATGGCAGTGTTAAGCGACAGAGTTTCAGGAAGAATATTCGGATACTCTAGGCAGCAAAAATGAGAAAGAGCTGGTGCAACACTAAGTAGGCCTGCACTGAAATTGCACATACAACTCAACAGAAATAAATACTGTTAGCACACCCTACATATTTTTTTCATGGAAAAAGTAGACCAACATATACAGCATAATGTAAACAAGTACCAATTTCTTGGTAGGACTGAGCTGGTTTAAGACATGTAGCATTTATTTTCTCCAGGGAGACTCTGAAGAGTGCTGAGTAGGGACAGGTTATCGGGCATGTGTCCTGGTTGTGCCCCCAGTATGTCCACATGCTGAGTGTGTACTCCTAAGAGAATCAAGTGCAAAGTTATGGAATTTGTAAGTGTACTTAGAGTTCATTGAGACTGTTTAGGTACCCAAGTGAACTTCCACCCTCCTTCCGTATCCCTGCGTACAAAAGCTTGTCCTTGAGAGAAGCTATGGGTCTTCAAATTGTGGTGGTGGTTCAGAGATGCAGAGAACGCAACATCTGTTTTATTGGGGTTAACATCTGCTTTGCGGTACACGGGGCTGGCAGGTTGACTCCCCTGCAGCGGTGAAGGTGATGAGACGCCGCAGTGGGAAGGAGATAGTGTATGTAGGTAAGGGGAATCCTGGCAGCAGCTGCTGGTTGCTTGGCTATGAGTTGGGGTAGCACTGGCTGTGCTGTACCCAGAAGAGGGGGAATCTTGTACGTTGTTGTAGTCTACTCCTTTGCGTATATATTCTGTTGACAGAGAACTGTAGGTAGCCGACTCATCAATAGTGTTAACATCCTTCAAACCAAGAGTTTGGAGCACCCATGTATCTACTACAGGACTGGCATGATGTTCACAGGCAGTAAATTCGTCGAAGAGATTCCTCCTGGTCTTTTTGGCTTGGCTCTCAGGGGATAAGAGGTTGCTGTTTGCTTTTCTTTTCAGAGGAGCAATAAACGAATGGCCATTTTGAGACAGCAACTTCTGCAATGCAAAGATATATACAATATATTAAACTCCAACTGCAAAACCATTACAGTGCATAAAGAAAACATATGGTTTTAAACTGATCATCCATGCCTAACTTTAAGACCAAGACATAAATCTCAGTTTGGATGTAATCAGTTGATTTCCATGGAGACTGCTCCACCTTTAGAACTTTGAATAGTTATGGATATATAATCCGACTTGCATTCATTTTAAGGAGACTCACATCCAGCATTATGCACGTCTCATATTTAGCTTAGTTGCGTTTTACATTTTAATAAAGAAAAAACATAATGGTACCGTTTAAGCTGTTTTGGAGCTTTTGACATGAACTAGGTATTTGTCTGGTCTATAATTGTTCGTTTTCTTTGGAAAGACTCTTTGCAGCATTTTGTCTATGGCAGGATTTGTGAAACTATGAAAGATGGATTACAGTATTTGACATTCCTGCACTCTGATCATAAGCTTGTTTTCTGCGGCTGGAGAGGGTAAAAGTGGAGCTTAACACAGCAGGGGATCCTGAGCAGGTACAGGTGCAAAGAGCAGGCGCACTGCCTTATAATCTACACACAAACAACCCCACAATTAGCTCCTTTCACTTAATAACTGAATTGACAGTGAAACGAGGTGTTAATCCATACACACTTCACACTGTGTGAACAAAGAGTTGCCTGCACTGATAGCAGCATCTATAAACAAACTAGAGATAGGAACTCTCCACCGCAGGTGTGGGTTATGGCTTCTTATCTTAAAAGATCCCTGTCTGACAAGTCATTCCCTTGTATTTTGACAACAACATAGATGATTAAGCACTGTAACCCTATCAGTCAGATATCTCCTTTTACTGCTAAGCGATTAGTGTTAAGATCAGAAAAACAAACTTAATGGATGTTGTTGATGCTGTGTATAGGAAATAATTACACACCTTAGTCTTTTCCTCTAACGATTTGACATAAGTGGAGTTCAGATACTGTTTCAGTTTGTTGTTCTCGTCGTGTAGTCTGGCCAGTTCCTCTTCCTTCTGGACTAGTGTATCTTGGAGCTAAAAAGAAGAAAAAACATTAATATAAAGTGGCTAAACAACACACAAGGTATGTATATGTCACAAGACATCATTAAAATAGCATTGATTCTCTTTGCTATATAATTATATATATATATATATATATATATATAAATCGTGTATTATTAATAGTATTATTACTAAATATAATATAAATGAAAGGTGTGTACTTGCTAATTGATCGACCACCAAGGTGGTATGCTGAGACTTTTTTTTTAAATGTTAAAAATATCTCTGGAACTTGTTCCTGACAATAACATAGCTAGGACTGAACAGTACTAAGAAGTTCTGGATACAATGTATTAACCCTTCACATGCTTCTAAAATAAGTTGGCGAACACATCTTTGTATGCTTACATGTTTGTTTGTGAACATCTGTGAAGACAGCTGGTCGCCCCACAAGTAATCATTTGGAAGTGTGTTCCCAGTATTATAGGACTGTCCTGTAAGAGAAAATGAAATAAATAAAAGCATTCGATTTACAGTGAAAAGTTATGATTTGTCGTCAGTTAATGCTTAGAGGTATTAAAATGAAATTAGATTTGAAGGAATAACCTTCAGCACAGCGTGTAATCACAGCTTGGGGTTAGTTTGTTTCCAACTAGTTCAGAGCTAATTTAATTCCTGTCGGTTGCATATGGGCAAATAATAGATTGCTATATATCCAAAAAACCCAGAGCAAGCAATACTTGAGCTTATATGAGACAGCCTGCTTACATTAAGCTCGTACACAGGATGCAATTTTCTACTTTTATGTCTATTACAATGTCCATATGGGAATCTGAAGATACAGTCTTTCTATATAAATTGATAGGATCCACTGGCAACTCATCAGTCACGCTTCACGGCTTACTTTGGTTGCATAGGTGGTCATAATTGGCATGAGATGCTTACCATGGCAGTGTGGACCTTGGTTGCTTGATTTGTTGTCCAGGAGACCAGAAGCCCAGAGAGAAACCCAAGTATCCTTAGAAACATCAACATTGGAAACTGAAGTTGAGGAGAAGTATGGGCAGTCATACCCCTGACCCCCTGCAAAGTACTGGTCTTGGCAAGCCAGAATAGTATTCTGTAAGATCAACACAGAAGGAGAACTTAGTTAGATTTGGTAAAAAAAAAACGTTTGTATTTCAACAAAAGCCACACTCTTTAAAGAGGTAAAGCTAGATTCACTCACTAGCTATTAAGCACTTAGTGAATATGAACTTTGTGAATGACAATCCTGACCAACTGTCGGCACGTTAGTATCCAAAGACAATCCATGACCCATTCACTGCAGACAGCCAGTGTGTGTCTCAGATCTGACTTATATTACACACACCCTTGATCATAGGCAGCAATGTGACAGGATTATTATTATCATCACTAGTACTACTACTAAAGTTACAACTAGCTGTAACAAGAAGATAATAATGCTAAAGCAAAACATAGTAAAAAAAAAAAATGATAATATACACATAATCAGAGAAATTCCATGTAATCATTCATGGAAAGTAGGATGCAATGAACTGACATTAAATCATGATTACACTATTTCAAGTTTTAAAGGAAACTCTCCGGCTAGTACGTATACAGTAAATCCGTTCCTAACCTTTCCTAACATCTTTACATTACATACCCTAATGACAATTTATGATCAATGCTGTATACAGGTTTAGCAGACAGAAATACAAGTCGTTTACTCCTACAGATACTAGTAATCCAAGGTAAATCCAGCCACAGATTTCCAAAAATATGCCAAATATCTACCCTTTCAAAAACTTTTCAATAACACGTCCCAATGCTGAATGCATGGATGAACAGCAATATAACTCCTGGCATGCATATAAGGTAATCAGGTTTAAAAAAAGAAAAAATCAAATGCAAAATGCCAAAATTCATTGCAAACTGCACAATCGACAATCCAGAGGACCTGTACCTCTCTAAAGGGCAAGGGACCCACCACCAGCCACTTACCATGTTGTTGCTTGAATGAGATACTTGCAAACACGTTTATGTTTAAAGTCCCACTGAGCCTTAAATGGGAGTGAGGTAGGCAGAGGAGGCAGCCCTTATCTAAGGGAGCTGTAGGAACGCCTCCAGGGCTCTGCAAAACCACCAATCTGATTTCATGCCAATCTGTCAAATGTGTGACGTCAGAAAGCCTTACTACAAAAATCAGTGCTATGCTTTTTTTTTAAAATCTCAATTAACTATTGTACACATGCACATGCCATATAACGGATTTACTATATGGCTATGAGTATTATATTATTGTACCACACTTTATTGAAGGGATTATAAGTTTTGTTCAGTGTTGTGTATATATATATATATATCTCATTAGCATTATATTATTTTATGATTTGCAGGTTTTTGTTCAGTTTGGTGATATAAATGAAGTAACCTGACCTGTATATATTAACAAGTTAACAACCTGTGGCCCATGCTAGCTAATGACAGAATGGCATATGGATATGTTATTTTATTTCACCCAAGAGGACACTTTATTCTGTTAACCCATTAGGAAGACTCAATGACTCTTTAATCCATTCTCTCGTTACAAACATATTTTTACCATTTCTAGTGCAAGCTAAATTGTTACCCCTGGGAAATGAACCTGTGACTCGTGTTGTTTTGGTGCACTGCATGCTCCAATTTGTACACACATTCCAATTATAAAGGACATTTCTAATATTCTTTTTTAACATCAATAATGATTTTGTAATCATATTATTGGTGTTTTTGTTGTTTTATCTAAGGCCACTAATTTTTAGCATTAGACATTGCACGCCGTTGCCCATGATGCGCAGCCAGCTAAATCGTTGCCTTAGCATCAAGTTAGTACGCTACTGCTGGAGTGATAAAACATGAAGATTTTATTTTACAGAGAAAATGACAAAAAATGAATGGTTTTACGATTTCACCGTATATGTTTATTTTTGAAGAAATGAATAAATCATATTTGTTTTGTAATACAATACATTACCAGTTCATTAACACACCTCTTCACTCTGTTCACGTATATTTACTGTGCTGTTTTGCAAACAGTGTAAACCTGGATCTTGTGTAATGTGATCCTCTGTCTGGCACCTTTACATCCAAATCACAATAAAGCTATTAAAGCAGTCTGCTGTTAAGCACCCTGACAAAAAGGTAACATCTGAAAACAGTGTGTAGCTTTTCGTACACTAACGTTTCATTAACCAGCAGGGGAGGTTTATTAGCAGGGACAAATTAGACAGTTTTTTGTTTTGTTTTTAAGAAATGTCTTTATTAAAAGTGCTTATTAAAATATTATGACAAAATACGTTTGTTTTCACTATGTGGAAAAATCTCTCAGACTTATTAAATCTCAAAAACAAAGTTTGCATTTAAGATCCACGTATATAACTGGGATTTTATGATACTCTAGTAATAAGTAATATATCTGTATTTTTTTTCATCTGAATATACCGTGCAGTTTTGCATGTGTAGATCATTGGGGGGGTTAGGCATGTATGGCAATTCGGCAACAAACTTGCAATAGTAGTGCAATATACATTCATCAAATGTAAACTCCGCAATTATTGTAAACACTACATGATTTACCATATACATATCTGTACTTTCACCTGTAAAACCAATGAAATCGGAAATAGAAATGATTTTAGGAATATTAAGGTAAGTACAACCAGTGAGCGAGGTATGGTTAATTAATATACACAAAGTAATAAACGCGTGACGATCACAATGGAAACCAGTGAAATGTCCCAGCTGATTGTTCCTGTTTAAGGAACCCCATATTTGCTTTTTGTACATATATTATCTATGATATATAATACAGGGCTCTATTACGCTCACTGACCGTCACAGACCGTGCACAGTGTCTGATATCTGACCTCCACCCCTAATATTTTACTTATTATATTCCATCTTTCTGTTCTTTGTCATGCTTTATAAGGAGTTAACCTTATCCAGTTAACATATACATTTACTCAGTGGAGCACATCCGACACATAGTAAGTTGCTTGTCTGTCCTATCATGTTCACAGTGTGAGGTAATGACAACTACATTTTACCTGCAGTTTTGAAGTTAAAACGCAAGTTTAAATGTCTAATGTTGATTAAATATTGTGTGTCGAGTTTTGTAATGCCTGAGCAATGGATCCAGTAATCTAGTCCTGAAGGCTCGCAATCAGAGGATCAGTTGGTAAATAACGTGTAGATTTTTAACTCTACTGGTTTCTTAGTGACAAGAGGAAGAGGACACATTTCAAATAGACACATCTTAATATGAAAGTTGGATGTGTATGTTAATCACAATGTTGTAATGTTTCCTTTGAAGCAATGAAATCCCGATATATAAATATGCATAGCAAATTAACAGTAGTAAAACTATTGCCTGTATAATGACCAGGTAAAAATAGCATTACGTGACAAGGTATAATGCTTCAAACAGTGCCCTCTGTGGGTCACTTAGTGTAAATAACAAGGTACTTAAATTACAAGGGTGTGGATTACATTATTTGAAAGCAAGTAGCTATTCAACTAGTTATTTTCAGTACTAGAAGCAGTGATTTGGCTTTTTCATGGCTGGAGACATCATGAACAAAGGAGGTGTTAAACTCATTGGATCTTCATGATTGGTTAAGTATTTATGAATGGTAGTGGTTTTTTTTTTAAGAGTGGACAGCTCTCAACTACCAATAAATAGAAAATAAAAAATGAAAACAAATCATATGTAAAAACAAAAATTGTGGTGCATTTATTCAATACTTAAATAGGGACTTATCTCTTCGTGCAATCTTTTAATCACACAGAAGGTACGTTCTGAGATTAAAAACAATGCTCCTTGTTGTTCATTGGAGATTTGGACTTGATTTGGAAGTGAGAGCTGAATTTCAGGCCAAGTCAGCGACCAGGCAATGCTGAGTGGTGTGTGCATAGGTGGCGCAGACCTTTGTATAGGCAAAGCTTGGGTGACAGTGTCCCTTTAACAGAATTAATTTTTCAATGCAGAGACCTGATGCATACACATCCGTCTGCCTACAAATAATAATTGCCCTCAACCCACAGTGACCAAGTGACCAACCAGCATTCTTAGCATTGTGGGATCATTTCACCATATGGGGCAGGAAGATACACGTCCTCTTTGACGGTGGCCACATAAACACACTATCTATCTATCTAATGCAGCCCTACAGTATGCATATTTTGTAGCTGCCCAACCCTTTTAAAGGGGACATCTGATCAATATCTTACTTTAAACACTTTATTTTATGAATATAAGGCAACCATATCAAAGTCTGTACAGAAATCTGGGTCTGCAAACCTGTCCTTCTATGAAATTTTGCTATCTGCTGTTGTTGTTGGTATTTTTATTTGTTTCATTAAGCTTTACTTTTCCTTTCAATGGGATTGTGGGATAGCTATTTCTTTTGTGTCCAAATTACTTGGGTCACACACTATACCAGGGTGTGTATGATATTGTTTTTCTTAGTCACACATAAGAGTGCCACACAATATTTTACACCCTCTCTATAAGTATAAACACAATAAATATACTTTTATGTTGTTTATTGCCTCAGATGCAGTGCGGTATTTACCGCGAGGCATCCTAGGTGGATGCCTAAGACAGCAAATTTTGGGGGGCGACCCCCAACTTTTTGGAGGGCGCCCCAGACAGTGACCCCCCCCCCCCAAGAAAAAACTCATTGGCAGCCTGATCGCGACGATCGGGCTGCCCATGCATTTTTTCCTTAGGGGGCGGAGTGATGACAGGTCACATGACCCGGCGCTCTGACGTCAGGCACGGGGAGCCAAACAGGCTGCATGGTAGGACATCATGCTGCCTGCCACTAGCCACCATGGATCAGGTGGGGGTAATGGTGGTATGTAATTGGGGTGATGGGGCATGTAATGGGGGTGACGGGGCATGTAATGGGGTGATGGAGGCATATAATGGGGGTGATGGAGGCATGTGATGGGGGGTGACCAGATTGGCTGCTCACCAGTAGAGGCACTGGCAGACCTACCTAGGTCCAATGATGGATGTCACAGCAGTCAAAGAAATAATGCCAGGCACCCATTTTGCATGTGGGTAAGTTGGTTTAAATGTAACTTTCATGGTCATACAATTGAAAAAAAGTGGAGGACTGAGATAAACATAAATAATTTACTAAACAACTATAAAAAAACATAGAGAATGTAATGTTGCACTTTGTCGAAGCATTACTGTAGATGTAAGCAGTAGGCACACATGCGCCTCATTGCATCTATATGACCTTTTTTCCTAAGAAATGCACTATGGTCTTCAAGGCCTCTTCATCCACAAGACTTAACCTTTAGCTGTCTGTCCATTATCCTTGAGCACCTGGGAGTAGGCGGTAGAATTTATTGTGTTCCTTCGACCATACAATTCATTTCAGATTGTGGTACTTGTTGTTCTTCTGTTTATAACACTCAAAACCATACACAAATTATATGTATCAGTCTGCCAGCCACTTATTTTATTTTACTTTTTTTGTGACTCACTATATATTAGCACTTTCTATCACCTCAACCACTACTCTTGAGAAGTGTGCTGAGTTGTGTACCTCCTCTCCTTCCTTTTGGTTAATCAGCCAGTCTCTAGACCTCTTTACCCATGGCAAGCGGGCAACTGAAGACAACTTTCATGTGCTAAATTAAAATATATGTCTTCCTGACCTTATTTCTGTTTCATGACTTGTTTCATATAGGTGCTACTTTGACAACTCTAAGCAAAACAATAAGTTCTGTTTAACTGAAATATTGTATCAAATGTAGGCATTTTAAATAGAAATACTTTGATGAAAGAATACAAACAAAGTACCTTATTGACCCCTTTGCTTATACAGTTTTATCAGGGGGCGAACATGATGTTTAGAATGTTGGGTAACATCTCCCTTCATCTGACCAATTTGACCCAAGATTCTAAACAATATGTCTGCCCTCTGATAGAGATATATGGAGAAAAGAGGGCTTAACTACTAGAAGTACTTTATCTATGTAAAATACCTAAACTTGGCAAAATCTTTCTGTTAAACTTAAGTTAATGTTTTGACGACAGTTGTCTTTTAATAAGCAAATTTTCTCCTTACAATAAAAAAGTTAGGACATTAAAATCCTGATTTCTTGTTACATTTCAGAATCTAAATATGAAATTAAGAGGCATGTAAAAGGGTTCTACTAATGCTTACATTTGTCCTGTAAAAATGTACTGTAACAAACAACTTATACATCTTATACATCTTATACATATACATCTTCATGTCCTGTGCTCCTTCTTATACTACATTCTCACTGTCTGCCTCTCAGAGCTGGTCTTGCAATGGGTCAATTGCCTGAGACAGTACTTTAAGGGGGACAGCAGGCCACCCTCACCGTGAGCTCACCAATCCCGAGACAAGCATATTTATGCATTTAAAGCTCATTGATATGATATGTAAAGCATATGAATTAAAAGCTCGTTGACATGATTTACAAAGTGTATGCATGTAAAGCTTAATGATATATAACATGTTTGCATTTAAAACTCACTGGCATGATATACAAAGTTTATGCATTTAAAGCTACTTGACATGATATATAAAGTGTATGCATTTCCTACTCATTGGCATGGT
Organism: Pelodytes ibericus; assembly: GCA_036172795.1. Taxonomy (NCBI): domain Eukaryota; kingdom Metazoa; phylum Chordata; class Amphibia; order Anura; family Pelodytidae; genus Pelodytes; species Pelodytes ibericus. Next base: position 138,415,479 of record CM069861.1, read on the forward strand.
TTACAAAGTGCATGCATTTACTGCCCAATGTCATGATATACAAATGGATTTATTGCTCATTGGCATCATATACAAAGATCATTAATTTACTGCTCATTGGCATAATATACAAAGTTTATACATTTACTGCTCATTGGCATCATAGTGGTATTTTATAAAATTCTGCACATAAACAAGGTCCTGATAAGTTTCATTCTAGTTTTTATTAGCATGATCGAAAATAATGGATGTGGGCATATTTTTATAGGCATAATGAGTAGGGGGGTAGGCAGCATTTCATCCTTGGACCCACGCAGCACAATTTCTTGGGTCGGCCCTGCTGTCTCCTACTACATTGCTTTCTGGTAGTTTGTGGGAGCGTATGCATATGTGTTCATTTGTGTTCGTATTCACATTCACTCCTACTACACTGTCATCCTTCCTAACTGTTTACATTAGCATTAGTCCATGTTTGAAATGTCATTCACATTTCAATTCACAAAAAATGCTTTCCACGACTGCCACACAGATGGTTAGTGATAGTCACAGGAGCATCTTAGTGATGCAGCAGCATCAGCAAATTATGTTTCCTATGCGATCATGTTTTAATGGTATTTTGCAGTATATAAAAACAGGAAGAAAATGGTCTTTCGTGTATATATAAATATATATAGATATATAAATTGGAGCGTTTACTACCTATTTTAACAAGAAATCCCCCTTCTGTTTTTAATATTAATTAACATTAATTCAATACAATCATGCCTCATCTATCTCATCTTGGTTACTATAAACCTTCTGTAGGTTATTTTACACTATCCATGGCCGATTCACATATGTAAAGGATTCTCTTGCATTTAGAAGATGTGCTTTAACCATTACATATGCCCACAAGTTCCAGCTTCACGTAACTCTTTGTAAATCCCTCTCTCTACATTATATCTTTTTATTATACTCCCTTAGCTGTGTGCCTTCTGATCCAATTCACAGTTTTATTTATTACTCATGAGTTATTGCATAATGCACCACATTATACTTCACTGATCCACACTGTCCCATCTTCACTCAATTAATCACATGCATGTCAAGGCATGCCCAATACACATGTTTTTCTCTTCAGGTTCCACTGAAACCATCATAGGTAACCACACTCAAACCTATGGCTCACAATTAACAATCATAAAAGACACATGTAGATTTTTTGCCATAATGTATTAAGTAATATTATAATAGAATTATGTAGTTTATAGTAGAACCTGAAAACCAGGTGTATAATCTGCTTTGGAAATTCTGCCACTAAAACTTTGAACTCCTCATATTATCGTGTTGGGTCGGAATTTGAATGTGATCAGGACGAGAAAAGACAGCAGAACCTGCCATTCATCCATCACACATTCTTAGCTTAATCACACCTCCCCATTTGGAAGGATGTATAATGAATAAAACACACAAATACATTAAAATAAAGACGGATGACTTTACTTTGCTATTTATAGAAGGGCAGCTCGTGGCCAATTTAGATAAAATGAAAAACTATCTATCTGAAGATTTGGTTTTGGATGTTCTTGGCCAGATCAAGTTTTATTTAACATTAGTTTGATTTGGATTTTTTTTTTATATATATATGGATGTCTTTAATGAGTTCTCTTTTTATCACTCATGAATTATATTCTATAAGAGTGAGCCTTCATTATATAGCCATCAACCTAAATGTCTGTGCATGTTTAAATGAATCTGAACATGTTTTAATTACCTAATGTGAATCTCTGCACAGAAAGTGTAGTTATGTTTTAAATGTGTTTGGGCTGTCCCCTGTTCATAATATCAATTTATGGCATCATTTGTCTGAACAAATTACTATAATAAAGGTTATAATTAATGGCTTTTCCTTCAATGTATCAAAATGATTTAGATTTGGCTGTCATTCACAGAAACGATTTTTAATTTGTCATCATTAGATTCATGTCTTAGTAAATGTTGTGACACTAAACCAAATGTGAACAACCAAATCACTGGAATAACCGGCTAAACATGTGGAGTTTAGTGAATAAAGTCCAATGTTTCTCATTTGCATTTTCTTGGAGTCAGGAATGTTCAATTAGACTCTCCATTGGATAACAATAGCTTTATAATTACCATACAAATAATTAACAAACCCAGCAATTCAACATGAATTAGTTATTAAAAGGTATATTACTAGTGTAGTTTTTAAAATTCCAATAAGTATTTATCTTTTTAAACTAAAATAAATAAAAAAGTTGCAAAAAATGAGCAAGCTGGACAATATAAGCATTAGTTTAACATTGGACTGGGAGGGATTTAAAATTGTTAAATAAAAAGTTACTAATTTTGCTTTTTACAAACTAGCAAATTTCCTCTCAATATAAACAATCAATGTTAAATTTATTAGATTGTGCACAACTCTTATTTACTTTAGAGGATATTGCCTGATTATTGAAAATAAATATGTATAGAATTACAAAATACTCACCCCGTCGCAAACATATCTAGCATAGTTGCCAACATCGGCCATGTTTCCAGGGACAAAGTGCAGCCCTGCAGTATGTAGGATGCATAAACGCACAGACACAATACAAATAATTAATTATGGTAGGATCTTTGAGATCTCCACCCTCATTAATTAATTGGATTGTGTCTGTGCGTATATCCATCCTATATACATCCGGGCTGCACTTTGCATGCTCTTTCTGCAGCATGTGGAACAAATATGTGTCCCTGGAAACATGGTCAATGTTGGCAACTATGATGCAGTAACCCTAGCCTAATGTATATACTTTATAACACAAACTCATTTAAAGGATGGATAGGGCTTTAATTCGATACTATTTTTTTCATCATATGATATAATTTACTATTTAAAAAAATATAAAATATGATGAAAATATGCCATAAAAACACTTTTTCTAACTTTGACCTGATTTTTTTTTAAACAATTACAAATAGTAAAAAAGACCCCGTCTATATATTTCTAATATTTGTCCTGAGTTTATAAATAACAATGTTTCCATGTTTGTCTATGTTTTATTTCAACTAATAGGGCAATAAACAATATATTAGTGTTTTTTTTTTGTTTTCTAACCATTTTCTTCTCCAGTGACCTTTTAACCCCAACCCTAAATTTACCCCAACCCTAAATTTACCCTAACCCTAAATCTACCCCCACCCTTTAAACTAACCCTTGTACTCACCCGAACCCCCCGTAACCTCAATTATAACCCTAATATGACCCTAACCCTAGATCTAGGTTTAGTAGATCAAGGGTTTGCTTTTTTCCATTTATTTATTTTATTTCGTTTTTCTTTCAAACTGTAATATTGCTAACTGCCTCTATGGGCAGTCAAGCAACGGTCTGGGAACGCTGTATTGGAGGAGCATGCTCCTCCAATACAGCACCCACGATCACCGGGTGATCGCGGTGCCCAGGGGGGCACAGAAGGTGTTGCATGATACATCGAGGCATCATTGCAACACTTCACACACATAGGCAGTGATCAGTTTTCAGTGCCAGTGTGTGTAAAGCGCATACGATCACATTTGCGGTGATCGTATGCGCGCAGTCTCAGAGGCTGCTTCGGATCCTCTGAGAGTAGTTGCAGACATGTAGCGCAATGCTACATGAAAACTGAGGACGTGTATATATTACATATACGTCCTCATGCGTTAAGGGGTTAAAGGGACTATCTGATGCCCAAAATGCATCTTTCAAATAGTAATGCATATTATTCAAAGTACTTTAAAATGATTTTGCATTGCTTAAAATATAAAATAACGTACAGTTAGATGAATTTGTGAAATTACAGTTTGAAAAAAAAAAACAGGACTGACCACACTGGCTAAGTAAAAGTCAATTTCCTTTTCTGCTGCCAATGAGAATAATTGTGTTAATAAGTGTCAGGCACGTCCTGGGAGAAAACTCCCTTAACGACAAAGGACGTGCCTGGCAATCAACGATCGCGAAAACAGCTTTAACGGTGCTGGTCTATTGCCTCGATGTCGAGGCAATAGCCAGCACCGAAATTTCTGCTCTGGGGCACCCACGATCGCCCCACGGAGCGACCGTGGGAGCCATATTGACGGAGCATGCTGCTCCGTCAATATGGCTATGCCCTCTGCCGGTCCGAGCTTCGGAAGTGAAAGTAACTTCACTTCTGTCGCTCTGAATATGCTACTTGACTGCCCCATAGTGGTAGTTAAGTAGCAATGTAATGGAAAAAATTTAAAATAAATATTTAATTAATTAAAAACTGGTTATATAGTTAGATTAGCCTATAGGGTTAAAATTACATAATTTTTAGCATAAGGGATAGGGTTAAATGTAATTCTATGTATTCTATAAACCGAAAGTCTATAAACCGAACGACCTTCGGTTTATAGACTTTCGGCTTATAGAATACGTGTAGTACTATTGCCTTTCTATAAACCGAACGAGAGCCCCATTCATAGGAAATTCTTATGAATGGAGACTCTAGTTCGGTTTACAGAAAGCCAATAGTATTACATGCATTCCATAAACCGAAAGTCGTTCATTATGTTGGTTTATGTAATGTATATGTAATGCTATTGGTATTCTATAAACCGACTCTATTTCGGTTTATAGAATGCCAATAGCACGAATGGACGAATGATTTTCGTTTATTAACCATTCGTTCATTCTTCTTTCGTTAGTTTAGCATTTTCGTTGTTTGTTTTTCGGACGAATGGACGAAAATGCTATTTTCGGACGAAAATGCATTCGTCCGAAAACGAATGCACATGTCTAGTGGACATTTACTAGACATTGAGACTGCCAGTTTAATGATTTTCTATGGACATTCATCGATCTTGCCACAGACACTAATATTCTCGTTTGGGCACTTTGCTTGTAACCCTTATTGGAATGCAGTCTCCACTCACAATCATGTTACCACTGCCAGATAGATACACTTGCTTCTTCAAATGAATATCTGACTCATTTTAAGATGATTGTATTGTGCACAGAATTTATTTAAGCGTATAGTAGTATACTCGGTCTATTTACCAAACAGTGAACTGTGGTAAACTGGCAATTTAGTTGCAAGAAGCAGGCCAAGTTTTAGGAGTTGGACATTTTTGTTAGCACAGCTATTTTAGACTGTTTTTTTTCATGTTGGCCATAATTTACTTCATAGAGATTAGACTCAATATATCTTCAGAATATCCTCTCCATTGATTTTATAAGTCACCACGATAATATAAAACTATGTAACACAAAAATACAGACAATAGTAGCAATTAATATATATAAAAATAAAATAAAAGATTTACTTTCCAACTGAATAAATGTGTTGGTGCTTCTTCAAGGACTCCTCAGATCCCAAGCAACAAACAAAAACAGAAAAAGAACCACCCATTAAGGTGGATGAACAGATTTAAAATATTGGACAACCTAATTTAAATCTGTTCATCAACCATGAGAGCTGGTTCTTTTTCTGTTTTTTTTTCTTTTATTTATTTAACAATATACTTTGATGACATAAATCCTGAATTTATCCTAACTTGTCAATGGAAAATCTAATTTAATCAACGTAATCAAAGTCTTTATATTACTACTCAGGTATGGATCTCTCAGCAACTTGAACCAAAGAAAGTTCCATGCTAACTAATGGAAAGTTATGTTCAACTTGATGGGGTCTCGAAGTTATTGAGTTTAAGAATCAGCTCAGCATACTTGAGCCTTTTTATTCTAATATTGGGATTACTGAACATGTTTAATGCAGAGTTAGTGTGCAAAACCATCAAGAGATACTGTAAATTTATTTTAGTAAAAGACAAAGAGGTCAATTTACCTCTTTCCACTAATGGTCCACAGTTGAGGAGAGGTATCAGTGTAGTAAGACATTTTGGGTATATACATGCAAATGTGAACAATTAGTCCTGTGGTTTGTTAATGAAATGAACTCAACACTAAGCATTGTCTGCAGTGCCATCTGCTGGCCACTCTGTACATGGGACGTTACAATAAGGTACATACAAAATACAACATAACAATATACTATTCTATTTATAAAGTCCTCACATAACTCATTTTAATGCTATTCAACAGACAAACAAAAAACTGATAAAATAGAAACTGTGTCTATAAATTGAACAACTGTTACATTTAACTGTGCTTATTAATAATGTTCCGAAGAGTGATGAACATGTATTCACTTATGTATTACCTGGCTAATGTATAAAGGAAACTACCATTAAAACAATTCATGAATTGATATTTCAGTTTTTGAACATACTGATACTCTTGATTAGAGTGTGGTCCTTGTTCACAGCAAATGGAATGTAATTATTTAATTTAATTTAATTATCAGAACATTAAAATAAAAACAAAATGCCCAAACACAAAAAAAGAGAATAGGAAAGAAAAAGTGGGTCTGCTCAACATACACCGATTTGTCCAGAATTGGATTCTGGGCAGGCATAATAGGAGAATCAAACTAATTCAGAAAATGCATACAATTTCGGCTACCAAACATGCGATGATCACCCCGAACACATTTCGGATTCAGGTAAGATAGACTGAATTTGCAAATTTTAATTCTCCTACTTATATGCCCTAATATAATTTCTCATACAAATATTCAGAATAATCACATTTGGAAAAAAAGATATTTGCACATATATGGAACTATAGCCATGTCAAAAAACACAAAACAGACTGTCATGCAGCAAAATACTTGTCCAGCACACACACGATGAACAAGATTGTAGCCTTGTAGAATGATTAAACACTGTGGAAATAAAGGAGGACCATGAACTGTGTAAGTGTTGGGGGTGTGGATTTACCTGAATAACAACACAGACACAGTGAGATAACCTCAAATAATAATATTTTACATTTCAAACTAAATTAATTTGAATTAATAATTAATTTTAAATAATACAAAATAAACAAGCCCAAGCCAGGGAGTGAGAAGGGGTGCAGAGATTGTAACCAGATGAATACAACCATGTGAAAGTAATGGTAAGTAACCAAGGGTTTCACAGCTACTATCAAGATGCTACAGTGTGATTTGCTCCTCAGCATCTGATGAGGGAAAGATGATATACTATGCAACTGTTCAGGCATGTTGGTATCATCATCACCCTCACCCAACCACCTCTGAGATGGAGGGGTGTTAGTTGGGAGAATTGCTGCAGAAGCAGCCGCATGTTAGTAGTCAGCACACTTGCACTCCTGTTGGTTCATCAGTCTCATCTATGCTCTGCTCCACAACTACCTCACCTAAGTTACTTCACAACTCATTATACTTATGGTCGGCTGTTGGTAGATGTGGTTTCAGCAGCCAGACCATGTACAGCAACTTTGATTGCCATTATCAGAGAAGCAGCAGCAGATCCAGCAGGTCAATCGGCTCAGGAGGACCGCTGCCAGTGGCTCTGGCAGCTGCCATGGATAGCTTCCACTTCACATGCCACTTGATATCAGAGTACCTAAAATGCAACAGTGAAACATTTCCATCCAGTGGCGTCCCGAGGGGGGGGCGGGGGGGGGCGGCCCGCCCCGGGTGCCACTGACTAGGGGGGTGCCACCGGTCCTGCCGGCACCCCCCGCGCTGCTTACCTTTTTTTTTTTTTTTTTCAGGCGGCCGAATCCTCTGGATGCGGCCGCCGGGTGAAAACCCCCCCCCCAAAAAAACCACAGCGACCGGATGTGACGATACGTCACATCCGGCGACTGTGTTTCCCTCCTCCGTGCAGGATGGAAGACTGCACGGAGGAGTCGTCCGTCCGGGAGAAGCAGCGGTAAGTGGTAAGTGATGGGGGGGGGGGGGGGGGGGGCTCTGAGTGGCACACTATTACTGGGCACTGACTGCCACAATATTCCTGGGCACTGACTGGCACACTATTACTGGGTTCTGAGTGGCACTATATTACTGGGTTCTGACTGGCACTATATTACTGGGTTCTGACTGGCACTATATTACTGGGCTCTGGCTGGCACTATATTACTGGGTTCTGACTTGCACTATATTACTGGGAATCTGGCTGGCACTATATTACTGGGTTCTGACTGGCACTATATTACTGGGAATCTGGCTGGTACAATATTACTGGGTTCTGACTGGCACTATATTACTGGGAATCTGGCTGGCACTATATTACTGGGTTCTGACTGGCACTATATTACTGGGCTCTGGCTGGCACTATATTACTGGGTTCTGACTTGCACTATATTACTGGGAATCTGGCTGGCACAATATTACTGGGTTCTGACTGGCACTATATTACTGGGCTCTGGCTGGCACTATATTACTGGGTTCTGACTGGCACTATATTACTGGGAATCTGGCTGGCACAATATTACTGGGTTCTGAGTGGCACTATATAACTGGGCTCTGACTGGCACACTATTACTGGGCTCTGAGTGGCACTATATAACTGGGCTCTGACTGGCACACTATTACTGGGCACTGACTGGCACAATATTACTGGGCATCTGGCTGGCACTATATTACTGGGCTCTGGCTGGCACTATATTACTGGGTTCTGGCTGGCACTATATTACTGGGAATCTGGCTGGCACTATATTACTGGGTTCTGACTGGCATAATATTCCTGGGCACTGACTGGCACAATATTACTGGGCATCTGACTGGCATAATATTCCTGGGCACTGACTGGCACAAATTTACTTGGCATCTGACTGGCATAATATTCCTGGGCACTGACTGGCACAATATTCCTGGGCACTGACTGGCACACTATTACTGGGTTCTGAGTGGCACTATATAACTGGGCTCTGACTGGCACACTATTACTGGGCTCTGAGTGGCACACTATTACTTGGCACTGACTGGCACACTATTACTGGGTTCTGAGTGGCACTATATAACTGGGCTATGACTGGCACAATATTCCTGGGCTCTGAGTGGCACACTATTACTGGGCACTGACTGGCACAATAATCCTGGGCACTGACTGGCACACTATTACTGGGCTCTGACTAGCACAATAATACTGGCTCTGACTGGCACAATATTCCTGGTATCTGACTGGCACAATATTACTGGATTCTGAGTGGCACACTATTACTGGCCTCTGACTGGCACATTACTGGGTTCTGAGTGGCACTATATAACTGGGCTCTGACTGGCACACTATTACTGGGCTCTGAGTGGCACACTATTACTGGGCTCTGACTGGCACTATATTACTGGGTTCTGAGTGGCACACTATTACTGGGCTCTGACTGGCACTATATTACTGGGTTCTGAGTGGCACACTATTACTGGGCTCTGACTGGCACTATATTACTGGGTTCTGAGTGGCCCTATATTACTGGGCTCTGACTGGCACACTAGTACTGGGCTCTGACTGGCACACTATTACTGGGCTCTGAGTGGCACACTATTACTGGGCTCTGAGTGGCACACTATTACTGGGCTCTGACTGGCACAATATTACTGGTATCTGACTGGCACAATATTACTGGTATCTGACTGGCACACTATTCCTGGTATCTATAATTGTACAATTTTCAAACATTGAAAAAATTGTGGGTGTTTTCTTGTATTTTTATGGGGGGGGTGCCACACTCAGGGTCCGCCCCGGGTGCCAAATGCTCTAGGTACGCCCCTGTTTCCATCGGTACACTATCATTAATCATCAGTACTTATTATCCCATTTACACATACACCTGTGTCTATCTTTACATGTATGTATGCAGATATTGATGCACATACATAGACACACCTATGAACATGTGTTTCCACAGATGTACAGTTCAACTGATACACAGACATTTATATGCGCTGCAACTTTGTACTACAACTCACAAGGCCCTTAAATACTATTGCAATGTGCTGCATAAAACCCCCCTTCCCAGTTAACATGTTATGCATAGCTACAGTTCTGTATAAACCCCTTTTTAGCTTCTCTGTGTGTGACAGCCATTTTAAAATGTGCAGCCTAATGCAATATTCCCCATGTGTAAACCCTTGACACAGCTAATACATGTTACATGAACTGCAGGTTAGTGTGGTGGAATATAATATGATGGCTGTGATGTATAAATATTTTAAGGGAATGTACCTTTTCTTTACCACCTCCTCGGACCTGTTATTCCCACGAAGTGCATTAACAGTGTCCACAAGTGGGGGCAAGTCCTCAGAGCAATTTGGGTGCTGGGGTAATTCCTTGTTGCATTTTGGGTGCTGGGGGTAAGTCCTTGGTGTAATGTGGGTGCTTGGGGTGAATTCTTTGTGCAATCTGGGTACTGGGGTAAGTATTTGGCGCACTCTGTGTGCTGGTGGTAAGTACTTGGTGCAGTCTGAGTGCTGGGGGTAAGTCCTGTTAGTGCATGGGTGCTGGACAAGTCCTGTGAGTGCAATGGTTGCTGGGACAAGTCCTGTGAGCGCAATGGGTATTGGGGCTAGTCCTGCGAGTGCAATGGGTGAAACATAAATAGTTATGTTGGAATTTTTAGCAGTTTGGGCCAGATTTCTCTAATTTGGTTGTGCTCTACCAATTTATTGAATTAAACCTTCTTTGATATGGTATCAGAGTATAGTTACCAGTTATTGCTTCTGACTTTCACTTTAAGCAGTTCTGACATTTACTGATCTTTGCATGGTGTTTATATGATTTCACTAGGATTGATGTATTTTTATCAACTTTTTTTCTTCTGTTATTTACTGTGCTGAATATTTCTCTGTGCCGTGATATATGGTTAGTCACTGAGTTTGTATTTTTTTTATGCAGTGTCTTGGTTTTTGTTATGCTGAATGCAAGACTCTGTCTTAGGTTTGCTGTTTACTGTTTTGTAGTGTGATAAGTTTTGATCTTTTTTGCATAGCTCAGCATGACGTCAAGTATTGATTGGCAATTGTAATTGCATTACAGTAATATATCTTTCTACATACTTCAGATTGTGGGTGGGATTATGTCAAAACAGTCTACTCTGTGTAAGGATGTTAGGAACTTTCACAATCAAATTTTTGTGTACACAAGTGTTTCCACATTTGCTTATGGTGACTGTGTGTCTCATTATCCAGGGGCTTGCTTTTATAATGTTTGGTCATTTCAACTTTAATCGCCTAAACATTTGATTTCCTTCAAATGTATGTAAAAGGCCTTATAACATCACCCTAACATAATCCTCTTGATATAGGCTTTTCAAGCTGAACCAGCATCATCTTTTCTACTAACTTTGGTAACTATGTTGCATTCATTTAGAATTATTTTTTGATACTTAAATTTGCTACTGTTCAAAAAAACTACAGATTTCTGCAAATTTTTAAGCTTGTTATTCGGTCATGTCCATACACTGTGTTTCTTATTTTGGATATGTAACAAAGATATAATTAGTATTATTTAGTATTTGTGCTTCTAAAGATCTTGGGCCAGGGCTTTAGGGGTTTGAGAAATGGCTAATCCAGTTTTCCTTTATTAGACAAATGAATGGTCTCTGCTGCTTGATGTGTTTTAATAGTTTCTGCCAGCCACAGATGGTTCAAAGCAGGGGTGTCAAACTGCATGTCAGTGGTAGGAGGGCTCCATCTCCAATGCTCCAGACTCATAGCTAACAGAGTATTATGGGAGATGTACTCTTTCAGCAGTTGGAGGACTGCAGTTTGACCACTGATCTAAGGAATAGTGTGGCGGTTAGTACTTGCCAATCATGTGGTACTGTGAATTTTCAATCAAAATTGAACACTCAAATTTCAGTCATTCCAATGATGATCCACTTTTTTGTAATGTCTCATCTGGATTACTGTAACTCTTTCCTAACTGTCTTGCCTCTCACCCAGCTCTCCCCCCACTTAATCACACCTGAGAAGCATATCCAGTGAGCTCCCATTCTGATTGGTTGAGCTCATGCGGACACTCTCTCTAAACAAGTCAGGATTACTCAGGACCAGTGGCACCGCAGGTTTAATATTTCTATAAGAATTTAAAAAAAAAACAAAAAAAACATTCAGTGCAGCTTCAAATTAGGGTATTTCATATTAAAAAAATTGAATTAGAAGTCTTTTGTAACATCATTCTTATGGGAAATAATAGAAAATTTGGTAAGAATGTTTTACTTCTAACTTCCAAACATTCTGTATACTTTCATTCTCTCTGCATTGTATGTGTGCCAAGCTATCTTACAATGTAACCCTGCACACTCTATGTACATTATTATTACTATTGTTATTACACTTACTGTTTTGCATACAAGTTTTACTTATTCCTGATTATATATGATTTATAAATAGTGCATATCCTTTACACGCTAAACTTATCATAAATAATTTATCTACCATATTATTTATTTCTAAATCCTCTATGCATTATACCATGTATGACCTTTCTACATATAATTTTTCTTTACACTCAACATTCAGAACAAACTGTATGATTAACTATATACTAGTAATTTATTATGAATCTCTACAAACATTTTTATAATTTGTTTGTTTTGCATAACTTAGAATTATTGCAAATTAAATAATTATCTGTTATCTACATAGACTTTAGATCACACATTCAACAATTTAAAAGTTCCATTTAACAAATTATAAACTATGTCTATATGGCCTGTATGTATTTTCTCCAAAATGATACCTGTTCATTAATGCAATGTTCTTATTCATTCTCAGTCCATATGTTTGCAATATAAGTTAATCACATAATCTGCACTAAGCATGCATTAAAATGGTATTCAATACAAATTAGCTGCTTCTAATAACCGTATTGTCTATGATCCATCCTGCCTTTATTTTTCATTCTTTATTATTCCTTTATTCTGCATTGTACTTTGTGTGTGCTATGCTTTGCATTCAGTGCACATAACCCTTCTGCTTCATTACATCTCTTTTTGTATTCTGCATTCTGTGTACCTATTACCTTCATTCTCTAAGTATTTTAACTCTTATTCTAAACACAAATGGGATTAGATATCAAGATCAAGCCTGGGGAAAAGTACTAAAAGTGGAGAAAATAACATGTATATTCATGGAATGCACTTGGATTCTTGTTTTAAAATTTTGGCCTTGAATTGTTTCTTATACCTAACCCCCCCCCCCCCCCGCCCCCCCACCATTTCTATACAGCCTAAAGATTTATCCTACTTTAATATCTGCTTCTGTTTACCTTTGTTTGTATTATGAATATTTGAACCTGCACACAGGATAAAATACCTGATATTTGATATCATATTGTGGCACCATATGCAAATTAACAACTAGAACTGAGATGTTATCATTTGCATAGTGTATCACAAAGTGATGTCATAAACAAAAGAACAATTAAATAAAAACATATTTTCACATTTATGAATTTGCTTACAATTCTGCAAATTAAATGTGTAAATAATTCCTTTAATATCCTCACCATAATGTCATTTTGGTTTCAAAGTCTCTTTAAAAAAAGATAACTGCATACATATTTATACAAAGTGTCCTCTTAAAAGCATCTGCTGGATCTACCAATGAAGCAAGAGATCCTCAAATTATTACTTTCAATGAATTGTAGAAGGTCTTGCGAATTGGTCTAAACCATTTTGCACACAATTTAAATATACTAAAATATTGTGAATACATTATTTAACTACATTCTATCAATATAATTTTTCATCATTATGCATACATTGTATTTCCTTGAAGTCCATCTAAATTATTCCTTTACATTCAGCAAGTATTATTTTTTGCGATTATCATACCTTTCCATTCTTAATAAACTGCATTGTATTATATTATGACATTCGATGCCCCCCTATTTATTGCACCCTTTGTTTACCTGTCCTTGCAGCTGTATTCTCTGTATATATTACAGCATAATCATTTCCTGATATGTATTTTTATTTTTTTAATACATGCAGTCTAGTATTTTATATGCTATATATGGTATAAATTATAACATCATTACAGATTGTTCACTTTTTATATCATGTTTTAATGTATTTTATATAGTTAGTGGTTACCACTCCAGTATTCCGAGATTACGTGGTAATTTCTTTACTTTAGCATTTTAACTATATTGTTTCCATTAAACGATACTTCTGAGTATTTAACAGAGACGCATCAAACGTATTATCCATTCTAACTCTGCAACCATATCTGCTAACAAAGTACCAATTTCAAGCAAAAGTACTATAAAATGTGACCAACTATAAGACAAATAAAATATGCAATGCATAACAACAAAACCCCACAAAATCTAATTTGAAAAATATACTGTAATTGGTTTGTGCATTGCACTATCACAGTCATTTTTGGTACGTCACTTCTCATGATGCTCAGGCTGCCTAACTTTGAAGTGCTAAATATTAGCCATGTATAAATAAGGAATATTAAGTAAAAAACATGACATGTGTAATCAAGTGAACAGCATAACTGATATTAAACAATTAGCAAAGTTAATTTTGACAACGTCATAAGAAAGGACGCTATCGCTTTGCTGGTCTTACCTTGAGATGGTTTCCCCTTGTCGTCATATTCAGCCGTGGATGGCATTAGGTTTTCATTAGTATCATTATCTAACACCTTGCCTCACACAGAGATGGACCAGATCATACTCATCAGCTCTCAGTGAGAATCCATGGAGGTTTTGCTCACCCTACTAGGAAATGACAGGGGTTTTTAAACTGGAAATAACAACTCTATCCCAGCAGCCACCTGGCTGGACTCAAGTGGTTGGTTAAATGGGGCCAGCCAGCAATATTTTCATTGAGCAGATTTTTAGCTGACCTGTGATCCCCTCTCTGTATTTAAGAGCTTCCTTTGATTTCATGCTGTTTTTTTAAATTGAGGATAAAGTTAATTCACAGCTGGAATTAAATATGCTTCTTCTGGTGTAGTAAAGGAGGGGTTGATGCTTTTTGGTGGCACCTTATTTGGTCTTTAACACCCCTAGGGATTGGCACATATTCAGCTGTGTCCCCAGTGACAAGCAAGAAGTTAACTAATTATGAACATATGGTTCAGCAAGAGAACCAAACTCAGCAGACACCTTGTTAGATGGGATCAGAGTAGATGATTTTTTTTAAAGGGAAAAGTTTGAGGTTGAAAGTGTGGTTTAAGGTCCCACTGACAAGCCTTGGGGAGGACTGATTGATCCTAATCTATTCTCATTGTTTCATGGCAGCATGCTGCTGACAGGAACAGCTTGGTAATAACAGAGATTTGTGGCCCTTAAGTCGTTGTGGTTATGACCAGCACGAGCCACTCAATTGACTCTTCTTGTGCTCCCTATTTAATTGGCCTCAGTGGTCAAAAATGAGATGTAACCTAAAGGTACAACACATGGTATACCTGAAATTGCACACTGTGTCTTACAGCACAGATGTCCTCTTTATCAGTCCCGTTACCACAAAGGGAATTAGAGAGCCCTCTGGAGGATAGAACAGGGGATCTATGTGACGATCTGTATATTTCCTAAATTTAGTGTGTGTGTGTGTGTGTGTGGTGTGTGTGTGTGTGTGTGTGTGTGTGTGTGTGTGTGTGTGTGTGTGTGTGTGTGTGTGTGTGTGTGTGTGTGTGTGTGTGTGTGTGTGTGTGTGTGTGTGTGTACATCCAATACTGAGGGTAGATTTAATTAAAGGGGCAGTAAACACTGGTTTCTCAGATGTTAGAAAACATGCCAAGCTTGTGAATCAGTTTGCTCTGCATGCATGGAGTTTTCATATTGTGTTTGTCCTATGTACCTAGTTCCATTAGTAATAATAGGACCATACAATGTGGATACATTCATACAATATACAGCTTTCATTTAGATACTTGTTCAATACTAAATTTAAGAATCCATGACAGACAGGGGCAGTAATGGTTATAAATAATATTTTGTGTTTATTCCAAATACCAAAGTTTCGTTTCAGCTGTGTGATGTAGTGTTTAAAGCGACACTCCCATCGAAAATTGAAAAGGTTTTTAATTTTTTTTATTTTGTATTGTTGATTTCAGATATGTCTTTTGTTTTTGTTATGTGGCTGTATTTAATAAAATATGTAACCAAACAAGTGTGACTTGTGAAATATCACCCCCAGTGAGTTTACAGCACAAATGTCTCACTTTGGGACTGGGGATACAGAATGCAGTCTATAAATCCTAATTCTGATCATAGACTTGCATTGAATGGGAGGGTAATGTAACTATTACATCACAATTAATCAATTCAATTATATATATATATATATATATATATATATATATATATACACAAATCCAAACTGAATGCACTCCCCTAAACTAGCATATATTATACGGGGTGCTGCTGAGACCAAATAGTTATACAAAATCCAAAGATCAGCGTACTCACCTCAAAGCAGGTAGGAGTAAAACTCTTAAAGCTATAGGTTTCAATAAAGCTACTTAAAAAAACCTGTCTTACTAAGATAACAAAATTGGAGATTTAGTCACATATATGGCCATATTATGCTAAGCCCACCACTACGTCAAAGTACTCTAATATTGGTGGGTCCTAACACTAAATACTGTTGCTTATGGAGCTTAATCTCTTTATATGTATTACTTACCAGGGACAAAAAAGCCTTCCTATTGTATAATACAGAGATATAATACACTCCTGCAATTTATAGATGCTCCATAAGTGGTGTCCAGACCTATAAATTGCAGGAGTGTCTCTGTATTATACAATAGGAAGGCCTTTTGGTCCCTGGTAAGTAATACATATAAAGAGATTAAGCCCCATAAGCAACAGTATTTAGTGTTAGGACCCACCAATATTGGAGTACTTTGACGTAGTCGTGGGCTTAGCATAATATGGCCATATATGTGACTAAATCTCCAATTTTGTTATCTTAGCAAGACAGGTGTTTTTAAGTAGCGTTATTGAAACCTATAGCTTTTAGAGTTTTTCTCCTACCCAGTGGCGTCCTGAGGGGGGGGGGGGGGCGGACCGCACTGGTTGACACCTCCAGTGGGGTGACACCCGTGCTGCCAGCACCGCCCCCCCCCCCCGCATCGCGCTGCTTAACTTTTTTTCTGGCAGCCGCATCCGCAGGACGCGGCCGCCGAAAAAAAAAAAAAAATTCAAAAAAAAAAAAAAATCACAGCAACCGGATGTGACGTAAGGTAAGTGATGGGGAAGGGGGGGAGGAGGGTGGTTTAAAATGAGCAGGGCTCTGACTGGCACTATTTTACTGGGCTCTGGATGGCACAATATTACTCGGCTCTGGCTGGCACAATATTACAGGCATCTGACTGGCACTATATTACTGGGCATCTGGCTGGCACTATATTACTGGGCTCTGACTGGCACTATTTTACTGGGCTCTGGCTGGCACAATATTACAGGCATCTGGCTGGCACTATATTACTGGGCTCTGGCTGGCACTATATTACTGGGCTCTGGCTGGCACAATATTACAGGCATCTGACTGGCACTATTTTACTGGGCTCTGGATGGCACAATATTACTCGGCTCTGGCTGGCACAATATTACAGGCATCTGACTGGCACTATATTACAGGCATCTGGCTGGCACTATATTACTGGGCTCTGACTGGCACTATTTTACTGGGCTCTGGCTGGCACAATATTACAGGCATCTGGCTGGCACTATATTACTGGGCTCTGGCTGGCACTATATTACTGGGCTCTGGCTGGCACAATATTACAGGCATCTGACTGGCACTATATTACTGGGCATCTGGCTGGCACTATATTACTGGGCTCTGGCTGGCACTATATTACTGGGCTCTGGCTGGCACAATATTACAGGCATCTGACTGGCACTATATTACTGGGCATCTGGCTGGCACTATATTACTGGGCTCTGGCTGGCACTATATTACTGGGCTCTGGCTGGCACATATTACAGGAATCTGACTGGCACAATATTACTGGGCATCTGGCTGGCACTATATTACTGAGTTCTGGCTGGCACAATATTACAGGCATCTGACTGGCACAATATTACTGGGCATCTGGCTGGCACAATATTACAGGCATCTGACTGGCACTATATTACTGGGCATCTGGCTGGCACTATATTACTGGGCTCTGGCTGGCACTATATTACTGGGCTCTGGCTGGCACATATTACAGGAATCTGACTGGCACAATATTACTGGGCATCTGGCTGGCACTATATTACTGAGTTCTGGCTGGCACAATATTACAGGCATCTGACTGGCACAATATTACTGGGCATCTGGCTGGCACAATATTACTGGGCATCTGGCTGGCACTATATTACTGAGTTCTGGCTGGCACAATATTACAGGCATCTGACTGGCACTACATTACTGGGCTCTGGCTAGCACAATATTACAGGCATCTGGCTTGCACTATATTACTGGGCATCTGGCTGGCACTATATTACTGAGCTCTGGCTGGCACAATATTACAGGCATCTGACTGGCACAATATTACTGGGCATCTGGCTGGCACAATATTACTGGGCTCTGGCTGGCACAATATTACAGGCATCTGGCTGGCACTATATTACTGGGCATCTGGCTGGCACTATATAACTGGGCATCTGGCTGGCACTATATTACTGGGCTCTGGCTGGCACTATATTACTGGGCTCTGGCTGGCACAATATTACAGGCATCTGGCTGGCACAATATTACTGGGCCTCTGGCTGGCACTATATTACTGGGTTCTGACTGGCACTATATTACTGGGCATCTGGCTGGCACTATATTACTGGGCTCTGACTTTCACTATATTACTGGGCATCTGGCTGGCACTATATTACTGGGCTCTGACTGGCACTATATTACTGGGCTCCGACTGGCACTATATTACTGGGCATCTGGCTGGAACTATATTACTGGGCATCTGGCTGGCACTATATTACTGGGCTCTGGCTGGCACTATATTACTGGGCATCTGGCTGGCACTATATTACTGGGCTCTGACTGGCACTATATTACTGGGCATCTGGCTGGCACTATATTACTGGGCTCTGACTGGCACTATATTACTGGGCTCTTGCTGGCACTATATAACTGGGCATCTGGCTGGCACTATATTACTGGGCTCTGGCTGGCACTATATAACTGGGCATCTGGCTGGCACTATATTACTGGGCTCTGGCTGGCACTATATTACTGGGCTCTGGCTGACACAATATTACAGGCATCTGGCTGGCACAATATTACTGGGCATCTGTCTGGCACTATATTACTGGGATCTGGCTGGCACTATATTACTGGGCATCTGGCTGGCACTATATTACTGGGCTCTGACTGGCACTATATTACTGGGCATCTGGCTGGAACTATATTACTGGGCATCTGGCTGGCACTATATTACTGGGCTCTGGCTGGCACTATATTACTGGGCATCTGGCTGGCACTATATTACTGGGCATCTGGTTGGCACTATATTACTGGACTCTGACTGGCACTATATTACTGGGCATCTGGCTGGCACTATATTACTGGGCTCTGGCTGGCACAATATTACAGGCATCTGACTGGCACTATATTACTGGGCATCTGGCTGGCACTATATTACTGGGCATCTGGCTGGCACTATATTACTGGGCTCTGACTGCCACTACATTACTGGGCATCTGGCTGGCACTATATTACTGGGCTCTGACTGGCACTATATTACTGGGCTCTGGCTGGCACTATATTACTGGGCATCTGGCTGGCACTATATTACTGGGCATCTGGCCGGCACTATATTACTGGGCTCTGGCTGGCACTACATTACTGGGCATCTTGCTGGCACTATATTACTGGGCTCTGGCTGGCACTATATTACTGGGCTCTGGCTGGCATAATATTCCTGGGCTCTGAGTGGCACTATATTACTGGGCATCTGGCTGGCACTATATTACTGGGCTATGGCTGGCATAATATTCCTGGGCATCTGGCTGGCACTATATTACTGGGCATCCGGCTGGCACTATATTACTGGGCTCTGACTGGCACTGTATTACTGGGCTCTGGCTGGCACTATATTACTGGGCATCTGGCTGGCACTATATTACTGGGCATCTGGCTGGCACTATATTACTGGGCTCTGACTCGCACTATATTACTGGGCTCTGGCTGTCACTATATTACTGGGCATCTGGCTGGCACTATATTACTGGGCATCTGGCCGGCACTATATTACTGGGCTCTGGCTGGCACTATATTACTGGGCTCTGGCTGGCATAATATTCCTGGGCTCTGAGTGGCACAATATTACTGGGCTCTGTCTGGCACTATATTACTGGGCATCTGGCTGGCACTATATTACTGGGCTCTGACTGGCATAATATTCCTGGGCTCTGACTGGCACACTATTCCTGGTATCTGACTAGCATAATATTCCTGGGCTCTGACTGGCATAATATTCCTGGGCTCTGACCCGACACTATTACTGGGCTCTGACTGGCACTATATTCCTGGTATCTGACTGGCACACAATTACTGGGATCTGAGTGGCACAATATTTTTGGGCTCTGACTGCACAATATTCCTGGTATCTGACTGGCACAATATTACTGGGCTCTGAGTGGGACAATACTACTGGGATCTGAATGGCACAATATTACTGGTATCTATAATTGTAAGATCGTCACCTCGTGGGGCTCCTGTGTGTTGCATAATTAATGGCGGTTTCATGTGTGCATAATTATGGGGCACTTGTGTGTGGCATAATTATTGGGCCCCATGTGTGGCATAATTAAGGGACTCTTTTGTGTGGCGTAATTAAGGGACTCTTTTGTGTAGCATAATTATGGGGCACCTGTGTGTGGTATAATTAATTTGGCAATGGTGAGGCATAAATAGTGGGGCTCTGGTGTGGCATAATTTATGGGGCTCTGGTGCTGCATAAGTTATGGGGCTCTGGTGCTGCATAAGTTATGGTGCCCTGGTGTAGCATAAGTTATGGGGCTCCTGTGTGTGGCATAGTTATGGGCTCCTGTGTGTGGCATAGTTAATAGGCCATCTAACTGGCATTACTAAGGAATCTGTTTGGCATTGTATGGAGGAAATCCAGGGGGGTGACACCATGAGTTTCCGCACCGGGTGACACCCCTGCTCCTACCTGCTTTGAGGTGAGTGTGCTGATCTTTGGATTTTGTCTATATATATAAACAGTGGCATATGATTTATATATGTGTTTGTTTTATCTGGATCAGGTTATCTAGTTACATTTTATGTAAGTGGTAGTGTCCCTTTAAATAAATGAAGAACTGACAAAAGATGTGTATAATTTTGCACACACACACACACACACACACACACACACACACACACACACACACACAGCCATAAAAACATTTTTCCTAACCACAAACCACACACAGCACACAGATACAATAGCCATAAAAGGATAGCAAATGCATGGCTGCACTGGTTAACATGAAAGCTACACACAAACAGTGATCCAGTCCTTCTATTTGTAAATGCCTCAGTTTACTTTCTGCAGTTTGAAGAATGAGCAGGAAAAAGTACTTATAGCATTTTTATTTTATTTTTTAGATTTTTATTAGTGTTATTGAAATATTTTGAAGCAAAAGTTAAGGGTATTTAATCTATGGGTTTCCTCTAACTTTAAGCATCAAAATGTTATAATAATGTCATAACAGATCGTACAATAAGGTAATTACTGTGCATGAAACATATTTATGAATAGTACAGTGAAAAACAATTCATTACAAAGCCATGTCATACTCTGGCTGGCTAACATACAGTACCTAGTAAAACTTGGTGATGAGTATCACTGGATATTTTCTTCCTATTGCATTTTTTTTCCCAGTTGCACACTATTGATAGATTCTACAATGTGGCAGACAAATTGACTGCTTTTGCAGTTCCCGCGTTTTCATTATGTTTTATGCCACCCCCCTTCCCCAGTACTTACCTCTTTGCTGCTCCGTGTCCCCGGCTGTCTCCTCCATGCAGTCTTCCCTCCTGCACAGAGGAGGGAAACTCTGGTCGCATATTTTTTTAAAGTTTATTGAAGCCATGCGTCTTCAATAAAGACATTTTTTTTCTTCTGGCATGACCTGGTCCCGCCAGGCCCATCACCCCCCGATAGCGGGCCTGGGTCTACTCAATAAAGAGAAATTTCAAACTTAAAGCCAAAGTAGCTGAGTTCAAAAAAATGTCCCATTCAGCTGCATTGGAGAATTTTCCCAACTCAGCTACACTGACCTAAAGTTTCAAATTCCTATCTCAATGGCCTACAATTCTATTTTTATTGAGTAGACCATTCTATGTTTAAACACACTATGTTTGCAATGACACTTTTTTAACCATACTGACCAAACTATTTCCTTGTCCTTCTAGGGACATGTTAACATTGTTTATAGTGCAATGTAGAAAAATATACAGATCTATATAAAAACAAATAAAGTGATTGGTGCTACTAAAATATTGTAATATTGTGGTGCAGCTCACTTATGTGAAAATACCTCCATTACCACAAAAAATATGTATAAAGAAAAAATAAAGTGAAGGAGCGCAAATACAATTTCCTACATATTGTTTCCCTTTTGTATAATATTTTTGGTGATGACAGAATAATCTACATAATTCTGCCTAAACAAATAGCTGGTGAAACACAATATATAACATCAAAATGTATCAAAAAAGAGAAAACTTTCAGAGATACTTAATTTGCAGGTTGATAGCAGCTGTTGCTTGTAGTTTCACATCCACATGTTTTCCCAAAAGACAAAAAATTGTACACAATAGTGCTCACTGCTTCAATAAAATAAATCACAGACATAGAGCCTCTTATACAGTCTTATTTTGCTAAACGAGTGCCCATATAAAGAGAAAGATATATTTTTCTTCAATATTTCCATTATATTTTATGATTTTTTTTTGTAGAAAATTATATGATATGCTTTAAATAATGGTATCAATGAACTTCCTTCTTGTGGCGATAAAATCAATATATTATTTACATGGGTACAGTAAATGAGAGAGAGGAAAATTATAGCTAAACATAAATATTGCAGAAATGTTAAAAACAGCCAATGTCACCAAGGAAAGACACAGCAAACAAATCAAGTCACCAAGAGTTAAAAAAAAATCTGTTACAAGCCATTAAAAATATAGAAAAAAAGACAGAAGACTGGTACTTGATCGAGCAATTTTCTAGATTCCCACAGAAAATTGGAAATCTAGAAAGCCTCCTTTGATGTGACAATCTATACTTACTTAAGATTAAAACATTTTGTTGAAAAAGAAATAACATCATATACACACAGGGAAAATCTAGATATGGACGATTTCTTTAAAGCAACATGGAAAAAAAAAGTGGGGTAAGAGAGCATATTCAGCTCTGGATGAGGTGGAGAACTTTGTCAATCTAACTAATCTCAAAAAATGGGAGATTGATTTATAAACCTCATGGCTAGAAAGAGATTGGTATAATGCCATAAGATCGACAAAAGCCTCCACACACTCTTTCAACATTATTGAAGTATTATAAAATAATATATAGGTGGTATTTGACAACCGTAAGATTGAAAAAGATGTACGCTAATTACACTGAAAATTGCTGGAGATGCCTTAAAACAAAGGGAACATTATCCCACATATGGTGGGAGTGTCAGTATGTAAGGGATTTTTGGAAGGACGTCTCCCGGTTAATTGCATCAATCCTGGGAACAGAAATCGTGTGTGAGCCTACCCTGATGTTATTCCAGATAGGAGCAGAAAAATGGGAGCCATTTAAAAGATCATTTATATTGCATGTACTAGCGGCTAAATTAGTAGTTACTCGACATTGGAAAACATTTGGAAAAGTAGACCCCTCGAAGTTAACAGAGCAGCTTGACTATCAGTCAATGATGGAAAAAGGATACTATATAAATAACGCAGAAAGAATGGAAAACTACCCAAAAATCTGGTCATTGTGGCTAGACAGAAACAACCAATCTAGCGAAGTCCAGGGGTGATGTATGAGTGTTGGTTATGGATGGTGTATGAATGATGTTACAAAAAAACCCCAGTATTGGTATTAGTATTATTTGAAATACTAGCATGATATAAGTGAGAGACACGTTATAGATATACTGATAAAATAGAGATAAATAATATGAGATGCATGGAATTATTTATTAAAACTGGAGAAAAACGAAACCTTCGGTATGAAGGATCCTCAAATCGTATAATTATTATCTGTTCCTCACCTCTTGATGCATATATGTTTTTGGATATTGTGTACCCTGTGATTTATAATGAACTTTATATGTATCTCTCAAATAAATAATTAAAAAAAAAGAAAAAAGAAAACCCCCCCAAAAAAATTAAATAAAAAATAAATAATTAATGTGACATTCACTTGTACCCTTAGTGTGATTTTCAATGAAAACAGTAAGACTCTTTCGATGTATTAGTACTTCTCTTATAGCTTTTTCTGATCTGCCTTGCTCAGATAAGATTTTCATCTCCTGACTATGAAATTGTGCTGCATGACCAGATTATTTGCTCTTTTCTTGGTCATAGATAGTGTTGAGCGAACCTGAACCGCACTGTTCGGGTTCGTACCGAGCATTACGGTTTTTGGACCCCGGACCTGAACACGGAAATTTCACTGTATGTTCGGGTTGGAGTTCGGAGTTCGGCAATTACATTGTATGTAATGCTATGGGCTTTCTATAAACCGAAATAGAGTCCCCATTCATACGAATAGGTCAATTGACCTATTCGTGTGAATGGGGACTCTATTTTCGGTTTATAGAAAGCCCATAGCATTACATGTATTCCATAAACCGAAAGTCTATAAACCGAAAGACATTCAGTTTATAGACTTTCGGTTTATGGAATACATGAAATGCTATTGCTATTCTGTTAACTGAAACAGAGTCCCCATTCATAAGAATTTCTTATGAATGGGGACTCTATTTCGGTTTATAGAAAGCCAATAGCATTACATGTATTCCATAAACCGAAAGTCTATAAACCGAATGTCTTTTGGTTTATAGACTTTCGGTTTATGGAATACATGTAATGCTATGGGCTTTCTATAAACCGAAATCGGTTTATGGAATACATGTAATGCTATTGGCTTTCTATAAACCGAAATAGAGTCCCCATTCATATGAATAGGTAAATTGACCTATTCTTATGAATGGGGACTCTATTTCGGTTTATAGAAAGCCAATAGCATTACATGTATTCCATAAACCGAAAGTCTATAAACCGAATGTCTTTTGGTTTATAGACTTTCGGTTTATGGAATACATGTAATGCTATTGGCTTTCTATAAACCGAAATAGAGTCCCCATTCATACGAATAGGTCAATTGACCTATTCGTATTAATGGGGACACTCTTACCCACATTTTACTTAATTTTGCAGCCCTCTGGCCCTTTCCAGGACTTTTTTAGAGGCATTTAGTGGCCAAAAGTTCGTGTCCCCATTGACTTCAATGGGGTTCGGGGTCAAGTTCGAGCACGGACCCGGACATTTTTTCGAAGTTCGGCCGAACCCGAACATCCAGGCGTCCGATCAACTCTAGTCATAAACTAATGCTGCCATCCTTTTAATGTTCCCACAGAGCTGTGCTTCCAGCCCTTACCTTTCACATCAAATACTTTCCAGGCCAAAGGTCACTACCATATTCTCATAATACAAGCCATTGCCTAAAAGCCATTGCCTATGAGAAACATGCTTAGATTTTTAGATTTCATAATTACACTTTAACAAAATACTATACTTGCTGCTCCTATTGCACTATAGGCCTGTTCAATAACAACTGAAGTGAATCACTAGGTTCTGTTTTACTTGGCTACACATCGGTAGATTCCCTTTGGTTTAACATTGTTAAGATGGATTGTGAAGTTATGGTGCATGATGGAAGTTTGTAAAACTAGCTAGATTCTATAGATAGCATTTGGATGGGAATTCTAAACATAATATTAATATATCTGTCATCAGGAAGGGTTAAACTATGCACTAACATTGGATATGCTTTTCCATAGTACAGGCATCAGCTGATTGCAATATACAGCATAACCTTAGAAAATATAGAGCCAGGTAATATCTTAGATGTTCTCCAACCCAAGAACTCCAATCAGGGTGAAGGTACATATGTAACAGACAGAAAAATATCAACGCAATATAGTGTAGTAATTAATGCACAATGAAGTGAGTTGAAAAAGGTAAGTATCTGCACTCAGGTTTTACAGACATCATATAAAGGTCTTTATCTGCAGCCAGAATCTTCTCTTATGTTCCACATCCAAATGCAAATTGCACCTCAGAATAATAAAGGAAATAAATGTTTACAAACATTTATTGGTAAGCAGTATACATTTATATTCAAGTTATCAGCAAACAGTTCTTCACATTAGACATGTGCAAAACTAAAATTTTCGTTTCGTTTTCGTCCATTCGGACGAAAATGTTATTTATTTCGTCTAAAACGAATTTCGTTCATTACTGCATTTGTTTCAGACGAAATTCGTTCATTATTTTCATTTCGTTTCGTTTAATTCATTCGTTTTATAGAATACGTGTAATACTATTGGCTTTCTATAAACTGAACGAGAGCCCCATTCATAAGAAATTCTTATGAATGGGGCTCTCGTTCGGTTCATAGAAAGGCAATAGTACTACATGTTTTCTATAAGCCGAAAGTCTATAAACCGAAGGTCGCTCGGTTTATAGATTTTCGGTTTATAGAATACATAGAATTACATGTAATTCTATGTATTCTATAAACCGAAAGTCTATAAACCGAACGTTCGGTTTATAGACTTTCGGCTTATAGAAAACGTACAGTAGTAGTGCCTTTCTATGAACCCATTCATAATTCTTATGAATGGGTTCATTTTATGAATGGAGACTCTGTCTCTGTGCAGTGAAAGCCAATAGTACTATTACATTCATTACAAATGCCGAAAGTCTATAAACCGAACGTTCGGTTTATAGACTTTCGGCTTATGGAATACATATAATCCTATTGCTATTCTATAAACCGAACGTTCGGTTTATAGAATAGCAATAGGATTAAATGTATTCCATAGGCCGAAAGTCTATAAACCGAACGTTCGGTTTATAGACTTTCGGCTTATGGATTACATGTAATACTATGGGCTTTCTATAAACCGAACTAGAGTTCCCATTCATAAAAATTTATGAATGGGGACTCTGTTTCGGTTTATAGAAAGCTAAGAAGTTGAACGAATGAACGAATGGTTTAATATAAACGAAAATCATTCGTCCATTCGTGCTATAGTATTGGCATTACTATAAACCGAAATAGAGTCGGTTTATAGAATGCCAATAGACTTACATGCATTCCATAAACCAAAAGTCGTTCATTATGTCGGTTTATGGAATGTAGTGTACTATGCTATTGTATTCTATAAACTGACTCTATTTCGGCTTATAGAATGCCAATAGTACTACGAATGGACGAATGAATGAAAGATTTTCGTTTATTAACCATTCGTTCATTCGGCTTTCGTTAGCTTAGCATTTTCGTTATTCGTTTTTCGGACGAATGAACGAAAATGCTATTTTAGGACGAAAATGCATTCGTCCGAAAACGAATGCACATGTCTACTTCACATATGGAGCAAAGATGTAGGCACAAAGTAATCCAAAAAGGACAGCAAGCTAAAAAGGGCTTTCTCCCTACCTTACTGAGTCCGCTGGACATGGTCTAACTCTATCAGATAATGACTTATTAAGAATCTTGTCTCAAGATATTAAATAACATGTCCACCACCTGATAGAGCTTAATCAAGTAAATAGAATGCAACAAGGTACTTTATTTGTTTCTTTCTTTTCTTAAAGCATTTACATAGAAACATAGAAACTTTTGCCCATCTAGTCTGTCCACTTTTTGACAAAAAAATACTTTTCATTAGCCACTAACCTTATCTAATATATATTTCTATTTCTTTTTAAATATCTACAATAGATCATACATTCAGGTTTTGGACTACTTTGGTTATCCTAATAGCCCATGATTCCATGAAAGATTAGGCATTGTAGCAAATTTTTGTGCCAAAGTTATATCTTCCCCAAAGACTTCTAAGGGAGGGATAGAGATTATGAAAATAGCCAAAGTTCTCCCTAAATAAAAAATACAAATAAATAATTAAAAATAATTGGTACAATAAAAAAATAATATGTCCCTGGCCCATATAATATACATTAATGGCTCCCAGCCCCATGTTATGCAAATGGAATTCAGGGCAGATTTTCAAAATTCGGCTACGCAATATAGCCAACTTCAGTCGATATCAGCCACTTTTTTCCAATTTCGGGCCAAATTTTGGTCATATTAGGTTCAGGGATTTCAGGCCAGAGCGGTCTGTATTGAGTAGACCTTTTAATCAATACATCTAAGATGAATAGCTCATGAGATATTTACACTAAGGTTAGTTCCATCTCAGCAAAATGAAGCAGAAATGTAAACATTCTGGATTAGCCTACTGAAAGAGTTCAGCATTCAATTCATCATCCAACCTTTGTGTACCCACCATAGTGGACAACGTATAGGAGATACACAACACTTGCTGAGAAATGGCTGATAATTGCTGTAACATAGGAACATATTCCTAAGCATATGACTCTGTAAATGGACTACATCATTTAAAGTTGTGTTAAAATATTGAAGAGTCATAATCACTTTAACATAGTTCTCAGACTTCTTTAACTGAATCATGTTCTGATCATTGAAGCATTTCAAAGAATGAAAGTAAGATATTCCTGATGCTGCAGAGAATAATTCATTGACAGAGGCTTCACAGAGAACAATTTTCCCATCATATTCACAATGTTTAAAAATACTTTAAATATGGGATAATTATGTCTAATCCCTGTCCGTAGGGGGTATGTGTCATTTAAATAATATGCGCCAAGATGTTGAAGGATCAAGACATGAAATGATCATTAATCTATGTTAGGATTTATGCATTCATCTCTTTAGAGCACATGGAGGCTATTCACTAAATGGTGAGTTGCTGGTGAGTTGAGATTAGATGATTTGAGATGAGATGAATATTTAATCTCACCAATTTAATTATACATTGTGCAGGGACATCAATATGAGTTTGCTTAGTAGGGGAAACAATATATATTTAAAATGGTGAGATTAAATGTTCATCTCACCTCAACTCATCTTTTAGTGAATAGACACCTTTGTGTTAGGTATCCAAAAAGGTGATGTAAATTGAACCAATGTATGTAAAGTTGGATTTTTACAAATTCAATCAATTTCACTATTATCCTTAAGAGGGGCCTGTTACCCAAAACCTGGCTCTGCATATGTGTGGGTATTACCTTAAATAAGACTGAGCATCATGGGATATGTAGTTTCTGGATATCTGCAGTGTTGAGATTAGTCATCACTGGTATAAAAATATACAAACACCTGACATTTTATTGTTTGAGAAATACACAGTTCAAATTAAAAAGGTAAAGCCTGACAAAAGTATCACAGAAAATATACATTCTTG
Organism: Pelodytes ibericus; assembly: GCA_036172795.1. Classification (NCBI taxonomy): domain Eukaryota; kingdom Metazoa; phylum Chordata; class Amphibia; order Anura; family Pelodytidae; genus Pelodytes; species Pelodytes ibericus. The sequence continues at coordinate 138,444,828 of CM069861.1, forward strand.
AGTATCGTGTTATGTGGTAAGGGCAGAAGTATCCTCACTTATCCTTTTTTATAAGAGGAGGATTAAAAACAGGAGTTTAAGATGTGTGTCTTCTGAGTTTAGGATTTTTCTCTTACTTGAAAAAGTATTGACTTCTATTGAATGACATAAATAACATGTGCCAATATCTGGTACACTGATTGCTTATGACGGTAACAGTAAATGGGGTTAGGGCAAGGGGAAATTGTAGGCAATTTTTTTACGTTTGTTGAACTGAAGGACTGCATCAAGTGTAGATGTTTTATATAGAAATGCTTTAATGAAAGGATACATACAGTTATTGAGTTCTTTCTTGCTCTACATAATATATGAAGGGGTGGACATGTTTGGAATCTTAGGTGAGGTCTATCAAATTGTCTGTCGTCCTAATCAGGATGAAGGCGGAGGCAACATGCCCCCCTCAACAGCACTATACTGAGCAAAGAGGTGCTTTATTAGTATTTAATTGAAGCATTCCTATTTTTAAGGTCTGCATTTGATGCAATCTGTCACAGTTGTCATTTAACCCCTTTGCGACCGTATGACGAGTTAACTTGTCATAAGAGCCGCAGCATTACCGACCTTATGACGAGTTAACTCTTCATGCAGTCTAGCCGGCGGTGCGCTCCGTGTGCACCGCCAGCTGGTCTGAAACAGGTCCAGGACTCTGCCTCGCACCCGAGGCAAAGTTCCTGGTCCCGATCCACCGGTTTACGAGCATGTGATCGTGGTGATCACTCAAGCACCACGATAACATGCCAATTAGATGGCAAAGTCAATGTGTTCACAGAGAGTGACTTGTACGTAAATAATAAATAAATCAAACATTTCCTGAAAAAAAAAAAAAAAAAAAAGTTAACCCTTTCCTTGCTGATCATTGTTTTTTTTTTTTTTTTTTTACTGTGATTAGTTTCCTTCCCACTTTATGGCCCTCATTTTGCTTGGTTTTTTTCAAAATTAATTTTTTTTGCAACTTTAAAGTTCTTTTTAATAAATAAATTATGTTATTGTAATATATTAATGTATAATGTACAATTAACCCCTGCATGCCCATTCTGTGATTCTTATGGCTCTGACTAGTAAAATCACATCAAGTTTTTTTATATTTTTTTTAGGGGTGGGGGGGTGGGAACCTATATTTTTATTGGGTTAGTGTTGTGCTAGTTGCGTAGATTATTATTTCGAAAATAATGGGGAAAAATATTTTTTTGGCCCAAATTTTCCCCTTTTATTTGTATTTTTTACACAACATATAACTTGTATGGGCACGTTAACTGACATAGAGGAAAATTCAGTTTCAACAACTACATGTCAAAAATTGAAAAATCATTCTGGTCATTGGCCCAGAAAATCCCTGGTCCTTAAGAGGTTAATAGATGAGTTGTCCTTTATCTTAGTCTGCACATCTTGATAATGTAATAAATAAATGTCCCACTTTGAGAAGTAAGTGGGTTTTTTGTACAACATGTACAACTCATTAAGTATTTGCAATTAGTAAAACCTCCAAAATTTGGAAATGAGGATATGATTTCTGTATCAAACAATAAATTGTTGGAAAATGTCTTTCATTTTCTCCAGTGGTGACACGAAAACATTACATTCTATCACAGTCCTATTTCCACGGACACTTGAATCTATGAATTTACAGAATTGTTCTCACTGCACACACATCATTCTTGCAGATTTTAAAGCTGTCGCATGAAATCACTGGTGCATTTGTACCTCCTCTGAGAATACTAGAGATGAAAGAGACATTCCTTATATGACCAGGTAAAGTATCAGTTATCAATGTAAACTCAACCTCTGTAAAAAGACTTTTCATTATTCTTAATTATGGTTCTCTTCTATTAAAGTTGACAGGTTATTAAAAGGGAAGCGAACAAATATGTGTATTTAATTAGCACTCATTTTGAGAATATAAATTATAAAAAAGGAAACTGATTCTTTAACTAGCAACAAAAGCTAATACACTCAACATTATTTATATGCCCAAACACTTTAAACAGGTGGACAAAATAATAGAAATACATAAAAGTATATTTATATCAAGGTCTTATGGTGAGTAGGAGCACTTTGTGCATCCATTCAGTCAGTCTTGGAACCCTGTTATACAAGTCCTGAACATTGTAGTTGGATAATGCACTATTAATTAAGAAGAAAAGGTTCCAATTCTTTGAAGGATGAAGTAGGAGTAAATCTACTTTACTATTTTAGGTCTGGTAATTGATAGACAATGGAATGCCATATTAATTTCCTGATTTTGTTCAGTAGTGTGTATGGGGCAAGGGTGGGCTGACTGGTCGGTCATTCGAGCACTGCCAAGTGCCTGGGCCAGAAAGGTGGCCCGCTGCTGGCAAAGCCGCCCCTTTAAAAAAAGAGGCAGGAACTCCCCTCATGAGCACCTCATGAGCCCTCTGAACATTGAGCAGGCATCATGGTGTCAGTGCGGTACACAGATACCATGCTGCCTGCCACTAGACACCAGGGTGCTGTGATTGATGGCATGTCATGAGTCTGCAATGTGGGTGATGGGGCATATCATGGGTGTGCAATGTGGCTGATGGGGCATATCATGGGTGTGCAATGTGGGTGAGGGGATAATTCCTGAGGTGCTGGGGCATGTCCTGGGAGTGCAATGTGGGTCATAGGACATATTATGGGGTGCTGAGATAAATACTTGGTGTGCAATGTCCGTGATGGGGCATGTTCTGAGGTAAATCATGTGTGTACAATGTGGGTGATGGGGTATATCCAAGTGTTGCAATGTGGGTAATGGGGCATGTCCTGTGTTTGCAATGTGGGTTATGGGACACGTCCTGGGGTGCTGTGGGGGTGATGGGGCATGTCCTAATAACGTTTAATACTATGCTGTATATTTGCTCGAATATAAGATGACCTTGATTATAAGACGACCCCCAAACTTTGGATATTCCTTTAGGAAAAAAACTAAAAGCCTGACTATAAGACTACCCTATAGGAAAAAGGTTTAACTTGTATATATTCACATGAAAATTGCTTTTTAATATTTAATAAAAATTATGATATTAAACAAATGCATTTCTTATTTGTATTTACTTTTATGTGCCAATGCTGTATCTCTCTCCCCCAGTGTTATCTCTCTCCCCCTCCCACATTGTCTCACCCTCCCCCAAAACTTTTCTCTCTCTCCCCCTTCCTCCCCTTGTCTTTCTCTCCCCCGTTTCTCTCCCCCTCCCTCCTCTTGTCTTTCTCTTCCCCTCTCTTCCCCTCTCCCCCCTTGTCTTTCTCTTCCCCCTCCCTCCCTCCCCTTGTCTTTCTCTTCCCCTCTCCCTCTTGTCTTTCTCTCCCCCCCTTGTCTTTCTCTTCCCTCTCCCTCCCTCCCTCCCCTCTTGTCTTTCTCTTCCCCTTGTCTTTCTCTTCCCTCTCCCTCCCTCCTCTTGTCTTTCTCTTCCCTCTCCCTCCCTCCCCTTGTCTTTCTCTCCCTCCCTCCCCCCTTGTCTTTCTCTCCCCCCTTGTGTTTCTCTCCCCCTTGTCTTTCTCTTCCCTCTCCCTCCCTCCCCTTGTCTTTCTCTCCCCCCTCCCTCCCCTTGTCTCTCTGCTCTCTGTCCCTCACCTTGTTTCTTGATCCCTGGTGGCTAGTGGGTGCAGCCGGGGGATGTCTGCACAATACGTGCAGACATCCTCATAGCTGCCCAACACTTCTGTCTATTATGAAGGACAGCTGGTCCGTCATAATAGACGGAAGTGTCAGGCAGCATGGAGGATGTCTGCACTATCGTGCAGACATCCCCCATCTGCCCAGATATCCCTGGTGCCTAGTGGAGGCAGTCGGAGGATGTCTGCACGATATGCGCAGACATCCTCCGTTGCTGCCCAGGACCTTCCGCCGGAAACTTTTATAATGAAGCCGGAAGGACCCGGCTTCATCATAGAAGTCCTGGCGGTCGTGTCGGGCGGCAACAGAGGATGTCTGCGCAGACATCCACCTGCTGTTAGTGAGGGGGATCCAGGTCCCCTGCAGCTCTGCGGGGGACCTGGATCCCAGTCTTATAGTCTGACCTTGATTTGAGGTCTGATTATAAGACGACCCCGAATATAAGATGAGGGGTCTTTTTCAGAGCATTTGCTCTGAAAAAAACCTTGTCTTATATTCGAGCAAATACGGTATTTTAAAATATGGTTGTATTTATCCACCTTTTCAGCATGGTAGAATTAAAATAAAAAGGCGGAAAAATATAACTATTTTCTTGTTGGGGCAGGGTCTTGTATGTGGGCAGGGCTACTATGTAGGTGTGGCTTGCATGATCATCTATTGCTCGGGGGTCCCATGAGTTGTCAGTCCACCCCGGGTATGGGGCTTTTAATATCTTGGAATATGGGAACATCATGATGGAAACATGTCTGTTTCATAGGGTGCACCATTGTAGTCCTAAATGTTAGTCTACATTTGGTGGATCATAGGAGAACTGATGTAAGGAGAAGGAGGGAGTTGATGGATGAGTGAAAACTGATCAGTATTATGGGAGGATCCCATTTATTTCTCAATGTTTTTTTAAATTCTCATGGAATTTGTGTTAAATTCAAGATTATTTTCAGGCTTATGGTATTAAAATATTAAAGGAAGTAAATTTGCAGGTATGCTGCTATTCCATGTGCCAATAATGGTAATGTGTAATTTTCACAATGTAACCCATAATTTTGAGGTCTTGCTGAAAATGGAGAAAACTGAAGGTCCCCCTCCAGTTTTTAGGGTAAAGATGCAATACATAGAAGCTCATACTCATTTTAAATGGAATATACTATTTGCCTGAAAAAAATACTGAAGTGAAGAGTGTAATTTGTTATTAAATGCCCAATTTGATGTATTTTTACATTGAAAAATATTATTACACATACCTGCAGGTATAAAGAAGGATATGTTCTTTTTTTGCTGCATTGGGCTTACTATTTTAGCTTTAATTACTGATATCAGGAAGTGCAGAGAAAGGTCTAATCACTATCACACTTATTTGTTCAGTAATTTGGTGTTTTCCATTCAGTTGTAGAGAAATGTTGGGATTCTGGGGATTCAATTCTTTTTTGAGGGAAGAGAGGCAAGAATGGGCAAGCAAATTTTAGGAAATAAATTAGCTAGGTACAATGACATTTTACTATATGTATCAATGATGTTCTTCAGATACATTCAGTCTTGTTGAGTTGAATCTAGTACAACCGAAAGTAGCGTTATGACGGCTAGTAGTGAATCCCTACTCTTAATAGCATAGTTCGTTATCCCACAGATGCCCCATTAAAATTTGGTATTGCTCCACTTTTAGAGCCAGATGTATGCAATAAAAGTAAATATGTGTAAGAAGCATTAGTGATGACTGGACTGCCATTGCCTGGATATCCTTTAGTTAGAAGATCATCCTTGATACACAAAGGAAACTGATAAACCTCAAAAACCAAACCTATCTGGTACCTAATACCATTCTCTATTTAAGGCACTTTAATATTTTGTCATAGCCAATTCTGAATAGCACAGTGACACTCTCGAGATGTCCGTTGTGTAAGTAGATATAAAAAAGCATATGCATATGCTCTTACATATGAAGCAGCCATTATTTTTAGTAAATGTGTTTAATTTGAGCACTTGAAGCGCTCACCCCTCAGGCTTAGTTGAGTGCTTCCCGCCAAATGGGATAGGTGCCATTAATGTACCTTGTATGCTGCGGGAAGCAATATGTCTGATCTTTAACACACAAAGGCCCACTTCAAAGAAGCCACACGGGACTGAACAAACTGACTCAGTAGGGGGATATGAACCTAGCCCTCTCTGACTGAAGCAGCAGCCTGTGTTTGTAAACAGAGCCTGTAAGGACCAGTGGGAGATACTAGAACACAGTTAGCAAGTTAATTGGATGTCAGATCATCCCTCAAACACAGGCTAATGATCCATTCTGCCATGAAAAAGAGAGATTTGTAGTAGAATATCTACATGTGGCCCGTCTGTTTTGGAAAAAAGGATTATAGTAGGTAGAAGCTGAAGGAGCCTGTGTTTATATTGACATTAGCAGAATTAATGCTGAACAAGGTGTTTATGAGGTGTTTAAAGGCTTAGCACCTTGCATCACCAGAAAGAATTTTAATCTAGTATTTGCTTTATATTTTCTTTATGAATATCTTTAGACAAAGTGTAAGCAGGGTAGGGCAAGGATAGGGTCATAACACCAAAATTATTTGGTTTATCTATCAAATTAAGTATTTTAATAACATCTTCTTTATATATCTCTCTAATATTTTATAGACACATTTCAGTTTTATATCCTCTGTATGGAAAGACATTCTCTAAAACACACTTCTACTGCTGAAACTTAGAATACTAAGGGCTACTGCCATTGTATTTGCTCTGAAGAGGTTTAGGGAGCGAAAACTAAGAAGTAGCAACACCTCTCAGTTCATCGAGAGCAGCCCTACACACACATCATAAAGTTAAAAGCAATCGTCACATACATATAAAAATTAAGAAAAATATCATAACTATGTCCACCAGACCTTTTAATTAAATTAGCTGGGAAACTTCATGCATAGGGAGTGGGGGAAATAATAGTTTTAGGGATGCCAGGATTCCTGCTAAAACAGCCTTTGAGTGTTCCCCCTTCTTATAGAAATGTTTGCCTAAAAGAAGCATTAGGGCTTATTTTCAGGGGATGTCTTATTCATTTTTTTTAAATTGCACTCACAGGACTCTTAGCTTGCACTCAAAGGACCCCCCGTCCTTAGATTGCACTGACATGACCCCAAAATGTTTGATTGCACACACACAGGACCTCAAAGTGTTAGATTGCACACACAGGCCTTACCTCAGGCTCCCAGCACCATACCAGGATTTCCTGGTGCACAGGAGGGAATGGCTTAATGTCCTATCCAGCAAGGCAACGTCCGATATGCGTACAAAGAAAGTCAATCAGAGAAGCACACACCAAAATTACAATAACAGTAAAAGTAAGGTGCATCACCCCTAGGGGAGTCCAAACACTGCCCTTAATGCAAATATATACAAAAAAGAGGTTGGAGGAGCACACTATGCGTAAAGCAGCATAAATCCAGTTGTACAAATACACAAAAATGTATTAGAAAATAAATCACATCAAAAGCATTATAGTTACATATAACCAATGGGTAAAAGAAACAAATACTTACATATGCATAGAAAAGAATCGCATGAGCAAAAAAATCTAACAACAAGAAACACCACGGGAATAACAGGCACAGACAGGAGGGTCACACAGTGCAAAAACAAAAAATGGTCACTGACATTTCGGCTAAGTAGCCTTTATCAAGGAGACCTCATACTTCTGTTATGCGGCCCTCTCCACATCTCACAGAGGATGGGGCCTGCTGTCGCTTCTTAAAGTGGCCGCCTGCTGCTTCTTAAAGCTGAAGATATCAACTAGTGTTTATTTTTGGGGTAGGGATTATTTTTGGGGTAGGGATTATATTGCGAGCATCATAAAAAAAAAAAACATGCTATGGCTTATTTTTTGGTTAGGTCTTATTCGGGGGGAAATACGGTACCTCTATGCATGACTGGGAAATAGAAACAGTTCCTTGGATACACCTGTCGATTGCCCTATCTTCATTTCTCCACTTCTCCATGCAAATCCTCTTAAAAAGTCCACTTATCTTATATTCAAGGTCATCTTATAATCAGACCTTGAATAGAGCCACGTCCTCTACAGAACTGGTCTGTTCACTGCACACAAACATACAACAATGCTGCTGGGCACTTCTGCTGGGTCATCTTTGACAGTACACTGGGGTTTGATCTCAGAAAACCCAGCAGAAGTGTTGGTCATCATCGGAGAATGTCTGTGCACACCAAGCATCAGTTTGGCAACTCGTCAGATGCATTGGCAAGTCTGGGGTGCGCAGGCTAATAAAAGGAAATAAAACAAGAAATTAATTTTTTCAATTAAATTTTTTATTAAATATGAAAAAACAGTTTAAATGTGAATTAATACTAGTAAATCTTTTTTTTCCTATAGGGTAGGCTTGTATTTAGGCTTTTTGTTCTCCCCCTAAATTAATATTCAAAGTTGGGGGGGGGAGGGGGATCATCTTATAATCAGGGATGTCTATTCGAGCAAATACAGTATGTAATTTACTTTTTGTATTATATGGTGGTGTTTTTTGAAGATGTATTTTTATTGTTTGTTTGTTTATGTACTGTATATTTATGAAATCTTAATAAAATGAAAACGTGTGTATGATCATTGTTTTTTGCATATTTTGAAGCGCTGTCTATGTGTATATTTATGTTCTGATCTTTCTAGTAGACACATCACATCCTGCTGCTTAGAAGATTAGTAGCTTCCGTTCATTTCAGATTAGAAGAGCCTCCATTTACCCTATATTTAATTATTTAGCATTTGTACATGTTAGTGCTGTGTGTCATTTTTATTTTAGGAATTGCAGTCTAGTCCCCAAACTCACTTTGGTGCAAGATGAAGATTACTGTTTGTATAGTGCACAGGCTTTTTTCCAGTGTGCTTTGATGAAGGCATTCTGCATAAATCACATTTTTAATATTTGACTCAAGCCCTCCCTTGTGATTACTCTGCACGTTTACATTTTTACTGCAGGTGTGGCACCACTGATTATATAGACACTGAGGATATAAAGTTTTGTCTCATTTAGTCACTTCGTGCTCTTTCAATTGAACACATTATGTGGACTTTGAGTGACCTTGCTCTTGTATACAGAAGGGTCTCTTAACCGTGCAACATATTGTCTGATGACATCACTGGAGAGACAGGATATTACATTAATTTGAATGAAATTATTCTCATTGGTCCCTGCAGCAAAAAAAAAAAAAAAATGAAATGACTTTTTCTTGTTAGTGTGGGCAGTACTGGCAAACTGCTGTAATTTCACAATTTCATCTAGCTGTAAGTATTTTATATTTTAAGCAATACAAAATGTAACACATGCATTTTAAAGTATTTTGAAAGCACATTAATATAAATTAATATTTGGAAGATGCATTTTGGGCACTAGACAGTCCCTTTAAGTAAACTGTTTGAGTTATAGGGCCTTTCTATATGCAGACCTGAAATAATTACCATGACTTGTTGGTAACCAAGAAATGTTTACTTAATATTTAATAAATATTACCTTCCCATTATTTTAAATTTCTACTTAATTTCTACATTGTCCTCTAAAATAAGTTATGAAATAGATACGTCATAAACCTTCAGTAAGATAAAAAAAAAAAAGAACCAGAAAAAATTTATATTTAAATGGCCACCCAAATATTACAAATACTACAAAAATTAAGTTTTTAACATTGTTCCAAGCATAAGATTGCCACCTCTCCTTCAAAAAATGCTATTGCGTTAATTGACTTAAAATAAATTGGCCTCAAACCAATTTATCACTGGCCTGCCCCGACTCCCTATTGATAATAGGGGTCCTCAACACCCCATTGCTAACATTAATTTTAAAGCAAAGCAAATCAACATCCTGTTCTCCTTGAAAAATAGAGTCTTTTCACTAAAGATAGGGAATGGAGATGGGAATTTCAAAACTAAGGCCAAAGTAGCTGAGTTCATCTGCGCTGGAGAATTTTTCCAAGTTGACTACATTCCCAGCTCGATTCCCTGCAATGCTTTATTGAGTAGCCCCTTATATATTTTTAGACCTACTATTCGTTGGCGGTACATTTTCCTTGTAAACGTTGTGTTTATTAATGACTGTTTTCCTAATGCTTGTGATTGCTGAAAGAATTATTATAGCAGATCTGTAGAAAAGACATGCCAAGTTCATATAATGTATTCCTAGAATGAAACTGCGGCTGAAACTCAACCCTTCCTGATAGTATGAAACTGCTGCTGAAAAGCTGGGCACACTCCCTGCATTGCTTTTGTACTGCATTTGACGACTGGCTCTTTAAAAAAAACAATGAAACACCTTTCTGTAACTTGAGCAGATTTGCCTATTCTGGCTTTCATGATGAATGAGGTTCCTTTCATTCCATTAGTGAACATCATATAACATTTTCAGATAAGTATTTGGCATGGAGCTCTGAATTCGTGCTCCTTCTAATAGACAAAAATTGCACATGGACAAAAAATAAAGAATATGTATGAATGGGAATTATATTTAAAAGGTATAATTAAAGGGGCAGCCAACACATTTAAGTAAAAATGTTTTTATAAAAGTTCCCTATCATCACCATGGGTTAATTAAGTTATTTAACTACTTATTTTTAATGTTGTGTGCAGAGTTAATGAAGTAATTTCAATAACTTTATGGACCAAATAGGAGATAGCTGTTAGACATATGTATAAAGGATGCTACTGATCTGAGGGTCTATTTAATAAAAAGTGAATTGCAATGAATTGAGACAAGAATTTAAAACATAAGGCCATAGTAGTTGAGTTGGGAAAATGTTCTTATTCAACTGCATTGGAGAATTTTTCCAGTTTGGTTACTCTGGCCTGCTGGAAAGCTTTTTATTTTTAAGGGGGCCCACTGAGGTCCCCCAGGTCCTCTGGGCCCATAACAGGTGTAATGCCTGTCATTAACCTTATGGAAGCCCTGCCTGAAAGGACACATATCTGCAAAGCAGAAGAAGTAGAAGAGTGGGAACAGGAAAAAACAATGGGTTAGGAGAAAAAGGGCACTATGGAAGAAGGACCTCGTTGTCTTATTTTGCCTTATATTTTAAAATATAAGGCAAAATAAGTCATGGTCCCTACACAAGTATGTTTCCCAGGCCGACAACCTGTTTTCTCCTGGAAGTGTTATCAAAAATAGTCCAAAAATGTTTTCCTGGATTTATTACCTAAAAAATAATAACTTTCCAAAATCATATGTCAATTAAGCAAGTGTTCTAGCTGACTTTCTGAGCTAAGCCATATTTATCAGTTAACCATTCTCATTGACAAACATGCATAGCATTACAAGAACAGCAGCTCTGATTAAGGTTAATATTATCTATGGTATTAGAGAAATTAAACATAGTGACCAAATCCAGTTGCAGTATACCATCCAATGTTGAGAAAGAACTTTATTATGTGTAATCTGGATCTAGACCAATCTTTATGTTTTGTTGGTGAATAAAAGATGCCAGTCTGCACTTTTAACCCTTTGCCTGCTCAAATATTGAAATCTGTAAAGCTTATTTACAATATTCCATATGCCCAATCCCCTCTTTTTTGGTGTTTTAATTGTTCATAATGTGCCTTGGAGCGTATTTTCAGAAATAATTTCCTGCTACATTCCTGACTGTATTTGAGCCTAGGTTTATCCCCTTCCCTGCTGTTAACTGATCTGCCTCTCTGTTACTAGCAGCCCAAATAGACAGCCTGGCTCATGCTACCTGCTGATTAGATGGAGATTAACTCCCTACTTGCCATATGGACCAGTGACCTCACAAATTCCGCTTTCTTTACTCCATACCCAACAAGTATTTTATTGGGTTAATACAACTAAATTACCATGTAGCAGAGCTAGTAATCTGTTTAATATTTCTTAAAAATGATTATGTTCTATTATTAGTCAATAGAACATAATGGTCTACAGATTCTGCTAAATCATTTTTAAGATTGGATCAGTTGTATTTAAGATATTTTTGGACTACTTTTGGAAACACAATATTTTTTTTCTTTCATTAGAAATTCACTAATTTAGTATGTTTTAAAATCTTTGGAAAATGTTTTGTGCAGTGACTTTAACCTGACTGATGAACTGGAAACAGGATTGAAATGCTGCCTGCAGATCACTAAAATAAAATAAAAAAAACCTAGTTGGAGGTCTCTAAGATCCCCTCAGTAACAGGGTGGCAAACCAGTCTCTGGTTACTGGGTGTCCTGGGGTACTTTGCCTTAATTTTTCTTTCATTTATATGTTATGGGGCTGTATGCAAAGAAATCTCTGAGGTCTATTAACTAAAAACGAAGTGGCAGGTGATTTGATAAATATCTGCTGATATCTATTCAATGAAGAGAGAATTGCAGGGAAATGAGATGGGAATTTCAAACTTTAGGCCAACGTAGCTTAGTTGGAAAAAATCCCCAATGCAGCTGAATGGGTAATGTTTTCCACATCAGCTACTTTGAATTTTAGTTTGAAATTCCTATCTCAATTCCCTAGAATTCTCTCTTTATTGAGTAGACTCCATACATTCACTGACTGAACAATGTATTGTGCAGGGACAAGTCTTGTGATTGTGTCCTGCAAGGAAGAATAGACTTGGCCCAACAAAATGCATTGTAAGAAAAAGTGAGAGATTTCAAACATTTAACTATATATCATCCATGGCAGGTTGAGTTCTTCTAGAAGGAGACTCTCATCAGGTTGAGCCCTGCACATGTCCAGTTTTCCTTCAAATCACATTTTAGAGAATAAAATCCTCTGTCCTCTGTTTTTGTGTTGGACAGCTCCAGGAACTTTTCAGAGAACCTTTCGACACTACTTTGAAGATTTTTCTGTATGTTCATTTCATTCTTGTATTCGTGGCTATGTTGGTTGCCTATCATTCTCCTTTATCCACTACTTTGAATAGTGAAAATTAAATGGAATTAATAGAGGAGAATCCAAGCTGATTATTTATTATTACAAATGGCCTTCCCCTCTATGCTTTCTCGAATAGACCCAAGTGTCTTGGTATTATGATCTTTTCTATTTTATTTCATCAATTTTTATGAGATTGTTGACAATAGTAATAATCTTACTCCACCATCTATTTTATTTTATCAGAAAGGGTATGAAAAACCTTGCCTGATTTTGCAATACCATTTTCCAATTCTATGTGAATATGTAAAATGAAAATCAGACTTGATTAGTAATTTCACCATGAAAAGCCCAAATATTTTTCATGATATTGAAAGCTTTAGTACATAACACAATAAATACTCTGAAATATAATAATTTTAAATAGTATTGCTTACGTGTAGCAAATTCATCCCTGTCACTAAGCCTGTAATAGGTAAGCACTTTCATTTTTTTATTAAACAATTCCAATTAATAATGCTATCTATCAAGTACAATATACAACATAGAAGACATACACAAATGTGTATTTGTTAACACAACATAAACTGATGCCTATATTGCTCTAAAACTATTTTACCAGTATTTACAATGTACTTAAAGTCAAATAGGATAATATTTTTTTTTCAACTTATTTAGGAGATTTCTTAAAACTTAATGTTATGAGAATAGATTTCTACTGTATTTAGAGTGTGAAATGTCAGACTGAAGGACAAAATACTTGCAATGAGTGGGAAACTACATACTTCCTAGTGTTCTTAATCAAGACTACTGGCAAATGTGGGACTACAAACACTTTATTATACCTTTCAACAGTGCATCAAAATAGTAGTCATATTAGGGATGCCAGTAAGTCTTCTTGGTTGAGCCATGTGAGGTGGAGCTACACTAATAGACAATTTCTTCTAGTAGAGGTCTCTCTGTCTAGGCATATGCAAGATCCCATGATCTATGGATTACCTCCAGGTAGACAAGAAATATAATAATTAGGAGAACCTGCCACAATAGTTCAGTTTATCAATAAGTACCATTACCCATTGATGGTTCCATTTCCATAAGTTCTTTGTGCCTGGTTTTCTGGTATTGCCATACTCCAAGTCTATCCCTATAGTCTGGGGTATGGAGTATACCTTGAACTTTCTGGGATCCTACTTTATACTGAAGTGGCATTATCTCCTCTCTGGAGAAGTGTCTTGGTGCCAAGGCCCCACCTTCCCAGGGCTGGACTCACCTTGGCCATAAGTAGGCTTACTGGAAAATTGTACTTTTATAGTCTTTTGTAAAAGGTATAGACTTGATCTTGCAACAATAATTATGCTTCTGCACTATTATAACATATTTTAAGGGAATGTATTTAAACAGTTCCATATGTGTACATAGAATACAGGGGCATTTGAAAATGTATCATTATATGTAGCACTCTTAATGTCTAGAAACATAGTAGTTTTCCAAACCTTAAATTTAATTTCTTTTTGCCATCTTGTGGTCATTATTGCTATGTTAGAACCCTTATATATAATTTGGTCACCACTTCATTCTTTTATTCAGGCTGTTTATAAAAATGTATACTTTAGGGGTATAAGTAATACACTGTTGCCCAGTGTGCTTTCTTCATTATATCCAGTGAAGCAATTTAATAAATATAGTTTTAATAAGCATCCCCTTACAGTATGGTGATGTTACCCTAACCTGTAGGGATACAAAAACATGGTTGCAGGAGCAGAGCTGGGAGGTGATTAACAAAATTCAATCATCTAACTACTTATGTTGTGTTATGTTTGCTTTTTTGTAATGAAGATTTCCTGTCTATTCATTTTAGGAGGTTTTAAATATTGAACAGTTCATTCTGACCTCATCTGTTTATATTATTTAACCAAACACCAATACTGTGTTTCATATAAAATAATGATTTTTTCTGCAGGCCAGTTTTCCAAATGCATTAATCATCCCTAACCTTACAGTATTTATTAATTAACAAATTAATTTAAGAGCATTATTTGCGTCTCTAAAGACACAATGAAAAACCCCATAACAAGCCACATCAATATTAGAGTAATATAAAGTAGTTGATAGTAATTTAAAGACATGCATAAAATTGATGCCTCTAGTTAAAGCCCAGCCCTTTGCTGCAGCAATATATGCATTAAAATTGGATTTTTTTTCAATAATGCTACAGTTGATCGCATGGGTGGTTCCACATTTTTGGGGACTCCATGCAACAAACTCTCTGTCCCCCACAAACACATATGTACCACCCCCCCCCCCCCGAGCTATTTGCCTGCTCTATATCATTGCTTCTTAAACCTGTCCTCAAGGCCCCCAATGGTCCAGGATTTAACGATTACTCAGTTGTGTTTAAATAAGAATATCTATAACACCTGGTGTAGTTCCCTAACCGTTAGGAAGCCATACCACATGTTATACATATTTTTACTTAGACACAACTGGGTAATACCTAAATCCTGGACTGTTGGGGGTCCTTTGGAACAGGTTTGCGAAACCCTGCTCTATATAACCCCTTGTTAAATGCTGTGGAGCCTTCAAAGCAAGCGGGGGCCCTTAGTGGCTTCTTATTTTGCTTAATTTGCTACCTATAGGTATATTATAGAAATGAGGGAGAAGATTACAAAAGATGCTGCTAGAGTTGTAAACAGTTTAATTTGTAGAGCATTCAAAATAATCCAGATGTCCAGTTTCACATTACCTGTGAATAACTATGATATGAACAGGACTTTTATTGTGACTACTTACTACCTGACAAACGACCAGGTATTGAGTTTAATATAGATGATGCCATCCTAATATGTCGTATTCATATTTGTGGAGAGAACCTATAGGAACTGATATAAATAATTAATCAGTAGATTGGCTGCTTGCAAGATTTAAAAAGTTCGACAGCAATAATATTACAAATAAAAGCAAACACTTTATTGATTCATTGAATTCTTTCTTATTTTACTTTTTATTTTATGAAAACATTCTCCTAATTACCATACAATGAACTGACATTGGATTCTTTGACAGACTTAGTAATGAATACCTGCCAGGTAAGAGGAATGTTCACATACGTGGACTGACTAAAACCAATTGGAATAATGCTAAATAAGCAAATAAAGGCTTTCCCCTTTAATTGGGGCCTTTTAATTTTGGTTTCACAGGTGATGGAAATGAGTTTTGAACCATGAACTTGTTTCTTTCAAATCTTTTTTTAAAAGGGCTTACAGAAACTCAGGCAAACTCAAAGCTGTAATTAGTAAGTTCAAATTATCATCTCAATGTCACTGACTTTTGTACGCAAATTAGTATGGTTAGATATTTTTTGTACCTAGGTCATGTGCGACTAACACACTGTTCCATATGTTTATCCGTTTTCCACGCACACCATTTGTATTGTAGTACTTTTTCTATTCATACAGTTCATTAATTGGAGTACCTAATTTATAGCAGTCAGTAAATACTGGGTATTCTGATATTTATCACATGCCCATTTTAACTGGATGTTTTTAGATCTATATTCAATATAATATTTTGAGATGGTCACTTTTAGGGCTCTAAGTTATAGGTGCAGTTAATTATAATCTCCATTCAAAGGAAAGTCAATTAAAGTGAAGTGGGCAGCCACAGACATTCTTTGCATTATACTGACATTTATTTTCATGGTGCCAGTAATGTACTCAATGCTTGGTACAGTGTGTAAAAAGGGAAATACAATAGACAATCAAGGAAAACAGGAAAACAGGTAAAGGGTGTGGTTGATAGGAGACAATAAAGGTGCTAGAAAGGCAGGAAGCTAAGTTAGTGATACTGTATTCGGGGACCGTGACAGCTAGATGGGTCTGTCCAGGGGTTACTTAGTGAGTGTTCCAGTTCTATGCATTGTAGTGTCTTTTGAAAATATGAGTTTTGCTGTACTTTTTGAAGAGGGTGAGTGAGGGAGAGAGCAGTATAAAGTATTATATTGGTCGGGGAATTGCCTCCATGTAGCATAATCTACTACTGTCAATTTGTATGTTTTCCCTGAGGGGCTAGGTCAGGGCAGTGTTCCTACTATGTAAGCATCCACCTGGCTGAATGGTTAATCTATGATGGGCATCACAGGCAGGGGCGATCCAGAGTCTGATCTCTGGAGGGGAACTGCACATGTCCATCTGTATTTTCCTCTCCCACATGTCTGTCTGTCTTTTCCTCTCCCCATGTCCTTCTGTCACTCTTGTCTCTCTTCCATGTCTGTCTCTGTCCTATCGCTTCCCATGTATGTCTCTCTCCTATTACTTCCCATATTAGTCTCTCTCCTATCACTTCCCATGTCTGTCTCTCTCTCTCTCTCTCTCTCTCTTTCTCTCCTCTCCCTGCCCATGTCTGTCTATCTCTCCTCTCTCTTTTAATGTCTGTCTTTCTCTCCTCTGCCTTCCTATGTCTATCTCACCTCTGCCTTCCCATGCCAGTCTGTCTCTCTTCCTTACCATTTCTGTCTCTCTCCCTTCCAATGTCTGTCTGTCTCTCTTCCTTCCCATGTCTGTCTTTCTCCTCTTCCTTCCTATGTCTCTCTCTATTCTCTTTCCCATGTCTGTCTTTCTCCTTCTCCTTCCCATGTATCTCTCCTCTTCCTTCCCATGTCTGTCTATCTCCTATTCCTTCCCATGCATGTCTTTTTCCTCTACCTCCTATGACTGTCTCTTTGTCCCTTTACCCATATATGTCTATCATCTTCCCCATGCTTGGCTCTCTGCTCTTCCCCATAGCTGTCTCTTTTCCTCTTCTCCCTCCATCTGTAATCTTTCTTCTCCCTGTCTGGGTTCTCCCCGTCTGTGTTCTCTCCTCTCTCCCCATCTGTGTTCTCCCTGTCTGTGTTCTCTCCTCTCTCCCTGTCTGTGTTCTCCCCGTCTGTGTTCTTTCCTCTCCCTCCCTTACCCGTCAGTGTTCTATCTTCTCCTCCCTTCAGTGTTCTCCCTTCTCCTCCTGTCAGTGTTCTCTCTTCTCAACAACCATAGGCTATAAGGAGAGGCAAATTATTTGAACTCTAACTTGACCTCCAAGATCGGTGGTCAAGTTTCATTTAGAAGAAAATCTGTATTTTGAATATTTCCTATTGAAAGTAATGGGAGGTGAAATTATCAAACTTGACCTCCTATGGTTTTAATTCAAATCAAATTCAGGTGCTGAATTTGAAGGTCAAGTTTGACTTAAAAAAATGGCAGCTGAATTTTTTTTACGATAGGAAATAATGGGAGGTGCGTTTAGAGAAGTGAAATTTTTGGGGCATTCAAAGTCAAACTTGACCTCCCAACTTGACCTCTCGAGATGTCAGTGAACACCGATTTTTAATGCTTCCTATGTATCTCGATGGCTATTTACGGTGACAAGGGGTGAACTCAAAAACTTGACTTCCTCGACATATTGTCATATTTTAGAGAATATAGCCAATAGTGTGTATGCACTGACAAGTGATGTGGAGGGCTATGTAGCTTAGAGTTAGTATTTTAAATTTGATCCTAGAGGGAACAATAATCCATTGGAGGGCTTTATAAAGTACAGCAGCAGATGAAGTACTGTGAGTGAGAATGATAGGTCTAGCAACAGCATCTTTGATAAATAGCAAGGGTAATAGGGAGGAAAAGGGAGGACACTCAGTTAAGTAATAAAGACTAATTTATACTTGGTGCTAGTGGAATTCAATGTAAACGTTTACATTTATTGAAATACTTACCTGAAGTCAGCTTCCCTGCATGTGCATTATGTTGATCAAGCCATATTCACGGCAAAAAATGTATATAAACTTGTATGCTCTTGATATGATGACATTTGATTTTGTCACAGGTTACCTACAGTGCAGAGCTGTCACTAATTGCCTCTTTTTCAGAAATCAGATCTTAAATATGCCTGGAAATAAAACTGTGTCTTTGAAAATATACATACATATTAGCAATATTATAAAAAAAAAGGTCTATATTGTAGTTTAAAGATGAAACATTCTATAAGAGAGTAGATTATTTTAAAACAACACATGGATGAAAAATGTTGTTAGTGTTGTAAATTGTGTTATAATGTATAATAATGGTATAATTAAAAGAGGATATTTGGATATAGTTAAATGGACTATAGAGGATAATTTTTCTAAACTGAGTTACATTATGACTCAGAAAAGAAGAATGATTATTGCAATTTTGCCACAGTAAATTTGATTTAGAATATTAAATAGGAACAACCTTTCCAAGCAATTTGTGCTTTGTTCATTCCACATTGTGAAAAATACAGTAGTGATATTTTGGTTTCTTTCCAATACCAACATAAAAATATCAATGCAAATTCAGATTTAAAAAAATACATTCATGCAACAAAAAGTTAAATTTAATGATAAACCACTATAACCATGTATGACCATATGCATAGAATGTGATTTAACAGGCACCCTAATGCCGCAAGACGGTGGCACCATATTCCCCCAAACTAATATCCTTAAGTATTGCATCCACAAGAGTTGCTCAGCACCCGGACTGCAATCACAGACCTTGCCCAGCACCCAGATTACATCCACGGGACCTCCCCAGTGTCCATATTGCAGCCACAAAACACAATAGTGTAATATGATCAGAACACCAAAAGAAGTGATGTTGGGGATAATGCACTCACTAGAGGTATTCAGAAGAACAGGCCCATCAACAAATGTAGATATTCATGCACTGGAGGAGTGCCGTTTTGAGACAGCTGCACACAATTAGGAAGGTTGTATTTTTTTTCATATTGGCGTACAGCTTACACTCATGTTGATTGTGTGTTCTGTGTTTTTATCCACAGGCATATAGACATCCCTGGGCATGTCTGGAGTCTGAGCGCCAGCAGATCATGTGACCCCCAATGCTTTGAATTCCCTAGACATGAGTGGCATGTGACAGGCAGCCTGAGAGGATGTCTGAGCTCCTGGGTAGCACACATGGATCGAGCGGCCTCCACCATAGATAGAGAAAACCCAAAAATAAAAATAATGATAAAACAATGGCAATAGTGCTGGCTGCAACACCCAACACACATTTCACCAAACAGCTTCATCAGGAGCAAAGTTAAAATGAGCTGTGCTGAACTGTGTTTAAATTTAGCAGTATACTTTGTAGGCAGAGGTGTATCAACCAATGCAAAAACACATAGAAACATAGACACCCAGAATAACTTTAGCTTTCAATCAGACGATCAGTAGGGCGGAGTGGGAGATAACAAAGAGGACACCCCTAACCTCTTCAGCAACCAATTTGTGGTTCAGATATGCAGTGTGGGAGGTTTGGAGCTGAAACTCACTCTACACCCCCATCAGCTGTGGATAGACATGTCCTCATTTACCCACATACAATTACTGGGCTATGTTATCTCTATGGTAGTGTGTACCATATGAGAATGTCCCTGTAATATCCATGTTATATAGTGGATAGATAACCCATAACATTGTGGTTGATCTTTATTCTACACAGAGGACAAAGTGAGATACCCATACATTGTTTTACTGTATATTACTGTCAGGGTCCAACTCGTGTTCAGACTCACTCAGGTTGTCCCAACTCGTGTTCAGACTCAGTTATTTTCTTATCCCTTTTGCCTTGTTTTGCTTATTACTTATGCTTGTTCCTGCCTTTGCTTTGTAGCCCTGTACCTTGCTACTTCTTTACTAAGCCACAGAGTGGTACTCCAAAACAAGAAGAAAAGGAGGAGCACACAAAACAATTAAGTGATATACATCACAAATTTATTATAGCAAGTAGATAATAGCATGTAAATAAGCACAGACTATACAAAATATACACAAAAAAATTAATTATTTACTTACAAAAAAGTATAAATGTAGTGTAAAATCACAAACACAAGGATTCATCAAGGCCCATTGTGCGGAAACACTGGGTTGACTTCCGGGTGTTTTGCCCTCTGCTGTTGCGATCCTTGTGTTTGCTTTTTTACACTGCATTTATACTTTTTTGTAAGTAAATCGTTTATTTTTTTGGTGTATATTTTGTATAGCCTGTGTTTATTTACATGCTATTATCTACTTGCTATAATAAATTTGTGATAGTAAAATTGAAGGCCCACACAGAGGTTTTTGGAGGCACAATGCCCAAAAGCCCCATTTAAAAATTAAATATTAAAAACCTATGTGCCATGGGCTGACCAAATGCAATCCCACCCTTTGAGTGCAAGAAGGGTGGACAGTGAAATTACTGACAACCTCCCTGGTATACAAAGGGCGCCCTGTAAAATAAAATATTACCTGCATCCAAGTTCCAGTGGCAATCATCGATGCCCTGGTTCCTCATCTTCCTGCCCACAAAACGGTCCAGCCTAAAATAAAAATTATAAAAAATTACCTATATCAAAAAAAAAAAAACTTAAAAAAAAAAAAAAATTCTGATACGCATCTATCACTATGCATCCTGCCTTGCCAGAGTACAGGCTGCAAATTAAATATAATCCCAGGTGGTAAGCAGCCAGTGAGGCAAGGAGATCCATTTAGAGGGAAATATGGGTAAAGGGAGGGTGATCATTTTCCTTTCTTCATGTGACAGTTTCTTTGTATAATGTGTTGACATTTTTCTAAGCATGAGTCAAATTGAGAGCATTGCTGGGGCCACTTTGAGAACTGTGTCTAGGGCCCAACAGTGCCTTAAAGAAGCCCTGCATGTCAGTGTGGGCTGTTTTCTGCATTCTGCCACAAGCAGAGAGATGGTTTAGCCTTGAACATTAATTATTATTATTAATGGAAGCTATCCCATAGTCAATGAATAGATAAGCTCTGTGCATGTCTAGATGAAGCAACTTTAAAGTGACAGAGACATCCTACCTTTAATAATAGTAAATAACTCAAATAAGTAGCATATCTGCCTGAGATCCTAATAGTAGAGTTCTTTTGCAAATATGTATAAATTACATGCACCAGATATTTCTTGGGCTCAATATATATATATATTTTTTATCTTTACATGTATTGAATATATGACTAACCCAGCAATGAGTTTCTGTCAACATATTTACAATTGAAAATTGAAAATTATTTTTACCTATTTTTAGGGCTGAGACACTTTTTTATAGTTTACCTTTCTTCAGTTATGGGGGGCATCTTTTGTGACGCGAGGAACTAGTACTGCTGTACTACTACAATTCTTTAACGAGTTTTCTCCTTTGGCCCACTGCCATGTGTTTTAACCTTTTTTCCCTCCATGAGACACCCATGTTCTATTGTCCTTTCACAATACACACCTCCTTAACTGATTTTAATTACTAACTACATGTACGCATTCCTTGGATAAGTCACTCCCTCTAACTTAATGTTGCAAATGCGAGCATTGAATTATGCTTTTTTACTTAATACACAGGTTTAAAATTATGATAGCCTTCCTCTAAATAGCTAATAGTGTTAGTATCATTTCAATTTTAACATTTTTTTTTCATTATCTCACTCTTTAACAGACCCTTTGGCATAAATGTATTTGCTGAAAAATAAACCATTAATTCATAATGTGTACTTTTTAATTTTCAACTGATCTGACATTTACAATGTCAGACGTTGGGACTTAAACATTCCAGTGGAACACCTTCATTCAAGGATAGACAAAGCATATTGGCTAAAATACATGTATCCATTTACTACAAGCTCTGTACACCCTTACAAAAGATGCAGTTATTCACCAGCTGTTATCAAGGCATACTGAAAGTGTGTACTCACCCTCAGTGGAAATCACCATCCACAAAATGTGTTTGGATTAGTCTATGGGTGTTTGTGGTTTTCCATGTATTATATTCTATACTCGCAGACGGGATTAGTGCAAGAAAAGCATAGGGAGGAAGAGAAAAGCAGCAGCACGCGCAAGGGTTAAACCTTTTAACCCTTTACAGATTTCTTTTTAAGTTAAACCTCTTAAAGCTTCCATTGAATGAGGTTGCTCAATGATCATGACCAAACAATAGTAAAATGAGACACAATGGAACACATCATTTAAAATCAAGGAAAAGCAAGTAATTTAAGCTATTTTTCATTCTCTTTCAAGATTCTTGAAAGATGAATTCATGTGTTTTGTTACCTTATACCAGTATTTGTATTGCTTAGTTAATTGTGTTATTATTCTACTTAATGATCCAATTATTTATGCTTGTGGTGTAACACCTACTTTATTTTGGTTAAATGTAATACAGGTTTAAATCTAAACATATAGGTGCAACAGAGATAGTATATATCACAGAAGAGGTTCATGTTCATGTAAATGTGTGACTGTTGTAAGCATAGTGTACACACAATATAAATGATTAGTAAAAACAATCTAATTAAATGTACAGTGTATTTAACTAAAATATTTACTAAAATCACAATGACAGGTTCACGCCAGCCAGTCACTATTACTGAATCATTTTGTTATCTCTATATTTAATGATTTGTGTGATGAATTCTTTATTGTGCTGACCCCAAACACTTTCTAACATTTTTGTATATCTTTGGTTCTATTACTGAAGTATTTTGTCCACATCACATTGAATATAGGGTTGCCACCTTTTCTTAAATTAAATACCGGCCATGCTATTACTTCCATAGATTTAACATTGGGGCCAAGCCAATTTTATACCGGACTGCCGGTAAAATACCGGCCAAGTGGTAACCCTACATGATTATGCTGACAACTCCTGATTAGCAAGTTAATGCATTCACATACTTTACTCTGAAGCGTAAATACTGCATCATACTAAATTTTAAATTAAAAGGCAGCTATAAGTACTGTTGCCAAGAGAAATGCAAAAGATAGCCAAGATGGAAGAATATTTAATCCATTTTATTTAACAGTCTTTTCAATGCAGCTGAATGGGAGAATTTTTCCAACTCAGTTACTTTGGACTTAAGTTTGAAATTCCTGTCTCAGTTCTCTGCAATTCTCTCTTTTTTGAGTATATCCTGAAATCATACAAACATGTGGAGACAGCAAGGTGGAGAAATTGAGTGTGGATCAATAATAAAGCTGTAAATGCATTATAACGGACAACTGAAAATAACTGAACACAGGATGAACTGGGACAAAAACTGCTGGGGAACAAATTTGATACAAATGTACATAACACATGTTCTTGCCGCACAGCTGACCAGTGTACTTCAGTCTTTTACTTCAATACAATCGAAAATATCACTGCACCTTCAACTATATTTTTTAGACTTGCACATTAAAAAACTATTCTACATAAAATGGATTAAGAATAAAACCGGTTAAATAGTATTGTTCAATATGCACAATTTCACTGAATTTGTTTACTGTGATGGAATGCAAAAAACAACTTGCTTGACATGTAAGCAGAAAATGAAACCTATATGTAAGCAGCACCTGGTTGGGTCCTCCTTCAGAAAATTCAGTTGGTAGCTTGCAGCTTTTAACCCACCAAAAATAATAAAATTTCCCTGCAACTGAGTATGTGATCGATTAGAACAAAGTCACGTAATTCTCAGAAGTGTCTCAATATAGGGTGAACTATGCTACAGATTTAAATTACTATTTATAACAACCAAGAAACATATCTGACAATTCCTATTCATAAGATCACAATCTGAACTGAAAGGGCCCCTCAGCAAATAGCGATTTTTAACCCCTTATTGACATTACTTTTTTGGCTTGTCCGACGCTTGGTGACATGGGCTGTTATAACATTTCTGAGGTGTTTGTGTTTTGCTGTAATTTATTTCTGTCTCATTTAGTGTACCCACACAAACTATATATCGTTTTTATCGTCATAAGAAGGGCTTTCTTTTGATACCATTATTTTGATAATAGCTTATAATTTGATGTAAAAAAAAATAATAAAATATGGCAAAAAAAAATGTAAAAATTTTTTTATAACTTTTATTTGAAAAATCGTATACTCATGTACAAGAGACAACAAAAAAAACACTGCTAAATAGTTTCTAATATATGTCCTGAGTTCAGAAATAGCCCATGTTTTATGTTTTTGTGCTTTTTTATTCATGTTACAGGGCCATAACTATAAGTAGTGCACAGCTATTTTAAAATCCTTTTTTTTCTTCAAAATTAGCGATAGTCACATTGTAACACTGATATCTGTACTAAATCCATGAATGACCCCCAACATGAACATATTTTTGAAAACTAGACCACTCGGGGCATTTAACTTGGGGTATTTTGACACATTTCATGTAGCCATTTTTTTTTAATTTTTCACATAGATTGCAATTTAGGTAAACATTACCTTAAAATGTGAAGGGGTATTTCCAAATAACACCTCAATATGTGTTCAGCAACATCTCCTGAGTACAGGGATACCACCCATGCATAGGTTTGTTGGTTTGTTTTGGGGCTAAAAGGCCACATTTAGGGGGTGCGCATTTTGGTTTTCCAACTTGGAATTTTGGCATGCAGAAAACCTGCGCCCATGTCCCATTTGGGACATTTTTGAAGCCAGAAAGTGTATTCTACCCCACAGAGCCATATATTTTTAAAAAATATACACCCTAGGGTATTTCAAATGGTAGTATTTTAACACTTTCCATGCACTAATTATACCACCAGCCTATGTCAATGTTTTGGGTAGTAATTTTTTTTCACATACATTGTACTTTGGGCATGAATTCACAGATCCTGTTACATGTCAGTGCCAAACAACACCTCAATATGTGTTCAGCAACATCTCCTGAGTACAGGGATACCACCCACGTATAAGTGGGTTAGGTTATTTGGGGGTTAAAAGGCCACATTTGAGAGGTGCGCTTTTTGGTTTTTCAACTTGGAATTCTGACATGCAGAAAACCTGTCCCCATGTTCCATTTGGGACATTTTTGAAGCCAGAATGTGTATTTTACCCCACAAAACCATACATTTTTGCAAACTAGACACCCTAGGGTATTTCAAATGGTAGTATTTTAACACTTTCCATGCACTAATTCTACCACCAGCCTTTGTCAAATTTTAGGTTAGTAATTTTTTAATGTTTTGTTTCCACATACATTGTACTTCGAGCATGAATTCACAGATCCTGTTATGTGTCAGTGCAAAACAACACCTCAATATGTGTTCAGCAACATCTCCTGAGTCCAGGGATACCACGCATGCATAGGTTTGTTGGGTTGTTTGTTGGCTAAAAGGCAGAGGTGTCGCTAGGGGGGGGCTACTGGGGCTGAAGCCCCGGATCTCCCCTCCATAGCCCTGAATGGAGACCCTGACCACGCCCCCTCGCGCTCGGCTCCGCCCCCTCACGTTCGATCCCGCCTCCTGCATGCTGTATGCTGAACAGCAGCAGACTCCATCCCCTCACGATAGGCTCCGCCCCTCGTGTTTAGCTCCGCCCCCTCAAGTTTTGCAGGTGAGTGTTTGGCAGAGTGTGAGTGGCAGAGTTATTAGTGTGCAGGTGTATGTATGTGAGGTAAGTGGCAGAGTGTAAGTGGGTGTGAGTGGCAGAGTTATGAGTCTGCATGTGTATGTAAGTAGCAGACTGTGAGTGGCAGAGTTATTAGTGTGCATGTGTATGTATGTGAGTGGCAGAATGTAATTTGCAGAGTATAAGTGGGTGTGAGTGGCAGAGTTATGAGTGTGCATGTGTATGTATATGAGTGGCAGAGTGTAAGTGGGTGTGAGTGGCAGAGTTATGAGTGTGCATGTGTATGTATGTGAGTGGCAGAATGTAATTTGCAGAGTGTAAGTGGGTGTGAGTGGCAGAGTTATGAGTGTGCATGTGTATGTATATGAGTGGCAGAGTGTGAGTGGCAGAGTGTAAGTAAGTGTATGTGTGTGAGTGTGGCAGAGTGTGATTGGAAGAGAGTGTGTGTGAGTGTAAGCATGAGTGGAAGAGTTATGAGTGTGTATGTGTGTGAGTGGCAGAATGTAAGTGTGTGTAAGTGGCAGAGTGTGATTGTATGAGTGAGTGTGCAGAGTGTGAGTGTTTGGAAGAGTGTGAGTTATGAGTGTGCGTGTATGTGTGTGGCAGAGTGTAAGTGTGGGTGAGTGGCAGAGTTTTGGAGTGTATAAGTGTGAGCAGCAGAGATATGAGTGTGCGTGTGAGTGAGTGTAAGCATGAGTGGAAGAGTTATGAGTGTGTATGTGTGTGAGTGGCAGAATGTAAGTGTGTGTAAGTGGCAGAGTGTGATTGTATGAGTGAGTGTGCAGAGTGTGAGTGTTTGGAAGAGTGTGAGTTATGAGTGTGCGTGTATGTGTATGTGTGTGGCAGAGTGTAAGTGTGGGTGAGTGGCAGAGTTTTGGAGTGTATAAGTGTGAGCAGCAGAGATATGAGTGTGTGTGTGTGAGTGTAAGCGTGAGCAGCAGAGTTATGAGTGTGTGTGAGTGGCAGAGTGTAAGTGTTCGAGAGTGAAAGCGTAAGTGGCAGAGTTAGGAGTGTGTGTCAGTGGCAGTGAGATTACTAGGAGAAAATGTGATTAATTACTATTAATCATATTGAATGTGATAATCAAGTGTGAAACAGTGCTCATACCATTTTTATTTTCACACCTGATTATCACATTCAATATGAATAATAGTGATTCATCTTTATATATAGTCTTTATGTTGATGGCAATGAGTCCATACACATGGCATTAAACATCACATGGACCTCGTTATACTATTAAACCCATACATTATGAGTGTATGAGCTGCTCATTATATTATAGGCTTTACTCATGAAAGAGAGAATTGCAGGGAAGTGAGATGGGAATTTCAAAATTAAGGCTAAAGTAGCAGAGCTGGAAAAATTCTCGCATTCAGTTGAATTCCCATCTCAATTCCCTGCACTTCTCTCTTTTATTAGGTTGGTAGAAGGAGCATACCTTCATACCTCAGCCTATTCTCCCCAAGTTTTTTACCCCTTTTTATTAAAAAATTAAAAATATTTGTGATGTGAGTGTGAGAGTTGCAGGTTTACACACGTGTCTGCGTGGCAGAATGTCTGTGTGGGAAAGACCATCTGTGTGTATAAGGGTGTCTGTGTGTAAGGTTGTTTGGATGTGTGTGTGAGTGTAAGGTTGTCTATGTAAGGGTATCTATGTGGGGGGGGGGTCAGGGTTGAGTCATTTTTATATGCTCAGTTATTTTTAAATCATGGGAATTTGCTCACATACAAGTGTGTGTGTGATGTAAGTTGGTGTGTGTAAGTGGGATTGTGTGTCTCTGTGTGTAAGGGTGTGTGTATGTATGTGTGACTGTGCATGTGTGACTGTGCAAGTGTGAATGTGTGTGTATGTGTGGCTGCATGTGTATGTGTGTGTATTTGTGGCTGTGTATTTTTGTGTGTAAGTGTAACTTTGAGTAATGTGAGTTTTTTGTGTGCTGCGAGTCTTATTGTCAGTCAAACACACGCATATAGTCAGTAACAGACAGACACAAACACACTCATACAGTCACAGACAGACACACACACAGTCAGTCACAGACACACACATATACATTCTGTCACAGTCAGACATACAGTCACACACACATACAGTGGGTCACATAAAAACACAGTCACACACACACATGCAGTCAGTCATACACACAAACACACACTCTGTCACATACACTTACGCACAAGTCAGCAATTTTGTTGTTGTTTATGATAAAAAAAAAGTGCATCTATCAATATGTCCCCCTCTTGGCTGCTATACCTCATTCTAGCCTGGTCTGTGCCCTGCTGTTGTTTCTAGTCCTGCTGAGCACACTCAGCGCTCGGACACTATAGTACGGTGCATGTGGGGATGGAGCAGGAAGACTGTGCAGCCGGTGCACACACTGCTCCCCCGCGCTCCGCTGGATAAATAAAATGATCCCAGCGGCGAGGGCACCATGCAGGGACAACAATAACTGGGCGCCAGGTATAATTTCCTGGTGCCTGGGATTTGTTGAGCCCCGATATATACCCATATATACCTATTGTTCATTGGTGTCAATTATATCAGTCTGTATGCTGCCTAACCATGTGATTTTATTTACTCTACTTCTATAAAATCTATCATGGGCTCCAGCCCCGGATGTTTTGGAGACCTAGCAACGCCCCTGCTAAAAGGCCACATTTAGGGGGGGGGTGCATTTCCAACTTGGAATTTTGACATGTAGTCAGTCTGCGCCCATGTTCCATTTGGAACATTGTTGAAGCCGTCCAATGTCTTTTACCCCACCAAACCATATATTTTTGGAAAATATACATCCTCAGGTATTTCAAATGGTGGTATTTTAATACTGTATATGTACTAATTCTACCACCAGCCTTTGTAAAATTTGTGGTAGTACTTTTTTGGGAGTTTTTTTTCCACATGCATTGTACTTCAGGCATGAATTCACAGATTCTGGTATATGTCACTGCCAAAAAACAACCCAATATGTGTTCAGCAACATCTCCCGAGTACAGGGATACCACCCATGCATAGGTTTGTTGGTTTGTTTTTTGGCTAGAAGGCAACATTTGTGAGATGCGTATCTCAAAATTCCAACTTGGAATTCTGACATGTAGTCAACCTGCGTCCGTGTCCTATATGGGATATATCTTTGAAGCCAGCCAATGTAATTTACCCCCACCAAACCATATATTTTTTAACGGTAGACACCCATCACTCCTTTTGGCAAGGGCTCAGCAGCCACCGATACATCACTAGATGATGTATCAGAAAGCTGACCAGGGTCAAAATCGAACCCTGAGTCCGCGGCCTCAGAATCAGTGCGTAAGCAGTGATCTCGAGCAAAGAAGGGGTTAATAGCTCTTAGAGGAGCCTATCTAGTACTGTAATACATTACAGTACAAAGAAATTAATCCATAAAACAGTGCAGACAGCAAAACATACTGTTGCTGTGCAAGATTACTGCTTATACAGTGAAGAATGGCAGGGAAGGGGTTAATACACAGTGAAATACTTTCATAAAACCTGACAATTTTATAAAATGTTATTTTATATCACTAATACTGATCTGTCTCTTTCCATCACAAAAATGTAAGTGAGGAGAGGGAGGCAGATCAAGATCTGTGAATATTGATCCGACCAATTTTGATCTGACCAGGGAGAATGGTGGGCTTAATTGCGCAATCACCAAACCGCCTTTGCCACTAATTCGCTGTTTCTGATCGCTATGCGCTCAGACAACTTAAAAAAAAAAACTCAAATATTTTTACTTTACAAGTAATCCCCTAGCGGGTATGTGTAAAAAAAAAATGTAAAAAAATATGCAGACAGATAAAAATTGCTTTGGTGTCAATATCATTGCGTAAGCAGTGATCGACGGCAAAGAAGGGGTTAATAACTCTTAGAAGAGCCTTTGTAGTACTGTAATAAATTACAGTACAAAAAAAATTAACCCCTACAAAATGCACAAACAGCAAAAATAAATGCGCTGATGTGTACGATCACTGCTTATGCAAGATCAGTGGCAGGGAAGGGGTTAAACGCAGGGAATTGCTTTAATAAATTTGTTTTTATTGTTTTATTATTCGTGTGTTCTGTATTTATTATTTTTTTGTACTTTTACAACTTTGTCTGTCTCTCTCCCTCACGAAAAAAAATGTGAGGAGAAGGAAGCAGATCATAACTGGTCAGATCAATATAGGGTTAATATTGGTCTGACCAGGCGGTGGGGGTGCTCATCAGAGCATCCCCACTGCTTGTCAGTGTGCCTGGCAGTCACTGATTGCCACTGTGAAGTACTTCCTGCCTCCTGTGCTCTTGCCCTTAGAAGGGCAGCGCCATCTTGGTCACACAGTGACCAAGATTGTGCATTTTTTTGTGTGTTACTGGTTGCCTCAACTTGCGAGGCAATCAAAAACACTTACTGAGCATAGGAAGCAAAAAATTTGCTTCCTATGCTCGTTTTAGTAATGCCCGTGTTTTAAAGGCACTGTGCCTTTAAAACCGGCATTTCAATCGCTCTCCGGAGCGATCGAAATGCCAACGGACATTTTTTTCAGTATTGTACGATGCTTCCATTCGGAAGCATCGTTACAATACCATTAGAGCACTGAAAGCGGAAAAACTCAGCTTTCAGTGCTCGTTTTGACACAGGACGGACAAGGTCCGTCCTGTGTCACTAACGCCTCGGCACACAGGACGGACCTAGTCCGTCCTGTGTCGCCAAGGGGTTAAAGCTACATTCATAAAGACCTAAAACCAAACTGTTATTTTTTTTCCCAAAGCCTTCTTAAAAGATTAGCCTGTTCAGACCACTCTACATAAACACAATTAAAATGAATGAAAAAGATGCAGACGGTGGCAAATTTTGATAACTATCTGCCTATCTTGTGAAACATTTCATCATTGTTTGAAATAAAAACATACATTACCAAAAAATAAACACTACATTGTTTGGGATTATTAGAAATTATTAGAGATCTTTTTTAAACTATTATATAGGTGATATTTGACTCCATCCAGATTGACGGAAATATATTCCAACATGCTGGAGTTGCAAGGAAAATATACATATATGGTGGGAGTGCAAAGTAATAATAGAATATTGGTGTCAGATTTTTCATCTAATGGAATCTTTGATAGGGAGGGAGATTTCTGTTGATAATAGATTTGCACTATTACATATAGGACTGTCAAATATAAAATAAGGGAAAAGATACTTGTTAATTCACACATGTACTAAAAGTAAGTTATTGATAGCCAGGAAAGGTTTTGCCGATTTGACCACCCTAGGATATTTTCAGGCCGCCATGGAAAAAAGCCATTAATTAAATAATAGAAAAAATAGAAGTGACAGAGGCAGTGGTGTATCTTGATTTTGTGCTGCCCTAGGCAGACAAAATCCGGGCACCCCCATACCCAAGCTGCACACCCACGTTACACACCTAAGACATGCCCCATCACCTCCATTTCATGACCCCACATCACACATAACATTCAGACTCACATCAAGCTCATACCCCCATCACACACACACTCCTACTCCCATCACACTCAGTCACACACTCTGACTCCCATCACACTCAGTCACACACACTGTCTCCCATTACACACACTCTAACTCCCATCACACTCAGTCACACACACTGTCTCCCATCACACACACTCTGACTCCCATCACACTCAGTCACACACACTGTCTCCCATCACACACACTCTGACTCCCATCACACTCAGTCACACACACTGTCTCCCATCACACACACTCTGACTCCCATCACACTCAGTCACACACACTGTCTCCCATCACACACACTCTGACTCCCATCACACTCAGTCACACACACTGTCTCCCATCACACACACTCTGACTCCCATCACACTCAGTCACACACACTGTCTCCCATCACACACACTCTGACTCGCATCACACTCAGTCACACACACTGTCTCCCATCACACACACTCTGACTCCCATCACACTCAGTCACACACACTGTATCCCATCACACACACTCTGACTCCCATCACACTCAGTCACACACACTGACTCCCATCACACACACTGTCTCCCATAACACACACTCTGACTCCCATCACACTCAGTCACACACACTGTCTCCCATCACACACACTCTGACTCCCATCACACTCAGTCACACACACTGTCTCCCATCACACACACTCTGACTCCCATCACACTCAGTCACACACACTGTCTCCCATCACACACACTCTGAATCCCAGCACACTCAGTCACACACTGGTCACACACTCTGACTCCCATCACACACACTCTGACTCTCATCAGCACTTACCTTTCCCTAGCGCTGCCGCCCCCCAAAATTTGCCGCCCTAGGCATACGCCTAGGATGCCTCGCGGTAAATACAGCACTGGACAGAGTTGCTTTGAAAAAATGTGCCACTATATAGAAAATTCACACTTTAAATATATAAAATACACACATAAAAAATATTACATGTAGAAAAGTATAATTCTCTATGCTAATAAGAAAAAAATGCTTCCAGCACTTATCACACAAACCCCTGTGTAAAAATGGCAATAGTTAATAAATAATGTGAAGCGCAATTCCCTTTAAAACCCTCCACAATTGGTGTGATACCAATTGGTGTTTTTACCAAAAAAAATTATACTGATATTAACAAATGATGACCAATGAGTTTTCCTGGTCATTCAA
This sequence comes from Pelodytes ibericus, assembly GCA_036172795.1. Classification (NCBI taxonomy): domain Eukaryota; kingdom Metazoa; phylum Chordata; class Amphibia; order Anura; family Pelodytidae; genus Pelodytes; species Pelodytes ibericus. The sequence goes on from CM069861.1 coordinate 138,477,381, forward strand.
GTAAATGGACTCCAAACAACATGTAAAGAAATAAATAACCAAAAAACATAGTGCAGATCTATTTTATCAAATCAAGAGATAAATAAGAGTAAATAAGTTGTTTTCTCACTTGTTCCAAGCTGCACAAGACTGTCGGGTATGTGAATTCATCCGCGATGGTGATTACAATAGTTGCGGGGATAGAGAAGAAGTAAATGGAGAGGCCAAGTGAAAAAACAGGTAACAACTTTAACATATTATATGCTCACATTGATAAAAAACTTGTCGGTTCTCTATGCAGACTTGGTTTACTTTTTGTTTTACTTGTGGGTGGGTGTGACGTCGACATGCATGACGCGTTTCGCCAAATCAAGTTTCTCTCGATGCATGAGGGAGTCTATTGGGTCTATCCACAAAAGTAATGGAAGGCAAAATGATCAAAGCTATTTTTTAAACTAGGTAAAATTCGGGTGCCAAGTTTGACTTGATGAAAATAAATGCCCCCAGGGCCTGGAATCTTGCCAAGTGCCTCCAGAAGTATGGAAAAATTCCGCCAAAACCTCTCCATTAAAATAAATACCACTGTGATTCAGGGACTGGCCAAAGGCCCCCAAGCCCACCAATAAAAATAAATACTCTCTGACCCCCATTAAAAATATGATCACCCCCTAGGGCAATGGCCCCCAGACCCAATTGAAGTTTTTAAAATAAAATATTTCCCTACCTACCCCTCCCTACCTACACCTTGTCCAGTTGGGAAGGGATAAGTCACCATTAAAAAAAACAAAAAACATTTGGGTGCCAAGTGGGTGGGCTGTGCAAATCACTGCCCACCCCCTGGCACAGAAATGGTGCCTTGTGAATAAAATATTACCTGTTCCTGATATCCAGTAAAGATCTATTACAACCACGAGTCAGAATCTTCATCCTAGGGAAAGGAGCCACCCAGAAAAAAACATTTAATCCACCTATTACTTTTTAAAATTTTTGTCGGTACAATTTTTTTTACTTATGATAGATTGATTCATTTTTATTTTTGAGTGGCTCCTTTCCCCAAGCCAAAAATGAGGTGTTGAGGGAATCATCGCTGGACATAAGGAACAGATAATATTTTATTTGCATTTCCAAACTGTAAGATTTTTTATAGATGACTCCTCCACCCCTACCAGAGTAGGGTAGAGGTATGGGGGAGTAGTACATTATATATATTATATATGGGGTTGGGAGCTACTTGGGCTATTTTCTTTTTTCTTTTATTATTTTGGGAGGGCTTCAACTGTTTTCGCAATAGCCAAATTCCTTCCAACATGAGTCTCTATCCTTCACCATGAAGTCTATATTTATAAAAATATATAAAATAACAAAACATAGAAGTCTATAGGGAGGATAGAGGCTACCACTTTGGTTCAGTGTGTTTTGGTCATGTTTCAGCTGTTTTTATTTTCGATTGGATATCAGCGTGGAATCAGCTATGATGTCCAAATTGCGGACATTCAGAACCCGATGTGTCCCCAATGTGCCCAGAAGCTTTTCGGTCTTCGAAGCCATCATTTTGGGTCAGAGTATAACGTTATAATATTAAGGTGTGTAAGAAATCAAAAGTAGTTATTGATAGACATGTGCATTCGTTTTCGAACGAATGCATTTTCGTCCGAAAATAGCATTTTCGCCCATTCGTCTGAAAAACGAAGAACGAAAATGCTAAGCTAACGAAAGCCGAATGAACGAATGGTTAATAAACGAAAATCATTCGTTCATTCGTCCATTCGTAGTACTATTGCATTCTATAAGCCGAAATAGAGTCGGTTTATAGAATACAATAGCATTTCACTACACGGAGACAAAGTCTCCATTCATAAATTTATGAATGGAGACTCTGTCTCCGTGTAGTGAAATGCCGACAGCCTATAAACCGAACGTTCGGTTTATAGGCTGTCGGCTTATGGAATACATGTATTCCTATTGCTATTCTATAAACCGAACGTTCGGTTTATAGGCTGTCGGCATTTAACTATACTGAGACAATACGAATGCAGTATTGAACGAAATTCGTTTTAGACTAAATAAAAAACGAAAATTTTAGTTTTGCACATGTCTAGTTATTGACATGTAGGTTGTAAACATTTTAATATAGGTACACAGATTTTTTCTCTCTCTAGAGTTTCAAGGTGTATCTGGCCACATTCAAAAGAACATTCCAATTGGAGAGATTTTTATGTATAACTAATGAAAGTTTCCTGCAGAGGTTCACATCACACTTCCAATTACTCAGTGACAGGGTCAATCCTGCATCAGCACATAGTATTTCTAGTGAGTCTTAAGTGAGCACGTGTTCACTTCCAGAATTAACAGCACTCATCCTTTGTTCTGGCAAAACCTTTTGACCGAAAGAGGGCAATAATAATTATATTACAATACAGAAATGCAGAAGAAGCACAACAGGAATAATCCTTTCAATATATGTAACTCTGGGTTGATTTCATAACAACATTCTTTCTTTTGTTAATAGAAATAAATTAATATTCACAATAATGATTTAAATAGCCAAGAAACATTGCTGTTATTTAAATAAATTATTTATTATGTGAAAATGGAACACCTCACTGCTTTAATGCACTCTATTTTTCTTTACTCCATATTGCTTTCCAAAAGTAGTAATAGTCAAATAATAAATAAGGGAATTAAGCTTATAACATTATTTATAAACCCCCCCATGAAGATCCCAGGACCCTTACTAATCAGGAAGGTTTTCCGAAAAATAAGCCAAAAAGTAATGTGGGATAGATAGGGTTGCCATCCATCTGGTATTTTAGTGGTAGGATGGTACATAATTTGCTTGAGACCTATGTTAAATCTATGGCTGGTATTGTTTTGAGGAAAAGGTGTCAAACCTAGTGGTAGATATACTCAAATGTGTCTGAAATGTGAACTGAGCATGCCAATTGACAGATAGAAAATGGTCAAATTGCCAAATCCTAAACCAAATTTGAATTATTTTGCCGTCATAGCAGACACCAGGTGAACCTACATTTTAGCACAACAATTTCCTAATTCAAATCAGCTGTTACTTAGTCTTTGTATTAAATCAAATTCAGTCAATGCAAGTAAATGCTTAGTTGATTAAAGACAAATGAACAACTATATATGGGGAGAGTCGAGACATTTTCCCCCTACTTCCTCTATCCAGTATGCAAGGATTAAAAACAAACAAGAATTAGAATACCCATAGGGAAAAACCAGGCACTACCTTCCTGATAAAGTAAATTCCTTTGTTGGGCAGCTAGCATGAGGAAGCAAATGTGTTCTGATGACTAATTACAAAGCGAACAAAGGAATCGACACTTGTGGATCTAATAGAAAATGTGTTTTTTAATCCAAATAGTGTAAAACATGGAATGTGTGATCCAGATAAGGGGAAGTGAACAATTTACGCGTTGCGCATCTTGTGAACTAAATGATAAAAAAATCATTAATATCAGAGAGGAAGCTGTTGTTGCCCACTCTGCCTTCCTAATTTCTGTAAGGTGAAATGGCAATGTTATATTAAAAAGTGTGGAGTTTAGAATCATAATCCAAGGTGGCTGGAGAGATGGAAACACAAGAAGATGACAAAAAAATTGTTCCTATGTAATGAGAACTGAGTATAGTCCAATAATGTTAAATTAATCACTTATACAAGACTATAACCAGACCTAGCAGGACCATTTCACCTGTGATGCAAATGTTAAAGTGTTAGTATAATACCTACTGCTAGATTCAGCATGTTACTATTTTGGATTAGCAATTTTAAGACTAATTTAATTAAGTGTGGCAGGAGTTCCATGTTATTTTGTACTTTTACTTCTCTCTTTAATTTTTCACTTAAAACTTGATTATATTGAAGATTAAGCAAATTCCTACATCCTCAAAATTAAAAGCAAGTTATGTCAAGGAATGTAAAGTTTCATTGGTGTTCTGTGTCCCTACCCTCTCTTGTCAGTGACTGATTAATAACCATGGCAGAGAGACATGAAGTGCTGGACGAAAATGAGGTCAATTCCTGTTGATATAGGGTCAGTCACTCACTGGGAGACTGTACACATTGACACAAGCCTAAGGGCAAGAATCAAACTGATAAAAGGAGCCTTGTGGAGCAGGTTGATAGTTGTGGTAAGGATAAATTAAAATTATTGTCAAGCTGTCATGATTAATGGCAATCCAGCAAGTTCTGCAATTCTAGAAATAGAAACGAGATCTCTGATATACACATCAAAACTACCTTGGTCTCACTTGGTACTTGCAAATAGCTATTTTACTATGATCTATGATGAAATAACATAGCAATGGCTACAGATAGGAATGGATCCTTTCTATTTGGTAAAAAACTGTAAATCCTCTTGAAGACACTGTATATTGATCTTTTAAAAAGAAATTCTGGAACATTATGATACTTTTCACTACTTTCAATCTTTACATAAACCTGTTGTCCTCTTCAACAACTACAAGATAAAAAAAATATAATGTTGCATATTTTTGTGTAACCTTACTGTAAAAAAATGCCTACATGGGCAGGAAATATAAATACAGAACATATTTTGTTTTTCTATTATATTCTTTTAAACTAACAATGTTGTTATGCAAAAGGGGATGGAAATAAATTAAAACTGTTTTTAATTCAGCTCGTCTCCAGTTACAGCACCTCACTCATATGTTTTATCATTATTTACTATTGTATCTGTCAATTCTTATCAGACGTATCATGTTTATAAGGTACAATAGGTGCTGGAATTTCGCTGTTATTCTTTAAGCATTTGGAATGTACTTTCAAGACCCAGTTCGACCGTGAAATAATCTGAACTATCTGATAACATTCAGATTAAATAAAAGTGAAAAGAATCATTGTTCAGGAATGAAATTATGCTTCACAGAATGACAGACTGAACTATTTGTTTGTGTACTATGTTTTCTTGAACAGTTTAACTTGAATACAGTAGATAAAAATACAACAAATTGTTTGCACTCAAAACTCACAGTGCCATGACATTTATGGTAGCACTTTAAGTTAATACCACAATTTATTTTACATTAGATTTAGGTTACATGATTAAGAGAATTTTAAATTGTGATTGATATCTATAGCAGCAGATGAGTGATCCTTCAACTTGATTAATTCAAAAATTTGAAGCTCTAAGAAGTTGGATGAATATGGTAATAGTCATAAAGTCAATAGAAAGCATATGTATTATAGGAAAAGGGACGAAAAGATGATGTGCACTCCACTCCAGTAAGCAATATAATAAAGTGCTTTATTGAACAATAAAACGAGACCAAAAAGGAGGTACGTAAACAACGAAAGGACAAAAAAAAAAAAAGACCTATGATTAAGCGTTGTAATACGCGAAATGCGTAAGGTGCGTTTTTTTTGTTTGCCCTTTCGTTGTTTACGTAACTCCTTTTTGGTCTCGTTTTATTGTTCAATAAAGCACCTTTTATATCGCTTACTGGAGTGGAGTGCACATCATCTTTTCGTCCATTTTCCTATATATCATACGCCTGGTCAGCAGGGTGGAGCACCCACGTGGAGAGCATAGGTGAGCAGAGACGACCAGCATCTTCCATTTTTTGAAGCATATGTATTACCCAAGTAAGAGAAGACCTTTAATCAATCTATCAAATTGTTATAAGTAGAAATACATTTAATGAGACTATACTTGAATTAGCAATTTTATTTGCATATATGTAAGGACCTAGACAAGGGGCTCTTCTTATATATCTGCCTGATGTCTAAAAGATAGCAGAACAATTTGAGATGCTGAGACATTTCAAAAATGTTCTTCATCAGGCTTAAGAATGGCTTATACTGTGGTGGATTCAATATTAGCAAAACCCCATCAATAGGAGTGTGCATAACACTTAACAAACACTAGCATACACCAGAAATTCTAATTATTATTATTTTTTAAGTTCTCCATCCATATAAGGCCTAACAACAAATGGAAAACATTTTTAGAAATAAAGTAGTGGATAATTCTACTAATTTAATTAAACATTGTTATTGTGTCGCCCCTAGAAGACTGATGGCTGCCTTTAGATTTTCTATTTGGTTTTCCTCTTTGAATAAAATTAAGAAACTACATTAATGGCTTCAATTTACATTTGTATTGATCAACAAGGATCTGCTGGTAGTAGGGTTGCCACCTTTTTGTCTAAAAAGAAAATTACCGGTTATGCTATTGTCTTCATACACTTGAATTTGGGCTAAAGCTATTTTTTTCATGGACATGATGGTAAAATACTGGCTGGGTGGCAACCCTGACTGGTGGTCAATTGTCCACAATAACTAGAAACAAGGTTGGTTGTGTTAGTCGCTAAGCTATAACTCCAATTATTAACGGCAAGTATTAAAAAATACAGCTAGCCGGGGCCTTAGTAATTGAGAAATGTCATGTTGTAATGTAACCTGGCGGTGATCAGGAAAAAGTTGGTTTTTATTCTATTTATGCTTTCCTCTCATGTTTCAATGTGTCCTTGAAAAAAATTGGCAACGATTTTGCACCTTGAACTATCATTAGCATGTTTCTGAAAAGAAATTGCAAAACTGAGATTCTTTTTATATAGAACAATTAACATTAGCTGGACAAGTTGGCTGTCTGCATTCAAGGACTACTTATTGAAATGTTGAAACTGATTTGAATTAACAAGCCATACTTGGCTGATTATTAATTAAACCCAACATCAGGCACATAGATAGTGAACACTTTTTTAAATCAGGTTAAATATGTCACTGTTATTGTTCTGGCTTTAAAGGGACTTTGTCATCATTGCGGTGTCAGAAATGCAACTTCCATCAGTTTTAACATATGAAAACATCCATATTTTAAGGTAATAAAGTGAAAAATATAATAAGAGCCATAAATACAGTTTATGCACACAAATCACCCCCTGTGCAGCCATATTTCTGGGGGGATACATCCATAGAAGGAGTTAGGATCTCTGGTTTCTGATCATATCACCTCCTCTGTGCTTGCATGTAATGTCAGTTGCTACTGACCCTACAGTCGAATGCATCATGTGAGGTGTAAACAATGGAGATGAAGTATCTACAAAATTCACCATCAATAGAATATGTGCTGTTCAGATCCGAAGGTCGGAAGAAGAGCAGCATTATTAAATGTTTACAAAATCCACTTATTGCACAGTCCAGCACATAAAGAATATTCCAGACTCCTGCACATCCATTGTACTAGGGATACACTTATCAGTACTATTGAATTCACTCATCAGAAAAATGTATACACATGTATGCCGAGCACCCTAACTGCACAAAAAATAATTTGGAGATGCCTCACCCATGCTCATATTGCAGGCTATCCTGAGATCCCAAGGAGTCTAATGATCTCCCTTATGTAACCTCACAAAATCCTCAATAACTGAAACCATACTCTGCATTGTAGCACCTTTTACCACTTCTCTATGTGGCTTTTGGAATCTGCTGCGTATTTGCCGATTTTTTTCACTTTTGAGAGGGGTGTGTTCTTTTTGGCTACATTCTCAATATAATTGTGAAGATTGACGTATTTAAATTCAGATATTTTCGACCATAAATTCAAAATTAAAATACATTCGGCTGGCAAGCTGACCTGGCATTGCTTCATGCGTCATTGAAGCTTTTTCACCAGTTTTTTGGGCTGGTCAACTGCAACACATCCAAGCCGTTGTGCAAACATTAGCATATTATGTTGCACATTGCCATTGGTGGCAACAGGATATACAAATTTATGATGTCATCTTGTTACTATTTATGGATAAAATAGCTTTATTACATTACACTACATTAGCTTTATTACAGTACAATTGTAAAAACCATAGATACTTTCAATTTTGTATTTTTTTCATTGCTTGAATATATGCTGTATGTTTGTGGGCTAGCTCTTCCTTAAACAAAACAAAAAACTGCAAAAAATATGAAAAAAGGAGACATAAGGCAAAAATAATGGTATAACTTCCGGCTTGTGCCCAGTAGTCTAAAAAATGACTATAGGGTCTACTTAATATAAAAGAGAATTGCAGGGAATTGTTACGGAATTTCAAAACTTGGAAAAATTCTCCCATTCAGATGCAATTCCCATGTAGGCCAGGAGCAGAAGTCTTTACCCTTGACCCCACTCTTGTACCCAATTTTTCTAATATTAGAAAAAAAATTAGGGTGCAAAAAAACACACATAACAGCTTGACAGTGCCATCTTTTCCCCCAACAGCTTGACCATGTCATATCTGTTCCCAAGCAGCTTGACAATGACAGCATTGTCGCCATACAGGTTGTTAGTGCCATCTCTGCCCCAAACCGCTTTACAGTAACATCTCTGTCCAACAATAGCTTGCCAGTGAACTCTCTGTCCCCTAACACCTTTTCAGTATCGTTTATGTCCCCAAAAAACTTGCTGGTGTCATATATGTTCCCAAACAGCTTGCATGTGCCACTTTTGTCTCCAAACAGCTGGCCAATACTACCTTTATCCCCAAACCAGCTTGCCAATGCCAACTCAGTCCCAAAACAGTATTAATTGGAAACTTTCTCCGACTAGCCTATGTTTCCAACTCAGCTCTTATCACTTGAATTCTACAATTACCTTGCAGTTCACCACAATTCACTTTTTAGTACATTGATATCGTAGTTTTGTTAACTCATAAAATAGTGTTTATTTAAAGAGGCAACATATGAAGAGGTTTGAAAGTATCTACACATTAAAAAAGTTATAGGCCTGATGTGCTCACTTTAGGGGACTTCAAAGGGTCTTTCTGACTGTTATGTTTACTCCTTGCTATCCTTTTACAGGATGTCAGCCCATGGCTTAATTATATTATTAGTGTAATGCTTTGAACCTGCATTGCTGAAGACCATTTACACTTAAATAAAAAGAGAACACAGCCATCAGTTATTTTGCAATCATTGCTTACAACATTTTTTATTTTACCTTGAAAAGGAATCCCTTGTGTACGCATTGCAAGTGCAATGCATTCCTCCCCTTTTAACAATCTTCATTCTTCAGTATGCATCTTATGTATTCTATAATTTAATGAGAATTCCTTATAATTTCCACATTTTTTTCTGATCCAATTTTCATTTTATTTCCAATCTTCTTTTTCTGCAAAAAAGTTTGTCATCAGCTTTCCAGATTTCTTTTATTTTTTTGTGCCACTCTCTTAGAGACTGCCTTTTTTCTGCTTGGATGCAAAACAATTATTTCCTTCCAGATCCCTGAAAAGGCTTAGATTGCTCAACTTGTCTGTATTCTGAATCCGTTAGGTCTCCCAGGATGAAACCATGGACTTTGTATTTGAACTCACGTTTTCTCCAGACATTTTGTATAAAAAACTTTTTTTTTCAATATCCTGCACTCATGTTACCCTCAGCTGGAGGGAAAAATCACCCCACGAAAATGAAAAAAAAAAAATAAAATAAAGGAAGAGTCTGCTTGTTCATTTTCTTCTGCTTGTCGAGGCATGAGGTAATGCAGAGCTATTCAGTATGGGATGTGACCAACCAATGGACACTAAGCGACTTACTGGAGATGCATGTAATGTCTCTATGTACAATTTAACCAAGCACGTTTGGCACCCTCAGCTGTGCTCATGGACAATGAATGCTTCAATTATGCTATTGATTATACTATTTTAATTTAACTGATAATCACAATCAGTATTCAAGACTTAACATTAAACTTCTCTCCATTCTCCACAAGAATACAAGAGTTTTAATTTGGTAACTATTTCAGTACTTCTGACTGACATAATCTATAAAGCCCTGTAATCTCAGTGACCTATATTGTAGCCCAACATGACCATGAATTTAAAGCTGTAGCAAATTACCCTGTACTTTTCCACAAACCTTTTTATTTTGCACACCCTAACTTTACATTTTATATCTCCTCCTCTATCTAAATAGGCTTTGTTACCAATAACATAATGTGTTTTGGACCCCCATACAGTAAAAATATTCAGATCTATCCTCCTTTCCTTGAATTATCTTTTTTCTTTTAGGAAACATGACTCGTTCTCTTTCTCTCATTAGATGTCAGAATTTTAGAGGATGTCTATTAACTAAAAGATGAGTTGAAGTGAGATGAAGTGTGTGGAGCTGAGATTAACTTTTTACCTCACCAGTTTAGTGGTACATTGCTCATGGACAAACCTGGTGAGTTTGCTTAGCGGGGAAACCAACCAGGTTTGTACCTGCACAATGTATAGTTCAAATGGCGAGATGAAATGTGCATCTCATCTCACTTAAGCTCACCTGAAACTCACTTTGTATTGAATAGACTTATAATAAACATTGCCTGAAAAACAAAGTTAAACCTTGTTTAACAATGGCATTATAACAAATAACTAAAAGTTCCACCATAGTTTATGTGCTTGCCTTGACTTGCTTTGTTCAACTTTAATTGTGGATTTCTTCATCCATATCTGTGTAACCCTCCCTTTCCCTTCAGTCCCTCTCCTGCCACCTTTACCTTCCTTTTCCACTTGCAGTGTTTCATCAATCTCTCTTTCTCTTTCTGTCTTGTCCCTTGTTAATTCATACAGAAGTGATTGATAACCTTTGTCATAACAGCTGCTGCTGAGTACATCTACCATGACACTAGCTAAAATGATTGCACATCATGGAAACCTAGCTTAAGTTCAATCCCTCACGTCTCTCATGCATGCACATAGTGTGCCGCTCTGCCATCTTGGTGATTGCAGGACTCCGGAAACATGGCGAGCTTCATGGTCTTAGTGGTTCATCTCTTGTACCTTTTACTGTTCTGTTAATGAACAGGTCTTTAGAGAGTCCTTATTATATGCCCTCTAAAAATGCTGTTACTCTAGCATGTACAAATTTACTTTACTTTCTTCATAACTAAAACTTTCCATTCCCCTTATTAGTTTTTATAACCCTCCTCTGAACTTTCGCTAGTTCAATAATGTATTTTGTTTAGAAAAGATGCCCAGAAGTGAACCATCACATATTCAAGGTGGGATCTTACCATGGACCTCTAAAGAGGCAGAATAATATCTTCCTCCCGTGAGACACTACCCCTTTTAATACATGACAGTATCTTATTGGCCTTAACAGCCACCAGATGGCAGTGTGCATTACTGCTAAGTCTATTGTTTACAGTTATTCCCAAATCTTTTTCATTGGTAGATGTCCAGACACCATTTAAACAATATGTCATTTTATTAATATACCCAAAATGTATAATTTTCCATGCTTCATCGCAGCTATGTACATCCCAATAAATTAACCCCCCTTAATAAATGAACCTCCCCTGAAAGTGACCCCTGAAACCTAATACTAAAATTAGCCCCCCGGAACCCTAACACTAAAATTAACCTCTCAAAACCCTAATACTAAAATTAACACTAATACTAATGCAACCCACCGAACCCTAATACCTAACCCCCCACAAACCCTAATACTAAAATCAACCCCTATCAATAATACTCACCTTCAGCGATCCTGCGATTAACTATCCCGCTATGACCTCTCTCGTGATGAACTGGCCATGGTGCGAGAGGAGACGGTGAAGTGGCTGCATTAATGCAGACGCTATGAACTGTCCCATCCCCCGCTCCTCATGCAGCAATCGCTGCTGGGGAAGGGAAATAAGGTATGAAGAAAAAAACACACTAGACAATTTAGTGTAAAAAAATGTTTTTATTTTATGTAATGCACAAAAAAGGACTACAGTTGTCCTTTAAAAACACCCATCTCACTAGCTTGCTGTCTTGATTTTATTCACTTCCAGTCCCACAGTTAAATGCCATATCATGCAAGTTGCAAGTAACATTCTTGACCATGATTATTTAAAATTCTATGTTTGTTTAAAATAACTTCCCACTTTCTCACAATAAAGTTGAATTGCAGAAAATGTTTTCTTGATGTGCACGTGACTTTTAATTGAGCAGTGCCCCAGCAGTCAGTATTACAACCCACTGCATAAACATAAAGAAACCATGCAGTTTACAGAAAGTTTTAAATCTTGAGACGCATACTAACTTTAATGTTTCAATGTCTCCCTCTAGAGGAAATTAGTGGGAATAACTGTAAAGTAATACCTATGCATTATAGAGAAGGAATGGATACAGAAAATCAAGCTATTAAAGTGAACTTTCTACAACTTTTTTTAATTATTTATGCTTTTTTTTTTATTTTTTATTTTTTTACTTTGAACACAGTTAAATCAAGTTTAATCCATTAAGGTAAAACAACAGAGTTCAAGCTGTTGAAAGACTACAACTTTCATACTCCGCTACCAAGCTCTTACTTGAATGAGAATTATGGACATTGGACATTGCAGGCCTTTAACAGTTGGAGGGTCATAGCTTGACACCCCTGGTTTAAAGAATTGGATGCAAAAGACTTGAATAAATCACAGTAACTTTATAAATGTAAATTACTGATGCCTAATTGCTGACCCGCAGGCCGATGCAGAACTCAAGAGTTTTTGTCTGACCTCCATGCTGGATGAAAAGCCCATATTTTATTACCTGATTACAATGATAATGTCCAATTCTCCAACCTAAATTGAATCAAGCACTGGTGCCACCTGGAGTCAAACAATTGGACAATACTGGTGTAATTAAAGGGACACTCCCACCAAAAAATGAAAAGGGTTGATTTTTTTTATTTTGCTTTGTTGATTTCAGATATGTCTTTTGTTTTTGTCAAGTGAATTTATTTTCTGAAATATTTTACTAAGCAAGTGTGACAGTGTGCGGTCATTTTGTGAAATATAGTATTTTTGGGTGCCCCCCCCCAGAGACTTTAAAGCACTAGTATCTCACTTTGGGACTGGGGAGACAGAATCCAGCTATAAGTCTGAATTCTGATCATAGACTTGTGTAACTATTACATCACAAGGGGGTGGAGTTATGGACCAGTTTAATCAGGTCAATCTCCTCTCTTTGTGTTGGAAGGCATGTGAAAAAAGGTTGTACACAGCCACCAAGTCCTGCCCACTATGATATACAGGAGCCAGTAAGAGAGCAGGGGGCGTATCTTATGACATCATCATGCAAGCTTTTGACACAGTTGTAACGTGAGACTTGCTGGGAGATTTTGCATGATTGGTAAAATTCTCAAAATGGATGCTGGAGATAAACACCTCATTTTATTTTTACTTTTATATGCAATTAATGCAAACGTAGAAGAAAAAAACAGTTGCATATGTCTTATATATGTGTAGTGTTTTAAATGCACAGGTAATCTAGTTACATCTTATGTAAGGGGCAGTGTCCCTTTAATAATGTAAATTGTCAACAAAATAAATACTAGTAAGATGAGGAGAAATATTTAATTCTACACTCTCTGGGATAAGCACAAAGGATTAGTAGGATTTTTTTGTGGGAAGCTTCTTTCAAAGGTATATCATAAAATATAGAATTTGATGACAAATACAAACCATTAGGCCTATCTACTATCGGCTCAGGAAACTACTTATGTTGGCCTGGGTCTTATTTTATGCTCAGTGTAACTTTTCCTCTGACTTACATAGCCTATCCCATGCAAACATCTGCCCTGTTTTATCTTCTAGCATTATTTAAGGAAGGCGATTTCACCCTTTTTATGAAGTAACATTTCATCTAAGCCTTCAGTTTTAGTCTATAACCTCTAGTCCTAGTGTTAAATTGAAATACTTACCTCAAATATCTTGTTATTTAAATGTTTCTGCAAATTCCTGCTGTCAAGTCTTTTTTTTTTCTAAGACAGCTTTTTTCAGACAGCGTTTGAGAACTCACGCATGTGTAAAAACGCATTAAGCGTTGTACCAGCTGGTTTTTCATTTTTTGTCTCTTTAGACTACCTTGCTGAGGATGTCTTTATGTATCTCTATTTTCATGTAATATGCTTTTAATGGTCTAAGGACAGAGAATAAAACGTTTATACTTTTTTTTACAATTTACCTCTGGAATCTTAGTGCCTGCCTTCCTTGCAATGCCCTTTTTTTTCTAAGCTGTGGTGACCTACCTACATCTTTCTGCAGCTAAGGGCTCTCATTTTGTAATCTGGCATTCTACATTGATCATATCCAATAGGCTGCTACTATCCTGTAGTATAAACCGGTGCCTACAAAGTGTTTACATCTTTTTATACATTATGTCTATTTTTCTGAGTATTTTTTACTGTGTCACTGAAATTGTATGCATTATTAAAATAATGTCATTTTTGTTTTATTAAACTTTGCTTTCAGTTCCCATGTGATCAGACAGAGGGCAGTACAACAGCAGAAAACAATTCCAAAGCCGTTAAAAAGTATGCTGAGTGATGAGTGGCTCAGCTCTGCAGGATACTGTTATATTTATATTATATAGAGTCTTTTATATCAGTTGCTATTTAGTTTCACCAAACAAGTGCTTTCCACATGTAGAAATAAAATATTCCTTCACACTTGCCTTTTACCTTTACATTTGTAAAGAATTGTATTTCTCCTTATGTTGTACAAGGCATTATTCATGAAAGAGGGAATATCAGGGAATTGACAAGGGAATTTCAAACTCAGACTTTCAAACTTAAGGTCAAAGTAGCCAAGTTGGAAAAATTCTCCAACTCAGCTGAAATTCTACTAGAAGGCCTGAAATGTACTGGGGTCTTTAAACTTAACTGAACCCACAAGGTAATAGCAAAAAACCAGGCATTGTAAACAGGAAGATAATTGTCTGTGTTCATGTTAAAGAAAAGGAAAAAATACTTTTCTGCACAAAGGAAGAAGAGAAAAGAAAAAAAAGTTTGTATTTTAAACTGGAATTTTGATACAGGAAATTAAATAAAGAATGATAATTAAAAAATCAGTTTTTTTTTTTGGAAAAGTCAGCTGAATTAGAGAATTTTTCCAAATTGACTACTCTGGCCTTAAGTTTGAAATTCCTTTGCCAATTCCCTGCATTACAATACACTCTCCGAATGGAAAGAAACCAGACTCATCCCCACTGGCACGGTAATTTCTTAATATCACCTAATGATTCCAGGTGCTCAGGAACAAAAACAGACAACCATGCTACAGATTTACCTAACAATACGAGAAAAACACACCAGCACTCTTGAATCCAGTACAAGATGATAAGTTTAATAGTTGTGGAGATATAAAGTGCACACAATAATGGGTATTCGTATTCGTCAATTCCCTGCATTTCCCCTTTTCATGAATAAAGCCCTATATTAAACAAGAGGAGAAATACAATTATGTACTCAAGAAAGAGGAAATTGCAGGGAATTGACAAAGGAAATCCAAATTCAGCTGAATTGGAGTTTTTTTTTTCAAACTCACCTACTTTGGCCTTAAGGTTGACATTTTCTTGTCAATTCCCTCTTTCATGAATAAAGCCCATAGTCTATTGATAGAGATTTCTTTGCATGCAAAGCAGTAGGAATCAGTGGATATTAATAAGGAGAGGGTGTAAAGAAGATATTTCCTCCTTCCATTATATTGAGACAGTGGACCAGTGATGGACACAGACTTTATTCATTGCTCCCATTGACTCTTACGTGAGAGAGACAGCATGAAAGCATATCTGTGCATTGCATGGACACCATGCTACCTACTCGCATGGAGATGCTGGCATTGATCTTTTGATCTCTCCAGCCAGCATCTCTGCCCTCAATTCTTTAAGGGCCAACCCCTGACTTTGGCCCTGAGGTCCCAATAAAAACAGCGTGCAGGCCTGAGCTGGCCCGTGGGCCGTAGTTTGGGAATCCCTGAACAAGACTACAAGGTGGGATGCCCCACTCTAATTCTCAGAATGTGGGCAATCAAGAATGGTTAATTGCAACTTAGGGCTGAGGAGCCTGGGGAAGGTAAAGGGAAAGTAGAACAGGGAAATAGTGATGTTGTTAAACAAAGAATAGAATATTTTGGGATAAGGATGGAATGAGACAGAGGGAAAAAAAAAAAAAGGCCAGTTGAAAAACAATAAGAATTTCTTATGAATGGGGACTCTATTTCGGTTTATAGAAAGCCAATAGCATTACATGTATTCCATAAACCGAAAGTCTATAAACCGAAAGACATTCGGTTTATAGACTTTTGGTTTATGGAATACATGTAATGCTATTGGCTTTCTATAAACCGAAATAGAGTCCCTATTCTTAGAAAGCCAATAGCATTACATGTGTTCCATAAACTGAAAGTCTATAAACCGAAAGACATTCGGTTTATAGACTTTCGGTTTATGGAATACATGTAATGCTATTGCTATTCTATAAACCGAAATAGAGTCCCCATTCATACGAATAGGTCAATTGACCTATTCTTATGAACGGGGACTCTATTTCGGTTTATAGAATAGCAATAGCATTACATGTATTACATAAACTGAAAGTCTACAAACCCAAAGAGATTCAGTTTATAGACTTTCGGTTTATGGAATACATGTAATGCTATTGCTATTCTATAAACCGAAATAGAGTCCCCATTCATAAGAATAGGTCAATTGACCTATTCATATGAATGGAGACTCTATTTCGGTTTATAGAAAGCCATTAGCATTACATGGCTATTGGCTTTCTATAAACCGAAATAGAGTACCCATTCATATGAATAGGTCAATTGACCTATTCGTATGAATGGGGACACTCTTACCCACATTTTACTTCATTTTGCAGCCCTCTATCCCTTTCCAGGACTTTTTATAGCCATTTTAGTGGCCAAAAGTTCATGTCCCATTGACTTCAATGGGGTTCGGGTCGGGGTCAAGTTCGAGCACGGACCCGGACATTTTTTCGAAGTTCGGCCGAGCCTCCCGAACCCGAACATCCAGGTGTCCACTCAGCTCTATTAGTTACTCCATTTCCTATTTCAGACTAAGCCAGAAGCTTTGCTGGATGACAACGTGTCATCCACATTATGGGGTAGTTGGAGATTTAGATGTTAACTCCAATATTGTTAAATCCACCTTCTCTTTGGCTGTGGGAAGGGAAGAAACAATTGCAAAACCATAAAATACATATACCATGCATGTGTTGGTTACAGTGTGAATGGCATCTGTTGTCTCCCTGCTTATCATTACACGTACACGGATATATATTTACTTTCAGAAGGTGTGTGTGCTAGACATCTTAGAATTATACCGCCTTTTCATTCTCTTATTCATTTTTAGAGGTTTTCATTTTGCATAAAAAAAGGACTGTAGATTATTGGGAAATTGGGAACAAAAGCAGTTGTATAAAACTAAAGAATAAAGGCAAGCAAGCGAAATGTGCCAAAAGGCAGTGTGCCAAGAAATCAAAATTCTAGTAAATCTATAAATAGATATGAAATTAATTGCAGAACAGTATAATCAGATTATATTGTGTACCTTATCTTAATGTTGCAATAAGTGGGGAAGTTGGAAACATACAAAGAGCAAAGAGGAAAGATTAGAAGGATGGGCCTCTTGTTCCATATACTGAAATGGTTTGTGTTCCATTATGGGAAATAATTTATATTCACTAGTCTGACTAACAAAGGAATTGTAAAAATCTGGTATTAAAAGCTGAATTGGAAAATTATCTCTTTTTTTCCATCTCAGCAATAAATGCCTGATTTTTGCTATTGTTTTGTAGATTAACCTCAGGTTAGTTTAACCCCTTAATGACAGATGACATTCCAGGCATGTTACGGAAAAATGAGGACTTCGTGACAGGTGATGTGCCTGTGCAAAGAAAGCGATCGAGAGTCGCTTTCTGTACTCTTTCAGTGTTGCTACAATTCCTATATGTAGTGGCATTGAGCAACAAAAAGTACAGGGGCGCGCTACAATCACTCCCCAGAGTGCTGGCAAAAGCATCGGAAGTGATTTTTTTCACTTCTGTTGCTCTAGGGGGCGCTAGTAGATGCCTGCACAGCAGATCAGAGTGATCTGTGTGCAGGCATGTATGAGCACTTATCATACAGTCAAAGGCAATATTTGTAAATATTGCCTTTGACAAGCGTTGATCTGCCTCCCTCTCCACACTATAGTTTTAGTGAGGGAGAGAGACAGATCAGAGAATGTATTTTTTGTTGTTGTAGTAAATTAAATATTTAATAACATTTTAGAAACCAAGGGCTTTTATAAAAGCCATTTTCAGTGTTTAACCCCTTCCCTGCCATTGATCGCTGTGTACACAGCAGCACATTTTTTGCTTTCTGTGCATTTTTTATGGGTTAATTTTTTTTACTGTCATTTATTACAGTATATCAAAGGCTCTTTTAAGTGCTATTAACCCCCTGCTTGCGGTAGATCACTGCCTAAGCAGCGCATATGATCACTGCCTAAGCAACACATATGCAGTGATCTGGCCGCAGAAGGATTTTTTTTGCTATCTGCACACTCGCTAGAGGTTAATTATGCCCACTAAGGGATTATGTGTATACCTTTTGAAGCTGTCTGAACGAGTGTATAGCGATCAGTAAAAGACGATAAGTGGCAAAGGCGGTTTGGTGATTGCTCAGATGAGCATCACCATTCACTTTGTCAGATCAATATTGGTAATAATAAATTAAATAAAAAAATAAAATGTTACAAAATTGTGAGACCCAAGGGCTTTTATAAAAGCCATACCCTTTGGATAGTGTACCCTGTGTATTAACCCCTTCCTTGCCACTGATCACTGCACAGCAGCACATTTTTTGTTTTCTGTGCAGTTTTAGGGATTAAGTTTTTGTACAGTACTACAAAGGCTCTTATAAGAGCTATTAACCCTTTACTTGCTCTACATGTCAAAAGTCCAAATTGGAAAATCAGAGAGAACACCTATCAAATATGGCCTTTTAACCCACAAACAAGCTGACAAACCTATGCATGGGTGGTGTCCCTGTGCTCTGAAGATGTTGCTGAATACATATTGGGGTGTTATTTGGCAGTGACACATACCAAAATCTGTGAATTTGTGTCTAAATTACAATGCATGTGGGAAAAAAACACACAATAAAATTACTACCACAATCTTTGACAAAGGCTGGTGGTAGAATTAGTGCCTGGAAAGTTTAAAAATAGAAACATAGATAACCATTCGGTCCATCTAGTCTGCCCAATTTTTTTTGAGTACTTTTATTAGTCCCCCGTTCCCGGTCTTATAGCTAGGATAGCCTTGTGTCTATCCCACGCATGCTTAAAATCCTTGACTGTGTTTCCCTCTACCACTTCTGCTGGCAGGCTATTCCATACATCCACTACCCTCTCAGTAAAGTAATACTTCCTGATATTACTTTTAAATCGTTGCCCCTCTAATTTAAGACTATGTCCTCTTGTTGTGGTAGTTTTTCTTCTTTTAAATATACTCTCTTCCTTTACTGGGTTGATTCCCTTTATGTATTTAAATGTTTCTATCATATCCCCCCTGTTACGTCTTTCCTCCAAGCTATACATGTTAAGATGCTTTAACCTTTCCTGGTAAGTTTTATCCTTCAACCCATGAACCAGTTTAGTAGCCCTTCTCTGAATTTCTCCAAAGTATCAATATCCTTCTAGAGATACGGTCTCCAGTACTGCGTACAATACTCCAAGTGAGGTCTCACCAGTGCTCTGTACAATGGCACGAGCACTTCCATCTTCCTACTGCTAATACCTCCACCATGTGAAATAGCCTAGGGTGTCTACTTTTAAAAAAAATATATGGGTTGATGGGGTAAAATACACTGGCTTGCTTAAAATATGTCCAAAATGGGACATGGGTGCAGGCTGTCTGCATGTCAAAATTTCAAGTTGAAAAACCAAAAACTGCACCTCCCAAATGTGGTCTTTTAGCCCCCAAATAACCCAACAAACCTATACATGGGTGGTATCCCTGTAGTCTGGAGAAATAGTAATATCTATTTAGCAGTTTCTTTCTTTAATTTTTGTCGATGAGGGGAAGATGTTTCAAATAAAAGTCAGGAATTTTATTTTTACCATATTTTATTTTTATATATATATAAAATACAATATTATAGGATATGATCAAAATGATGGCATCCAAAGAAAGCCCTTCTTGTCCGAATAAAAATACTATATAATTTGTGTGGGTACAGCGAATTACAAAGAAAAAAATTACAGCTAAACACAAACAGCACAGAAATGTTAAAATAGCCATTGTCCAGAATGGTCAAAAATGTTTCAAAGGGTCTCTACTTAAGGGGTTTAGGGACCTAGTACATTTCAGGCCTTCCAGCAGCTAGAGTTTTTCTAACTGCGGGTAACGTAAAAATATCTTTTTGGCTGATTATTAAGTTTTCTCAACCACTTTTCACACTCTCTCTGTAGCTTTAGTTAGTGTACCATATTTACTCTATAACCAGAAGCTTAGTAATTGCTAATATAGTTGTTCAATGTACCTTTTTGTTGACTTTGCAAATGATATCAAAGCAAGCTATGATATAATGATTTTACAATGCTGCATTGGGTGGGCGCAATCTTAGAACGAATATGAACAAGAAATGAATTGTTTTATTAGGCAACCATCTACCATGGACCGCTACGGTATTACTGACATTTTATCAAGACAATCTCTGACATCATCAGAAGACCTGAGTGAAATTGTACTCTGCTAATAGCCCAATGGGTATACTTTAGTTCCTTTGTATATTTGTTCAGAAAAATATCTCAAATTAACTTTCGGAATGTTTAAATGTAGCCAATCAACCTGGATCTGTAATTACTGAGAAGTCTACTCTGTTGTTTTGCGCTACAGAAAGACTGTGTTCTCTTGATTCCTGGAAAGATCTGTAGTGTATTAAAACTCAGAGGAATCATACAGACTGTATAAGAATTACAAGGGTAGTATACAAGTACAGGTTAACAATCAGATAACACTTTTTATTTATTTTTTTTTTTTTTTACAAATTAAACTATGATAGTCATTGCTTTTTCATAACCCAATAGAAATGTTTTAAAATGTATATTTTTCTTCATATGATCTCATTTGGGGATACTGGAATAGACATGATTTTATATTACTTCCTAGTAGACACAATGGAATACAAGAAAACTAAAGGGAGCCTTACAGTGTTTTTTTCAAACTGCAGTAGGAGAAATGTTTTCAATCTATTATGTGATTATAGATTATAGGATCTGGGTGTCACATCAGATTACTTCTGATTTCCAGGAATATAAACTCTTATGCTGCATGAGAGTTTTGTGCCTTAAAGTAAATAAGCTTTAGAAATCAAAATGAATGGTGCACACATGTGTATATAACATTAAATGCAATCCAAACTTCTTCAATAATTGATGTTGAAAGGAACAATTTTATACCTGTTTTGACAGTTAATAGAGGAAACACGACCATTATACAGTATCTATCAATTTGAGGCACTGTATATCATTTCCATACAAGGAACACAGCTGTAATGAAAAATTACTTTTGCAAAGCAATTTACTAAATGACGCATTCTGACTTAATTCATAATTATGTTTCTGCCCACTGGGATAGCACATGATGCACAATGAAATGTGTAGAAATATTGTATAACTAACTAACTAAGGTTTGTTTTTTGTTATAAATATATCTCGGGGATTGGGTTGCCCAATCTCAACAAAGGACCTTACACAGATCATTCAAGTCTGCTGTGTGACAGTTGTTTATGCATTTGTTTATTTTTTTTTAATGTTCGTGGTCACTATATACAAATGCTATTGAATTTCAGTACTGCAAAGCAGAATCGTAAACTGTATGTTACTCATTGAGGTAGGTGCTGGGTTTCATTAGAGGTATTTATATCATTGAAGTCCCAGGTTTGTACAAAAGTGACCACAAATGTCTGCAATACGGAGAGTAAATAGTTAACTTGAGGCTTTTAGTTTTTTGTTGTTTTTTAGAAATAAGGGCTAAGATAGTTACAGAAGCACACTTACTGCCTTGGCATGTTGGTGAATGGGCTCCAGGTTGGTATTTCCGTGTCATCTAGTGATGTCATCACAGAAATGACAAGATGGATCCTGTTTCTCTACAAAAAAACTGGGGTACCAAAGAAAAAGTTAAGGATAATGCTAGAGGGTTCTGATAAACAGAACATGGGATCTACATGTCTTGCAAACTACAAATTTCTCAGTTTGGTTTAGTTTAATAGTTGTCAAGTTGTCTTAGTTAAAGAGGATCAATGGAGCGCTTGTACATAGGAAGATACAAAATACAAACAAACAGTGCAGATTGTTGATAAAAAAATTATACCTACCTAACTTCATAAGGTTGTGATGAGTGATGAGGCTGTCATCTAGCTTTGGATTGCAGACTTTCTATATGGATATCTATAGCTCTTCCAGATACAAAAAAAGAAAAGCAAGAACAGGACTTCCGATAATGGAATATAAATACTTCTGGCAGCTGGATATCTAATAAAAATTAACATTTATTCAGCTATTTACATTTTGTTTTACAAACCACAAAGTCAAATCTCAAGCAGAAAACAATGAAACTATGAGACCGACTAACAAGTGTGTTCTGCAAGGTGTTTTGCATTTGAATCCTGTACCTTACTGTGGATCTCACATTCAGCAGCCAAATTTCTCCAGCATCCCAACTGCTCACTCCTGCCGGCTGTCAGTGCTGCTATCTTTCCTGCCAGAGCACTTGTGCCAAACAAGAGGCAGCCACCTGCTTTTCTGTACCAACAACACAACTATCACTGAGCTCGCACTTCTCTCTGACACTGCCAACCCAACTGCAGCAAAAAAATAAATAATACTGGCTTTGCACTGCCGGCATTGGCTCCAAAGGTTGATTACTGGCGGTGCCGCTATAATAGGGGCCACATGGCAACCCTAGTTATAACACCTTATACTACCAGGGCTGGGAGCTTGCCTATTTGCCCCTAGCCCTCCCTGTTATAGTACCAAAACTGGGAGCCTGCTTTTTAGCTACCAGCTCACCCCAATTAAACAGCTGACATTTCAGAATGGCTGGGTTGGTGCAGAACTGTTGACAGCAAATAATAAGCCCTCTAATAAAATGACCCCTTCTTACTATAAAAGTAAACCCTAGCCCCTAGTCTCAAACTAAACCTAATAGTAATCATGAACCCCAATCCCCAATATTAACCCTAACAATAATAACCCCAAACCCCTAATACTAACCCTAAAACTAACCCAGAAACTGAATACCATTATATTAACCTTAACACCTTAATACTAGGCCTAAAGGGTCCCTAAAACTAACCTGCACCCCCTAAAACCATTTTGCATTGACAGAGCTCCTGACAGCGATGAACTCCCACGATTAAGCAGCTGCTAGGATGTAGCTGCGAAGAACTGTCCCATTCCAGACTATATAAAATTACTGGACCAGGGAACCTTTATAATGACTAAAATGAATAGGCCAATGACTTGCCTATTGTCCCTAGTCCATTAAAAAATCATATTCCCCTGCCACAGAGTTATAACTAACCCCCCCATACACTGATATAAATAAATAATTAACTCCCTGTCTGTCAAGGACTGTATAGATAAGGAATGTTAGATGTGGCTGTCCCATATGTAGAAGCTGTAATGCTGTGTGTATAGAACTGTAGCTGTTCAGAGCATGTTACCTGTAGAGTGGGCAAACAGCACACTACAGGAATTAACATGCAAAAATTAATTCAGCAAGTAGCTGAGGGCCATGGGAGTTGCAGTCCAAAGTTATAGTACATTTGAATGTCTGTGTATCAGTATAACTGTAGATTTGTGTTAACACATGTACATGGATAAATTATAGATGATGGATAATAGATAGATAGATAGATAGATAGATAGATAGGCAGATAGACAGACAGACAGATAGATGTATATGTACAAAAAGGATAACATGTACAGATGACAATTGATTGTGTACTAATTGCAAAGTTCTCCTGTTATATTTTTAATACTCTGACATTGAGAAGCATCTGAAAAGGAAGCTAGAGTCAATGATGGATATGGAGGACTGATGGATATGGAGGAGATGCTACTGCTGGTCATGGAGACCATCATAGGGCTTGAGGGTGCGATTGACACAGACTTACCCTGGTCATAAGTATTGAACATCCATTGATTTGTTATGTGCTATGTATGCTATGTATTAACACTATTCTCTCAGTTTCCTTTTAGCATATGCTGCGGTGTCCTCTGATCCCTGAGCAACATCTGATGATGTGGCCCCACGTCCTTTACAGGCCACTAAGATATAACATCTCATCGACGGACTTCACCAGGTCTGGCATCTCTCCTGGCTTTGGTGTTGGCAACCACTTCACTTGTACATGTATCTGCATGTCACCAATAATATAAACATGTAAATACAGATGGGGCTTTTGTCACACCTGAGCCATCTTTGCCTCTGTGGTTGAGCCCAGAAGTTCAGGTTGTAAGACTGTATAGCAATATATGAAAGCATGAGTAGCAAAGTCTTTTTTGAAAAAAGTAGTTTAAAATTTGGAACAATTTAGCACACAGGATAATAGACTGTTTAAATAAATGACTCCACTTATTAACCTGTCATCAAATAGAATCGAATAGCAAGAGGTATTGCAGGGTTCACTATTCTCACACAATAGTTTCAGGTTGATACACAACTACCTACTTTATCTGTAGACTATAAATGTAGTCCAGTAAATTACAGAACTTACACTCTTCAAAAGACATGAACTAGAGCATATATGGTAATAAAATGTGTAAAACCAAGAACCTTGCAGCAGATATGAACTAGAGCACAGACTTTAGCGGAGATTTCACTTCAGTGAAGCCGATAAATACTGAAATCCGGTATGCAGCAAAACGTACATTTTATAGACGATGGCAGCAGATAAACTATAGCAAAGATTGTAGCAGAGCTTGCACTAGCGGCGATTAACAGTAGAACAGGTGAATTACTTAACTGAATGATACGTGGACTTGAAAGGACCCTGAGGTGCCAAAGGTGAATCCAGAAAAGTAGTCAAGGAAGCCATGGACAAAGACACAAAGTTACTTAGCAGACAAGCAGGAACTGGTACATGTGGTTGGTTAGCAGACAAGCAGGAACTAGTACACAGGAATCACATAATACACAAATGAGTACTGATACAGAAGTCACCAGGAACCACAATGGGTCAGGATCAGCTGGTACATTGACCTTTTGAGAATTGGCGCCGTGCACAGTCTATAGGCCACCATACATTACTGCCCAATTTTTAGGCACAGCAAATAGAGCATGCAAGAGTTTAAGAGATATGCCACTCTGGTTAGTCAAAGACAACCATAAGTGAATCCCTTAATCATGGCATTTTCCTTTTGGTTTTAGGAATATTAAAATATAACTAAAAAAGTTAACATAAACATTACTAACAATAGTGAAGGGGTAAGAGGAATCATCTTACTTTGAGATTTTGTTTAATGTTAGTAAAGTTTTATTTTTTATCTGGCTATGTATCAAGTAATTCGTTTTGAATAGAATAGGAAATAAAATAGGAAATATTCTGCTCCCAACTAAATCAACACTGCATTCTTCTTCAACTTCAACAGAGCTGTCTTCCCAACCTCCTGACCACATTACCCCCACCAACTGTCAGCATGTGATGTGTAGGTCCTGGGATGCACCGCCCAAGGAAGATTCACATGTACACCACATAATAAATGTCAGATGTTACTGCAAAAGTAGGTAGTGAAGTAGGACAATGTGGACAAAGATGTACAGTTGTATGACATCTATGTACATGAATGGCTTGTCTTATATAACAGGTAACAAAGTCCTGTAAATAGCTCTAATAACTACAAAGACAAAGTTAGATTATTGAAAAGTTGTTAACTAGTTTTAGGAAAAGCAATGTCCAATAGTTCAGGATTCCACTAACCATGCATGTTAACTGTAAAAGAAAGTACAACTGTATAGTAATGTTCTAAACATCTACTTTTCCTGCAGACACATCTGTTCAAATGGAGGAAGCGAGCATCCTTCTCAAAGCGGTAAACCCCAGCATTCAAGATCAGCCAGGCACATCAGAAGCCCTTCCAGAACCTCTTGCCCTAACTCTGATGATGAAATTTGAGGCTGCTGTCTATGGTCTGATTTCTGTGACTCTCTGTAATTTTGTTGCCAACCTGAACCAACAACTGACCATGATGGTGAGCAACCAATAACAGTTCCATGTCCAGATGATGGCATGGCAGGATCAGTTCCTCAGTTCCTTAGCTTAGATGAGGCAGTTGTGTATCTGAAGTAGATAAAATTGATGTATCCAGTAATGTCAGGCCCACCGCCGCACCGGCCATCTACCTCACTGTACCCGCCTTCTGACCAGCCGCCTTACCATTCTGCTGCTCGGCCGCATCTGTCCCCAGCTGCAGAATACCAACGACATGTGAGTGCTGCTCCTGTCCCCTCTGTTGGGTCCTCCGTTGGTGGCAGTCTCTTCCACCTCCCCCATGCACAGTTCCGGGCATAGAAATAAAGTACAAGTGTTGCCATGGCAACGCACGTCTAGACTCCACCCCCGAATCATGGTCAAATCACCTTCCTCCAACACTACTTAACCCCTTAGTGACAAGACATTTTCACCTTGACTTTCCCTTGGTGACAATGGCTGTTTTGACATTTCTAGGGTGTTTGTGTTTAGCTGTAATTTTTTTCTTTCTCACATACAGTACCCACACAAATTATATGTTGTTTTTATCGTCATAAGAAGGGCTTTCATTAGATACCATTATGTTCATCATATCTTATAATTTACTACAAATAAAATCATAAAATATTATGAAAAATTAAAAAAAAAACACTTTTTCTAACTTTGACCTAAAATATAATTTACACAAATAAATTCATTAAAAAAGACCCCGTCTAAATAGTTTCTAAATGTTCTCCTGAGTTCAAAAATAGTGTTTTTTGGTTTTTCCTATATTGATCTTTTGACCCCAACCCGAACCCAAAATTTAACCCTAACACTAAATTTAACCCCAACTCTAATCCTTATTATATCCCTTAATATTTTTTAACTTTAATTTAATTTTAACCCTATCCCTTATGCTAAAAAATATTTAATTTTAACCCTATAGGCTAATATAGCTAAATAACCTGTTTTTAATTAATTAAATATTTATTTTAAATATTTTACATTGCAATGCTACTAAACTACCACTAGGGGCAGTCAAGTAGCATATTCAGAGCGACGGAAGTGAAGTTACTTTCACTTCCGAAGCTCAGACCGGCAGAGGGCTTAGCCATATTGACGGAGCAGCATGCTTCGTCAATATGGCTCCCCACGATCGCTCAGTGGGGCGATCGTGGGGGTCCCAAAATAGAAATTTCGGTGCTGGCTATTGCCTCGATGTCGAGGCAATAGACCAGCACTGTTAAAGCGGTTTTCGCGATTGTTGATCGCGAAAACCGCTTCATTCACTGCAGGACGTGCCAGGCACGTCCTTTGTCGTTAAGGGAGTTTCTCCCAGGACGTGCCTGGCACGTCCTTTGTCGTCAAGGGGTTAATGTCTGAGCTTCCTCACAGCATTGCTCAGAGTTATTGTTGCCTCCAGTTAGTTCACAGCCTTCAAGCACTACTTTATATATCTCCTGGTTCTGACCCTGCTTGTAGAATTGATATGCTAATTGGCATACGTGATGCATACTGTCTAACACTATTTTTGACAGTTGTTGACATGGGCATTATTTCAAATGTGGCAAAAAATATTTTTTTTTAGCAGATATTCTGAAAATTTGTCATATATAAAGCAATTTCAATATGTAAAAACATTTTAAAATAATTTTTACTGCACTTTAAAGTGGCCCTGTTTGGATGTGAACAACACTTATTGAGTAGCCAAAAGGCTATTTATTTTATTTGCTTTTATGGCAAAACCTCCCCATGCTTTAGTCTTTCCCTAAGTTAGCCTTAGGGTAAGTAAAAGCAATGTGCTACTTTTACTTATTACCTTCCCAAACTAGGGACAAATATTAGAATCTATTTTGCAGATTTTGTGGATTAGCATTTGTAGATGTCTAAAAGATTTTTCAAGTAAAAGAGTTTTTTTTTTTTTTACTTTACATCTTTTTTTTTTTATAGTAAACTATATGATATGATCAAAATAATGCTTTCTAAAGGAAGCCCTGCTTATCCTGAAAAAAAAAAAAAAACTTGTGTGGGTACAGTAAATGAGAGAGAAACTCTCAGCTATACACAAACACTGCAGAAGTGTAAAAACAACCATTGTCACAAAGAGTACAACATTTCCAAAACAGGAAACCCTATGGACCTTCACAGATATTGCCACATACACTTGATGATTTCCTTCCTACAAACTAGGGAGTTAAGGTAAAGAATATATCTGAATTTGTGTAATAGCTAGTTTACTGAACTTACATATCTTATTATGGAGAGTTAGTGGTAATTACAGAATACTGTGATGCAGTGAATTATAAAGAGAGTTGAGTTTATAAAAATATTATATCTTCTTAGTCAGTGGTTAGCTAGCATTTGCATTTGTTACTCAATCTGTTTTTCTATGAAGAGATTTAAACTCTGTTTTTGAAGTGCCAATTTTGATATGAAGTTTGGATGTAGTTTTTACCAACAAGAATACCAAATGAGTGGGTTGGGCTCAATTCACCAAGACATATGTTTTGTTTATTTGCATCTCTCCAGTGTTTCCAATTACTAACCCTTTCTTGGCTTAAGTGATTAATGATTATAATCAACATATGGAAAAATGTATTTGTCAGTGGAACAGGTATAAATGAGCATCTTGCATTAAAGGGACTCTGTCACAAAACACAACAGATGTGCAGTCAATTAAGAAAATATTAAATTTAAGGGTGTCTGTCTTTTTAACAATGATACAAATACTGTAATTAAGCTATTTTCAGGCAAAAATATTAATGAGATGATGTCATACATTTGCATAACTTGGGCAACATTAGGAAAATGTAGCATAATCTGCTAATGTGGTGTACAACCCTCCTGCAGGGGAAGTGATGTCACTTGCATAGGATTGCCCACAAACTGGTAAAATGGCTTGAAGCACTTCATTCCAGCAGGGGAAGTGATCACTTTGTTTCCTGGCAACCAAATAAACAGGTCAGTGCTTGTGTGAAAAAAACAGGATACTGATTTCAAATCTGCATTTAGACCCGCTGAAGATATTGGAGGTTATCTACTGCTTGATCTACTGAAGATTTTCCTTTACTATTTATTTGTCAGTAGGTGGTTTATGACATACTATTAAGTCTTAGTATGAGGATTGTCTGTGTTTCTCTGTGTTTTATGAAATGCCCACGGTGCATAGCTTGCTTTGTCAGTTACATTGTTCTGAGGTTGTGTCATCTGGACTAAGCAGAGCTTTCCTGATTGGGGAACCCTTAAACTGTCATGAACTGGAACAGTCCCAGAAATATGGCTTCTCACATGCTGATTTCTGCATAGTACACATGTGTAAATGTATCTATGTGTGAATGTGTCTGCATGTGCATTTGTGTGTGACTAGATTTAGATTATAATTTTTTAGGGGAGGGATCCCACATTAAAATTTTCCCATAAGTTTAAATCTTAGTAACAGTTCATTCCCACTTTCAATATTGTTTCTTATGCCTACAACATATCCCATATTATAATATTTACCAGACTGTATCTGACCTTTTTGTGTTACATCTTCTTAAATCTGAATAATCTCTTCACATATTTCATGTATCTTAATTTGTTATTGATAATATTAAATGAGCAGCATGGAAATAGGGAAGTTATTTTTATATTCTCATACCAATGGTGGAATAAGACTGTGAACTTGCCCGGTGCAAAATCAATTTCTAAACTCCTTAACAGGCCAATATCCCTCTCCCAATCTAGAAAGATAGTGATTCGTGTAAGGGGGCACCTGAATATTATGGTAAATCAAATTTATAACAGATGGAGTAAAATGACTGGCTGTGTCTGTGACACTGCAAGAGTGTTGGTCATGGCCCCTATAAAGATCCATTGCACTGCACTGCAGAATATAGCATTATAGCAAAGTACAAGTAAGTGTTGAGCATGTGAGAATAAACTGATAAAGAACAAATTAGAAACCTGAATGAAATTGTGTAAATCAGTACCAGTTGACATTAAACATATGTGCAATACATGTATACAAAATACTTTTAGACTACAGGAAACATATTTGCAGCCATGTGTTTGGGAGCCCTGTATGAATATTACACTTTCAATACCAACTTCTTTTTGTTTACTAGTCTGTGAAGGAATATACGATGAATGTTTTATACATACACAAACATAAATTAGCTTCAAACTGATCTTGTTTTCTGGATGATCGAATGATTCAGGGCGGTAGTAATCGTATGCAGGCATATATCTTTTAACACAATTAACACTGTTAATCTTTTGCACAACAACCATTTTACCATTTTGCCATGTTTTACGATGGTAAAACAATGAAATATTGCAAACAGAATTTTGTCCATTTTGTGAAACACTATTAAATTAGACTTGTTTAATTGTAGATGACATCATGGCACATGTATTGATATAAATAATCCATTATGAAAATGTATTCTGCATCTCACGTATGCACTTTCCATTATTGTAAGTGGGAAATGTCAATTATAAAAGGGGGAATATGCATCACAGGAAAAGTAGAATCTAATAGAGAAAAATAAAGGCCATAATATTATGTATCAGTATTTTCATACAACATCTTTTTTGTCTAGTTTATCTTAAAAACTGAAAAATGTGTGCAATCTTTATAGCACTGGACATTTAATACAACAAATAAATACCATATTTGCTTGAATATAAGACCCTGATCATAAGACGACCCCCCAAACTTTGGATATTCCTTTAGGAAAAAAAACTAAAAGCCTGAATATAAGACTACCCTATAGGAAAAAAGTTTAACTTATATATATTCACATGTAAATTGCTTTTTCATATTTAATAAAAAATGATGTAAAAAATGGATTTCTTGTTTTTATTTCCTTTTATGTGCCAGTGCTGCCTCTACCCCCAGATTTGCCCAATGTTCCCCCTCCCTCCCCCCAACATTTCTCTGTCTCTCTCCCCCTCCCTCCAACGTTGTCTTTGTCTCTCTCCCCCTCCCTCGTTGTCTGTCTCTCTCTTCCCCTCCCTCCCCCCAGCATTATCTGTTTCTCTCTTCCCCTCCCTCCCCCAGCATTATCTGTCTCTCTCTCTCCCCCTCCCTCCCCCCAAAGTTGTCTGTCTCTCTCTCCCACCAGCAGTGTCTGTCTCTCTCCCTCCCCATCCCTCCCCCCAAAGTTGTCTGCCTCTCTCTCCCACCAGCATTGTCTGTCTCTCTCTCCCCCAATGTTGTATCTGTCTCTCTGTTCCCCTCTCTCCCTCCCCCCAACGTTGTGTCTGTCACTCTCTCCCCCTGCCCCCCCCCCACATTGTGTCTGTCACACTCTCACCCCCCACGTTATGTCTCTCACTCTCTCCCCTTCCCTCCCCCCAATGTTGTGCCTTTCTTTCCCCCTCCCTTCCCCCCACCCCCCTACGTTGTGTCTGTTTCTTCCCCCTCCCCCCCCCCTCATTGTCTATGTGTCCCCATTCCCTGGTGGCTAGTGGGGGCAGCCGGGGATGGACCTCCAGGCTTCCGTCTTAATAAATGGAAGTGTCGGGCAGCATGGAGGATGTCTGCACATATGGTGCAGACATCCCCCAGCTGCCCAAATCTCCTGGTGGCTAGTGGGGGTAGCTGGAGGATGTCTGGACAATACACGCAGACATCCTCCGCTGCTGCCCGGCACTTCTGCCGGGACTTTTATGATGAAGCCGGAAGGTCCCGGCTTCATCATATGAGTCCCGATGGACATGCCGAGCAGCAGCAGAGGATGTCTGCGTGTATCGTGCAGACATCCTCCAGCTACCCCCACTAGCCACCAGGAGATTTGGGCAGCTGGGGGATGTCTGCACCATATGTGCAGACATCCTCCATTTTAACACCTTTGCAACAAAGGACGTGTCAAGCACGTCCAGCCGGCCAATCCGTTTCCGACAATGGACGTGCCTGACACATCCTGTGTGGGAATGAACAGTTTTTGTGATCATCGTGCAATAAGCAGCACCAAAATTTCAGCTATGGGGCACCCACGATATTGCAGGAGCTGTGCCCTCTCCTGGGTAGAGCTTTGGAAGGGAAAAAAATTCACTTCCGACCCTCTGAATCTGTTGCTTGACTGCTCCTAGAGGCAGCACTTTTTATGACAATAAAAACAATATACAATTTGTGTGGGTACAGTATGTGAGTAAGAAGAAAATTACAGATAAACACAAACACCCCAGAAATTTAAAAACAACCCTTGTCACCAAGGCAAAGTCAAAGTTAAAATGTCTTATCACTAAGGGGTTAACTTCACCAAGTAACAGGGCAGCCAATCAACAAGCGTTTGACTCGTTTGCCCTTAGAAGCCATCACAGCCATGCCTGCTAATGGCATGGCTGTGATTGGCCAGTGCAGCATCACTGCACAGAAAATGCTTTGAAAAATACCCCTCATCTTACATTCAAGGTCGTCTTATAATCTGACCTCAAATCGAGGACACTGCACTCCAACCCTCTCGCAAATGGATAATTCTGTTGATCCTCCTTCGCAGCCATGCTTTTGATTTAGATTTATGTTCTTCCACAGCTAAAATCAAAGATTCCATCTAGTGCTATTTTATGGCTCAGCTGTATTTGTAATTTGTATGTATTTTATGTTATTTTAAGTTATTTCCCTATCCACATTTGCTTGCAGGGCACTTGTCCTACTCTTACCCACATTTTACTTCCTTTTGCAGCCCTCTAGCCCTTTCCATGACTTTTTTAGAGGCATTTTAGTGGCCAAAAGTTCGTATCCCCATTGTCTTCAATGGGGTTCGGGGTCAAGTTCGGGGTCGAGTTTGAGCATGGACCCGGACATTTTTTCGAAGTCCGGTCGAACCTGCCGAACCCGAGGTGTCCGCTCAACTCCATTGGGTTCAAGTAAATGAATGTGTGCCCCTTCATTGGTGTCAGAGTTTGACTCCTCCTCAGTCCTATAGCAGGGGCGTCCAACGTGCAGCCCGCAAGACATTGAGGTGCCACCCACGTGAGAAGTGCAGCTGTAACTGCACCTCCAACTGCACATTACTGGAAGCAGCATCAGGGAACTTAGTTCCCCAACAGAACGCTGCAGATCGTGTAGGGCACATAATCCCTCCTCTGCCCTTATTGTGACATCATGCACATGGGTGCATGGGGAGGGAAGATTAAGAAAAAAAGAAAAGGAAGCACTAAGTGACTGTGTGTGTGTGTAAGTGACTCTCTGTGTGAGTGTGTGTAAGTGACTGTGTGTGTGTAAGTGACTGTGTGTGTGTGTGTATGTGTAAGTGACTGTATGTGTAAGTGACTGTGTGTGTGTGTGTATGTAAGTGACTGTATGTATAAGTGACTGTGTGTGTAAGTGACTGTGTGTGAAAGTGACTGTGTGTGTGTGTAAGTGACTCTCTGAGTGTGTGTAAGTGACTCTGTGTGTATAAGTGACTGTGTGTGTGTGTAAGTGACTGTGTGTGTGTAAGTGACTGTGTGTGTGTGTAAGTGACTCTCTGTGTGAGTGTGTGTAAGTGACTGTGTGTGTGTAAGTGACTGTGTGTGTGTGTGTGTAAGTGACTGTATGTGTAAGTGACTGTGTGTGTGTGTATGTAAGTGACTGTATGTATAAGTGACTGTGTGTGTAAGTGACTGTGTGTGTGGGTAAGTGACTGTGTGTGAAAGTGACTGTGTGTGTGTGTAAGTGACTCTCTGAGTGTGTGTAAGTGACTCTGTGTGTATAAGTGACTGTGTGTGTGTGTGTGTGTGTTTATGTAAGTGACTGTATGTATAAGTGACTGTGTGTGTAAGTGACTGTGTGTGTGGGTAAGTGACTGTGTGTATAAGTGACTGTGTGTGTGTGTAAGTGACTCTCTGTGTGAGTGTGTGTAAGTGACTGTGTGTGTGTAAGTGACTGTGTGTGTGTGTGTGTGTGTAAGTGACTGTATGCGTAAGTGACTGTGTGTGTGTGTGTATGTAAGTGACTGTATGTATAAGTGACTGTGTGTGTAAGTGACTGTGTGTGTGGGTAAGTGACTGTGTGTGAAAGTGACTGTGTGTGTGTGTAAGTGACTCTCTGAGTGTGTGTAAGTGACTCTGGGTGTATAAGTGACTGTGTGTGTGTGTGTGTGTGTGTGTGTGTGTGTGTGTAAGTGACTCTGTACTCTGTGTGACCAAATGATAACTATTGTGTATGTGTGGAAGTGACTGTGTGTGTGTGGCTGTGTATGTTTGTGTTGTATTGCTGTATAGTCTGTACAGCAAAACTATATATATATATATATATATATATATATATATATATATATATATTAGTGTTTATAATTTTTTCTCAATGAAAAATTAATGTGGCCCACGAACCAACAAATTTCAGGTGAAGTGGCCCACTGCAACAAAAACTTGGACACCCTTGCTCTATAGTAAAACTATGGGCTGGAAAAATAGCCCAAACGAGAGATAAGTTACCCTGACTTCAAATATGTAAAAATCACTGCCCACCCACTGTCACATAAGAGTGCCTTGTAACTAAAATATTACCTGAATTAAATGTTTTCTGATGATCAGCAACACCCTGACTCCTCATCTTCAGCCAAGGGAATGGACCAGCCAAAATAAAATAATCCACCTAATAAAATCCACACCGGCACAAAAAAAAATAAAAAAAAAATAATAATAAAAAAATAAAATAAAAAATAAATAAATATACACATATATATATATATATATATATATAAATATACATATATATATATATATATATATATATATATATATATATATATATATATATAAATATATATATATATATATATATATATATATATATATATATATATATATATATATATATATATATATATATATATTAATCCAAAGTACTAGCACTCTGCATAACGTTAGTCGTCAGTATACAACATGCCTGGGTGCAGTTCGCATCAATACATACAAAATCAGAACAAGGTAAAGAATGCACTCACAGGAGACAGTCATCTAGGATTTAATTCAAGTAACCGTCAGCATCACTATTAGCGACGTTTCATATATATACGTTATATATACACATACATACATGAAAAAGTGTGCTATTAATCTCAAATGATTTGTTTAGCGAAGAGCAAACCAGAATAAAACGCTCACCATCAGGTAATGAGATTCCTTTTAAGCTCTTTCATTCTCTCTGCTGATAGCAAATGTTTTAACATTTTAGAACCTCCCTTCTGCCTTCACTCCCTGATGCCTGGGTGAGGTGCACCCCTTGCATCCAAAAAGGATTGGTCCTGCTCTGGCCTGGTCTTTCTTAGACCGCTCTAGGGTCTGTTCACTAAAAGATGAGTTGAGGTGAGATGAACATTTTGTCTCACTGACTCAACTATACAAATTTGAGCCAAACTTGATGAGCTTCTCCTGCTAAAAGAGCTCTGCTGGCCATACTGTTATTGCAAACAGTTCTTTTGCATTGAAGTTGGATGTCTGCTTCTTCTGTTCCTGATCCTCTGCTAAAGCTCATTTTGAATTTCTACCCTGTCCAGGAACTGGGAGACTGATCCTTGAAGGCTCAACCAGCCAGGGGGATGTTTTTCAGCATCTCCTGAGATCCTTTGGCTGCAGCAATATTACTTCAGCTAAACTGCTCCCTCAAAGGGCCTGCTCCTGCCTTAGTTATCCTCTCTAGGGTGTTCCTGCCTTAGTCACTCTCTCTAGGGTGTTCCTGCCTTAGTCACTCTCTCTAGGGTGTTCCTGCCTTAGTCACCCTCTCTAGGGTGTTCCTGCTTACTTACCCTTCTCAGGCCTCACCCTTACCTAAGGTCTTATCACTCATTTAACTCTCTATACCCCTACCTCTTCTTTGCCTACAATCCCTTCTAAAGCTCTTTGTTTATACTTTAGTTCCTACTAAAACCCTTTTCCTATTCTGAAGTCCCTTGCTAAAGTCTGCTTTTGCCTCTGCTTCAGTCCTTATTCCAATCCTTATTTCTTTGTTTCTATATCTGTTCTCACACTGCACAATGAATAACAACATGCAACCAGCAACCTCCTTTATCCCTGCACTGAAACTCCTACGTAACCCGGTAGGCCCTGACAGAATGCAAAAGCCATACTATGAGTAGACATAAACTTTTGTTTCGTTTTCGAATTATTATTATTTATTTCGTCTTAAACGAATTTAGTTCATTACAGCATTCGTTTCAGACGAAATGTATTCATTATTTTCTTTTTGTTTTATTCGTTCGTACGAATCAATTGACCTACACATTCCATAAACCGAAAGTCTATAAACCGAACGTCTTTCGGTTTATAGACTTTCGGCTTATGGAATACATGTAATGCTATTGGCTTTCTATAAACCGAACTAGAGTCCCCATTCATAAGAAATTCTTATGAATGGGGACCCCATTCATAAGAATTTCTTATGAATGGAGACTCTAGTTCGGTTTATAGAAAGCCAATAGTATTACATGTATTCCATAAGCCGAAAGTCTATAAACCGAACGATATTCGATTTATAAACTTCCGGTTTATAGAATACATGTAATGCTATTGCTGTTCTATAAGCCGAAAGTCTATAAACCGAACAACATTCGTTTCTAGACTTTCGGTTTAAAGAATACATGTAATGCTATTGCTATTCTATAAACCGAAAGTCTATAAACCGAACGTTGTTCGGTTTATCGACTTTCGGCTTATAGAATACATGTAATACTATTGGCTTTCTATAAACCGAACTAGAGTCCCCATTCATAAGAAATTCTTATGAATGTGCATCTTAGTATATAAGGTTGTCTGTGTAAGTGTGTATATTTCTCTGTGTAATTGTGACTGTGTGTGTGTATTTCTGTGTGTGCAACAGTGTGTATACGGGTGTCTGTGTCTGTGTAAGTGTGTGTGTAATTGTGACTAACTGTATTTATGCGTGACTGTCTGTAAGTGTGACTGTGGGGCTGTGTATGTGTGTAGGCAGGGCCACTTTAACCGATGTGCAGGGCCCACAGGTTAAATGGCCCACTACTGGCCGCAACATAGTCCTGCTGCCAGGGTTACTGTCTCACACGGAGGTTGTCTCTCATAGAGGGCAGCAGTCCGCATCCAGCCAGTGGCTATTTCCCGCCTCCTGCACTCAGCGTGCATGGAGGGAAGACTGTGCGGAGGAGACACGAGAGAGCAGCAGCAAGGTGATTACTGGGGAATAAGGGAGAGGGTGTACAGCTTTTACTGGAAAAACTGGTGATGGCATATTAATGGACAAAACTAACAGTGGCATATTAATGGGCAAACAGACAGACATGGGTGGATAGGAGGAGAAACAGAGATATGCAGAAAAATAGACCAGCATGGGGAACAGAAAGATAGACATGGAAAAACATATGGGGTTTGAAGGGATATATATATATATATATATATATATATATATATATATATATATATATGACAGTATGAGTGGAGAGAGAGATCTACATGTGGGTATGAGTGGAGAGAGAGATCTACATGAGGGTGTGTTTGGAGAGAGAGAGATTTACATGAGGGTATGAGTGGAGAGAGATATATACTAGAGGGTATGAGTGGAGAGAGAAAGACTTGAGGGTATGGGTAGAGAGAGACACGGGAGTGACTGACATAGTGAACTATTATTTATTGCTCCTTGTGTACTTTTTTTTACAATGATGCTCAGTCAGACTAAAGACCGACATTAGGAGGGAGAAGAACAGACATTAGGAAGGAGAGGAGACAGACAGGGGGACACATTAAGAAATTTACTTTTTCTTGCACAAGAAAAAAAGGGCTTGCTTGTTTATATATAACTGTCTCTTTGTGTGTGAGATGCTCTGTGTGTGACTGTCTCTCTGTTGTCTGGCTGTTAAAAGTAGGCCAAGGGGCAGCAAAATGAGGGGTCGCCTAGGGTGGCAAAAATCCTTGCTCTAGCTGCAGAGGGAGTCAGCCTGTCTTCAGTGAACTCCTTTATATCAGTGCTGGACTGATCTACCAGGATACTGGGTG
Source organism: Pelodytes ibericus (assembly GCA_036172795.1). Lineage (NCBI taxonomy): Eukaryota > Metazoa > Chordata > Amphibia > Anura > Pelodytidae > Pelodytes > Pelodytes ibericus. The sequence continues at coordinate 138,515,288 of CM069861.1, forward strand.
ATTTCCAAGTAGGCTGTCTACAGCAAAGTCTGGTCTAGCTGCCAGGCAATGGTCATCACCAGCAGGACTTAGAAGAAAGCAGTTCATTGATTTGTGAGAACATGCTAGCTTTTTAGAATTTTCATATCTCTTTCTAGCTTGAGATGGAGATATCAAATTCAATATACATTGCTGTCTGGGCTGGCCAAATTCTGAAGCACCAGATAGAAAAATGGTGCTTTGTCATAGCTGAAGCCGCTGATGTCTAGCAGAGAATGGTATCTCCTAAAATTCAAATGCAACCCTTCAAGTGCCAGTGGGTCTGCACAACAAATTGAAACCATTGTGCTTGTGTCTTATAATGTGGCTGCCATTCGACCATTAGAGTACTTTGTCAATTGTTTAGTGGGATCAGTAGCTGAGCAGCTGTGTGTTCACCATATTTCACTAGCTGTTGATTTGACAACCACAGTCAAGTTGTGATCCACATATTTCTGTGTGATTGGTACAGTCAGCAAACAAATTACTGATGATTTTCATAAATATGGTCATACCATGTACACACTGACCTAACGATTCTACCACAAATCATCAGTTAAAGCCGTAGTGACTGTCTTCTGTAATCAGGTGGCTATATTTCATGTTGAATAACAGATTTGCAAGGCACACCAAGTGTATTAACATGACTCATATTTTGTGCCCCTAAGTTAGCACCTGCAGTTTTGCTTTTTGGTTCTCATGGAGGTATATGAGTGCTTTGCCCCAAGAACAGAATTCATTGCTGAGGTGAGACCTCTACACAGATGGTTTTTAAGCTCTGCTTTAATGCACGTAGTACATGCTGTTACTGCAATTATAATCTGTTTGTTCAGTGAGGAGATTTAATGGCAGTGTGGAAAACGCTCAAAAATAGTGATACAATCTCGTTCTTATATTTGTTGATCCTGTTCTAGCTGTCTAGGAAAAAAGAAATTTAATAGCTATTTCTGCATGTTTATTTTTCTACTGTTCTTTAATCTTTTTTCCCCCTGATGCTTCTTGCTGTAACCAAAAAAAGAAAACCTAAAACTCTTAAAGCCCTGCGAATATATAATTCCCTTACAAGTCCTAAGTGGTACCTATGGGAGCTCTAGGAAATGACTAATAAAAGAGAAGGAAGTGTTATTTTTTTACAGTAACACAGACAGAAAGGATCTATAGTTTGTCATTCAGTCTCTTCTCACAGTATGGTAATAACTATTCCATGTTCAACATGAGAATATTTAAAAAAAAAACCTGTCTGCCTTACTATCTAAGAATTAAGAGGTTATTTTCTGCCTAAAGCACATTACATTTACAAGACCACCCCTCTTGCACATCTGCCTGTATTATTCTTTATGAGACAAGACATGTTTTAAATTAAACTTAATTCCACAGCAACATTATACCGTCCATTCTATATTTTCCTACCCATGGCCCAGTGACGAGCAGAATGTTGGCCATCTTTAGGTTACTTTACAAATGATTAGCTGTCACAAATATTGTTAAAGGTTGCTGCTGCAAGCTTGGCCTATTTTTAATGGGGAATTAACATTATGCATATTTTCCACGATCAAGAGCCATTTTGTAAAACCGGACATAGATTTGTTTTCACAAATCCAATTATAAAGCTGCATTTGAACACCTCTCTGAAACATTTGTATTGACAAGTTCAATCCACAAAAAGTTACATTTTGGAACAAGTGTTAGCAGGTAATATGGAACTGAGAAATATGTAGGGTTTGTTTGGTAGAGTCTAAAAGAGCCTATATAGAGCTGGATGAACCAAATAGCACATTAAACTTCTGTTCCCATGACAATCTTTGAAGTTCAGGAAGCTCAGAAACTTAAGCATTTGCACACTCGCTCTATGATATGTGGTTAGGGTTTTCCACCTTTAAAAAAAAAACAGACTTAGCATGGGCCATAAACCAATTATTTTTACCAGCCTGCTGGTAATATACTGACTGGGTAGCAACCCAATATGTGGTACTGTTTTCAGATGCATACCTCCTTTTATTTTGAATGCTAAAAGAGGATCATATCTATTTAAGATGTAATACATGTGTACCATTTATTATATGGATAAAAGCTAATGCTAAATATACACAGACCAATATTATAAATACAAGCTCAAAATATATGCGGAAACGTCTTAATATAAATACCACAAATACGGAACTATATAAACAACATTTCCTCAGTTCAAAGCAGCCCAACCACTTACACAGTCTATTTTAGATACATAGATATTTGTTGTTTATGGAAACCATGAACTGTACAAAATAAACTGGCCAATCAGTGGTAACTTTTACTGGCCTTTATTCATTTGAGTTTTGGCCACTAATTATAGAAAAATCTATATGTTTAGTAAATCTCCACATCTTTCCTAATTGTACTAAGTAAGTGTACTAGGATCAATGTATCTTTTTTAAAAAAAAAAAAAAGAGTTGCTGTACTGAAAATTTTGTCTTTAAATGTTAATACTTTAAAGACAAGAACATTTTACATACTTGTTTGCAGCATTCTGTCTAAAGGAATTACATGTATTTACCATTCAAAGCCCCAAGGGTGTTTAACCTATGCATGGTTAAATACAGCTTAACCCATTCATGACCAGATGTTTCTGCAATACACTTCAATGTTCTACAATGTGCCCTATTTGTTCCGCAATTTTTTTCGTACACTTTATTTATAGGAAAACCTTTTGACCATTTCATTTTGCCAGCAGAGAACCTGATCTATTTTTGGACATGTCATTACTTTCAAAGAAAGTATCCATTGTTTGTTTGTGCTATTTATATGACGTGTGTCTAGTAACCTGCTACTGATCATAACAGAGTCTATGGCTGTATAAATAAAAACCCAGAACTTTTATTAGGAACATAAACGTAGGATTTGGTTTCTTCTTCAGGCTGCAATTTTCCATCCTGAATTCCAGCAATTAGTCTCTTCTCAGCAATGTCTCCACATACTTTTAATGACTATATATATATATATATATATATATATATATATATATATATATATATAAAAACCTTTTTGAGAAATAGTTACCAGGAAACTGTATATATGAACCACCATTACCCTAGTGGATATAATATTTATTTCAGGTATTTGTATGTTGCATACAGGTGAGAACATTGGAAAGCATCATCAAGCACAACCATTTGTATGGGAAGAATTAAAACTTTTTGTTAAATGTCTTTCTATGATTTTCAATGTTTCTATAATTTGCAATGTTGGACACCAGGAGGCTTTAAATTAGAATTTTAGAAGGCAAAAAAATAGAAACAAAACTAGCTATTTACATTATGTAAGTGTATTGGTCAACCAATAAAATCTTCAAAAGTGCCGTATCAGCTGGAAATAGTTTTTACTGTGAATGTAGAGAGTAGAACATTATTGTACATTGTGTTAGTAAAATTGCAAGCAAATGCCTACTTTAGGAGAAAATGTGTTTTAACTGTATCTGTGGGGTCTCCTGCTTATGGCATCACATTTGGCCTAATTTGCAAATGAAATGGTTTTCAATGTGCAATGGCAAATGTGTAATTTGCATATAAGGCCACAGGTGATGTCATAAGCAGGAGACCCCACAGATACAGTTAAACAATAATAAATATATAACATATAGTTTAAATGGTGTTTTGGGAGTAGTTATACAATAGACTTAGCAGTCGTGCACAGTGCTATATGTCAGCTGCAAAGGAAAATAAGATATTGGGATGTATTAAAAGGGGTATTGACTCACGAGAGAAAGATATTATACCCCATCTTGAATATGCAGTTCAATTCTGGGTATATTCTTTTTAAAAAATAGACAAAAAATGGAACTAGAGAAAGTTCAGAGGAGGGCTACAAAACTAATACGGGGAATGGAAAAGGCGGGAAAAGTAAAATTTGTACATGTTGGAGAAACAGCGAAAGGGGATATAATAATGTTATAAAAATAAGTACAGGGTCCATACAAAAAGCTTTGGAAAGATCTGTTTATTAACAGATCAGTACAACGGAAAAGAGGTCACCTGCTAAGACTTGAAGAAAGGAGATTTAGTCTACAAGCGCGGAAAGGATTTTTTACAGTAAGGACGATAAAGATATGGAATTCACTGCCTGAAGAGGGGGTTCTAGCAAATACATTAGATGCTTTGAAAGGGGCCTGGGTACCTTTTTAATGAGTCAGAGTGTAGAGGGCTATACATGTTGGTATAGGCATTAATATGTATTTAGTGCTTGTTGATCCAAGGAGAAATCTATTTTATCCCCATTGAAAGCAAACTTCAAAATTGCTTGAATAAGGGTTTTTTATTTACCTTCTTTTGGATCATCAGCAGTAAACAAGGAATAGGACAAGAGTTGAACTTGATAGGTGTAATTCACTATATAACACAATTTCTCCTAATTTAGACATTTGCTTGCAATTTTGCTAACACAATGTACAGATCATTTTCAATCATTTTGTATTCTCTACATTCCTAGTTAAAACTATTTTTTAGGTGATACAGTTCCTTTAAATGCATGGTGGTTGAGTCCCATAATCCAAAAAAAAGACTTGATTGAGGTTGGACTTTGTGTTATTTGTAACTGATAATGGGTAAACATCTGTATTATTAAAAATTGTGACACTTATGGGTCTATTCACTAAAATTTGAGAATAGCTTGAGGAAGTTGACTTTCATTTTTAGACTAAGTCAAATTGGGCACTTTGACTTAGTTTCAAAAATAGCTTTGATCATTTAGCCTCCCACTTTCAAGGTGGTAGATTTGAACCTGGGAGCTGAGTCGACCTCCAAAGTTAACCTCCTCGAGCTATTCTCGAATTTTGGTAAATAGACCCAATAGTACTGGAGAATGTTTTGTTAAATCAGTTTGTAAAACATAAATTCAGTATTGTTTATTTTAGTTCACATAAAATTAGGCAGAATCTAATGTACCAATATTAATATGCTTGTTTTTCATGTTACTGCTTTGAAGAAGTGAAATCTCATTTATTTCTAAACAATGCAGGTTCTGTTCTTCATGGGGACCTGAGGAATTACAGTACTGCTTTCCTTCATAATATTAATACAAATACTTTTCTTAATTTTGCTGTGCATTGACAAAAAAGACATGTCATCTGAGAACAAACAAAAATGCAATGCTATTGTTAAGACAGTACAATTCTATGGTAGTTTAGAGCATTACATCATGTCTGATTCTTGTGTGCCATGTTCCAAACTGGGAGTTGATTGAAACAGTTACTCTAGTTACTCAGCCCTCCATAGCCTAGCAGAGGTGTTACACTTCTATTATGTAGGTGGTGCTAATTGCTATAATCAGTTACAGAGTCATACCTTGTTAGACATGGTAACACAGGAAACAAGTAATGCTTAATTTTTTATTTGTGCTGACTAGATGCGGAGACTTTGAGTGAAAGCTTTCAAAACCAATTAGGTATGCCATGCATGTTAATAAAAGTAAAATATTTAAGTTCATTTCTTGAATTAAATGGAAGATAAAATCACATTTTGAAAACTAATTGATAGTTTATAAAATAATGTTATGTCATTTAAACTGTAAGTTTTACATGAGCTCTCAGTGATATTGAGATGCATCTAATGCCAATCTGATGTGGCAGATTATAAGAGGAAGTGTCCAAAGAGTTTCATAATATTTTTAGGAACCATGATGTCTAATAGGCTTGAAGACAAAGTTGCATCAAACTTAAAAATAATACATAAACATATTACAAAAACTGAAAAACATTGAGATTACTAAATAATTTATTGATTCATGTAAATCATATATGATAACAGGTACACCATAAAAGGAAAGGTTTAAAGCCAGTATTTTTTTTTTGCTGCAGGAACCAATGAGACTAATTTCATTCAAATAAATGGAATTTCCTGTCTCTCCAGTGATGTCATCAGACAATGTGTTGCATCATTAAGATATCCTACTGTGTACAAGAGCAAGTTTATAATAGTCCACACAATGTGTTCAATTCCAAGCGCACAGGAAGTGACTGAATGAAACAAAACTTTATATCCTCATTGTCTTTATAATCAGTACTGCTGCACCTGCAGTAAACACGTAGAGTCAAATATTAAAAATGTGATTTATGTAGAATGCCTGCATAAAATCACACTGAAAAAAAGCCTGTGCACTATATAATCTTTATCTTGCACCAAAGTGAGTTTGGGGACTAGACTGTCCCTTTAATGCCTGATTTTTGCAGTTTACTTCTCAAAAATGGATCCCAAAACATTTTAAGCTTAAGAAGCTTTATTTAATAATTTTAACAGACACAGGACATTTTGAGAACATGTATTGTAAAACTTGTCATCACCAATGTTTTGGATCTAGGTTTTAATAGTCTCACAGTTTAAGGAATATTATGCAGATGTATTTCAATAAATGCTTCTAATGGAGAGTTGAAATAGAAGCAAGCCATTGGAACTAAACATTTGGCCTTGAATTAAAAATGGTAAATTTAACATCAGCCTCAACAAAATGAAATTAGAAGTTTTTGAAGGAAAATGTTGTGTTCCCAAAATTAATAAATCCAAAAAGGTAGGAATGTGGACATGTTGACAATGTTATTATTGTAAGAACCCTCTAATATTCACTAACTGGTAAAATGATTCCTCTTTAGAATCATGCTGAACAGTGTTCTAAATATATGGCTGTATTGTTTTCTTGTTGGCCAGGTTGAATTTTTTTGATAATAGCCATTTATTCCGCATTTATCTTATAATAATAATCTATGTTAAAAGAAGAATTAGAATTTCATAATAATTACATAACATAAAACTGAACTGCCTTATTCTTCTTATTTTAGGTCTCCCTATCAGCTTCTTTGGTTATAAGAGAGTATGTTTTATGTTTCACTGTTCTTTATTTATTTTCACAGAGGTCTTAGAAACTTAAGATTCAGTGAATATAAATACAAAAGTATATGTTGTGCCCAGTAGTGACCAAACACGCAACAGCAATGTTCTAGTGTCTCAAACTAGATATTCAAAAAAAAAAAAAGTATATAAATAGGAAATTGCGCTTCACCACACACAGTCATGTAAAATAGCAACATTTCATTGGAGTAGGGAGGTGAGGGCTCCAAAAACACGTAAAAGAGAAAACAACATATACAGAAAACAATTGAGGGTACGATATAAAAACACCAATGCAGTAAAATAGGAAAGCTTTCCAAAATGTGCACACTTATTTCTGGGCATTATGCTTCTCTATCTTAAAGAACGTAGATCAGACCTCTGTTGTTTCTGAGACACCATGTGTGAGATAGGAAGGCCTTTCATCCCTTATTTTTTTGCTTTGCTTGATACATCTAGGGAAGTGGATGCTTTCTCCATGTGCACTTATGTATAAACTAGACCCCAGATAAATGTCAGGAGTCTGCGATGCGTGCACTGGTCCTGATCCTCCAGCTTGCTTCCATGCTCATCATATTCGATGAATAAACAATGAGGAGTTTTTCAGCTGAGAACCTACTTTACAAAACTCCCATTATGGATGACATATATTATTTATCTGACTCTCCCACTTTGAAATCTGTACTTCCATTAATCTCAGCCAGTTGTTACATTTTTAAACAATGAAGTCTACAGAACATTTAATCATAAGGTGAGGGAGAAGTATTTAAATATTCACACAACCATTATAGACACACAAGTGAAATGCTCATTGGCCCTAGTTTGAAGATGAAAGGGTATTTACCTTTTAAACTACATGCAATCTGAACTTTCAGCTAGCAGCTTCTATGCTTTCCTGTGAAGCATGCCGACTGATCCACTCATTGAATTTCATTCCCTGCAAATGCAGTGAGAGACCAGAAATATATGTCCCTGCAGCAAAGTCACCCATTCCCTAAGCACAAATCCCTTCTGATTAGACCATAAAATAGATAAATAGACAGGCGGATGGATGGATTGACTGATGGATGGATAGGTTAGTTATTACTGTTACAATAGATATTCACATATATGTATATACAGGCACACACACATATTCTGCTTAGTCCACCACTATGCCAACATACTCCAATGTAGGTGGGTCCTAACACTAAATACTGTGTATATGGAGATTAATCTAAATTATTTTACTTAACAGGGACCAAACACCTTCCTGTTGTTCAGAGACACTCCTGCAATTTATAGGTCTGGACACACCCCATGGAACACCTGTGACTGGGAGGGGTGCTAAACTGAAGGCATGTATGTGTATGTATATATATATATAATCACAGTGGATGAATCTCCTCTCGGATTGGCTGCAGAGATTCAGCTTCCCACTACAGAGCACAGTATAGTTTGAATGACTGCTGGTAAAAATTAAGGGGGCAAAGGGCAGCTGTTGTGGCCCCTGTACTATGTCTGTTCCCAAGGTGAATTTAACATTTGCCCTTAAAGATGAACGTTTAAGTGTAAACATAACTTTATTTTCTTTAGTCAAAATACAAGTTATAATTAAAGTGTAGTGGATCTTAGAGTATTTATCAACATTTTGTATGTTTCATTTTCATTTAGTGCTAACAAATGTAGCCCTTAATGATTTATGTTATAGATTTGTAATGGAACATATGTGCCAAATGCGCCAAATGCGCCAAATGAACAATACAAAAATCCCTTTTAAAAATACAATATTTTATTCATGTATTGTGGGTTTGAACAGACACTGGAACTTTTACTGGATTCTCTTCCAGGAAGGAAAACAGAAAGTTTAATCAATCAACAGGTTTTCCAGCATGAGCTAGCATCCTTTCCCTTAGGCTCTTTTTTTCTACACTTAATAGGACAACAGAAACGGGCTATGATCCACCTGGTACTTGCTCATGAGCAATAAAAACAGAATGTTGCCAGTTCATTTAGGTACAAACGTTGTAACTGCTGGTAATGAAGTAAAAAAAAAAAACATTTGTGAGAATCTACTTTCTAAAATTTTTTGTAAGCTACTGGTGGGATGTTATATATTTTGTTCAAATTTGCATTAGGGTCAGTCACTGCGTTTAAAGGATCACTTCAGATTGGGAACAAATACATAGATAAATACATTCTTATTAAAGCTGGAACTTCAGAAATATTGATGTTTATATTTGTTCCAGTGTATTTAAACGGTCTTGTTGACAGAATTGCATGAAATTGAGACTGGAATTTCAAACTGAAGGCTAAAGTTGGAAAAATATCTCCCATTTAGCTGCATTAGATAATTTTTCCAACTTTTTTTGGCTCTTTTGACCTCAAGTTTGAAATTCCCATCTCAATTTTCTGTTATTATTTCATTATTAAAGGGACAGTCTAGACCCCAAACTCACTTTGGTGCAAGATGAAGATTACTGCTTGTTTAGTACCCAGGTTTTTTCCAGTGTGATTTGATGCAGGCATTCTGAATAAATCAAATGTTTTTATATTTTACTCTAGCCCTCCTTCCCCAAGTAATTATTCTGCATATATACTACAGGTGCATTGATTATCTAGACACTAATTATATAGACATTGAGTATATAAAGTTTTGTTTAATTTAGTCACTTCCTGTGATGCTAGAATATAATGCAGTGTGTGGTAACACTGTGAAAACCTTGCTCTTGTACACAGTAGGATCTCTTAACAGTACAACACAATTTCTGTTGACATCACTAGAGAGAAAGGAAATTCCATTCATTTAAATGAAATTATTCCTTTTCTGACAGCAAAAAAAAGGAAACTGACTTTTTTTGTGCAAACTGCTGTAATTTCACGAATTCCGCTACCTGTAAGTTTTTTTTGAAAATATTTTAAGCAATGCAAAATGTAAAACATGCATTTTAAAGTACTTTGAATGTACTAATATGCATTAACATTTGGAAGATGTATTTTGGGCACCAGACAGTTCCTTTAAGTAGATCCTTAAATGCAATACATGACTTAAAAACGTGCACAATAAAATGTAAAGCTATAAGAAATGTGATTCCCCCTCTTCCATTGATATGCATGGGTGTAGAAAAATCACAGAAGCAGTTGCCAGCTGCTGAATGATGCTGTTATTGCATGGGCACAGTGCAAGAAGACCCCTGAATATTGGGCACCCCCTGATCCAGATTAGAAGGGGGACGGGGACGGGACGGATTGGACATTGTCTGACACAGATTAATAAATGTATTCCGGCAGAAGGACTGGGAAACATCTAGTCCAGATTAGCAATGATGGGTCTTGCACTTGGGTTACTACTGAAAGCTACAAAGTCTATTTAAGTCATACTACTATGCAATTTCTTGGATACAAAGGGAAATCCACTACCATTCATTGGAGGCTTTTGAGTAGCTGAGCATGAAATATGCAGTTGCTGAAATGACAGGGCTAAGATCATCATTCTGCCACTGGATAGAATAATGTAGTAACCTGACAAAGTCAGATACTGGATCTTTGTGCAAGAGCTAGAATCCAATCTTAATTTCTGCTTTGATTCCAAAAAAATGTCAATTCTTTTGATTAAACTTTGATCAATCTGTTAGGAAATGTGTGGGGACCAGAACATGTTGTTTAGTATTAAAACATCAAAATGATTTATTAAAACATTGAGTGCTAAATAATCCATTTTTCAATTTTACAAAAGATGTGTCCAGCTGTCATTGATGGGTATGTAGAAGAGGGCTGTTTATGAGTATGTTGTCTCCAAATACCATGGTGACGTGGGTAATCAAGACTTATTAGCATATGTCGGTAATACATATCCAGAATATGCATAAAACAATTTCTTTCTTTGTGGTGTTACACTTAATCTTTTCTTCATGTTCCTTAAGCCTCTTTCTATTTATTTTTAGCTGCTTGGATGGAGTTGCAAAAGGTGTTTATACACTGACTTTTTAATGTGCCTGGACTGCTATTGGTGCATGTTTTCATCATAAACACATTCTGTATGATATAGGGTCATTTCAGGACCTTGCTCTGGATAACAAATTGGGACAAATTACTATAAGAGTATTGGTAGACAAAAGTAGCAGGCATTTATCTTAGGAAAAGTAATCTTAATTAATAATCTGATACATGTTAAATATTGCCTTTGAACTGTAAATAGTTATATAATGCTTTAAAATAAAAATAAAAACTTTCATAAAATTTAAACATTTTGTAGCTCCCCATTTTGTATTTAGCCAACCAGTGTCCAGGAGCAGAATTAGCGCCACAGTAGCTTTTATGTGTTAAGCCATCTCTATGCAAAATGAATGCCCCTTAATTTGTTTAATAGTGGCACAAGCTATAATTCTGAAACTGTTGACCAGACAAGTGTAAGCATGAAACTAACCAATGTTTAATTGATATATTGCATCAGGTGTGGATGTTTTATATATATAAATGTCCTATTTTCTCTGTATAGTTTTTTCAGGGGATGGTCATTTTGCTTGGAATCTTGGGTAAGAACTTCCTTCATCTTCATCTTGTGATTCAAAATCATAGCTGCTGACCAGAAAATATTCAAAACTCCTAATTAGTGTTGAGCGAACCCGAACCGCACTGTTCGGGTTCGTACCGAACATTACGTTTTTTTGACCCCGGACCCGAACACGCACATTCCACTGTATGTTCGTGTTTGAGTTCGGCGATTTAATGGCGCATTTTGAAAGGCTGCAGGGCAGCCAATCAACAAGCGTTTGACTCGTTTGCCCTTAGAAGCCATTACAGCCATGCCTACTAATGGCATGGCTGTGATTGGCCAGTGCAGCATGTGACTCAGCCTCTATGTATAAGCTGGAGTCAAGTACACGCACATCACATGAGCTCTTCTTAGTGTAGGGAGAGGATGCTGCATCTGTGAGGGACAGATTAAAAAAAATTCTGGTGTTGAATCTGCAAACTACAGCGATTATTCAAACTACAGCGATTATTCAAATTACAGTGATTATTTTAGTGGGTGCTATACTACATATTTGTACCCTGGCCTGAGCCCAGTGCCACAGAGAGTGCAGTGCACTTGCAACTGCATGTGTGCCAGGCACATGACTTTAATCCTGTTCTGTTAGTTCAGTGGGCAACATCTAGGCATTTTTAAATACTGCAATTTGTTGGTGTTAAATATTACATTTGCGTCCTGCACTTCATATCTGAGAGTCAAATAGAACCGTCAAATACTGTGCTTACAGCGCACTTTGAAAAATTCTAATTGTTTTGGGTGCTAAATAGTACATTTGCATCTTACGGTGCACTTCATATCTGAGAGTCAAATAGAACAGTGAAATACTGGGGTTACAGTGCACTTTGAAAAATTCTAATTGTTTTGGGTGCTAAATAGTACATTTGCGTCTTGCGGTGCACTTCATATCTGAGAGTCAAATAGAACAGTCCAATACTGTGCTTACAGCGCACTTTGAAAAATTCTAATTGTTTTGGGTGCTAAATAGTACATTTGCGTCTTACGGTGCACTTCATATCTGAGAGTCAAATAGAACAGTGAAATACTGTGCTTACAGTGCACTTTGAAAAATTCTAATTGTTTTGGGTGCTAAATAGTACATTTGCGTCTTGCAGTGCACTCCAAATCTGAGAGTCAAATATAACAGTCCAATACTGTGCTTACAGCGCACTTTGAAAAATTTGAATTGTTTTGGGTGGTAAATAGTACATTTGCGTCTTTCGGTGCACTTCATATCTGAGAGTCAAATAGAATTTCTTTTGAATGGGGACTCTATTTCGGTTTATAGAAAGCCAACAGCATTACATGTATTCCATAAACCGAAAGTCTATAAACCGAATGTCTTTTGGCTTATAGACTTTCGGTTTATAGCCGAACCCCGAACTCCAACCCGAACATACAGTGAAATGTTCGGGTTCGGGGTCCGAACACCGTAATGTTCGGTACGAACCCGAACAGTGCGGTTCAGGTTCACTCAACACTACTCCTAATAGCTGCTTCCTGTTGTTCAAACTATAAAATACATACTTCCTCGAGCAATAAAAATAAACATTTGAAATGTTCTATTATTCTTAAATTCATATTTAAACATTTCAAAATATGCATTTTTTTGTGTGAACTAAAGCATTTATTTCTCTTTAAATAAAGTAACACAACTGCTAATACAACATCAATCATTTGCACTGTTCAATAAAGAACAAGTCAAACATTTTACTGAAGTTTAATTGAAATATTGCATTAAGTGTAGAAAATGAAAACCTTTTAATAAAGGCCCTTTTTGTGTTGTATAATTGTCTCAGGTTGTGACATGTTGTTCAGAATCTTGAGTGATATCTTCCTTATTGGAAGATAGAGATGGAATTTTTTGAATACTGTTGTCCTTTAATATATACCGTAAAAGAATAATATTATTTTAGCATTAAAAAATAACTCAACAGTTGACCTTTTTGGTTACACATTACAATGTTACCATTTTACAGTTCCTTGTGTTACTTTACTTAAAGAAAGCTTACATAAAGCATATTTTGAGAACTTTAAATGTGGATGTAAAAGTTAGAGAACATGTCTATTTTTACATTAATTGCTCCAGGAAGCTTGCATTTTATAGCTGACTGGAGGCTGCCATTAAGTCTTCTGTACAATTTCTGATCAGTGACCATGATTTTAAGTCATGGATGTATTCTGAGACAAATAGTCCAATCAAATGCAGAGGTTAACATTTTTTCCCCTCTGTCTCTGCAACTCTCATTATAAATTTCCTTAAAATGTTGGACTTCTTGCAACTGTAAAAGTCAAAATAGAAAAAATCCCATTAATTTTTCAAATCTATTTAAACTTCTCTAACATGAGATGCATTTGTAACTTAGCTATTGCTGCCTCTTCCAATTCTATATCATGTTAAAATACACAGAAGGCAGAGAAAATGTTGGAAACACAGCACGAAAAAGGTCTGTTACTTATATTGATCTCTATTCAATGAGCTAAATTGATTAATCCCCAGTCATTAAATATTACAGAAAATGTGAAATTAAAATCCACCTATACGTGATAATATAATTAAATAGAGCCCATTGTAACTAGTAAATCACAAATAGAAGCACTGCAAATGTAAGTGTACGGGATATTGCCTATTACCAGTGCATGCATGGAAGCTATGAGAAGTCTAACAATTAGCACTTTGGTATGTTAGTTTTTGAAGCAACATGAGGCAACTGACATAGGCCTAATAGACCTATTAGCAGGTTCATCAATCACAAAAAATTATGATAGCAACAAACAGTTCTCCCAAGTTGAAGCTCAACAACTAGGATAAATTATATTCCTATTTGTCTATCTCCCTCAGCTGCTATGGCGGTCCAGAAGACACCTGAAACATTTTTGTGAATATGGAGCACTGTCTGTATTCAATACAGCACTGTGACAGTTAATGTGCAAATATCTGCTGTAGTAAGCAGCCTTTGAACAGTTTGGACTTATTTAATCTGTGTGTTAACGAGTAACAATGTATCTCTTTCTTTTTTTGGAGGAGGACTGATCTTGTAACTCAGGAAATTAAAGGATGAGGATCTACTTTGCTCCTATTCCCTATTCCCTCTAAAAAGAAAAAAGAAATATACGAAGGAAAAGATAATAAATAGTGTCAATATCCTCTCCAATGAGTCCTCGGTCTCCTAAAAATATTAATATAACCAAGATCCCACTTGTCTGTTGTGCAGAGTTTATGTGGAAGACTTGCTGTCTGTCTCCACAGAGACTTAGAAGGATATATGAGAGAAAAGAGAGAGAATACATACCATAAATCTATATAAAAAATAGTAAAACTCACTTTATTGTAGCAGATCATATCAAGAATTGGCACTGAGACCAGCTCTAGTGCGATACTGCTCAAGTCCTAAAATTGAAATATCAGTGGCGATACTTGACATATGAGAAAATAAAAGAGAATACATAACGTAAGTCTATATAAAAAATAGTAGAACACTCTTTGCACTTATTAGTTTTTGCAGATTGTACTAGACTTGGTGGTCACAGTTTTTTTTTATTTAATTTTCGTTCATTCGGATGAAAACAAAATTAGTTTAGTCCAAAACTAATTATTCCTGTTGATGCATTCATTTTGGATGACATGCGTCCATTATTTTCGTTTCAGGAATTCCCTTCATATGAATACAATGCCTGAAATGCAGCTTATTTCAGGGCCATTTCAGCAGCAATTTGACTGTTAAAATGCTGTCAGAATCTCTATTGAAATATCTGTTTCCTGAAAATCAGAACTTCCTGAGTAAAGCAACGAATGAAACGAATGTGAATGAATGATGTTTGTTCTTCCAGCTTTTTTGAGTTTTCGGATGAACAGTCTAAAATGGCAAGTTTCATCTGAACCGAAAATCATCCGAAAATGAATGCCCAAGTCTATATTTTACACTACAATTTTATTGATGTCGTTTTTATATAAAGAATTGAACGTTTTATTTTGAGTAGTTAGTGTTTGAAGCTTATCTGGATAACTGAGATACTGCAGCATTGCTATCATGGTCTTCCACAGTTCCTTTGTTAGAGTATATTTTCGGGGATTAAGTAATCTCTTCAGAGGTTCAAGGTTAGACTAAATAAGACAAGTGAAAAAGGATCAACACACGAGGTAGACAACCCTGCTCACAAGCTTACAATTGAGAGGGATTGGGGAGCAGCAGACACAGACAAGGAATGACAACAAGAAGAACAAAATCATTTTACTGATAATGGTGGCAGTGGAAGAAACCTGAAGGACTCTGATATCACGGAGTCAGGCCAGATGTTACTAAACGAGTGATTTATATGTTTGTATTGTATTGAACTATCAAGTTTGAACTAACGCAATTCTTTTGAAATTACAAGAATGGACTGGTAAACTTCTAAATCTAGTACATAGAGTAAGTAGGTCTTGTAGTGGTTGGGAGAGATGCAAGTTATAATTATGTATCGTTTTGAGGCATTATTCATGCAAAAGAGAAATGCAGGGAATTGAGAAGGTAATTTCAAACGTAAAGCCAAATTGGAAAAAAATTGGCTTTAATTTTGACATTCCCTTCTCAATTCCTTGCAATTTTGTCTTTCATAAATATAGGCCTTAGATATTGCTAAAGGTTGCTCATCACTTAATAATACTTGCTTCCTTAGAATGATCAATTTCTTGTCTATTTAGCACTTTATGCTAACTATCGCTGCATAAAAGAACAAATAGTCAGAGAAGCACACCTAAATGAGTTGTCAACAACAAGATAAAATAGACAGCAAGGTGCATCACCCCAAGGGGCGTCCACTATACGCCCCCAATAGGTAGAGTAACAGAGAACAAAAATTGGGGGAGCACACCATATAAAATAGATAAACAAATACAGGGTATAGGGTATAGTGCCAAAAATCTTTTAATAAATATTAGATATGTAATAAATAACAAACAAATTAATGTTTAGACAAGATAAATAGAGAAATAACACACTATAAAACACAGAAAAATAAATAGCAACCAAGTACACCAAAGTAAGTACATAAAATGAATTGAAAAAAAGGAAAAAAATAATAAATAAATACCCACACAATATGAAAAAAAGGACAAAAATGCAGACAGGAATGAAACAAGGGAGGACACACAGCGCAAAAAAATGGAGGACACCAACGTTTCGGCTAGAGGCCTTTATCAAGGTGTCCACACACAAAAATGAAACTAGAACGATATATATACCTAAATGCTGCAGAGAAAACTAATCTGGTTGGGCAGACACTAAAGTGCCAGCCAACCAGAACAAGCGCGATGGCGGCCGCCATCTTGACGCACAGCGCGACGTGATGACGTCACGCGTTGCGTCAAGTAACTTTATTAAATGAGCAACAAAGAACAATTGCACAGAAACAGTGCTGTGTGTCTGCAAAACAAATAGGATAACTAGAAAAAGGAAAACGGAAGAGCATATTGCACCATGAATGATAACATATAGAAAGAGAATGTATAGTGAAAAAGGAACAAAAACGGAAGTAAAAAAACATTATCTGAGAAACATAACAATAGAAAAAAAGAAAAAAAAAAGAAAAAAAAAGAAAAAAAACCCCACATTACTACAAATTCCCATGGAAGATAGAGTTTTTTTAAAAAGAGAAAATAAGACATAATAAAGAGATAATGTCAATAAGTAATACCAATATACCTAATGATAATAAAAATGAAAAAAAATGAAAAAAATGAAAGAAATGTATCTAAACAAAAACACTAAGATAACAAAAAACGTTACAAAAATAAGAAAATAAAAAATAAGAAAAAATGGCAAAAAATACTGTATATATATGAAAATATACTAACGCAAAAAAAATGTAAATATTAATAACTAATAGCAAAAAATGATACTAATAATTAGAAGCACCAAAAAATAAAAAAGACATAGGTAAGATAACCACACAAAAAATCAAACATAATAAAAAAGAACAATATTACAAAAAAGAGAGATAACCAGACTTATATATACTATAGAAGTAAATTGCATATGTCTGCAAAACATAATTCTTCACGGGAAGTTGAGTGCAGTAGGCGTAGCCGGACGGCCATCCACACCATGAACTACAATAAAAAGGAAAAAATAAAAATATGTTTTATAAAACAAAAAGAAAACAATAACTATACACAGCTGGAGGTGGCATGAGCAGAAAGCAAAAAGCTAAGAGGCCAGTAAGGGTCCCGATATAATGGACAGAATGGGCATAAGGGACACCTAAGGCAAGGAGTGGTCGAACCGTAAAGGAACTATAGGAATACTGACAGATCCCTTTCCTCATTAAGCCCAAGAGGGTGAAGTGTCTGAAGTAGATAGATCCAGTGTAGTTCTCTGCGCTTCAACAGAGTCACTCTATCAGTGCCTGTAGTAGAAATAGAAATTTGTTCTATCGCGAGAAACCGTAACTGTGATACTCCATGATTTTGGTTATTGAAGTGGCGAGCGACTGGAGATTTTTGATTATTGGTTCGAATAGCACTTTTGTGCTCACCAATCCGAATAGTGAGTGGCCGAGTCGTTTCACCTACATAGCAAAGGCCACAAGGGCACTTAAGCATATACACTACAAACGGGTGTTGGCAATTAAAATATTTTGAAATCCGAAAACTAGTGCCCTTTCTAGGATGGGTGAATGACGATGAGAGAATGGCATTATTACAGTTGACACATCTACCACATCTATGCATACCTGGCGGTGGAACAAGCCAGTTGGTAGTGGAAGAAGTAACATCTGTCTGAGAACCGCGTTTATTGTCGGTCAGACAGTCGCGTAGATTTCGTGACCTTTTGAAAGCCATCATAGGAGGCTGTTGGAAAAGGGGCCCTACTTTTTTGTCCGATTGTAAGACAAACCAAAATTTATTGATTATATGCCGTACCTGGTTGGATTTAGTGGAAAAGGTAGTCACACAGGGAATACGATTGGGAGAAGTGGTAGGTGGATGTGGAGTCAGAAGCTCCCTTCGGGTATTGCGCCTTGCCCTGTTGGCACATCGTGCAAGGTTAGTGGGGTCATATCCTCTCTGTGTAAGGCCATTAGTCAATTCTGTTGCTCGGACCATGAATTTTTCCTCGCAGTCAATAATGCGACGAAGTCTGAGGAATTGTCCATATGGTAAGTTATTCAATAGGCTCTTCGGATGAAATGACGAAGCGTGTAGGAAGGAATTCCGATCTGTATCCTTCCTATAAAGATCAAATGAAAGATTGGTGTTAGACAATGAAATTTGGACATCGCTGCAACCATGTTATAGAATAATGAAAGTTGAAAAAATGATGCAACATTACCACTTTCTTGTGTCACCCAAGATGGGTCAATGCCCTTTAACTGATTCTGATGTGAGTACAATAAACATATTAGTTTGTTGATACAAACCTCCCTCCCTCTCCCCCCAGCGTTAGCTTAACTCCTCCAATTTAGGTCTAGCCCTACAATCCTCCCTGTATTTCTTAAATCAAGAGCCGTTCTTATCACAATGATGTGTTCTTTGTGCTTTGTACCGTCAACTGTTGGCTATTATTTAACATACTTTAACTTAGCCCAGTGTTGTCCACATTTTTATTGCCTGGGATCACATATTAGAAACATTTATTTTTGACTAATTACTCATCTTATTTTCTGTAAAGTAAGTTAAAGCTACATTGAAGTGATGTCTTTAAAACACATGGATATGGTACTTTTTTCAACATCTGACATGAAAGCGAGCTTTGAAATTCTGGAACATGTTTTACGATGTAACCAAAGCAATGAGGTGATGTCAGAGCAACTTGAATGCTTGTATTTCTCTCCAAGTGGCAAATCCAACCAGGAGTTTAAGAAGCTGTAAAATTAATTTAGATCAAGACATAGATAGTTTTGAGACATTTACCATTTCATCCAAAATCTGGGTTTGAGTGTAAATCCTCAACCTTTATCTTTAATATCCAAAACTGTAATGATAACATCCCCTTTTTAGCAGTATAATCACGTTCTGAAAGTAAGGGGTATTGTAAAAGTCACCTCTTGTCTAAAAGTACATATACATATATAAATCTTGATGAAAGTCTGTAGTTTAGACTGAAACATCAATCTCCTTATTTGTCATGGAATAAAAGGTTTTTAGGTTTTAGGCTTGAGGATCGTTAGTACCTCTCATATATATATATATATATATATATATATATATATATATACACACCATATTTACTCGAATACAAGATGACCCTGATTCTAATGACCCCCCCAAACTGTGGATCTTATTTTTTTTTTTTAAAGTAAAAGCCTTAAAAGAAGCTGACTATAGAAACATAGAATGTGTCGGCAGATAAGAACCATTCGGTCCATCTAGTCTGCCCGATTTTTTTTTTTTTGAGTACTTTTATTAGTCCCCCGTTCCCGGTCTTATAGCTAGGATAGCCTTGTGTCTATCCCACACATGCTTAAAATCCTTGACTGTGTTTACCTCTACCACTTCTGCTGGAAGGCTATTCCATACATCCACTACCCTCTCAGTAAAGTAATACTTCCTGATATTACTTTTAAATCGTTGCCCCTCTAATTTAAGTTACTATGTTTGACTAGCATATATACCTTCCAATGTAAACTGTTTTTTTATATATTTAATTGAAGTATTATTTAACAATGCATTTCTTGTTTTTATTTACTCCCTCTGTCCCCCTTCATTACAGTTTTTCTGCTGACCTTTCATAATCGCCCTATAGCATAGTATTTTCAATGCATCCCATGAGTTGTCAGTGCATCCTCAAGACCTCTGCAATGAATCCCAGGACTTCCACTTAACCACCAGGACACTCCATTGTGTCTAGTGGGGCAGCATGAGGATGTCTTTGTGCTGTGAGGTACATACAGACATCATCTTATATTCAGACTTCTATTTGAGTTTAAATACACAAGTGAGGGTGCACAAATATAATAACTTAACTGATAATGGATTGCTTAGGATTTATCATGTACAAAACAGAGAAAAAATATATATAGTGCATACTGTACAAAAGATACACAAATCACAAGCCTCATATATAATAGGTACACACAGGGTTTTCAGTACAGCAGCGATAATGCTGGACTGCAGATTATATGCAAAGAAGCTCAAGAGCAGGGAGCTTGGTGGCAAGCAGGCAAAGACATACTAAATGGAGCAGAAGCCAGTATTAGGAAATAGAAGTGACTTTAATAAAAAAAAAGGAAACAATATCTACTTACATGCAAAACTCTTAAAAACCAGCACAGCTCATGTTACTCACATCCACTAGAAGCGGCCTTCTCAGGAAACAGCGTGTTGTTCCTTCCGGATGTTGTGGCTTCTTCATAGATGTTGCCTCCTGACGCCTTTAAGCAAGATTATATATATATATTATATCATATAAGATCATCTTATATTAAAGTATTTCTTATAATTAGACCTCAGTAGGATATATATATATATATATATATATATATATGGTCTATATCCCATACATTCCAAATGTGATTATACTGCAAATGGGGCACATCACACACACACACACACACACACATATATATATATATTCAAGATCGAAACAATTGCAACTTTTTAAAACTAAAGATGCGTGTTTTATGATACACTTTGATTTCTTATAAAGTGTATATAAAATAATAATCATGAAAATACAATAAAAATAAATATAAAATCAATATAAATATAAAAATTAAAATGACTATGAATATGAAAATAAATCTAAAAATAAATATAAATAAATATACAAATAATATATATAAATATATATATATATATATATATATATATATATCTATATATTAAAAATCAAAATAAAGGAACAAATAAATAATGGATATTAATAGAAAGTATGTGCATCCTATAATATTTTGTCTCATAAAGTGTTATTGTATACATATCATTATCTAATATGATAAAAAATAGGATTTAAGGTTTGAAGTAAATTGCCCACATAAAAATATATATTTTTATATTACATATAACATCCTCCGTTCCCAGGTCAACAGGTCTAGAAAAAAGGAAAGACAAAAATGTAGTATCAGGTACAATAAGGGAGATTTACAAAAAGTTCACAGGAAATTGAAGAGGCCAAAATCCTTATTCAAACCTTGTGGTGTTACTATTGTTTAATTATAAGCCCATTTCATTTTAGTTTGCTTTTAATGACATCTTCTCCTCTCCAGTTTGTAGATACTTTTTCTATTGCTAGAAATTTGAGAGAATCTGCTTTGCCTGCATGTCTCAGCAAAATTTGCTGAGACACTGTGTTTCAGTGGTGTATCTTGGTTTGGTGCTGCCCTAGGCAGACAAAATTCGGGCACCCCCAACCCACATTTCATACACACTAAATGCCCCATCACCCGAATTACATACCCCCCCCCCATCCATTACATACCCCCATCACCCTAATTAATTGGAAGGAGCTAAAGCTTGCTGAACGGTGGGGGAGGGAGCGAAAATGTTTGAAGCACCAGAAGTGTGCTTTAACACCCTCTAGCAAAGTGCTGCCCTCTGGCAAAGTGCCGCCTTAGGCGAGTGCCTTGTTTGCCTTGTGAAAGATACACTACTGCTGTGTTTCATACATTTTTTCTTGATGTCACGAATGTGGTCTTCAATTCTCTTATGTAAAGGCCTGATTATGTAAAGGCCTGATTGTTCTACCTACATACTCCACAATCACAAAACATAAAATAGATCACATTTTTGGTCATGAATGTAATTGGTCTTTAATATTACAATTTTCTTTTGTAACATTATAGATAGAAGTTTCTGTTCTATTTGTCATACAATTATTACATGTAGTATGGCACACAAGACAGCATCCACACCTATAAAATCCCTTCTTTAGGCCCCAAAGGATTTTTCTTTTGTTACTTTGTTACTAATGGATGCTCCTCTATATCTTATTAATGGTCTTTCTTTTAAAATGCTATTCAGATCATTGTTGCGTAAAAGCTAAATCATTTTTTTCACAAAATGATTTCCTTTATCATAATCTATTATCAGAGATACCATTTCTTTATCTCTATGTTGAACTTTATTTTTTACTTTGTAACAGGAATCCCCTATCTACATTTCTAGTTTCCCAGAGCTTGGTTTAGTCATTTATCTGGTTAGTTCTTATCAGAAAAATCAGTAAAGACTTTTTGCATCTGAGTTTGACTCACCTTGTCATCGCTACAATTACACTTAGTTATGCACATTTGGTTCTTTGGCGTATCAATTAACCATGGGGCATGATGTCCACTATCAAACAAAATATAACTATTGACATCGACAGGGTGAAAAAAAGTTTTAGACTTAAGCTCTCCATTTGCTATAAATTGTTAAATACAAAAAATCAATGCTATTAGGGCTATATGTAGAACATCATTTAATATTCCATGTGTTGTTGTTTAGGTAGCTTAACAATTCTTCTAATTGTTCAATTGTTCCTTTCCAAATTATTAAGATATCATCAATGTATATTTTATAGGACACCATGTTCGAACCACAGCCATGTCCCAGGTGCACAAACGCCTCCTCCCAATGTGCCATAAACAAGTTTGCACAGCTGGGGCAAACTTTCTGCCCATCACTGTTCCCTTTTTTTTTAATGTAATAAGAGCTGCCAAAACTAATAATTATTGTTTAATATCCATCGTATGCCATCAAGCAGAAAATTAATTTGTGATTTTTGATATACACCTGAATTGCCTAAAAAATATTTAACAGAAGTTAAACCAAATTTGTGCTGTATGTTCGTATACAATGAGCTAACATCGCATGTAACTAAAACACAATTGTCTTGACAATTAACTTCTTTTAGTATTCCTAAGACTTTCATACTGTGTTTGAGATAGGCCTTAGTGTTTAATACTAGGGGCTGGAGATGTTTGTCTATATATTTGGACAAATTCGCCGAGATAGATCCTATGCGCGATACTATTGGGTTTTGGGGATTTTTGTGCAACTTTGGAAGCACATAAAATGTGGAAGTTCTTGGATGTAGATTATTTACATAAGTATATTCTGACTGTTGTAGAATTCCTTCAGCCAAACCGCTCTCCAAAAGCTTGTTTAATGAGGATTTCATCTGTTACATCCACATCTTCTAAAAGTACTTCACACATTTTTATATATTGTTCTTTGCCCGTGAATACCAGTCACCCCACTCCCTTATCAGCCAGTTTTATGGACAGAGACTGGTCCCTGGACAAATACTGTAAGACTCTTCTCTCATCTGGATTAAAATTGTCTTTACAGTTACTTTTATTCTTATTATATTTCTCAATATCTCTGATCATAGCTTCTTCAAAGTTGTTAATGGCCAAGGATTTACAAGAATGGGGGTAAATGTTAGATTTTTTTCTTAAGTCTGTGTGCTTGTAAGTTGTTTTATTTAATTAAACAAACAATACAGTATACTGCTCCAATGACTGTGATGGAGTAAGCTAGCACTTGTGCACAGCTAGCAAACCAGTGAAAACAAATAAAATAAAGTGAACATGTGCGCTAGTGATCAACACTAGAGAAAAAAGAGCATTACCCTTTTCTATGAGACGAAATGCTCAGATGTTATGCAAAGGGAAAAACAAAATTAATAATAGTGTAGTAGATCAGTGCAATTATATAACAGTGCAAAGGGCAAAAAAGGTACACTCACATGTACATAAGCAATACCCTGCTCAAGATAAATAGCATGGGTGAGCTCAGATAAGAGCAAGTAGATCTTGTAGACCAGCTCCAGAGGCAGCCCAGATAGCCAAATCACATGGGAAGGCAGGATTGCACAAGTAAGTATTTTAATATAAGCAATAAAATAAACAAACAGTAAGATCTTACATTTAAAAACGTATTAAAAGTCCCAGATGCTTGTCCATGAAAACAATAGCGTTGTCTGTGCACTCCTCTCCTCTCACGATGCGTTTCCCCTCTTGTTGAGGCTTTTTCAAGTGTCTATTTATCTTGAGAAGGGTATTGCTCATGTTCATGTGAGTTTACCATTTTTGCACTTTGCACTATTATATAATTGCACTGATATACTACACTATTATTGTTTTTGTTTTTCCCTTTGCATAACATCTGAGCATTTCGTCTCATAGAAAAGGGTAATGCTCTTTTTTCTCTAGTGTTGGTCACTAGCGCACATGTTCACTTTTTTTTAATTTGTTTTATTTAATTGCCTTTTCACTGGTGTCATGGCACCTCAGTTATGTTCCCAGAGGAAATGTGCCCATGTTGGGCTAAAGATGTTGTGTGTTTCACCCTAGAACTATTTGTTAAAGGGCCGATTCAAATCCCACTGGTGCAGCCAAGTCACTTCCTGACCACTCCATTGGTCGCTACCTCAATGGCACCAAATTCAATGATCTTCTGTATGCTAAATTTAATCCCTTTAAGTCCTATTTTTTAATCCTGATTATCTTGATTTTGTACAGTATATATTCTCTATGTTGTGTTAATAAAGTGTGCATCTTGTTTTACCGACACAACCGGTCTCGTCTGATATGTTGGGGAACTGACTAGCAGGATAAACAGTGATCACAGCCCATTTGGAAAATATATTTTTGCTGGACCTGAGGAGTATCAATGTGGAACTGATTCTGTACAGGAGCTATCCATCCTGTGACATTTGTGTTATTTAGAAAAAACTTTTTAAGGTTAAGGTCCTCACAAATTTTTGTATATCGATATTTGCCTTAAAGGCACTAAAATAAGATGTAGGTGCATACTTTAAATCTTTGTTTTGTACTTGAGTCTCCTGAGGTTTGAGACTCATAGAGCTCAGGTTAAACATTCCTATCAGGGCAAGACCCATTACAAAACCCCTCCCCATTCATATTAGTGGGGAGGGCAGGGCCACTTGACCTGGGCCCACATATTAGTTATCTGTGCCAGGAGGATAGGCAGCTCCCAGCACCACTTAAATTACATGGGGGACACAGCTACTTGCTACTTGTTAGAGGTCCTTGGGACCATTTGGAGAGCACCTGGGATCCAGTTTTGCCATACCCAGTGACAGGACTGTGCACTGCAACAAGGCTAAAGGTAGTTATACTGCATCATCAAGGTCTCCCAGGCAGAAATGTCAAGGCAAAGAGTTTTCAGATGTGCTGTCCAAGCTCTTATGATAAATATATATACTGTGGCAGGATGGCTGGGCACTTGGCAAAGAATGTGGTTTAATCAAGCTTTCCACAAGGTACACAGTGCAATGTTTTACATATATAAATACAACAAAACAAAATCAAAACCTACTCCAACTTGGAGACTAACGAAACATTAGATTTTCCTAACTATCCAAAAATGGCCAGCTAATCCAGTTCCCAGTTATAAACCAAATCTCACAGCAAACTGAAACACAGATTTTTAAATAGTACCCTTTTGCTGCTAGAGTTTCAGGGCCTTAGGCTTAACTGCCTCCTCTCTCCCTGTTGTTAGACACCTGATAGGGCTCAGATCTATTAAACCTTTCATGTTGGGAATAGAGAGCGCTCCAACGTGCTGCTTACATAGAAAGCTGCTCTAACTCTGCCACATACACACACACACACACACACACACACACACACACACACACACACACACATATATATATATATATATATACATAAAAATATATATAAAATACCGCTTAGGGAAAATAAGACTAGATATTATATTATGGGATCAGCACTTTATTAAGGGTTAAATATAGAAAAAAAAATAATCATGTGAGTGCTTAAATCAGACATTATTTCCCTAAATAGAACACTTGGATTTACGGACAACCAATACCAGAGCATGCGTCATCAGAATACTATACAAGAGAAATTTCCACATTAATATAAGTGACAGAAGTAAAGAATACATGGCCAAAATATATCTCTTAGGTAGAGTTTATGATTTATCTATTATGTTGTGACGTGTTTGGCTATATGTCTATCAACTATCTGCTCTAAGCAGTCAGAGACCACCAAAGTAACGTGAAGCAGCTCTGGTTTATATAGACTTTTAGCTTTTTATATATATATATATATATATATATATATATATATATATATATTTCCAAGGAGTGAAAATTATTTATTCATATGTAACTGTACAGCTCATAATTGCTGGTAAATGCTACAGTATGTTCACTTTCATGGGAGTCCCGAACCCTGAATTGATGCTATAAATTTTCTCTTTAGACTATGTTTTGAAATATTAGATTGTACAACTGAGCTAAACACTAACTTCACGGACGTCATTAAACTACCCGCTATGTCTGTCTGAGGAAGGAGACACATTTCACATGCATTTCTTGTTACCATACAAAAGCCCATCTGTCAGCGAGACAAATGAATACTCCACTAAGCACTGTGAAAAAGAATTTGACTTCCTTCCCTCTTTCCCAGGTTGAATGAAAAGAAAAATGTTTTGCCTTTCTAGAAATCATTCAGCAATTCAGAAAACATTTGCAGAGGGGAATAGTTTTTTAAAATATATTTATGGTATAACTATTTGTAAGGATATCTGAAATCCAGCTATTTCTGCATTTGTATATATTAACATTGCTATATGGGAATGTAAATTTAATGCTGAGAACAATAAGAACGTATGTCTCCTAATAAGATAGAAAACATTATTATATTTTTAGTAATTTTATTATACACTGCCCAAAGATAGACAATTGTAGCATTTTTATTCCATTTTTATTCCATCTGAGCAAGAATTCTCATTATTATACATTTTTACATGTAAGAATAGACAGCGAGTTGAATTACTGCTAAAGATGGCTTATATACAGAATCAGTCATGTGTCTTTATATATACCTGACCTCAGTTAAAGTGGATAATTGCTCTATGCCAGAATAGCATCATTGTTTTTACTGCATAATTTCAAATTTTGCCATTTTTCTACTTGAGACATCGTGCAGTAATTGAAAACAGATTAGTATCACATTACACATAAAAAAGGTTAAATGGCAATCTAGGAGAGCAAGCTAGAGAGACACATTTAGCAGATAGGAGGAAAAGAAGAGAACAGAGGAACATTACAATATTTTACTAATAAATGATGACGAAAAGTCATGATTTATAAAGACACAGAGGTGAGTATTATGCTTATCTCTTTCTTTATTTACCCTCAGCAGCAAAGAGAATGCATAAGAAAATTTAACCAATGAGAACATACCAAATATATAACATTCCTCCCCTCCTGTATAAAGTCCAGTGTAATAGGAAATACATCCTCTTTCTTTGTGTGAAAAAATATAAATCAATCATAACGAAAAAACTCCAGCCGCAATCGATCCAGTGGAAATCCAATCATGCGAAACTCCAACTAGAAGAACCACCGAAAGGGAGACTATCTGCTCAGGCAACCAGTACCGGCTAAGGTCCCTTTAAACTGAGAAACATAGGAAAACTGGGTAGCATCACGAAAACTTCAGGCTGGAAAAGGAACAGAGAAAAAATGGTAAAGTATTTGCCAGAAGGTATAACTTCAATAGGTAACTGTAGTTGAAACATTTCAAGGATATATATCATCATAATCAATCAGTTAATGGAAAATAATCAAGCAAGGAAAAAACACCTATATAAATAACACCTAAACCCATAACTTGGAGGGGGTAATTTATATTAAAAGTACCATAAATATACAGTTTAATAAACATTTTTTGGGTGGGAATAATACTCGCCTCCGTGTCTTTATAAATCATGACTTTACGTCATAATTTATTAGTAAAATCTTGTAATTTATAAAGACACGGAGGCTCATATTATGCTAGTTCAAGTCTGGTCAATCACAGAAGAAGCAAAATGATCCGGAACCCTAAAATAAAACTCCTTGAATGGGGATTCATGTGACCAGTCTGCAGCTTTCAGCTGATCTTCCAAGCGACAACCAAGTGTGAATGCTTTTGATGCCATGGCACCACCTGTGGAATGGGGAGAAAAAATAGTCGTATCAACTCGGCTTCCGTCGACACCCATTTGATCCATCTAGCGAGGGATGGGGTAGAAATGGCATAGTGGGGTCTACGAAGAGCCAGTGGTGTATCTTGATTTTGTGCTGCCCTAGGCAGACAAAATCTGGGCACTCCCCTACCCAAGCTGCACACCCAAGTTACACACCTAAGACATGCCCCATCATTCAGACTCACATCAAGCTCCCACTCCCATCACACTCAGTCACACACTCCTACTCCCATCACACTCAGTCACACACTCCTACTCCCATCACACACACTCCGACTCCCATCACACTCAGTCACACACACTGTCTCCCATCACACACACTCTGACTCCCATCACACTCAGTCACACACACTGTCTCCCATCACACACACTCTGACTCCCATCACACTCAGTCACACACACTGTCTCCCATAACACACACTCTGACTCCCATCACACTCAGTCACACACACTGTCTCCCATCACACACACTCTGACTCCCATCACACTCAGTCACACACACTGTCTCCCATCACACACACTCTGACTCCCATCACACTCAGTCACACACACTGTCTCCCATCACACACACTCTGACTCCCATCACACTCAGTCACACACACTGTCTCCCATCACACACACTCTGACTCCCATCACACTCAGTCACACACACTGTCTCCCATCACACACACTCTGACTCCCATCACACTCAGTCACACACACACACACACACACACACAGTCTCCCATCAGCTCTTACCTTTCCCTGGCAGGCAGGCAGCATGGTCCCTCCATGCTGTTCGGCTTCCCGGCGATTGTGCCGACAGGTCACGTGACCGGGCGCGCGTATGACGTCAGCGCGCCCGTCACGTGACTGTCGGCACTTCCGTGTCGGCACACTGCACGGGGAGCCGAACAGGCAGCACGGAGGTTTCTCTGTGCTACCTGTTCGGCTCCCCGTGCAGCCTGGCAGGCAGAGCGATGGTGAGGGGGGATCTTCCGATCCCCTCTCACCTCCGTCTCTGCCTGCAAGCGCCATCTTTTTTTTTTTTTTTTAAAAGGCCGCGTTTTATTTTTTTATTTTTTCAGTGCTGGGGGGCGCTGCCGCCCCCCAAAATTTGCCGCCCTAGGCATCCGCCTAGGATGCCTCGCGGTAAATACAGCACTGCGAAGAGCTAATAACAACTCCTGACGAGACTGGTCGTGGAAAGGCAGAGTCCGTGTCTCGTATTCCTTTAAACAACGGACCAGACACAACTTAGTGTTGCCTGTAAATGCTGGATAAAATACTGATGTAATAGACATCTTAGTGTGACGAGAAATATCAAAGGATACGCCCTCTGGGGTAAAGGAGCGTGCTGAGATGTCCAGTGTTCTTTTTAAATCATGACTTTATGTCATAATTTATTAGTAAAATCTTGTAATTTATAAAGACACGGAGGCTCATATTATGCTAGTTCAAAGCTGGTCATTCACAGAAGAAGCAAAATGATCCGGAACCCTAAAATAAAACTCCTTGAATGGGGATTCACGTGACCATTGTGGATTCTGGCCAGGACTGAAACAGTATAAAAATCACATTCACGTCCCAAAGATTAGAATAGCGCGGCAGAGGTGGCCTGTTCAATCAAATTCCTTTGAGAAGCCTGCAGACCAGTACATGTCTGCCAGCGAGGACACCCTCAAACCCCAAATGTCCGGCGGAAATAGCCGACCGATAGACATTAATGGTGCGGTAAGCCCGACCACTTTCAAATAAAGAAGTGAGAAATGGTAAAATGAGATTTATAGTAGCAGTAGCGGGATCTACGTGGTGTTTTATGCACCAATTAGCCCATGAAACCCAGGCATGGCGATAGGCCCTTCTTGTCCCTGGTGCCCAAGCTCCCTCCAGGAGTGAGAGAGTCATTTGTGAAATGTCAGCGACATACCAGGGACCCCTGATATCAGCCAGGCTATGAGGCGAAACAGACCTGTCCCTAACAAGGGGTGTTGAGACCCGTGGAGATCGGTGATTAAGTCTCGCCAGGGTGGAAGGAAGCAAGGAAAGTCTATGGCCATTGATATGCAGGTTCCTTTCTTGAAGAGACCAACATCCACCTGAAGATGAGGTGCCGCACTGTGCACCCTATCCTAGTAGCCTATCCTAGTAGTCTTGCGTCCGATTCCACTATCAAATCTTCCATGTGGACCAGCCACCACGAGGAACGTATCTTCAATTGTTGTAGCGCCCTGTAGTGAAGAGGGCCCGGGAAAATGGCTTGAATAAACGCGGACAGGAGACCGATGATCCGGGCCAGGTGACGCAAGGTGATAAAAGGTAACGATAGGACTTTCTTGATCTCTTTCTTGATCGATTTCACTTTCGCCTTTGGAATATGCAGTGAACCATGAGATGAGTCGATAACGAAACCCAGGAACTCCATGGTGCGTGATGGTGTGAGTATAGACTTGTCTTGGTTTATCAAGAAACGTAAATTCTGGAGGAGATCCATATTCCAATTCAGATGGGTGAGTAGTGTGGCACAATCCTGAGACATGATTAGCAAGTCGTCTAGATATATTATGAGACAAACTCCTTTCCTTCTGAGAAAACCCATGACTGGTTTCAGCAGCTTGGTGAAGCACCAAGGGGCGGATGAGAGACCGAAGGGGAGACAAGTGAACTGCCAAATCGTGTGATCCCACCTGAATCGAAGATACAGCTGATGATCTGGGGTAACCGGGACTGTCAGGTACGCATCCTGGAGATCCAGTTTCACCATCCAGTCTCCCATAAGAAGTTAGTCTCTCAAACAGTGAATGCCTTCCATCTTGAAATGTTGGTATATCACAAAGGCATTCAGAGGTCGCAGATTGATCCCCGGGTGAATGCCGCCACCTTTCTTGGGAACCAAGAATAGGTTGCTTAGGAAACCCTGGGAGTTTGGAGGAACCACTCTGATTGCTCCTTTTGAGAGGAGGCTGGAGACCTCCTGAGAAACCAATTCCCTGTCCCCTTGTGAGAAGTGAATGACATGAGGGGAACAAACCTCATAAGGGGGTGACAGAAAATCGATGTGATACCCTGCTACAGTTTGCAAGACCCAAGTGTCTGACGTAATGTCTTGCTGGAAGAAGCGGAGTCTGCCACCTACTTTTCCAAGGGAAGAAAGGTGAGTTAGTTTGGTCGCAGAGAATGATAAGACCCTCGGGCACCACGATTCTGCCATGGTCTGCTCCTCTGAGGGAAGAACGCCGCGGGCGTAGACCTGTGATCCTGGAAAGACCTCCTGGATGTCGCAGGGCCTCGGGATCCATGACTGGGCCTTATCTAGTGCATTAAAAGTCTGCACAAAGGAGCCCAATTCCTTGACGAAATTGTCTCCGAAGAGCATGCCCTTAGCTTGAGGGCCTGGTTCATTAGCTGCCATGTTAACCAATTTTGGTTCTATTTTGAGAAGAATGGCCTTTCTCCTCTAAGCAGCTAAGGCTGTGTTGGTGTTGCCTATCAGGCAAATAACCTGCTGTATCCATCCTTTGATGGTATTCAAATCTACGGGGGCATCAGTGGCTAGGCCAGTTTCCACTAAATCAAAGATTTTCGCACAAGGCCCCATAATGTCTAGGACCTTGTCTTGGCATATTTTAAGAGAAAAATCTAGGCCTTTTCTGGCTCTCCAGCCTGTCTTTCCCAGGAACTGGGTGATCTTAGGATCTGTTTCAGGTGTGTCACAGGCCATGTCAGGGACTGTGGGCCATGGACATTCCGCTCGCAGCTTATTGCGAGTAATTTTATCAAGGGGCTTGCGGACCCGCAATGTGATATATTGCGCAATATGTAATATATTGCGCAGTAGGGAACCATTCCGCAGAACGGGGATGGTGTAGATTGTCAGGGTCGAACAGGGGTTTGTCCTGAGGGTCCAGCAAAGGCGAGGTCTCAGTACCGACCAAGAGGGGGGTATTGCCAACTGTATGCCCAACTGGGATCTCGTCCTAAGATAATGAAAGGGTGTCAGGGTCATCTGACTCCTCTAAAGCCTCCTCCAACATCGAGTCAGACTGCGATGAATCCCTTTGGGCTTTTGCCGATTTCTATGATCGTACCGCTTTAGCCCGGTATACAGCTCTTTCCCGTGGTAAAACAACGGCATCTTTGGCAGGCGTAGCCTTGCCCATCTTAAATAATTTGGAGGCATGAGGCATAGTATGCTGCGTCTTGCAGGATGCTTTTTTTCCCCGTGGCAGCTGGTAACGCCCGTTTCCCTTTAAGGGTGGGGTTACCGGGCAATACTTGAGTGTGAGGCTAGGGCTGAGGAGATAGATTGATCAATACTGGAGGACATAAGCCCCATGGCAGATTGTATTGCTTGATTCACTGATTTCGACATGGCAGAGTCTAACATAGTATGAAACTCCTCAAAGTTAATGAGGTCAGGGGAATTATCCTCTTCATTGAGGGATATCATATCCTGCTGAGCAGGGTTCATGGTGTGGGATGGAGATGCCTCAGGGGATAGGTTATCCATAATATCTACTGCAAGTATTAAATATAGATGGCAGTAATATAGGTGAACAGATAGAAACTCACCTTAAGGTTCAGACAAGGAGCAGGACTGGAGTGAAAACGCCAGAAAAAACGGAGCTGCAGCAGTATACTGTGATCAGCAAGCACCCAGGTCCGTTTAACATTAGTTAAAATGGCCGCTGGGTGTGTAACTTGTGAGAAAAACGCATCCTCGTGTGAGAGGAAAAAGTCCCCACCTATAAAATGGTCGCCGCGATGTGAAACGCGCATGCCCGGGTCTAATAAGTAAAAACGGGCTACAGTAAAATGGCCGCAGTGATGCACAATGCGATGGGCTATGAGAAAAATGGCCGCCACAATGCGTTGTGCGCATATGCGGTGGTCCAGAAGCCCGGGAATACAGAGAAGGGGAACAAAAAAACACGTTAAAACAGAGCAAAGAAGGGAAAAAACGCAACGAAAAATAGGTTTAGATAATGGAGAGGAGGGGGACACAACCGAACCCCTGATAGGTAAGTTAAATATAAATGCAAATGAAAACATTATAAAAACGTTACAGAAAATGATTAAACAACACTATTATGTAAGCAAGAACATAATAAAATACAGCTAACATAAAATATATAAATATGTAAATAACATTAACAAATGCTAAAACACTTAAAACAATATCAGAGTAATATAAGGTCTACTTAGCTGAGGGAGCAGCAAAGAAAGAGGATGTATTTCCTATTACACTGGACTTTATACAGGAGGGGAGGGATGTTATATATTTGGTTACATTTTCTTATGCATTCTCTTTGCTGTTGAGGGTAAATAAAGAAACATAGAAACATAGAAACATAGAATGTGTCGGCAGATAAGAACCATTCGGTCCATCTAGTCTGCCCAATTTTTTTTTTTAAGTACTTTTATTAGTCCCCCGTTCCCGGTCTTATAGCTAGGATAGCCTTGTGTCTATCCCACGCATGCTTAAAATCCTTGACTGTGTTTACCTCTACCACTTCTGCTGGCAGGCTATTCCATACATCCACTACCCTCTCAGTAAAGTAATACTTCCTGATATTACTTTTAAATCGCTGCCCCTCTAATTTAAGACTATGTCCTCTAGTTGTGGTAGTTTTTCTTCTTTTAAATATACTCTCTTTTTTTACTGTGTTGATTCCCTTTATGTATTTTAATGTTTCTATCATATCCCCCCTGTTACGTCTTTCCTCCAAGCTATATATGTTAAGATGCTTTAACCTTTCCTGGTAAGTTTTATCCTTCAACCCATGAACCAGTTTAGTAGCCCTTCTCTGAACTTTCTCCAAAGTATCAATATCCTTCTGGAGATACGGTCTCCAGTATTGAGTACAATACTCCAAGTGAGGTCTCACCAGTGCTCTGTACAATGGCATGAGCACTTCCCTCTTCCTACTGCTAATACCTCTCCCTATGCAACCAAGCATTCTGCTAGCATTTCCTGCTGCTCTATTGCATTGCCTACCTACCTTCAAGTCCTCTGAAATTATTACTCCTAAATCCCTTTCCTCAGATGTTGAGATTAGGACTGTACCAAATAGTCTATATTCTGCTTTTGGGTTTTTACGCCCAAGGTGCATAATCTTGCACTTGTCCACATTAAATGTCAGTTGCCACTGCTCTGACCATTTTTCTAGTTTAGCTAAATCATTTGCCATTTGGCTTATCCCTCCACGAATATCAACCCTGCTACAAATCTTTGTATCATCAGCAAAAAGACATACTTTGCCAACAAGACCTTCTGCAATATCGCTAATAAAAATATTAAAGAGAATGGGTCCAAGTACAGATCCCTGAGGTACCCCACTAGTAACAAGACCTTGCATCGAATATACCCCATTGACTACAACCCTCTGTTGCCTGTCACTCAGCCATTGTCTAATCCATTCAACAATATTGAAATCCAAATTCAAAGATTTCAGTTTATTAAGAAGCCTTCTATGTGCGACAGTGTCAAAAGCCTTACTGAAATCTAGGTAAGCAATGTCTACTGCACCACCCTGATCTATTATTTTAGTCACCCAATCAAAAAAATCAATAAGATTAGTTTGGCATGATCTCCCTGAAGTAAACCCATGTTGTCTCTGATCTTGTAATCCATGCGACTTTAGATGTTCAACAATCCTATTCTTTAACAAGGTTTCCATTATTTTCCCCACTACTGAAGTAAGACTTACTGGTCTATAGTTGCCCGCCTCCTCCCTACTACCTTTCTTGTGAATGGGCACAACATTAGCTAATTTCCAATCTTCTGGAACTACTCCCGTTAACAATGATTGGTTAAATAAATCTGTTAACGGTTTTGCTAGTACACCACTAAGTTCTTTTAATAACTTTGGATGTATCCCATCAGGTCCCATCGACTTATTTGTCTTTACTTTAGACAGCTGAAGTAAAACCTCTTCCTCTGTAAACTTACATGCATCAAAAGACTCATTAGTCTTTTTCCCTAAATGAGGTCCCTTACCCTTATTTTCATTTGTAAAAACGGAACAAAAATATTAATTAAGGCAGTCTGCTAAGCCTTTATCCTCTTCTACATAGCATCCTTCTTTTGTTTTTAATCTAACTAATCCTTGTTTTACTTTCCTTTTCTCATTTATGTATCTAAAAAATGTTTTATCCCCCTTTTTCACTGACTGGGCTATAGTCTCTTCTGTGTGTGCTTTGGAAGCTCTTATAGCTTGCTTTGCCTCTTTCTGCCTACTCTTATAGATCTTTCTATCTTCCTCACTCTGAGTATTTTTATAATTACTAAATGCTAGCTTTTTATTTTTTACTATTTTAGCCACCTCTGCCGAGTACCACAGTGGTTTCTTAATTTTTTTGCTCTTACTGACAAGCCTTATGCAATTTTCTGTTGCCTTCAGTAGTGCAACTTTTAGATAATCCCATTTCTCCTGGACTCCATTTAAATTGCTCCAGTCTGATAATGACTCCTTTACACCTAATCTAATTTTAGAAAAGTCTGTTTTTCTAAAATCTAAAACTTTTGTTTTTGTGTGTTGTGACTGCATCACTGTTCTTATATTAAACCACACTGTCTGGTGATCACTAGATCCTAAACTTTCACCTACAGTAATATCTGATAACAAATCTCCATTTGTGAACACTAAGTCTAGTATGGCCTGTTTTCGAGTTGGCTCCTCCACTACTTGTTTTAGAGATAATCCCAGTAGGGAGTTTAGGATATGCGTACTCCTGGCGCAAGTAGCTATTTTGTATTTCCAGTTCACATCAGGAAGATTAAAGTCACCCATGATGATCACTTCTCCCTTCATTGTCATTTTAGCTATTTCCTCAACTAGTAGATTATCTAACTCCTCTATTTGTCCAGGGGGCCTATAAATCACACCTACCCGAGTTACCATACGATTACCAAATTCTAATGTAACCCAAACTGACTCTATGTTCGCCTCACTAACTTGTATAACGTTACATTTTAAGCTATCCCTCACATACAGGGCCACCCCTCCCCTTTTTTACCTTCTCTGTCTTTTCTATATAAAGAGTACCCTGGTATTGAAATGTCCCAGTCATGTTTTTCATTATACCATGTCTCAGTAACAGCCACTAAATCTACATTCTCAGTTGCCAATATTGTCACAAGTTCATGGATCTTATTCCCTAAACTGCGAGCATTTGTAGACATGACCCTAAGCTTATCATTTTTCCGCACACTGACTACAGGTACCTTCTGTCCTGTAGAAAGAGATAAGCATAATATGAGCCTCCGTGTCTTTATAAATTAAGAATTTATGATTACAAAAACTTTTAGTAATAAAATTTTATCACTTTGACCCAAAAAACAATTAACTCATTGGGACCTTGACATATCAAGTGTATTACATATTAATATTTAGGTTGATGTTAAGAAACATGAATGTCGCCTACTTATGAGTTATATTATTATAAAATATAAAACAATATTATATTTAATAGTGCACAATCTAAAACATTATACTAATAAATAACACAACGGATTTATACATTTTGCAACATGAGGAGGCCCCTGTTCAAACAAGCTTGAATTGCATAAAAATATAATTTTTTTGTAGGTGAAAATTTACATTTTTTTGCAATAAGAATAATACAATACATTGCTTTTTCAAAATATCCCAAGACAATTGAAAGATGGCCATCTTGTGAAAAGAAAATTAATGATGTATCTATATCTAATTATTTATAAGAATTTTTTTTATTTCCCATGGAGTTACTGGGGAGTGCTTAGCCATCAGTTTTTAGGCAGTAAAAGGTGATCTGTGATCCACTGATAAGGGAACTGCAAAGGTTGGACATTAATTTATGGGTTGGAAAAATAGGCAAGGTGGGGGCCACTATAATAATATATGATGCCAACAGGACAGCCTGGTGGTGTGAATATTGGCACATGGAGAGGAGACCAGTATGCAGGTTATAACACGAGTACCTGAGTAATGTTTGACAGTAAAATGAGACTTACTGTGAGGTACGGATCTTGTTTGTAAACCACTTGGTAACATAGCCTAGAACACAACAGTAGATAACACAGCTTAACAGATCTTGCAGCGGTATGTTCCAAACAGTAGTGTGACTTAGCGGATGGCACACAGCAGTAGAAAACACAGCTTAGCAGATCTTGTACAGGGTGCAGAAGAAAAGGCAAGGCACAAAATCAGAAGGCAGTAGAGAAGTCAGGAATCTGGGGCCAGGGTCACAGGCAAACAGCAAAATGACAGACAGTCCAAGATCAAGGGTATCAGAGAGGAATCGATAGTAAAAAACAGTCCAGGTCAATATACAAAAAATATAGAACATACTGGGAACGTTCACTGAGGAGAATAACCAAGCACTGAGTAAGGTGCTTGGAGTCCTTTTAAATGTCCCGCTCGTCGCTAATGGAGCTTGCTGTGACGTCACTGGAGGGGGTGTGCCTGAGGCGCGTGTATCATGAAAAAGTGGCCGCGCATCTTGTAGAAGAGAAAG
The DNA here is from genome assembly GCA_036172795.1 of Pelodytes ibericus. Taxonomy (NCBI): domain Eukaryota; kingdom Metazoa; phylum Chordata; class Amphibia; order Anura; family Pelodytidae; genus Pelodytes; species Pelodytes ibericus. Next base: position 138,553,077 of record CM069861.1, read on the forward strand.
ATGTTCGGCACATAAAGCCAAACAGCGGATAGTCGGGGTACCGGCTGCGAGGTAAGTCTTGACAAGTGGCTCCCGGGGCCATATTGTTTATTAGATGGAGGCAGCAAGACAACTTGCATATTTTATTACATTTTGTTTTTAATTATTTTTTATTTCTGGAGGGCTTTGACTATTATTCTCCCAGCATGAGTCTTATCCGAATTGGCATGAAACTTAGAGCTCTGATTTTCTCATGGAAAATTGGAACCACCTGAATCAACCCTTTACAATGAATACAAACATCATGTTTCTTTCTTACTTGCTTCTGATACTCCCATACATGATGAGAAGTTTTTCTGGGATCTTAATATCACTTCTACAGCAAGTTACAAAACCTTCACTTTGTCAAACTCTGTTGAGTATTTACTATGATTTAAATTATGTGGCTTCTGCTGGAATTGTATCTTTTCTGGCTACTTTCCTCTTATGTGTTTTCTGTGCAAAGTTCTGCTGTAATCACTTCATTCATCATTTAAATGTAATAATCCTATCTGGCAATTACTGCTTAGACTAGCAGCAACTGCTCCCAAATACACATAATAACATGCATTTCTACCCACAACAGACTATTGCAAATTACTTTCTATTGAGACCATAGTATTAAGTTGCATCATTAATAACATGAAAATGCTAAATACATATATTTAATAGTTACAGAGTATTTAGTTTAATACATTTTTATTAGTTTTACAAAAAAAGAAAAAATATACAAACAAAATCGTAGTCGCAATGCAAATATGCAATACAATACAAGTTAATGCAGAACTAGGAGTTCTTATGTGGGCAAGAGATATTAAATGTCCCCACATATGTTAGATCTAAAATGTAATGAGGATCTCGGAAACAACTGCTAGGCAGTAACACACATTACATCATATGTATAGAAAGATGTCTGAATATTACATACAAAATAAAGTTAATGTAACATTAAACAAAACTCCATAATTTCCTTGCAATGTGTTTATTATAGGGAGTGGGGAAGAACAGAGTCCAGCTAGCTCTAATAATTTAACCAATGACCCAAGAAATAGATGAAAAACCATCTATCTGATGGGTCAAGTGTCACCTCAGTCTATGTATGTAAAAGTACAGGCATTCTGGAGAGGCCATAAAGTGCAGCCATGCTTGCCATCTGTGGTCATGTCTAGCATATTTGGCCTTTACCCTGTGAGGTCTGAATCAGGTCATTCATAATCCGAACAGAATCCACTGAGTGCTGAGTTTTGGCTGCACTGAGTACATGGATGGTTAGGGATCTTTTGCTGAGGTTGGAGTAGGAACAAAATCAGTATCAGCGACTTGTCGAATAGTGGTAGAGACTGGTAGACTGGTAGAGATGGTAAGTGAAGTCCATGGAATAGGGAAGTAGGATACAAATATGGTCGTTGTTTGTATTCTTTTGGAATAAGGAAGTGTCTCTCATTTTGAGATATAGTACATATTGCAGCAATGCCATTCACCATCATAACATGGCCACGTCCAGCAGGGATGGAGTATCACCGGGTGGAAAGTCAGGGTTATTTATGAGGGGGGCCAGCATAGAGGAAGAGGCAGTCTGTGCTGGGCCTTTGACGAGACTGAAAGGGTCATTGGAACCGTGGAGTGCTGTACGGTGATGCTAAAACACTTGTGCATCCAGGCTGTTACCTGGAGAAGAGAGGGCAAATGTTGCTGCTCTACGGAGATCCACAGTTTAAAGGTCGGAATAGAGAATCCAACTATTCTACAAAGATGTATAAACTCATAGTATTTGCAGAAATCAGGTAGTCCCACTCCACCATTGTTAAATGGACATATCAGATAGCTGTAACTAAGTCTTGGCCTAGCTCCCTTCCAGACAAAAAATAAATAAATATTTATTTTAGTTTCAATAGGTTTTTTTGCATTTTTTAAGATTTTGAGAATACAAGGTGTGAGGGTAGAACTTCAAGTAAAAGGGGTACAGAAAGTAGAAAAAGTGGGGACAAAAAAAAGGGGTAGTCTTGTGGTTAGCAAGACATCATGAGTTACAGACGTATAATGTAGACATTGTGTATTCAATATAGCTTCATTAAACAAACATTAGATCCCTGTTGGCCTTGCAACATTTCAGCAATAAATTGGCTTAGATTGCACTGCCGTGGTGCACAATGTTAAAATTAACATGCAGTGAAAGTCTTAGAATAAACTGTGTCTGATCAAGGCAGCTGTTCATGTGTTAAGTGATGTGTCAGGGATACGTAAAAGTGAAGGGGAGGGGTGTCTGGGAACTTGCGGCAGTGTCCTAGCCTGCTGTGGTACAGTCCGCATCCAAGCTGGGGGTTACTCTGTGGAGGTCGTCTGTCCCTGAGTTTCAGCATTCTGGAAAATTAGGTAGTAGGGGTGTCCGAGTCAAGGCTAGGTCATCTCTAAAAAGGGAGGTTGTAGGGAGGCTGGCTGTATGGATTCAATAGCATGGCCTCAGATATTTGTGAGTATAGATGAGAGTCAAGGAACTGGGTCCAGTGAAACCAGATTTTGTTATACTTGGCTTTGTCCTCTGGAGTAACTGTATTCGCTGCTATTATGAGATTGGGTTGTAAGGTTTTCTTGTACTGTGATGGGGTAAGAGAAGTACAGTGGAACGCAAGGTATACTATTCATGGCCATATTGGGGTGGCTTTTCTGAGAGCAGCGCCATGATGGCATGCACCTCTTTCTAGAAAGGTTGGATCAGGTCACAGGCCCACCACAAGTGTTGAAGTGAGCCTGGGTGTAAGTGGCATCACCTGCACAGTCCGTCATGGGTAGGGAAGATCTTTTAGAGTTTTAGAAGCGCCGTGTACCACATTGAAATAAGTTTGTATGTACTTTTTTGGAATTTGGTGGATATAGTGGAATGATATAGCGGTTATGTAACCTGGATATGCTCCTTTTGGGGGGCTCTGACTGGGTGCAATCCATTTCAAAATCAGTGAGTTCTCTGATAATCCTAAACTTTGGGGTAAGTGATGCTAAATAGTGGGATAATTGACGACAACTAAAAATAGTGCGTTTTGTATCAGTAGGGATCAAGATCTTTAATATTTCAGGTTTATTATTGTTGATTTTTAAGTTTGATAGACACTCATATTTAGTCAGTTTTGCCTGGAGGGCAGGGCTCGAGATAGCAGGCTGAGTCAATGGGAACAGCATGTCATCTGCAAATGCTGCCATTTTGTATTGAGTGCCCCCTGCATCTACTCCATGTATAGTAGGGTTGGACTGGATTGTATCTATAAAGGGTTCCAGGGCCATAATAAACAGAAAAGGGGATAAGGGGCAGCCCTGCCTTGTTCCATTTCCTATGAACAATGGGTGTGAGTGCACACCTTTGACCTTTATATGTGCTGTGGGGATTTTGTACAATCCAGGACAGTATGCTGGGCCTAGTCCCAGGTGCTGTAGTGTAGTAGTTAGGTAGGTCCCATTGACCCTATCAAATGCCCTTTTGGCGTCTGTTGCTAGCAAGAGCATTTTGACATTAGTTTGGCATAGTCAATGATATTGAGGACATTCGTGGTATTGTCTCTAGCTTCTCAGCCAGGGACAAACCCAGTTTGGTCCAGGTGGATGATACTCGGTATCAGTGGTGCAATACGCAGGGCTAGCAATTTGGCCAATAATTTAAGGTCAGCATTAAGAAGTGAGATGGGGCATAGTTCACTATCGTTCCCCTCTTTCAGAATAACCGTGAATGTGGCTTGTAGCATGTGGGGGTGCAGGTGTCCTCTCTTTAGTAGGGTATTCAATGTACTGACTAGGTGTGGACCAATGATGTGAAGGAAAGTTTTATAGTATCTGAGTGTTAGTCCATCTGGTCCCGGGGTTAACCCATTGTCATACATCTTGACAGCATAAGTGAGCTCCTCCAGTGTAATGGGGTCATCTATAGAGTGTGATTCTTCCGAGGAGAGTTTAGCCCATATGTGTTGTGTTAGATATTTATTTATGGATTTCAATTTCGTTGTCATTTTGTAATTGATGGCCGGGCATTGGGTGAAAATTATTTAGTTTCTCATAATAAGCCCTGAAGGCCTCTGCTATTTTAGAGTCTTGTGTTCTGCGGTCGGGCGTTGGGTGAAAATTATACAGTTTCTCGTAATAAGCCCTGAAGGCCTCTGCTGTTTTGGTATGTGCACTAATCAGTTGGAGCTGAGCCTTATTTTAGGGATGTGTGTTATTTGGCATTTTTTTACATAGACGGGCTAGGTATCTGCCACATTTGCTACTATTTAAAAAAAAACAACAACCTTTACAGCCTCTGTAGGGCGTGGCAGTTTATGGCACTGAAGCATTTCGCCAGTTGATATGTTTTGGATAGAAGGGTTTGGTAAACGTTGGCAAGCATATTATTTTTGTGTGCTGATCCTAGGGCCCAGATTTCCTTGGATAGTATAGTGAGTCTTTGGGTTTGGTCCCTCTTTTTTCTACCACCCTGTCCCATAAGAAGTCCCCTAACTACACTCTTGTGGGCTTCGCAGAGTGTTGACATATCTGGAGTAGCGTTTTCTTGGAAATAATGTTGGAGCGTTGTTTCTGTATCTGATTTCAATACTGGGTCTAGTAGGAGAGATTTATTCAACTGCCATGTGGCATGTATGGGCCTGGTTAGACGGGACTTGATTTGTATTTGTACAGGGCATGGTCTGACCATGTTATTGGGACAATGTGTGCTGTAGTGATTGTGTATAAGTCCCTATGTTTTGTTTGGGGTTGAGTAGAAAGTGTAGTCCTGTGTGTCGTGGTGCAATGTTCTCCAGCAGTCTATTAGTTTGAATGAGGCCAGTAGGGTTTTCATGTGTCTCATATTGACTGGAAGTCTGGTCGACTGAGAAGAAGAGTCTAGTTTTGGGTCCAGTGGTATATTGAAGTCACCGACCAGTACCAACGTACCCTCCTGGAAGTGTTCCAGTTGCTGAAGCATACACCTTCAGAGATTGAAGGTCTAGCAAATGGATAGACTTTTATGGGGGTTATTGAGTCCCCTAGCGTTAAGGGAGTAGATTATCAGAGGGCTCGGTGCTGTCACCATCTCAGGGTTAGGGGAGGGGGGGAAAGTAGGAAAGGACGACCAGGCAGTTGACGTAGGGGGTGTAGGTAGTAGGGAGGGAGAGTTTCCTTCGGGAAACAGAGAGAAATGAGTGGGGGTGTCAGACACAGATCATAACTCTCATGTTTGTGTATGGAAGTGACACCAAAACTCTGTGCACTTGAAGCAATACAGTAATGTGTTATAAAAAATTAGGAAACATAGATAAGAGATATCGATAAATACTTTCATGCATATACCTGGAACGCAGTAATAAAACAGAATATAAAATAAACCTCAATATCAACAATGTAATCACATTGGCGAAATACTGCCTCAAATAGTGCCTCAAAGTGGAATCTCTGTTTTTCTGATCCCGGTGTTTGGGAGTCGGTTGGGGACCTTTAGTTGAACCCCATTTCAGCAGTGAGAGCTGTATTTGTTGTTGGTTGGGACTAGAGTTGAGCGGACACCTGGATGTTCGGGTTCGGCAGGTTCGGCCGAACTTCGAAAAAATGTCCGGGTCCGTGCTCGATCTTGACCCCGATCTTGACCCCGAACCCGAACCCCATTGAAGTCAATGGGGACACGAACTTTTGGCCACTAAAATGCCTCTAAAAAACTCCTGGAAAGGGCTAGAGGGCTGCAAAATGTGGGTAAGAGTGTCCCCATTCATACGAATAGGTCAGTTGACCTATTCGAATGAATGGGCACTCTATTTCGGTTTATAGAAAGCCAATAGCCATGTAATGCAGAAAATCCTGTGTGAGTACAATAGGCCACATTATATATAACCATCTCCTAGCATGATATATAGTGAAACATTCCAGTCAGAGTTAGGGTTTTGTTGAACTTAGTGCTTAAGCAGTAAATAGTGCAATAAACAGATCATAGAATGCTACACTTCAGAGATTATCAGAATATAAATAGCAAGCCTACAATTTAAAGAATAGACTGTAACGCCAGTGACACCTGGTGATGGTCTTAATATGATATGTGTGTACTTAAAGCACAGTGGAACTATGTCTAAGTTTAATGAAGACTAAAAATAGGCCATAGTGAAATTTTTATCAGTATTTTGTACAGTTTTTACAAGTGTGTCAATGTGTCATAAAAAACAGTAAGCGAATGCATGGGCCAGGGGCAGTAGGTAGCTAGCAATATAGGGGGTATCTCTTTGTCAAGTGTTATATGCAAGCAGTGTAGTTAATTGCATGCATATAACTCCCAATGTGTATTTATAAAAAGATGTAAACGGTATACTGGTGTGCCATGATGTAGGTGCACCACAGGGGAAGAGTGAGACATAAGGAGTCTATTATAATACATTGTACACCATGAGAAACCATAGCCGTTTTTTGGAGGAATGTCCTCGCCATCTTCTGCAGTGTCTGGCAAGAATTGGGTCGCAGTTCCAAATAAGCCTGATGCATAGGCTCCAGACACTGTGTTCCACCTGTCATGATAAAGTATTGTGGAATGCTGGGGTATAAAAATCAAAAGTGATCAAGTGCAGGTTCCCTAGACCTCTAGGTCTGTGCCTTTGTGTGCCTGTGGGGGCTCACATCTGGCCCTTTCTTTGCTTTGTAGCCTGGATAGCCATGGTTAGGAATAAACAGGTTCTTATTTTTTCGGACTTTTGCTATAATCAATTCTCTAGTGGAGAATGACTGTAAGCAACTTATTGTGTCATGGGGCGGTGCTCTGTGGGCCTTTAAGCCTCAGTGCTCGGACTGCCCTGACCAGGATGAAGGTTCCAGGGTGTACATCACCCAAAATAGTGGTGAAAATATCAAGGAACAACTTCTGAGTATCTTCTAGGGTGGACTCGGGGATGTCATGTATCCATAGGTTGTTCCACCTACCAAGACCTGGGTCATCAGGTAAGCAGTCATGTGTTTGTGTTCTTATTTGTCCAATTCTTTAATTGCAGAGTGGAGTTGAACTTCTCCTCTTGAACTTGATCCTCCTCCAGTGTTTGTATGCTTATGTAAGTCATCTTTGATCTTAGCGAGCTTGTCATGTATGACAGAGTTGTTGCTCCAACATTGCTGTTATGTCATGGTGGATTTGTAAGGCCATATTCCCAAAGTCTTCTTTAGTGAGTGAGTCACCCAAACTCAATGTGGGTTTAACCACTAGGATGCCGCCATCCGAGTCTTCAGATTCAGAGGCTCATCTGCTGATCAGGCTCAATGAGGTCGGGGGCAATTTTCTCCCCAGGCAGTTCTGCATCTCGCGACTGGAGTAATAAGTCTTTGATGGACAGTGTGTTACCCAGTTTCTTCCCAGTTTTGAGGTAGAAGTGTCTGCATGTTTTTTTTTGCCGTTTTTCCCCATTAGGACATCAAAGGTCAAACTAAAATTGGAAACTATTTGTTAGCCGCAGAGTGGGGGCTCTCATCACATCTGCTCACATTAGTGTCCAGGCAGTTCCCCCAGCTACAGAGCATTTAATCTAAATTATGCAAGATCCATTTAATGTCAATTAAAAGTCATAACTCTTATAGGATAACTTTTCAAAAAAATTGGACAAAATAGTGTTAGGAAAAAAGCTACAATAGGCAGAGGGAGAGTTACAACTGAAGGACAGCTGTCAGAAAAAATATACGTTTACTTGAATGGTTGCATCTAGTGTAGGCATTTTAAATAGAAATAGTTTGATAAAAGAATAGCTTATTGAACACTCTACTTTACTTTATCTATCAGAATGACCTATGAGTTGAAATGTTGTCCTTGTGTGGAATAAAATATTACAAAAAGGAGTGCTGAGTATCGTCAATTTTTTATTAGAATAATTGGGGATTGAATGGAGGCTCCCTTACCTTGAGCACCCGCAATTTATTGACTGTTGGCTTGCAATAGAATTTACTTGCCACAGGTTTAAGACCAAAACACTAGAATTCCAGGCCATGAATAACCACAAAGCAAAAATAAATAGCAAGCTTTGACTTTTCTAATGTAATGGTGCCACAAAATAATATGCTCAAACCTGCCAAATACAAATTACAACGTGACAAAAACTGTTTGTAAGTGAAACTCACATGCCTAGTTCCAAAGCACTATTCCAATCTAATGTTAAACTACTTGAGAAATTATCCATAGCCTGTATTATTTCTCATTGCAGATGAGGAACACAAAGGGTATACTGTAAAATCCACATAGCCTTATTCTAATTGGATATAGCTTGAATGTCAGGCTATGGAAGATTTAGGATCACGCTTGAAAGAGGATGGAAAGGGAAGAAAGGGACCAGAACATCCAAGGAAGAGAATCAAAAACATGTCTACCAGAGAGATATGATGGAAAGACTGACTTTTATACATTAGACATAAAGAGTAGTAAGTTATAGAATGTGATTATGTCAGGTCACTAGAAGGCTGGTGAAAATATATATATATAACCAGCTTTCCTTTCTTTATAGCGCTTTACCTATAGTATAGTAAGTATATAAAAAACTAAAAACTTAATTGGAAACCCTTAAATGGTAAAGTAAACTTTTTATCTAAAATACATGTTTTTCTTACTTTTTGGGTTTTTGGAAAGGTTAATTAAAATTATAATTCATTAATATAATCCATGGATAACTATTAAAAACTTGAGGAAGACAACAGCATCAAACTCTGTTGGGGCAGTAAGTCAGGGAAAGTAATCAACATTAAAGGAGAATTAAACTTTTTTTATAACTCTTGCTTCCTTGAAAAAAAAACTTGCCCCTTATTTCCTAAGTAAACATGACATTTATCTTAATAGATAACTGCTGGTTTACTCTCTGCTGTGTCTCAAGGCTGAGACACAGCAGTTCTTGAGGAAGGTGCACAATGACAACATCAATGCTTGCACAACCAAAGTGTAGCTTGCCCCACTCATCTGATGGGGAAAGACTATTTTAAAAGGACACTAAATGTTATTTTTCCACTTGTGCTTCTAATATAGAAGCACAAGTGAAATTTTAATTGTTCCTATTTTGAGGATAAACTGGCATGTACTTTTGATAGTACACACCAGTTTACCATAGGAAGCAAGCAGCTGTCTAGGTCCCCCCTGCTGATCCCATGCAAAAACTAGGGTCTCTCTCTTTGCTAGCAGCTATTAAGATACAAGTCAGGTTTACTTAAAAGTTCCAGGACATGTTTTGTTCAAGGAAACAAGGGCTAAACAAAGTTTAAGGTTTCTTTAAAGTTTAAATGTTCTAACTGGGCTATGAATTTCTTCTCCTTTGTTTTTAATTTTTAAGGTAGAATTTAGGTTTTATCACTTGTTTAACACAGTGATTTCTCACCGATATTTTGAAAATATGACTAAGTTATATAATTTGAAAGACCACCTTGTTGTTAGATCAGAATTCTAGAAGGAAAAAGATAAGAAAGAAAAGGGTACATGCCACAGATAATTTTCCCATTAATATTCCACTGTTAGTAGAGGCGTCGCTAGGGGGGCTACTGGGGCTGAAGACCCAAGTGTCTGCCAGGCACTGCTGTCAGATTGATTGCCAGCAGAGCACAGTTGCTCATGCTGGTAGCAGTTGGCTCTTAGCGTGGGGTGCCTGAGTGACAGGGAGCCCCATGCTATGTGTGTGCCTCAGTGCCAGCTCTGGCACGGCAGGTCTCTGTCTCTTCTAGCAGAGACCTGCTTCTGACAGAATTTCCACAGAATTTATTGGCAGGCGGAATTACATTAGAGTGTGAGCTTTATTTGCAGACTGAATTACATTAGAGTGTGAGCTTTATTGGCAGAGTGAATTACATTAGAGTGTGAGCTTTATTGGCAGAGTGAATTACATTAGAGTGTGACACAATCACACAAACATACACACAATCACATGCAGTAACATACACAGTTAGTCACATCCATCCATTCATTCATACAGTCAGTCACAGACACACACACACACAGTCAGTAACAGTTTTAATTTATTTAATACTATATATCTTTATTTGGTTTATTTAGGTTATAAACGTAGGTTCTAAATATTACATTGTACACACACACACACACACACACACATACAGTCAGTAACATACAGACACACACATACAGTCAGTAACATAGAGACACACAGGAAGCTGTGCACACACTTCCCCCTTGTGCTCCACTGGATAAAACAAAAGGGGAAAAAATGATCCCAGCAGCGAGGGCACCATTTGGGAACAACAATACCCGGACGACAGGTCTAATTTCAGTCAAATCTGCCATGGGCTCCAGCCCCAGATCTTTTGGAGACCTAGCAACGCCCCTGACTGTTAGTATGCCCATTAACATGCCACAGCCAATTTGACCATTATATACCACAGCCAAATTGACCATTAACATGATACTGTTAATGTAAGTTTGATGCAGAGCTGGAACCACTGTGCAGAAATTGGCATGGTATACGTAACGGACCCTGGCAAGTGAACATAATGCTTCTGCCTGACTTTTTGCACTCTGACACTTAACAGGATACTGAAATGTAACCAAAAATAAAACTGACATGGAGGAAAAATATTGAAGCAAAGGTACAGGAGGACAAAGCAGGAGAATGGTCGACAAGCAGGAATCGAGGCGGGCAGCAAACAATCGGAGTCAGGAAACAGGCAAAGGGTCAAGGCAGGCGGCAATCAGGAAGAGTAAAAAAACAGGCAACAACAGCAACAGGAGTCAAAGGCAGTATGAGAATGCTAGAAGAGGCTAGGAGCACTATTTCAGGCAATGAAAAAGTGCACAAATGAGGTTTCAATAGCCCTCCTACCAAACAATCAAACAATGAGAATCACAGAAAAAAAGTAATATTTAAACCTACCGCCTTCTGGTATCTTGGTTGTACAAAGTATCGTCCAGGAGGAGGGTTTCCTCCTTTGGGTCTAGAATACTGAGTTTTAGAAATTCGATAGATGAGATTAGGGAACATAGCGGCTATGATGCTAGCAGGAGGCATTATGGTCTCTTCTCTTTGAGTGAGATCAGGAAGATCGTGCAATCAGGAAAGAGCATCAGCTTTTTTGTTCTTTGATCCAGGGCAGTAGGAGATGATTAAATTGAATCTTGTAAAAAACAAGGACCAACAAGCTTGAAGAGGATTTAGACGTTTAGCCTTTTCGATGTACAAGAGATTCTTGTGATCAGTGAGGATAGCTATGGGTGTAAGGGTACCCTCCAAAAGTGTCTCCACTCCTCTAATACCATTTTAATGGCCAAGAATTCTTATTTGCTAACATCGTAGTTGCGTTCAGCAGAGGTAAACATCTTGGAGAAGAATGAGCATGGATGAATATGGTTAGTGACTTGATCCCTTTGTGACAATATGGCTCCTGCACCTGACTTGGAAGCATCGACCTCCAAAATAAAAGGTAGGGAGGGATCTGGACTTTTGAGTATAGGAGCTGAGGTAAAAGCATTTTTTAGATCTTGGAATGCCTTGATGGTGTTGTTGGGCCATTTCTTAGGATTAGCGCCCTTTTTGGTAAGCGCTGAGATGCTACCTCTTTAGAGAAATTCCTTATACATTTTCTGTAGTAATTAGCTAAACCTAAGAAGTGTTATATTCCTTTAAGGTCCGAAGGTAATTCCCAATTGCTAATGGCAGTCACCTTATCCGGATCCATCTCTAGTGCTCCGTTAGAAATCAGATACCACAGAAACTTTATCCTGTTCCGTTCAAACTCACATTTTTCTGCCTTGGCAAAAAGGTTATGGTCTCAGAGTCATTGAAGAACCTGTCTGACGTGAATACGGTGTTCCTGTAACATTTTGGAATATGTCATTATATCACCTAAGTATATCATGACTAGAGTTGAGCGGACACCTGGATGTTCAGGTTCGGCAGGTTCGGCCGAACTTCGAAAAAATGTCCGGGTCCGTGCTCGAACTTGACCCCGAACCCGAACCCCATTTAAGTCAATGGGGACACAAACTTTTGGCCACTAAAAAAGTCCTGGAAAGGGCTAGAGGGCTGCAAAATGAAGTAAAATGTGGGTAAGAGTAGGACAAGTGCCCTGCAAGCAAATGTGGATAAGGAAATAACTTAAAATAACATAAAATACATACAAATTACAAATACAGCTGAGCCATAAAATAGCACTAGATGGCATCTTTGATTTTAGCTTTGGAAGAACATAAATCTAAATCTAAAGCATGGCTGCCAGGAGGATCAACAGAATTATCCATTTGAGAGAGGGTTGGAGTGCAGGTATTCTCTTTCAGTGTATACTAAGTGACCCATAGGTTGAGGAGGCGGTGACCGTGGCGGTGTAGGTGGAAGCAGCGCTGGAGGAGGAGGAGGTAGCCAGAATTTTTCAAAGTGCGCTGTAAGCACAGTATTGGACTGTTCTATTTGACTCTCAGATATGAAGTGCACCGCAAGACGCAAATTTACTATTTTAGCACCCAAAACAATTATAATTTTTCAAAGTGCGCTGTAAGCACAGTATTGGACTGTTCTATTTGACTCTCAGATATGAAATGCACCACAAGACGCAAATATACTATTTACCACCCAAAACTATTAGAATTTTTTAAAGTGCCCTGTAAGCACAGTATTTGACGGTTCTATTTGACTTTCAGATATGAAGTGCACCGCAAGATGCAAATGTACTATTTACCACCCAAAACTATTAGAATTTTTCAAAGTGCGCTGTAAGCACAGTATTTGACAATTCTATTTGACTCTCAGATGTAATACATGTAATGCTATTGCTATTCTATAAACCTAAATAGAGTCCCCTTTCATACGAATAGGTCAATTGACTTATTCGTATGAATGGGGACTCTATTTCGGTTTACAGAAAGCCAATAGCATTGCATGTATTCCATAAACCGAAAGTCTATAAACCGAAAGATATTCGGTTTATAGACTTTCGGTTTATAGAATAGCAATAACATTACATGTATTCTATAAACCGAAAGTCTATAAACCGATAGTCGTTCGGATAATAGACTTTCGGCTTATGGAATACATGTAATACTATTGGCTTTCTATAAACCGAACTAGAGTCCCCAGTCATAAGAAATTCTTATGAATGGGGACTCTAGTTCGGTTTATAGAAAGCCAATAGCCTTACATGTATTCCATAAGGCGAAAGTCTATAAACCGAACGACATTCGGTTTATAGACTTTCAGTTTATTGAATACATGTAATGCTATTGCTATTCTATAAACCGAAAGTCTATAAACCGAATGTTGGTCGGTTTATAGACTTTCAGCTTATGGAATACATGTAATACTATTGGCTTTCTATAAGCCGAAATAGAGTCCTCATTCATAAGAATTTCTTATGAATGGGGACTCTATTTCGGTTTCTAGAAAGCCAATAGCATTACATACAATGTAATCGCTGAACCCCGAACTCCAACACGGACATACAGTTCCGGGATCCAAAAACCGTAAAGTTTGGTTCGAACCCGAACAGTGCGGTTGGGGTTCGCTCAACACTAGTTAAAAAATTCCCCAGAACCGATTTACCAAAACCATGAATCTTAAAGATTAAGGCCAACAATATGTTTTATGTATGAAAGGCCATTTCTCAGTTTTTCATCATTTTTGAATGGTACTTTTGTACAGCACCATTCAAAAGATATCCTGTAGTATTTGTTCAAAAATATAAAAGTTTGGAAAAAAATAATTTTGTACAGCTGCTGCTTCACTTAGATGATGCTGCGACCATCAGTTGCTCCCAGTGGTGTGTCTGTGTGTCAATCATGTACGAAGGGAGGGAGGAAAGCATCAGTGAGAACGGGTATGCAAATACTAATGTGAACAGTTAGGGAGGATGAAAGTAGAACAGGAGCAAATGTGAATACAAAGTATGCAAATGAAAATATGACCAAAAAGGAAGTATGACACTGTAGTAGGATGAAGCAGGCAGACAGTGAGACAGACACAAGGTGCTGGCACTGCAGCATAAGAAGGAGCACATAACATGCTAAAAATGTATAGGTACGTTTTTTTTTTCCATATTAGACTATGATTAAATGTAACCAGGGGAAAGTAGTGTAAATCGTTTTTGTATAGCAACTTTTTATTTTTAGGGTTTAATCCCTCTTTAATAGATCCAACTTGATTCACAACATTAATTGAGTAGGTCTTGGACTGATATCCAGGTACATTGACAATACGTTGTTTAAGAAAAATCTTAAGCAAGAATTCCATAAAGGGAGAAATCTTGAAAAGCGCACAAAATCTTGTTTCCAGCTGGCATTCACTGTTGGCTTCTTTCGGTCTCCACACAAGAGAGGCCTCCAACTGCACTGAGGTTCACCGCAAAGAAAATCATGGTCTAAAAATATACAAATTAAAAAGAATATTGATGTCATTTGGTTTTTATAGCTTTTATGGTAATTTATTGAATTTACATACAACCTTGCTGAAACATTGATGAAGAGAACATTCCATATTCTGGGGTCATTTATAGTTTTATATGAATTGTAACAGTAGTTAATTGCTTTGCATGAATGGCTCCTTTATATAGTCCCTTAGTTTTTTTTTAATTACTCGCCAACAATGCCATACCACGAATTATTTGACTAGCAACATATGTAGAATTTATTTACTAAACAGTGAACGCCGGTGAAGTGATAAAAATCACGTGAAAATAACTACGCTGGAAAAATAAGTGACGTTTGGCCTGATTTTTTTTCAACAGTTCATCATTCCGGGAATAGATACTGACAGGTGAACTGCAAAAATCAGACTTCAATAGTTGAGTAAAAACAATTTGATATGTGTGTCTTTTTGAGACAGTGTGCTTGTTATGTGTGTCTGTGTGAGACTGGGGACTTGTCATATGTGTCTGTGTAAGACAGCGTGCTTGTTATGTGTGTCTATGTGAGACAGCGTGCTTGTTCCATGTGTCTGTGTGAGTTAGCGTGCTTGTTATGTGTGTCTGTGTAAGACAGCGTGCTTGTTATGTGTGTCTGTGTGAGACAGCGTGCTTGTTATGTGTGTCTGTGTCACAGAGGCACAGACCATCTTCGTTTCTAGCCCTGCTGATCACACCCGGCACTTGGACACTATAGCATATATCCACACCCATGCACTAGATCTAATTTTCTGGTCACCATGGCTACCTGTCGCCTTGGATTTATTAAGCCCTTAGTTTTTTTTTAATTACTTGCAAACAATGCCATACCATGAATTATTTGACTAGCAACATATGTAGAATTTATTTACTAAACAGTGAACGCCGGTGAATTGATAAAAATCACGTAAAAATAACTAAGCTGGAAAAATAAGTGACGTTTGGCCTGATTTTTTTTCAAGAGTTCGTCATTCTGGGAATAGATACTTACAAGTGAACTGCAAAAATCAGACTTCAATAGTTGAGTAAAAAAAATTATAAAGAAAGTAAATGTCATAATGGTTATTTACACCCCTATTATATATCTTCTAAAATAGCTAACAAAACAAAGACGATTTGAGAATAATTTTAACATATTGACATTTCTTCTGCTTGATCAGGGAGCTTTTCCAACCCCACATCCATATTTTTGTATTTTGTGCATGTTCTCTACCTCATGACATGTGTAGTCAAATCTGGTTTGAACGACTCTAGTCAAATTCTCCCAAATGGAGTCAAATGATTGCATGATTTTCAGACTCTAGATTTAACTTTCAGTGAATGTTAAGCTAAAATAAGTAGAGTCTGCATTAGAAGTAGGAAAGGGAAGCATAATCTCAGGGATAGTGGCACTATGAGATCTTTAACTTGGTATCCTGCAGAACAATGGGCACTCAGGCTTAAAAACATTTGCATTCACTGCTAAAGAGTCAAAAATGAAAAGGCGTAAAGAGGTTAGACATGCAGTTTAAAAAACAAATAAAAGTACATAAAAAATAAGTGTTAGAAATTGCTTAGAAACACTGATTGTAAATGCATATTTGATTTATTGGGACCCTTTTGTGGTGAAAAAACAGATGACCAGATCTCCTCTACTTACTATACCACCTGTGTTTACAGCCGATATATAAAGGATTGGCGACAGAGTACTGATTTACCTCAGTGTGCTTTATTCAGGGCCGGACTGGCCTACAGGCCGTCTGCCCTGGGTCCGCTTTAAGATATTAGGCTGTGCCACTTTAAGAAGTTCGGCCGCGGCCGCTTTATGTCGTTCGGCAGTCGACTGAAGGGGAGAGGAAATGGGAGGGGGAGCTTCTTTTGTTGAACACACTCAGAGCTCAATTACTGCTCCCTCTTGATCCCTGTGCGTAGTGATGGTTCAGGTGCTCTGTGTGCGGGGAGTGCGAGGCAGCAGTGATTGAGCTCTAACAGGCCTTCTTTTTTAAACAGGGATTCTATGTTGCAGCACTAGCAGCTAACTTGGAGTGTATTTAACGCTCTCTATAGTGGTTGGTACTTTATACACACAATATTGGTGGTTGGATAACTTTCATTTTATTTTAATTATTTTAAATTGTTGATTTTTTTTTATTTAAACACCTATTATATAGTGCTGTATATCTTAAATATTAAATTCTTAAAAACACACTGCAGGGTTGTGTGTGTTTGACTGTATCTGTGTGTGATTATCTGACACCGTGTTTTATGTATATGTGTGCATAACTGTGTGTGATTATGTATGTGCATACATGGGGGAGAGGAGGCAGTATTTTGATTATTGACCTCGGCTGCACCGTGGTTTGGACCTGCCCTGGTGAGTGCTTGTTTGTGTGACAAAGCGTGCTTGGTGTGTGTGCCTGTGAGAGACAGTATGCTTGGTGTGCATGTGTGTGAGCAGTGTTCTTGGTTGGTGTGAGACAGCGTGCTTGTTATGTGTGTCTGTGTGAGATATGGGGCTTATTATGTGTGTCTGTGTGAGACAGTGTGCTTGTTATGTGTGTCTGTGTGAGACAGCGTGTTTGTTATGTGTGTCTGTGAGACAGTGCGTTGATATGTGTGTCTGTGTGAGACTGGGGACTTGTCATATGTGTCTGTGTGAGACAGGGGGCTTGTTATGTGTATCTGTGTGAGACATCGTGCTTGTTATGTGTGTCTATGTGAGACAGCGTGCTTGTTATGTGTGTCTGTGTGAGACAGCGTCTTGTTATGTGTGTCTGTGTCACACAGGCACAGACCATCTTCGTTTCTAGCCCTGCTGATCACACCCGGCACTTGGACACTATAGTGTGGTGATCCCAGCAGCGAGGAGGCACCATGCGGGGACAACAATACCCATGCACTAGATCTAATTTTCTGGTCACCATGGCTACCTGTCGCCTTGGATTTATTAAGCCCTGATATATAAACCCATATATACCTATTGTTCATTAGCATAATATATATCCGTCTGTATGCCTGTGATCTTATTTACTCCACTTCTATCAAATCTGCCACGGGCTCCAGCCCCAGATCTTTTGGAGAAGTAGCAATGCCTCTGTGCAGGGGTATATATCAGTCTATATCTATAAATAAGACACTCTTCAAATGTACTTTACAATGCATGGCTTACCTTTTTATGAACAAGAAAATAAATATGCAATACTATGGGGCTGGTATGACACAATGCTATGGGGCTGGAATACTATTATTTCCATGGCTGGTTTCTATTCCCAGTCCGGAACTGGCTTCATTCGTTAGTAAAGTCTATGAGTGTATACATGCAATCTTTAGTACTAAGGAGCAAGTTATTGGATGTAATTGATAAGCAGGCATGGAAGCACAAGTTTACGAACCATTAGCATATAAATCAAAAGCATATGAACAGAAAGCAATAAAATATTTCTATAAATAGTTCAAAAATAGCATATTTCCAAGTATTTGAGAAACATAATATATCCTTGAAATTACACATAGAAAACACATACTTTTCAGAGCAGAAGTATATTTTTTTCAATGATATGGTCAGAGGCTTTAGGAAAATTGAAAATATGAAGTCAAAAAAGAAAGAAATACTGTGTTTAAACTTTTCTTGTTTTAAAATTGGAAAAGCTGGAGGCAAAATAAACTAATTCAGTTACTATGAGTTTCAGATCATTTCCCCTTAATATTTCAATTACCAAGTGTACCGAGCCCAAGTCTAATTGTTTATGGTTAGATAAAAGCAGAGACACTGCTGGCTTTTACACTGCTGGGTAACCACAAATTATAGCTCCAGTGAGTAGCTTAGAAAGAGTGCATGGGAAATACTTCAAAGACGTGATCACTGACTGGGTACTAAGAATCTCTTATTTTCTGATGTTGGGGGGCTCCATGATGGTTTATTAAACAAGCTCTATGTCTACCTTGTAAGTATAATAAAGAATCTGCTTCATGTCTGATGTCAATTAAGCAATGGGTTTTTATAGTCTATCCATATGTTAGAGGGCTTTCATTTGTTTATGAGATCTATAAACACATCTGCAATGCTCTTATGCAATTTGCGTTACTCTAATCTGTGCATTGTTGACACATCAACTACTGTAAGTTTTAGCTATGGACCATGGATCCTAAAATTTGCCCAATTAACCCATGGACAGAAAACTGCAACCAAAAAGAAAGGCGTTTAGACCAGTGGTGGAACAATACACTGGAGGGCAGGGATGTAAAATAAATGTAAAGTCCCTTCAACATGTTGGTACCTCAGTTGTTTGGACTACATTGACTGTTCTCAGTCATATGGACATCACTGGTAATGTAATCCATACAGCAGAAGTGCCATCACTAAGCCACTCCAATTGTTCACTCTAAATATTCCCCAAATTACTATGTAGAGACTTTATACATATCTTTCATAATCCAAATTACTAGTGTAATAATTACCCCAAATCACTTACCACAGTGCCATTATTCTCCCAAATCACATACCTCTGTACTATTATTCTCCCAAATCATTTACCACTATTATTATTTTACAAAATAACTTGCCATAATATGACTATTTGGCCAAAATACTTGCAGTTAATCATTCCAGTTGTGAGAAGAAAAACATGTTGCCAGTGACAAAGCTCCAAATATAAATTAAGAAATGTGTATAGACAAAACAGTTTAACGCTTTGTGTATCAAAAGATCAGTGGTGTCCCAACCACAAATTCTAGGGTGGACTACATTTCCTATGATGCACAGTCAGAAAATGTAGTCAACACAGTTGGCATGATTTAAATACTTCCACTGCTTCCAGTGGTGGTCCAGTGGTAGGATCCCTCGATACCAGATAAATGTGAGAGTACTCCCTCACTCTTCCTGCTTCTCTGAAGCATGCAGTGCAATGACATATCTGGCACAATGTCAACAGGAAGAGTAAGGGAGCAGGGTCACATTGATCTGGACTCAAGAGGCTTCCTCCGTCTGTGCTAAATAAAGGAAGGATATGGAGAAGGATAGGTTCTGTGCTGAGGGCCCCAAACATAGTGGTGGGCCTAGGTGCATAGCACCAACTGCACAACGGTAGTTCGGCCCCTAATAAATACTCTCAGCAATGGAATAGCAAGGAAAAGTAACATTATTGGCAGGTGAAATTACCAATTTGTAGAGGAGTCAGAATATTTAGGTACTACCATGCTCCAAGATTTATGATGTAAGTGAAAATCTCAATAGGTTTATATAGCAAAAGCAATTATGGTGCAAAAGTGGACCAATCAGCAGGAATGATTGCAATAGGGTTTGCCCTATACATATAACTGAAAATATGTTAAAGTAGGACTAATTCCACCTAAATGTAAGCAATAAAAAGATTAAATCATTACAAATAGGTGTTCATGTACGTTTTATGAGATCTTTAAATCTTTCCTTTGCCAAAGCTGCAGGACATTACTAATATGTCAAGTGAGATTTTTCTTGGCTGTCTTAGTTACATTTCTTGTGTACTGGAAAGTTTCAGCACACAAGACATTTGACATGGCTGCTTTACAGACTCGCACAACAAAGTTGTTTTGATCAACGTGACAGACAGAAAGGTCTAAAGTATGAACAAGAAAATGTAATATGAGTATAATAAGATCAAGGAAAGGATTCTAGGAGGTGGATAGTGAATTTTCTTGCACTTTGGAAAAGTTAAAAAATTAATAAAAAAAAACTATTTGTGGAGACTACTTTTATTTATAGATGGTAAACTGTGCTTGTAAATGCTTATTATAACACACCTAATATAATGTAGTTGCCCTTATTTTTAATTCATTATCCTTATTACTCTCAACATATTCTTATTTTCAAAAACCCAAATATTTTAAACCCATACAATAATATGAAAATTATTTGTTATCATTCATGTGATGGATAAAAGATTTCAATGATTTCAAATGACATGAACACACAAACAATTAGATTATAAAACACTGCAAGTAGAAAAGTGTACATAATTATCATGTTTTTCTCCAAATGATTTGAACCAACTCATATGTCTATGGCTTATGATTGCAAGTTAGCATGTATCTTCTTCCAGGTTTGCTGTGGGAAATTGATTTAAATAGCCAATTTTCCGCCCAGAAATTTGTGGCTGATCACGCCTTAGTAAACTGATCTGCAAGTAATCCCAGGCCTTAGTAAATATCCCTCTGTGGCTTTCTGTTAGTGTTCATGCTAACATTTTAGATAGTCTGTGCAAGAGGTACTCAAATCTTATTTAATATTTGGGATATTTATTTACTTAAATGTTCAAACCTCTATTGTGTTTCTTTATCTCAGATATGTTACAGAATGAGGTAAACCCTGACATTTCAAGGACAATGACTATATTTATAAGTTCAAATTAAAGCGTCTGAAGTGCCAAAAAAAAATTGTGAAAAAATGTATAAAAAAATTGCGATAAAGTGTTGCAATCAAATTATACTGTTAAACCAGCTTTTTTACTAAGGTCTTTCGGAAGTAAACTTGAAATGACAAGTAACAAAAATAGGGAAAAGAATAGTGCTCTCTATGGAAAACAGCAGGGAAAACACTTAAAAATTAAAGAGCAACTAACTTGATTGCAACACTTTTTCACAATTTATTTATATATTTTTAACAATTTTTTTTTTTTGCACTCTAGACACTTTAATTGCACTTGTTCATTTAAAGGGTGTGGTAATTGGATTACCTCTCTTGTCTGTTATTTGAGCTGCTTTCTTTCTTTACCTTTTATTTTTGTATCAATTTCACTATTAAAGTAATGACTATGTTTATGCTTTCTGCAGTGTTGCAGAACTAGTTGGCATCTTAATTGACAAAACCACAGTCATAGTGGAAAAAGGAAAAAGCACATTGTTTTTCACAGTCGTGTGAAAGAGTTTATAGGGAATTCATCTTTAAAGGTACAGTCTAGTCTCCAAAATCACTTTTGTGCAAGATACAGATTACTGCTTGTATAGTGCACAGGCTTTTTTCTATTTGATGCAGGCATTCTGCATAAATCACATTTTTAATGTTTGACTCAAGCCCTCCCCCAGTGATTACTTTGCATGTTTACTGCACATGCAGCAGCACTGATTTTATAGACACAAACGATATAAAGTTTTGTTTCATTTAGTTACTTCCTATGCTCTTCCAACTGATCACATTATGTGGACTCTTGTACACAGTAGGATCTCCAAACAGTGCAACACATTGTCTGATGACATCACTACAGAGACAGAAAATTCCATTGAATTTAATTAAATTATTCTCACTGGTTCCTGCAGCAAAAAAAAAAATGAAATTACATTTACTCAGCTACTGTGGGCAGTCCCAGTTTCTTGCAAGCTGCTGTAATTTCACAATTTCCTCTAGCTGCATTTTATATTTTAGGCAATGCAAAATCTATAGTAAAAACCAAAGAAAAGAGCGTAGGTAACTTGTTTTTCTTTGGTTTTTACTATATATTGGGGCTGATGTGTACTGTAGTCATTGCAGCCGCCCAGTGATGGGAGTGAGCGCAGGACTTTTCTTTCTGCAAATGCAAAATCTATAACATATATTTTTGTCACAGTATGTATATATATATATATATATATATATATATATATATATATATATATATATTAATAACATCCATAAATATATTTTAAATAAAAAAGAAGTATTGTAGAAATAGATTAAAAAGTGATAGATGCTTGTTTTAAATGTCAGCTTTAATATGACATAACATAATCATTTCTTTTTTGAGCAAGGCGTATCTCTTTAACTTTGAATGTTTTGGCAGTAAAAATGTAATTCTCACTGTAAACATCAGTCGAGTCCAAGTAATACAGGACATCAGAGGTAGCAAGATGTTACTACTCCTGTTGAATAACTGTTATGTTTTTATAGTGTTTTAGGTTGTATGCCTTGTTTATGTATTTCTTCTGTTTTTTTGTGACACATTGTAGAGTAATCTGCTAATTTGCTCTAAATCATTCTCTTCGCTTAGTTCACAGTTCATCACAATTTACTGTTTAGTAAATAAACAGCAGTTCCTTTTTTGATAGAAGACCTCCTATATTTACAGGAACATCTTAAATCTATAGTTCAAAAGTGAACATCCCTGTCTCTGACAGGATTAGCCTATACAAATTTAAATTTCTTGTTCTCATTTTATTATTTTAAGATCTAAGGCTTCTAGCCAACCCTAAATTGTCTTTTTATCCTTGGCTTTCCGTTCATTCTTCTAGTTTCCATGAAGCCCCTAATGACTATTTTTACTTTTTTGTTCCTGGCACTCTCAAAGAACTAAATACTAGTTTGACTTCTAGGCAACTGATCGGTACCCATTGCCCATTCATTACAAGTCTGCTTACTTTAGTTTTCCCCAGATCACACTTTTTATAACACTTTTTAGTTTCTCTGGGGAAATGGTATTGGACACAGTGCAGGAAATGATTTATTTTGACAAATACATAAACATTGTGTCCATTAAGACCACAAGATACTAAAAGTGTTAGAGAAGTAGATCAATCTTTTTTTTTTTTTTACTTTTACTGCTGACATCTGGAATTGGGAGATTAATTCACCATGAGATACAATTTAATGTGAGTCAAGTTCTTAAGGTTTATGTGCTTCTTCCTGCTGACCAATGTCCTACAATGGGGTGAATGTATCAATAAGAAATTATAGCTTTGTTCTACATTACAAAAACCTGGGAATGTACATCTTTATTCACCTTTTGATATATCTGCATTTTGTATTTTTAACATTTCAGGGAAATCAATTTCTTTGTGCCTTTTGCTTCAAGGACAGAAAAGTAAAACAACTTGATTCAATCACAATAATATTAGAAATGTAATTTAAAATATTTTAAATTATGCCTAGTATAAAGAGAGAGAGGCACTTTTGTTCAACAAGACATTGTTCATGGTGGACATTTCCTGGACCTTGTGACAGACCATTTAATGATTTTTTATCGACACCCACAGACCTTGTCATGATACTTGTGGCCTTGTATTGTCCAGCAAAGTGCCTGAGACTGGATGCTTCAGTCTCGGCCACTTACCCTCCATACGGAGGCCATCATAGATGTGGCGAAACTTCATAGCTGCGCGCATGCCCACTATTTAATCGATGTCACCCATGGAGGATGGTGCCAAGACTACCTGCAATCATAACGGGGACCGCTTGAGGTGTTCCCCTCTGCTCCCTGGCCTTTCTATGGAGGGAGAGGACCAAGACTCCACCTTCAGGATCATTTTGCTCCTCCTACATACCCTATAAAGAACCACAGGAAGCTCCTACCGGTGTTCCGATATTGTGCTTCACCTGCTTTACCGCAAGTACAGTGGGAGCCCTTACAAGCATTTTATATGCCTGCCAAGGGGCTCCTAACCCGAAGAAATCAGCCAACGGTGGCTTAAGATTCGTGACAGAATATCCGAGCCAAGAAAATGGAACCCACAGGTGTTGCAGCTGCCTTTACAGCACTGACCAATCAGCTAGCAGCCTTGACTCACTCCGTTCAGGAATTGCAGGCGAACCAGCAATGACTGAAAAACAAAGTCTTGATTTCCAACGAGGCACTGAAGCTCCAATCTCTGATGCCACACCCATACAGCTTCCTGCCTACCCTGTTGGGGGTGCACTAATGCTAATTTAAGACTGTCCTCTAGTTGTGGTAGTTTTTCTTCTTTTAAATATACTCTCTTCCTTTACTGTGTTGATTCCCTTTATGTATTTAAATGTTTCTATCATATCCCCCCTGTTACGTCTTTCCTCCAATTTATACATGTTAAGATGCTTTAACCTTTCCTGGTAAGTTTTATCCTTCAACCCATGAACCAGTTTAGTAGCCCTTCTCTGAACTCTCTCCAAAGTACCAATATCCTTTTGGAGATACGGTCTCCAGTACTGCGTACAATACTCCAAGTGAGGTCTCACCAGTGCTCTGTACAATGGCATGAGCACTTCCCTCTTCCTACTGCTAATACCTCTCCCTATGCAACCAAGCATTCTGCTAGCATTTCCTGCTGCTATATTGCATTGCCTACCTACCTTCAAGTCCTCTGAAATTATTACTCCTAAATCCCATTCCTCAGATGTTGAGGTTAGGACTGTACCAAATAGTCTATATTCTGCTTTTGGGTTTTTACGCCCAAGGTGCATAATCTTGCTAGAGGGCTGCAAAAGGAAGTAAAATGTGGGTAAGAGTACGACAATTTGCAAGCAAATGTGGATAGGGAAATAACTTAAAATAACATAAAATACATACAAATTACAAATACAGCTGAGCCATAAAATAGCACTAGATGGAATCTTTGATTTTAGCTTTGGAAGAACATAAATCTAAAGCATGGCTGCCAGGAGGATCAACAGAATTATCCATATGAGAGAGGGTTGGAATGCAAGGTACAGTCTACCAGGATGTCTTCAAAAATAAAAGAGCAGATCCCTTACCTTCTCATTGCACCTATGATTGCCCCATTGAATGGGTACCAGGTGCTCCCGTACCTTTTGGAAGAATTTATCCTTTAGCAGAGCTTGAACTTTAGTCATTAATAGAATACATTGAAGAGAACCTCGCTAAAGGTTCTATCAGGCCTTCTACTTCTCCAGCTGGAGCCATCATTTTCTTTGTCAAAAAAGTATGGTAGTTTATAACCATGTATAGACTGCCGAAAACTAAATAAAATAACCAAAAAAAACAACACTGCCACTCATCTCTGAGCTTATGGAGAAATTATGCACAGCAAAAGTGTTTATGAAGATTGACCTTATAACCTGTTGCTCATTAAAGATGGAGACGAGTGGAAAACCACTTTTACATCATGTTATGGCCATTTCGAATATACTGTTATGCCATTTGGTCTATGCAACGCCCCGGTCACTTTCCAACACTTCATCAATGACATTTTTCAGGATATTTTGGATTGTTTTGTCATCGTTTATTTCAATAACATCCTTATTTATTCTTCATCCATTCAGCAACACAGAAAACATGTTCAGATAGTACTCTCTTGTTTACGACAACACCAGCTATATGCTGAGCTAGAGAAATGCATTTTTGAGACACAACAAGTGGATTTTTTGGGTTTCATCCTGTCTCCAAACAACATACAAATGGACCCTAAAAAAGTGGCTTCTATCTTACAGTGGCCTATTCGCACAGCCAGAAAGGCCATTCAACGGCTTATTGGGTTTGCCAATTTCTATCAGAAACTTATTAGAGATTTTTCCAAGATTATTCAACCCATCACAATGTTTACCTCCTAGATCAAGAGTTTTAACTGGACAGAGGTGGCACAAACAGCATTCGATACCTTAAAGTCCAAGTTCACTACAGCTCCCATCCTAACCCTTCCAGACCCTTCAGTCGCCTACACTTTGGAGGTAGACGCCTCCGACTCAGTGGCAGGAGCCATACTATCCCAAAGACAGGAACATGATGGACTATTGCATCCAGTAGCATTCTTTTCATGAACATTAAGTGCCTCAGAACGTAACCATGACGTTGGCGAACGTGAGTTATTGGGGCTTAAACTTGCCCTTGAGGAAAGGTGCTGCCTTTTGGAAGGGGCATTATAGCCTGTAACATTGTTTAGACACCACAAGAATCTGGAATACCTAAAAACTGCTAAACGGCTTCAACCACATCAGGCCAGATGAGCCCTGTTCTTCATGCAATTCCAGATACACATTACGTATCGCCCCGGTTCACGTAATGTGAAGGCCGATGCCCTATTGCGGGTGACAGAAAAAGACCGTCAAATTATGAATAATACCATTTTGCACCCTAATCATTTTTTGGCCGTCACGCAGACTATCTGAATCAAACACAGATTCCTCAACGACCTGCCCTCTCTCGTTTGGTAGCACGGACTATATCGCTACCAAGTATATGTTCCCCCTGAAGTATGTACTCAAGTTTTGCAATTTTTTTCATGACACTCCGGCAGCAGGTCATGGTGGGATCCGGCAATTTAAGGAACTCATTCAACGATCTTTCTGGTGGGCCACTCTACACAGGGATGTTGTAGCTTTTATTCCTTGTGTGCCATCTGTGCATGATCCAAAGATCCACATCACCATCCTTCTGGTCTTCTTCAACCTTTACCTGTCCCCGCCAGACCATGGAGTGATGTTTCTCTGGATTTCATCACGGACTTACCCCTGTTGCAGCAATTTACTACCCTGATGGTTGTGGTGGACAGATTCACTAAGATGGCTCACTTCATTCTGGATAAAAGTTTACCATCTGCATCAGAAACCACCACCTCGTTTATCCGTGGGATATTTCGTCTCCACGGCCTACCTGACAATATTGTATTGGATCGAGGTACACAATTTACTTCTCAATTTGGGAGAGCGTTTTTTACTGGTCTAAATATCCACAGATCACTCTCTACTGCATTCCACTCCCAGAGCAATGGTCAAACTGAAAGAACCAATCAAACTGTTGAAAAATACCTACGCTTTTTTTCTACCCATCTTCAAGATAACTGGGCATCATATTTGCCATTGGCTGAATTCGGCTACAATAATCATATGCATCGTTCCCTCAATATGTCTCAGTTTTATGCAAGTTATGAATTTCACCTGCCAATGCTGCCAGGCTCTCCTATAACGGGTCCTGTGAGACCTGTACACACATCCATAACAATACAGTGGAATGTCCGTGTCCGGGGTCCAAAAACCGTAATGTTCGGTACAAACCCGAACAGTGCGATTCGGGTTCGCTCAACACTACTGATGAGCCTTATTTGGGCCCATCAATTTCCCAATATAACAGTCCAGTTTTGGACACTTGGAAGCTATGGATGCTTTATACGACGACCCGCATCATGTCACATCAGCACAAACAGCCATCCAAGCTCTGCAACAAGGTAGGAGACCGGTCGAGGACTATGAAATGGAATTTCGTAGTCTTGCCAGTGCTACCACGTGGAATGAATCAGCTCTCATTGACCAGTTCGGCCTCAGTTTATCAAAAGGGTTAAAGGATGAACTAGCTCGTTGTCAGGCTCCACAATAGAGCAACTCGCCAATATACCCCCGAATCACTTGTCAGCCTCCACAGCAGAGTAACTCCCCCATATACCCATGGATCATCAGGGGATTACGATCATCAAAAGGGTCCATCGCAGTAACGAACGAGGTCTCCGTGAGATATCCGCAGAGGTCCAGCAGTGCGAGTATGCAGCCCTTTAAATTCACAAAAATGATGTGTGAACGTGCTCCGTGATGCCACGCCCACTTACCGGGAGACTTTAAAAAGAATCAGTCTGGTTCCATTAGTGCTTGGTGATTCTTGCTCTTAGTCTCTCCCAGCATTGTGTGATATTCAGTATTCTGCTGTTGCTGTATTCCTGGGCCGTTTCCCAACTATTCTGATCTCTATTGCCCCTTGACTCCTTGGCCTGATTATCGTTTATGCTGCTCTCTTTTCCCCCTGACCCGGACTGTTTTCACGGATATGTATCTTAGTGTGCAAGACCACGCTGCTGTTGTGTTTGTATTTTCATCATCGTCCAAGTGGGATTGCAAGTGTGACTACCAGTGTGCTAGTATCCAAAATGTACCCTGCATACTGACCTCCTCTTCAGTTATACCTCACATAATCACCAAGCCCTCATGGAGGCCGCAGGGTTAATGGAGGCTATTGGTGCGTTAACTCAGCAACTATTAGCTCTCAATCGGATCGTACAAGAGTTGCAGCAAGGTCAAAATCCACTACAACAACAAGTGCAACAAATACAGTCCAGTCCAATGAATGCACAAGCTGCTGCATTACCTCCACCACCCACGCATCCTATTACAGAAGGAGCCACCGCTCTAGAACCCCAATATGTCCTTCCCGAGAAATTCACTGGAGATAGGAAGAAATATTGGACTTTTATTACTTCCTGACAAATTTGGTTTAATCTAAGACCTTGGACATTTGCTACAGATTACGTCCGGGTACACACCGGGATTTCACTACTAACCGTTGAACCTCAAATGTGGGCACACCATTTATTACATGTCAATCGCCCATTACTAGTGTTGAGCGAACCCGAACTGCACTGTTCGGGTTCGTACTGAACATTACGTTTTTTGGACCCCGGACCTGAACACGGACATTTCACTGTATTTTCGGGTTGGAGTTCGGGGTTCGTCGATTTTAATGGCGCATTTTGAAAGGATGCAGGGCAGCCAATCAGAAAGCCTATAGCATTACATACATATACATTGTATGTAATGCTATGGGCTTTCTATAAACCGAAATAGAGTCCCCATTCATACGAATAGGTCAATTGACCTATTCGTATGAATAGGGACTCTATTTTGGTTTATAGAATAACAATAGCATTACATGTATTACATCTGAGAGTCAAATAGAACCATCAAATACTGTGCTTACAGCGCACTTTGAAAAATTCTAATAGTTTTGGGTGGTAAATAGTACATTTGCGTCTTGCGGTTCACTTCATATCTGAGAGTCAAATAGAACAGTCCAATACTGTGCTTACAGCGCACTTTGAAAAATTCTAATTGTTTTGGGTGCTAAATAGTACATTTGCGTCTTGCGGTGCACTTCATATCTGAGAGTCAAATAGAACAGTGAAATACTGTGGTTACAGTGCACTTTGAAAAATTTTAATTGTTTTGGGTGCTAAATAGTACATTGGCGTCTTGCGGTGCACTTCATATCTGAGAGTCAAATAGAACAGTCCACTACTGTGCTTACAGCGCACTTTGAAAAATTATAATTGTTGTGCTAAATAGTATATTTACGGCCTGCACTTCATTTCTGAGAGTCAAATAGAACAGTCCAATACTTTGCTTACAGCGCACTTTGAAAAATTACAATTGTTGTGCTAAATAGTACATTTACGTCTTGCGGTGCATTTTTTTCAGTACAATAAACAAAAAAACATATAAAAAAATAAAAATAAAAATTGTTGACTATTGGCGGTTACATTGTCGCCTGACATAAGCCATCTGCTACTTTGGTGGGTGACCGCAAAGAATGAGGAGAGCGTCAAATAAGGGACGTGGCCCTGGTTGTGGTGCTGCTGGTGTTGGTGGAGCTCCTGTTGCAAGTAGGGGATGTGGTCGATGTGTCCAAGTCATTCACAAGTGACTTGGAGGGTGGGTTCCTGCACCAGCATAGGCCAGGTACACAACTGTCAAGCCAGGGCACAGTTTTTGAGGAGGATGAGGATGA
Source organism: Pelodytes ibericus (assembly GCA_036172795.1). Taxonomy (NCBI): domain Eukaryota; kingdom Metazoa; phylum Chordata; class Amphibia; order Anura; family Pelodytidae; genus Pelodytes; species Pelodytes ibericus. The sequence goes on from CM069861.1 coordinate 138,582,599, forward strand.
TGAGGAGGAGGAAGAGGTCGCCAACGCAGCTGAGGCATTACCAGCACCTCAGAAGGCAGGGTTAGCATGGCCGAAATGTGTAAAAGCTTTGTCAGCATGCCACAAGAAGCTGCACCCCCATCTGATATGCAACGTCTTAGCAGGAGGCAGCATTTCAGCAACATGGTGGAACAGTACGTGTGCACAGCCCTCTAGCCCTTTCCAGGACTTTTTTAGAGGCATTTTAGTGGCCAAAAGTTTGTGTCCCCATTGACTTCAATGGGGTTTGGGGTCAAGTTCGGGGTCAAGTTCGAGCACGGACCCGGACATTTTTTCGAAGTTCGGTCGAACCTGCCGAAGGAAGTAAAATGTGGGTAAGAGTAGGACAAGTGCCCTGCAATGTGGATAGGGAAATAACTTAAAATAACATAAAATACATACAAATTACAAATACAGCTGAGCCATAACATAGCACTAGATGGAATCTTTGATTTTAGCTTTGGAAGAACATAAATCTAAATCTAAAGCATGGCTGCCAGGAGGATCAACAGAATTATCCATTTGAGAGAGGGTTGGAGTGCAGGGTATTCTCTTTCAGTTTATACTAAGTGACCCATAGGTTGAGGAGGCGGTGACCGTGGCGGTGTAGGTGGAAGCGGCGCTGGAGGAGGAGGAGGAGGAGGTAGCCAACACTGTTGTTTTTTTGTATTTTTTTTTTGTTTTTTTGTTTATTTGACTGCAAAAAATGCACCACAAGACATAAATGTACTATTTAGCACAACAATTATAATTTTTCAAAGTGCGCTGTAAGCAAAGTATTGGACTGTTCTATTTAACTCTCAGATATGAAGTGCAGGCCGTAAATGTACTATTTAGCACAACAATTAGAATTTTTCAAAGTGCGCTGTAAGAACAGTATTGGACTGTTCTATTTGACTCTCAGATATGAAGTGCAGGACGCAAATGTAATATTTAACACCAACAAATTGCAGTATTTAAAAATGCCTAGATGTTGCCCACTGAGCTAATAGAACAGGATTAAAGTCATGTGCCTGGCACACATGCAGTTGCAAGTGCACTGCACTCTCTGTGGCACTGGGCTCAGGGCAGGGTACAAATATGTAATATAGCACCCACTAAAATAATCACTGTAATTTGTATAATCGCTGTAGTTTGAATAATCGCTGTAGTTTGCAGATTCAACACCAGAATTTTTTTTAATCTGTCCCTCACAGCTGCAGCATCCTCTCCCTACACTCATGTGATGTGCGTGTACGTGACTCCAGCTTATACCGTATTTGCTTGATTATAAGACGACCCTGATTATAAGACGACCCCCCAAACTTTGTTTATTCCTTTAGGAAAAAAAACTAAAAGCCTGAATATAAGACTACCCTATAGGAAAAAAAAGTTTAACTTGTATATGTGTAAATTGCTTTTTAATATTTAATAAAAAATTGATATTATACAAATGCATTTCTTGTTTTTATTTCCTTTATTGTGCCGATGCGGCCTCTCTACCCCTACCCCAGCTGTCTCTCTCCCCGCCAGCTTTGTTTCTCTCTCCCTCCCCCCCAAACTTCTCTCTCTCTCTCCACCTCCCTCGTCTCTTCCCCCTCCCCTTGTCTCTCTCTTCCCCCCCCTTGTCTCTCTCTCCCACCCTTGTCTCTCTCTTCCCCCTCCCTCCCCTTTTCTCTCTTCCCCCTCCCTCCCCTTGTCTGTCTCCCCCCTCACTCCCCTTGTCCGTGTGTGTCTCCCTCCCTCCCTCCCTCCCCTTGTCTGTGTGTCTTCCTCCTCCCTCCCTCCCTCCCCTTGTCTGTGTGTGTCTTCCTCCCTCCCTCCCTCCCCCTCACCTTGTTTATTTCCCTGGTGGCTAGTGGGGGCAGCCGGGGGATGTCTGCACGATACGTGCAGACATCCTTCATGCTGCCCAACACCCCCGTCTATTATGACGGACAGCTGGTATGACGGTGTATCGTGTAGACATCCCCCAGCTGCCCGATTCTCCTGGTGGCTAGTGGGGCAGCGAATGATGTCTGCATGATGAGCGCAGACCTCCCCTGCTGCCGCCCGGCAAGACCGCCAGGATTTTTATGATGAAGCCGGAAGGACCCGGCTTAATCATAGAATTCCCGGTGGTCGTGCTGGGCGGCAGCAGGGGAGGTCTGCGCTCATTGCGCAGACATTCGCCTGCTGTTAGAGAGGGGGATCCAGGTCCCCTGCAGCTCTGCGGGGTACCTGGATCACAGTCTTATAGTCTGACCTCGAGCATTTGCTCTGAAAAAAACCTTGTTTTATGCTGCACTGGCCAATCACAGCCATGCTATTAGTAGGCATGGCTGTGATGGCTTCTAAGTGCAAACGAGTCAAACTATTGATGATTGGCTGCCCTGCAGCCTTTCAAAACGCGCCATTAAATCGCCGAACCCGAACATACAGTGAAATGTCTGTGTTCGGGTCCGGGGTCCAAAAACCGTAATGTTCGGTACGAACCCAAACAGTGCGGTTCGGGTTCGCTCAACACTAGTCAGGAAGTGTGGGTATGTACGGATGTGAGGCTTCCTATTAAAGGGTCTATGCGATAAAAAGAGAATTGCAGGGAATTGAGATGTGAAATTTTAAACCATAGTGCAAAGTAGACAAGTTGGACAAATTCTCCAATGCAGCTGAATGGCTTTGAGAATGTATTGGGTTTTAAAAGTAGTATCAGTTATTTTGTTGACATGTGTGGTTTATGTTTGTTCTGTTACATTGTATTTGTGATTAGTAATGCCTGTGTTTGTTGTATATGAGTATGTCCATAGCTGTAGTGTTTTCTTGTTCATTCAGCAGCTCTTTGGTTTATCCATATATTCCATGTTAACAGACAATAGCTTTTATGTTTAAAGGACAACTAAACTTTTTTTTTCTTTTACACCAAGTATGATTACCTGAGTGCTATAGAGTATAGAGTGCTAAGGACTCTGTTAATGTGACATCCAAAATGCATTGATGACACTTGTGTCGGCAATGCGCAACATAGGCTTCATCCACTACAGAATCATGGGAAAATAAGTACCCATTTATTCTGCTTTCTTTTTAAAAGTCGCGATCGGGTAAGTGCGTGCGCACATTCCGGGCATCATACAGAATTGCATTCCTGACGCAGACTGTGTAAGAAATTAAATTTGGATGCCACATTTGGCCCCAAGGTTCATTTATGTCGATGACACAAATGAGCCAGGGGTAAGAAATGAAAGTAGGAGGGGCTTAATCAAAAAACGTATGAAGTAAGCCCCTCTCCCCATAATTTTAATTAAGTTAATTATTGACTTAGTGTTGAAAAACACTGAGTCCAAAAAAAGTTTAGTTGTCCTTTAAATGTACATCTACCTAGAAAAGGCATTTGAACTAGAGATGAAAAATAAAAAATTAAAGTACAATATTGAGCCCTCTTTGCTTACGTATCTCTATCAGTGGTGGATGTGGTAATCTACCGGACACGGTAGATCCAATGATTGAGGAGGTTGTACTTCTAGTTAGTATCGTTAAATGTCCAATTTTTTATTATGTTAATGCTAAGCATGACATTTTAATACAATTACTGTAACCTTTGCTGGGATTGAACCCTGGGACCTCTGTGTTTCTGGTGCCTGTGACTGTTCTGTGTGTCACCAAAGGGCTTGTTTTTTTACCATTGCTATGTGTCTGTCTGTACCTCCTGCCCATACTTAATTATGCTCAGGTGTTCCTTGTCCATCGTTACTGCCTTATTTAAACCCCCTCCTCCCAACACTCTTTGCTGGAACATTTTGCCTGCATGTCTTTTGCTAGTGTTATTGTTCTGTTCTCTGATCTACCGATATCTACTTGGCCTGTACCCTGACTACTCCGTCCTTCTCCACTCCTGACTCGGCTAGTACCTTGGCTTCTCCGTGCTTCTCCAATACTGACCTTTTGGCTTGTGACACCGACTACGTTTTCTGATTTGCCCGTTTGCTCCTGTTTGTCAAGATGCCCAAAAGAAGACCTCAAAACCCTAATTGTGGCCGCTCAAAGCCTGGGGCTCCACCCTTGGGGAAGAGTGGTCACCCTGCACAGGGTATCACACCTGCTCCGGCCCTTACATCTGGACTCCAGCAGGAACTGGCAACCTTGCCGGTGACAATTACATTTATAGATGCATTCAATATTTTCTCTCTGGTGAAATGAGCTACATGAAAAGGCCCTATGAAAAAGAAGTTGTGGTTACATGTCATTAGCATATGTATAACCCTCTGAGAGAGGTGTGTGTGTGTGTGTGTGTGTGTGTGTGTATCGTTCCTGAGAGAACCGAAACATCGATATTTTGCTGTACTATGATTTAATACATCAACATATATTTTGATTGAAGTCCTGTGAGTGCGTGGTTCTTTTACACATTTGTGTGCTTTGGATTTCTATTGCTTTGCAACACAGCACCCAGGCGGAGTTTATTCTTGTGAATGGTGAAATGCTGAGTTCTCCACTTTGGAACATTGACCACACCTACTGTCAAAAGCTCTGCCCACTCCACATAATTAGCATACTTTAACTCCACCTACTTGTCACAGTGTAGATTACATCCACAAGTTCCCACCAACAATACCATGCATTTCTGGTATGCAACAAATACATTTGCAGCACAGCATCTACATCAGGCAGGTACATATTATCACTTTTAAATGAAATATAGTAAGACCATGTGCAGATCTGCTGTGTCTAAATAAAAACTAAAAATAATACTTTCATTAGCGATCGTAAAAACCACTCTGACGGTGCTGCTCTATTGTCTCAATGTTGAGGCATTAGGCAGTACCAAAATTTGGCTGTTGCCCTCTTGTGGGTAGATCATCGGAAGTGAAAAGAAATTAACTTCCGTCACTCTGGTGCTGTTGCTTGACTGCCCCTAGAGGCAGTCAGCAACATTGCAACACACAAAAAACTTCATTAGCTAAAATCTAGAGTTAGGGTTAGAATAAGGTTACAATTATTTAGGGTTAGCATATGGCATAGGGTTACAATTAAATTAACGCCTTTGTGACAGATGACGTGCCAGGCACGTCACAGCAAATCGTGGACTTGCCAACAGGTGACGTGCCTGGCACTTCATGCACTAAATCGAGTAAAGAAAGCGACCAGCAGTTGCTTTCTTTACTCTATCAGTGTTGCTACAATTCCTCTAGGTAGAGGCATTGAGCAACACCAAAAAAAGTGCAGGGGTGCGCTACGATCACTCCCCGGAAAAATGGCTGCGCCCCCTGCACACATGTGCTTAGGAAGCGAACGATCGTTCGCTTCCTAAGCACCTCCGGTGTTGCTAAAGTGCCTCGCTAGCAAGGCACTTAGCAACACCTCCGGCTCCCCCCTGAACCGATGCTGGTCGCTTTCCTGAGCCCCTCGGCTCAGTAGAAGGGAACGCTGCCTATACGCTGCCTACTGGCAAGAGCATCGGAAGTGAATGTATTTCACTTCCGTTGCTCTAGGGGGAGCCAAACAATGACTGCACAACAGATTTGTGTGATCTGTGTGCAGGCATGTATGATAAGTGCTCTGATGAGCACTTATCATACAGTCAAAGGCAATATTGGTAAATATTGCCTTTGACAAGTATTGATCTGCCTCCCTCTCCTCACTAGTTTTAGTGAGGGAGAGAGACAGATCAGATAATGTAAAAAAAAATATTGTTTTAATAAAATTAAATATTTAATAAAATTTTAAAAACCAAGTGCTTTTCTAAAAGCCATTTCAAGTGTTTAACCCCTTCCCTGCCATTGATCGCTGTGTACGCAGTGATCATACACAGCAGCACATTTTTTGCTGTCTGTGCATTTTTTAGGGGTTCATTTTTTTTTTACTGTTATTCATTACAGTTTAAAAAAGGCTCTTTTAAGAGCTATTAACCCCTTGCTTGATGTAGATCACGGCCTAAGCAGCGATCTGATGCAAATGCAGCATTCTTGCAACAGAAGCATTTTTACTTTTTTATTACACCCATCACGGGTTAATTATATCCGCTAGGGGATTACGTTTAACGTAAAAAAAAATTTTTTTTAGCTGTCTGAGCGCATGTATAGCGATCAGTAACAGCTGATCAGTGGCAAAGGCAGTTTGGTGTTTGCTCAGATGAGCATCATCATTCACCTGGTTAGATCAATATTTGATCTGACCCGTGAAGATCTGCCTCCCTCTCACTTGAGTTTTAGTGAGGGAAAGAGACAGATCTGTATAATATAAGTTTTTATTTGTAATAAATTAAATAAAATGTTAAAAAAATTGTGAGACCCAAGGGCTTTTATAAAAGCCATACCCATTATATAGTGTAGGAAAAGGAAAAGTGACACTAACCCAAACTCAATGTGACAGTGCAATATAAAACAGTGCAAAAATATTAAAAATATATCGCGCATGGTCTGGACGCATAGTGGGTTTCTCCTCCTCCCCCTTGCGTCATAGACTAGTGCCCTGTTCACCATGTTTCTTTTTACAGGTGATAATGATAGTGAGCCCTATGGAGCCTTTTTAAGGCACCCTACACTTGTAACTTTCAGCACTTTATTGCAATTTTGCACACAAGCATCAATCTCCTGAGGAAGCCGACAGCCCAGCGGGCGAAACGCTTTGAGAAGTGGGTCCAAGCTGTTTTATCTTCTAGAGAAGCACCTGAGTCTCCCATCCTGGTGGCAGCAGGAAAGAGGTTTAACCCTCAGGACTTTTTTCACGCAAGTGCTATAACATTTTGTACATGTATCTGTTTTTAAATTGCCTGTTTCTGTTAGCCACTGCGCAATGGTTTTTTAATGTGTTTTCTAGATAATTGATTAAACCGAATGACCATACTACTCTGATGAGCCTGATTTCATTAATCGTTTGTGAGTGTATCCCCTCAGCAATTTATAATACATGCCATTGAAAATACTGTGTTGCACTATTATTTTCTCTTTTTTTTTCCACCGGTACATTTTGTTTTCCATGTGAAAAAGAAGTGTTTATTTATGGGTTACCAATTTCACAATAGTGAATTTTTATCACATTTAAACTGTAGTCTGGGGCAGCAACTTTTTTGTAATGTCCTTCAACTTCCATCATCTTCAAACATCCATTGCTCTTGCCACTGATGAGAGCAGCTGACATGCGTAAGTGGCAGGGCCGTCTTTAATAGTGATTGGACCCTGGGCAAGCATTTGCTTGGGCCTCCTGGACCCTGCCCCCTCCCCTGCATGCAATCACTCCATCCATCGCAATGTTACCTTCCCCCCCCCCCCCCCCCCACACACACACAAAAAAACCCATAAAAATAAGCACACACACAGTTGGATTTTTCTTGCAGTGAGTATTTTTATTGCATTGAATAAAATGTGTATATTACGTGTATAATTGCAGTGTATAAACTGTATTTTTGGATACAAAATGTGTATATATGGCTGCAATATGTATACCATCTTACTATGCAACACTGCACTGCAACTACTCATTACCCAAATGACAAAAATATACACAGATATTAGAGAGCACATACATATGTTCATATATATTTATAAATATCTATACACATCTCACTCTCTCTCACTAGTTGTATTTATACTTACATGGACTTCTTAATATTATATTCAACTATTTTCATATGTAATAAAAATATTATTGAAGAGTTGCATTTCTTGTTTTATATTTTTTATTATTCTGCACCCACATTGAACCTAAAGGACTTAACACAGCCCCATAGAGTAGCCACAGCTCTTGTCATGCAGCTATATTGCACCCACAGCTCTTGTCTTGCACCTATATTGCACCCACAGCACTTGTCATGCACCTATATTGCACCCACAGCACATGGCTTGCACTCATATTGAACCCACACAATTTTGCATGCTACAGTGTAAATTTGCCCCACAGAACATACCAGTTTAACTTTGTTCCACTGAACTGCCCATGCAGAAAAAAGCCACATTGACATTTTTCCCCATAGTACATGTTATTTTTCCCCAGAGAACATGCCACAGTCACTTTGTCATTGCATATGCAACAGACAGTTTGCCTGTTAAAATAAGACACCATTTGTCCATTAAATATGCCACAGTCAATGTGCCCATCAATATGCCAATATTATTTTGCCATTAATATTCAGTATTATTTTGCCATAAATATGCCACAGACATGTTTCCCATTAAAATGCCAATATTATTGTGCCATTCAGATACCAGTAATATTGTACTATTAAGATGCCCCAGCCAATTTGCCCATTAAGATACCAGTATTCTTGTACCATTAAGATGCCATAATTGTTGTGCCATTCAGAGCCCAGTAATATTGTGCCAGTCAGATACCAGTAATATTGTGACATTCAGAGCCCAGGAATATTGTGCCAATCAGATACCAGAAATATTGTGCCAGTCAGAGCCCAGTAATATTGTGCTAGTCAGAGCCCAGTAATATTGTGCCATTCAGAGCCCAGGAATATTGTGCCAGTCAGATACCAGGAATATTGTGCCAGTCAGAGCCAAGTAATATTGTGCCAGTCATAGCCCAGGAATATTGTGCCAGTCAGAGCCCAGGAATATTGTGCTAGTCAGAGCCCAGTAATGTGCCACTCAGAGCCCAGTAATATTGTGCCACTCAGAGCCCAGTAATATTGTGCCACTCAGAGCCCAGTAATATTATGCCAGTCAGAGCCCAGTAATATTGTGCCACTCAGAGCCCAATAATATTGTGCCAGTCAGAAACCAGTAATATTGTGCCAGTCAGAGCCCAGTAATATTGTGCCAGTCAGAGCCCAATATTACCAGTCAGATGCCAGTAATATTGTGCTAGTCAGAGCCCAGTAATATTGTGCCATTCAGAGCCCAGTAATATTGTGCCACTCAGAGCCCAGTAATATTATGCCAGTCAGAGCCCAGTAATATTGTGCCAGTCAGAGCCCAGTAATATTGTGCCAGTCAGAGCCCAGTAATATTGTGCCAGTCAGAGCCCAGGAATATTGTGCCAGTCAGAGCCCAGTAATATTGTGCCAGTCAGAGCCCAGTAATATTATGCCAGTCAGAGCCCAGTAATATTGTGCTAGTCAGAGCCCAGTAATATTGTGCCAGTCAGGGCCCAGTAATATTGTGCCAGTCAGGGCCCAGTAATATTGTGCCAGTCAGAGCCCAGGAATATTGTGCCAGTCAGAGCCCAGGAATATTGTGCCAGTCAGAGCCCAGGAATATTGTGCCAGTCAGACTCCACTAATGTTGTGCCAGTCAGAGCCCAGTAATATTATGCCAGTCAGAGCCCAGTAATAGTGTGCCAGTCAGAGCCCAGTAATATTATGCCAGTCAGAGCCCAGTAATAGTGTGCCAGTCAGAGCCCAGTAATATTATGCCCGGTAGAGCCCAGTAATATTGTGCCCCTCAGACCCCACTAATATTGTGCCAGTCAGAGCCCAGTAATATTATGCCAGTCAGAGCCCAGTAATAGTGTTCCAGTCAGAGCCCAGTAATAGTGTGCCAGTCAGAGCCCAGTAATATTATGCCACTCAGAGCCCAGTAATATTGTGCCCCTCAGACCCCAGTAATATTGTGCCCCTCAGACCCCACTAATATTGTGCCAGTCAGAGCCCAGTAATATTGTGCCCCTCAGACCCCACTAATATTGTGCCCCTCAGACCCCACTAATATTGTGCCAGTCAGAGCCCACTAATATTGTGCCCCTCTGACCCCAGTAATATTGTGCCATTCAGATGCCTTTAATTCCCCCAACACAGCCCCCCCCCCCCCGTACTCACCGATTGCTGCTGTTCATCCGGCGTGTCCCCGGCCGGATGTCTCCTCCGTGAGTTTCCCTCCTGTAACTGGGCCCAGGACAGCTGCCCCGTTTGCCCCGCGTTAAAGACGGCACTGGTAAGTGGTCCATTTTTGCTCTAAGACATATTTAAGTTATTCAACTTACTATTCACTAGAAATATGTATACATACACAGACCTATAGATAAAGCAGCTATGAAAAATAATTGAGTAAATTATTTCAATATGCTGTTATAAACACAGGACAAACAAACAAAAATCATCCTGACAGCCTGTTAGCTACAAATAAAAATCTGGTTAAAATGTTGATCTCAACTTTATTCAAACAAAACTACAAATGTATAAACCTGATGAAATAGTGTGCAGCCAAGTCAGTTGCACAGCTAGCTACATGTTATCAAAGGGGCCACAGTCCACATGTTGGGCAATTTTGTTCTATGGACTTTTTTGTCAGCCATAGAAGTCCTTGTACAGGTACTTGGCCAAAAGTTAGTTTGGTTTATGTAAAAGAGGTTCTTGAGAAACTCTGATTTTCAGAGCTGTGTGATACATCAAATGTGCTCAAAACTAACATATTGCATACAAATGTTAAGCAGGTTATGCTACTGTTTGGAACTATTATCTAGTATTGCATTACCTTTTTGTGCCACCAATGCAAAGGGTTAAACCTCACAAGTTAAAATGTCTTTCTTAATTCAATGACAGACTGTGCTGTTGTAATGTGTTATGACATCCTATTAATCAGCCCTAAAGCCTTCACTTCCTTCTAATGTTACTCATCCCAGACAGTGCTAACAGACAGTTTGTTAACTGTAGAGTGCAATCAACTCAGAGTATCACAGCCCTTCCTGACCTTAGCAGCAGTTTCTTACTGCCAAGTATTTATATGAATGTTCATCTATTATATCAGTACTAATGCTAATTGTTGTGGTTCATGGTTTTGGATAAATAAATTGGTGCAAAGGATTTCACAATAATGGCTGCATTAAAATTAAATCTAAATGGGAGTGTGAAAAGAAGAATAAACCTATATACCATGTGCTTGCTCCAAAATGGATTCTGTGACCATATGTTGGGAATTCAAGATGGAATCAGATCATGTGGCTTGGGAGTACCACAATGTTTGCAGATGATGTGCTGGCTCCAAAACTGAGTCAATGAATATGTGTTGGAGTCTGCACTAATACACTAACAAAAGACTCAGGCTGTGTGACCTAGCACTAGAACTGACATGCATTTGCCAACACCCAAACAGCTAAGCGATTATCTTTAGGTATTTGGGCAGAATTATATCCTAGCAGTTAACCCCCAATTTGACAGTCATTTAGAAATCTGCTAAGATAATATTGTTTAGTAAAATAAGAAGATGTTATAAAAATATAACAAATATTAATAAAAATATTCATGGTAAACACTTTTGATAATTACTAGTCAATTAGCTTTGCTATACCAAGGAAATCAAAAGCTATCTAAGCGACATAATCTAAACACAAGTATAAAGAAATGATACAATTTTATAATTATAATGCCAGGCAACTTTGGTCAATAACATGAGAATTGTAATGCTCTGGGTGGCTTAACTGACCTTGATGTTCCTGGAGATAGAGAGTTCCCTGGCCTAAGCAGCACATGACAGCCTGGCTGGATTAAGACCTGAGGCTGCTCTGTTGCAGTAGCTGCTACATTGTAATACATTGTCTTGAAAAGACTCTTGTCATCTCTCCCTTGCTTTGTATTGTACTGTATTCTCTCTGCCCGTAGCCACGTATGGGTTGTCCTAGCCTCTGCTTATAGCCTGGGAGACCCTGTTGTTTCCTGCTGTATCCTGGAAAAACTGATTTTCCCTTGCTTTGTTTAAAGGGACACTCCCACCAAACAATGTAAAGGGTTTATTGTTTTTATTTTGCATTGTTGTTTACAGATGTCTTTTTTGTGTGTGTGAGTTTATTTGATTAAACTAAACAAGTGTAACTGGGCACAGCCATTTTGTGAAATATAGTGTTTTGGGGTGTCACCCCACAGTGACTTTACAGCACTAGTATCTTACTTGGGGGGGGGGTGGGGGGGCACACAGAATGCAGTCTATAAGTCTGAATTCTGACAAAAGACTTGCATTAAATGGGAGGTTAATGTAACTATTATATCCCAAGGGGGCAGAGTTATGATCCTGTTTGATCAGGTCAATCTCATCTCTTTGTGTTGAGAGGAATGTATAAAAGTTGTGCACAGTCACCTAGTCCTGTCCACTAGTGATACATAGGAGCCAATAAGAGAGCAGGGGTGTATTTTATGACATCATCTTGCAGGCTCTGGCCACAGTTGTAAAGTGAGAATTGCGGTAAGATTTTGGAGAATGTTCCATCATGGGTAAAATTCTCAAAATGGATGCTGGAGACATACACCTAATTTCATTTTTTTTACTTTTAGATGCAATTAATTCATACATAGAAAAAATAGTGGCACATGTCTTATATTTGTGTTTGTTTTAATGCACAGGTAATCTAGTTAGATCTTATGTAAGTGGTAGTGACCCTTGAAAAAAAGTTTGATTATAGGAGCACAAAAATAGACGTAAAATGTTCCACATTTATCCGTGTCCATAATAATAATGTAATTACATGTTTTGAATTCAACATTTTTCCATCCCCTATGCAAAACTAGGCACTGACCTGGAGCTTTGGATTTTTAAGAGTGCCTTACACGCCACAACAGATAAGTTGTAAATAGGTTAGAGGTAAGGTGGGGATTGCAAGGGGCCTGAGGATTCTAATGGAGGAGTTATGGTTTAAATTGGGCTAATATAATTTTTGGGGAAGAGGGTCATAGCAAACACATTTGGCATCCACCCTAACTTTGACAACCCTCACTCTCTGTCTCTAATCTCCCATTCCCCTTTCTCTGTCTTTTTCTATCCCATCTCTGTTATCTGTCTCTCTCTACCCTAATCTCTCTTGTCCATGTTTTTACTCTACCACACTCTCTGTCTCTCTCTACCTCATCCTCCTCCCTTATCTCTCTGTTCTCATTTGCCTTTGTTTGCCTCTCTCCCCTCATTTGTCTCTTCCCTTGTCTGGCTCATGTCACTTGTCTATCTCTGTTCACTCATTTACCTATATCTGTCTCTTTTCATTCATCTTCCTCTAGATTTATCCCCATCTCACCTTTCTCTGTTTCTCTCCAATGTCGTCTTTCTGTCTGCAACTCTCCCTTCCTTCCTTTCACTTCCGTTTGCCTTTTCTCCCATCCCCTGCTGATTTTGTTTTGTGTGGGGAGCCCCATGGAGAGTTGCGTACATGACTGAACTGTTAGGGTGACGGTATTGAGAGATTATATTTTTTTAAGGAGATCTCTTGATCACCCAGTACTGGTTCCTTCCGGTTGGGCAGATGTGGACTGCACCCCCTACAAATAGATAAGCAACAACTCCCGACCTTACACCATAATTAGGTATGTATTTTGCTATGTATATAATTTATTTATCTAACTGTATGTACAGATTAATATGTACAGATAGACATTTTAACATATTACCGATATCTACAAAAATAAGCGTGTTTAGCATTTCTACAGCTAAATAGTTTTTTGGGTAGGGGACTTAACCCCACCTCTGACTATGTTGCTGATTACAGCTGGTGGAGCATGAATAGTTAGATTACAGAGGTCATAATTCATTCTTTCAGTTTGTTGTGTATGATTAAGCTGTTGTCGGTGTAACGTGCTCTCTGTGTGTTTGAATATGAAATAAAATGGTCTACTCAACATGTGCCAGACTATTAAAAATGGGACAAGTAGTTCTGACCCCTCGCTATAAGAAATGGGGCTGGGAGCTGGACAAGTGCAATATAAAAAAATAATTTCAATAATTAAATTAAATACAATTACATTTTTCCCTACCCACTCCGCCCACCTCTAACTTGCTCAGGTAGGAGGAATGATTTACCTGAAATTAAAGAAAATACCCTTTGGGTGCCAAGGAGGTGGGCAGTGAAAATCCCTTTTTCAAAACCCAGCCAGTGTGGAAGCTGGTAATTTTTCTTAAAATGAAATCCCCAGTCTCAGAGCAGGGATTTCATTATGCAATAAAAAAATTTGCTGGCATGTTGTTTTCTTTTTTTTTTAGAATAGGCGGATTACATTTTTTTTAATTTCAATTTTGTACATTTTTATTTCACTTCGCCTTCTCAGAGAAGCTGAATTAAAGTGCCCGGAATGCGGCTATTTTATCCAAATGCGGAGCGTGTTCATGGTTGATCAGGGCATACTGGGTAACCGAAAACCTGTGGTTTTCATGGCGAAAATTCTCTGATACTTTGGTTTCCAAAGGGCCCAAACCTCTGATTTGGCACCTGCTTTTCCCCATTACCTCTTTATTAGAGTATTTCAGGAATATTATCTTCATTCTGCTCTCATCCAGCTATGCATCCTCTCCAGCTATGCATCCTCTTCTGAAAACAAATAGAGTGTTTTGGTTTTCAATACTATCTATATGCTGATGCTTCTCCCTCAAATGATGATCTATGCATTCCATAATGCCTAGCACAATGGATATCTTTTATTATTTACAGAGTAGCACTAAGTAATTTTTACATGACAGGTACTCTTTAAGTTAAATGTAAGTTCTTGTTAGGGCATGGACTTTGTAAATAGTTTTAATATGTATGGTGTTTTTTTTATAACCAGAGAACGTTATGGAAACTATAAAGAAAACTTTGTAGCAACCTTTTTTTTTTATCAGCACTTGATGGCGGCTCAGTTTACACTCATCTAATTTAGTCTTGTACTGACAAATCTGTGGTTTCCCAGCAATTCCATATTACTTTGAGAGTTTCACCACATTTCTGAAAGTTATTTTTTTCCTGGCCTACTTCATGCACTTCAAGTAATTCACACAGTAAACACTCCATGAGGAGAAATATTTTGCATAAACATCTACTAAATACTGTACTAATTTAACGGTAGTCAATGTAAGTCTCTTGAAATGATTCAGTTACAACTCCCATAAACCAGTATCATCCATGAAAACATTGGACTTGTGGTCCAATAGCAAGAGGTGAACATTTGTCACATTAACGTGACCCAACTCACAATTTAACTGATGTGAGACACTTAATTATCTGGTCCTTTGCCCTTCAACAATTTTTTATTTTTTGTTTAAAGACATTATTGGTAAGATAGCATGTATACACATCTGTTTTCAGATACAATTGGAATGAATGATTAAATGCATGCAGTACATTTATGAAGTAACAACACAGATAAAAACAAGTATACAGTGGAAAGCGATGTATCTAGATATTCAATTGTACAGAAAACAGAAGTAAACTAAGCAAGTACTGCTTTGAGGTGCTATTATTATGCAGTGTAGAATAGATTGTCATAAAAAAAGATTAGCATCTCTGGGAGTGTCATTGCAAGATACTAAAGTATTAAAACAATGGATTAACTAAGTCACATATAATCAGAGGTGAAAAGTCAACAAACTTGTGCCAAGGGAGCTAAACAAGTCGGACCACAGCTTCCATATCTTTTCAAAAGTACCCATCGAGTCACTGAGCATAGCTGTGAGTTTCTCCATAGTAAATATGTGCCAAATATTTCTGTATATTTCCTACCTAGCTGGGGCTCCAATGTTTGGCTAGAGCTTGTGGAGGCACATATTCTGTGAGTTAGTTGAATTTGTGTTTTCGTCAAGGAAGGGTTGGGTGGATCTTGTAGTAGTGCTATCCTAGGAGATGTTTGGATCTGTACTCCCAAAGCCTTATAGATCAGTGAGAATATGTGATTCCAAAGTGGCTGGATAGCTGGGCAAGACCACCATGCATGTAGATAGTTTGCTGGATACCCAAAATTACTTAGACAGAGCCCATCAGTATATGGATATATTTTTTGAGTTTTGCAGGTTCTAAGTACCACCCTGATACTACCTTAAATGCTCTCTCTCTGATCAAGGTACATGTTGTGAGGCAATGTATATTAGTAAGTGATGTGTTCCAGTCGGTGTCAGATATCCTCAAATTAAGTAATCCTTCCCATTTTGTCTTAAAGTGATTAGAGGGTGTTTGGGAAGTAATACTTCTGTAGAGGTGGGACAATAGCTGTGGTTGCCTTTTCTCTAGTGAAAATGTTTTATCAAACAGTGTGATTTTGGGTGTTTGTGTTTTTTTATGTCGTTAATGAGATAACGTCTAATTTGAAAGTTATTAAAAATAATAATTGTTTGGAATGTTGTGGGAAGCTTTCAATTGATCAAATGATTTTATCATATCATTTGCCATGATTGAATCCTTGTTGGTAAGCCCTGCATCACTCCAACACTGAAATTGTGAGGGTACCGTCCCTGCCGGGAACTTGTAATTGTCTAATATAGGAGTGAAAAGAAAAAAGTCGGTGCGCTAAGCTAGTTACAGGCTCAAATAATATAGAAACATAGAAACATAGAATGTGTCGGCAGATAAGAACCATTCGGTCCATCTAGTCTGCCCAAAATATAAAATGTAAAAATGATGCTTACCAAACAGGTGTGAGCATGCAGCAAAAACTGTGTGATTGGCTGTACAATGTATACAAAAAACAAAAACTGTCTGCGTTTCTTAACCTAATAAAGTTGGCAACAAATATATAAATATAAATGAGAGGTTTTGGTTATATGAATTGGCCAAAGCATAATTAAGCTCACCCGCCACGTCAAGGCACACTCTCAATAGGGCGAGAACCTACTCTCACCTCCTATCTAATGGGCACACAAAGCAGTAATACTGCTACCAAAACCTATTTAAATGTGTTAGAAGAGGTGCGATTAAACCTCCTCCCAATTAACCCTATAACAGCAAGCTGCAACCAGACAATGAGGAGCCAACAACCTCAAATATGTGGAAGCAGGGAAAAGAAAAAAGTCGGTGCGCTAAGCTAGTTACAGGCTCAAATAATATAAATGTAAAAATGATGCTTACCAAACAGGTGTGAGCATGCAGCAAAAACAGTGTGTAATTGTCTAATATAGGAGTGTTCATAGATCCCATACTGGAAAGCTGTTTACAGTATTTGAGTCTTGTCCATAATGTTTATGCAGAATATATGTTTGAGTGATTTGATTTGTAGTGGGATAGTTCTAGGGTGCCATATGATATGATTTATGGGGGTTGGTTGTAAGTGGAAGCTCTCAATGTCAACCCAGGGTATGGAGCCCCTTGGAAAGACCATGAGTTTAGTTGTGCTACTCTGGCTACTTCATAGTATGCTTGGAGGTTAGGGAGCACTAGACCACCCTGATTTTTTGGGTGATATAGTATGATTTTAATAATTCTAGGTCTCTTGTGTGCCCAGATGAATTGTAAGATGTCTGTTTGTAGTGTGTCTGTCTGTTTTCTTAATGTTGATTTGGAGAGCTCAAAATAAATACAGTAGTCGAGGCATAATATTCATTTTTGCTGCGTGTATTCAACCTAGGAGTGATATCTGGTACATGTCCCATCTCTGTAGGTCATTTTTTAGGTCCTGAATTAATTTGGGATAATTATATTTATACAGGTCCTGGCCCGAATGGGATAGCTTAATCCTTAAGTATTTAAAAAACTTGGGCTTCCAGGTAAAGGAAAAATTGCGGGAAATGTTTTGGACTACGGATTGGGGTAGATTTATGTTTAAAGCCTCACATTTAGAGTGGTTAACTTTGTAACCTGAGATTTATGAGAAATTCCGGATCGCTTCAAATAGGTCTAAAAAAAGGATGTGTGAGCAATATGTCATCATCAAATATCCCCAGTTTATAGTCGACATTGCCCCCCAATATCCCTTTAAAGTTTGGATTATTTCGAATAGATACGGCTGGGGCATCCACAGTAAAGTCAAAAAGAAAGGGTTATAGGGGGCATCATTGGCATGTCCCACTGTAGATAGGGAATCTAGGAGATTCTGTAACCATTAGGGGTATTGTGACCTGTGGATTATGATAGAGCACCTGTATCCCCTGTAGGAAAGGACCTCTCAAACCAAATCTTTGTATCACTAACCACACATAAGTCCAGTTTACTTGGTTGAACGCTTTTTCAGCATCAATCGCTTGGAGCATTGAGGGAGTGTTTAAGCAGCGTGCCACCTCGACCAGGTTAACCATTCTGCATATATTATCAGGTGCTTCCCTGTGGGGTATGAATCCAACTTGATCCGGGTATACCAATTTGCCCATAACTCTTCTTAGTCTCCTAATTTAGAGTATAGTTTTTCGTGTCTCCTTTGCAGAGTATTGGAAACAGGTCGGTAAAGATTTGAACCTCTATGCCCTTGATTGACGGCAAGATATTTCTGGCAGAGCTAAGTATCCTTTATTTTATGGTGAAGTTGCTTAGCTTGACAATGACATATCTGGGTTTCTCTGTAGGCTTGGGTTTGGGTCATAGTGCCCTTGGAGCTCTGTCCATATTACATTGCTCTCTGGTGATGTTCTGGATAAAATGGTGGTATAGCTTCTGGAGGAACAAGACCACGTCCGAGATCGTCTCAGTTATGCCACAGAAGTGGCGCTTTGATATGTGGGATCTGTTCTCCAAGTCTTCATGGGCATCTTGAAGAGTGGTCAATTCTTGCTGAAGGGATCTCCAGCGCCAATTTGTGTAAGTCTTTAAGTAAGGGGAATTTTCCACCGTGTCGGTTCGAGTCCCTATTTCTGTTATGTCCTTCCTGAGGTCTGACAGTCCTTTGTGGAAGCTTGATTGCAGGTTACATCTAGCCACACCCCCAACCAATTTTTATTTATTACCTTATCTGGATGTAAACTACACACAATAAAAATGATAAGGTACATAGCGGGGATTCATTCGGAAACAAGTATGAACCATGCTAGGAAATAGCAAAATGAAAGAAAAGCTACACATTCATTCATTCATGAAGGAATTCATAACTAATTTAAACTCAAAATAGCAGAACAAATAAATGTATTATCATATTTATCAGAATTAAACTACATAAAATGTAAAACTTTTATAGATGCACTTGATATGATGTTCTTTATAATTAACCTTATGTTGTGTATGTCCATCAAAGGATGGAATGCAACAGGATGCAACATTATCAAGGAAGACAGAGTATGAACATTTTTTTTCCTCTGTGGCAGAATTTGAGGATCATGGTAGGATCTTTCCTTCTCCTCTAAAGGAAGCTCTACATATAAAAGGTATAAAAACAAACTCTGCACCAGATCTATGTGTAAAGAAAATCTGAAATGCACAATTTATGTAGTGCGTGATCATAGCTTAAAAGGGAATTACAAACATTAGATGATCTGGGACAGATCGATACATGAGTTAGAGCCCCCTGCTTTAGAGCTTACAATCTAGAGGGTGTGGGGCAGGGGCGTTGCTAGGTCAACAAATGATCAGGGGCTTGAGCCCAGATGAGCACAGTCGCACACAATCTCACCCCGTCTCTCTCTCTCTCACGCACCCTGTCTCTCTCCCTCTCTTTCTAACACTCTCCGTCTCTCTCTCACACTCTCCGTCTCTCTCTCTCTCTCACACACTCTCCGTCTCTCTCTCTCTCACACACTCTCCGTCTCTCTCTCTCTCTCTCTCTCTCTCACACACTCCGTCTCTCTCTCTCTCTCTCTCTCTCTCACACACTCTCCGTCTCTCTCTCTCTCACACACTCTCCGTCTCTCTCTCTCTCACACACTCTCCGTCTCTCTCTCTCTCACACACTCTCCGTCTCTCTCTCTCCCACTCTCCGTCTCTCTCTCTCCCACTCTCCGTCTCTCTCTCTCCCACTCTCCGTCTCTCTCTCTCTCCCACAGCGTCTATATCTCACACAGCGTCTATATCTTTCTCACACACACTTACACATACACAACCTGACACACACACACTCATACACTTATGCAAACACCCTGACACACACACACCCTCATACACTTATGCAAACACCCTGACACACACACCCTCATACACTTATGCAAACACCCTGACACACACACCCTCATACACTTATGCACACACCCTGACACACACACACCCTCATACACTTATGCAAACACCTTATGCAAACACCCTGACACACACACCCTCATACACTTATGCAAATACCCTGACACAGACATCCTTGACACACACACCCTCATACACTTATGCAAATACCCTGACACACACCCTCATACACTTATGCAAACACCTTATGAAAACACCCTGACACACACACCCTCATACACTTATGCAAACACCCTGACACACACACCCTCATACACTTATGCAAACACCCTGACACACACACCCTCATACACTTATGCAAACACCCTGACACACACACCCTCATACACTTATGCAAACACCCTGACACACACACACTTATACACATTGCTTCACCCACGCAGTCACACTTACTCACAGACACTAACACACATTTTTTAATATTTAAATAAAAAAATAAAAAAAACCTTATAGCGTTGGTCCCCCTCCCTGCTAAATACCTCTGTTTGCAGGGAGGAGGACGGGGCACTCACGATGGGGCACTCACTTACTTCTGCCGGATGTCACATCCGGCGCGCAGCCAGACTCACAGTGCGACGGGGGCGGAGCTTGCTCCCGTCGCGCTGTCAGTATGGCCAGGAGGTGCGGTCACCGCAGGCACTTGCCTGTGGGCCGCACCTCCAGGAGGAGGGGCCAGCAGCAGCGCCTCTCCTCCTCACCCCCCGCACGAGCAGAAACCTCCGATTCTGGGACTATGTCCCAGACGGGGGAAAGCTCTGCGGGGGAGATTTTTTTTTTTTTTTTAAACAGTGATAGCCCTGGAGTCTCTGGGCTAAAGTATGCTTTAGCCCCAGAGTCTCCATTCGGGGCTATGCACTGGAGATTTGGGGCTATAGCCCCAGTAGCCCCCCCTAGCGATGCCTCTGGTGTGGGGGACAGGAGACACAAGGGAAGGGAAGGCAGGAAAATAAGGTGTCGGCAGGAGAAGAGTATTGAGGGACTACATAAGCCAGGTGGGCCTAGCCAGTAGTTACTTAATAAGTGTTCTGGTTATATAAGTTTTAAGCTTTATTAAATAAGTGATTTTTGAGTAACTTTTTGAAGACTGAGAGTGTAGCTCTATGTCCTGCAGAAGTACATTGCAGAGGCAGGGGACAGCATGGGTGAGGTCTTGCAGGCATACATGGGAAGAGGTTAAGAGACTAGAGGAGAGCCTTAAACCATGTGAATAGTGACCTTTAGGGAAAATCTTTTGATAATTTATATCATGTACAAAGGAGCTGAGGAGTGGAGGGCTTTTTAGGTTAGTATTTTAGGTTACAGTTAGTAAAATATAACTTTTAATTATTAGTTTAAAATATACAACATGTCCAGAATAATTAACATAATTTAAAAATACGACAGCACTAAAACAGAAAGCACCTAATGATATAAGCCAAAATCCCCTAGAGTACCACAGTAAATCATTTAAATATATAGTTGATAAACATATAGTGAGCAATGTTAATTTTGACTGCAAATTTTGATTTTGTTTTAGTCATAGTCTTTTGAGTATTATATACCAAAAGTATAATCTACAGAGATTTTCTTCTACTTTCTCAGAGTGTGGCAAATAAATGAATCCTAAAGAGAGATTTTTTTAAAAATTATCTTTAATGTGTGAAGCCTATGAGTGGATAAATGAGCTACCCCAACAGTAAACATTTTTGTGTTATAGTAACCCATTTCAGTAACCATTATAATAACATGCAATAATTATAATAGTATATTAAATAGTCCTTAATTTAAAGCAAACACCCTAAGACTTAAGAGAGATAAGCCAAGGCTTTTCTTGTACCATCTGGGTTTCACAAACTGCCGCTATGCCTAGGAAACAGACTAAGGGAGACACCAAGGATTCCAAATCTAAGCACAAAGTCAATTCTCAATGAAGATCTGCATAGCTAGCCTCTAAACCTGCCCATTCCAAACCAGATCCCAAATCCAAGAAAGCTGATGAGGCACCTAATGAAAAGAAAGGAAAGGTCGATTCTAGCAAAAACAGCAGCAGTGCTGCTGAAAGTGAAGAACCCAGATTAGACCAGGCACTGAAGGTCTGAGGATACAAAGTGAACTGCGTGACTTTTTGATAAGTGTACTTCTGGTGACTGTCCAGATTGAAATTTTTTTTTTTTTTTTATCAAGTTTTATGTATGTAGGTATTACTGGCATTATAATTCTAGTGCAATTTGAGTGTGCTTACATAAACGTTTTGAAAAGGGTTTCTTATTGAATCCATGAATGGATTTTGTTGCAGAAATAAACTGTGTACTATGACTGATACACTAACAGCTGCACTGGAGTTACTTAGTGCCTGGAGTGACCTCTTAAGTATCACTGGTTTTAGGGCTACACAAATATTGGTCTCCATGCCAGAATATGGGTTAAAGTGAGAGATTCTGCATGACTTTTATTGATATCATTATGTTCAATTCCCATTACAAGCCAAAACAGTATGAAAAGGAATGTTAATAAAAATAAAACTAGTGTTAAGTAATTTTATCAATAGTTTGCATGGGAGGGGGGGTGGGGGTTACCATATAATCACTAAGTCTTGTACATGTTGATTGTCACTGTCTTCTTTGACAAAGTTTGTCCAGCCCATGCAAAGCCTTGACAAGAAATCTCTTAGAACTGCAATGTAGAAGTATAATTTAATAATCAAATGTGAATTATATTTAATGCTAGTTCAATAGAGAAATAATACTATGTGGAAAGATTACATTCACTGCCTGATTCACAGATTCCTTCATGTTTTATCCATAAAATCCCAAACCGTTGACATTTTTTCCCAGGGGCATGACACTTGATGACTAGTTAGTACCATGTAGCTATGGCGACACACAATTGTGATACTGTGTTTTGATGGAACATGCTAAGCAGTCTCTGAATATCCAGTGTTTTCAGATGTGGCAGTAAACGTCAGCATAGTACTCTGCGGTATCGCAAAACGGCCGCACTTTAATAAGATCTACAACCCTTTTAGCCTTCGGAAGTTCCGATACACAATAATGCACATCTGATATTTTAAGTGATACTTGTGTCTCTGCAGTCCATTAAAACATTGGCAGGTTTTGGTGGGAGGAATATACATCTTCAATGAAATCCAGACCAAGGAAATCTGAAGGAAACCCAGCAGTATTTTTAAAAAAACCATAATGTTACGTAGGTTTGGCTGGAATCCCTCTAATTTCTTTCATATAGTTTTAATTTTAGCCCTATCGTATGCCAAGCCTCAGTTTTGTCAGCATTATTCTGCTCCTGAGATATTTTTAGCTTCAGTTTTTTGATGCCCCTTTCTAGAAATCCCTTCAAGTAAAGTATATTTTCTTAAATTGTTTCATTTTTCATGAACTGACATAAACACATTTAATCCCTTTAATTCCTACACAACATATTATTGAGTACTAGAGCAACATAATCTCTATTAATATATTAATGTATTGCTTTATAGTCGATGAACAGACTATTAGCTATAAATCAAAGCTTAAATGTGGTTGAAAGCATCCAAAGATTTCCCAAAACGAATACTGATGTCGTATGTACTAGTTCATCGATATGGGATAATGGTGGAGAAGAGTTGAAAGCCATGGAGTCATGTTGCTGAGTATTTTTTTTTTAAATTATAGAGAAGTAGAAGGTAAAAATGTTGAATTTGATTCTCAAAGTGAAATAAAGTATACAAGGCTTCCCAGGGTGGAAAAGCACATTATTCTATTATAATTTGAATTCTAAATTATTATTTTACTCTCTCCTACTTTGCCCTGATGTTGCAACTCAGTTGTCAGTACAGTTCAGTATGAAGAGACCATATATATATATATATGTATATATATATACATATACACACACCGATCAGCCATAACATTATGACCATGGAGAGGTGGCAAGGTGGAAGAAACAGTGTGATGCTTTGGGCAATGTTCTGCTCAGAAAATGTAGGTCCTGCCATTCATGTGGATATTACTTTGACGTGTACCATCTACGCATCTACGCATCTATGCATTTTTGCAGATGATGTACACCCAGTCATGGAAATGGTATTCCCTGATGGCATTGGCCTCTTTCAGCAAAATAATGCTCCCTGCTTGTTGACTTGACCTTCAAATTCCCCAGATCTCAATACAATCAAGCATATGTGGGATGTGCTGGACAAACAAGTGTGATCCATGGAGGCCCCACCTCACAACTTACAGGATTTAAAGGATCTGCTGCTAACATCTTGGCACCAGATACCACAGCACACATTCAGAGGTCTAGTGGAATGCTTGCCTCAATGGGTCAGGGCTGTTCTGGTGGTACCAATACCACACAAGGTTTTTTAGATCAAACCCAGGAGCAGAGAGTCCTATCCTCCCAAGGGGTTCAAAAACGAGGACAGAGAGACAGAAGAGGAGGTAACACTTCCGAAGGAGACAAAAAGGCTGCCTTTTTCGCCCAGGGGGTAAACCTCTAATAAGGAAGACATAATCTCAGTCTTCAATTTATCCTCCCGAACACTCTCACCACCTGAATGAAAACTGTTTTCCAAGGGTTTCTCATTCATACCTACAAATTTACCAAACACCTTTGAACAGGAAATTGAACTCTACAAATTTTACAGAAACCTATGCTTGAGGAATTCTTTAAGGATGATCGACAAGTTTCAAATCCATTTAAACTTAAAATCAGTTTTGATCCTCACTCAACGAACACACTGTTGAAGTCATATATGCAGGTGGTAAATGCTGGGACAAAAAAAAACCCTAGCCACTAACCCTATGCAGGGTAATCTATCATGAGCAGAAATTGGTGCCCTGAAATCATTATCATCAGATCCAAACATTACCATTCGTCCAGCGGACAAAGGGGGAGACGTTGTGATTCAGGATTATACTGCATATAGAATACATGTAATGCTATTGATATTCTTTAAACCGAAAGTCTATAAACCAAACGTTGTTTGGTTTATAGACTTTCGGCTTATGGAATACATGTAATGCTATTGGCTTTCTATAAACCGAAATAGAGTCCCCATTCAGAAGAAATTCTTATGAATGGGGACTCTATTTCGGTTTATAGAAAGCCAACAGTATTACATGTATTCAATAAGCCGAAAGTCGGGTCCCCATTGACTTCAATAGGGTTCGGGTCCGGGGTCAAGTTCGGGGTCAAGTTCGACCCCGAACTCTGACTTTTTTCCTAAGTTCGGCCGAACCCGCCGAATCCGAACATCCAGGTGTCCGCTCCACACTAGTCAGGAACACATTTTGTCCCCCCCCCCACAGGTTAAAGATTTACCATTAAACATTGTATAACCTACACCACACAGAGTGTTTTATACATGATTACATGCCCATGCAGTTTAGCATACATCGGCAAAACAGACTTGACTCTTGGCTGGGTCATAGGTTCTCCAATTTGAGGTTCATTGCCTTTGACCACATACCAGCTTCAAGACGTGGTGGAGACAGTTCAAGTCTACGATTGAAATGAGAAGCATACGAAATAAGGACTATAGACACCATTGCCCCCAAGGGCCTGAATGAACAGATTTTGTTTTCTCTTTTTTTATCACCAGGATGAACCTATGACATCTCTCTCATATGAGAGAACTAAATCAGTATGTTTTACAGCTCCTGTTTGTTTTAGGAATTTTGACATGTTGCCTCAACCCTGTTTCAGCTCTTTCTGTATTATTTATTTCTTCTTCTTTTACCACTGTTTGTTTCTCACAATAACTTCTCTGCTCTGTGGTAATAGTGGTGTTACACAGTAGCATAGGTGAGTACTTTCATCATATAAGCTAATAGTAGTAGCTCTTTGTACCACCTGGCATTCTTATTTGACAGGCTGTATTTACACCTGAATTCCAAATTCTTACTATCTATCCATCTCTTTAACAGATTTCTTCTGATCACATTATAGCTTTACTAGGGGCAAACATGGTGACAGTGTTTCAGTTTTCTGCTACTTTTGTTTCTGATCTTGGCTGGCGTCTGGTCACCATAACAACACCTACCACGCATGCGCACTGAAGCTTTTTGGTGTGTAGACCTCCTCACCGCACGTTGGGATTTCCGGCGAACGGTGGGAGTATACATGCGAATGGTGAGTAATGGTTTCACTTTCTTTCCTTCTCCTTCCATCCCTTTTATCTATATATGTCTGTTTTCTGCATGTTATTTAGTCTTGATAAAGGCCCATGTTGCAGACCAAAACGTCGGCAATATGTACAGTATGATTTACTTGGTTACATAAAGTATCGACCGAGAAGTTAAGTTTTCTGTCTCAAGCTCCGTGAGTGTGTGTGTTTTTTTTTTTTTTGCCATATTGGATATGTATAGGTTGTGAGCATCATGACACCCGGGCCAAGTTCGTTGGATTTAACTGTGAGTAAAGCTGAGTGTATTTGCTTTGGATATATATATATATATATATATATATATATGTATATCACTATTTAGTAAATAGAATAGATACATATACATACAAATGCTTTAGTAGACTGTTAGATATTTAATTGCATGTTAGGAATAATGGAAATCATGTCTGGAAAACTGGTTTAATTGCATTATAAAGTACAGGCAGTTCATAAATGTTTGGTGCTCTAAAATATACTTCTTAGAAATTTCTCTAGAGTCTTAGCTGCTGAAATCTTTTCCATCAACAAAAATGTTCTGATAGTTATGTGATGGAGAAGAGATGTCACTAATGCTCAATTTAGACATGTTTAGTCTCTGTTAAAACCCTGTCCTTGGCACCTGTGTAGAAGTACAGCCAGGTTATGAGGTAGTCAAAGAAGGGATTTTATTTATACCATAAAAACATTCACCATTCTTTTTGAAGTTATAATATATTATTTAAACTATTGTAGTGGGGTTGGGGTGACCGACCTTAATCGCCTCTGGTAGGTCCCACAGCAGAAGACATTTGTTTGATTCCTGGTATTTCCCTGGTTTGCACCAAAATTCCACCATATTTACATACAGTTTAATTTATTTTTCACATAGAAAAATCACAAAAGGCAGATTATCTGCTAACAGAACAATTAGCACTGCATTGGCTAAATGAAAATGTGGACGTCCCAAGCAATCCAAAATGTCCTAGATAAAAACATAAAGCAGTGGGAGCTGTGATCAATGTGTGTATCAATTCTTCCTTAACTCCAAGGTCATCAGCTGGTTCAGAAACACGCCCTCCTCTCTACCATCATGTCTGTATCCTCTCTTTCTTGATGCCTGTATTTCTCCTCTCCCTTTCCATGTCTGTCTCTTTCCTCTCTCGTCCCATGTTTGTCTCTTTCCTCTCCCTTGCCATGTCTCTCTCTCTCCAACCCCCCATTTTTTTTATTTCCTTTCCCATATATGTCTATCTCCTCTCCCTTCCCATGTCTCTCTCTCCTCACACATCACATATATTTCTCTCCTCTCCCTTCCTATGTATGTCTCTCCTCTCCCCACCCCCCATGTCTGTCTCTTCTCCTCCCCCTTATCTGTTCTATCTCCTCCCCTCAAATCTGTTGTTATCTCTTTCCCCCTCCCCATATCTGTTCTCCCCCATATCTGTTCTCTCCTTGCCTTCCCCATATCTGTTCTCTCTCCTCCTCCTCTTCCCCCCATATCTGTTCTCTCTCCCCCTCTCCGCCCTTTCCTGTTTCCTCTCTTCCTCTTCTGCTCTTATCTGTTTTCTATCCCCCTCTTCCCCCATATCTGTTCACTCTCCTCCTCCCACTATATCTGTTCTCTCTTCCCCTCCCCCAATAGCTGTTCTTCCCTACTCCTCCTCCATATCTTTTCTCTCTCCTCCCCCTCCTCCCCACATATCGGTTCTCTCTTCCTCCCCATATCTGTTATTTCTCCCCCTCCTCCCCATATCTATTCTCTCTTCCTCTCTCCCAAATCTGTTCTCTCTCTTCCTCTCCCCCATATCTGTTCTCTCTCTTCCTCTCCCCCCACATCTGTTCTCTCTCTTCCTCTCCCCCCATATGTGTTCTCTCTCTTCCTCTCCTCCTCCCCCACTTCTTACATGAAGTTGCGTGCTTCACTGGGGAGCAGCGGGGCAGCATAAGCTCTGTGTGTTAGTCAGTGCTGCTCGCACTCCCTGCACCTAGTGATGACGCAGGGCATCATATTTCCGAATCATCACTAAGTGCGGGGAGTACAGATCCATGAGCAGCACTGACTGAGCTCTGGGTGTGTTTAACACACAGAGCTTATGTTGCTTGCTACTCCCTAGTGAAGCACCATGCTGCTTCACACGTTGGAGGCAGGTGGGGGCAGACCTTCACCTTGTACCCGGTGTGGTCTGCCCCAGCCCCATGGATCCGCCACTGTGGCCATGCAGAGAGCTGGTGAGAGGAGATCTTCTGATCTCCCCAGCCAGTTCCACTGCTGGCAAACCTTTTTTTAGATGGCGCCCCTGGGGTGTTGCAACCTGTGCGGTCGCACACCCCAAAGGCAGGCCTTGGTCATCAGCACTTGACCCACCCAAAATATCTTAATGTGTAGCTGCCAGTATTTGACTCAACACTTATTCTCACTCAGAGGATGTTCCTGTCAGTGCACAGAATAAATACTTGAGGAAGAGAACTTGCTCTTGTCACCTTGCAATCAAACTCTCAATTAGAATATAAATGGTATTATTTTAACTCTACTTGCTTCTAGAATAAACTCAATACCAAGTTCCTGTGTATTCAAAGTTCCTGGTGTAGCACTAGTCTCGTGTGCATCACCTTGTTTATCTGGTGCTTAGTACATTTATCTGACTAAAAGGACTTATCAGAAGTTTTGTCTGTATTTGTACTTGTAAGGGCAAAAACGCTATAAACATGACAAAATATTATCCAGACAACTAGGCCACCAACACATGTTACACTCAGGTGATGACAATTAATATAGTGCCCTGCGAACAAAATACATATATGACATATACTGTATTTTGTACACATATTCAAACAAGACACTTCCTTTTATTTCATACTGGAGTATAGAGAAATAGCCACAGGCAACACAAAACACATGGACTTTCCTGTCAATGTGATCCTTCTATTGCTTTTAATCCTCAGCTCCATATCTAGTCATTGAAAGAGTATGATGATAATTTATCCACAGACATATATTGCAATGACGGGATAGAGAGGAAATAAACGTTCATCGAATTCTTTCTCAATGTGGCCAATGTGTATGTGGTGTACACATCTAAATACGCTGCCTGCCAGGTTTACAGAATAATTCCCTTTCTGTTCTCCTTTTACAAACAAGATGTAAGAGCAGCAAGACTGTGTGGCATTCTAGAGAAGTTTCTCATTTTCATGGTGACTTCATTCAATGAGGTAATCATCAAGGTGGTAATACCAAGTAATTAAGAATCACTTCCTGAGCTGCCAGAATGTTTTATTACCATTATTTTATAATCATTCCATAATTATTATGAAAGGACATGAAAATAAAATAGCTTTGATTAAAAAGACAAAAGTACCATTATGAATATACTATAATTGTCTTTCATGACTTCAATGTAAATATTTCACTGACTTGTAGTGTATGATCAACGTTAAATATAATTTGTAAATGTCAGCAGCATTTCTAGGTTGCAAGGAGCATCAGCTCTATTTACTTTAACATCTGAATAAAAAGAAATACACATTTCAAATTGAAAGTCAACAAAGACTAGTACCCACAGAAGAATCAATGATGAAAAGCGTTAACAATGCACTTTTAAATGGGATTTAGCAATTTCAGTGTTTTGTTTTTATTTTATTATAATTACGCTTTCAGAATTACCACATCAGATTTGATTCTGTGTGTATTGTTATTAATACCATATTACATAACCGTGTCATGCATTTACAATGTTCCATTTATATTCTCATTCCCTCTAGTAATTCTGTGTGTATTGTTATTAATACCATATTACATATGTGTCATGCATTTACAATGTTCAAATTTATATCTCTTAGACCCCCTAGGATACATTACACTTATACTATGTGCATGCACAGATAAAAATATATATTTATGTTTAATAAAAGCTTGTACAACTCAATGACTTCATATAATTTTAACATCTTTTTATTGCATGATTGGCTCAGAATATTTTCTATTGAGGCTTACTCCCTATTCCCCTTATTGAATTTTCATCTTATCTTTGTTAACATGTACATCAGAGCTTTCCAAAAGGTGACACCTTAGTGTGTTGGCTGCAGTGTGCAGGTGTGTCTTACGAATGGTGCGGTGAACGCAACATTTTATTTTTAGGGAGCCGGCGTGATGTCTCATACAGATCTGGTTTGCTAAAACTGAATTTCTGTGTTGTAATGTAATATGTCACCAACATAAAAAGTTTGAAAAGCTCTGATGTCCATAAAGATTACCTCATAACATATAATCATAGTTTGTCATATTATTGCTCTACCACAACTTAATTTTTTTTTTTGCGATATACATTTTATTAAGTTGACATGTCTTAACAGTAAAACAAAGTCATATCAGCCACTATGTATATGGTACAATGTAGAATCAAAGGAATATTTGAACACCATCTGAAGGGGTTGTCATTCAGTGGTTATTGTACCTTGTTTAGTGGAGAATGACCACTCTCTTGGAATCGAATATTCCAAGTCTTCAAGAAGCAGGAAAGGAACAAGAATATAAACACCAGGAATTAGTTCAAGAGAGGAACTGCAGTGACAGAAGTGTGCTGCATTGAAAATGTGCCAGTGGCTGGCATCTGTTATTATTGTTATTGGCTGGCATCTATTCAGAATAAGTGAGATGAACTGGGGAATATTTATTTTCTCACAGCCTTTGTTTTTTATTTTTATTTTTTATGATCCTTTTTGATCGCCCCCCCCCCCCCCCATGCATCAGTACGCCCTAAAAAATTTGATAGGGCAAAGTCACATGAAATGTTCTCATGTGAAACTTTGATAATTAGAATGAATGTGTGTTTGAATGTTGGTTCTCATGGTGGGTCATTCTATTTTAACAGAGGCATAAGGAGTTGGCAAGGATCACTGAAATGCAATGTCACTTAAATTTGTCTCTTTGAATTTTCAAGGGTTAAATTCCCTATAAACGTGATTTTTTTTTGTATGATTTATTGGCTCAGGAACATGTTGATATATGTTTTTCTCAGTAGACTCACTGGACTGCGGGTTCTTCTAAATATTGGACATATAGGAAATATCTTATTGTTTTTTCATCTAGTTTGGAAAATAAGAAAAAATGTGGTGTGGTGGATTTTATTTCCATCAAGATGAAATTTGAATGTGTGCATGTTGAGTATGACTCGGAGGGAAGGTATGTGGTTCGTATCTGCAGGCTTAATGATGTTATCTGCACACTTGCTAATATATATGCCCCAAATGTCTCTGCTGTAAATGTTTTGAGGAAAACATGTGCTAGAATCCAAGAGACTTTGAAAGGCTATGGTGGGTTACCTTAATTGCATCCATGATGTGAAACTAGATAAGAGCTATATGCGTGGTACACAACCAGATAGTAAATCCAGAGCTTTAGCAAAGTCCTTCACTGAATGGTTTACAGTAGTAATAGGGCTAGTAAAAATGTAACCAATGCAATTAAACATAGTAAATTAAATAGTAAAACCAGGATTACTAAAATAATTTGGAAGGGAAAGGTCCACTTGTCTCCTAGGGAAAATAGCAATGCATTTAGAGAATACTACAACTCACTATATAATTTACCTGACCCATTGAAAAACAGAGAACAGACGAAAACCTTCCTCTCTACATTTTGTCTCCCAGGGCTGTCAGAGGACCAGCTTGCCCGGTTGAATGATTCAATCCAGTTGTCTGAAGTTAAGGAGGTAATTCGGGATCTAAAGAAAAGTAGGGCACCTGGTACAGACAGCTTCTCTGCTCTCTTCTTTCAGTTTTTGGATGCTATTATTTCCCCACTGAAATACTACAATTTAATTAATCAATTTAGATATCAAAAATGTTTCCCAAATTTAGCCGGAAGACTGAAGGAGGTTATTGCAGAATTAGTCAATCCGGACCAGACAGGCTTCATTATGAATAGGAGTGGAGAGGATAATTCCTGCCAGATCCAGAATCATATGTATGAGATAAAGACTACAAAGCTACCCTCTGTTTTCTTGGCGCTGGATGTCGAAAAGGCATTCGACCTGGTAAGCAAGTACTTCCTGGAGGAGACTCTGAGGACCTATGGCCTGGGGGATACATTCCTGGATAACACAATGTCATTATATGGGAACCCATAGGCCAAAATTTTGGGCCCTAACTTGGATTCAGACATAAGGAAAGGTACTAGATAGGAATGCCCTTTGACTCACTTATTGTACGCCCTAAATATTGAACCACTTGCCACTTTACTATGTCAAACTAACAGAGTGGAGGGGATAACAACAGGATCTCAGGTCAGGGCCGTCTTTAACGCGGGGCAAAAGGGGCAGCTGCCCTGGGCCCAGTTTTTCCTGGGGGGCCCAAAGCAGCTGCCTCTTGAGCCCGCAACAAACTCTGAGCACTCACATGACTGCAGGCTGCAGCACTTACTATGCGATCGGCATAGTATTCTTCATCTGCCCTGCATTTCCTCCTCTCCGGTTCATCAGTCAGGACCTGTCAGTCTGTGAGGTGAGACGTCCTCACGCAGGGTCACGCTAGGATTAAAAGGAGGGAAGACCACGCTGACTCTGACAGGCTACTGACTGAAGAACCGGAGGAGAGGAAGTCAGAAACGTTATCTACTCTGCTCGCTGGGATCCTGACACAGCCAGACTCAGTAAGTGTTTATATTATTTTCCCCACTGTGGTGCACATAACTGTTTTTCAGGATAACGAATGTATAATTTAGCTGGTTGGAGGAGAAACTATCAGCCATTTTTGGTAGGGTTAAATTCTAGATGATCACAGAAAAAGAGAATGTATTAATTCACTTTAAAAATACATTTAAAACTTAACTTTTATTAGTATCTTGATAAAAGGATCAGTATACACATTGATACAAAGCAATTGGGAAGAAAAGCAATGTGATAAGTGCAGTGATTTAAATAAAAAAAACTAGCATTTAATATTTATTATGGTAGAAAAAAATGACCATCCAATGGTATACAAGCTGTTTAAAAAAAATGGGGTAGTTTACAGATGTCCAATAAGGATTTTTATGTACTACTCCAAAGACCTGAAAGACCTTTGTTATCTTTCAGAGTTACCCCTTAGATAAGGTCTTTAAATTCTTAAATCCAAAAATACCTTTGGATGGTTATTATTTTTCTACCATAATTAAATATTAAACGCTAGTTTCTTATAAAATCACTGCAATTATCGCATTGTTTTTCCTCATGATTGTTTTGTATACATCTGAAGTGTTTCCTCCATGTATTTAAGTTCAACACTCTATATAAATGTTTTTCTATTACTTGGTTAATAGACTGAAAACTGGCACATAACAGTGCATGATGGGAGTAGAAGTTTGAAATACATACCCATAATGCCTAACCTGGTTATTTTGGCATGTAATCCACTGTTGCCGGGGTGCTTACAATTAGCAATAACTACGTTTGCTCATCAAACAACATCTGTGTATATAACTTAACAGGAATCATTTAACAGAGGTGCAGTATTAGAGCTGTACAGATTTTACAGACGAAGAATTAATCTTTATTGCTCATTATAAATAGTATCTGATAAAAAATGATTCACCAAGTTAGGTAAAATTACATTAAAATAACTGTTTGAAACAATTACATGCTAATTAATCCCCCTGTATTACTTCCCATACGACTTTATTAAGATGGTAGTGGATGGATGGAATTGCCTTCCAGCAGAAGTGGTAGAGGTGAATGAATGGATAGGCATGAATCTATCCTAGATAAAAGATTGGGCCAGGCACTTATTTCAATATTCCTTAAATTGTGCAGACTAGATGCACCAAATGGTTCTTACCTGCAAACACATTCTATCCCATATGCTATGCTAAAACAAAGATTTATACATTGCATCATAAATAGGAAATAGTATTGCTGTAGATCTCTGATACCCAGATCTCACATTATTAAATGTTTCTAAGACATGTGCATGATATCTGTGTATGTGTGTTAATTTTGGTGTTGGGGTGAAGAGCACGGGGGGGCCCAATCAAATGCTTGCCCTGGGTCCAATCAATATTAAAGACGGCCCTGTCTCAGGTACATAAAATCACACTATATGCAGATTACATATTATTAACTTTAGCTAATCCAGAGAAGTCTGTACCAGAGAATTCCACGTATACACCAATTATTAACTCAATCTTACTAAAACTCAGGTGATACATTTCAATTTGAATCAACATAAATTAAAGAATCTTAAAGATCTGATACCAATTAATTAGAAAAATAAATGTGTTGAATATTTAGGAATACAAATGTATAAGAAATTTATAGATATAGTAAATTTGAATTATTCTGGCTTACTTGATAACTTTAGAATCCAATTTATGGAATGGAGGGGCTGCGAAATATCATGGCTGGGAAGACTACATATTATTAAAACCTATGTCCTGCCAAAATTAATGTACCTTTTAAGAACTATCCCATTATCTGTGCCTAAAAAAATCTTAAAGCAGTTTGGACAGATCTTCTCATCCTTCGTTTGGAAAGGGAAGAGATTAAGAATTTTGTGCTCAGTTTTAAGGACAGGGTTTCATCAGGTTGGTGTAACTATCCAAATGTTACCAAAATTTATGAAGCATGTTTGTCATTTCTTAGCTTGGAAATTGAAGGATGGCTCTGATCTAGGCTTGTGTAAATATGAGAAATGGAAATGCAATAATCTGGACCCATTCTGTTATTATTGGGTAAACCCAGTTCATCTGAACATCTTGAATACCGTTATCAAAAGTATAGTGGGACAGATGTCCAGTTTTAAAAGGTAATTTGATTTAAAAAAAGGGATATTAAAAATCACAGATATCCTTCACTTTCCTCCTTGAAAACATTTGAAGAACTGCAGTTAAAATTCGACCTCCCAAGCACTGCAAAATTTGCATTTATTAGAATTAAAAGATATATTAAAGTTAACCCTCTTAAATCATACTCAGATCTGTGTGGGAGACTGAGTTGGGGATTCTATACCAGACTGAGACATGGTTTTCAGCATGGTGAAAGTGAAGAAGGCACTGTACAAAACTGCACAAGCATTTTTCAAATTATTACATCATTGGTATTATGTCCCAACAACCTTGCATAAGATGTTTCATTCCACCTCCAATAAATGCTGGAGATGCATGGAACTGCCAGGAACCATGCCTCATTTATGGAGAAATT
The DNA here is from genome assembly GCA_036172795.1 of Pelodytes ibericus. NCBI lineage: Eukaryota > Metazoa > Chordata > Amphibia > Anura > Pelodytidae > Pelodytes > Pelodytes ibericus. Next base: position 138,617,615 of record CM069861.1, read on the forward strand.
TTAGAAAACATGAACCTTTAGAGGGACACTCTCACCAAAAAATGAAAAGGGTTTATTTATTTTTATTTTGTATTTTTCAGATATCTTTTGTTTTTGTTACGCAAGTTTATTTAACCCCTTAGATACAAGACATTTTCACCTTGACTTTCCCTTGGTGACAATGGCTGTTTTGACATTTCTAGGGTGTTTGTGTTTAGCTGTAATTTTTTTCTTTCTCACATACAGTACCCACACATATTATATGTTGTTTTTATCGTCATAAGAAGGGCTTTCATTAGATACCATTATGTTCATCATATCTTATAATTTACTACAAAACAAATCATAAAATATGATGAAAAATTAAAAAAAAAACACTTTTTCTAACTTTGACCTAAAATATAATTTACACAAATAAAATCATTAAAAAAGACCCCGTCGAAATAGTTTCTAAATGTTCTCCCGAGTTCAAAAATATGCATGTTTCCATATTTTTTCGGTATCTTTTTGCGAGTTATGGGGCAAAGACCAAAAATAGTGTTTTTTGTTTTTTTTCCTATATTGACCTTTTGACCCCAACAAGAACCCAAAATTTAACCCCAACTCTAATCCTTATTATATGCCTTAATATTTTTTAATTTTAATTTAATTTTAACCCTATCCCTTATGCTAAAAATTATTTAATTTTAACCCTATAGACCTAATATAGCTAAATAACCTGTTTTTAATTAATTAAATATGTATTTTAAATATTTTCCATTGCAATGCTACTTAACTACCACTAGGGGCAGTCAAGTAGCATATTCAGAGCGACGGAAGTGAAGTTACTTTCACTTCCGAAGCTCAGACCTGCAGAGGGCTTAGCCATATTGACGGAGCAGCATGCTCCGTCAATATGGCTCCCCACGATCGCTCCGTGGGGCGATCATGGGGGGCGATCATTCTGTTTTGGTGCTCCAAAACAGAAATTTCGGTGCTGGCTATTGCCTCGACATAGAGGCAATAGACCAGCACCTTTAAAGCGGTTTTCGCGATCGTGAAAACTGCTTGATTCACCGCAGGACGTGCCAGGCAAGTGTGACTTGCCAGGAACAAGTGTGACTGGGCACCGCCATTTTGGTGAAATATAATGTTTTTGGGTGCCACTCCCTAGTGACTTTACAGTACAAATGTCTCACTTTGGGGCTGGGGACACAGAATGCACTCTATAAGCCTGAATTTTTACATAGACTTGATGTGAATGGGAAGATAATGTAACTATTACATCACAAGGGCAGAGTTATGATCTTGTTTGATCAGATTAATCTCCTGTGCTTGTGTTGGAAGGGAGGTAAACAGAGGTATACACAGCCACCTAGTCCTGCCCACTATGATACATCATACAGCATGGATAAGTATGATGTTATATGACCCCTGAGGAAGAAATATATCTCAGAGCTCAACCTGTAATACTCAAAGAAAGTTGACATCAGGGGAATTAACTAAACCACTGATCCCCGCCTTCTGCACAAATTTTGATGTCTCTTTTTAACCCTATCCACGATAACTGCCACCACTTGATCAGATTAATCACCTGTCCTTGTGTTGGAAGGGTGGTAAACAGAGGTATAAACAGCCACCTAGTCCTGCCCACTATGATACACAGGACAATGTTGCATCATGGGAAAAATTCACAAAATGGAGCAAGGAGATAAACACCTAATGTAATTTTTCCTTTTATATGCAATTAATTCAATCATATAATAAAAAACAGTGGCATATGATTTATATATGTGTTTGTTTTAATTGTTTGTTTTAAAAGTTATCTAGTTACATCTTATGTAAGTGGTAGTGTCGCTTTAAAGAGAGAACTGGAACACTTCTCCATGTTTTATTTGAACCGGATGTGAGCGGAGTCTGACCCCTCAGATCTTTCTGTTCTGTATAGATGTCCCATTGAGAAACAGATCAAACATTGATCTATTAATAAATATATTTGCAGCCTCTAAGATCTGTATTGCTAGCAAATGTAAAGAACAGGAATCCCCATTCACCAGATAAACTTCCAGTACAGCATGGAGAAGTATGATGTTATATGACCCCTGAGGAAGAAATATATCTCAGAGCGCAACCTGTAATACTCAAAGAAAGTTGACATCAGGGGAATTAACTAAACCACTGATCCCCCGCCTTCTGCACAAATTTTGATGTCTCTTTTTAACCCTATCCAAGATAACCCACATAACTGATATGAATGTATGATATGAATGATTGGAATATGACTGTTCTCTTTTTTTTTTTATTCTATATACTTAACATTGATGAATGAATAATTGTTTGAGCATAATTACTACTATGTAAACTTTGCTATACTATTGGAAAAAAAGAAAACAATATCTCCTATTTTAAAGTATATATTTATTGTATTTTTCATATATTGCAATGAAGAGAGAAAAAAAGAAAGAAAAGAAACTGGGCCACTGTGAGTCCAAGTTTGACTCACATTATTAAATGTTTCTAAGACATGTGCATGATATCTGTGTATGTGTGTTAATTTTGGTGTTGGGGTGAAGAGCACGGGGGGGCCCAATCAAATGCTTGCCCTGGGTCCAATCAATATTAAAGACGGCCCTGTCTCAGGTACATAAAATCACACTATATGCAGATTACATATTATTAACTTTAGCTAATCCAGAGAAGTCTGTACCAGAGAATTCCACGTATACACCAATTATTAACTCAATCTTACTAAAACTCAGGTGATACATTTCAATTTGAATCAACATAAATTAAAGAATCTTAAAGATCTGATACCAATTAATTAGAAAAATAAATGTGTTGAATATTTAGGAATACAAATGTATAAGAAATTTATAGATATAGTAAATTTGAATTATTCTGGCTTACTTGATAACTTTAGAATCCAATTTATGGAATGGAGGGGCTGCGAAATATCATGGCTGGGAAGACTACATATTATTAAAACCTATGTCCTGCCAAAATTAATGTACCTTTTAAGAACTATCCCATTATCTGTGCCTAAAAAAATCTTAAAGCAGTTTGGACAGATCTTCTCATCCTTCGTTTGGAAAGGGAAGAGATTAAGAATTTTGTGCTCAGTTTTAAGGACAGGGTTTCATCAGGTTGGTGTAACTATCCAAATGTTACCAAAATTTATGAAGCATGTTTGTCATTTCTTAGCTTGGAAATTGAAGGATGGCTCTGATCTAGGCTGGTGTAAATATGAGAAATGGAAATGCAATAATCTGGACCCATTCTGTTATTATTGGGTAAACCCAGTTCATCTGAACATCTTGAATACCGTTATCAAAAGTATAGTGGGACAGATGTCCAGTTTTAAAAGGTAATTTGATTTAAAAAAAGGGATATTAAAAATCACAGATATCCTTCACTTTCCTCCTTGAAAACATTTGAAGAACTGCAGTTAAAATTCGACCTCCCAAGCACTGCAAAATTTGCATTTATTAGAATTAAAAGATATATTAAAGTTAACCCTCTTAAATCATACTCAGATCTGTGTGGGAGACTGAGTTGGGGATTCTATACCAGACTGAGACATGGTTTTCAGCATGGTGAAAGTGAAGAAGGCACTGTACAAAACTGCACAAGCATTTTTCAAATTATTACATCATTGGTATTATGTCCCAACAACCTTGCATAAGATGTTTCATTCCACCTCCAATAAATGCTGGAGATGCATGGAACTGCCAGGAACCATGCCTCATTTATGGAGAAATTTTAGAAAACATGAACCTTTAGAGGGACACTCTCACCAAAAAATGAAAAGGGTTTATTTATTTTTATTTTGTATTTTTCAGATATCTTTTGTTTTTGTTACGCAAGTTTATTTAACCCCTTAGATACAAGACATTTTCACCTTGACTTTCCCTTGGTGACAATGGCTGTTTTGACATTTCTAGGGTGTTTGTGTTTAGCTGTAATTTTTTTCTTTCTCACATACAGTACCCACACAAATTATATGTTGTTTTTATCGTCATAAGAAGGGCTTTCATTAGATACCATTATGTTCATCATATCTTATAATTTACTACAAAACAAATCATAAAATATGATGAAAAATTAAAAAAAAAACACTTTTTCTAACTTTGACCTAAAATATAATTTACACAAATAAAATCATTAAAAAAGACCCCGTCGAAATAGTTTCTAAATGTTCTCCCGAGTTCAAAAATATGCATGTTTCCATATTTTTTCGGTATCTTTTTGCGAGTTATGGGGCAAAGACCAAAAATAGTGTTTTTTGTTTTTTTTCCTATATTGACCTTTTGACCCCAACAAGAACCCAAAATTTAACCCCAACTCTAATCCTTATTATATGCCTTAATATTTTTTAATTTTAATTTAATTTTAACCCTATCCCTTATGCTAAAAATTATTTAATTTTAACCCTATAGACCTAATATAGCTAAATAACCTGTTTTTAATTAATTAAATATGTATTTTAAATATTTTCCATTGCAATGCTACTTAACTACCACTAGGGGCAGTCAAGTAGCATATTCAGAGCGACGGAAGTGAAGTTACTTTCACTTCTGAAGCTCAGACCTGCAGAGGGCTTAGCCATATTGACGGAGCAGCATGCTCCGTCAATATGGCTCCCCACGATCGCTCCGTGGGGCGATCATGGGTGCTCCAAAACAGAAATTTCGGTGCTGGCTATTGCCTCGACATAGAGGCAATAGACCAGCACCTTTAAAGCGGTTTTCGCGATCGTGAAAACTGCTTGATTCACCGCAGGACGTGCCAGGCAAGTGTGACTTGCCAGGAACAAGTGTGACTGGGCACCGCCATTTTGTGAAATATAATGTTTTTGGGTGCCACTCCCTAGTGACTTTACAGTACAAATGTCTCACTTTGGGGCTGGGGACACAGAATGCACTCTATAAGCCTGAATTTTTACATAGACTTGATGTGAATGGGAAGATAATGTAACTATTACATCACAAGGGCAGAGTTATGATCTTGTTTGATCAGATTAATCTCCTGTGCTTGTGTTGGAAGGGAGGTAAACAGAGGTATACACAGCCACCTAGTCCTGCCCACTATGATACATCATACAGCATGGATAAGTATGATGTTATATGACCCCTGAGGAAGAAATATATCTCAGAGCTCAACCTGTAATACTCAAAGAAAGTTGACATCAGGGGAATTAACTAAACCACTGATCCCCGCCTTCTGCACAAATTTTGATGTCTCTTTTTAACCCTATCCACGATAACTGCCACCACTTGATCAGATTAATCACCTGTCCTTGTGTTGGAAGGGTGGTAAACAGAGGTATAAACAGCCACCTAGTCCTGCCCACTATGATACACAGGACAATGTTGCATCATGGGAAAAATTCACAAAATGGAGCAAGGAGATAAACACCTAATGTAATTTTTCCTTTTATATGCAATTAATTCAATCATATAATAAAAAACAGTGGCATATGATTTATATATGTGTTTGTTTTAATTGTTTGTTTTAAAAGTTATCTAGTTACATCTTATGTAAGTGGTAGTGTCGCTTTAAAGAGAGAACTGGAACACTTCTCCATGTTTTATTTGAACCGGATGTGAGCGGAGTCTGACCCCTCAGATCTTTCTGTTCTGTATAGATGTCCCATTGAGAAACAGATCAAACATTGATCTATTAATAAATATATTTGCAGCCTCTAAGATCTGTATTGCTAGCAAATGTAAAGAACAGGAATCCCCATTCACCAGATAAACTTCCAGTACAGCATGGAGAAGTATGATGTTATATGACCCCTGAGGAAGAAATATATCTCAGAGCGCAACCTGTAATACTCAAAGAAAGTTGACATCAGGGGAATTAACTAAACCACTGATCCCCCGCCTTCTGCACAAATTTTGATGTCTCTTTTTAACCCTATCCAAGATAACCCACATAACTGATATGAATGTATGATATGAATGATTGGAATATGACTGTTCTCTTTTTTTTTTTATTCTATATACTTAACATTGATGAATGAATAATTGTTTGAGCATAATTACTACTATGTAAACTTTGCTATACTATTGGAAAAAAAGAAAACAATATCTCCTATTTTAAAGTATATATTTATTGTATTTTTCATATATTGCAATGAAGAGAGAAAAAAAGAAAGAAAAGAAACTGGGCCACTGTGAGTCCAAGTTTGAACCGCGTTGTCACATTGTGGGCGGGATACCATGGGGTGTAAAGTGTATGTCACTGTGTAATTTGGTCAGAGTAATAGATACAAACCATTAAAATAATAGTTTCTGAAACTTATAAAGCAGGTTAACACTGAGTTAGAAGATAGGATGGGAAGCATGCACAACTTCTAAACTATGATGCCAAGGCCAGTATCAGTTGATTTGTTACACATTGAGGATCACATAAAAGACCTATGATTTTATGTCCTATGCAGCACAAAGGGTATTGTGCAGCCACCTGGTACCTAATTTGGGGATGACAGACCCCATTCCTCGTTGGTGACTCAAGGGTGCAAGTCTCTAAAATGTGATATATGGACACATGTCTTAACATCATCATGCATAGGCATCCAGTGGAAATTTTTGTCTGCTGCTGTCAGGGGAGTAGAGGAAATTAAAAGGTTACTTTTCGAAAGTTGGGGTGTTGAATTCATATAGTCGTTGTTATTTTATGCCTGCATCGGGTACAGCTAGCAAGAGTCCCAGTTAGGCGTTAGAACATCCAGTACATCAAGATATCTGTCCAGGAGGACCTCCAAGCAGGGACTCCCCCGAAACATAAAGGGGTGTTTTCTCCTACCAATGGCTATTTTTTAGGGTTCGCTCTGTATTAAATTAAATAAAGTTTGATGTAGTGAGAAGAGGATCAGTCCATTATACTTAAGATCACGGTGCATTTGTGGAAGCTTTGTTTTCGTTTGGGGATGGGTCCTGCAGAGTATACCTGCGAGGGTCTTCAATAGTGAACAATTTTTTGTCACTGATCACAATTAGGGATTGGACAAGGCCCCACCGATTTTTGAGATCCACTGAGCGCAGGGGACACATGTGCATTCTCCATTGCATTACAGCAGGCAATATTTGAATCTCTGTATCTTCATAAGATATTCTGTGCCACTCACAGGCAATGGAGTTAAAAGCTGCTTTATTGTTAGGGGAAGGCAATTTGATACATAATTCTGAAATCACTGGATTAGGTCACATTCACACGTTGTTTATGTACATATAAGTGGGGGGAGTGGGCCCTTTTACTGTCAAGCATTGCAACCTGGCGATTTAGGCTCTACACTTGCTGATCAATGGGCTCAATCTGCTGTGTTTCTAAGACCACTGCATTGGTTTCTAATTTTGACACCTGACTTTGTATCTCAAGAACCTTTACTTGAACTGCCACCACTTGTTCTGCAGATCGGGAAGAATGGCCTTAATCTCACCCTTGGCTGGACTGTCATCTGGTTTTGGGACTACAACAGGCATTCCAGGTCGTGTGTGGGGCCGTAACTAGTGCTGAGCGAACCCGAACCGCACTGTTCGGGTTTGTACCGAACTTTGCGGTTTTTGGACCCCGGACCCGAACACGGACATTTCACTGTATGTCCGTGTTGGAGTTCGGGGTTCGGCGATTACATTGTTTGTAATGCTATTGGCTTTCTATAAACCGAAATAGAAAGCCAATAGTATTACATGTATTCCATAAGTCGAAAGTCTATAAACCGAACGACATTCGGTTTATAGACTTTTGGTTTATAGAATAGCAATAGCATTACATGTATTCTATAAACCGAAAGTCTATAAACCGAATGTCTTTCGGTTTATAGACTTTCAGTTATGGAATACATGTAATGCTATTGCTATTCTATAAACCGAATTAGAGTCCCCATTCATACCAATAGGTCAATTGACCTATTTTTATGAATGGGGACTCTATTTCGGTTTCTAGAAAGCCAATAGCATTACATGGCTATTGGCTTTCTATAAACCGAAATAGAGTCCCCATTCATAAGAATTGGTCAATTGACTGACATTTTACTTAATTTTGCAGCCGTCTAGCCCTTTCCAGGACTTTTTTAGAGGCATTTTAGTGGCCAAAAATTCGGGCCCCTATTAACTTCAATCAGGTTCGGGGTCAAGTTCGGGGTCAAGTTGGACCGCGAACCCAGACTTCTTTCCGAAGTTCGGCCGAATCCGCCAAACCCAAACATCCTGGTGTCCGCTCAACTCTAGCCGTAACAGTATTTGATAGAGGCATGGGTGTGTTTAGCTAAGGTCTATAAGACATTGTCAGCAGAGACCCAAAAGCAGATTTTATTGATTCTTGTGAGTTCCTGGATGCTTTGTATCTGTGCCCAATGTCTTCAGTACACTTTGGGTAAAAAATCTGGAAGTTTAGGTTGAGTAACCATACAAAGCCCTGGTACTCGGTAGCTATGTATGGAGTACGGGAAATACATGTCCTCTCTTGTCAGATGCTAGCTCCACATCCCAACTGGATAAACATTTTAACACATTTATTTATTTTAACATTTATTATCCCTTTGTGAAAAAGTACATGATCTTTAGATTCATCAGCAAGTGACACCCTTGTGAGCAGCAAGGATAACTATTCTGTAAACAGTGATGAACAGCCAACCAAACAGAAAATCATTAAATAGGTTTCCAAGCATTTGAAATAGTTTTACCAATTATTTTTACATTTCTGTATCTGTTATGCTTTGCTTTTCTTAGACAAGATCTTTAATTAGATTCAAAGGAGGACGGGCAAGGAGGGTATATGAACAATTACCCCTCTCCATCCTGGGCTGTTCTCTAACATGACTCAATGGCTACACCATTTTTCATCTAAATGCCCAAGTGCATAGCACTTTCAATCTTTCTCTCCATGTATGTAGTATGCCAGTATATATGTTTTACCTGTGTTTATTTTTTTTCTCTGATGATAAATGGTAGAATTGCAAAAATGGGTGAGTAAATTGTTTTTGCTATTCACTAAAACGGAAATGACAAGTGAGTTGCAAATGTCAATCATTACTGGAATGATAATCATTCTTTACTGGAATGATAATCAAATCGGAAACATTTCCATTAGTACCTTATTTTTGCAGTTTACTTCAGGTACTAGTCAGTTCAGTTTTAATCAATAATGTATAGTATTCGAATAGCTATCTAACATATTCATGACCTTGCTTTAAAATAAACAAACTTGGGTAATATAAACCAGCCTGCTTTCAACTAACAAAAGCTCCCATAATAAATCTGTGGCATTTCTTCAGTTATGATTCACAAACTTATTTTTTTCACAACTTCATATGATTTCATTGACAAACCTTTCTGAGCCTATGTGAAGCAATTATTGAACAAACATGGAGCTTTGTTAAATAGATTATTATAGCTGAATGTTATTCTATCTTTTGTCAACTTTATACAATGGGGTAGTCTGAGAATCTTAGGTTATAATGTAAAGAAAACATTTTGTCTATATGTGTATATGCATGTATATGACATAATGTTACTTAATGCTGGCCACATGTGAGTATGAGCCATCTTATTTCATTATAAACCACAAAAAGTGAATGTTTAGACAGAGTGAGTAGTGTTTACTTGGATACCTTCATTTAATGTCAAACTAAGAAAAAAAAAAAACAGTACAGAGCATTGATCACCACTTGGTTGATGATCACTTAAAACCATATATTGTCACCTTTTGCAATCTGTCATATGTCTAGGTTTCCTCAATGTATGCAGCAAAATCTGGTTTAGCTGCAATACACTTACTCAACTTATTTGGTGTGAGGTTTCCAGTCTTTAAAGACAACTGTGGGGAAAAAAAGTTCTGTTTAATTGAAAGATTACATCAAATGTAGGGATTTTATAAATGCCTATTCGAAAGCATATAAATAAATTACCTACACTTGATACAATCTTTCAATTAAACAAAAGTAATTTTTTTACTACAATTGTCTTTTAATGTCTTTTAATAACAGTTTGCAGGCATCATAATTGTGGTATATTATAGACATGTGCATTAGTTTTCGGACGAATGCATTTTCGCCCGAAAATAGCATTTTCGTCCATTCGTCCATTCGTCCGAAAAACGAATAACGAAAATGCTAAACTAACGAAAGCCGAATGAACGAATAGTTAATAAAGGAAAATCATTCGTCCATTCGTGCTATTGGCATTCTATAGACCGAAATAGAGTCCCCATTCATACGAATAGGTCAATGGACGAAAACGAAACGAAAATTTTAGTTTTACAAATGTCTAGTATATTAGTACAGGTCTAAACATGAACAATGTAGAACAATATTTTAGCCTTTTAAACATTCATCTAGTTGCTTAGTGTGGCAGGAACTTTAGATAGCTGTACTAACATAGACTTTGTTTTCTGTGTGTATATTTCTTTAGTGAAAGCAGGAGACATCTCAAACCAAAGCCATCTTCTATAGTTGTTTGCAGCTATTAATCAACATTACACATACTGACAAACTAACACATAGTGTTCAGGAACAATATACTGAAGAAGGGTGTTCTAGTACCATTGTATGTCAGCAAACCTTCTTGCTAAACGAAAATTGGAAGGATGCTGCATCATATCTGGCAGACTGATCTTGAAACTAAACTGCTACTTATCTTGAGTGTGATCTTGAAACCATACTCCTACTTATCTTCAGTGCGCTGACTGATGCTCAACACAAACACAAGTCTGAAGTTGTTTCATTATATCATACTCTAAATTTGTTAGAACTAGCTAGAGCACAATAGTGGTCAAAGAAAAATCAGAGAGAGGTCTGATCACATAGGCAATGCATGTATCAGAATAGATCAAGTAGTCAACTCCGAATTGGGGTTCTAATCAATCGTTAATTTTCATGGGGTCTGTACAAATAGCTTAATAAAGAAACATGATCAGTGAACTATAATAAAAATTAGAATATAGTTATAGAATATAAACTCAAGCTGCACAAATAATAAAGGTTTATTTTGTTTATTTGACAACGATTTCCACATTTTAGGTAACAATTCTAGTTTCATGTACTTTAGAAACCTGCAGTCAAGTGACTCAGTATTTGCAAGAAGATGACAATTAACCTGGTCCCCAAATGAGTGTGAAATTCTATGTTAGTTGAGCTAAAACAAAAGACCTGACACTCGGGTAATTCAATAATACTGTACTGTATGTCTAATTCTATTTATATGAGGTTGGGTTTCAGTAAATATACTCATTTTCAGTGACCACCAGCAGTCTGGTTTTATAATCTGGTATTTCCTTCAGGTGGATGATGAGAATTTAATCCCAAAGATCTCTTTACTGATGACAGAACCATCATGTGAATCTTGTGTTTTCACATTGTGAAACCTGGTTGATTTTGGCATACATTGCTGCAAAGCTGTCTGAAGAAATATGATGTTGATTAACCCCTTTATTTTGGCAGATGGGAGGTAATTGACGGAATGTATTCTGCATCTTTAACCTCCCTTCTAAGATGTGTGAATTTATCTAGCACAGAACGTTTAATATGCATTAGAATTGAATTTAACTTAATGTACAAATGTGGATAAAAAAAAATTAGAATTCTGGAAATTACCTTGCACCCATTTCATATTTGCTTTACTTTTCCTTTCAATGGGATTGTGGGATAGCTATTTCTTTTGTGTCCAAATTACTTGGGTCACACACTATACCAGGGTGTGTATGATAGGTATTGTTTTTCTTAGTCACAAATAAGAGTGCCACACAATATTTTACACCCTCTCTATAAGTATAAACACAATAAATATACTTTATTTTTATGTTGTTTATTGCCTCATATGCATCCTAGGTGGATGCCTAAGACGGCAAATTTTGGGGGGCGACCCCAACTTTTTGCAGAGCGCCCCAAACAGTGAACCCCCCCACCCCCCCAAGAAAAAACTCATTGGCAGCCTCAAGTATATCTTTTCAAAATCTTTCTCTATTTTTTGGGAATATGGTAATATTTCAATATGTACACCTCAGAGGGTACAATATAGCAAATTCTTTATTCATTGTCCCCATTGATATGACTAGACTCAGCAGAAAGAAAAGATAGGAGACTCAGCACACCGTTTAAGGGAGTTTAATCCACCCAAAAAATAACAACGTTTCAGCCCAGCACTGAACTTTTTTCAGCAGGCCTCAGCAGCAAAATCATTATCTGCAGCACATTCAACAGATTTAGGCAATGGATATCTCCGTCCCCTCTCGGATAAGTCAAGAGCACATGGATAAAGTGTGCTCTTGATTCAATGAGATTATCAATTTAATTAATCATCCTTTAATTGATCATGCCTTTTGTCACTTTGGTAATACAAATAAATCCTTGTTATTCCTCAGATACTTGGATAAATATAGCTATGGATGTGAAAACATTCATTCAATTTACTGAATAAATTACTCTTAGGTACAAGTTCAGTAGGAAGAATGTTATGTGTTGGACAAATACATTATATTCTGTTAAGCATGGAAAACATCAAATGTACCTCAGTAAGTGTTACAAATGCATTTTCCCTCAAAAAGTCATTTTCATCTACGCATTTCCTGAAGCACTAGCTGAATCCTCTCTTTAATGTGATACTATGTAGTGCTCACACACAAATGTAAACATCCCCAAAACACACGCAAACACTCAGACAGATCTGGAGACATCTTAGAAAGAACATTAAGAACTTGAATGTCAGGGTAAGAAAGGAATGAGTAGTTAAGGTTATAGTAATAAGTAAAAAAAGAGAGTAGCATGTTCATGGTTGAAATGCTTTTTTTTTAATAGGTAAAATAGAAGGTCCTCAAGGTTCAATAGATACATTCTTCCCACTCTGTTTTTATTTAACTAGTATGTGATACTTTATGTAATAAATGGTGGGTTGTGAGATCATTGGAAACTATTTTTGGGTGCAGTTTATAAATCAACAATATGGGAATAACAGAGCTGCCAATAGCTAGGGCTATCTGGAATATTTAAAAGCTTTATGCGTATGTCAAAGGCATTAACTTTAAAGCAGCTTTTTTTTTTAAGGTTAAGCCAGAGATTTTCAACTGGTGCATGAGAACCAGTGCCTCACAAAGGTGGTACTGATAGGGGGCACCCACACTGATGTCTGCTCTTCCCCATATGTCCCGCTTTGACAGGCAGAAGTAGCACTCGAAGTGGATGTGCACTGACTGAGTTCTCTGGGTGACATCTGGGTGCAGGGGTAAATTCTGTGATGCTATCTGGGTGATGGTTGAGTCGACTGGGTGCAGGGGTAAGTCCTGTGATGCCATCTGGTTTTTGCATGCAGGGGTAAATCCTGGGATGCAATCTGGGTGCCATCTGTGTTCTGTAGTAAGTCCTAATTTGTGTCTTGACCATTTTAGCTGGTTCACTGTACCTTGTGATCAAAAAGTTGAAAAATCCCTGGGTTAAGTGATTGAGAAATTATTAGTCAAAAAGGGACATGTGAACATGGAAATTACAGATGGATAACCCTCACATACATTTCATTTATAATGCTGTCCAGCAATAATGATGCAGCATTTAGTTTTATGAGTGAGTAATAAACCATGACAAATTTACATATACATAGTAGTTTAGGTTGAAAAAAGACTTGGGTCCATCAAGTTCAACCTTTTTCATATCCCAGCTTTTTATGAAATCTAAACAATCTGTAGAAGTTAAGAACAGTAACTTGCTCCTTTTTGCAGTCTTCATAGTGACAATAATTGTGATTTACTGTGGTATGTCATCTGTAATTGAATTAATCAGATACAGATCAGCTCTGCAGGAAGTGAAATCTGCAAACATCGAAGTAGAGTGTGGACCCCTTCAATATAGTGTCTTTGTTGGGATTTCAAAGATGATTTCAAGCCATGTGACATTGAGAGTTCCAAGATGGTGTCAGTACATGTTTTATGCTCCAAAATGGAGTTCCAAGCTGGATTAAAAATTGAGTCTGCACTAATACACAAACAAAAAATTCAGGCTGTGTACAAGCAAAATAGCAAACAGTACAGCCCACTTAAAGGAAACAAGCAGCATTACCCAAAACCACAAACACACCAATTATTTAATGTGAGTGTCTACGGGTTAAACAGCAATATGGTGTTTGATCAGGGAATTACAGAAGCACATGGAATTTTGGACAACACCCAAATACTAGCAGATAATAATGTTTAACAAACAATAATAAATTAAACATATTCTAACAAAACACATGAATTATTACATTAGCTGGACACTTATAACTGTAGTATAAAAGTAAACACAGTTTAAACAATCATAGCGGAAACACTATCCATTGGTTATTTGGGTGTTTTAAAAAAACAAATATTGTGTGTAAAAAAATATAAAATGTTTCACATTTATCAGAGTCCTTAATAGAACTCTAAGCTTAGCTGGCATTTTGAAGGGAGACATACAGAGGATGTAGTAGAGGCAATAAAATGACTAAATGTATCAAGGAAGAGAAATAAAGCCTGGTACACATACGAATTCCCAGACTTTGTCTAGAAACTGAGTCTTAAATTTCTTAAATTCATGTTTTCTCCAGATTCTATAGCCATGTGACACAAGGGAAAGAGCACTTATGCATTGGCAGTCTTTGTTTCTGAAGCAAGATAAAGACTCCCTAAAAGTTCTTGTTTTGTGTTTATGTATTTAATACTCAAATAAAAAAATAAATAAAAATAATAATAATAGTGGTGCAGTAATGCATAATTAAACTGTTCCACCTGCAGCAGAGGAAGGTAGCCTGCCACTAACTGCTGTCACTGAAGTGAAAACATTTTCATAGTAAAACTAGAGGATAATTGTAAATTGCTTTAAAGTAAGTGCATTTCCCATTCTAGGGGAAATTGTGCATTTTTTTAAGTTTCTTTTCTTACTATGTTTGCGCACACAGTTAATATTTTGTTTAGATGGAACAGTGTATTCATAAAAATTATAACCTCATCTATAATGGCTGAAATTGCACATTTATTCAATAATTAATTCAAACACAATTGATGGAACCTGATATGTACTGGCAGCCTCATGAAGAGCATTAAATAAGCATGAATTAATACTTTTGCATGATTTCCAAAACAAGGACACTTGTTGAAAGATTCTATTTAGTAACTATAATATATTTAAAACTATTACAAAATTATTAGTGCAAAAAACTGTAACACAAGAAAAAAATAGAATTACAAATATATCCAATAATATGTACAGAACAAAAGAGGGAGAAACACACTGCGCCCAGATGTGATGGTAATAGCAGCAACAAAATCTACCAGTGTCTCACTCCTGGTATATAATAACAAACAAAACAAAACAAAGTGACAATGTGCGCTCTAACCCAACACTCCAATACACAAAAAAATACACAAAAAAATATATTCAGATCGGGGTTACCCTTAAATGTGAGGCAATCCACTCGATGTTAACCGGAAGGGAAAAAAACAAATTATAATATGGTGTAGTAATTAAAACTTTAAAGTGCAGGTGTTCAAAAATAAATGTGAATACACTCACATTTTCTTGTGCAGAACTCTGCCCAATGTATGTTGCATCATGGGAGCCCACAAAGGGTTAAGGGTCCAGTAGTTGTCCAGGAAAAAAGCGTAAGAGAGCAAAGATGGAAGACTCTTAGTATAAATGAATTTATTATAAAGAAGAAAAATAAATGATCTTACATTCAAGTTTACAGGATTGAGCAGGAAAAGTGCATCAAAGTATCTCCCAACAAGTCCTCAATAAAAGTCTCCTCCTCCCACAACGCGTTTCACCCGTAAAATGGGCTTTTTCAAGTGTGCCCACGTGTATCCAATAATATGTGCCTATGTGCAATAATGTGCCACACTAGCAACAGAAAAAAAAGAAACAATATGAAAAACATAAAAATATGAATAAGTAGTATGCACAGAAAAATATAAACACATCAAATAATTAACTGTGCCCAAATAACATTACAAATCAATAACATACCAGTGTGATGCATCCCAAACGTGCAAAAAAAGGGAATACAATCTCACTATAGTCACCTTAGTCTGAGGATAAATGCCAGTTTATCCTCAGACAAAGGACACTTTATTTTTCACTTGTGCTCCTATATTAGAAGCACAAGTGAAAAATAAAGTTTAATTGTCCTTTAAATACTTTGTGTTGGAATTGACTTGCAACTGTTGGGTATAGCAGACAGATTTGCAAATAAATTGCCTCTGAAACTCTGCTGACTACTTCAGTTAATCAGTTGACCTGGATTGCACTGAATTAACTCAAAATTCACAGCTACACAACTGAGCCGAAATTTGCAGGCAATGAATAGACTCAAAATGCACCCACAATTTACCAAAACGACAGTCAGTAGGCTCCAATGTCTTTTTTTTCCATAGTAATATAATAAAATATTAGCAAAAGTAAAATAATAATAATAATAATATAACAAATCTAAACACGTTATATACACTATATGTACACTATATGTACACTTATATGGTGATGTGAGGCTCACCTGCATCTGCTCAGTCATGTACACCTATTTCATGAAGCTCCCTCTGCAAAGTTTTTTTTGCTGATATTATTTGCAGTGGAAGTTTGGAACTCATTAGCTATGGAATCAGCAGCGCATGGGCTACTTTATTTATATATATATATATATATATATATATATATATATATATATATATATATATAACATTTTTATATAGTTTTTTTTAAATAACTGCAGATTTTTACAATTTATTTAAATACTGTATCCTGCGTTGCTGATACTTCACAATTGTGAAGCAAAATGTTCGTATCTTTAAACATTAAAATTGTAATTCTACATGTGTCTTTTCACACACTAATATAATTGAATCATAGATCAATGAATATATTGCAAAATTAACAAAAGAAGACAGTATACAATATAGCAACCAAAGAGAGATATGTCTCCCTCTTGTGGTAGATCATATTAAATGTATTATACATTAATACAGTGATATGCCTATTTTGTTTATTTACTTTCTAGTTCATGATTTAAAAGCAATTTAAAATGTCTTGACTAAAAAATGTGCATAATCATACATCTAGATGTGCGCTATGTGACTATGGATAGTTCCAGTGGATAAGTCTTAAATTCAACATAGAAAGATTAAACCCAAAAATCAAACAATGAAAACTATATTTTGACCATGGATGAAAGTCTCATACAAACTTATTTCACACTCTACATATAAAGAGTTTTCCAGTGGCCTGTTCATTAACATAAGTGTACAACGAATAAGAGGTCATCCTCGGAGACTGGAAGAGCAGCAATTGCATTGGCAACAAGGGAAGGGGATTCTTTACAGTAAGGACAATAAAGTTATGGAATTCACCGCCAACAGAGGTGGTGTTATCAAATACTGTAGCTGCCTTAAAAAAGGGTCTGGATATTTTGTTTAAAGAAGAACACGCAGGGCTATAAAGGATAGCAACAACATTAACATTTAGAGATTGTTGAGCCAAGGAGAAATATGAGCACTTTTTTGGAGTCAAGGAGGAATCTCCCCCCTATGTGTCAAAATCCAAAATAACTTAATTATGTAGTGTAGCCCTCTTTTGAATAAACAGTATGAAGAAGGATAGCTTAATGGGTTTAACTTGATGATCCAAAACAGCCACGATGAACTGTCTGAGCTGTAATTGCCACAGAGAAATGGATGCGGGGAACAGTCCTAGACCCTAGGGAGAGGTATTATCGATAGAAAGAGGAAAGTGCTCATACCATGGTGCAGAAAACTGGTGAGGCCTCACTTGGAGTATTGTATGCAATACTAGAGACCATATCTCAAGAGGGATATAGATACTTTCAGAGAAGGGCCACTTAACTGGTGCATGGATTGCAGGATAATTTTACAAGGTGAGGTAATGGCTGTTAACATGTATAGCTTGGAAGAAACATGAGACAGAGGGGATTAGGGTTGCCACCTTTTCTTCAAAAAAATACCGGCCTTGGTACTGTGTCCATAGACTTAACATTGGCCTGATGCCAATTTTTTACCGGCCTGCCAGTAAAATACCGGCCAGGTGGCAACCCTAGAGGGGATATGGTAGAAACATTTAAATACATATAGGGAATCACCACAGTAAAGGAGGAGAGTTCATGTAAAAGAAGAAAAACTACCACAACAAAAGGCCATAATCTTAAATTAGAGGGGAAAAGGTTTACAAATAATATCAGGAAGTATTACTTTACTGAGAGAGTAGTGAATGCATGGCAACAGCCTTCAAGCAGAAGTGAAAGATGGTAATACAGTGAGCGTCTAGGACAGTCCTTTGTGGGGAGTTAACTGCAATAGCTGATATTTCAACTCAGTGCTGAACAGTACTAAATAATAACTCCCCCCAACAAATTAACCCTCTCTTAGCCTAAAAGTACCCCCAAATGCTAACTCTCAAGCTCACCCTAATACTAATCTGAAACCCTGATCCGCAGTACTAACCCTAATACTAACCCCTAACTGTGATATCCTAATACTAAACTTACAAATCTAAAACTAACCCTAAGCAAGCCCTCAAACTAACCTGCACCCTCTAAACCTAACCTTCTTCGACAGAGAGCCTGACAGCAATGAAATCTTAGGTGCTCGAAGTCCCATGCTAAATGGCCACGAACAACTTTCCCGTTCCAATATCCTGTAGGCATTTAAGCATGAATGGTATTGGTACAAGGCTATCACAGTTATAAGATAAGGCCAGGAATTAATGAAAATATTCAGATTTTTTTAGGCAGAAATTGGTCAGACTAGATAGGCCAAATGGTTCTTATCTGCCAACATATTCTATGTTTCTTAGCACTGTCACAAGAAGCATCAGAAATGTTAAAGTATTTCATCAATTTCACTTTTTGTTTTTTATTTTCTTTTACCGGAACCAGTTTTATGCATACCTCCATCTTGTTCTCCATTATTGGGCTTTTCTTAACTTCTTTGCTTAGGAAATCTCTAGCTGCTTTTATTACGTCTGCAAAAGTCATACACTGAGATAAAAAAAATATTTCACTTATCACTCTACACTATAAAATGTTTACAAAAAGATGATTTACTAGGTCAGTATTACTACTGGGGATTATGTACAAAGGATTTACACCTCTTACTGGATTTTCCAAAGTCTTATCCTTTCAGTAAAAGATTGTTACGGAATCTAGTAAAAAGACTTAGCAACATGTGTGCAAAACATATTTTACTGGAAAAGAAAAATACTGTAAATGCATAAATGTCTCTTTGCATTTTTGATGGTGGTATCTATGTGATTCTAGAATTTATTTATACTTATTAAGAGACAAGACACATTTTTGTTTAACAGTGAAGCTTTTATAAACAATTTACAGGAAAAATAAAACACATATTTTTGCATGAATGAATGACATTTAGAGCTATGCCTATTAACGCAATGAAACTGTTCCATCTCCTCTTTAGTTCACACATGCACACTATCAGTCCAGGTTTGGTGTTGCAAGGGTTAACCGTAGGGTGACTACATAACTGCTTTATTCAGGGACACATTGGAAATGCACACTCCCAGACTGTACTGGATGAAATAAAGATTGCAGACCAGTCTATATTTTCCTGATTACAGCCCTGCAGTGTGCATTTGCCATAAGAGTCCCTAAATATAATGGTGATGTGGTTACCCTAGCTAAGCGCTGTATGTAGAATGCATGAGCAGTGGCCAAATGCATGCTAATGATTCATGTGCATGTCTAGTTACATTCTTCACGTCATGAAGTTTGCTCACTGAACCTATGACAGTTCAGAAAGAAAATATGTATGTAATTTGTGGTCCTTAGAAAGGCCAGGCAGTAAGGCAGTAGAGTTAAGTTTATTTCTAGCCCTACTGTTACTTTCATAACAAACAAAACCACAATATAAAATACATAATATATTTAAAAAAAATGTATTTTCAATATATTGGTCAGCCTCTGGGAACCTCCCATGTAGTAATAAGACAGTAAGATAACTGGCTTATTACTATAAAGCCCGACATACCCTTCTATATAGCCCCTGAGGAAGTCTGTCCATATTGTCGAAACACTTAGGGCTAGCTCTTGAAATATCTGTATATCACCAGACTTTTTGTGTTAGATCTTCTGGCATCTCTGGAAGATGCAGACAACTACATCTGCCATTCATTGTGGAATACATCTGGATTACCGCTGTGGTGTTGATCTACATCTAGGGTATCTGAGCCATTTCTAGTTTATGGCATTTACAATAACTGTTGCCACGGCTATTTCAACAAGTGGACAACCATTCTTCCTGCAGTTTTCTTACTCTGGTCCAGAATAGGGCGAGAAGCCCCATATATATGCTGGTTATCTGTGTAGCTTATTGCATTTTATATTTTCTACAAAATGTAATTTCAATTCATGAGTTAAATTTGAACTATGAATATAATTAAATATATATTTTTATTTTATTGACATACTGCATTATTTTGCCCCTTTTGTCTTCTCTATTTACATTTGCTGTACATTTTACTGAAACTGCTACTGCTACTCAATGTACTTTTAAAGGCCCATACCAGTTTAATGTAAATGAAAAGCATAATGATCCTCCACAAATAGGATGCAAGAGGCTCCAAATCCCACTGGCGAGCAAGGTACATAAAAGCTGCTATAAGTAATCCCTCGGTGCTCAGGCACAACAAAACTCCAGGGATATGAATCAAATGTAAAAAATGTATTTGAAAAAAGCCAAAATTGTATTGTGCAAAGGGCAGACAGAACAAAACACTTTTTGCACTTCACGTCTACTTAAATGTGTGAAGTGTTTTGTTCCTTTTGCCCTTTGCACGATAAACTTTTTTGGCTACTTTCAAACACATTTTTTATATTTGATTCATATCCCTGGAGTGATTGCTTTTCTGCTTCCATACCAGTTTATCCTCAAATCGGCAGCCTCCACCCTTCAGTGAGAAGCATGCAAGCTGATCCAGTCATCAACTGTCTCTTTCGAGTAGCATAGTTTGAGGCCCTCAATCCTACATTTATTCACTATAGGTGACTAGGTCCCTTCTACTTATTTGCAAAAATAGGGTTTCTCTCTGGACTAGATATAAGTTAAAAATTGTCAGTTGGCCATGCTAAATTACTAATCTTGAGCTGACACTATCTGCTGGTGTAAACGTAGGTAAATCTGAAAAAAAAAAAACCATATGGGGTTTACTTCCAAGAATCGGAAAAATACAAAAAGTTGAATGTATTCAAACATTGTTTATATATTTACATTTTTTTACCACTATGATGATTTTATCAATCCATCCATGTTATAATTATTCATGCTTGGAATGAGGAACCAGGTATGAATTCAAATGTCCAGTGTAAAGCATCTGCTGCAAGTTTGGTCTGAGTTACACCAGTTTCATGAAAAGAAAAAAATGTAGCTGTTATGATTTTATCATAACTTTTTGCCGATGAAAAAAATTCATTTTTTCGACATTGAAATATGTTGAAAATACCAGTTGGCTGGAATACATAATCTGCACCAATAAAGTTTTTTTCTGGTTGTGATCACTTTACAAATGCATACATTTGTACCGCCACTAGGCACATTTTGTCAGAATATTGATGCTTTAGGTCTTCCCAAAATATCAGTGTTTGTGTTAATCAAAATATAGCCTCAGAAGTCTTAAATTCCCTACCAGGAATCCTCTGTACTGCAATGGGAAAATATTTAATTTCAAATAACACTCACAGTTAAAAACTGTTAGAAACTCAGTTTCTTATTCCTTCTGAGAACATCTAATGAATCTGCATAATACATAGTTTGCCAGTCACTGATCTTTATTCTGTATGTTTATGTGTGCTATTGATAGTAGATAGCAACTGTCTCTCTCACATATTATTGCAAATGGTATCCTGCTAATTAAAAAAAAATCATCTTCAAATCCCAACACCTTCAATTCCCATCACAGTGTCAGGGTTCTACAGTGACCTTCTGACTCATGCATTTAAAAGTCATTATTATGTGCTTATATACCTCCTGCCTCCTCTAGAGGCCTCCCTACCCTACTTTGCTTGTATTCCTTCCCTTCTGTTTGGTGTCAGGTGGGCTTGTTACCTTTTGCACACACCCACGTTAAATAGCTGCAGTTTATGGCAAACAGTGCTTGTGCTTTGAAGTTGGATACCTGACTGCTGAGAGCTGTTGCTTCTGTTCCTGATCCTCTGATTAAAGCATATTTGAATTGTGACCCTGTCCAGGAACTGGACATCTGAACCTGATTGGCTCAACCAACTCAGTAGATGATTTTCAGCATCTCCTGAGACCCTCTGACTACATCAAGATTTCTTCAGCTAAGTTGTTCCCTTAAAGCTACCCTTCTCATTCCTCACCCTCACTAGGATGTTCCTTACAGCTTAGCTACGCTTCTCATACCTCACCCCCTCTCGGGTGTTCCTGCTTAGCTACCAACCTCTGACCTCACCCTCTCTAGGGTGTTCCTGCTTAGCTACCAACCTCTGACATCACCCTCTCTAGGGTCTTCCTGTTTAGCTACCAACCTCTGACCTCACCCTCTCTAGGGTGTTCCTGTTTAGCTACCAATCTCTGACCTCACCCTCTTTAGGGTGTTCCTATTTAGCTACTTGCCTCTGACCTTAACCCTTACCTCTGGCCTTAACCCTTACCTCAGGCCTAAACCCTTACCTCTGGCCTTAACCCTTCCCTCTGGTCTTAACCCGTGCCTCAGGCCTCTCCCCTTGTTTAACTCTCTCCACCCCTACTCTCTTTTGTCTCTCCTTCAGTCTTTATTCCAGTACCTAGCTCTGTTTCTTTATCTGTTCTCCCTCTGCGCAATATATAACATGCAGCCAGACACCTCCACTATCCCTGTGCTAAAACTCCTACCTGACCAGTCAATAATATCACAATATTGCCTACATTCAAGCCATGGCTTGAGAAAGACCTATTTGGTCGAAACGTTGCCATTTGTTTCGGAATAAAATCCTTTTCACTTTGACAGTGCTGAGTTGCCTGCTTTCATTTATATTTGGGAGGACTGGTGGCACCTCTGGCTTGGGTACTATACCATCTAACGATGCTGCTTCTGCCACATCTATTGATCGATTCTTAGTTTATTCTGCAATATCCTACTTTCCTGTTGAGCTAGCTCCAGGATGTCTGCAGGGTTTTTCCAGTCCTAGCTGTGATGTACTACATATACCACAGGGCTGCACAAACCTGTTGCCCCAAGCTACCAGATAAGTGCAGTTACCCAGCACAAGGCCCTGTCTCCACCTCTGCACTATAGATCCTCAACTCGGGCACTAAGGGTCCCATGCCACCTGAACCCCTTGTATTACAGAAACATGAGGCAAAAGACATTCAGGCCACTGGAATAATTACATAGAAAAATGATTTATTGTTTGAAGTAGGATTGTTATTCTCACTTTTTTTATGTTTTGCTTTTTGGACTATATTGGGTGTTTTTTCCACATATATACAGGATAATCCACAAATTCAAAAATTCATATTGTTTTTAAGAGGTGTCTTTCCTACCTTTCTTTCCATTTTAGATATTTATGGATATACATCTTTTTTTTACTTTATTTTATTTATTTATTTTTATTTTATTATTTTTCCCATTTTTTTTAAATATATAATCTTTTTATTTTTATCACATATAAAAAGAACAATATAGACAAACATTTAAAATTCTAAACTTCATAAACTAGGAGACAAAAAAAGAGATATACAAAAAAAAAGAGAAAGTACACGAACCCTGGATACATACCATATGAAGAGGGGGGGGGGGGTAAGGTGTGTGTTCCTCGAAAGATCAATGATTATTTTCCAGTATACGTCTCCATTTATTCCAGGAGTCTAACATTGAGCTATGGTGCCTATATTGTTTCAAGATCCCCATTTCCATCTTGATGTGGTATAGAAGTAGATTTTTGATGTTTTCCCAGGTAGGGATGTTATTGGTTTTCTAAGCTGCTGCAATCATGGATTTAGCTGCCACTAGGATATGTGAGATGAAAGCGTATGTTTGCTTATTCATTTGTGGCCAATACATATGTAACAATAGCAGATTTGGTTCCACATTTATCTTACATCCCGTCAAGATTTGGATTTTTCCGGTTAGTTCAAGCCAGAATTTTTGAATTTGGGGACAGGACCACCAAATGTGGATGTAATTTGCAGGGGCGGACCCACATCTCCAGCATACTGGTAAGATGGAGCTGTACATTTTAGATAGTTTTAGGGGATCTTACTCTTGTTTTAGAGAGTAAATGACTAACTCTATAAGAGAATAATTCCTCTTTTGGGAGCTTGAATTCTACTTGGATCTGTTGAAACGTTTTAATTGTCTTGTTATTTATGATATTTTCTATGTTCCTAATTCCGTTTCTCATCCAGATATCTAGATCCAGGTCTTCTATGTTGTATATCAGAACTTCTAGAGGCAAGTCATCCAATACTTTGTTATTCAAGTTATATATTTTTTTAAATATATTCCATGTGGACAAAATATCTGTAAGGACAAGCAAATTTAAAGGTGCTCCGTTCTTATTATTGATCTCCAGTTTACAAAAAAGATTATTTAGATCGTCAAGGGCTAATCTTGCTGTCTCTATCTGATACCAGGATTCATATTTCGAGTCCTCTCTTAATGTTATCATAAGGTAAACTAGCCTGGAAGCTTCATATGTTTGAATAATATTTGGCGCCCCTAATCCGCCCTCTCTGATTTTCTGTGTCAATATCGCTGTTTTCATCCTAGGTTTCTTCCATTTCCAGATATATTTTGTGAATGCTGTCTGTATCATTGTAAGCCAAGCTGATGGTATGTTTAAAGGGACTAGGCGGATAAAAATATAATAATTTAGGTAGAACATAGGAATTAAGCACATTTATCCTGCCTGTCCATGATATCTCTGCGTTAGCTAGGTTTTTTAACTGACTATTTATTTGTTTAATAATGGGGAGTATATTTTTTTTTGGGTCATTGTTTTTATATTCTTGGCAATCTTTATTCCTAGGTATGTAAACTGCTTTTTTGTCCATGTGAATTTGTATTGCCCTTTCATTTCTTCCTTTTGATTACTTGTCATATTACATGCCATTGCCACTGTCTTGGCTATGTTTAATTTATAATTTGAGTAAGAGCTGTAATTTTTAATAGTCTGCATTAGGTACTTTATAGAAGTCAAAGGGTTTTCCATTGTTATTAATACATCATCCGCATATAGGCCTATCACGTGTTGTTTCCCTTTTGAGATGAACCCCTTAATGGTTCAATGGAAATGAGGTATAACAAGGGGGACAGGGGGCAGCCCTGTCTTGTTCCATTGGATATTTAAAACCAATCTGAAGTTATCCCCATTCCTATAGTTCTTGCTTTTGGTGAGGTGTATAGGGCCATAATGGCCTCTAAAATCCACCCTCCAAATCCATTGGCCTCTAGTGCGGACCTCAGGAAGTCCCACCTGACCCTGTCGAAGGCCTTCTCAGCGTCCAACGATAGGGCCAGGAATGGGACCTCCGAGGCCCCCACTGCTTCCATTATATCTATTATTCTTCTAATGCTATTGAGTTGAAGAACGGCCCTAAACGAATCCTACCTGTTCTGGGTTTATAATATCTGGCAAGGTTTTTTGTTTTCTTTCTGCCAATATTTTTGCATAACTTTTTGTGTCCACATTTAACAAAGATATGGGCCTATAGTTTGCTACTTGTTCTGGATCCTTTCCTGATTTAAGTATGGGGATAATATTTGCGCATAGCATCTCTTCTGGTAGTGTTTTTTGATCCACCATCTTATTATTAAATAATTAATTATAATAATTATAATAATTATTAAATTCCCTAACCAAATATATCACCAATTCTTCTCTAAAAGTTTTGTAAAAAAGATTAGAGAAACCAGGGGACTTTGATTTTTTTTAGGGAGTCTATGCTCTTCATGACTTCCAGGAGAGAGAGAGTGGTTTATTTAAGGACTCTGATTGTGATGGTGATATTGTCTTCAATGTTTTATTGGTAAAATAGTCTGCAGGGTTTTTATCTGCATCTTGAATGTTATATAGCTTAAAAAAGTAGTCATTGAAAGCTTTACCTATTTTTTCCGGTTTTAACTGCGCCCCTTGGTCTGTTATGATTTTATGTATGAAATTAGCCATTCGTTTCCCCTTGACTTTATTCGTGAGCAGTTTATCGGCTTTATTTCCTTTATGATACCATTGTATCTTGAGGTACTCTAAATTTTTTTAAACTTGGACCTGGTGCTGATTATTATCTTTATTCTGATATCTTCAATTTCTTTCGTTCTTGCCTCAGTTGGAGCTTCTTTATTTAATCTTGATAGTATATTTAATTTTATATGAAGATCTGCAAGAGATGAACCTTTTTCTTTTTTTTTTTTATTGTGCCCAATTTTATAAAATATCCTCTCATAACCGCCTTGAGGGTACACCAAAGCACAGGAGGTGAGATCCCTTCTATGTCATTCTCTCTAATGAACTATTTTATTATGTGTTTAGACTGTTCTATCTCTTTGCTAGAGGTCAACAAGGAGTCATTAAGTCACCAAGCGTTTCAGATTCGTGTTTGGCTATCAACAGCAAGTTCCATCACTAAGGCATTGTGATCTGACCAAGAGATTTCTTGGATCAGGATTTTTCCAACCTTGTTAGCTATAGACATACTAGTTAAGAAGAGGTCTATCCTTGAATAAGAGCAATATGATGGTGAGAAGCATGTATAGTCTCTTTCATCAGGATGAAAAATCCTCCATGTGTCAAGTAGACCCTCTTTAAATACCATCTGTTGAAACTTGTGGGGGGCCATATCTGGATCTCTGGTTATCGGGTTTCTGGATTCTGGATATTCTGTCAAGCTTTTCGTTCAAAACACAATTAAAATCGCCACCTAAGATAGTATGACCTTTTTTTATAGTCTCTATTCTACTGAAGAGATCTCTCAAAAAAGCAATAGTTCCGGTATTTGGAGCATACAGATTGACTATTGTATACCATTCATTTTGGATCTTGCCCACCAGGATTATAAATCTCCCTTGTTGGTCAATTTCCTGATATTCGATCTGTATGTCTATGTCCTTAGTTATCAATATCGTTACTCCTCTTTTTTTTTTATCTTCTAGAGATGAGGACAATTTTACTGCAAATCTATTTGGGATGAAGCTCTCTATGTCTTTTCTTAACCAGTGGGTTTGTTGCAGCAAGATTACCTGCGCCTTTTCTTTTTTTACATATCATTTTGTTAGATTGTAACATAAAACAGTTCCATTATTGCAGAAAACTTCCATGTGATTTGATATCTGTAAGACTAAATACAATGTCCTAATGTCTGATCTGGCTGGGCTTTTGAGATGTTAATAACCTTAATGCAAAAAAGCCTTTCTGGATGATCTGTTTGATATAATTGTGTTTTAATGATTTTCTTTGTCGTCAACCTACTCTGATGAAGTTACTACACTAATTGATTGATGGAAAGCCCTGACATAATTATATATTTTTAAACAGCAAGCATGAACTAATCTAATTTACTAAATTTGTAACCACTGCTTCCATGAGTAACAAAAGTGAAACATTGAGGTTATTTCCATAGAATAACGTAAGCAGTATATTCTTTAGAAGTAGAGCTATTTTTGGTGTTTGTTTGGTATAGGAGTGATTATTGGTATGACTCCTCCTTTATACCTAAATTCCGCATAAAACTAGTGTGTTAAAATAATGTGCTTCATACTACAGTCACCTGTTATATAGTTAAGTTTGTTAAAGCACAACAACAGAACTAATTTTTGTTTCTCTAAACATGTTACCTTGTTATGTTTCTTTACTGAAATAAACATGTTGCTCATGATGATGTACAAAAAATTAAATCACCACAATGTTCTCACCAACAACAATCACTTGTATTGTTGATGCTAGAGATACTGGATAATTGGGATTTATGCCATTCCAGTGATCAGGTGTCAGATTCCGTTATACATTGATGAATGTGGTGACAGCACCACTATTTTGAT
The DNA here is from genome assembly GCA_036172795.1 of Pelodytes ibericus. Lineage (NCBI taxonomy): Eukaryota > Metazoa > Chordata > Amphibia > Anura > Pelodytidae > Pelodytes > Pelodytes ibericus. The sequence goes on from CM069861.1 coordinate 138,645,579, forward strand.
ACATACCCTCAGTGAGGTTCAGAGATGCCCTCCTATACACTTCTGTTATAAATAAAGACTAGTTATTTCGGTGTTTGTGGCCTTTCTGACAAACTGGGGGGAAAAATGACATACAATTTCTCACATTATCAAGATGATTTCATCAGTGGCATCCTGAGCAATGATATTTTGGCAGGGCCACAACGGGGCCACTGCCAGAAGTAGGGGGGCAACCTATAAATGTTTCACTTGTAAAAAACAAAAAAAAGTCATAATGCTGGAGGAGGCAAAGCCTCTCTGCCCTCGTCTCCACCCTCCCCATTTTCCTGTAAATATTCCAGGAGATCAACTGATTCTGACATGTTAGAAACACAACTTTTGTCTAAGTCACATGCCTTCCACATTCTTTTGTTTGCTTTATATATTGAGTTGCATCCAAACAATTCAAGGTATGGCTATTTGCATTAATATGCAGGTGGACGTAATGAACTTAATCAGTGTAAGTTAATGACTAATCTACTCATCACAGAATTTCTCTGGATGAGTGTTACATAAAGCAAATCCTTATTTCTTAGATAAGAGATAAAACTGCTGTTGCTGTCTCCAAATACAAAAAAACAGCTTTTTTATGTTGGTAAATTATGAATTATCTTGCTCTGTCTTGGCATATATATATGTATACAAATGAATTATGCTATAAACAAAGAGCAATTAAGATAAATATTTTGATTTCTTTAGTCAAGTAACACCAATTACCAAGTTAATTTAAGCCACACCAAACGTTCTCCTCCCCTAATGTACTGTAAGGAGAGGTTTGCTTTAGCAAGAGTCCAAATCTTAAATTAAGATGGTGGCTGTGATTGAACATTGAAATCCACATTGTTGAGTTTCCTTGCCAACAGTTGTTACTATGGGCACGAGTTATTGGAACAAACAGAGGGGAAAGGAGATTCGGACATGGAGATAATTGCAGTGTTATACTAGAAATATCAGTGAAACCTATACTAATTTAGAAATACGAGTATTTTGACTTGTATTATACACAGAGGCCATAAAATATTAACTTTTCTGTCCAAATGTTCCTTTGAAACCACTTTTAATTCCTGGAAGTCATTTTTGTAAAAACCTGAGCAGTTTGGGAGTAAGAAATGTCAGTATAGAAATCAGCATCCACTTCAGGAAAATAAATATCAGGAATCCTGATGAAAAATAAGAAAACAGACAAGAACCAATGCCAGACTTAAACACATAGTAATGTGACAAATTGAAAGGATTTGGAGGAACACTTTCTTAAGAAAGTCAATAGTTGGTATTCAGCTCACATGCCGAATAGCCTCTTATTACACCGATTGAAATTAGGTCAAATAAATATAAAGAAACCATCATTATCACCCTAGCAACACAATGCTAAACAAAGAACTGATAGACTTATATTTATGTTAATAGTGTTCTCTCTTTAAGGAATAGTCCATTTACAAGACAGCACTCAAGGACTTTTTAGAATCTGGAGAGGAGAGATTAATATAGGACTTTACCAATCAAAAACATAAGATTTATAGGACTTTACCAATCACGACATAAGGTTAGTTTCAGGTGCCCCTGAGTTCTACTGGTATCTCAAATTTGATGTGTTTCAACAATAGGTACATTTAAAGTACGGATTAAGTAATGTTTTTGTTGAGAGCAAAAAGGTAAAAAAAAATAAGGAAATTTATTGTTTATATATACATATATATATATATATATATATATATATATATATATATATATATATAAATATATATATATATATTTTTTTTTTTTTTTGTACAAACTTTTTATTTTATAATATGCACAAACATTTGAGCCCAAAATTGTGCCCCTGTAGTCCGGAATGAACTGAACTGAAAATGCCCTGAAACACGCTGAATAGGTCCACACATCATAGGCGATTTCACAATGATACCTGCCAAAACCGAAAGCACTGGAAACATTCCCCAAATTCACTAAACCGAAAAAAAGATAGCCTCTATACTCGCCATAGACTTTTATAAGAGGGATAGACACTCATTTCAGGAGGACTTTGGCTTTTATGAAAATGAAAATGAAAAAATAACCCCCCTCTCCTAACAAATGGCTAAAAGATAGGTGAATGCTCCTAGCCCAATATAAAATAGATCTCTGACCAAGGCTACTAGCCCTGGCCCCGTGCCATTTGATAACTTGGTCTGGGAGTCAGCCAAATGCTACCAGCCCCCATAGTGTGAACCCTGGGTACCACAGCTATATGACCAATCGAGGGGGGATCTATTTTTTTATATTGGGGTTACACAATATGAGGGCTGGGAGCCAATTGCCCGGCTCCCAGCCCAGGTCAGTGTTAGCAATCAATGACAGCCATTTTGGACCCGAATTGAGAGATATTGAGGATAGGAAACTACCACTCACCTATAGTTGTAGATGGCATCCCAGGAAGTGTTGATGTTCGGGATCCTGCCTCTCATTATACTCCTGACAGATAGAATAAGATGACCATAGATAGTAGATTTAGTAAAGGGAGGTACTCAGTGCAGAGACAGGTTAAGTACAATAGACATAGTTATTGACTACCATGACTGATGGTGAGTTATAGTTAGTTAGAGAAACCAGACAAATTAGCCCAAACCCATAATTTAGTGACAACTGTACAGAATCCCTCATCCATTAGTAAATTATATAGAAGTATGTCACATATTTTTTGTATAATCTTATCATCTTTTAATGTATGCACCTCCTCTTGTGAGTCATTTGTCAGAATTGCATCTATAGATTGAACATGGATATTACCCACCATGCAACTGGACATTGACTAATGTTAAAAGTATGACAGTATGTATTAATGATCATGATTGTTTTTTCTCTGTCCCCACACAGTGTCACATGAGTATGTTATAGCATCATCCAATTTAATCTGTCACTTGTCAACACTATCCATTATGTATTCATATGCTCTTGAGATACAAGATCTTTCTCCAGAGTAAATATGAACTTTACTGATTGAACATCCTTGTTTCTCTGGATCTAACAAAACATTTCCCTAAATCTCTAACGGTTTCCCTTTTTATGGCACCTACACCAGTTTCTCATTGAAGTTTCCTTTTCATACACTTTTCTCAGAGGAGTCACTCCCTGTTAAAAAGGGATCCTGGGGGCTTCCAAAAGGCCACCCAGGACCCCTAAAACATATGGTGGGGCAAGGCATGGTGTGCCTCCTATAATCAAAATGGTGCCGAGAGCTACCGATGCTTGTCAATGGGAGTAATGCAATATATACATTTAAAAACAGCAAGAATAATGTTATATTCTAAGTACATTAAAGTGTGTGTACATATTGTTTATACACAATTAGAAGGATAGCAAAACATATCCAAAATATGTGTATGTTATGTATAAAGATAGATAGATAGACAGATACACAGATCTCCCCAGTTTCCTCCTATCTAATTAGGTCTACTACAATTGACCATTTAGCTTTATTTTAGTACATATCTGGTACTAAAAGTAAATACTTTAAAGATGTGGGTGAATCACATGTTCCAAAAACGCAAAACTGTTCACTTGCTGAGCCCAGATGAAGCCCAGATGCCCTGAGACATGCGTTGGTTTTACTACAGCTGTGGATACTTTGTGACTAACTGCTGCTCAAGGTGAACAGATATCATGTTAGAACAAGAATAACAGTGGTTCTGCTCTGTACTGAGCTTCCTATTGTCTATGTAGCAAGCATTTCTCTGATCATTTGGTGTGAACGCTCCATGACACTGGAATCCAATATGCTCTTGACATATGCAGTCTACTTAAGCATGGATGGTGAGTTTGCTGTTGTGAATCCCTGTGATCTAAACTATACCTAATTGGGAGGACTATGCACTTGGAATTTAATGTCACTTGGGAAAAAACTCTCCATGGTGCATTTCCGTGGGGCTTCTTCGTAATTCTAGTAGGACTGGGTCTGCCATTTATCATATTATTGCTTCTTGAAAGGCACATTAGGAGCAACAGGAATTTTCTTTTCATACCATAGCCTAGACCAGCCGTGGCTAACCTATGGCATGCCGAGCCCTCAGCTGTGGCACAAACCCAGGTTCATATCTCACCACTTGTCTACTCAGTCTAAGAGAAGCAGGCATCAGTGGTTAAAAGACGGGTGCCACCGGTAATCTGCTTCTTCTCCCGATGATCGGGCACATGCCCCCTGTCTATAGAAGCGTTCAAGTCAGAAAACAATTAACTGTTTGCTTTCTGACTTGAATGCTTATTCACATATTGTGCATGCACCCAATTACCTGGAGAAGAAGCAGATGACTGGCTGCATCCATCTTTTACCCACTGATGCCTGCTCCTCTCGTACCGAGCAGACAAGTGGTGAAATCTGAACCTGGCTGTGTGTATGTGCCTATGAGTGTGTGTGTGTGTGTGTGAGTATGAGTATATTTGTGTGAGTATGAGTATATGTGTGTGAGTATGAGTATAAGTGTGTGAGTATGAGTATAAGTGTGGCAGTGTGAGAAAAAGTGTGCATCAGTATGAGTTTAAGTGTGTGTGTGTGTGTGTGTACGAGTATAAGCGTGTGTGTGTGTATGAGTATAAGCGTGTATGAGTATGAATATAAGCGTGTATGAGTATAAGGGTGTGTGAGTATGAGTATAAGTATGTGAGTATAAGTGTTTGTTTATGTGGTACTGGCACTTTTAGGTCTGCAAATCTGTTTCAGCCGAAATTGGGCACTCAGGCCCAGCTTCTCTCTGTGGGCAAGCAGGCAGCAGGGTGTCTGTGTGCCGGCCAGGCTGCCCATGTATGTTCTGAGGTCAGCTGAGGTGACCTGCCAGCACTCAGACATTAGACCACAGAGGGTATGTGAGACATCAGGCTTCCTGTCACTAGACACCAGGGACATTTGGGTGCTAGCTGGGGTAAGTCCCATGTGTGACAGTACTGGATGTGCATTGTGGGTGATGGGAATGTCCTGGGTGTGCAATGCAGGTGCTGTGGCATGTCCTTGCTATGCAGTATGGGTGATGGTGCATGTCCTTGGTGTGTGATGTGGGCGATGGGACATGTCCTGGGTGTGCAATGTAGGTGCTGGGGCATGTCCTGGGTGTGAAATGTGGGATTTGGGGCATGTCCTGGTGTGCTGGGGTAAGTCCTGGGTCTGTAGTGTCGGTGCTGAGGCATGTCCTGGGTGTGCAATGTAGGTGTTGAGGCATGTCCTTTGTTCTGATAAGTGTTGGTTCTGCATTGTTGGTTCTGGGGCATGTCCTGGAAATGTATAGAATTCCATTCTCCTTGTGAGTTTAATTTTAATTGTGTTTAATAAAAAAATTTGTATATTTGATAATCCTGACTATGTGCACTATGGAATTTTTTTCAACTTTTTTATATAATCTATGTAGCTTTCTGATACACTATGAGAATTTGGGAGCCTGGTACATCCCTGTGGTTACAGATACATATTGGTGTAACGCAGGTGGTCCAGGTGGCATGAAATTATCATAAATAATAAACAAGAAAGCAAAGCAAGAAGGATACTGAAATGACTAGATGCAGCCCGAATGAGCCTACACATGGGTGAATGGTTACAAGGGGAAGTATTTTTCATTCTTAAGTAATTATTTGGTTCTATCTGACTATATTGAAGACTAAACTAGTAGGATTGTTACAGTTCAGAATGTATAATTACTTGCAGATCTTGTGACAATGCTCAAGATCCATGGCATAGTAAAATAGCTATTAAAAGGTTAGTGCTTAAGGGCATGTTAGTTCAATTCTGAATTAATTGTCAGAGAAATGTTATTACTTACATTTTTTTGTGGGTGACCAGATTTCTCCTTGAGAACAGTTGTAATTCACGTCCATCCTTCAGGATACAAATTATTTAAGTACATCCTTAACTGATGAGACATTTGTTAAAGAGTTGTTTATGTTCACTTTACTGTATCTGAATGTTATTACATGAAATACTAATTTCTATTTTATAACTTTCCAAAAAGAGGGGTGTTCGCTATGTAGCACTTACCATGGAAACTAATGGACTATTTTAATCACTGCTCCACTATTAACTCACTGCTTTAGTTTTCTCTTGTTGTGGCCAGTAAAGCAGGATGAGGTTTCATTTTTCTTATAAAAAAAAAATATATATATAATGCAGAACACATAAGACACAGATGATATGATAAAGTCTGTCACTGTGTATATCCAGTGCAGTCATGCAGTGAACCCTGAATCTGCAACTACCTCTGACATGCAGACTGTTCATCCTGCACATTCTTTGGTGCACTGTCACACAGTCTATTTCTGTAGCTTACAAGAAGTGTTCATATGTATGCACTTAGCTGGTGAGATCAATAGCATTTGCCTGAACACATGATCTTTTGGCGAACATTATTCACATTATTATTTTAGATGGACAAGCAGATTCCATAAAAATGTCAGCCTGCCAATATTTCAATACCATTTTATCTAGCCTCATTCTGAAGCTATGAAATACAGTCAATATTCTAACATAGGTTATAATACAAGTAAATGAACTATTGTTGAAAGCATGGCCTAACCCTTTGATGTGTTTTTGTTTGCATTTGTCATTGCTTTTCATTGCTAAGTCGCCTTGCTGCAAAGAGAGCAGGAATATATAGGAATTTTAGAAGTATGTTATGGTAATAAGAATAATAAGAATGATGATAATAATACATGACACAGTCATGACTCTCCTGGGACATTAAAAGGAAATACAGTCATTTCCCCATGTGAAAACTGAAGCCACAACTGAAGAAAATGATTCTTCTACTTTTTTTTTTTATTAGAGTTCCAAACACAGACCCATTTCCTGAGGTTTGGATCTGGTAAATTGGAGGACATATTCAGTTTAAAGGCAAATCCTTGTTACAGATTATTTAGAGCCAGACACAGTCACTGCACTTGCTAGTTCGCAATGTGGTGAACATATATTTAATGTGTTAAATCATTTTCAAGAGAAGTTTTATTCCTGGTTTACGAGCCTTAATAATTAGTTCTTACAGAGAAGTTTTTTTGTAAGAAGAAGCTGTAATGTTATGGAAACAAGCAATACATACGTCTGCAAATGTTATTGGGTCACCTATGCAATTACAAGGCAAAGAAGGTAAAAAGGGAAATTGAGATAAACAGAGGAAGGAAAATCTTAAAACAAAGATCAGTGGAAAATCTCTAAAAGTGATGTAAGAGAAAGCTAAGGCAGGGATTGGAGTGTGGAGGCTGGAGCAAGGACTATAAAATCTCACAGAACAAGCTCCAAAGCAAGGATTCAACAGAAGGAGGAAACAGCACAGTGAGCAGATATAAAGTTGGAATCTTTTGAATCCCATTCAAGGTAAAGGTTCACTGGGGGATAGAAATGGAGAGTTCTTTACAATCTTTATGCCCAAGTCTTTTCCTTAATGTGGAGCAAATATTTACAACATTCATATTCAGACAAGTTTGTTGTGATTCACCTAGTTTTAACAAACTATGTTAATGATCACGTGTAACAATATTGATATATATGGAATTTGTGTTTATGTTGTTTTTGCAACAACAACAAAAATAACACTGACTTGCCGTACGCATAATGTATTAGATTATGAATATATATTAATGTATTTTTGATAATACATTAGAAATAGTTGTTGATTCATGAAAGATAAATGTGTTTGGTTTTTAATAATGCATATAATAATACAGAATACATATTTAGCTTAGTTTGGTTCACCACATATCCAGTTTCGACAAGAGGTATTCCTCTTTCTGATTTCATGTACATAGACCGATAGAATTTTGTTTATTTGTGAATGCTCAAGTTTTAAGCAATTATCCCGTACAAAGTTAACTTTAGGTCAGGGGTTTTGTCAAACTATATTAGTTTGCACTTGCATATACCATTAACCCATTGTGGATAGAATATGTGTCATATAAATATGAAGAACTCAATTAATTAATTAGTATATTGCAGAAATACAAAAAAATATAATAAGTTTAAATGCTACAGTAGACACTAATAATTTCCCAAACTTTCATATAATTTGCTTCTGTCTACAACATACAAAATGTCTAGGTTATATGTGGAAAAGCAGGTGTAACTTCAATTTCTCTGTGAATTTATGATATTTAAAAAATTCAGCGAACAGTGAAATTGAATAAACATGCTGGATTTGATATGGCTGTGAAATGTTTAATTGCTCAATTCTTTATCAATATCTATTAATATTAGGTCAGGCATGGTCTAGCTGGCCCTTTTTTTGTATTACACACTATAGATAGTCAATAAAACTGAAATGGCAAATGAACTGCAAAATACAGTCATAAATAGATATTAAAGATTAATTTTACCAACTCCGCTTTTAATCCCTGATCTTTGGAGTTCACTTTTGTTAACAGCTTTAGTCAACAGTCCCCAATAGTATTTGTAAACTTTCAGCTACTGTAGGAACATACTCTTGACTTACATAATATTTAGTATAACACACATTCTTAAGGAAAGACTTGTAAACAAATGAAACATAAGATTCTTTTAATCACATCTTGTAATATTTTTATTTTTGCATATTTTATCTAGCATTGCAGTTTTATTGTTTCAAATGTTATACACATCATGTACCATTATCAAATCGCAAAGCAGTAGAAGCAAACACATAATAACAATATCAACTATACAAGACATATGTATCAGCATTTCTTACCTCAACTATCAGGAAGCAACATTGTTTGTGCTTGTTGTACAAAAATCAATTGAGATGTGTAGTAACATCTTCCACATTTATAAAACATTTTGACCATAATCTTCAGCTTTTCAAAATATATGGAATATTAAACTATTTCTTTACTTTTTAAAAGTGCACTTAAAATGACAGTCTTTTTGAAAATTGGCATAGTTTTTTGTTATCTTATCATATTTCAAATAATTTCCATCATCATTAAGTATCCTTTTTAGTAGGTGGTACATTTTATATAGGCATTCTATGTAATATATACTGGGAAACTCTAGAGATGGAGTTGATTAAATCAGTGATCATTGCAGAGTAATTGAATAGAAACATGTTTTTGTGTCTTGTCTGTCTTCTCACTTGCAACTGAGTGCATGCTTTATTATCTTACTAAAAGACCTGCACAGACTAAATCATTCTTAATTGTCTTATACAAATGTTTTCCAGTGCTCACAAAAGTGAAACTCAATTTGAATATTTTGAGAAGGACTTGAGAGATAACATTTATCAATGTTATAATGTAGTAGGCATAAATACAGTTTTAAGAAAGCTGTAATATTATAAATCTGAAAATGATACAAAGGGCAGGTATAAATTGTTGAATGTGATTCTATTCGTTTAGTTTAGTACAAAATGATTGCATTTGATGTTTTTCCATGGCTAACATGATACTATCCTTTTACCTTAAGTCAAAAAATTGCAAAGAGAAAATATATTCAATTTCCTATTGTATAATTGTAACAAAACATTTAAATGAGTGGGTTATTCTACTGTTCTACAGAGAAAATATCCTAAATTGACATTATTTGATACTTGTTTGTAAAGCTGTGTTTAATAGAAATTGATGTAATATATTTTAAACATTTACATTAGGTCAGTTTTAGGTAACATTGCTATTTAAGTTTCCTCATGAGGAACTTTAAATTAAGGGTTTTGTCCCTTATGTTGCTATATACAGCTATTTTTGGCTCTATAGACCAGCAACATGTGACCAAGGAAATCATGTGACATGCGATGTTACAAGACCATGATAGACTGATAATAAGAAAAATATAGAAGGGTATATTACGGAGTTTAACTATGTTAATTTTAGAATGTTGTAATTGACAATGTTCAATCTAATCTATAAGAAAAAAATATTTTGTCGCACAAGTAACTCCACAAATCATTTGAATCCGTTAAATATTACTTCTTATTTTATCCATTCAATTATTGGTCCATGATCAGACCAGTTAATGTTAGTCTTTAGTTTTCAAGCATATTCTAGGGATGTTACAGACATACCTTACATTAACATGCATGGGTGCAGAGCATGTATGTTAAACGAAAATGTACTTAAAGTGAAGCACTGCCTGTGTTTGTCTTTTTTACACAGTCTACAAATGCAGTCTACAATACAAAGGTCTTAATAGACAGGATGTACCTCAGTGGTCGCACAAGGAGAAGCATTGTAGAGTACTGTACTGTGGGGTAGTCTCAGCAGAGACGTCGGTTGCACTGTGGCAATGTCCTTACTCGCTAGTGTCCTTAAAGTGAAGGTCCTTAAAGTGGTGTATGCCTGAACTTTGTCTTACATCCAGGGGATGTTACTTTAATTGTACTCATTTTGTCTACCTTCAGAAACATGAATAGCTGAACTGAATCCAACAGGAAGTGAACCTATGGTGCATTAGCTATCTCAGATACATGTATTTGATACAATTTATGACAATAATGCTTATCAGTCAATAATGCTTTTCTTTTCTAAAAACATTCACATTAATTAAAGCCACTTAACTAATATCTTTAGTCTTTTACTTTTTTTTAGCATTACTGTTTTGTGAAATGAGAACATAAAATGTTTACTAATACATATTACTAATTATAATTAACATGTGAAAACAATAAGTATGAACTGACATAAGCTTATGTTTATTATACTTTATTAAATATCTATTTTTTATTTTCAGTATTGCTGATAATATGATCTTGCATAAATCTACTATATATTAGGTCAACAGTAAGTATCATAGCAGTAAAATTAAGGATAATAAAAGCTTATGAAATTATAGCATTACTTAACAATTACTGCATCAGTATTTTAACAATGTAAAAAATATCCTACTCACCCGGGAAAGTTTTTTCTTTAAAAAAAATAAATAAAAAAGAAATATGAAATAGATTCACTCTAAATGTATGGTATATACATGGGACTCTTCTTCAAGAATTCTAACTTATATCTTGTTGAAACACTTCTGACTAGTAAATATTAATAATCTGTCTAAAGTTTACATAAAGAACACTTAAAAATCAAATAAACACAGTAACTCTGTCACTATTCTATTGATTTATTGAGCCTGTGCATATTTTTAACAGTTGTACTCCACAACGCAATTAATTATTTTGCCTTGGCATTTATGATACTTACATTTTAATTATTTGTAAAGAAATGACTCTGCGTTGATAAGAAGTTTTATTTATTTTTTAAAATATTAAAAATCTTTATTTTAATTTTCATTTAAACATAAAATACATTTAAATAGGATAGAATATTTTGATAAGAGAAGTGTTTTATTAATAACATTCACAGGTAATTTCTGATAAGAAATACATTACCTGAATTAATTGGGGGAAAAACAAAGTGTTACATTAACTCCTTGGTGACCATATTTTTTAGCAATATATTACCCTTAACACTTCTGCAGTGTTTGTGTTTAGCTGTAATTTTCCTACCATTATTTTTATTGTAACATATAATTTACTGTAAAACCAATAAAAATATAAGATGGAAAATGTAAAAAAACAAACATGTTTTAACTTACTTGAAAAATCTTTTGCACTTCTACAAAAGCTAATGAACAAACCTACTAAATATATTCAAATATGTGTCCTGATGTTTTTATGTTTTTCTGTTTATAGGGCAACTAGCACATTGATTTTTCATAACAATTTTCTCTCCAGAATTATCTATAGAGACATTGTATCCCTAACCCTAGCCTAACCCCAACCATAGCCCTAGTCTGAAGGCTAGAATTAAAAAACACAAGTTTATTATTTATTTTATTTACTTTGATGTTGCTGACTGCCTCTAGAGGCAGTGCAGCAACACTGCAAGAGCAACGGAAGAGATCAATGATTGCCAACAGCAGGACAACACCATGTTTGAAAAGCATGCTGCCTTGACACTAATGGTATCATGTTGTGACTGTGATAGTAGGACACCCGGGCCATAATCACACTGTAGCCCAGTTATTTCTCGTTGCACCCTGCCTGGAACAAAGAAAAGGAAATATGATGGTTTTGATCACTAAGAAAAATTCGCAGATCTCAATCTGTCATTCGAGTATTCAATGAAGCACATTTGTCTACCTGTTTTTCATTATGGGATAACCAGATAGTGAATGAAATGTGCTATATGCTTAGCATGCTGGGATAATCATGAATTGTGATCTGTTGAAGTTCAAATCAGAGCTGAATGGGCTATATTCAATTAAAATAGCAGAATGGAAGAAAACTCTGGCTGAGCCATTTGCAAAAACTTATTTGGTTTTTGATTTAGCTACTTAGTCTTTTACAAATTACGATAGTAAACATAGATGAAAAGGATCATTCTTTGTAATTGTGTCACTGCTACCTACTCTCTAAAATCTTGGAGAAATGTGCCCCTGAGCATTATCAATAATCAAACATTGCTTCAATCTGTTTTTTGTTTGAATCACTTCACAGTTATTGCCTTCTTAACCCCTTAGTGACAAGACATTTTCACCTTGACTTTCCCTTGGTGACAATGGCTGTTTTGACATTTCTGGGGTGTTTGTGTTTAGCTGCAATTTTCTTTTTTCTCAGATACTGTACCCACACAAATTATATGTTGTTTTTATCGTCATAAGAAGGGCTTTCATTAAATACCGTTATGTTCATCATATCTTCTAATTTACTACAAAAACAATCATAAAATATGATGAAAAATTATGAAAAAACACTTTTTCTAACTTTGACCTAAAATATAATTTAGACAAATACAATCATGAAAAAAGACCCCATCTAAATAGTTTCTAAATGTTGTTCAGAAATATGCATGTTTCCATATTTTTCCGTATTTTTTTGCGAGTTATGGGGCAAAAACCAAAAATAGTGTTGTTTTTTTCTTATATTGACTTTTTGACCCCAACCAGAACCAAAAATGTAACCTTAACACTAAATTTAACCCCAACTCTAACCCTTATGCTATCCCTTAATATATTTTAATTTAATTTTAACCCTATCCCTTATGCTAAAAATTATTTAATTTTAATCCTATAGGCTAATCTAACTATATAACCAGTTTTTAATTAATCAAATATTTATTTTACTTTTTTTCCATTGCTATGCTACTTAACTACCACTAGGGGCAGTCAAGTAGCATATTCAGAGTGATGGAAGTGAAGTTACTTTCACTTTCGAAGCTCAGACCGCCAGAGGGCATAGCCATATTGACGGAGCCTGTTGCCCCGTCAATATGGCTCCCACGATCGCTCCGTGGTGTGATCGTGTGTGCCCCAGAATAGAAATTTTGGTGCTGGCTATTGCCTCAACGTCAAGGCAATAGACCAGCACCGTTAAAGCGGTTTTCGCGATTGTTGATCGCGAAAAATGCTTGATTCTCCACAGGACGTGCCAGGCACGTTCTTTGTCGTTAAGGGAGTTTCTCCCAGGACGTACCTGACATGTCCTTTGTCAGCAAGGGGTTAAAAGTAAGCAATGATATCCAATGTAGCATGTAGAGAAGTGAGCTTATTGGAGCAGTTTTCATAGACCATGTAAATGCTTTTGACACAATTGATCATGATCTTCTACTAAAAAACTAAAATGCTCCAGTATACATGAACGTTCCAATCCTATCTGATATCCTTAATTTGTGTCCGTTTCTACCTTTTCATTGCCGAATAAGTGCAAGGATCCATCCTCGGGGTCCATCCTGCTATATATAAATGATCTTCAGTGTGCAATACTACAAATGTGCATATGTATGCTAATGACACCATCATTTATACGAGCAATATCAATGGAAACCACACTGCAGGATCAGTTTAAGGTTTGAAAGTGGATAGCTAGCAACAAACTGTGCTGAAAATATTAAGCTGGTAAACTTCACACACTGTATAATGTGGCTTGCCGATTTGTCTTGTGCAGTTATAATATGCATCACTGTGAAATGTTCAAAGAGCTAAACTGGATGATGCTTGCCTCCAGGTGCGCTCTCCACCTAGCTTGCCTATTGCACAACCACCATTCTCTGGAAAGCGCCCCTCTACCTGAACAGAATGCTACCTCTTACTCCCCAGGCATCCAACAATCTCAGATCCAGCCCTTTATTCACTGCCCTTGTACAAAAAGGGAGCAGGTCAAGGTGTAATCTCTTTCAGAGCTCCTCATAAGTGGAATAGCCATCAAATCCTCCACTAATCTAAAAATCCCTGAAAATGAGCATTTCCAACTTTAAACACATATTTTCGAAAAGTCTCTTTAAACTTAACACTTTAAGGAAGCTTATTACTCATCCCACTATAATACCTATTGATTAACCTATAGCCAATCCCACCTAACTCACACTTTCCTCAAATAATCTCTGTCCAAATCCACCTATCTCCAACCATCCCTAATACTGTTACTATGACGACCTTCCTCTTGACCGCTTCACTCCCTTACTTAGCTGTCTAATTTTCCCCACTCCATCTAGATTGCACGCTGTCAAGCAAGGTTCTCTGCCTCATGTATCAGTCTTTTCTTGTTCATCTAACTTAGTATGTAGTCCCCCACTATGTTCTGTACCAAGCACTACTTAAATTGTTGGCGCAACATACAAATAACTGTTATTACAATATATATATATATATATATATATATATATATAGCACATGTTTGTTGTTTTCTTTCTATATTTATTTGTATCAATAATTGTATACCTTATATGTTCTCTCCCCAACTTTCCAGTATAAATTCGTATGTATGCATCTATTATTATTATTTTGTTGCTATAAATGTGAAACTCTGTATAATATCTTTCCGGACTTGGTCCCCAGAACATACTTGAGAAATTCCAATTGAAGTATTCTCCTGCTACAACACTTTTTAAATAAATAAAATAAAAATAAATGTTACCATCAGAAGCAAGTCTTTGTGTGTGCAAGACTCCCAGTTATCCCATGTTATTAGGAGATTATAAAATAATTATTTTCCTTAGAGTTAAATTATAATGACATCACTTTTGGTCAACTTGGCAGTAGCCATTTCAGATGTACCAATGTACAGTACTATTGTACATAAAAATATATGTAAACATTTGAGGTTTTGGCCTTTTTCCCCCTTTTTTGTTTTATTTTCAAGACAAGCATATTGTGGTTGGCTCATTTCTGCCTGAGTCATTCTTTTTACAGTAAATGGGGATTCATTAACTTGTCAGATGAAAAAATTGAGGGAGACTGGTAATGTTCTTTGTTTGGTCTTCAGGAAATGGGTCACAAGACAATGCTGAGTATTTGTACAAGAAATGTGTATTTTACTTTTTCACAATTCCAGGTGGTAGTATTTGAATATTAAAGCAAAATACCACCTGCTTTTCAGTATAATTTTAATGTTACATACTAATGAAAAAAAATGGTAGGACAAGTGAATACCAAATTTTGAAACTTCTGATGTACAGTGTAAGAAAATTAATAGGCCTAAAAACAGTGTAATATTATATATATATATATATATATATATATATATATATATATATATATATATATATATATATATATTAGCTAGTTAGTTGGTTAGTTTGTTAGTTAGATATTAACTAGCAATTATTATTATTTTGACCTGGTAGGCAAACAAGCAAAATTCCTATTCCTCCAGTCATGATATTCTTCTTCTTCATGGTATTATTTTCAATCTTTCATATTAATTTTTGACATTTTGTTTGATTATTGGATTACATGTCATAAATCTCCTTCCTTTGCTTTAACTCAGACTCTTCCTGATTGCGAGTACTTATCTTTAAACCAACAATATAGACCTTTCCGAATCAAGGTGTGTGACAGACTTCATAATGTCAGTTTACCATCTAGCTGTTAATTTACCAGCAGACAGGTAAAAAGTTGTCATGAGGTCTCAGTTAAGTCTATGGAGGCAAGAGCATGGGCAGTATTTTTTGGAAGAAAAGGATGGCAATTGCCAACCCAACTTGTGTGTTGAATATGGAATTCCATTCATCAGGGTTGTCTCTAATCTCAATTTATATCACAAACACAGAGGACGGCATTTGAAAACAGAAAATATATCACATAATAATACATGCAACAACATGTGTTTAACCCCTTTGTGATGCATGGTGCTAGGGTCCCAGAATACGCAAGCACCAAAACTCTTCTTTTTGTTCCTGGCCACCGATCATCTTGTGGTAGCCAGGGACACAATGACCTTGTTAAAAAATTGCTAGACCTTGTGATGTCACATGTCACTCAAAGTGGCCTCATCTGACAGATGAGATCCCGCTGCAAGTCCCTATACAAACACAGAGTGACAATATGGCCACACAGAATTATAGATTTCACAGACTGATTATTCAGTTTTCCAAAGTAATTTAGGTAAAAAACATATGCTCCACAATTGAAATACCTACATTTAATATTTGTCTATATCATAACTTTACAGCACTTTTCTCCATGAGAGGTTCAAAACACTTCAAAATACAAATATGCATACAGAGAATTGAAAATGTTAGTCAACAATATTGAATGAATGTCAGGTAAAAGAGGTAAAGCTAAAGTCTGTTATGATGTTTCGTCTATGATTGTATGAGGCAGAAAGTTCCAGAGAGTGAAGTCATGTCTAAATGCCTGGAAAAAAGCTGGTCACTATCAGTAATAAAATGCAAATAACATAGAAGTTAGGTTAGATTCTTGTAATAAACCACATGTTAATGCTATTGTTGCAGGGAAGTGCATATGCACATTGTACATATTAATGCAAGATGTTTTAGCAGATAGAATGATGCACATTTTAAGACTAGTATGTGTTCTTAAACCTCTTCTGTTATGAGCTTCAAAGCCTCCTTTACTGTAGCTTTTCCATGTTGTTATTAATTTGTATTATGCCTACTTATGGCAGAAAAATGTTCTCCTGTCTGTTTTGCTATATCTGTGTTTCATTTGGAACAGCAACAAAGACATGACACACTGTAAACTATGGGTAAAAGCCATAAATAAGTCTACATCTTAGACAAGAGATATAATCTAATGTAAACTACCCAGGAATATAATACAGATATAATATAGCTCAGGAAGCCAAGCCATGACTGGTAATATAAGCTGCCAACATGTGAAGTCCAGATATGGCTCAAATAACCTGATAAAGGATGTTTTTGCTTCTTTCTATTTTCCTTGATGGAAATCTATCACTTAAAATGAACTTATTTTGTAACTGACAGTTGTCTTTTAAGACAGAACAGATCTTCAGGATTTATTTTTTTCAAACTAAGAGGTAGTACAACATACGGCATGAATTCATACTTTGTCCTAAGAACACATAAATACCTATTTAATAAACGTGAAGCAAGTGGAATGATAAATGTTTTTTTCCTCTCCCAGACATATTTAGAAATCCTCCGACAGCTTCTAAAGTCTGTAACGTGGGATGGATTGCAGACAGACAGACGAGGTTTACCCATGTAGCCATAGCTATTATCGAAGAAGTCAGAAGAGGTCACAAGTTAGGGTCTCCCCAAAAATACCTTAAATAGCACTAAGTACTAAAAATATACATTTCCCCCTGCATCACCTTTAACCTCAGCATTTTGTTTTGGGCACCAGTGTGAGGAAATCAGAGGCAGAAAATGATACACCTTCTAAAATCTCCACTCGTCTAATTTCAACCGCTTAATCAAGTGTCTTTTGTAAGGCAGGTGCTAAAGTTTATTTTTGTTAGTATACCATATCCTATTTTTAGAAATTTGGTCTTTGGGATGAATAAACCCAAGCAAGCACATTAAGCCATATTAAATGTGTGTATTTAGGCTGCCCATTTATTTTTACATTCTCACGTCCAAATAATCAGGATGTGGTTATCGGAGAAATGATAGAGACTCTTTATACTTCCACATGCATTCGGCCATAATGTAACTATTCACGCATGTTCTATTGTAGGAGTAGTGAGAGCCTAGTTTTTAGTAAAATACACTAAAGACACAAAATGAAACAGACCACACTTTCATGAGTTTTTTTACATAAGGAAAACGTCATGTTCAATAACATTACAACGCATACTAACATTCTACAGTATCTTTTCTATCTCCCTTACAATAAACTATATATGTGTTTAAGTAAGAAAGAGAGAGAAAAAATGAAAAAGAGAATAATACAAGGATTCTGTGTACAATAAGATTTAATAGTAGAACAAAATAAAGTATGCAATTGCTAAACCATATGAAGTGGTAAATTCAGATGAGATGAGTAAATAAACAATCCAATTATTGATGCAAGAAGCAAAATCCCACAGAACAAAATCCAGTGGCTTACACCTCAAATATTGTGGTGTTCTTTTGCACTGTATTGCATCATTTCTTAAGATTTAATATCAACTGACTAAAAGTCACAAACAAACTAATAGTGCCTGTTTCCTGTAATTTTATGCCCCACTTGGAATCTCACACTGGCCGACATTCACTAAAAATGATTAGAATACGCATTGAGCTGAGAAGAAAATTTCACCTTTAAAATGTCAACTTAATTGTGCCTAATGTGTTGTTAAATCAGTGACAGCCAATAGAGCTCTTCTAGCAGGGGAAACAGGTTTTTTTAGGCCTAATTATTCTCAGTTCACGTGTCACTTTTTACTGCCCCCACATCGCAGGCAAAACAAACTTGCATAGGTAACAATAACAAGTAACTTCCTTGTGTAAGTGAATGGATTTGTACCACTTGGTATCTATAAGATATTATATTTCTCTGTTATAGGAACGTAAGTTCAAATGAGTTTGTATGTGAGGGACGTCTTTGCTTCTCTCCCCCACAAAGTATACTGTATCACGGAAAAGAGAACAAAATGCTAGTTAACCCCTTCCCGACCTTATGACGAGTTAACTCGTCATAAGAGCCGCAGCGTTAGCGACCTTATGACGAGTTAACTCGTCATGCAGTCTAGCCGGCGGTGCGCTCCGTGGGCACCGCCAGCTAGTCTGCAACGAGTCCAGGACTAAGCCTCGTACCCGAGGCAAAGCTCCTGGACCCGATCGGTCAGTTTCCGGGCATGTGATCGCGGTGATTTAGTCATCACCGCGATAACATGCAAATTAGATGGCAAAGTCAGTGTGTTCACACACTGACTTTGCCTCTAATTCACTCCCTGTGCTTCACATTCTTATAGTGAAGCACAGAGAGTGACCTGTAAGTAAAAATAAATTAATTACATACACATAGGTAAAAAAAAATAAAAAAATTAAAATTAACCCTTTCATTGCTGATCACAGTTTTTAACTGTGATCAGTTTCCTTCCACTTTATGGCCCTCATTTAGTTTTTTTTTTACAGATTTTTTTATTTTTACAATTTATAACGTTTTTTTGAATAAATAAAGGTAATTTTAATATATTTATTTAATAAAATTTAACCCCTGCATGCCTGATGCATGATTTTTACTGATCTGACATCGCACTCTTCAGAGTTTTTTTCTGTCTTTTTTGTTATGGGGGGTTTGGGAACCAATATTTTTCTTTTTTATTAGTTAGTTAATTAGGGGGGATAAGTGGGTTAGTGTTGCACTAGTTATGTAGCTTATTATTGGGAAAATAATGGGGAAAAACTTTTTTTCCTCAAAAATTTCCTCTTTTATATGTATTTTTTAATACTAAAATGTAAATCATTTTTATGTATAGGGTATCAAAAGAAAGCTCTAACTGTCCTCTAAAAAACAACATATAACTTGTATGGGTACGTTAAATGAGAGAGAGGAAATTTATGTTTCAAAAACCGCGTTTTAAAAATTGAAAAACGCTCTGGTCCTTGGCCCAGGAAAATCCCTGGTCCTTAAAGGGTTAATGTAGAGAAGAAATATTATTCTTTGTAGAGGATTTGGACTTGTTTCTCTAGCCTACAAGAGAATGTTCAACCATGTATTATAATTATAACATTATTAAAAATGTTGTTCCCTCCTGCTTTTATCAAGCACAAATGTGTATGTCTGTTTTAGTAGACACACAAGAATATGGCAGTAGTAACAAGAATGAACAACTACCCACTGCCTGATCATATTATATTGACACAAATGTCTGACCAATAGCTCAATAAGGAAACCCGTTTTTGTCCTGTCTGCATTGATATGCTTTTCAATGCCATGTATATCATAACAAGGATTGTATGTTTTACAGATGCTGGAATGGAGTCATTTGAGTGTGTGTCTTGTCCTTGCTGTCTCTCTGATACAGTGGACTGCTGGGAAGGCGATTCACTCTGCGGCTTCTACAGAGGTATGTAAGTAACACTTAACATGCCTACACTGCTAAAAACAGTCTACCTATCAACTAACCAGAAGGATATTATAATATTATTTCAGAAAAAAATGAAAAATGCACTATTGACCGGTTTCAATTTATTTGTAATTTAATAATTTTCTACACACAGCAGAATGGTCTTTCAAAAATGTAGGTTTAAGAGCATGTGTAACATAATTGTTACTAGAAAAATGATTTACAAGATATATAATTTGATATTTTTTTCTAATAAATATTGTACACATCATCTATCTACTTTAAAGTTTTTGCTCAGGTAAGAAAAATATCAGATTTTGATGAAACACTGATCACTGAGTAAATGCTCAGCTAGCAAAATCTTCATGATACATTTAGAATGTATTTACTACTAGCTTGGCATAACTCCTCATCATGTCAGTGTGCGAGGAGTGTGCAAAACATATTCACTATTCAGCAAGCAGTTCTGAGAATTTCACATAAATTCCAATTTACTCAACAAACGTTCAACATCATAGTTCATAAACTTTGTTCAACTCACCCCGGTCCAGTGTAGTATTGATTCAGAGTTTAGCCCTTGAGTTTTGTAGATTAGTGAATATTAGATTTTTTTTTAATGATCTTTTCACATTTGTACTCAAACTAGAGTCCATTGGCATTAGGCACCACTGACAGTCTTTATAAAATAATAATACAACTGTAGAATGTTGGCATCTCTCGACTCACCTTATAAACTCCTATTTCTGCCAAATATATTTTGCAAACCGTTTGATTGCAGGTTTTTCAGCCTACTTCTTAAACAACCATATTTTTTATTGGTGCATGCCTCTCTGTATAGCCATATTTTTATGAACTCATGGCACAGCCTCTCATAACCATGTCCAGCACTGGCTAAATGTTTCTCCTGGAGGTCTTTATTATTGAGGGTATTATTCATTGTTTTTGGAGAATGCAATCTGTATTTCATTTTACAGTCTTTTGACTCTCCAATTGTTTTGGATGTGGGTTCACAGTCAGTATCCAATGAAGAGAAGTCAGCAGCAGACTTGGCGGCTAAGCTCATGCTTCTAGACGAGCTTGTCTCTCTGGAGAATGATGTAATTGAGACCAAGAAGAAAAGAAGCTTTCCTGGCTTTGGGTCTCCGCTTGACAGGCTTTCAGCTGGATCTATTGAATTAAAAGGAAAACAGAGGTGAGTTTACTCTAATATTCTATTTAACCCCTTTTGACACATCTCTCTCTCTCTCTCTCTCTCTCTCTCTCTCTCTCTCTCTCTCTCTCTCTCTCTCTCTATCTCTCTCTCTCTCTCTCTCTCTCTCTCTCTCTCTCTCTCTCTCTCTCTCTCTCTCTCTCTCTCTCTCTCTCTCACTAGTTGAATTTATACTTATATGGACTTAATATTATATTCAACTATTTTCATATGAAATAAACATGTTATTGAAGAGTTGCATTTCTTGTTTTTATTCCCTTTTTCTGCACACACATTGCACCTAAAGGACTTAACACAGCCCCATAGAGTAGGCACAGTACTTGGCTTGCACTCATATTGCACCCACACAATTTGTCATGCCACATAGTCAATTTGCCTCACAGACAATACCACAGTGTCAATTTTTTCCCACTGAACTGCACCTGCAGAAGAACCCACATTGTCACTTTTACCCAAAGTACATGTTATTTTTCCCCACAGAACATGCCACAGCATCACTTTGCCAATCAAAATAAGCCACTGTCAGGTACCAATTAACATGCCACAGTCACTTTGTCATTAACATATGCAAGAACCAGTTTGCCTATAAAAATTTGCCACCGTTTGTCCATTAAATATGCCACAGTTTGCACATTAATATGCCAGTATTAATTTGCCATTAATATGCCAGTATTATTGTGTCATTCAAATGCCAATGTTATTGTGCCATTAAGATGCCAAAACTAATTTGTCCATTAAGATGCCAGTATTATTGTGCCATTAAGATGTCATTTTTATTGTGCCATTAAGATGTCACAGCCTATTTGCTCATTCAGATGCCAGTATTATTGTGCCATTCAGAAGCCAGTAGTATTGTGCCATTCGAATGCCACAGCCAATTTGCCCATTAAGATGCCACAGTTAGGTTTTTCTTTAATAATATGCAAATGTTAATGTGCTCACTATATATCCCCCTCCTTCCCCCCACCTCCCCCATTCCCCAGTACTCCCTTCCTAGCTGCTCCAGACGTCTCCTCCGTGCAGTCTTGTGGCAATGATCTTCTTTTTTTTTTGTCAGCCGCACCATCCCGGATATTAAAAAAAAAGTTCAGCAGCGTGATGCGCTGTGAATAGGACACACGAGGGCAGGGGGCCCACGGGGTAGCTGCTTTGGGCCCCCAGGAGTAATGGGGCCCGGGGCAGCTGCCCTTTTTGCCCCACGTTAAAGACAGCCCTGCATACGATCACATTCGCGGTGATCGTATGCGTGCGGGGGGGGGGGGGGGGCTTATGGCACTCTCAGAGGCTGCTTCAGATTCGAAGCAGCCTCTGGGAATAGCTACAGAACGCTACATGAAAATGGAGGACGTATATATACGTCCTCATGGTCCTAAAGGACCATGCTTTTCAGGACGTATATATATGTCCACATGCGTTAAGGGGTTAATATAGTGAACAGGGGATGAGATCCATTTATCCAAAGTACACACTAAATGTGTTTGGGAATGGAATTTATCCAAAGTACACACCATATGCACTACACAGGATCCATGGATCACTTTTACACTTCAAAGGGTCAATTCTGTTTCTACAATTTAAATAGCCATTAAACTTTTTTTTTCACTTGTGACAAAAAATATATAATTGTCCTATAAGTAAAGGTAATGTATAACGACTACACCACTTTTATATGGAGAAATATTCGACCACTGCAAACAGGTTTACAGATTCCCCTTGAATTGGAGAATGTTTTCAACTTGACTACTTTGGCCTTAACCCCTTCACGTCGGATGGTGTGTGACGTCACTTTTTTCAGTAAAATGTAGCTGACACTCACTTTGAGCATCGGCTACATTTTCTATGTCAGAGTGAAGCCACTCAAAGTGGCGTCACCTGACAGTGTGGACACTGCTGCAAATTCCTGCAGCGGAATTCGCACACAGCTCATCGCGGGTAGGATGTTCGATGTAATCTTACTAGACTCTGGGCACTAAAAAGTAGGACGGCATAGAACGTCCTACAGGTGGAAGGTGTTAAGTTTGAAATTTCCTTGTTAATTACCTGCATTTCCCTCTTTAATGAACAAAGCCCTATAGTAAGATATTACAAGACCTGTTAAAATCTTAGAAATTGTAGTGAAGAAAGAAAAAATGGCTTCAAGACAAATTTGGCTCTTTAGTATTTGTTTTTATCTAAACATTATCTGTTTATCTGTTGCAGGATATGGTATTCAATGACTTATATAAATTACTGCATGTCATTGACTAGATCCAATTCAGATTGCACTGAAATAATGAAAACAGAAAACATGTAAATACACATTGTATTACTGTATTACTTTAAATTCCACCACTCTCCCTTTTCTGCTTCAAGCTGTACTGCTTTGGCAGACTTGCAGATGTTTAAGAGCCTAAGTACTCTGGCTGGATTTCCTTTTTGCCTCTTGAACTCAATAAATTGTGTTTTTCCAATGTCAATAAATCTTTGGCATCAGCAAGGCTAGAAATTGAGCTGCAGCAATTATAAATCACCACCAGAGGGAGATCACATGCTGCAATGGTTTTACCTCAGTCATGTTACTTTGAGTCATAATCATCCTATAAAATAATAGAATGCTTTATATTTTGTAACGAATAATGTCTGTATGACACACAAATTTGTACTTTGGCTTTCCTGACCTTCCTAGCATCTTATAAGTTCTTTGTTATCACCGTGAAAAATAGTACTCTGAACACTATCAGAAAGAAACATGGAAACATAGCTCAGTTATTAAATAATATAATATGCTGTTAGAGCATATGGGCAAACGAACAGTCATATCTTCCATGTGCTCCACACATAGATGAATACAGGATTAAAAGACTTTGTGAGACCTCCAGACAACATGGGCTACAAATATCTTTTTTTAAATGGTCAAACCAAAATAAATTACCACGCCAGACATTTGAACTCTATCATCTTGACCGGCTAAAACTGCAGCCTTACCTAATTATGCCTATAGTGACTCTGAGGACTCTAAATTAGCTAAATTAGCCTTGCAACACCACAACTGGCTGCAGCTCAGATGCCGCATCAGTGACGAAATGAGGCATCAAGGAGATATTCTTTGAACTCCAGTCTGTGCTAAAGATCTCACCAAGGTCCAGTCAGACAGAACAACCCTGAAAAATGAGGTCAACTTTTTGTTAAATGTAAATACCACCATGGAGCTGCAACAGCATAAGACAGGAGACCAGACAGGCCTCATAGCACAGTAGTTGGAAACACTGGACTCAAGACTCTGGACTGGCAGTTGAATATACAAATCCAACGTATACTGGAGGCAGTTGGGTCCACTCCTACCTCACCAGGCTAACTATATTATTCATATTCTCAATGTGATTTCTAAACCCACTGAACTTTGATTCTGTGGATCCACAAAAGCAGGATACACTGCCCATAAATTCACAAAACTATATATATATATATATATATATATATATATATATATATATATATGTGTGTGTGTGTGTGTGTGAGTGTGTGTACTGCCAAATAAAAATATAATTAAAAAAACACACAGTAAAATTCAACCTTCCTAAAATAAACATGTATTAAACCAGAGATTACAAGTCGTTAAACATGTTGACAAAGTTTTTATGTACTAATTGCCTTCTCCTGGACATAAAAGCAGGCCTCAGGAATCGATCTAATTTACTCTCATTATTTCTCTTTTTCTCTTACCAACTCTTCTTTTTTTCTTTTACATTATTTTGTTTGATGTGATTTCTTGTGATATAAGTGCTAAAAACATCTACAATGTACTCTTTCTTGCAATGTTTCTTCTATTAAAAAAAACCTAATAAGAACTGAATTAACAGAAACAAAACATTAAGAAAAACATAATTTTGGTGTTTTGAGTATTTTTAAACCAATCTAATGCAAAGATGCTGGAAATAAGGATTTAGTGACCTTGTGCTTTATCTGTTGCAAGTCAAAACAGATGCACATCTTACTTTGTTTTATCTAGATATGTTTACAGGAGGCTGTTTTAGTCGAGAAGAATCTCCCTACATTCTAACCAGATGTGCCATTCACAGGCAGGTAAATCAAGTTAAAATTGTAGGCACACATAATCATTATAATCATTAATAATGAAGAATTTTGTCAACAAGTTACAACTCTCAGTACCAACCCTTAACATGAGATAACCATATTCACGAGTCATTTTAAAATAGCACATATATTGATGGAACCTACTTTAACCCCTTTATCATTTGACCAGTTATAAATTATATTGAAGATCTTATCATCAATCATACTCATGTCGAACCTGAATCTGAATCTTGAGAGCTATAAGTGAAATTTACCATGTAGAGAATGAGATTCCAAAAACTGTTATACTGTCTGATTTGCACATATCTGGTGGATAACACACACAGATGTTTCTGTGATTTCTTCTGTAAGCAGCCAACTTCAGTGTCAGCATGAATATTTTATTTTTCCAGGGTTGACTGCAAGAAGGAGCCAGGCACTTGAGGATACTTTCCAAACAATAACAGTTTTATTTCAATATATCCATAATGTAAAGGTTCATGGAAAGATGAAAAAACAAACTGTGCTAGAACTTAACGTATTTTGCACTTTACTCGGCTTATGAATAAGGCACACAACTCATTAAGTTCTACCACAGCTTGTTTTTTTCCCCTTCGCATGAACCTGTACATTATGGATATATTGAAATACAACTGTTATTGTTTGGCAAGAAGTATCTTTCCTTGATTTCATCACCCGGTTGTGCACTCAGAAAAACTATAAGGGTGAGAGGTACCTTATAGTCTCCTTTTCGGTTATTCTGTGAGGTCCTCCCAGCTGGTTTGAATTGTGATTTTGTATCTAGTATTTGAAGGTCATTAAGCTTTGCAAGAGGAAAGTCAATATTATTGCATAGGTAGAAGATGAGAGACTGGCAAATCCTTGTTTAGTTTTTCCGTCAATCAGAACTATCCCGGTACAACCTGACCCTGTTAAACTTTGACTGCTTAGTAGTTGTTGCAGTTTTGTTTCATATTGCTTTTCATGCTTTCATGTGAAGGGGTAATGATCAAATATCATTCATTCAGTAAAAGCTGTACGTGCCATCAGCTACATCTATTTTAGTTGTTTTATTAGCAACCCATTGCAGAGCTCAATACCACTAAACGATACTAATGCCTAAGTAGCTTTCTATTCCAAATTTTAATAATGCTGTTGATTAAATGGCTTTGTTGATGTGATTGTATGGTTTCAGGCACTACACAAGTGAGCACCAGTTTTTGTAGTGCACAGAAAATACTGTGTGTTCCATTTTCACACTTGAGACTGCTTTTACTACACCATATGAAGTGTCTACTAAGATGGATCAATGTTAAGCTGTTCCACTTCCTTCAAGTTATCCAATGTAGTCAATTTAAGAGTGTCCTAGAACATGTCCTATTTTCATATGCCCTAATTACTTTTGATTCCCAATGGAGCACATTTGAATTATTTTTCTTTCACCACAGTGACTTGTTCACCCGTCTCTGGTATAATTTCAGTCTTTGTGACTTATTTGTTTGTGAACCCATCAGACAAGGTTAAATAGCACTGGGTCCAAAGACTATATGAAGCAGAACTTGACACCTTGTCTGCTTCTTAATTGCTGCCTATTTTGAAGCGTGCATGTCCGTGCCTGCGAACATATGATACGCTATGACACACTAAATTAGTTTGCCATGAATCATCAATCTACTTTGATGCCAAATTGGAATCCAGGTTAGCAAATCTATTAGCATGTTTTGCTGTCTCTTTGTAGATGTAGCAGATGCCAGTTGCATTCTTTAACACAATCTCTAAAGCTTCTAAATCAGCCAGTCAGTTCCTTCTTCTTGGACGACCTGATCCACTGTTGGATTTTATCTTACTATCTGCCTATCCTCCCAAGAGTGCTGTAAGCCAGCCATATACATATTACTCTTTGTTTCATTCACGTTTAACCAGTAGCTTAACATGCTTAGATTTTTAAATTGATTTCTTCACATTTAATCTTTTTATCCCTTCCTGCAGGGCGATATGATAATTTTACACTCATTTTATACAGTTCGATAAAAGAAAGAATTACTTGAAAGAAAAGATTACTCCTGCACATATTTAGATCTTTGTCTTTATTACATTTGATAGGATGGCTTGCTTAAACAATTCGCTAGAGAATTGTATTTTCTCTGGTCTTAAAATATACTACAGAAAGACTTCTAAGCAACATAAGAATGACTTGAATGTATAGATATAGAAAACATAAACATTAATATTCAGATTGCACAGACTAGCACTTCTAGCATGTTAACTCCTTAACCCATCTGGACGTATATATACGTCCTGCAAAGCATGGTCCTTGAGGATGCTCCTCCAATGCCCAGCAGAGAGCGACGGAAATGATAAAAAAAAAAAAAGTCTTCCGTTTCTCTGAAACTGTTGCTTGACTGCTCCTAGAGGCAGTCAGCAACATTCCAGTGAGAAAAAAGGAGGGAAAAAAGCTAACCTAGATCCAGGGTTAGGGTTACAATTAGGGTTATGGTTAGGGTTACATGTGGGTTAGAGTTAGAATTGAGTTTAGTGCAAGGGTTAGATTTAGGGGTAGGGGTAGATTTAGGGTTATGGTTCAATTTTGGGTTAGGGTCAAAAGGTCACTGTAAGATGGTAAGGAAACAACCAAATTGCTGGGAAAAAAAGTGGCAGTGACAGCGCACAGCTCCTGGACACTTATAGCTAATTAGTATAAAACAAGCTGTGTAAATATCATAGGTGGCAAATATGGCAAATCAAATAGCTGACAATGCTTAATATATATATATTCCACCTTATGTGATCATACGTGATATGGTGAAAATAAAAATAAATAGAAGTGCATATATGCAAGTGCACAAAACAAATGTAATATACTTGCTGCAGGTATTCACGATTATAAACCTGTAACAAAAGGTAGAAACACAAAATAGTGCAAGTATGAACTATATAAAGGTTTTTGGTACAGCCCAAGGTAATAAATGGACTCACAAAATTAGCTCCCAACGACTCAGGAGCTAGGTATCAGCATGAAAAATCATATACTTGCCCCCTCCTGGGATAGCTGCTTTCCAATAAACGGGAAGATTCTTCTCCAGTACAATGTATCCTTTAATAGTTAAAAAACTTGCATATATGCACTTCTATTTATTTTTATTTTCACCATATCACGTATGATCACATAAGGTGGAATATATATATATTAAGCATTGTCAGCTATTTGATTCTCTTTGCCATATTTGCCACCTATGATATTTACACAGCTTGTTTTATACTAATTAGCTATAAGTGTCCAGGAGCTGTGCGCTGTCACTGCCACTTGTTTTCTCACTTGTTAAACAGCCCTAGAAGTTATTGTCACTCTAGTTTCAGCTGCCGGTCCCAAGTGGACACAATCACGTATTTCAGTTATCACAATATTTGTTTGATTGTAGCACTTGCATTTGTTTGCTCATCCACACCACTGTTCTAGATTGCTAGGAAAAAAACACAGAAAAACATGGAAACATTGGTATTTCTAAACTCAGGACAAATATTAGAAACTATATAGATGGGGTCTTTTTTACTGTTTGTAACTCTATAAATAAAATTAGGTCAAAGTTAGAAAAAGTGTTTTTTGGGCATATTTTCATCATATTTTATATATTTTTAATAGTAAATTATATCATGTGATGATCAAAAGGTAGCCCCATCTGTCCTTTAAAAAATTATATATAATTTGTGTGGTGTACTGAACATGAAGAAAGAAATCACAGTTAAGCAAACGTTTGACAAAAATAATGGAATTCTGGTCTTCAAGGCATTTCAAATGCCGCATAGAACTGTCAGTAAGGGGTTAAATCCAAAAGCTAGCTAACATTACTTGTATGCTTAACCCCTTCGCGACCGATGACGGTCCTGGACCGTCATAGGGAAATCTCCCTTCGTGACCGATGACAGTCCAGGACCGTCATGCAGATCCGATCGCGGTATGCACGCTGGCATACCGCGATCACGCTAACAAAGACATGGCTGAGTGTCTCGATACCGAAACACTTCAGCCATGTCGGTTGAGGACCCCCCAGAAACATCCGGGCACTGTGACACCCAATCACAGCGCCCGGATGTTAATAGCTGTCAAAGCAGGTGCCTGCTTTGACAGCTATAGTCTCTCCCTGCTCCACTGTGATCGTGGGGCAGGGAGAGACTAAATATAGTGTGTCAAGTCTCCCCCTGGTCCCCCCCCAGTAACAACCAGCCCCCCCAAAGGATTTTTTTTATTTTTTCTATTGTGCTAATCCTAACTCTTGGGTTAGGGTTAGAGTTCATCAAAACCCTAATCCTAGAGTTAGAATTAGGGTTTGTACTAACCATAACCATAAGGTTAAGGTTAGAGTTAAATAAAAATAAAAGAAATGTAAAAAAATGAAAAATTAAATAAATAAAAAAATAAATAATAATAATAAATTGTATAAAAATAAGAAGTTATTTCGTAGAGGACCAATGACATGTTATGTCTGTCTGTGGTCCTCTAGGGATGTTTTATTTTTTTTAAAAAGACTGTTAGTGGGGCCAGTGCTTTGCATTGGCCCCCAGCAGTAGATAGGGGCTGGATATATGATCCATGCAGCCGCAGGATAGCAAGGATAGCAAAAAAAACGGTGCTTCCTACTATAGACTACATTTCCTATTCTGCTACGATAGCTTTTGGCTGGCTGAGCATGATAGGAAATGTAGTCACAAGCATTACATAATAAATACACGTTTTAAAGCTGCAATAACCGTATCCTAAATTTTGCCCTGTCCCTGCACATAAACCTAGCAAACCTATACATGTGGGGTGCCGCTATACTCAGGGGAAGTTGCTGAACATAGTGGGGTTTTGTTTGGCAATAAAATAGAACAGCCCCTTTATATTCATACCTAAGTTTCAAAGTGTGTGGAAATAAAACACACAAAATTACTACGCCAAAACTTGTCAAAGATTGGTGGTAAAATGACAGAGTGAAAAGTGTCAAATTACCCCACGTTGAATGCCCTGGGATGTCTACTTTATAAAAAATGTGTACATGTGGGGGGTTATTCAGCGATTCGTGTCCGATATCGGTGTTACAGTGTCACTAACGCTAATTTAAAAAAAAATGGTTTTGAAACAGCTATATGCTACTTGTATTTATTAACCTAAAACATGCAAAAAAAAAAGCAAAAAAACTTATAATTATTGGGTATTTCTGATCTCAGGACCTATAGTCGGATCTATTTAGCAGGTTTTTTCATTAGCTTTTGGAGCTTAGTAAAAGAATTTACAAAGAAAAGTCAGGAAAAGTGTTTTTTTTTTTTAATTTTAACCATATTTGACTATTTTTTTCACAATACAATAAATGATATGAAAAAAATAATGTCATGAAAAGAAAGCCCATCTTGTCCTGAAAAAAATATATAAAATATGTGTGGGTACAGCAACCGACAAAGAAGAAAATTAAAGCTAAACGCAAACACCTCAGAAGTGTTAAAACAGCCTCGGTCACTATCGCACAACATTCCAAAAACAGTCTGGTCATGAAGGGGTTAAAATCAAATAAAGAACTATGTTTATGGTATGCAGCATATCAGAAAGCTTGTGTTTTAAGCATACAAGAAATGTTAGCTAGCTGTTGAATTCAACATGCCAGAAGTGCTAGCTGGGTATACAGATTATCATAAAAGGGATAGCTTGTTCTACAGCATATATGATCATCTTTATCTGAAAGGTTGATTGATGTTCATCGTCTGCTACTCACATATTCATTTAATATATTTTCTCCTTTCCACTATGACAGTAGTACCCTTTACCATTTCTGTGTAAGGGTTTCAGCTTCAGGCTGCAATGCCATCTTGAAAATGACCTACTCTCTGATGCAAATATCTATCCTATCCGTCTTTCAGACGCATAGACTTTAAGATAAGTGCAGACCTAATCTCTGTTTGGAGCTCTGTTTAACAACATTATTATTACTGGGTCACTTTAGATCTTCATGTTTGGCTCCACCTAATTTTCCTGATTTCCTAGGCATATTCTTGGGACTGAGGTCAAGTTTTTTTATATACACCAGTCATACATTATACAGCCATCAAGTATGTAGAAATTCCTATAGTTCTTCCTTGCTGGAAGAACACAACCAGTTCAGGATTGTCTTCACACATACACACACTGTCTCTCACACATACACACACGAACTCTCGAACATACACACACACACCGTCTCTCTCACACATATATATATATATATATATATATATATATATATGCACACTCCATCTCTCTCACACAAACCCCATCTCTCTGTCACACACACTTCGTCTCTCTGTCACACACTCTGTCTCTCGCACATACATACACACACACACATCATCTCTCTCACACAGACAAAGACATTGTCTCTCTCTCTCACACACACACATTGTCTCTCTCTCTCACACACACACACATTGTCTCTCACACACACAGTCTCTCTCTCGCACACATGCACCGTCTCTCTCTCATAAACACACGCACCATCTCTCTCTCTCACACACACTCACACACATTGTCTTTCTCTCCTACACACACACACATTCTCTCTCTCACATCCCCGTCTCTCTCACACCCCCGTCTCTTTCTCTCTCCGTCTTGATCTCTCTCACACCGTCTCTCACACACACCGTCTCTCTCTCACATGCCCGTCTCTCTCTCTCTCTCTCTCTCACATGCACTGTCTCTCTGTCTCACACAAGCACCGTCTCTCTCACACATGCACCGTCTCTCTCACACATGCACCAACTCTCTCTCTCGCTCACACGCACTATCTCTCACTCAAATGCACCGTCTCTCTCTAACACGCACCGTCTCTCTCTCTCTCACACACACCATCTCTCTTTCACACACACACCATCTCTGTCACACACACACACCCTCTGTCACACACACACACTGTCTCTCTCACTCTCTCTCTCACACACACACACATTGTCTCTCTCACTCTCTCACACACACACACACACACACACACACACACACACTATCTCTCTCTCTCTCTCTGTCACACACACACTCACTGTCTCTGTCACACATACACAGACTATCTCTCACTCACATACTCTGTCACACATACACAACTTTTTTTATTGTGCCCCCCTCTCTCCACATGACCCCCGGAGTTCTAACAAGAAGTCAAGTGGAGGAGGCTAAACGGCTGTGATCAGTAACTTGCGTGTGGTCCAGGACACAGGACTGCACACAAGGAGCATGATAGCACTGGAGTCTCGGGCTAAAGTATACTTGTGCTCCAGTTTTTACTTTTCACTGTGGTTATAAGATGATTGTTGGTTGTATTTTCTTGCACTGTGAGAAGCTTATTCTAATTTTGTTTTTTACTATTTTTAATTTATATAGTTTTTTATTAATTGATTATCGCCACTTAAGTCAGTCATTTTGATTATACTTGAGGGGGAATTCAGGGTTATAGCCCCAGTAGCCCACCCCTAGCGACCCCACTGATACTAAATAAAGATGACCTATATTAAAAAAATACTCAAATTTCATACAAACATAATGCTTGCTAATTATAAACATATTTACCACCAGATCAACATTTGATATACATGTGTGAAAACATGCTAAGGAATTTCCACCCATTACTACATACAAAAATGTTTCACCTTTTTGTAACATGAGTGCTTTCTTTCATATACAGTTCGTTTCCATTTTCTGACTTTGACTTGACCCTTC
Source organism: Pelodytes ibericus (assembly GCA_036172795.1). Taxonomy (NCBI): domain Eukaryota; kingdom Metazoa; phylum Chordata; class Amphibia; order Anura; family Pelodytidae; genus Pelodytes; species Pelodytes ibericus. Next base: position 138,678,727 of record CM069861.1, read on the forward strand.
AGAAAAATAGAATTTGTCGTTCAATGGCCATTTATGTTTGTATGTTTATTATTGATGCTTGACTTCAAATAATACAATAATATATTGGATTCCAATCATTGCTGGTTTCTCGAGAGCTTAGATTAATTTAAAAGGTATTTGGTAATCAGTATATGCCTGATCCTAAAGAAACTGCATATAAACATATTTCTTCATTTGTCATTGCCTTTTATGTATTTGCAACAGAATTGTTCATGGTTGTACTATAACACAAAAGAAATATAATTTACAAAAAAACTAAATTATAAATTATTTTTACACGTGCTTTGCTTGTTGCAGGAAAGTGGTGGATCTTCCAAAACGCAGATTTGGGATTCCTGTTGACCGAATTGGCATGAACCGCCTGGCTAATACTAGAGGTTAACAAATATAACAAGTGAGTTTCATTTAATAAATGTCTAATACTTGCTGTTTTTAAAGTCACATAGACTAATTATAATTCTTTTGCAGTCCATATTCTATAAAAAAAAAAAAAGTTGTAATGAACAAGACTCAGGCCATTTTTTTTTACTTACTGTTCAAAGAACCATTGCTTATTTATCAGGAATAACTGAGCAATCCACCTCTCCTGTTTTTATTTTACAGGTATGCACACCCTGGATGATATATGATATATCTCAGATGGCACGAAAACACTGCTGATGCCTGAGAGAGTCCCTGCTGTTGATCTATGTTACAATGTTTAATGAATTCTATAAATCTATCTCACATCCTCTGTCAAAGCAATAAGAGATTCAATCCATCAGATTAGAATTTTTACAGCCAGGTTGTCTGGTCACATCCTGGGGTCCAGTTCATATATATATATATATATATATATATATATATGTTTTTACTTTCTAAAATGAGCAATTACAAACTGTTTATTGTTATCATGATGACAATGTCAGAGAAATTAAGCAGCATTTCACCATTTAACATTTCTGAAGTTGTAGGTAAAAAAAACAAAAACAAAAAACACATTTTGTCCCATATATTGACATTTGTAATGACCATAATGTCAGTGCTCATCCTATAACCTCAATCGAGACAATTATATTACCACCCAGATTTATTATTTATGAATGAAACTCTGATTATATCTACTTTGTACAAATGCCTGCTCAACTTTCGGAGGTTTGTGTTATAACCAGTCCTGGTCACACTGCCAGTAGAAAAGATGAACTGCTACTAGCCATAAATGTCATTTTATTTCTTTGGATTTTTGTGGTGCCGCATGGTGCTGTTCAAAATGTGTATGTGTTTAGGGGAGGAAGGAGGTTGGCAGGCCCAATAAATTCTTGCTTTCAGTGCGATTTGACCTAAAACAGGTCCTGGTTAAATCCCCTTGAATATTGTAATTGATTCAATCAATTTTTTTACCCCTTTGGAGCAAAAATTCAATACATGCAGGTGGAAGGCAGAAAAAAAAGTTCTGGGGTAATGTCTCATTCTATATCATTGAAGTTTGCTGCCAATGGCAAAGTCAGGCATCACTAGTATATATACGAGTACATATATATTCCGGAGGTCTCTCATTAGCACTGAAATGGGATTTTAATGGAGCATTACCATAATCACAAACTTATTTCTGCTTCAATACCTTTACTTGTGTATATAGGTAAAGATGGTATGCAGGTTTGTAAACCTTTAACCACACTCACCCTTTCAATGGGAAGTCTGATTGCCCTAACTAAAGGAGCATTCCTGGAGTGTACCATTTTAAGCACTGAAGCAGACACAAAGTAAACATGAAGGGCAATGTTATTATATGTTGGGCACCAATAACATGCAAAATACAGTTATATCACACTATGCATATGGAGTGGCTGGACCACAATTCTATGTAAAGCTTTCTGTGCTTGTGTATTCGCTATGAGACATTTCTGTGAAGCTTCGCCTCTAAAACAGTGAATACAATATGGTGCTTGCATACCAGTCTTTTTTCCTAGCCACATTTAATTTTGAGTTATGCAATTACACCCATAATACTGTATTTTGGAAAAAAAAATAAAAAAAGGTTTGATTTTCAGACCACCTAGGTTATCGTTTATTAGTGATAAGTAACTTGGGATACAACCAGGGATAGGTTAAAATGTCCTCCTGCATATAAATAAAGTTAGACACACACCAGTTGCCATTTCTATTTCAATAATTATCTTTCCCACATGTATTTTATGTACATTATACAATATAGTAAATGTTTTGTTTCTATATAATTTATAAGCAAAAAATGCATCAAGTATATACATAATTAGAAAAAAAAAATATATATATATATATACACACACACACATTTCCTAAAAAAAATTGATTGAAAACTTTTAGTTTTTTCCATTTTCTGTGGAAAGTTAGATTTATGGAATTTGATGCAAGCAAAATACAGGTACTTGTTTATTCCAAATTTCGGCTTGTTGATTAAAGGGACTTTGTCGATCTAAACATTGTGCTCTGAATGTAGAGAATACAAAATCATGATAAAATGTGAAATTGCACAGCAAATGCATGAAATAAGAGAACAATAGTTTAAAATGTGTCTGTGGTGTCTCCTGTTTATGACATTCCCTTTTGGCTGCTTGATATGCAAATTATACATTCCCATTGAAAATTATTGTGTTTGCATATCAAGCCATATTTCATCTGCATTCAAGTTTGCTAACAATGTATAGATACATTTTCATCATTTTGTATTCTCCTTTAAAAAGTCTTGAGGATTAATACTTTTGGATTCTATTTTACAGGCATATATAGATGTTCTGTACATTTACATTGAACTTCACAATGACATGCAACTGCAATTAACACGTTTGTACGCTTTGTTTTTATATATGAACATGTATTCGTCTTTACTTTTTCAAAATTATGTTATATACTTATTCCCCATTAGGAATGAAACACATCTAGTTTTCGCTGTTACATAGATTTTTAGACCACCATTCTTATAGAATGCCAGATTGCAGATATATTATTAGTTACTTTTAACCACTACACTTGGTATAAGTAAGATAGTACATTTGAGCAGTGCTTTTTCTTTTTGTTTGTTTGAGTTTGTTTAAAATACTTGCTTTCCCATTGCTAACAAAAGGATAGACAACCTTTTCTCCCCAGCAGTTGCAGTCCTTCTTCATCTTCAACATGTTAGAGGCCCAACCCTGAATTAAAGGGATTGGGTATTAGCATGAGTGCATTGCAGTGCAATGTAGCTCAGTTAGGGAACACATAAAAATGACACCTGCTTCTACTCCCCCATGTTTCTCAAAAAATGACATTGCTCATTTATATAGTTGCAATATCATAAAACTGATTGTCAGAAACGCGTGCAACTTGTAATTACAGTATGTCTATTTTCTGACTATATGTGGATTCTAGTCCATAAAACATCCCTTTTTTCTAGTTCCGCTACAATTTAATTTTAAAAGATGTATTAAAAAAAACACCATGAGAAAAATGTTTCTATTTCAGACTATCAACTGTACATTCATGTTGAAATGAGAAATAAATGTGTACTGATTATTTGATGTGTAGCCTCCATTGTGATTTCTTGAGTACCTCATGGAAATCTTTGCTGGGAAAGTACAAAACTGATTTATAAAGGGAAGCAAAGACTTGCTATGCTGTTCCAGTATTTCTGCTAATGAGCATTCTGCAGGAGACGTATAATCTTAACCTCTGGTCAAATGTTTAGGTGTTAGCAAAATCTCATTCGATAACTATCAGTTCCATGACTGGCAATCTGTGCTGCCATGGATTGCTGCTTCGTCAAATGGCAGTTCCAGAGGTATGCTAACATGAGGTATGGAGGGCCAGACTACCCCAGGTAACAGTCAGATGAAGGGTGCCATCAAGTGCATGCTTCTGCAGCCCGCATGTCATTTCGCCATCTGTTTATCATTTGACACCCCTTCTCCCTGACAATGATGCTGATTCATTAGCACCAGTTGAGGTTAAAGGTCAAACATGCCCACCCACTTGTTAGGGATTGTTTCCAACAGAGTGCAGAGAACATGCTGCCCTGGATGCCAGTAAAGCTAGGCATTCTGCTGAGCATGTACTTTTGCAAAGACTATGGCTGAATAACTAGACAAATCAGTGAACCATTAAAAAGGCAATTTTAATAAAGCAACAGTAATCTTCTGCTTGATTAATTTTTTTTTTTTTGGGGGGGGGGGGATTTAGTCCCTCTTTAACAATAATCTGTTTAATTGCAAGACAGAATTTAAAAAAATATATATATTATAGGCAGCTCCTTTAAGTCTGTTTAGCAACTAGAGCTGAACCTCACCCCTAATGGCAATATAGATTGTGTTGATCAAGTTATAAAAATGCCCTGAATAGACTGCTTTCCTGGAAACTCCAATTGGAGGACCAAAGAGGCTAAACTCCTGTTGTAGCAGCCATGTCTGCACCCTTGATCAGCAACAACACTGAACTCCCTACACCTCAAGGATACAAGGGTGGAACTCTGTTGGCTGTTTTAGTGAAACAGTGGGGGACAATGCCAGTCTTGATGCTTCACACAGTTGTTCTGTATTAAATTCTATTGTAACATTTCAATTCAACCAAATCCCTAACTAAGTATTCTTGTCCCACTGTGGGGTAAATCATGTTAGTTATTCACTGAAGCAGAGATACTACTGTACTGTTAACACTATATTACAATCTCACTCTGCTTTAGGGACATTTGCTTTACCAAATTGCCTGTAGTGGTGCCAGAAATATCCTGCACAAAGTTATATCCAGAATAAACAGGAGGAACACTAATTCTAAAAAATGCACAGCTTAGAAAGGAGGACTGCATAATGGGCAAACACAGATAATAGATTCCAAGTTAAGAAAGGTATATACTGGATGAACATGGTTACTAATGCATACAAAAAAACACACATAAAGAGAATTATAGTTTGATTTTTTTTAAATGAATAGAATACAAAACATCATATATCCAGCATGTTTATTGCACATATGAAGATGTAGCTGGCTTCTGAATGCCCCATCTTACATCACAAATAAATGACACTGCTAATGAAAGAAGTATTGAATTTATGTACAATGTTCTCAGGGACCTCTGGGAGGTCAAATAATGGTAATGCGTCCTCTAAAGCTTTTTACTGACATGAATACTGAAGTTACACAAATAAATTACAAACATTGCTTAAAAAAATAACTTCACAGTTTTTCTTGTTACTTGATTAATATATCAGAGTTTCAATATATTTGGGAATCAGCTGGTGTCTAGGTAATATTCACACACAATATTTCCAAAAGCAAGCTGTGGAAACAAACAAAGATGAGAAAGGTTAATGCTGACAAGATGTTGTTTTTTAAGCTTTGGAGACAATTCCAAGGACAACAATGCAATGACTACGATTTATGTGGTCATCTGCAAACACTGCCATCCAGCAGAGGCTACATATCCCACAATGCTTTGTATTCATGATAGCTATGACTATGAAATTGCATCCTACAGATTGATGAACGTTGCCTGTTTCTTAGTACACAGTAGGTGCTTAGGACAAAAACTATTTGCTAGAAACACTTCATTGTATACTATATTGAGGTTGATATGATGCCTGATTAAAAGGCTTGAAAAAAAAGTTCTCCTACATATGGTAAATCCTGTTTACCAATGTAAATGTGGGAGCAGAGTTAAAGTATTTGTATTACATTTCAGTTTAGCTTTATAGTGTAATGAAGTTTAATTCTCAGGTTCCACAGATATGTCAAATGAAATGGATAACACAAATATTTAAGTATATGTCATGATGTATTAGTATTGATGAGACTTACCTCGTTTGTTAGGATGTGATGGTGACAGTCCATCCACGGCATATGTCATATCTGCAGTCTTCCCCTCCAAAAGCTGTTCCTCGAGTTTCTCCAGCTATGCCAGAGAAGCAACTGTTTAGTTTTCTAATATATTTCAAAGCACATGAAGCATTTACAGAACCTGGAGTATGTTATCATGTATGCGAGGTCAGGGAAAGGAGTTAGCATTAAATTATGACAAAAAATAATATTAAGTTCCATGTAAAAACATTAGTACTAATATTGCAAAGATAACAAGCTATTCTCCTTATAATGTCCCATGCTTGGTAGATGGATTAAACATGTTCTGTTTATAATGCTATGGCAGCCCTAGTTACAATTCAAAACCTTAGTGTATGCTCAGGATAGTCTTATGCTTATCCCATGTATGTTTAAACTCTTTATTAACCTTTACCACTAAACAAGGAATAGAAAAAGGAGTGAAATTGTTGGACGCACATCTTCTTTCAACATACTACTATGCAACTATATGTAACTTATGCTGAAAGACTACCACCCTCTCAGCAAAGAAACTGTGGCCCCATCAGAAATTTCAGGATCAATTTACCTCTAATTTCTAAGTGGACAAGTTGGTCTATTGTGCTCCCTGATGCTGTTTAAGGAAGATCAAAGGTAGGCTATGAAACACCAAGCTAGAGTAAACTAGCCAAGTTCTCGAAAACATCTGTGTCTAGCTCTTAGTAATTCTAGACCACTCGGAGCACTGGAGACTCATGACCAAGTTTGTAACTACCACCAAATGAAAATGTCTCCACTGATGGACTGTAAAGATGCCTTCAATGAGTGTACTGTCGAAGATATGTTTAGCTTTTGTACTGCTAACGTTGGTCTGTTCACTAAAATTTGAGAATAGCCGGAGAAAGTCGATTTGGAGGTAGAATTTAATTAAAAGTAACAGGAGATGAAATTATCAAACCTATTTTTGAGACCCGGATGCTGAATATTACTTAGGTTCAAAATGAAAGTCGACCCCCAAAGTCAACCTCCTCGAGCTAATCGCAAATTTTAGTGCATAGACCCATGAGTATAAATAGATGTGGAGGTGCACACTAATTTAAGCTGCAAACATTTTTTTTTGTTCTTCAACAATAATTGTATTTATTAAATACAATTATATTCAAATGGTGTAAATACAAAGCTAAATACTGGACCAGTTGTGTACAAAGAACTATGGAGAGAATATGAAGTTCTTGCAGAAATATATTCAAATGCCTTGATCAATTATTGTGGTCTCTTTGGTAACAATATAAAATCAAGCCAAATTTAGTCTTCATAACTGCCAGTCCCTACTTCACAACACCTAATATTATCCATTACATATTACAATTGTATCAGGGTTATTTAACCACAAAGCAACTTATTGAACTAATGCAAAATGATGACAATTCAGTAATCCAGGACTGGATGCCTCTACCAAGACCCAGGTGGATAAATGGAGGAAAGGAACATTATAGTGTAATACCACGTTATTGCAAACAAGTTTACCAGTCCCAGGAGCAGGATAAAGTGCTTCTGTTGATATAAATTAAAGTGCAAAATGAGGCGCTCTTCATAACAATGCTTCCATTCTCTTTCGATTACACTCCAGTTGCACACCATAGTAAAGCCGAAAAAAACTATTAAAAAACAGCACGCCCTATGTGTTTCGTTAGAGAATTCTAACTTCCTCAGGGACTCAGGTTCTCCCGTTGATCCCCTGAGGAAGTTGGAATTTTCTAATGAAACATTTACGGTGTGGGGAACATTGGTGTCTCTATGGAGATATCCAGTCCTGGGTCACTGCATTGTCATCCTTCCAGATAGCCTGTTTAGTATTTGGCTTGTTCTTTGGGATTAGAGTCCTTGCTGATCATCATACTATGGAGAGTATTGTTTTTTTGTCTAAATTTTATGTATATTCTATTAATGGCAGCATGTGCTTTAAGGATGCCTTAACTTGGATATCACTTTTGTCTACACCAGTTCTCTAATTCAGCTCTGTCCGTATAGCAGATAGTGCTACATCTTACCTGTTCCAGTTCTTCTAGTCTGCTTTCAAGCTCCAGTTCTGTAAATGAAAACAATATTATAATAACACTTTTGAAAATAACTTCATCTTTTATTGAGTCCATGGTATATTTCATTCTGCTTACCAAAATGTGAGGGTCTTCTTAAAGGAAGGTGTTTATTGAGTAGAAATGTTAATAGCATGTCCTGGTGACGGATATCTTCTTTCTCTGGAAACAATTCATTATCTGAAAAGAGTTTATATATTGTTTTCCAAAGTTTTATTAAAGGCAAAATATATGATTAGAAGGAGGACAGTGACTGAAAATGTAATGATACATTTGGGAGTTAGCCTAAATCATTACTGTTGTAATATGCATTATTTTTTTATGGTAAACATTGATCTTGAAATAGTTAAACTAATCAGGTAAAGAATAAGAATGTTTGAAACATGTCTAAGGCTATCCTGAAGCTATTGTGTCTCACTTAAATGGGCCAACTAGGTTAATATAGTCATGCAATATTGGATTGCACCGGCTATATAAGTTTTTTATGCGGGCAAAGACAAAAACTAAGTGATATTAGATATTCTGTGTAAACTTAATTTCATATTGCAGGAACTCTTCAATTTTCATTCTGCTAGAAACATTATAAGAATGTATCATATTACAAATTTGAAACTAGCAATCACTGGTTGTACAAATACTGTTAATGTCTTAAAATCTTAATGGGATTTTGGTAAATGTATCTATTGAGTAGCTTTATAGCAGAAAGGTTATTTTTCTTTCTACCTAGCAACACAATAAGCAGCATTAATGTAGCCTGTGAGATAGGACCTCATGACAAAAGTCACACAAGATGTAGAAATGTTACAGTAGTCTGTTACAGTTTATTCTATCTAGGTTTAACACAAGTTCCATTTTAATATATTCCTCTACTAATAAATACTGTTATTTAGATATTGCAATTAAGCAGACATATTGATATATGTAAGAGATAATTCGATGAAAAACTGTTTTAACATAATAATAAAATAATAATAATTGACATGTGGATTACGTGATCTTACAATTCGGATTTGTCCTATTAACATAATACAGAAATGAATTGGTAGTTTTAATGATCAAATATGCTAAACATACCTTGTAATAAATAAGGCTTCCCGTGAGCAGGCTGCACAGATATCATGAAGAGGAAAGTTAGCGTCCCAAGGCACAGATGAATGGAAGCAGTTTTATCCATCTTACTGTTTGCTCCAGAATGCTGAAGATTCTTTGTAATGTGCATATCCTTTAGCCGAGCTCACTTATAAATGGTAGCAAGAGTCACAATTGTGTCATCTTCCGAAATCACCCAATGAAAATAATTCATCCTGTCAATGGTATTCAATTCTTGGAAAACTGACAAATGAACTGAGTGAATTCTTGACGTCAAACCTAGGTCGATCTATCTTGAATATTACCCATAAAATGAGTGTGTGGATACTCATGCTAAATACAAAGAAGAGACTGGTGGCTGAATCTTGGTAATTTATAGTTACATTTCCATGCTCTCATTTTAATTACACTGAGATCCTCATAATGAATGCCAAAATAAAGGCTCTGGAATCACTAATTGAATTGATTTTAGGACTCGGATCTTTACAATGACGTTTACAATGTCCATGACTTGCTGCTATGGGATTAGTTCAGAGATGAGAATGAAAAAATGGGGAGTGGAGGTAAACCGAAGACAAATATGAAATTTATCAAGCAGACATAACAGGTCTTCAGAAGTGTCAAGAGAAGTTGTAATGCATTGTGTTTTTTAAGAGAACAACAAGGCAGAAATTGACCAGCAGTTTGATTAATTTTAGATGAATGGATGTCCTCTACTGCTGATGGCTTCAGGTGTGACTGTTGATTTCCTACAGCTATATGTCAGTGTCACATTTCTAATCTTCTCTTCCACTCTTTGTAATCTAGCGCAATATGACACAATCTTGCAACTGACCATGAAAAACAATAAGTATTGCAAGTCTTATTGACGTATTATATGTATGTGGTATTTGACATAGTTATGCTATAATTGTTTGTTAGATTATAAGAAATGTGTATGTAGCTGTTGTACTAGGCGTTAAATAAGGGCATGTTTTTATGACATCACAGTTTGAATATTGGTTACGAAAAGACTAGTCAAACTATAATCGAATTAAAAATATACATTTCTAGGTCCTGTTTTAAAATCAAACATTTAGACAATTGTCTATGGTTCCAATTCAGTATTGGATAAAAGTTTTTGTTGTCATGGCAAGAATTCAGTAAATGTTGTTTTAAGGTAAATGGTGTTTAAATTGAACTTTGGTGGCATAGATTAAATTCTTTAAAATAAAATTCTAATATGTAGAATTTGATTTATTACTTACAATAAATGTGCATTCAAGAATAAGTGTCAACATAACAAAAAGGGAGACAGTGCTTGACATCTAAATGTTCAACAAAAAACTTTAAAGATCTACTTTTTATGCAAATATAAGTTAAATAATTATAAAAATGTATGTGTTCATTCAAAATGGAATGTCTTTATTCTAAATATGTTTAGTTGACTCACAAACATCTGTGTAGTAACATCTACTGATCCTCCCAATAATATTTCCAGCATTCAGCTGGACCTTGGTAGGACAAACAATAACATTTAAAAGTTTTTCACATATATTGCTCTGTACAAAGAGCATGCAGGGTTTTTCCCAACATGTCTACAGACATGGGTTGCCAGTTTTTGATGGACACATATAACCTTTATTTGTTCCTTTGAAAAATGTCCAGGTGGAACCCATGAGAATTGTTTTTGATGATATATATAATTTTTACATGCTCTGAGTGAAAGACACATAGCGTGACAGACAGACTCACACATAACCTATTAACCACACAGTTGTTTTTATAAAATGGTGCTGTGGGCTCCAGGTTGCACCCTCCTCAGTGTTTTGCATGGTGTCATGCTCATCTTCCCTCCCTCGGACCTTTGCGCATGATCCCATGTGCAGGGTAGAGGAGGTGCTATGTGCACTGCAGCACACAGGGTTGGTTAACCAGACTGTACGGTCAGTGGTCTCATGCAGTCAGCAGTTGGAGGTCGGCTACAAGTGCAGTGTTACGCAGGCCACACCTCAATGATCACCGGCCCGCATTTGGCCTGCAGGCTGCATGTTGGATACCCATGTCCTAGGGGAACAATCAGTTAAGAAATGACGGGATCCCATAGCAACTACCTTGATTAATTAATTGATTTCCTTCTGAACACATCATGGCATCAGGTAAAAGTTACATGGATCCCTCATAGAAACTGTAGATCATACATCTCTATGCTTGGATGTAGATGTAGGTCATGATTTGACTATATGACCTCTCTATAGTTCTATGGATGAATTCAAGAGCAAGTAAACAATTGTTAGCTACTTGAGAGATCTTTTGAATGATTGGTTTTTGTTCAGGAGGGCTAACAAATTGTAGGAAAATAAATCCCTGCCCATTAGTAACAATTGAGTTAAACATAGAAGACTTTAACTTATCGAACTTGAAAAAACAGAGTATGATCAAAATGGATCTAATGGAGGGAAACAAAATTAAAGGCTTCTGTGGCGGAACCAACCTCGCCACGATGTTCTGGAGAAGCCTGGTTGCTCGCCTGCTGCCTCTGGACTATGGCCCCATGGTAAAAGCTTGTATTTTCCCCTGCAGAAAGGCTTGTTCATGCCTTTCTGCCTGGTTGTTCGGTAGATTGAATCTACCGAACCAACTCACGAATGAACGGACCACCTGGGTAAGGGATGTGCCATAACACCATACGTTAACATTGTTAGTTAGTTATTTTCTGTTAGAGTATTGGTTTATGTGTAATGTTGAATTATGTGAGTAGACCACTCTGAAGGTTTATAATGTGACAGTGACTCCAATAGTTTACTCCAACATCCATTGTTCTGTATTAACTGGATTAACTGGTAAACTGATTATGTTGTGTACATTACTGTGTGTATTGTAATTAGGTCTACTCACTCTATGTTAATTCCTATTTGGTTTGCAGTCTGAATGTCTAATGTTTTCCTAGCCCCAGTTAGTTGGAGAACTATGTGTAGTTCCATCCCCCCCCCCCCCCCCCCATTGTATACTAATGTCTGTGATGTCATGTGTATGTCTTTTTATAAGTCGGTGTGGTTTCACAAATAAAATAATTGTTCTTCTTGCTGCACCTAACTGCTAGATGTCCTGTCTATTTGGGTGCAAAGAACGAGGGTCCAAGAAAGACTTGCTGGGTGAATGCTGAGCTTTAATTGGGGGCTAAGGAGGTGATTTCGCACAGCGGACAGAGGATCTACTACATCCTGTAGACGGTCCGTTACAGCTTCATTCAGCTGCAGACAGAAATGAACCTCCCTTCAACTATCTGCATCTGAAAAACTACCCTTCATTGCATCTACTAAAGAATGATGGAGACCTCTTAACTAAAAAAGTGATAGATCTCTTTGAACCAAGTAGGAAACATAAAAACATAGCCAGTTGCTGACTCTGTAGAAATGGAAGAGAAACCAGGGTCTTAACTTTCCACAAAAACTGGCAAACCTTTATGATTTATTAGTTCACAAAAAGATAGATGTTTGTTTTATCCAGGAATCTCATTGGAAGCAATCTCACCTAAAATTTTGGAAATATCAGAAATACTCCTATCTATTCGATTCCTCATTACCAGATAAAAAAAAAGAGAAGTTGCAATTATAATTGCCTCCTCCATTAAATTTCAATTAATTAATTTCAAATCCGATCCTAATGCCCGCTTCTGTATTTTGATTTGTCAACTTAATGATGAATTATATACCCTGATTAGAACTGGGTCTATGGGATTTTTTAATAACCTGATGGAAAGATGGAGCGCATAGAAAAAGGGATTTTTGTACTCAGGGGGGATATGAATTGCATCCTCGACCCGAAATGGGATAAAAGCCTACCCCTTGGCCGTCAAATAGATCAAAGGGCCAGATCCGCTGCCCAATCATTTACTAACTTTATCTTGAGAAATCAGCTCTTCGATTTATATGGAGACTTCAACATCCTCAAGGTAAAGATTTTACCTTCTTTACCAATCCCCATAATTCGTACTCACGAATTGATTATTTTTTTACCAGGGCCTCTCATCTCCAGAACATAATCGGATGTACCATTGATAGCATAACATGATCCGATCATGCCCCACTGTTTTTGCTGATGAAACGCTACGCAGCCAGGTCAAGGTGGAGACTGAACGAAAATATCTTAAACACAGAGAAGAATAGGGCTGAACTATGTTTAGAAGCGAATAACTTTCTTGAAGCTAATGATAACGGACAGGTCTCGGATCAATTGTTATGGTGTTCTTTTAAGTGCTTTCGGAGAGGAATTCTTATCAAAATGGGCACGAATATGAAAAAATCTTAAGGTAAATCCCTTTCAGATCTCTATATTCTTCTAGCCAAAAAGCAAAATGTTAACAAACTTGCTCCTACCCAACACACCGCCGACGAAATTAGAGAGAAGCAGTCCTCTATTATAGCAGCATTAGAACAAAAAAACAAAAAAGCAAAGGCCCGTCTAAAACAAACGTGGTATTACTCCAACGCTAGGCCTGGAAAGACGCTTACCAGGAAGCTAAAATTTAAAAACCAACAAGTCAGGATCAATAAGATCATTTATGATGGTACAACTTGCTTATCTCCATCCCAGATTAGTCATGCCTTTGCCGCTTACCTGCGAGCGCAAGATCCGATACAGAAACACAAAGTTTCCTAGATGGTCTCTCCCCAAACTTTCACAAGAAAAACTACAAACTTTAATACAACCTATTTCAGGAGCTGAACTAAAAATAACATTAGATACTACAAAAAAAGGTAAAGCACCTGCTGGTATGACTCACCAGCAGGAAAATACTGCTGGTATGACTCAATAATAGAAGTGAAAAAATCATTCCGCTGCCTTAACATAATTAAATTACAGGAAGACAGCACCTCAAGACATATTTGGTGGGATTATAAGACCTCTCTGGGGAAAAACTTTTCAGTAATATCGGATGTTTTGGAGCAACCTGTGGTGGCCAAACTATCAGTTGCACCTATGCACTTTAACTTAACTGAATTCCCAAAGAGGAAAACATACTTAGTAAATCAGATATTGCTAGCAATAAAAATTGTGATAACAAGAAACTAGCTACAGTTGCTCTCAAATACATACACAACTAACCTAACAATATAATATGGAGAGAGGTATTTAATTTCAATTAGAGAGTAATAAAAACTTTGGAACCCAATGGTCCCCAATGCTGGAATGGCAGCAAAGGAACTGGATATGACTTCTGAAATACTTAAATGTAGCCCTGGGTATAACACACCTGTAACAAAACCCGAGTGGGATGAGTAACCCCCCCCCTTCCCCCAGACATCTTTGCTATTTCTTTCTCTCTTATTACTAGTAGACCCAACTTAACATAAACTAATATGATCCTCCACACCTCAGACAAACCCAATATAGTAGAATTTTTTAATATAATCAAGCATTGGTCATTTTCTAATGTTATTGATGCTAATCTATCTGAAGGATGTAATTAAATGTTAAGAAATACCAAAGATAAGGACATCCAACCAACTGCTCTAAGAACTCGCTTCATGTAATTGTCCTAAGTAACAATTGTATATGTCAGTTTTACATTTGGTATTTGTATAATGTATAGTCAAAGAAATCGAAAATAATATATATATAAGAAAAAAAATTCTTATGATTTGCATTCTAAGGGCTTTTACTGTAGTGTATTAGCAAGAAAATGGTAGCAATTCAAAAGTGTGATTGTGAAGGATTGCTTCTTAGGTGCACGTAATAAAACAGTGGAAGATTAGCTTGCAATGGCCCTTTAAGAATTCTGACTTTATTCGATGAAGTGGGTATAATCATGGTGCTGCAATCTGGATACTGGGCAAGTCTTGTGGGTGCCATCTAGGTGCTCTAGCAAGGACCAGGGGTACAATCTGGGAGCTGGCCATGACCTGTGGGTGCAATCTGGTTTCTGTCCAAATCCTTAGTGCAATCTGAATGTTTTAGCAGGACCTATGGGTTCAGTCTGTGTGCTTTAGCAATATCCATGGCTGCAATCTGGGTGCTGTGTATGGGTGCTCTGGAACGTGACAGGAAGGTTGTGGTGCAATCTGATTGCTCTGGCAAGACATTTGGGTTCAATCTGGTGCAGTATGGGTGCTTTGGCAATTCCAGTGAGTGCAATCTGGTGCAATGTGGGTGCTGCAAGGTAGATATTTGGAAAGTTATGTGTGTGCAAGGTGCTCTAGATGCAATGGTGAGGGATGTGGGGGCAATAATGAAAGGAGGGTAGGAGGAATGGAGGATTGAGGGTAGAGGAAGGAAATAAAAATGAGGAAGCATTTTTTTAAAAAACAAATTTTACGATTTGATCCATCCCCAATGGGAACAATTTTGATCTGAATCGCAGCATTATTCAGGGATCCCTTTGATTCAGCTATTATGCCTGATTAGAACCAATTTTGGAATGGATCAGTGCATTTTGTGTAGACCCTATAATTTACAGTGATGATACTAGTTAAATAAAAATAGCAACATTTGATAAATGAAAAATGAGCTATACTGTAAATTCTAAATCTGTAAAGCTATCCAGTCCTGTTCAAACTTTTTTGCACTTTTTGCAAGCACAATAATTTTGTCACTATTAAGATTTTAGGAATGTGGTAGTCAAGTAATAAGTGATATATACATATCAGTAGTCACTGTTATTCAGATGTCATTCCTGCTCCTCAGGCTTGTCTTCTTGGCTGCTGTCCCTATCGACCAGTTGTAGTGTTGGCACAGCATCCTCACCAATGCCATGTTAACTTCCACCAAAACAGCTTGGTGCTCGAACCAGACTCCAGGTCCGTCAGATAATAAATAACAAAACAGATGCTCAGCAGTCAAGGTAGTGAGATGCTTTCTTTCAAAGTGTTGCTGACAAAGTCAGATAAAAATGCAGGCAGAGTTGATCCAGGGTCCATAATCTACAGGGAGGTGTTTGGCCCTCAGGCCCCTCCAAGAACCCCAGTCAGACAGGCTGTCAGAATTCACTTCGTGACACAGGGCTTGGTGCAAAATAATTCCACTCCCCTGAGGGCTTGAGCCCCCAGATTGGTGTGATCTTATACCTGGGTCCTGAGGTAGCAGCTACTGTATCCAATACAGGGCCGGCCTTTGGGGTGTGTGACCTGTGTGACCGCACAGGGCGCAACATATAAGAGGGCGCCCGCCACTTTAACAAAAAAAAGTTTGCATGTAGAAGAGGATCTTACCAGTTCTCTGCAGAGCAAGATCCGGGGAGGGGGCGGACTGCAAAGGTGAAGGTCCGCCCCCACCCTGTGAAGCAGCACAGTGTCTGCTTCACGTGGAGCCACAGCCAGAATAAGCTCTGTGTGTTAAACACACACGGAGCTCAGTAAGTGCTGCTTGCGCCCCCTTCACTTAGTGATGATGTAGGCCATCGTATTTCCTATACCCTTCATCATCACTACACAGGGGGAGCGCAAGCATCATTTACTGAGCTCCATGTGTGTTTAACACACGGAGATTATACTGACCACGCTTCTAGTAAGAATGGGGGGAGGTGAGAACAGAGATTAGAGGAGGGGGTGGAGAGAACAGAGATGGGAGAAGGGAGGTGAGAACAGAGATGGGGAGGGGGAGAGAACAGAGATGGGGAGGAGGGGAGGGACAACTGAAATTCGCAGAGGAGGGGAGAGAACAGAGGACTGGAGAGAGAACAGATATATGGCACAGGAGAGGGTGAGAACAAATACAGGGACAGGGAGAGAGAACAGCAATGGGGATAGGGAAGGAGAGGTAAAGAGACGGAGGAGATGGAAAGAGAGGCAAAGAGATATGGGGGAGGAGAGGGAAAGAGATATGGGGAGGGGAAGGAGAGGTAATTGAAATGAGGGGGAGGAGAGATAACAGATATGGGGGTGAAAACAAATATGGGAAGGGGGAAAGAGATAACAACAGATTTGTCGAGGAAGAGAGAAAACAATTATGGGGGGGTGAGAGACAGACAGATATGTGGGGTGTAGAATGGAAGACAGTCTCTAGTCTAGTAGCCATGTGGCATGTAATCGCAGATGGCAAATATTCTCTACGGCCTGCAGCTGGCATGTTATGGAACTTGTTTAGTGTAGTGAGTTACATGTAATCTATGTAAAATAGCAGTGTACTAGTATTACCCTAGTACACAATTTGCTGCCACCACCAAGACTTTAAATCTTGATGTCTTCGGTTACCCCAAACACAGTACAATATAGTATCACAACCTTACTTCACTGATCAGACATGTATATATAATTAACCCTTTGATAATGTGTTGTGCTTGAGCTATCCTCAGAAGAGTGAGTTCATATTAGAGAACAAAGATGAGAGTTGATTAAGTAAACATTTAATCTGAAAAAAGGCTTCACAGTGCTGTATATAAAAATACAGAAATAAATGACATACAGAAATACAAAATACAAGTGCAGAACAGTCCATAAAATAAAATAGGAGAAAACACAAGAAATCCTTACAAATAATTACCGATTTACATAATCCTTGTGGGAGATTCTGATGTTAAAGTTCTCCATAAAGTTGTTAAAAAGAAATCACCATTTGGATAATCCAACCTTCTGATTATATAGATCCCTGGTGATTTTCTAAGAGACCAGCCCCCCTGGGTTCATCAGAGGGGCTTGGCCTGACAGTTTATGGCCCACTCCATCATACCTGTCCAGACACTAGTGTCGATAGTTTCCTAAAAACACAATAAGTTTACCAAAATGTACTGTATAACGCCATAATTTTGTTAGGATCACATTCCTTATATTTTTGGGAGTATTTAGACATCAAACATGCACATTTTAACTGTTTGGAAAGTAATTATTCTTGGTTCTCATAACAGCAACACATTCCGCTGGCCATGTTTGGTACCAAACAAAAGAATACAACCTGGACAATCTGAATATATATTTATACTGGACCCTTTCACAATATATAGACATGTTCACCATATTTAATATTTTGTGGTTGTCTTCTGGTTCACCCAAAGTGAGAGCAAATGCTCTAATACCTTTTAAGACCCCAGCTCACGAAGTCCAGCTGTGGTGATGGCTATCTACTACTTACATTGTATGGCTTAGGCCTGGTTTCGGATCTAAGCCTACAATAAATGCTATTATAGCATAAACATACCAAATTATATGAATACCAACTCATGCTTTGGCATGACAGTTACGGTTATACCTGTAAAGGCAGGCAGGGCCGGCTTTAGGGGTGTGCGACCTGTGCGAGCACACAGGGCGCAACACCCCAGGGGGCGCCTGCCCGCCTGGAAATAAAAAAAAAGTTTAAAAAAAAAGCCAGTAGAGGCACTGGATGGGAGGAGCCGAGCAGCATTTTCTTTTGCTGCCCATGCTGCTCTGCTTCACAGGGTAGGGGCGGAGCTACACCTCTCAGCCCATTAGCTCTGCCTCCTCCCTGGATTCACATTTGCAGGCAAGGGGATGGGGGAGAGAAAGGCAGAAGGGGGGAAGAAAGACAGAACAGGGGGCTGGGGGGAGAGAGAGACAGAACAGGGGGAGGGGGGAGGGGGGAGGGGGGAGAGAGAGAGAGACAGAACAGGGGGAGGGGGGAGGGAGAGAGACAGAACAGGGGGAGGGGGAGAGGCAGAACAGGGGGAGGGTGGGGAGCAGGGCCGGACTGGGAACAAAAACCAGCCCTGGAAAAAAATTGTATACCAGCCCCATAGCATAACATTTTTAAACCAGCCCCATAGCATAATATAATTTTTTTTGTTCATAAAAGGGGAAACCATGCATGTTTTAAAAACACATCTGAACAGAGTATTATTTATAGATAAGACTGATATAAAAGCCTGCCTAGGGCAATATATGAATTGCCCTGTGCAGAGGTATATATCGGAGCAGTGTGTGAGACATATCCTTGTGTACATATTTCTGTAGCCTCTCTCTCTCTCTCTCTCGTAGCGTCTCTCTCTCTCTCTCTCTCTCTCTCGTAGCCTCTCTCTCTCTCTCTCTCTCGTAGCCTCTCTCTCTCTCTCGTAGCCTCTCTCTATCGTAGCCTCTCTCTCTCTCTCGTAGCCTCTCTCTCTCTCTCTCTTGTAGCCTCTCTCTCTCTCTCGTAGCGTCTCTTTCTCTCTCTCTCTTGTAGCCTCTCTCTCTCTCTCGTAGCCTCTCTCTCTCTCTTGTAGCCTCTCTCTCTCTCTCTCTCTCTCTCTCGTAGCGTCTCTCTCTCGTAGCGTCTCTCTCTCTCTCTCTCTCGTAGCCTCTCTCTCTCTCTCGTAGCCTCTCTCTCTCTCTCTCTCTCTCGTAGCGTCTCTCTCTCTCTCTCTCTCTCTCGTAGCGTCTCTCGTAGCGTCTCTCTCTCGTAGCGTCTCTCTCTCTCTCGTAGCGTCTCTCTCTCTCTCTCTCGTAGCGTCTCTCTCTCGTAGCGTCTCTCTCTCTCTCTCTCTCGTAGCCTCTCTCACTCTCTCTCTCTCTCTCTGTCTCTCTCTCGTAGCCTCTCTCTCTCTCTCTCTCGTAGCGTCTCTCTCTCTCTCTCTCTCTCTGTCTCTCTCTCTCTCTCTCTCTCTCTCTCGTAGCGTCTCTCTCTCTCTCTCTCTCGTAGTGTCTCTCTCTCGTAGCGTCTCTCTCTCTCTCTCTCTCTCGTAGCGTCTCTCTCTCTCTCGTAGCGTCTCTCTCTCTCTGTCACTCTCGTAGCGTCTCTCTCTCTCCTGTAGTGTCTCTCTCACCTCTCCCCTTCCCCCTGTAGTGTCACTCTTACCCCCTTTCCCCCTGTGGTGTCACTCTTACCCCCCTTCCCACAGTGGTGTCACTCTTACCCCCCCTTCCCACAGTGGTGTCACACTCCCCCCCCCTTTTCATCTGTAGAGTCACACTCCCCCCCTTCCCCTTGTAGTGTCACTCTTTCCCCCTCCCCCCTGTAGTGTCACTCTTTCCCCCTCCCCCCTGTAGTGTCACTCTTTCCCCCTCCCCCCTGTAGTATCACTCTTCCCCCGTAGTGTCTCTTCCCCTTTCCCCCTTCCCCGTGCTCTCACTCACCCTGCTGTCTCTTCCTCCTCACCGCACCGCGCAGGAACTGCTGCTGCAACACCCGGCGGCAGCAGGAGAATTTCTTAAAGAGGCGGCAGCCTCCGAACTTCTTAAAGTGTCCTGCCGCCACTTTAAGCAGTTCGACGGGCGTCGCCACTTTAAGCAGTTCGGCGGCCGTCGCCACTTTAAGAAATTCGCCTGCTGCCGCCGGATGTTGCAGCAGCCGAACTTCTTATAGTGGTGGCTGCCGCTATTGGCTTTAAGTGGCCAAGGCGGCCCTGGAGAAGGCGGCCCACCGGGATTTTTCCCGGTATCCCGGTGGGCCAGTCCGGCCCTGGTGGGGAGACAGAACAGGGGGAGCGGGAGAGAGAGACAGAACAGAGGGAGGGGGGAGAGAGAGAGACAGAACAGGGGGAGGGGGAGAGAGAGACAGAAGTGGGGGAGAGAGAGGCAGAACAGGGGGAGGGTGGAGAGACAGAACAGGGGGAGGGGGAGAGACAGAACAGAGGAAGGGGAGAAGAGAGACAGAACAGAGGCAGAGAGAGAGAAAACAGGTATGGGGGAGTTAGAGAGAGACAGACATGGGAGGGGAAAGAGACACATACATAGGGGGTGAAAGAGACGGGGGGCGCCACAGGGGAAGCCCGCACAGGGCGCCGGAACACTTAAGGCCAGCCCTGAAGGCAGGCATATTTAAATTAGTGTATTCTATAAAAATGAACACAGAGTGAAATGTGGCTTATGGTTATACTTGCAGAACGGTAAGGAATTTATACAGCAATCCAAATTCTCCTGTTCACTGACAAGGACATTTTATTTTATTCTCCTCCTCATATCATTGCCTTCACATCTCAATATAACCCTCACTGCCCCTTGGTTTCAGTTTAAATATTTTCCACTGATTGTTTCAGAACTTCAGAATGCAGTGTCTTACAGAACCAAAATCCTGAAATGTTTTTTTTTTTTTACAAAAAACGTACATAAATACATTCTAAGATTCATGAATACAGACAAAAAAGATCTAAAACAGACTGAAACACAGAGTTTGAATGAAATTGTTCCACAGAGCTCAGTACTTGTATATAGAGAAAAAACTACAAAAACAAAATCACCTATACAAACCTATCTAAAAACATATCCATCCTCAATCATACCAGACGTACCAGAATGCAGTGTCTTACAGAACAAAAACCCAGTAACATGTTTTAAAGCAAAACAATGCACCTCACATGAAACAGGTATAGGAACTTTATTAACTTACGTATCTTATTTTATTCAAATCAATAACAGGCATTTAAAGGAGTGATAAAACAAGTTTCTAGGTACTGCATAGTTGCCCACATTGGCCATGTTTCCAGGGACACATATTTGTTCCACATGTTGCAGAAAGAGCATGCAAAGTGCAGCCTGGCAGTACGTTGGATGGATATACACACAGATAGAATCCAATTAATAAATCAGGGTGGAGATTAATGATACATATTTTTTTTATAACTATATGCATTTTATAATTATTTTACTTTAATGTGCATGAAAAAATAGGTAAGTTAATGGGTAGCTGAATACTGAGTTAATCTTGTCCCTAATACCATGGTCCTGTTAAGCCTTAATTGGTTTTATACCTAAAAGACCATTCATTTTTTACTGGAAATATATAACAGTAACATGCTGCCTCACAGTATGTTAATGTCTTGTGTCCAGAAGGAAATCAATTAATTAATCAAGGAGTTGACCCCACAGGACTATATTGATTAATTAATTGATTTTTTTTCTAGCCACATATGGCTTTTGCAATCTGCAGGGCAACACGTAAAATATTATATTTGTTAGGTACAAAATGGCCAAGCTGGAAATTCAAATATACATTCTTTTCGCTAGAGAGATTATAATATTAGTAATTCTATAATATAGCTATGTGTGTGTGCACTACATATGCCATTGATGTGTAAATTAATTTTCATGACAGGTACTTGTCATTTTCTTAAAACAGTGCGTTGTACATTGAGATTTCCTAGAGGAAGGCTTTTATAAGCTAGAGTTAAGCATTTACACATTAATGGAAGCAGTGGAGTAAAATCCAATACCTTGCTTTAAATGGTAGGTTTTTATTCAAGATATATTTGAAAAAGAGCCAACATTAAGAATATATTTTTTAAAAATTGCAGTTTTAATATGCAGTAATCCGTGAAAAAAGTGGCTTGGGTATCCTTTTCATTTAAATAAAGTTACATATGCTGAGTCTTTGTACTTCAGTTAAACAATAATATGGAGAGTTAAACTTCCCATATTATGCATACAACTGACATGCTAAAATATGAATGTTTTGTATTCACTAATCATAATTCTACAAAAAAGCTATTTATTTTTGTGAGTTTAGTTTAATAGTTATTTGTTGTTCATAGTGTTTTACTACACATAGATTAAGAGCACACAAAGAAAGCTGTTACTGTTAACTTAGGTCTTGGCAAAGGCTCAACTACTTTTTATAATGGGTAATTTTGCAAATGAACCCAAGTGACAAATCAAAAAAGGATAAAAGCAAATCAATTATGTAAAATAGGTATATGACATACAAGAAATACGTAAGAGCTGCAATGTATGATTAATTGTTTGGATTTTTTTTTAAATTTCTATTTCCATGCTAGACTAGGAATTAGAATGCTAAACCTATCATTGACTCTTTGATATTGGTTGGTACATAAGATATTGTAGACCAAGGCATGTTTGTAGCTATACAATGCATCACTGAATAAGAATCATATTCTGACACAAACATATAACTCTTCTTCACTTTAACCTTGTAAATGCATTAAGAATAGGGTCAAACTAAAATTAAATATAAAATAAAATGTTCGTATGATATTCTTTCTCTAAAGTGTTAACACCTTCACATCAAAAAGTTTTATTAGTTTAATTTAATAAGCAGTCAATTTTTAAAACTAGATTTTCAAAACATGTCAAGGGTACATGGCCACTATCAGAAATTGTGGGGCCCCTTGCAGACCAAATGGTCTTCCCTATCACCTTCATTGCAAACCCAGGACCTACCTCAGCACACCAGGACATGCCCCATCAGCCACATTACAGACCCAGAACTTATTCTAGCACCACAGGATAAGCCCCATCACCAATACTGCACAACCAGGACTTTCTCCAGCACCCCAGGGCATTCCCCTTCGCCCACATTGCACACCCAGGACATGTCCAAGCACCTACAATGAATACACAGGACATGCCCCATCACCAACAATACACACCCAGCACTTTCCCCAGCACACCAGGACATGCCCCATCACCCACATTGCACATTCAAGGCCTACTCCAGCACCCTATGATATGCCCCTTCAACACATAGCAGATCTAGGACTTACCCCAGCACCCCAAGACATGCTTTATCATCACATTGCACACCCCGGACATGCCCGATTAACACAGAACATGTTCCATCACCCACAATGAACAACCGAGACTTACCCCAGATCCCCAGCACATGCCCCATCCCCACACTGAAAGAGAGAGGAGAAAGACTACAGAAATGAGAGGGGAGAGAGGCTACAGAAAGAGAAAAGGGGAGATACTACAGAAATGAGAGGGGAGAGAGACTACAGAAAGAGAAAAGGGGAGATACTACAGAAATGAGAGGGGAGAGAGACTACAGAAAGAGAAAGTGGATAGAGACTACAGAAATGAGAGATGGAGAGACTACAGAAAGAGTGAGGGGAGACTACAGAAATGAGAGGGGAGAGAGACTACATTAATAGAAAGTGGAGAGAGACTACAGAAAGAGAGGTGAGAGACTACAGAAATGAGAGGAGGAGAGACTACAGAAAGATAGGTGAGAGACTACAGAAATGAGAGGGGGAGAGAGACTACAGAAAGAGAGAGGGGAGACTACAGAAATGAGAGGGAGAGAGACTACATAAATAGAAAGTGGAGAGAGACTACAGAAAGAGAGGTGAGAGACTACAGAAATGAGAGGGGGAGAGACTACAGAAAGATAGGTGAGAGACTACAGAAAGAGAGAGGAGAGACTACCAAAATGAGAGGGGAGGGGACTGTAGATAGATAAAGGGGAGAGAAAGATATGCCCCATCAACACATAGCAGATCTATGACTTACCCCAGCACCCCAGGACATGCCTCATCATCACATTGCACACCCAGGACATTTCCGATTACCACAGAACATTCCCCATCACCCACAATGAACAACCGAGACTTACCCCAGATCCCCAGGACATGCCCCATGACCCCATTGCACACCCAGGACTTACCCCAGCACATGCTCCATCACCACACTGAAAGAGAGAGGAGAGAGACTGCAGAAATGAGAGGGGAGAGAGGCTACAGAAAGAGAAAAGGGGAGAGACTATAGAAATGAGAAGGGAGAGAGACTACAGAAAGAGAAAAGGGGAGAGACTACAGAAGTGGGAGGGGAGAGAGACTACAGAAATGAGAGGGGGAGAGAGACTACAGAAATGAGAGGGGGAGAGAGACTACAGAAAGAGAGAGGAGAGACTACAGAAATGAGAGGGGAGAGAGACTACAGAAAGAGAAAGAGGAGAGAGACTACAGAAAGAGAGGTGAGGGACTACAGAAATGAGAAGGGAGAGACTACAGAAAGATAGGTGAGAGACTGCAGAAAGATAGGTGAGAGACTTCAGAAATGAGAGGGGAGAGAGACTACAGAAAGAGAAAAGGGGAGAGACTACAGAAGTGAGAGGGGAGAGAGACTGCAGAAATGAGAGGGGGAGAGAGACTACAGAAAGAGAAAAGGGGATAGACTACAGAAGTGAGAGGGTAGAGAGACTGCAGAAATGAGAGGGGGAGAGAGACTAAAGAAAGAGAAAAGGGAAAAGACTACAGAAGTGAGAGGGGAGAGAGACTACAAAAATGAGAGAGGGAGAGAGACTACAGAAATGAGAGGGGAGAGAGACTACAGAAAGAGAAAAGGGGAGATACTACAGAAGTGGGAGGGGGAGAGAGACTACAGAAATGAGGGGGGGGAGAGACTACAGAACGAGAGAGGAGAGACTACAGAAATGAGAGGGGAGAGAGACTACAGAAAGAGAAAGTGGATAGAGACTACAGAAATGAGAGATGGAGAGACTACAGAAAGAGTGAGGGGAGACTACAGAAATGAGAGGGGAGAGAGACTACATTAATAGAAAGTGGAGAGAGACTACAGAAAGAGAGGTGAGAGACTACAGAAATGAGAGGAGGAGAGACTACAGAAAGATAGGTGAGAGACTAAAGAAATGAGAGGGGGAGAGAGACTACAGAAAGAGAGAGGGGAGACTACAGAAATGAGAGGGAGAGAGACTACATAAATAGAAAGTGGAGAGAGACTACAGAAAGAGAGGTGAGAGACTACAGAAATGAGAGGGGGAGAGACTACAGAAAGATAGGTGAGAGACTAAAGAAAGAGAGAGGAGAGACTACCAAAATGAGAGGGGAGGGGACTGTAGATAGATAAAGGGGAGAGAAAGATATGCCCCATCAACACATAGCAGATCTAGGACTTACCCCAGCACCCCAGGACATGCCTCATCATCACATTGCACACCCAGGACATTTCCGATTACCACAGAACATTCCCCATCACCCACAATGAACAACCGAGACTTACCCCAGATCCCCAGGACATGCCCCATGACCCCATTGCACACCCAGGACTTACCCCAGCACATGCTCCATCACCACACTGAAAGAGAGAGGAGAGAGACTGCAGAAATGAGAAGGGAGAGAGGCTACAGAAAGAGAAAAGGGGAGAGACTATAGAAATGAGAGGGGAGAGAGACTACAGAAAGAGAGGGGGAGAGAGACTACAGAAATGAGAGGGGGAGAGAGACTACAGAAAGAGAGAGGAGAGACTACAGAAATGAGAGGGGAGAGAGACTACAGAAAGAGAAAGTGGAGAGAGACTACAGAAAGAGAGGTGAGGGACTACAGAAATGAGAAGGGAGAGACTACAGAAAGATAGGTGAGAGACTGCAGAAAGATAGGTGAGAGACTTCAGAAATTAGAGGGTAGAGAGACTACAGAAACAGAAAAGGGGAGAGACTACAGAAGTGAGAGGGGAGAGAGACTGCAGAAATGAGAGGGGGAGAGAGACTACAGAAAGAGAAAAGAGGATAGACTACAGAAGTGAGAGGGTAGAGAGACTGCAGAAATGAGAGGGGGAGAGAGACTACAGAAAGTTAGAGGAGAGACTACAGAAATGAGAGGGGAGAGAGACTACATAAAGAGAAAGTGGAGAGAGACTACAGAAAGAGAGGTGAGAGACTACAGAAATGAGAGGGGGAGAGACTACAGAAAGATAGGTGAGAGACTACAAAAAGAGAGAGGAGAGACTACCGAAATGAGAGGGGAGGGGACTGTAGATAGAGAAAAGGGAGAGAAAGATATGCCCCATCAACACATTGCAGATATAGGACTTACCCCAGCACCCCAGGAAATGCCTCATCATCACATTGCACACCCAGGACATGCTTGATTACCACAGAACATGCCCCATCACCCACAATGAACAACCAAGACTTACCCCAGATGCCCAGGACATGCCCCATGACCCCATTGCACACCCAGGACTTACCCCAGCACATGCCCCATCACCACACTGAAAGAGAGAGGAGAGAGACTACAGAAATGAGAGGGGGAGAGACTACAGAAAGATAGGTGAGAGACTACATAAATGAGAGGGGAGAGAGACTACATAAATGAGAGGGGAGAGAGACTACAGAAAGAGAGAGAGGAGAGACTACAGAAATGAGAGGGGAGAGAGACTACATAAAGAGGAAGTGAAAAAAGGAGAGGAGAGAGACAGTCAGACATGGTGGGAAAGGAAAAGACCGATACACATGGGCAGTGCCCCTTCCAAAATCAAACTCTGTATCCCCTGTGGGGAAAGTCCTGTAGTGCAATATAAGTGTGGAGCTGAATGCTGCTCCAAGTTCTGTGAGTGCAATCTGTATGCTGGGGTAAATCCTGTGAGTGCAAGATACATGGTTGGGTAAGTCCTGGGTGCTGGGGTAAATCATTTAAGTGCAATCCCTCATGTGTGTGATGGGGGGGGGGTGCATTCAAGGGATTTTTCCCCGATGGCAGGACAGCTGTAAGACTTGAAATAGCGCATCTGAGTTGGTATAGTTTTGTTAGGAAGAAAAAACAAAAAGATTCCCAGGGTTCCCAGGCAAATAATAATAAAGGGAGGACTCCCACTCCACATGCAAAGCTAAAATAAATAAATAATTTATTTATAATTTATTTATAATAAATAATAAATAATGTATCCGATGGCACGCCAAAAAAGGCAAGTAATACAAAGCGTAAATGTCCAGAAAAAAACACACAATTTATTTATTGAGGTCCATAGTCTTCTTCATTAAAAAATAGAAAGTAATAGCATCATTCAGAATTATATCCAGTGTTTCTCACATGCCATGCTTTTTCACCCATGCAGAACTCCTCCTATGTCCGGTGGTGCACCAAGTGCAGCAGTAATTAACTCGGCATCAGGGAAACTGCATTTGAGTTATAAATCTTACATCATACACTGTAAGTAATCTTGTAGATGTAGATATACTTATGATGTTAACTTTCAATCAAATCTAAAAGCAATTGCATGAAATAGAAACAATCTATATACAACAGTGTATTTTCATGTCAATAGAAACAAATAGTATCTACAGATTATCACAATTAATAACAGATGAAATGTTATTAACTACCATTTTTTTGGTACCTCAGCAATGACAATGTGGTAAGTGATGATTGTGATGATTGTTGTCAAACAAAGATGCCAACATTACAAAAAACAATAAACAACAATATCAGCTATGTCGCTGAAGCTACACCTACTCGAGCAAACCACAGTTCAAATGATAATTTCTAATTGTAACAATTGTTGTTACTGTTTGTTTTCCTTGCCTTGAAAATATTGTTTATTGTTTTGTTTTTTTTTCATTTTGTGCATGGTTGTTAATAACAATTATTGAATTACTATAAGTAGTAGAGCTGGGGACAGGGCATTTTTTGCTGCCACAGATTTATTTTTTTTAATTAGGTGGATTGTTTTTTTTTTCAATTTTATTTAATCATTTGGGGACATATTTTATTAATATGAAGGTAACATTTTATTTACAGGCCTTTTCACTGCCGCCCCCTTAGCACTCAAAGGGTGTGTTTTTTTTCAGTGTGGGGATTCTTAATTAAGGCTCATCCTCCTCTACCTAGGCCAAGGTAGAGGGGTGGTTTGGATTAGATTTTATTTAAGTAATGTGTTAGTCATGTTATTTATTAGGAGCAAGCCCCTAGAATATTACTTAGCAGTGTTTGGGGGGGGGGGGGGGAGGTTAATGATAACCTCCCCATCACACTGTGTGGGTGTTTATGTATTAATGGACCTTGAGCAAGCCCCTGGTGTATTCATTTTAGGGGCTGGGAGCCATTAAGCAGGCTCCCAGACCCAATAATATTAATGAGGGGCTGGGAGATGTATTATCGTGGGGGGGGGGGTTCCACTTGTCCTGGCCCCCCATATTTATTATTGGTGTCGGGAGCATCGGCAGCACCTGGCACCATTCTTTATATTGGGGGCACTTGTCCTTGCCCCCATATGTGTTAGGTAACAGGGACCATTTTGGGAGCTCTGGGGTCCAGTTTTGAAATGGGGGGGTTATTTTTTGTTTTACTTTTTTTTGTATTACTTTTTTATGTGTCTCAATTCAAACTCCCTTTGGATTTTAGTGAATAGCAAACTATTCACAAATGTATGTGAATAGACCTCAGTGTCTCTCTTTCCTTCTCTTTTGCCTCTCTTTTGTAAGAGCACAGAATGTTTGATGATGTATGAGCTCCAAAGCAATAAAACTCCAAATAGGTGATTTTGTGTTCCCTGTCCCTATCATTGTCAAGTAGATAAGGACACATAGGCAGAGATCCGATGAAGGTCATTGACCATGTGTGTCCCTGCCAAATGATTGGGGGACCTCATGACATCACTGATGCGTGCCTGAACATGAAAATGTGGGCATGGCTTGATTTTGATAAATGTAACGGGACTTTGAGCTTAGGTTCTTTGGTTACATTTATCCTGTCAGACTGAGGCTACACATCGCGGGGGCTGCAAAGAGCTGCAATTTAAAGGACTTTTAAGCCGTTCTATGATTGTTTTGCCCATGTATAAAAGAACATTATAAAGTCTTACAGATGAGAAGGGGTTAAACAACAGTTAATGTATTATTAGTTTTTGCAAATAAAATATTGAATTCTGATTCTTAAAGGAACATTGCACCTCTTTCCTTTTATCTTAATAAACAGTAGCTCCTGGTTGTCGCATGCTGATTACATTACCGCCAATCAGAGCTGATCCCATGCAAAAATTAGGGGATCTCTCTGTGCTAGCTTCCTATGGAAGCATGGCAGCTGTCAGTCAGAGGATAAACTGGCATGTACTATCAAAAGTACACACTAGTTTATTCCCACACTAGGAGCAACTTGCATTTCCCTTGTGCTTCTATATTAGAAGCATAAGTGAAATAATATAGTGCTTAGTGTTCCTTTAATACCCATGCCTGTCATCACTCCCACAAAAGTGTGCCTTTCACTATTTGCAATGTTGGAAGGTGTGTTAATTACCATACTAGACTTTAAAAAACAACTGTGAAAGTAATAGAAACTGTCAGTAGATGGCAGCATTGCTTAAAATTTAGAACATTCCCCATACTGTAAAAAAGCAAGGTATTATACCAAATGTATGTATGTCAGTGCATACTTGCAGATTTCTCACTGTACCGAAGACATAGTTTGTTGCTTGTGGGTAGCTCATGTATCTCCATGCTGCAGTGTTTCTAGTACCAGTATGCATTTACCTCTTCAGACTAATCACCTGCAAGTAATTATTTAACACCTTTGTGATGCTAGGACGTTCTGTGCAGTCCTAATTTACAGGTCCATAGTATGGTATGTCCTCCGCTTCACAGCTCATCGTGGCCACCGCAATGAACTGTGCTCAGATCCCACTGGAGGAATAACTGAATTAAACAAATGTCTGCTGTCAAGAGAGAGATGGGGTCTATTTAAGTAGCACTGAATTTTTGGTTGAATTCAGGAAAAAAATCTGATTTCAACTGAAATTTGCTATTTTATTTCAACTATTTTGGCCACAATTCGGATATTTTTCTTGAATTCTGACAAGATTCAGGACTTTTAGGTTCTGGGTTTTTTTTTTACGGGAATGTGGCCTTACAAAGCATAGAATTCCTCCCATTATCATAGCAATGATTTGATCATAATGTGACCCAAATTCAGAAATGATTTTCAAATTATGGAGGTTTCAGTTCTCCAAAGATTTGGAGAATTTCATAGATATATAGGGTTCATGTGCCCCTCTCTCACCTTCCCAAGATCCCTCTTAACTAATTTAAGCTAGTTTGCCTTATATTACTGTCTTACTAAACCTCAAATTTTAAACATGTGACTTTAATAAACACATGTTTTAGTGAGTATAACCAAATACTAAGATAATCAAAGAGTAAAAGAGTAAAGAGTAAATACCATACTGTTATTACTAATAACCATTTATTTTGCCCCAACTAATTTTTTTATAAATTGTGATTGTGTTTTTTTCATAATTTAGCTACAAAGCATTTATTAATCCTTATTTTGGAGAGGTTATGTGTTTCTTTAAATCTTTATCTCTATAAATGACCCTTATCATATCAGCACGAACATGACCTTTAAAGGAACAGACACATAGAAAAATAAATAAATAAAGACAGGTGAGATGCACTATTCCTCCAACTCGGTCCCTGCGTCCCCCAAAAAAGCTTGAAATAAAAAAAATCTTCTTATCCTGTAACCATTTGCTTGCTTCTCCACTGAATCAAAAGTCTTTACTTGACACTCAATTATAATGCTTAGTACCGTGGGGAATCCCCAAACATATTTTGTTGTCAAAAGATTGTTGTCACCAGAGCCAAATGTTGTCTAGCATTTCGAGTATAAAGGGAACGATCTTGGAGAGTAATATTATCCTTATGCTGTCCTTCTTTTGGTCTTTGTGTTCAATTAGCATTCCAAACCAGATCTTTAAATTGATAGCACTAGAAGTTCACTATAACATCTCTGAGATGTGTCTCTTGAACATTCTTGGGCTTATAGAGTCTTTGGAATATTTCTAATGTAGTGTTTTGCTGCTCCATGTCTATTGACATCACTCCAAACATATCTATTGGAAAATCTTTCATCTTCTACTGTGTTATGGTTTCAGGGATATTTCTGAATCGGAAGTTGTTTCTCCGTGAGCGATCTTCCAATTCACTAATTTTATTTTCTAGATTCAGTACTTTTTTCCAGCTCTTCCAATTTATCTTTGGTCGTTTGTGTTGGAATTCCTGAGTATTTAACTGTGTGGTTCCTGTGGATCACAGGATGGATTAAGACCGGTTTAACTAAAATGCCCATATGAAGATTAGATTTGCCTCTCTAAATGTCCTGGATCTAAACTCGCCTTGTAAAAGAGGAATATTACATCAATCTCTGAGAAAAGAACCCAACTGGAAGAGCAACCTTCATTCAGGAGACCCACTGGAAGAGCAAGGATAATGTAGTTGGGGGGGGGGGGGGGGGAGAAGGCATTTTCCAAAGTTAGTACAAACTTCTACAAGGAATAAGAAACAAAAATAAGTGACTGTAGTGTTCTCTAAATGTTTTAAATGTGGAAGTTTAAATATCAAGATTCTGACCCAGAGGGCAGATGTGTGATAGTAATCTGTGAAATAGAGAGACATTTTCAAATTGTTGAGCATCTATCTGTCCAAAGTGTTTCCAGTGTGCTTTTTTTCCAAGATATTCGAAAGAGTAGGAAAGGTTCGAGAAGGCAAGCTCATTGTAGCTGTAGCTTTCAACTGTATATTAGATGTCAATAAGGATAAAAAAAACTCCCAAAACAAAGAAAGTATATAAAAGTATTATGAAGCAGTCTAACTCCTTGAATATGTCTGTTAAAAAATGTGATATTTTTGACACAAGGCTTTTGCATTTTAGAAATCGAAAGTGAGAGGAAATTCTATCCACGTACAACATGCCGTATGGATGAAGGAGTTATTTGAGCCAACCAAATGTGTTTTTCAAAGAAAATATCCCAAATGAAAATTCCTGTACTAATGTCTGATGCATATAAAAGGCTGTGATAAGAGGTCATTGTATAACATTTAAAAATATATTTAAAAAATCAATGAGCTCAAGCTTATGAGCCTATCTGAGATCTATATCCAATAGTTTAAATTATCAGCATCAATTAAAAGGGAGAACGTCCGAAAAATTGATCAAGTATGAAGATTTAAGGTGTAAGATGAAACAAAAAATAGCAGAGAGAGAGTTAACAAAAATATGGAAAAATTAAGCAGTAAATACTACTATCGTGAAAATAGGGCAGACAAAAAAATCCTTTTTTATAGGTTGATGATGAAAGAGATAATAGAAAATCTGACAAAAACTTTTAGTGAGATTGTGGAGGACTGTAGACTGATACCGAAGATGCTAAGGACTAATATTTTCCGGATCCCAAAAGCCGTCAAAGATCAATCTGTGGTGTTAAATTATCGCCCAATATCTTTAATAGATGTAGACACCAAATAGTTTTTTGCAGTTTTGGCCGAACTTTTAAAAGCCTAAATATGAGACAAAAAAAAAGTTTTACTATTAAATATTAATTTACATGCAAGCTGTAATTTTCTTCTTTGTCATTTGCTGTACCCACACAAATTATATATTGGTTTTATCAGGACAAGAAGGGCTTTTGGATGCCATCATTTTGATCATATCCTATAATATTATATAAAAAAAAAATGGTAAACAAAAACAAAAAAAAAACGTATTTCCTGAATTTTATTTGAAACATCTTCTCATTATCGACAAAAGCGAACAAAAAAACCCTGCTAAATAGATTCTACTATGTCTCCTGAGTACAGGGATACCACCCATGCATAGGTTTGTTGGGTTGTTTGGGGGCTAAAAGGCCACATTTGAGAGGTGCGCTTGTTGGTTTTCCAACTTGAAATTTTCACATGCAGACAACCTGCGCCCATGTCCCATTTGGGACATATTTGAAGCCAGCTAGTGTATTTTACCCCATCAACCCATATATTTTTTAAAAGTACATACCCTAGGCTATTTCAAATGGTGGTATTTTAACACTTTCCATGCACTTATTCTACCACCAGCCTTTGCCAAAGTTTGTGGTAGTCATTTTTTTGTGGTTTTTATTCACATACATTGTAATTCAGACATGAATTTACAGATTTTGGTACGTTTCACTGCCAAACATCAACCCAATATGTGTTCAACAACATCTCCTGAGTACAGGGATGCCATCCATGCATAGATTTGTTGGGTTGTTTGGGGGCTAAAAGGCGCCATTTTGAAGGTGCGCATTTCCAACTTGGAAATGGTGGTATTTTAACACTTTCCATGCACCAATTCTAACACCAGCCTTTGTCAAAGTTTGTGGTAGTAATTTTATTGTGTTTTTTTCCCACATAAATTGTAATTTAGACACACATTCACAGATTTTGGTATGTGTCACTGCCAAACAATACCCCAATATGTGTTCAGCAACATCTCCCGAGCACAGGGATACCACCCATGCATAGGTTTGTCAGCTTTTTGGGGGGTTAAAAGGCCACATTTGAGATGTGTGCTTTTTGATTTTCCAACTTGGAATTTTAACATGTAGGGCAAGGAAGGGGTTAATAGCTCTTATAAGAGCCTTTGTAGTACTGTACAAAAAATATTCACCCCTAAAAATGCACAGACAAGAAAAAATGTTCTGCTTTGCAGTGATCAGTGGCAGGGAAGGGGTTAATACAAAGGGTATGGCTTTTATAAAAGCCCTTGGGTCTCACAATTTTGTAACATTTTATTTAATTTATTACAATTAAAAACATATTATACAGATCTGTCTCTCTCCCTTAAAACTCAAGTGAGGAGAGGAAGGCAGATCCATATGGGTCAGAACAATAATTACCAATAGTGATCTGACCAGGCGAATGAATGGTGATGCTCATTTGAGCAATCACCAAACCGTCTTTGCCACTGATCAGCTGTTACTGATCGCTATACACGCGTTCAGACAGCTTCAAAAGGAATACACGTAATCCCCTGGTGGGTAAAATTAACCCATAGCGAGTGTGACAGAAAAAAATGCCGATCTGCAGCCAGATTGCTCCATATACGTTAGGCAGTGACCATATGCGCTGCTTAGGCAGTGATATACGGCAAGCAAGGGTTTAATAGCTCTTAAAAGAGCCTTTTATACACTGTAATAAAGGAAAGAAAAAAAATAACCCCTAAAAGATGCACAGACAGCAAAAAATATATAAAAATATATAAAAAATGCTTCTGCAGCAAGATTGCTGCATTTGCGCCAGATCGCTGCTTAGGCAGTGATCTACAGCAAGTAAGGGGTTAATAGCTCTTAAAAGAGCCTTTGTTATACAGTAATAAATTACAGTAAAAAAATGAACACTAAAAAATGCACAGACAGCAAAACATGTGCTGCTGTGTATGATCACTGCGTACACAGCGATCAATGGCAGGGAAGGGGTTAAACACTTGAAATGGCTTTTATAAAAGCCCTTGTTTACTAAAATGTTATTAAATATTTAGTTTTATTATTTTATTTTATTTTTTTACATTATCTGATCTGTCTCTCTCCCTTACTAAAACTAGTAAGGAGAGGGAGGCAGATCAATACTTGTCAAAGGCAATATTTACAAATATTGCCTTTGACTGTATGATAAGTGCTCATCAGAGCACTTATCATACATGCCTGCACACAGATCACACAGATCTGATGTTTAGGCATCGATTGGATCCCCCTAGAGCAACGGAAGTGAAATACATTCACTACCGATGCTCTTGCCAGTAGAAGGGAACGCTGCCTGTACAGGCAGCGTTCCCTTCTACTGAGCCACTGGGGTCGCTCAGGAGAGCGTTCTGGGGGGAGCCGAAGGTATTGCTAAGTGCCTAGCTAGCGAGGCACTTTAGCAACACCAGAGGTGCTTAGGAAGCGAACGATCGTTCGCTTCCTAAGCACATGTGTGCAGGCGGCGCAGCCATTTTTAAACTTTTTTTTAGTGTTGCACAATGCCTCTACATAGAGGCATTGTAGCAACACTGATAGAGTAAAGAAAGCAACCGCTGGTCGCTTTCTTTACTCTATTTAGTGCATGACGTGCCAGGCACGTCACCTGCCGGCAAGTCCACGATTTGCAGTGACGTGCCTGTCACGTCATCTGTCACGAAGGGGTTAAGGGGCGCCTGTGTGTGTGTGGCATAATTAATTGGGCTCCAAGGTGAGTCACAAATAATGGGGCTCTGGTGTGGCATAATTTATGGGGCTCTGGTGTGGCATAATTTATGGGGCTCGTTTGTGTGTTTCATAGTTATGGGGCTCCTGTGTCTACACACACAACAAAACAACATAACCAATGTAAAGAGAAATCTCTCGATCCCATTAAGGGAGGATGTCCACCAGATAACAATAAAGGAGCTAGTCTTAAGACTGCAGTGATCTGCACCACTGCAAAAGAAAGGTAGAATGTTAAAAAGTGAAGACAGTGCTAAAATAAACTCCAAGAACAAAATGTATAATATAAAAGTATAAATTTATTGGAAGACACTAAATATAATGTGTATACATATATAACAAATAAAAAGTCCTGTGCCCATAGAAGCTATATGATGGTACCGGTAACTGTTCTTACCCACTGCTTTTTGTTCACCTGGCCAGGTATTGAACATCCGGAAAAAACGCCATAGCACAAAAAAAAAACACTCCACAGGATGCATTTCGTTAAAAAACTTCTTCAGCTGATGGGTATTGGTGCATCTTTTTAACACTGAGTCTGATAATGTTATGTGGGTAGCCCCAGATATAAACCACAGCTTTACACATAATCAGCCTACCATGAAATATGGTGAAGCAGCTGCAACTGCTACCAAGAATAGGAAGCAAGACTTTCAGTTCCATGTTCTAGATAAAAAGGTTCTGTAAATATAAAAATGGTGCTGCAGCAAAACTATGTGACTTTTAATCACACAAATTTTTCCAAAAGCAAAAACTAGGGTGCTTCAATCACATATCTTTGTGACAACATAGAGACATGGTCCAGTGACCGTCACTAACTGCAATGGGTGTGGGCTCGTGTCAATCAGTGGGAAGAAGATGTGCATCTAATCCAAAGCTGGAAGTGTGAGCGACGTCATAGACACCACACCGCAAACAGTTCTGCAGTTTATGAATACACAGAAGATATAGAGATGTGATTGCAAGATATTTTCTGTGTGATTAAAAGGTCATTTAGAGCAATGATTATGAACCAATGGTTCTCATGCCATTGTGGGCACAAAGAGACTTCCCCTGAGGCATGCGGTGCCATAGGTGGACGTGGATCTATGTTACAGCAAGTCACTGTAACTCACTCACACGGAGGGATGTCTGACTTATCGCTGATTCATTGTGCTATACCACTAATAATAAGCATTTCAAAGGGAATGGTGAGGTATCTGTGTGTGTAGATGTTTGTATCTCTCCTTGTGTGTGAATTCGTATGTATGTATCTATCTATTGCCATATAACATATCTGTGTTTGTAAGTGTATATCTGTTTCAATGTGTTTTAGTGTGTGTGTATAGTTGTTTAAATGTCTACTTTTGTATCTCTGCATGTGTAAATGTGTTTGTGTGTGTATCTGTGTGTGAATGTGTCAATCATCAGCCAAGAAGCAAAGCATGAAACACGTCCTGACATCACCATGCACAAAGCAGAGGAGCCTCGACTACATGGCAGACAGTACGGAATTTCGTTTGCCCGACTTCAGTAATTTTTAATTTTTTTCTTGTGTACCTGTGTCCATGCATGTGCTTGTCTGGGGTGGATTGACAAGTGTTGGAGCAGATTGAGAAGTCTGAACATGCATTGACATGTGTGGGGTCAATTGCCAAGTTTGGGGATGCATTGGCAAGTCTGGGACAGATTGTCAAGTGTGGGGGCAGATGGGCTAATCTGGAAAGCAAATTGGTAATTCTGGAATGCATTGGCAAAACTGGGGATGCATTGGCAAGATGGGGATGCATTTTGGTAAGTCTGAGAGCAGATTGACGAGACTGAGGGCAGATTTGGGGATGCATTGGAAAGTCTGGGGTGCAATTGGTAAAATAAAAACAATAGTGTTACCCCTGTCCCCAATCTACTCCCTAGTGTAACCCTTGTGCCCATCGTGCTCCTCAGTGTCAAACCTGTTCCCAATCAGCTCCTTAGTGTCACCCTTTTCCCCACTCTGCTCCCCAATGTCACCCCTGTCCACGCTCTGCTCCCAGTGTCACCTCTGTTCCTAAACCCACCTAACCACACCAACTGCACACAACAACTGTTAGGTAGGCATATATTCTGACTTTGGGAACCGCTAATGTATATATATATATATATATACAGTGGCGTCCCGAGGGGGGGGGGGGCGGACCGCACCGGGGGACACGTCCAGCGGGGGGTGACACCCGTGCTGCCGGCACCCCCCGCATCGCGCTGCTTAACTTTTTTTTTTTCTGGCAGCCGCATCCGGTAGATGCGTCCGCCGTAAAAAAAATTTAAAAAAAAATCACAGCAACCGGATGTGACCTTACGTCACATCCGGTGACTGTGTTTCCCTCCTCCGTGCAGGAGGGAAGACTGCACGCAGAGGTCCGGCTGGGGACACGGAGCAGCAGCTACTCGGTAAGTAATGGAGAAGGGGGGGGAGGAGGGTGGTTTAAAACGAGCACTTTATTCCTGGGCTCTGACTGGCACTACATTACTGGGCTCTAACTGGCATAATATTACTGGGCTCTGACTGGCACTATATTACTGGGCTCTGACTGGCATAATATTACTGGGCTCTGACTGGCACTATATTCCTGGTATCTGACAGGCAAAATATTACTGGGCTCTGACTGGCACAATATTACTGGGCTCTGACTGGCACTATATTCCTGGTATCTGACAGGCACAATATTACTGGGCTCTGAGTGGGACAATACTACTGGGCTCTGACTGGCACAATATTCCTGGTATCTGACTGGCACAATATTACTGGGCCCTGACTGGCACAATATTACTGGGCTCTGAATGACACAATATTCCTGGTATCTGACTGGCACAATATTACTGGGCTCTGACTGGCACAATATTACTGGTATCTATAATTGTACAATTGTCACCTCGTGGGGCTCCTGTGTGTTGCATAATTAATGGCGGTCCCATGTGTGCATAATTATGGGGCGCTTGTGTGTGGCATATTTATTGGGCCCCATGTGTGGCATAATTAAGGGACTCTTTTGTGTGGCGTAATTAAGGAACTCTTTTGTGTGGCATAATTATGGGGCACCTGTGTGTGTGGATTAATTAATTGGGCAGAGGTGAGGCATAAATAGTGGGGCTCTGGTGTGGCATAATTTATGGGGCTCTGG
Organism: Pelodytes ibericus; assembly: GCA_036172795.1. Lineage (NCBI taxonomy): Eukaryota > Metazoa > Chordata > Amphibia > Anura > Pelodytidae > Pelodytes > Pelodytes ibericus. The sequence continues at coordinate 138,717,193 of CM069861.1, forward strand.
TGTTGCATAAGTTATGGGGCTCCTGTGTGTGGATATAGTTAATCTAACTGCCATCTAACTGGCATTACTAAGGAATCTGTTTGTCATTGTATGGAGGAAATCCAGGGGGGTGACACCATGAATTTCCGCACCGGGTGACACCAACCCTAGTGACGCCCCTATATATATATATATATATATATATATTACATATATATATATATATATATATATATATATTTATATATAGTGCCGAAAGCCCAGCCCCCCTAATTCATGAAGTGCTAACGTACCATGGCACTTCCCGGCACCCTGAATGGTCAAGCCTGTGTGTCTTTAGCACTGAAACAGTGAGCACCAATGTGGCCATCTCATTCAATACAAATACAGGGGGGATCAGAGTGTTGCTGAAGAAACATACATCTCGCACATAAAAGTGAGAAAAAATGCTCAATGAATAAAATTAACACAAACTGAAAATACACACCCAATATACCATCCTTAGAAATATTTGAGTATATTGGATGGCATATACAGGGCCGCCATCAGGAATTTCAGGGCCTCTTACAGAAACTTTTTTTGCTCCCCCCATCCCTATATTTCCCTCTCGCCACCCTACCCTACCAAAGTCATGTTATCTAGGCAGTTGTATATTATACTAATGAGGTTTTCCCCTTCCCCTGTAAAAACATCAGAATAGAGGTCCACCACAGAGCTGCAGGGGACCTGGATCATCTTTGCAGGCAGCCGGAGGATTTCTGTGCGTTGCTCAGTGCACACGAAAGTCCCCCCATTCTGCCCAACATTTCCACCATAACTTCTAAGATGAAACGCTGGGAGCTCATGTGATCCAGTGTTTCACCTCAGAAGTCCCGGCGGAAGTGTCAAGGCAGCATTAGAGGACTTCTGTGTACACTGAGCAGAGCACAGAAATCCTCCTGATGCCCTTACTAAATACCAAAAAAATGTGGGGATGCACTGGCAGATTGGTTAGGCCAGTAGCAGAATGGCAAGTTTTGGGTCAGATTGACAATTTGGAGATGCACTGTCAACTTTTGGGGGGCAGATTGTCAAGTGTAGGGAAGTAGATTGAGAAGTGATTGGAAGCAGATTAAGAAGTGTGAGGGCAAATTGGCAAGCCTAGGGGACAAATTGGCAAGTCTGGGGGCAAATTGGCAAATCTGGGGGCAGATTAGCAAGTGTGGGGGGATTGGCAAGTCTAGAGATGCATTGGCAAAACTGGGGGCAAATTGGCAAATGTGGGGATGGATTGGCAAGTGTGTGGGGGGGCAGATTGACACATATGGGGGCAAACTGGCAAGTCTGGGGTAAGATTGGAAAGTGGTGATACATTGGCAAGAGTGGTGATAAATTGGCAAGAAAAGGAGTGGAGCATTAGTGACAAAAATTCCCGCCCCCTGAAAAAAATTCTGCAGACAACCATGCCCATCACCTAGCATTGCACATCCAGGACTTACCCCTGCCCCCAGGACATGCCCCCTCGCCCACATTGCCCATCCAGGAATTATCCATGCCCCTCACCCACACTGCACATCCAGGAATTACCCCTTCCCCCAAGACATGCCCCCTCACACACTCTGCACACACAGGACTTACCCCAGTGGCCCAGCACATTCCCCCTCACCCACATTACACACAAAGAACTTACCCCAGTACCAGGGGCATTGCTAGGTCTCTAAAAGATCTGGGGCTGGAGCCCATAACAGATTTAATAGAAGTGGAGTAAATAAGCTCACATGCTTAGGCGAGCATACAGACTGATATATATGATGTATGAACAATAGGTATATATGGGTATATATCAGGGCTCAACAAATCCCGGGCACCAGGAAATTATACCTGGCACCCAGTTATTGTTGTCCTGCATGGTGCCCTCGCCGCTGGGATCATTTTATTTCTTTATTTATCCAGCGGAGCGTGAGGGAGCAGTGTGTGCACTGGCTGCACAGTCTTTCTCCTTCGCCCCCACACGCACCGCACTATAGTGTCCGATTGCTGAGTGTGCTCAGCAGGGCTAGAAACAACAGCAGGGCACTGACTGTGACTGAATGTATGCATGTGTATGTCTGCGACTGACTGTATGTGTGTGTTTGTCTGTGACTGACTGTATGTGTGTGTCTGTCTGACTGACTATATGTGTGTGTCTGTCTGTCTGTGACTGATGTGTGTGTGACTGACTGTATGTCTGCCTGTGACCGACTGTATGTGTGTGTCTGTCTGTGGCTGGCTGTATGTGTGTGCCTGTCTGTCTGTGACTGACTCCACAGCAATAAAACTCTCAGTATTGTTCAATGTGTGAGTATGACACAGTCTTAACAGCAATACAACTCACAGTAATGTGCAGTGTGTGAGTGTATCACACACTTGTGCTGCACATTACTGTACCACAATACACAATAAGACTCACAGCACACAAAAAATCACATTACTCGAAGTTACACTTATACACATGTTGCATAGAACATTTACCAGACTTTGAGAAAAAAATTGACCAATAGTCTCATAATATGCCATAATATAGGGGATATCTATCCCCCTTACATAGATACCCTTACATAGACAACCTTACCTTCACACACTCTCTTACACACACCCAGACAACCTTACACACACAGACACCCTTATACACACAGATGGCCTTTCCCACACAGACATTCTGCCACTCAGACACGTGTGCAAACATGCAACTCTTCCGCGCAGATCATGCTATTCACTCAGGCACACGTGTAAACCTGACTCACACAAACACACACACCATATATACATCAATATTTATTTTGTAATAAAAAGGGGTTAAAAACCTGGGCAGAATAGGCTGAGGTATGCTCCTTCTACCACCCTCATAAAAGAGAGAAGTGCGGGGAATTGAGATGGGAATTTAACTGAATGTGAGAATTTTTCCAACTCTGCTACTTTAGCCTTAGTTCTGAAATTCCCATCTCACTTCCCTGCAATTCTCTCTTTCATGTGTAAAGCCCATAATATAATGAAAAGTAGCACATTCATTCATAATGTATGGTTTTAATACTATAACGCGGTACATGGGATTTTTAATGCCATGTTTATGGACTTTTATTGCCATGAATATAAAGACTATATATAAAGATGCATCACTATTATTCATATTTAGAGTTGACCGGACACCTGGATGTTCAGGTTCGAGAAGTTTGAGCGAACTTTGGAAAAAGTCCGGGTCTGTGCTCAAACTTGAGCCCGAACCCCATTGAAGTCAAAGAGAAACAGACTTTTGGCCACTAAAATGCCTCTAAAATAGTCATGGAAAGGGCTAGAGGGCTGCAAAAGGAATTCAAATGTGGGTAAGAGTAGGACAAGTGCCCTGCAAACAAATATGGATAGGGAAATAACTTCAAAAAAATAAAATACATACAAATTAAAAATACTGTACTACCGTATTTACCACCCAAAACAATTAGAATTAGGTTCTATTTGACTCTCAGATGTAATACATGTAATGCTTTTGCTATTCTATAAACCGAAATAGAGTCCCCATTCATAAGAATAGGTCAATTGACCTATTCTTATGAATGGGGACTCTATTTCGGTTTATAGAATAGCAATAGCATTACATGTATTCCATAAACCGAAAGTCTATAAACCGAAAGACATTCGGTTTATAGACTTTTGTTTTATAGAATACATTTAATGCTATTGCTATTCTATAAAAATAAAGTCTATAAAAAGAATGTCTTTCGGTTTATAGACTTTCGGTTTATAGAAAGCCAATAGAATTACATGTATTCTATAAACCAAAAGTCTATAAACCGAACGACCTTCGGTTTATAGAATTTCGGCTTATAGAATAGATGTAATACTATAGGCTTTCTATAAACCGAACTAGAGCCCCATTCATAAGAAATTCTTATGAATGGGGACCCCATTCAGAGGCTTGAGGGGGCGGGGCTGAGCACAAGGGGCGGGCCAGAGTCTCCATTCGGGGCTATGCAACAGAGATCCGGGGCTTCAGCCCCAGTAGCTCCCCCCCCCCCCCCCCCAGCGATGCCACTGCCCAGTACACCAGTTTATGCTCCATAACCCACTTTGCACACCCAGGACATGCCCCATAACCCACATTGTACACCATGGATTTGCCCCAGCATCTGTTAACATGCCCCATCACCCACATTGTACACCATGGATTTGCCCCAGCACCCATTTACATACCCCAGTCATCCACATTGCACACCCAGCACATACCCCATCACCCACATTGCACACCCAGAACCTACCCCATCACCCACATGAGCCACAGTTCCCTGGAATCTAGTGGCAGCAGCATAGTGTCTGTGCAGTGCACAGACATCCTTCCATGCTGACTCACTTGCCCTTCCAGCGCACTGATCTGAAGTTTGAGCACTGGAGCGTGACCCCTGGCGCTCTGAATTCAGATCTTTTGATCTCCCAAACCAGCATCTCTGCCTGCAAGTGTTTTTTTTTTTTTTCTGATTTTTTTTTTTTAAAGGCCCGTGACCCGAGAATGCTCCAGTCCCATGACCCGAGCAGGCCTTCGAGCCCGTGACTAGGGCATGCCCCGGGCCCGTGACAGGTGTATCGCTTGATCCTAGCCCCAGAGACAGATCAGATAAACTAAAAAATAAAATAAAATAATAAAATTAAAAATATTTAATAAAATTTTAGTAACCAAGGGATTTTATAAAAGCCATTTCAAGATTTTAACCCCTTCCCTGCCATTGATCGCTGTGTACGCAGTGATCATACACAGCAGCACATTTTTTGCTGTCTGTGCATTTTTTAGGGGTTAATTTTTTTTTACTGTAATTCATTACAGTATAACAAAGGCTCTTTTAAGAGCTATTAACCCCTTATTTGCTGTAGATCACTGCCTAAGCAGCTATCTGACGCAAATGCAGCAATCTTGCTGCAGAAGCATTTTTACTTTTTTTTAAACTTTTTTATTACACCCGTCACGGGTTAATTATACCCGCTAGGGGATTACGTTTAAAGTTAAAAAAAAAATTTTTAAGCTGTCTGAGCGCATGTTTAGCGATCAGTAACAGCTGATCAGTGGCAAAGGCGGGTTGGCGATTGTTCAGATGAGCATCACCATTCGTCTGGTTAGATCAATATTTGTCAATATTTGATCTGACCCGTGTAGATCTGCCTCCCTCTCACTTGAGTTTTAGTGAGGGAGACAGACAGAGCTGTATAATGTAAGTTTTTAATTATAATATATTTAATAAAATTGAGACCCAAAGGCTTTATAAAAGCCGTTTCCAGTGTTTAACCCCTTCCCTGCAATTGATCGCTGTGTACGCAGTGATCTTACACAGCAGCACATTTTTTGCTGTCTGTGCATTTTTTTAGGGGTTAATTTTTTTTACTGTGATTTATTACAGTATATCAAAGGCTCTTTTAAGAGCTATTAACCCCTTCCTTGCCATATATCACTTCCTAAGCAGCACATATGGTCACTGCCTAAGCAGTGCATATGGTCACTGCCTAAGCAGCGCATATGGAGCAATCTGGTCGCAGAAGGATTTTTTTTGCTATCAGCATTTTTTTTTGTCACACTCGCTAGGGGTTAATTATACCCACTAGGGGATTACGTGTATTCCTTTTGAAGCTGTCTGAACGCGTGTATAGCGATCAGTAACAGCCGATCAGTGGCAAAGGTGGTTTGGTGATTTCTCAGATCAGCATCACCAGTCGTCTGGGTAGATCAATATTGGTAAATATTGTTCTGACCCATATGGATCAGCCTCCCTCTCCTCACTTGAGTTTTAGTGAGGGAAAGAGACAGATCTGTATAATATAAGTTTTTAATTGTAATAAATTAAATTAAATGTTAAACAATTGTGAGTCCCAAGGGCTTTTATAAAAGCCATACCCTTTGTATAGTGTTACCTGTGTATTAACCCCTTCCCTGCCACTGATCACTGCACAGCAGAACATTTTTCCTTGTCTGTGCATTTTTAGGGGTTAATTTTTTGTACAGTACTACAAAGGCTCTTATAAGAGCTATTAACCCCTTCCTTGCTCTACATGTCAAAATTCCAAGTTGGAAAATCAAAAAGCGCACCTCTCAAATGTAGCCTTTCAACCCCCAACAAAGCTGACAAAGCTATGCATGGGTGGTATCCCTGTGCTCGGGAGATGTTGCTGAACACATATTGTGGTATTGTTTGTCAGTGACACATACCGAAACATGTGAATTTGTGTCTAAAGTACAATGTATGTGGGGAAAAATACACAATAAAATTACTACCACAAACTTTGACAAAGGCTGGTGGTAGAATTGGTGCATGGAAAGTGTTAAAATACCACCATTTAAAATAGCCTAGGGGTCTACTTTTACAAAATATATTCTTTTTTTGGGTAAAACACACTGTCTGGCTTCAAAAAAAGTCCCAAATGAAACATGGGGGCGCAGGCTGACTTCTCGGGGCTCGGAGACTCTCAGGGCAGGTCTAACTGGAGACTGAACAGCTCCTTGTTGTCAAAAAAGATCTATCAGCAGCAACTAAGAGAGACTATCTCAAACTTTTTTAGGGAAAACAATGATAGAGGGTCCTCCAGAGTGAGGGTTTGGTGTACCCTTAAAATTGGCACCAGAGAAAAGAGGAAATTTAATAAAAGTCTAGAAGAACTTTATATGTACTTAGATGCTCTCACAGAGTTGAATATTAAAAATTTGTCTTTGGAGACTACACAGAAGATACAGCAAACCGAGGTAGCTATTAATGAAGCCCTGCTGGAAAGGGTTAATAGGAACGTGGACCAGCTAAACAGGAAGTGGTATTATGAAGGGAATAGAGTGAATACCATGATGTCAAATAGACTAAAGAAACGCAACGCCAGAAGGAGGGTAACCTCTATTAAAACTCGAGGCAAGCTTTTATTGTCCCCGGAGGAAATAGGGTCAGCTTTTAGAGATTTTTACGAAACTCTGTACAATCTACCGGACCAACCATCTGTAGATCAACTGGCGGAATATTTCTCTAGGACCTCATTCCCACAAGTAAATAGGGAGCAATTGGCCGCATTGAATGAACCGATTAGAGAGGATGAAGTGCTTAGATCAATAGATGCCTTACAGCCAGGGAAGACCCCGGGCCCGGATGGATTTAATAACCTATTTTATAAAATCTTTAAGGATGGCCTGAAACAAGACCTGTCCAAGACATTTAATGAGATGGCAGAGGAGTCTAGGGCGCCCTCAGAGATGCTTCAAGCCAATATTACAACTATACTGAAAGTTTAACTAACTATCGCCCAATCTCTCTGTTAAATACAGATATAAAGATCTACAGCTCTATCTTGGCTAACAGGTTAAAATTAGTAGTTCCATCCTTGATCCACCCGGGCCCAGGTGGGGTTTGTCTCGGGGAGGTCATCTAATAATAACATCAGAAGATTAATTGATGTACTCGACGCGGTTCACAGGAGAGGTATACCCCACCTGACCCTGTCGCTTGATGCTGAAAAAGCCTTCGACAGGGTTGGGTGGGGTTTCCTTCGAGAGGCCCTGAGAGCATTTGGATTGACTACTAGAATCAATCATGGCTCTCTATTCCTCCCCCTCAGCAAGGGTCCTGGGGGGAGGTTTTTCATCTGAATGGTTCCCACTCTCCAATGGAACAAGACAGGGGTGCCCACTCTCCCCCCTTCTGTATATCATTTCAATTGAATCCCTTGCTAAACATATTCGGGAAAATAGAGCCATTAGGGGCTTCAGATCCCCGCTAGGGGAACTGAAGATCAATTTGTATGCGGATGATGTTATTCTAATATTAGAAGACCCGGTCAATTCCTTAAGAGAAGTCCTATCTGAACTGTCCACCTTTTCAAAGGTATCCGGGTACAAGCTTAATGAGAGCAAATCCCTGGCTATGATATGTAATATTCCCCCTGAGATGGAAGCGTTACTAAAGGAAAATTATAAGTTTACCTGGTCAGCAAGTATGAACTATTTGGGTATAGAGATAGTCCCGGATCCTTCGGGGATAGTAGAGGCTAACTTTCTGCCACTTATGAAAAAAACCAGTAAACAACTTAAGGATTGGTCCAAAATGTCTTTCTCGTGGTGGGGCCGCATCAATATCATTCGAGCTTATATAGTACCAAAATGGCTCTACCTGTTTCGAATGATCCCTCTGACCATTCCCAGCAGTTGGCTCTCCCTGATACAAACATTGTTTAATAAGTTTGTTTGGAAAGGGAAAAAGCCAAGAATCAGTTTACAACGGCTTAAAAAGAAACCAAAAGAGGGGAGAGCTTCAATGCCAGATATAAATGAACTGTACAGTGCCAACCTGCTCGCTCATGCCTTCAATACACAAAAGAGTGGAGCAATAGAGGAGCAGTGGTACGGTATAGAACAGGACCTTTCCAATACAAAGGACCTATTCGGGTTGTTTTGGGAAGTAAAAAAGGTAAAAAAGGATAGAAAACATTATAATAGTATAGTCCTGCAAAACTTGATGGACTTCTGGTCTAAATTTAAAAGAGAACATAGGTTAGAGGGGAAAGTGGCATACTTCCTACCAACTGAAGTCATAACATATAACGTGGAGAACTTAAGCATGACTAGGTGGATAGAAAATGGCTTTACCAATATTCAGGACTTCTTGAAGGAAGGAGGGATTAAACCCTTCTCTGAAATAGTTGAATCCCATAGACATCTAAAAACAGAAGTGTTATCCTATCTGCGCATTAAAGGCTACCTCCTTAATCACCTATACAGAGACCCTATAGCCATAGACGTTGGAATTAAGAATATTTTAGATAGGGTAAAAACCAGGGGAACACTTTCACTCTGCATAGATCTGATAAGGACTAAAGAAGGCAATCTCCCAACTTCTGGCCTAGCTAGATGGGAGAAAGAGCTGGCTGTTGAGATCCCCCAGGACAATTGGTGTGGAGCCCTGTCGACGCTTCATAAAAGAGTAAGATCCCTGAGCCTGGTGGAACTACAGTTCAGGCTTATGAACTGGTGGTATCTGGTCCCCTCCCGGTTAAACAAAATGTACCCAGACCAACCTAAAGAATGCTGGAGGTGTGGAACGCCGATTGGTGACATGGTACATATATGGTGGAAATGTGAACCTATTAGGAGATTCTGGGAAACTGTTGACCAGAGGATCTGTGAATTTAGTGGGAAGAAGCTTCCCTTCAAACCAGAAGTTTTCTTATTACACCTAAATTTTCCAAAAATGGAGAGTCAGAAAGTAGACATTGTGGTGCATACTCTATTAGCGGCTAAACTGGCTCTAACAAGAAACTGGAGGTCGCCCCTTGTCCCTAGTTGGAAGCAGGTAGAAGCTCAACTGCTATATCAAATGAGGATGGAAAAGGGAATTACCAAATATCAATCAGCCTCCCCCGAGAGGAACGAGGAATGGGACGTATGGATTCAGATGATTGCCCCCATTTGAGCATTTAAACATTAGTGCATGTCCTGAGACAGTGAGAGCTTAAAAGCACCACGACCGCAGCCCCCAGGGATCGCCCTGGCGATTAGCGACCAACCCCAGGTATAGGCGAATGATTTTGGGATTGAGTCTGGGGTTGACCTAGGGGTTGAGCCAACCCCAGACCAATATATAAAAGCACAGTGTTTTGTTTTATGTTTTGTGTTTTGTGACATACAGAGATGGAAAGGTTGAGAAAGAGATAATGGGATCCCTATTTAACATGAATGGCTTATCTAAAATTACCTGTCCCCCCCTTGTTTACGTAACCTATAAAGCATTTTGTGAGGTACCGCCTAACTTGCATCTTATTCTTATGTGGTTTGGGGAACTGAGCAACGTAATTCGTACTGAATATTACTCGGCAACTCACTTGGCCACTCTGCTCTATGAAATATTGATAATATTTAGGCCATGATGCCGTAAAATGCTTTGTTTATATTCCATTTTATGTATGCTTGTCTGTTTTGTGCTATCTGTAGGTAGTCAATTTGCTGTTGGTTGTCTGTATTGTCTTTTATATCAAAAATGTAATAAAAAGTAAAAGATGAAAAAAAAAAATACCACAATTTAAAATAGCCTAGGGTGTCTACTTTTACAAAATATATACTTTTTTGGGTAAAATACACTGTCCTACTTTAAAAAAAAAGTCCCAAATGAAAGATGGGCTCAGGCTGACTACACGTCAAAATTTCAAGTTGAAAATGCGCACCTTCAAAATGTGGCCCTTTAGCCCCCAAACAACAAAACAAACCTATGCATGGGTGGTATCCCTGTACTCAGGAGATGTTGTTGAAAACATATTGGGTTATTGTTTGGCAGTGACACATACCAAAATCTGTGAATTTATGTCTGAAATACAATATCTGTGGGGAAAAAAAAAAAAAAAAAAAACTACCACAAACTTTGACAAAGGCTGGTGGTAGAATTAGTGCATGGAAAGTGTTAAAATACCACCATTTGAAATAGCATAGGGTGTCTACTTTAAAAATATATATGGGTTGATGGGGTAAAATACACTGGCTGGTTTCAAATATATCCGAAATGGGACATGGGTGCAGGCTGTCTGCATGTCAAAATTTCAAGTTGGGAAAACCAAAAACTGCACCTCCCAAATTTGGCCTTTTACCCCCCAAACAACCCAACAAACCTATGCATGGGTGGTATCCCTCTACTCAATAGATGTTGCTGAACACTTATTGGGGTGTTATTTGGCAGTGACACATACTAAAATCCGTGAATTCATGTCTGAAGTACAAGGTTTGTGAAAAAACAAAACAAAAAAATTACTACCACAAACTTTGACAAAGGATGGTGGTAGAATTAGTGCATGGAAAGTGTTAAAATACCACCATTTGAGATAGCCTATGGTGTCTACTTTTGAAAAATATATGGGTTGATTGGGTAAAATACACTGGCTGGTTTCAAATATATCCTAAATGGGACATGGGTGCAGGCTGTCTGCATGTCAAAATTTCAAGTTGGGAAAACCAAAAACTGCACCTCCCAAATTTGGCCTTTTACCCCCAAACAACCCAACAAACCTATGCATGGGTGGTATCCCTGTACTCAAGAGATGTTGCTGAACACTTATTGGGGTGGGCAGTAACACATACCAAAATCTGTGAATTCATGTCTGAAGTACAAGGTTTGTGGAAAAAAACCACACAAAAATTACTACCACAAACTTTGACAAAGGCTGGTGGTAGAATTAGTGCATGGAAAGTGTTAAAATACCACCATTTGAGATAGCCTAGGGTGTCTACTTTTAAAAAATATATGGGTTGATGTGGTAAAATACACTAGCTGGCTTCAAATATGTTCCAAATGGGACATGGGTGAAGGCTGTCTGCATGTAAAAATTTCAAGTTGGAAAACTAAAAACTGCACCTCCCAAATTTGGTATTTTAGCCCCCAAACACCCCAACAAACCTATGCATGGGTGGTATCCTTGTACTCAGGAGAAATAGTAGAATCTATTTAGCAGGTTTTTTCGTTCGCTTTTGTCAATGAGGAGAAGATGTTTCAAATAAAAGTCAGGAAATTTGTGTATTTTTTTTTTTTTTTTTACCATATTTTTTTTTTTTTATATAATATTATAAGATATGATCAAAAAGATGGCATCCAAAGAAAGCCCTTCTTGTCCCGATAAAAACAATATATAATATGTGTGGGTACAGCAAATGACAAAGAAGAAAATTACAGCTAAACACAAACAGCACAGAAATGTTAAAATAGCCATTGTCCAGAAAGGACAAAAATGTTTCAAAGGCTCTGTCCTTAAGGGGTTAATGTGTTTTATTTTTATTTCATGTTCTTTATTTTACTTTATTATAATTATAAATACTTATTTAATTCGATTTTATTCTATTTTTTTTAAACAAAATTATTTATTTAAACTTGTATTAAAGTTCTGGCCATTTCGGGAGGATTTTTTTTAGGAACTATTTTCGCAATAGCCGAAGTCCTCCCTTTGACTTCTGTGGCAGGAGTTTGGCTATTTTGTCGGTCCTGACATAATAATTTGTCCTTAAGTCACAAAATGCCTCACTCATAGCCTCATATTCAGCCACTCCCTCAAAATAAAAAAAAAGTTCCCACTTTGGGCAGTCTATGTGTGAAACCATTACCCCAATAAACTATAGCCACATCTCATATAATGCTCAGTTACTACATTGTTAAAGACTATTTTAATTAAACCGTTTATAACGTATAATATGTGATTTATTGTTACATAATGAATGGCCACCTAATTCTCTTTCACAGATTTTGTTGTGCATTAAACTACATCATTTCAAATAATAAGTAGAAATTTCCTAAATAACACATAATTATCATCCAGCAAAGTTGATTTATATGAAAAAGTGAGCTCAGTTTGGCAGTCGAGGAGTTAATTTTCTTACTGCCCCTGCTGTTAGCAGCACGGAGAGGTGGAGAATGATCTCATACAATTGTTTGACTAGCCCAACCCTCCCAGAATTTTGTCCTTTCTCTCTCGCCGTACAATTCTAGTAAAAGGCTTTACTGCTACATTGTATGTCTTCTCAAGAAATTGTTGATCAGGCGGAGATCTGGCCGGACTCAGGGATCCCAAAGCTAATGACAGCTTTGTTCGTATGCAACCATACCAGAACCACCAAGACAGATTAAAGATTTTCATATAAATAGCACTGAAGGACTGAAAGCAAGCACATTTCAGACATGACTGAGATCAGTATCGATAAATCCAACCTCCCGGGAGTCAAAGAAGGTAAACAAATCTGTGTATTCACACGCATTCTGTGATTGAAAAACTGTGACACACCAGCGGTTGTTAACTACATTTCCTAGAATGCTCAGCCAGCAACCTGACTGAATACCAAACAAAACGTAATCCACAATAGCAGGATCCCATTATGGACCTGTATTCTTAAAGGATATTCTGTTCTCAGAGTCAGAACCAGATTTTTAAATACGTCTTATAAGTCTGATATGTGTTATTTTATGTTTAAAGTAACCCTTCGATCTGCCTCCTTTTATTAAGACAGATATAACCCCAACGTTTTAATAAGTCTAACAGATGGCACGTTCACCGTGTGATACAGGAAATGCATGCATGTTGCGGGACTTCATTGAACCTGATACAGCAAAGCATGCTTGCTAACTCCAGTAGTAGTAAACATAACAGTACCTGCTAACATTACTTATATTTGCCTAGATTGTGTGTAAAGAGCATTATTATTTTAAGTCCTACTTGGATAGTTACTTTGGTGTTACATTAGTCATTCTTACTATGAATATTATATGTGCAATTATCTAATGTATAGTTAAACCACTTATAAAATGTGCCTGTACTAGCCTTTATATACTGCCTATTTTCCATTAATGGCCTTTTTATTTATTTTTTTCATTTTTGTTTACTATAACTGAAGTGAATTCCGTTTACCACCAGAATGTTCATTTAATTATTTAAAGGGACTCTGTCACCAAGATTTTGCTTATACTGTGGATGTAGAGAATAATAAAGGATAAGACATGATCTATTCATTGTTTTAGCAGAAATGCATAAAATAAGATAAACATGTTTTAAATATGTATGTGGTGTATCTTGTGTATGACATTACCTGTGACTTCATATGCAAATAGACAGATGCAGAAGTAGAGACAAATGTAGCTTGTCTTTGTTGGTCTAACATACTATGTAGTTCCCATCTGTGATCTGTACCAAATATTATATAAATTATTGGTGATATTTAAAAAAATAATGTAATGAAATTTCTAAAGGAGAATGTGTAAAATTTGCATATTGGGCTGCAGGTTGTCATAAACAAGAGCCACCGCAGAGACATTTTTTAAAAAAAAAAAAAGATTTTATCTTAGTTTATGGATTTGTTTATATTTTTGCTAAAACAATGTTTAGATCATTTTTTATCCCCCATCCCCCTGCAAAGTATAAACCTGGAGTTAATTTTTATAAGCTGTGGAAATCATGATAGCTCAACCATTTATGGAACAGGTGGTGTTGCTCCTTATTGCTGATTTGAAGGAGATGACAACTTTACATAACAATTACACCAAAAGGCTTGTGAAAATCTTCCCTTAAAGTTTCTTCTAACTTTGTTTTTCATTATGAATATGAAAATATAAATAAAGCAGTAACAATTGGCACATCCTGGTCTTACTGCAACCCATTGCATGTACATGTATATATTTCATATTTTTCACTGTTTTCAGATTACATATATTTATATGGATATCTATGGAAACTATAATTGACTGAATTAAAGAGACACTCATTTGATGCTGCTCCTGCATGGATTGCAAGGAATGGTATGACGCACCTGTGCATTCAAACAGCAAGCCGTGCCATCAGAGTTGGAATGAATGCACAGGTGCCCTGCAGAATGCTTGCATCATAAGTTAAAGGGGCAGTTTGGTCACTAAATTATAATTCCCTGTGGCTAAAACAATTCCATATGGTTAGATATATCTTTAATATATTAAATATTTAACTTTAAAGTGATTAATAAGTGTTGCATCATTTGTGAACAGAATTGTGCAATCCCTGGTCCTATCTCCCATGTTGAAAGTATTTGGAGAACCACTAAACATGTTTAATGAGTTCTCACTACATGGGGAATGCAGTACCTCATACATGTTCCTTTACGATACTTCTTCACTCACATGGGGGACATACAATTATGTCTGACGTTATGCACATGTGCAGTGGGGGTGACTTTCTCACTGTATGAGATGATTGATCATGTCCCTTTAAGGGGAAGATTAATTCTTGGGTGTCTGGTTTTTTTTAAGTAGGTAAAAGTAACAAGTTGACAATAAAGTAATAATTCCTGCCTCTATTTCAGGGGTAGGCATTCCAGATGCTTTGGACTACATCTCCCTTAATTCCCTTGCAGCCGCAATGCTGGCAAAGCATAAAGGGAAATGTAGTTCACAACATCTGGAGTGCTGGGGGTTGCCTAACCCTGATCTATTTGAATGGATAGTCTAGAAAACATCTTCACCCACACTTTTCATCATCCAGCTTGTGAATGTTAGTGGTATTTTACCAGGCATTTGCATGAATGTTTGTGCAAGTAAATGGTGTCTAATCAATTACTGCTGTCCTATATTATAAAGAGATTGGAAAATTAATAGAGCAAATGAGATGGTGGAAATAACCATCTCCCCCTCCCTGCTGTCTAACTTTTATAAACTAATTTCATGTGGGAGTCCCCTTACCAGCAAGGGGAAACACTGCATTCCTGTAATTTGCTAATATACAGATGACTTGCATAATATATGTAGTGAGCAACATTTATTCTAGTGGTCTGGGCTTTCCCTGACCTCGTGAGGCCCAATTCTCGCTTACATGCTGTCATAGGCTGACCTACCTACTGTGCTTTCCATTTACACTACAGAGTAAATAACATTTACCTTTTCACTTGTGCTTCTAATTTATAACAATTAAAATAATAACTGGCATGAGCCTTTTTAGAACAATTAAAATAATAACTGGCATGTACCTTTTTAAAGTACATGCCAGTTTATCCTCTGACTGGAAGTCATGATGCTCAGTCTCTCTGTTGTTGATATGTCAAATCAACGGTCTCTTAAACTGGTAATCCCCAATCAAATGTACGGGTTGAATCTCTGTGTTGATTGGCTCTGCAGTATCAGATGTGCACTGCCTCTTCTGAGAGGCAGAGTTCAGCATAAACCTGTGTGTATCTGCAAACATTTACTCCAGAGTTGTCTTACCGGGTTTTTTGCTTTTATTCATGAAGCAAAAGTTGAAACCAAAATTTAGTACCACTTTAAGTGTCTCTGTTACTGTGTATATAATTCTATTTACTGTAATCATGGCTTCACACTTGTTAAGTTTTTTCTTCTTCTCATTTATACATTGTGTTCACTAACTGGCTATAACAAATATAGATGAAAGTTGTTTTTAGTTGAATAATGTTTAAAACCATATAAATGTGATAAAGTCTACTGATAAAATTATCTGTGTAACAACATGGATCTTTACCATCAATTCACCATAGCTGACTGCTGTTCTACAGCTTTACTCATGAACTAAATGACTGTATCATCCAATCATTGCATTTGCTGTGAATGTAGAGCATACACAATTATTGAAAATAATCTATACATTGCGAAAGCTTAAATTAGGAGAAAGGGGTCTCCTGTTTATGACATCCCCTGTATGCAAATTATAAATGTCCCACTGAAAAACAGTTAATTTGCATACTGGGCCACAGGGGATATCATAAACAGGAGACCCGACAGACACCTTTTAAAAATACAATTTTCTCCTAATTTAGGCATTTGCTTGCATTTTATCTAATACAATGTATATATCATTTTCAATATTTTTTATTATCTAAATGTACAGTAAAAAAAATGTTCAGATGATACAGTCCCTTTAAGCAAGGATGGGACCGTATAAACATTTAAATGGATAATTACATTAATGCACAGACACAATAAAATAGGTAGTTATGGTTGCAGCAGGTTTTGTTTGAAACCATCCATTTAAATGACTAACCATTTATTGTAATAAACAAGTATATTTTGACCACACTGTCCACATTAGATGGATGAAAAGTTCATTCACACCAGGCATGGGCTTGTCAAATTGTACGATGTTTATTTACATATACTCAAGCTGCAACAATTTTAATATGCAACATATTTATTACACCTAACAAAATGCTGTGATTTAAAATATCAGTTTCCTTGATAAAATGCTAAATACATGAACAACTCCTTTATTTGTTTTTACTTATGGAAAAGGAACATATTAAAATCCCACAGCGTATAGCTGAAGCAGCCTAAGCTAACAATGGTATTTTTATTAAGCTAAACTCTTCCAAATGTTTAGGAATCCTGTTAATACTCCATGTTTAAATTACTTTTTTTTTAATTGCTTCATCTCAACATTTCCCTGTAACGATCTGGGATTCTGGGAGGTGTGCCTTCAGAGGGGGAGTGTCAGAGCTACTGTTCATGATGCCTGCGCACACCTCTGCATATGCACAATATTTATTACCCAGTGTCTAAAACATGGACAATATGTAGTTTCCAAGCATCTGTAGCACCATGGCTGTCAATCATTGGTCTAGCAGATGCCAGCATCTGTCATGCTCTCCTTCTCACAAATAATGGTACTTTTGAAGGTGCTTTGAGTCAGAGGAATATTCCTTCAATTATGATTAATTTGACAAATTCTTCAAAAATACTTGCTTATGATAATTTGCTTCCTCCTCTGTAGATACCAGCTCTCTCCTTTTTCATGGGTGAGGTCAGAGGACTTTTTGGTCTTCTTTGGACTTTGGTATCAGTTTTTCAGTGCTTTGTGTGTTTAACTTATCATGCAGCTTAGGGGAGTACAATATCTGTGTAACAACTAATAGCATGGCAGTGCTTCATCTATCTTGGCTGAAATTTGTGTGTGTATATATATATATATATATATATATATATATATATACACACACACACATCATTAGTGTGTGTAATTTATCTCTATCTATATCTCGCAGTGCTCAGGCGACCAATAGCAAGGAGGAGATGATCATAATCACAGACTCCGCACACCAATTAGGGCTGCTAAGACCACCAAGGAGCAGTTCCTTGACATAGCAACCTGGAAATGTGTATAAATCTAATGGTATAGCATTTGCAGAATTTTAAATATTAATAGTATAAATATATTCACTAACACCAGTGTGCAACCGACCAATATTGTAAAATACCAACCAGTTGGGAGGGCTGTTAATCAGAATCCCGATTTTAAAGTACTGAGAACAGCTTGTCCTGCAAATGGAAGATAAACACAACAGTCCTATAGAAGATTAAAGAACTCAGAAGACAGCGCTTATAATTTTATATAAACATATATTTTAATAAATACATAAATTAATCTATAAATTGAAAGATTATAACAAAGCATACAGAATAAATAATAAAACAAAAATGACATCCATAAAAATATAACCAATAAATCCTGCAATCAAGGGTAAATATGTTCCCAATAAAAAACGTAAAAATAATGCCAACAATTGCACAAAGCTCATGTACCATGCTGTGCAGGACGTGTATATACACGTCCATATGCATTAATGGGTTAAAAAGATGGTATAAGTGTGGAAGATGTGGAGTCTGCCAATAACAAAATTATCTATCTTTGCCACAAAAGAGTTATCAGATTTTAAAGGGACTGCTTGGTGCTCGAAACGCCTCCTCCAAAGGGTAATGCATATTAAAGTACTTTCAAAGTATTTTAAAATACATATTTTGCAATGCTCAAAATATGAAAATCTTACACTTAGATGAAATTGCACATTTGCAAAGCCTCAGGATGGTCCCAGAATTCTTTGGGGGGTTTTCTGCAGCAACAAATAAGAATTTAAATGGTATTTCCTGTTTCCCTAATTATGTAATCAGACGTGTTACACTATTGGAGATCCTGGTCACTTCATAATATCAGTCATGTTATAAAAGCATTTCATCCCTCTCATACAAGCACCAGCTGGCTTGGATGATATCCATTCCATCTTTCATAAAAGTACCATCGGGCATTCAAAATCAGACTCCAGGGCCCCGTTGCCTTCACTCACCTCTGGAGCTCTGTTGTCCCGTGATCTGGCCGCACGGTTGCGGACTAGGCCGCAGTCCTGGCTTCGAGTAGCGTGTCTCCCGCAGAATGAGTACACACCTCTTCCTGCATGTGGGGGCATGGCTTCACGTCCAAGGGGCATAACTTCATGGCCAAGGGGCATGGCCACTCCAACTAAGGACTAGGTAAAGGGAGAAGAGGGAGTGTTGCCTTTCTGGCACATCTACTATGCAGTGAATGTCAGAGGGAGGATACTGAGAGCACAGGGGAGGGGTAATGGTGCCTGACTGCCTATTTAAACCCTGCTCACCTGCCATTATGTGCTTGTTTATTCCCAAGCTAGGTTCTCTCCTTGTGAAGTTCCTGTTACCTCTCATTACTATTCAGTATTGTATTTTGAACCACCGGGTATTGACCCTTTGGCTTCCCTCTTGGATACTGCTGATCTCTCCTCTCCTGACCCTGGCTTCCCAAACTCGTTTTTGCTACTTATCTGCCTGCCTCGACCCTCTGGATTGCCTTTGACCTTGCCTTTTCCTAATCCTTTTGTTCCTTTTGCTCCCCTGCGCTACACTCCTGACTCCCAGCCTCACACTTGGGTACCTGCTGAAAGATTGTGAGACCGTGTGACAGCGGAGGCATAACTGAAACCGGAGGTTCGGGCACTGATTGATTTTGTTAAATGTTGCCAAACAAACAACTGCTTACTTCCAGGTACTTAATAGATATCTATACTCCTTCAGTCTCCCAGTCCAAAACAGATACTACAATTTCATTAACCCCTTTCTAATACTGGGCGTGCCAGGCATCTACAAGCAGCAACTCTGTTGCTGACATTGGACAGACCAGCAGTGTTGCTGTAATGCCTCGATGTCAACACATTAAGCAACACATAAATTCCATACAGAAGGCACCCGCAATCACTCCACAGACAATAGGTCTATTGTTAAGTTCAGGGTTACATTAGGGTTAGGATCAGTGTAGGTGAATATGGTTAGGAATCAAAACATTACTTTAGGTTATTGTACTATAACTTGCTAAAAACAACCGAAACACTTTTAAACTCAGGACAAAATTTAGAAACTATTTAAATTGGGTATTTTTTTTTAACAATTTCTAATTGTGTAAAAAAAAAAAAACAATCAGGTCAAAATTACAAAAAGTTTTACAACTTGTTTTTTGTAGTAAATGTATATGATATAATGGAAATAATTGTATCTAAAGAAAGCCCCTTCTTATGACGATTAGAATCTATGCCTTGCAATACTTTGGTATGGTCACCTAACTGACACTAAAGTTTCACTGCAGACTGCAGTTTATACGTGTGTTATTGTATCCCTTTACTTCCAGGTAAGAGAAATTTAAGGAGAGAGTGCTTAGCTCTCGTAGCATAAAAATGTATTGGTACAATATCTTAAAGCCAATATTAGTCCCATATTAAAAGAAGGCAAAGAAAAATCAGAAATTAAAAACTATAGACCCATCTCACTGATTAACCCAAATGGTTAGATCTATTCTAGGAAACCATTGAGAACTTTTTGATTTGGAGGTTCTTACCTTGATGCAGTGTGGACATTATATAGAAACCCAAGTGCTAGGATAATAGGATCTGGTATTGTTTCAGCATGGTTTGATATTTTTAATGGGACCCGCCAG
Organism: Pelodytes ibericus; assembly: GCA_036172795.1. Classification (NCBI taxonomy): domain Eukaryota; kingdom Metazoa; phylum Chordata; class Amphibia; order Anura; family Pelodytidae; genus Pelodytes; species Pelodytes ibericus. Next base: position 138,737,401 of record CM069861.1, read on the forward strand.
GGTTGTCCACTGGCTCCCTTACTGTATGGGATCTCTCTCGAACCATTAGCCCATGGAATTAGAAATAATAAAACTAATCAGGGCTTTATTATTTTCAAAGGAGTTTAAAATCCCTCTTTTTGCAGATGACGTTATTATTACATTAGAGAATCCGGCTCTGATGAGAGAAACTGACCAATTTTCGAATATATCCTATTACAAATTAAATATCGGAAAATGTCAGGTGTTAGCTTGTGGTATTGAAATAAAGAACTATAGTTTTTAAAAAGGAAGTATGATTCTCTTGGAAATCTGATAGTATAGACTATCTAGAATTAATTTTTTGAGGGTCATGGGAGATTTTATCACCTATAACTATCTACCATTATTGCGGGACGTAACTAATAAACAAAATGATTGGAAAACATTATATGTGCCTTGGTTAGGTAGAATTAATGTTAATAATTATTATGTTCTTCCTCGTCTATACTTTTTATTGAGGTAGAATACGATATCTTGAAACAATCCCAGGGAAGATTTATTAAATTCACTTGGCAGATGAAGAAATCAAGAGTAGCATTCAATATAATTTCTAGAACTCAAGAACAAGGAGGAGTGAGAGCCCAGGACTTAGATAAAATTCATGATGCAGTCATGCTGTCACAAATGGCCAAATGGATCCATCTGGATCCGGTTACAGATATTGATCCTTATGGAACAGAGAGGTGCAAGTTTCATTGAAAACTTGTTTTGGATATATATATATATATCATCATCATGTGGAAAAGGGTAAGAAAAAAATACTTGCCATTGTTCACGATGGAAAGATACATGCCAGTTGGATCAGTTGAGAGTTGCATTCAGGATATAAATTTGGAAGTGTGGAGGGGAGCTAATATCGTCTCAATTGATCAAATCCTTTCAAATAATGTGTTGCCCTATTCCGAAATAGTAACCAAATATGGTCTACAATCAAAAGAGCTCTTCTCATATTTGAGATTAAAAATTTTTTATTGAAAAAGAGGTAATCATTGGGTCACATAAAGAAAATGTAGAAATGTATATATTTTTTAAGCATTGTGGAAGAGAAAATGGGGCAAAAGAGCTTTTAATGCTATAGACCCAGAGTTTAAGTTTGGTGACATGTCGGTCATAGAAAAAAAAATGGGATAATGACACTGGAAGATCCTTTGATGATGTGGATCAGCTTCAGGCTATAAAGATAACCAAATCCACTATTCATTCCTTGAACTTAATAGAATTATACCATAAGGTAATTTTTCAATTTCGTTCTGTCCCCGGCGGAGTTGAAAAATATCTATCCTGATTCTGATGAAGGTTGCTGGAGGTGTAGAACTTGTGAGGAACTTTATTCCATCTATGGTAGGACTGCCGTTATGCCATAGACCTTTGGAAACAGGTCATAACGTTATCCTTGGATCTATTAGAAATTGAATTCGAATATGACCCTGGTTTATTACTGTTTCTTATTGGTATAAATAAATTTAAACAGGATCACAGAATGATTTTGATCCAAACTTTCTCAGCTGTAAAAGGAGTCTTTGCTAGGACTTGAAAAAAACGGAAAGCCAAATAAACTTAGAAGCCAAATATGATCAAATAGATTACCAAGCCAGTATGGAAAATGGCTATTATGTGAATAACTTAGATAAAATGGATGCTTAATACAGAATTTGGATAGATATTAAAGTGAGAAATCAAAATAAAATGGGAAATGCAAGCACCAAGTGTGTGTGAATGAGTATGAATGATGGTGGTGAATGAAAATGATGGTATGAATATTTGAATGAAAATTGTATGTTTTAAATTTGATAAGACATATATGATGCTATGTTATGATAAAAAAAGTGGACATTTGTCTATTGTTAAATACAAATACTTTTTGATATATTTTCGATATTTTGAAATATTGTATTTTTGATATTCTGCAATAAAAAATATAAAAACTGTGGCATCTTTTAAGAGGCAGAGATTTTATATTTTATTAAGCCTGGTCATAGAAACGTAAAAATATATGCATGTAAAACCTGACACAGTGATTTAGTTAGATTCTGAAAGTGGTCTGTTGGGGCAGTTCCAGACAGAGCATGTTATACATTCCAATTACATGATTACAAAACATGAAATCAATTTCGTATTTAAGATACACCTATTTCACTATAGAATGGATCGGAGAATTCTACAATCGCACCATTAATTGACTCATCGCTGACTGCGCAAAATTCCTTTAGTCATTTTTAGTGTTTGAGCAAAATATGGAGGTAATTATGTTGGCAAAAACAGAAATTAAAATAATTGATTTGCGTTTATGTGTTTTTGTTTGTTTTGCTGAATATACATTGAGTTTGGGAGAAAATTAAAATCATATGTTACGCAACACTTTATTTTATTTTCACTTCTCATTTTATATGTGTGTTTTTAAGGGGAAGACTACAAGTGGTTTGCCACATTATTTTGCATTTTTATTATACAGTAACAAGCTCCTCATTCACATTTAATTTTCGTTTCAATTGAGTATGGGTTTTGTAAAGTACAATCTGTTACCAATATTAATAGGAGTCATTTAGTGACCTGTTTGTCACCTGTGTCGCATTAAATATGAGATTTGAATGGAGTTTAGTCCCTCTTTTCAGGACATTGACATACAAGTAAGGCTTGCCTGTAATGTCCAATAAACTTCTCAAACATGACTGACTTCCATTCTTAAAAATGTGTCCATGTCTGCTATGCATTCTTTGCATTCACACGTGGGTTGCAGCTGTTTAGTTTGTTTTGTGTGGCAAAGCAAACATTCAACATTACACCTCTCCTGGGAATGATCTGATTTCCAGTCCAGTTTCAGGATCTCTGGTATATGAGTATATTCTTGGTGTGGGAGGGGGTCACACAGTATAAATCTTCCTTTCCCTTCCTCCTCACTCATTAGCTGGAGTCTGTCAGTTGATGTTTTGTTTTTCTATGGTTAGCATATGTTCTTCTTTGAATAAAGATAAGCCACTCTTTGATATTAGAGCCTGGTTAAGGATTACTCTACTTAATTTTAGAAGCCAGCAAAAAAAAAAAGGAGCCGGAGTTCCGCATATGCACACAGTCTCATAGACCATAATTCACACACAGTCACATAGACAGTCAATGCTAGCTATGTTTTTTTGTTTTTTTTTAGGAAAAATGTACCTCATTAAATGTGTCCTGCTTGCTGCTTCACCTTATTGCAGAAGAAAATTACACTTCTGCGTGTCATCAAGTGTAGTGTAGTGATGTCATTTGACACCCGACTCTAAAGCGGTGGGTACGAGGGGGAGGTGCAGGCCAGCCATCTGTGCAGCACACACTCTGCTCTGTCAAACAACTGCCCCAGCAACGAGGAACAACGAGAGTTTTTTGATACAGTATATTTCTACCTTTTAATGGCAGGGATACAATATAAATGGGCAGTTGTTGTAAGTTTTCCACCTGTTAGTGTTGTCCAGGTACTTGGTATCTGCACATACTGTGTATGTCTATTGATAGCCCTTTCCTTGTTATTTTTTTTTTATATATGGTTAAGTTACACCTATGGCAGCACTAATCTGCACATACTATTGGATGTCCATTATTATGCTGAAGAAATATGAGAAAACAATTTGTACAAACTGCGGAAGACTGCAGAAAGTTACTTAGACCTTAAACATCTTGTGTCTTGGCTACAGGGCAATGTGCAGAAAGTTTTTTTTTTTTGTTTTTTTTCTCCCCCAGGATGTCCAATCTGCAGCAATTCAGGAAGGACCCTCAGAATATCTTTAGAGGACTAAGAAAGATCCTTCTTCAAATCAGGGATCTGAAAGAGATGATTACATAGAAACATAGAATGAGTTGGCAGATAAGAACCTTTCGGCCCATCTAGTCTACCCAATTTTCTAAATATTTTAATTCGTCCCAGACTCTATCTTATATCAATGATAGCCTTGTGCCTATCCCACGCATGCTTAAACGCCTTCACTGTGTTTACCTCTACCACTTCCGCTTCCACTACCCTCTCATTAAAGTAATACTTCCTGTTATTAATTTTCAATCTTTACCTTTCTAATAACATCATATTAACCGTCTGACCTAGATATGGATAAAGACCCATATCTTTAATTTCTAAATCTTCCCATTAGAGGATGTGCCCGGCTTATTGAAGGCGTCCTAGAATAACCTTGAATAAAATAATCTACCCAGGTTGATCTTCTGTTCAGCTCTAATAAACTCATGAGAGCCTTTCTTATCCATGTTTAAACAACTAATGCTGGAATAATGAAAATTACCTTATCTATCAAAGAAATTCCATGATCTTTTTTCCTATAGAGAAAATAGAAGGTGAAGAACTGAATGTAGGTGGATATAGGTATCGCCCGGTTGGGCATGAAATGATCATACTCTGAATCTAGATCAAAATGTAAGGTTTTACTTACACTCCGAGAGACCCCACCATGTCTCAAGCAAATATGCCAAAACCAGGTTTGAATACAATAATAAATGCTCATAAACTTTGAAACATACCAGCCCAGTAAAACTGAAAATAAAGACCGTAATTGTATCAATAAATTCCAAGTTTGTGTCCTAGCATATATAACCTTGTAAAACCGTATACAATGTAACAACAGAGCTGTAATTAAAAGATTGAACAGCCAGAGATCACTGCATGATGTACTAAGTTTAATCAAGGGAAACCCAAAATTAAGATAACAGAAAGTCTAATCAATATGTGCACAGGTAGAATACCTATCTAAGAGAGGCATGCTTTCTTAATAAATAGTTATTTGACAGATTTCACTTAAATTAATCCAAGCCGTATATACACACAGGGAAATCCTAGCTACAGGACATTAACTGGTTAAAAGAGCCAGACATGAGTAGCTTTGAGGGCTTAGTGTCAATAGACTACCACAGCCCAAAACACTTTTTAAATAATGGGGAAAATAGGTAAATAAATATAGGATGCGGATCAATCTGATGAAATGCCTGATGCACGTTTCACCAAACAGTTTTGTCAGTGTTAAGCCAATTCTAAACTAAACTGTATCTTAAATAGAATGACATACCCAGATCTGTTGTAAGTTAAAGCAATCCGAGAATACTACATGCTCCTTGTATTGATTTGGCCACAATCCACTTACTGTCATGGCTTGGCTACCATCCTGAACAGTTACAATGAAGTATTCCGCTTGGTCAGCCTTATCCCAGCAGAAAATCAAATCAGTTTAACATGAATATTCTGAGTGGAGGAAGAGGCAAGGCTTCATCCTTCCAAGATAAATCTGTATCTTCCAGTGGGTGCCACATTATTCCATTTCTAAAACCAATTTGAAATGTCCATCTCAGACAACTGGGTACAAAGTACCATCAGAAAGGGATATGTCATGGAATTTTTCTCAACATCTAACAAGATTCCTTACCTCAAGAGGCATGTCATATGTGCCTCAAAAAGCTATAGAATCAGCCATTCAGGATTTTTTATGCTAAATACGGTAGTTATACCACTAATGCCAGAAGGGAAAGAATTCCAAGGATCCTATTTGCTACTATTTCTCGTTCTCAGAACAGATGTAAGTTGGTTACCTGTTCTATATCATCACTTTGTGAATCAGTTCATCATAAGGGAACATTTGCAAATGGAATCATGTTGTCAGTTACTCATATCCTCAACACAGGTGAATGGATGGTGTTTCTGAACCTAAAAGACACACCTGCATGTGCCTGTTTGGGAATGTGACTGGAGATTTCTACAATATGCAATTTGTACAAGTAAGGTCTTCTGCAATATCAATCCAATGCTTTAGCCTTTGGCCTCTCATCAACCCTCCTTTGTTTTCACAAAGTTGATTGTGAACTTGGCCTCCCTTTTATAGTAGGATCCAGCCAGGTATACAATGTCATATACGTGATCAGGGTCAATTTAGTCAAATGAAACAGACGAGCAAAGTGAGCGCCCTCTACATTTTTCCTGTCAGACTGAGGCCACTATAGTGAAATCTGAAGGGCCACAATGATCTGTTAAACAAACTATGTTCTAAGGCATCTTGCAAGCATTTGAGTGCTGTAATTTAGGATGGCCTAGAGCATCCTACCATAGTATAGGGGCTAACAGATGCCACTTTGTGTACAGACAAATGTTGATCACAGATGACAACAGTTGATATCACGTGCAAATAATTAAATTTTTACATCTAGATGACCATTCGAATTATGCCGATAAATGACTGAACAATCTCTTCCTTAAACAGATAAATGTAAACCTCATCTAGAACTATAATGTTCCATTACAACCACAAATTGGAAAACAGATATAATGTTACTTGAATTACTACCCACTTTTGGCCTTGCATTAGGTGTGCATAAGGTAAAGAAAACTTTCCAGTTCGTGGTTTATATGGAATTTCCCTGTACTCAAAATCAGTATTTCGTAAATTGTTATGGTTTGTAACCGCTCTGATTTTTCTTGAATTACCATTTTAACTGAATGTTCCAACTAGCATGAATCTGTACTATATCTGCTTATCAAACATTCTTATAAAACAAGAATTTGTTGATTTTACAGCATTTGGCCCTAATAACAAAGAAACATAGAATGTGTCATCAGATAAGAACCATTCGGTCCATCTACTCTGCACAATTTTCTTAATACTTTTATTAGTCCTCAGTTCCCTGTCTTATATCGAGGATAACCTTGTGCCTATCCCATCAATGCTTAAAATCCTTGACTGTGTTTACCTCTACCACTTCTGCTGGAAGGCTATTCCATACATCCACTACCCTCTCAGTAAAGTAATACTTCCTGATATTACTTTTAAATCTTTGCCCCTCTAATTAAAACTGTCCTCTAGTTGTGGTAGTTTTTTCTTTTTTTAAATATACTCTCTTCCTTACTTTATGTATTTAAATGTTCCTATCACATCCCCATGTTACGCCTTTCCTCCAAGCTATACAAATGGTTGTAGGGTTATATCCTAAATATCAGTAGCAAGCACCTGTTACATTTCAAATCAGTTCATTGAATGTCCATAGTAATGATGTATGGATGACTCATTCACTGAAAAAGCTGTATAAATCATTTATTTGTATTTGTTGAAGGTTTTCTTCAGGTAGAGGCACAACCAGAGAATACATGGGAATGGGATGAGAGCCCTTGTTATGTAATATGAGTTGTCATGAATGAATTATCTTATTATACTTCTCTTCATTCCACAGTGGTTCGTGATTTTGCAGTGCTGGAAGATCACACTCTTGCTCACAGCCTTCAGGAACAGGAGAGTAAGTATATAGTGTTTACCTCTTCAATTTACATGGCACACACTTCTTTATTTTAAGACCTTCAAGACATTCAGGGCTATTGCAAGACTTTAAAAATTACTTCAAATTAGATCTGTTTTTATTTGTAAAGCCAGAGTCCAAGTTGGGCAGGGTTTTTTTTTTTTGTTTTTTAAATCTTAGTTTAAATTTTGATATGGCAAAACATTTTTATACTGGAATAATTATTCTGCAGTAACACATTCAAATGCTTAAACCCCAAATGCTCTGTGATAAAAGTAATGACTCAAAGTCTCTTCTAAATCAAAACATTCTACACATGCAATGTATATTCTAATAAAAATGCCAACTAGATTGACC